>OX459112.1:3311750-5801000 GCA_949775065.1 Brachyopa scutellaris
TCCCGCATAAAACTTTCCCACATATACAATTATTGTGCTTGATGGTTCGACGATTTTGCATTGAGTCATTTGTCTGCTATGTTCTTCATTTAATTTCAGGTGCAAGATTATAAAGACAGCCTCGTGAAGAAGGCCGAGCAACTCATCTTCCAAGGGTTCCCCGAGAAAATCGTCGAACTAAACGAAATGCTGTCCATGACGATGTTCAACGAACGCAACTTCAACGAGGTCCATCAAGATTTGAACATTCCAGTTCCTGATCCGATTGTGGTTAAACATTTAGAGGACTCTGAGGAGCCACCTACCGCCAAGAGACCACGAAATGACTTCTGCGTTCCTGGTACAAAGGTAATGGTCCTGGCCACGGGTACCGTGCCTTGCAACGCACCACTTTGCGACATGATAAAAGTTGTCAAGCCCATCATTAGGAAACTTGTTGAAGATTGTAAGTGATTACGACCACCTGTTAATCAAATTTTATCACAGATTCTGTATTTTTTTAAGCTAACCTTCTGAAAATGTGGATCTCCTTCCTGATACCGAAGATTGAGGATGGTAACAACTTTGGGGTGTCTATTCAAGAGGACACTCTAGCTGAGATTCAGGCAGTAGAATCAGAGGCTGCCGCATTCTTCGACCAGATTTCCAGATATTTCCTCTCACGTGCGAAAGTCGTCTCAAAAGTTGCCAAGTACCCCCATATCGAGGACTACAGGCGAGCTGTTGTTGAGTTGGATGAGAAGGAGTATCTCAGTCTGTGGCTGGTGGTATGCGAGGTGAGAAATCGGTACTCTTCGTTACACGATATCGTCATTAAGAACTTGGAGAAGCTCAAGAAACCTCGTTCATCTAACGCTGAAAGTTTATACTAGGCTGAATAAGGCATACCCTACGCTGTAACAACTACCTACCAACACCACTCTGATAAGAATGCATCTCCAACAACGATTGAAACAGCACGAAATTTGAACGACAACTGCAGAGTTGTGGAGGAATTGCAAGAAACATTTTTTTGTTTTTTTTCTCCAAGCTAATATTTTAAATTAAAATTTGTTTACCCTTTAAATTAGAAACATGCGTAATTTTACTCTGATTGAGAGCTATAGTATACAAACAAATAAAGTTACAAGAAAGTACCTACGATTCGAAGTTGACTGTGGGAAGCCACAAGTGGATTACTGCATTTTTGTGATCACGGTGAGACCTCAGTCTATGTCCGTCTCGGTAACATGGAATTGATTCGTTGATGCTGATAATTGATAACTGATTCAACTCAAATTAGATAAAGACAACTAGAGTAGTTTTGAATTGCCATTTTAAAAAGTCGAGGTGTTTGAACAACATTATAGTATTTTAAGTTGATCTTGTATTTGTTAGCAATTTCAGCTTGTGTAAGGCTTTTCTCGTTCTCTTAGAGCTGTACCACATTATCTTAGTTCAAAAAACGTTTTTTTTTATAAGTGTTTTTTGAAAGTGCGCGCAATTTTAAATATAGTACATAACTAGCTTATTCTGGTTTGGCAACGGCAGCTAGGCAGTGGCATTAAATATTAACAATGGCCAACAGTTAACTACCTATCGACAAGAAAACTTGTAGGTATACATTGAATTTCATTTGGTATGAGTAAATCCAATATGTACTCGAAATTGTTTTCAAAACAATCCAATATGGTTTTTGACGTTACAGTCGATCACATTTTCCTTTTCTCCCAATATACGTAAGCGACATCTGTATGGATAATGCGAATTTTCTAATCTAATCCGATAAGTGTACTCAACGGGTGGGTCTGTCGTTTATGGTTTACTTTCAAGATTATGGAAAAAATATCAAATTTCGAGGATTTGAAAACATTCTTCTATCTGCAGTTGACTGTTTATTTTGCTCCTTATAGCTAAATAGTGACGTGAGTTATATGTATCTTGTTTAGTTTTAGAAAAGAATTCGTTTATTTCGTAGAAATGAATTCCACAACGCTATGAATATTTAGCTGATACGATTGTTATTTTTTTACTTTAACAGAAGAATACATAGTTCATTGGCTATGTTATTCAGCAATGTGTCGAATTATCTCGACATTCAGCTCTTAAATGGTTGTTAGCTTATCGGCTTCCTTTTTCAAAATTCGCTGCAAAGAGCTCCGTAAGATGTGCATTTACTGAGAGTATAGCCGCAACGTTTTCGATTGAATTTACTGTACGAAGATGCACTGGTGCTGTCAGGTTTACCACCGACCCGGTTGTCTGGAATGTAGGTAGGTAGAAGTGGTGGTCTCGATGGAAAGGAAACTAAAATAGACCAAATGGTTTTGATATCACAATCTTAGATGACTCGTTTATTCGGATGTAGATGGATATATTTATATCCACCTGTGGAGTTCAAGAAGAGGATCAGTCCCCCAATACTCTTCTCGGATATCTCTTTAAGGGGTTATATAGTACAGTTTGAATTTGCAAAAAATCGATTTTTCTCTTATTTCATGTTCGTAATGTAAGTATGTACATATATACAGGGTGTTTCCAAGTTAAATGTCAAGACTTTGGCAACTGATTCTTGGGTTTGTTCTAAGAAAAAAATCGTTCTACAGCAAGAGTCTATCTCCAATTTGGACATCATTTACCGAGAATTTAAGAAAACACCTACTTTGGTGTACCTTGACCCATACTAACTCAAATATCTCCGCTTATACTTACTACAGAAACTTTTTTAGGATTTTTATTTTAGAAGAAATTACACCCTTTTTAACTGCGTTTAAATAAATGGGATACCTTTTTTTTTCCAGATATTTTATTTTTAAGTCAATATCCTTAATTTTGTCCATACATTTTTTTGACTTTCAGGTCGCTTTTCTACAAAAAATGCATAATAAACATACCGTTTTAGTATTTTTTCTTATGAACGTAACAATTATAAACAAAAAAAAAGCGTAGTAAGTATTCTGAAAAACTCACAGATTTTATGATACTTGGAAAAAACCGCAGCAGGTAAAAAGCGAAAAAATGATTTCTTACCTATTTTTTTAACCACAGTTCGCAATTAGTGCGATTTTCTAACTAAATCATAAGTTTGCAATTCGATTTTTAAACAAAGTATGACTACGAAGGTTTTAAAGTATGCTCATTTATTTGAATACCCGTCAAAATCCTAATTTCCATACCATTTTCCCCTTAACATCCCAGACTCAAACCTAACTGAGTATGCAGGCCTAGTTGGAAAATTTAACTAGGAAAAGTGGTATAAATGATTAGAAAAAAAAAATTCAATTTATCACTTAAGGTTAGGATAAAGCTCACGGTATCTTTGTCGTGCTCTATTGGAACTTTCGTCACACAGCCCATAAACGTAGATAATATCTGCGTGTTTTTGGTTTGTAAAAGAGGCCATTTCAAATACCGTTTCTAAACAACCGTTGTGTAACCTCGGCTTCAAAAATTAAGCTGATGAATTGAATTTTGTTTTCTAATCATTTATACCACTTTTCCTAGTTAAATTTTCCAACTAGGCAAGATTTCGGATATTGGGCAAGATTTAGGATATTGATTTAAAAATAAAATATCTGGAAAGAAAAAAAAGGTATCCAATTTATTTAAACGCAGTTAAAAAGGGTGTTATTTCTTCTAAAATAAAAGTCCTAAAAGAAGTTTCTGTAGTAAGTATTAGCGGAGATATTTGAGTTAGTATGGGTCAAGGTACACCAAAGTAGGTGTTTTCTTAAATTCTCGATACATGTGAAGAATAAAAAAGCGCAGATTCTTTCAGTAACTAAAAAAGCATTATTTATTAAAACGAAATAATATAAAATGAATTCAATAGGAATATTAAAAAATACCTAAAAAAGCACTTAAAAAATTGTCTGCATCGGTCGCTTTTATTCTTCAAATGTTCTTCAGTGTTCTGTGTTCTTCTGTGTTCTGCAGCTGTCGTTGTCGTTATTTAAAATTAATGTTCAAACAGCGCCACCTACTTGTTGAAATATCTTTCGCTGCTTTTGTTAAAATGGGCTGTGTTCGCAAGCTACCTTCTGTCTTTGACATTCTCCCCCCCAGTGAGGCGACTATCCTGCGTTATTGTCTCACTCTCATCTGGTCCGTCAACGTTCAGCACCGCCAACTTCACTACAGGCCGAGTGTAAATTCCATGAGCTGTCTTCACTGCTGCGCTCCTCACCTGACCGTCAGCTGCTTTGGTGACTCCCACCACGATACCTTTTGGCCAACACCCCCTCGGTAGGTTTTCATCAACAATGATAACCACAGCTCCCTCTTCAATAGGTTTTGTTTGCTCGAACCACTTTGATCTCCGAGTAAGCGTAGGCAAATATTCATGCACCCACCGTTTCCAGAAAATGTTAGCCAGCTGTTGGCTTTTCCGCCAGCTCTTCCGCAGCATCAGGTCTTCGTTGCAAAATTTACCAGATGCTTTACAACCACTGGATGACCCCAACAAGAAATGGTTGGGTGTAAGCGCCTCAGCATCATTAGCTTCCACCGAAACATGAGTCAATGGCCTCGAGTTAATAATGGACTCAACCTCGATTAACATTGAGTTCAATGAGTCATCCTGCAGCCGTTGATTGCGTGTTACCTCTTTCAGCACTTTCTTCACGGATCCGACGAGCCTCTCCCAGCTCCCACCCATATGTGGCGACGATGGGGGATTGTAGACCCATTTGGTGTAAGGCGTTGTGAACGTGTCATGTATGGTGTCCTTGTCTAAAGACTGCAGCGCCTCTTCAAGTTCTCGTTCCGCACCCTTAAAATTCGTTCCGTTGTCTGAATAGAAAACAGCCGGTGTTCCACGACGTCCAACGAAGTTCCGTATGCATATTATACAATCATCGGTTGAAAGACCACGAGCAAGTTCCAAGTGCACAGCTCTGATTGTCAGGCACGTAAATAGTACGCCCCAACGCTTCTCAGACCGTCGACCAACTGTCACAACCATGGGACCAAAATAGTCCACCCCTACGTGAGTGAACGGCTTCGTGTACGCCGCAAGACGAGCAGCAGGCAAGGGCGCCATCTGGGGATAAGTTGGCTTAGCATTTTTATGTTGACAATGCAAGCACGCACGCCGAACGGTTCTCAGCACAGTCCTCAGTCCAGGAATCCAAAAACGCTGTCTCACTTCATTGACGACGGTCTCATGACAGCAATGATGAAATAAGTTGTGATAATAGGCCACCAACAAAGATGTAAAATGATGATGCCTAGGCATAAGCAACGGACGCTTTGTGCAATACTCGACACAGTCAGCTTTGTCGATTCGTCCTTTCATCCGCAGCAACCCATCATCATCCACGTAAGGAGTACATTCTAGCAGCCTGCTAGATTTCTGAAGTCTGCCACCTTTCTTCAAAATAGCCATCTCATCACCGTAAACTTCTTCTTGCGCCATCCTCACTAACGTTAATTGCGACGCCTCGAGCTCCTCTGTAGTCAGCCTCTGCACCATTGGTAACTCTTTACCCAGCTTTCGTTTTAAGTTTTCGATGAACCGACGCACCCAAGCCAAAGTTCGCAGCAGGCGCATCCACTTCGTGAATCTAGCGGTGTCTATCAATGGCTCTCTTACCACTGCATGAGCCAAAACAAACCTTGGCCTCAGCTCCTCCTTCTCTTCACCCATAGGTTGATGTTTTTTATCCGGCCACTTATCCTCTGCTTCCCACATAAACGAAGGTCCTCGAAACCACCTGTCTGTTCGTTGAAACGTTGGCATCTTCTTCCACTTGGTTGCATCGTCTGCCACGTTCTCCTTCGTAGGTACCCATCTCCATTCTGCTAACTTCGACTTCTCCAGGACTTCTCCAATTCGATACATAACGAATTGATTATATCTTTTCGGATCAACTGTCAACCATGAAAGGACCGTACGTGAGTCCGACCAAAAAACCTTGCTATGGAACTTCAGTGAATGGCTTCTCACTATAGACTCAGCCAACCTCACACCTATCGTTGCAGCTTGTAGTTCCATCCTGGGAATCGACATGGGTATTCGTGGAGCGACCTTTGTTTTCGCCCCGACCAAAGCGCAGTTAACCAGAGAGCCCGCAGAAATACGTAAGTACGCAACAGCTGCCATAGCGTTCTCGCTTGCGTCAACAAATACGTGGAGTTGAACAGAAGCATCGCTGTCCGCAGTCAATGGTGAGTAGCATCTGGGAATTTGAACATCTTCCACTTGTGGAAGTAGGCGTAGCCATTCTCCCCACTGATGGTGCAATCTCTGGGGAATGGTCTCATCCCAGTCAACACCCGACCTCCAAACCTCTTGCAACAACACCTTAAGGTGTACTAGGTAGTGAGCAAGGAAACCTAACGGGTCAAATATTGACATCAAAACTCTCAATAACTCACGTTTGGTTGGCGCTCTTTGCCCTCTTAAAAGTTCTTCGTTGATCTTAGGAAAACGTACAGCAAACGTAAAAATATCCGGATCTGTCCTCCACCAGATTCCTAGCACCTTCGTTGTTGCTTGCTCGATACTGCTTACAGCTTCAATTTGTTTGTCACCTTGAGACTGCTCTCCCAGCGCTTTCAAAACATTGCGTGAATTTGACTGCCAACCTCGAATTTGAAAGCCTCCTTGAGCGTGGATATATGCAACATCTGTTGCTAGCTTGATAGCCTCTTCATCAGTATCGACACTGTCCATAAGATCGTCCACGTAATGGTTCTTTGTAATAGCAACCACTGCCCTCGGATACTTGTCGACAAACCTCTGAGCATTCAAGTTCTTCACATACTGTGCAATGCTAGGAGAGCATGATGCGCCAAATGTAAGAACCTCCATTACGTAGATCTCAGGATGTCTTTCGGACTCAGCACTCCTCCAAAGGAATCTTTGCGCCTGTTGGTCTTCATTACGCACTCGTACTCGGTGAAACATTTCACTTATGTCACCGCTTATTGCAACTTGATGAGATCGAAAGGCATATAACACCGCTGGCAATAACATAAGTTGGTCTGGTCCTTTAAGAAGCATCGAGTTTAAAGACACTCCCTGTGTCTTCGCAGCACCGTCCCACACTAAGCGCACCTTGCCTTGCTTATTTGGATTCCGCACAATGAACGTAGGCATGTACCAGGTCCGAAGAGTTGTCCTCATCGCTTCAGCTCGACTGAGTTTACGTGCGTAGCCCTTCGTCAACAAATTTTCAACTTGACGGTTTAAATCATCCCTCAGCACCAGATCGATATGCATCTTCCTTTCAATGCACTGAAGCCGTTTGAGTGCCATCGGGTAACTATCCGGCATCATAAAGTCATCATATCTCCATAACAGTCCGCTTTCGTAAGCGTTGCCGATACGCTTCGTTGTATTCTTCAGGATGCCACTAGCTCTCTTGTCCTCCGACGTCTCAACGAAAGATTTTCCAACCCCATAGCTCTCCAGTGCGAAGAAATTTCGTACCTCTTCATGCAGCTCTTTTTCACAGTGACATTCTTCACAGTGATGCATATGGAAACTTCCACTTCCGCAGCCTCCACTCACCAACCAACCCAGACGAGTTTTCATCGCTATTGGTTCCTCAAGAGTACCCTCACGTACTTTGGATGACACTGCCAAGTACTCATTCTGCAAGCCGATTAAGAGCTTCGGCTGCACACTGCTATATGACACTAGCGGCAATCCTCTCAGGTGATTATATTTTGCTTGCATAGATGATGCATCAAAAGATTGCTTTGGTAAACTTAGATTTTGCACAGTTCGTACGTCTTGCAGAATGAAATGTTTTGCTTTGTCTCGTGATTCCTGTTGCTGAGCTGACACTTCAACTGTGACAATCTCCGAATCCTCTTCCATCCGAACGACATCTGCAGTCCATTTCAGACAAAGCGGCATCTTCTTCCCTTTAAGTTCAAGTGCGCAAGCCACTTCTTTATCCATTAGAGTAAGCGATGATCCACTGTCAAGAAATGCGAGTGTGTTTACGGTCTTACCATTCGCATGTATTGTGATCGGAGCCATACGGAACAAAACTTCGTTGCCTTCATGTTGATGTGCATTATACCCTCCGGCAGATGTCAGTGTGTGTGTGACTTCATGAAGTAATTTGTGACGCTTACATCCACAACCATCCACTCCGCAGTTCTTCTTCTCTCGGCACATTTTTCTTGATGAGTGGCGTAAACAGCATTCGCAGATCCAATTCTTTCGTACAACTTCAAGTCTCTTGCTGACTGGAAAATCATTGAACACTTGACAATCAACTAGTCGGTGGTTAAATTGGCACACGAAACACTTTCCTGATGTGCTGGTTGTTCTGGAACTCTGTTGCGTTTTGTCTCCTTCTTGATGCACTTGCACATGACTGAATCGTCCTCCTGATCTGCCTTCTAAAGCTGGCAATGGTGTTAAGGCACTCGCTGCCTCCCCCATTACATTCAACCAAATTGAATACTCCTCCAAAGTGCACTTGGGATATTTGTTGGCTTCAAGTGCCCACTTTAGTCGTAGGTTCGGTGGTAGCCTCTCAACCAGTTCCTCAAGTAACAGAGGGTTATCAATGTGGCTTCTCAACCCCGCTGCTTTCATTGTATAGTACAACTGGCGAACTGCTATTGCGTAGGCGACAATTGTTTCGAACTTATCGGCTTTTGGAAGAGGATCCGCTCTGATTTTCCGAATAAGGGATTTAATTATGGTTTCTGGCCTCCCATACAACATTCTCAATGTTGATATTGCTTCTGAGACCATTTCAGGAAGCAACAGAGTGAATCCAATGGCTTCTAGTGCTTTTCCTTTAATTGCTTTTTGCAGTCGCACTAAGTTCTCGGCATCAGTAAACCCACACAACTCCGTACTGTTTTCATAGTTGCTGATGAAAACCGCCCACTCTTCCGGCTTGCCACTGAACGTAGGAAGATCCTTCGCTAACACCTGACGTGCAGATAACTGACCGTCTGTCAACGCTCTTGCTTGTTTGATTTTAGCTGGAACTACTGGGCTCAACCGTGTCTTAACCGGTTGCTGCTGCTCTTCATCTTCACTGGAATCTTCCAATGCTAAGAGCTCATATTTCTTGGAGAGATATTGAATCTCTATCTGCCGCTGTTCTTCTAGACGCTCCAACTTGAGTTTCACTGATCGGCTCTGACTTTTCATCGATTTGAATGATGAAGCACTCTGCACTGACTCCTCTTCATCGAAGCCCATCCCACGTTGATTCTCTGGTGTTCGTGCTCCTAGCACGCCACCACCGGCTGAATCGAGTCCCTCTAGGACCATGGCATTGGCCGCTTCGCATTTCGGGCATTTCCAATCCCTTTCAGCTACAGATGCATCCACTCCTACACAACCAAAATGGTGCCAATCGTTACACCTATCGCACTGGACCATTTCTTTGGTGTTTGCATTCACGCATGATTTACATGCACCACTACCATTTTTCCCTGGCGACATGTTTCTTCTTGGAAGTTCTATCGTCCTATAAAAAAACAGCAGCCAGCTTCCAAATCCAACTTCAAGATGTCTTGAACGAACGACCCAACAATTCCTTGGAATTCCAACAATTTTTTAAGTTTTGTGAAGAATAAAAAAGCGCAGATTCTTTCAGTAACTAAAAAAGCATTATTTATTAAAACGAAATAATATAAAATGAATTCAATAGGAATATTAAAAAATACCTAAAAAAGCACTTAAAAAATTGTCTGCATCGGTCGCTTTTATTCTTCAAATGTTCTTCAGTGTTCTGTGTTCTTCTGTGTTCTGCAGCTGTCGTTGTCGTTATTTAAAATTAATGTTCAAACAGCGCCACCTACTTGTTGAAATATCTTTTGCTGCTTTTGTTAAAATGGGCTGTGTTCGCAAGCTACCTTCTGTCTTTGACAATACATGATGTTCAAATTGGAGATATACCCTTGCTGTAGAACGATTTTTTTCTAAGAATAAATCCAAGAATCAGTTGCCAAAGTCTTGACATTTTACTTGGAAACACCCTGTATATTTAAGTAATCGCACAGAAAATTTTAAGTCAATCCGACGATTATTCTAGAAGTGACACGAATATTTTGTAAAGTCATCAGAGCGCTTTCTTTACTCTATCTAAAGTGCTTTTCAAACTTCAAACGCATTTTTCTCAAAATCATGTTATAGTCGGTGACCACGATTTCTCAGAAACTGCTGAAGCGATCCGTCTCAAATTTTAATAAAAGCTTCTTAAGTATATTTTTTTAGTAATTCATCGAAGGTTTCTTCTCACCAATAAATCTATTTTTTTTTTTATTAACAATTTAATGACGAAATTTTGGCCAAAAATCTTTTTTTTTTCTTGAGAGGACGCCATTTTTGCAGAAAATGTTATTTTGCTTATTCCTTCGATTAATACCTAGATTACACATTTCTTTAACGATATCCGTTTGGTTTTTTCATTTTCTATGATCCAGTCCAGAGATATCGTGGTCACCGCAAGACGCCTTTTTTGAGAGGAGCTCCGGGAGATCGGCTATAGCAGCCTTCAAAATTATTATTTTTACAAATAAAAAATGCTGAAATATAGTTCAAAGTTACCTGAATATGTAAAAAAATTTACATTAATAACTTTAAAAGTTGTCTCAGGAAAAATTCTTGAAAAATCGCTTTTTTAAGCCCTCCTGACTGTGTATAACCACTTAAGGTAGTCTAAAAAAGGTTTGATACTCGCTCTCGCTTTTCTTTAGGTGGCGCTACAGTTCGGGGTGAATCAGGTTCTCACAACCATTTGTGTGTATGTGTTATATTCTTGCATAAACGAAAGTGACCTACGAAAACGGCGCGAGTTGAGAGTCTACTCGTGACATATGAAACTATTTGAATGCTTGTCAGACATTCGAAAGAGGTGGCACCACGAAAAAACTTTTAGGTGTTGAGCCCGGGCTGGGATATTGAACCCGGGCAGCATTGCCCAAAAAGCCAATAAAATTACCACAACAAACACTGTGGTCCTATCGATTTGTTATAAAAATCGTTTGGTTAAGTGTACTACATGAGAATCGCAAGGAGCTGTTCTTTTTGATCCTCATGGAATCATATACTTCACAGAACTTATTCCTCTAGACAAGTAATTTATTATCCACACTGCCTTTTTGGTGCTATTTGCCAACGTTGCTGTGTACTTTCTTCTTAACTATACGATTTGTCCTTGCTCACACGAAAGCAAATTTAGTGTCCACACGTATAAAAGCAGGTCTTTCTGTCATGAACAATACAACATGCACACGTTTCTTCTTGTGCCATGCGTGCAATCTCAGGCATTTGCCGCAATCTGACAAAAACCGTTAGACATCTGCTAGTCTGTTGAATATTGCGTATGTTAAAATGCTTTCTATTCCCTATTTTTATTCTAATTTGATCATTTGATCTTAGTGCAATGAGTTATATTTAGGAAGGCCTATTGAAGACGACTTTGAACGGTTTCGAGGAGAAATAACAACAAACTAAAGGGCCGTGGTCGTGGTAGCTAGTGCGTTGGACTACCACGCAATGCTGCCCGGGTTCAACTCCTGACCGGGTCTAACAACTAAAAGAGTTTTTTCACGGTACCACCTTTTTCGAATGCCTGACAAGCATCAAAGAGTATCATTTGTCACGATTGAGCTTTTCAACTCGCCGTTCGGAGTCGGCAAAAAACTGTAGGTCCCTTCCATTCGTGCAAAAATATAACACACACACACAAATGGTTGCGAGAAGCAGGCCCAGGTTCACCTCGAGCTGTAGCGCCAACTAAGTAAAGGGCCAGTGGCCGAAGATGTGATGAAAAAATTGTACGCCGTTTTTTCAGCAAATGAAGGAAATGGCGCTGCCAATTCCAATTTGGACTCAAATATTAAAGTCAACGACGTGATTTATTTTATCTTGGCTCCACTAGTCTCTGCCCATGCTGAGAGATCTTCAGTTCATTCAACGCATTTCTGAGAGATGATCGCGGTTGTTACCAGACAACTTCAAAATGTTTTTGGTTGTACAGTGCTATTATAATAAATGCCATTTTGGGGCATGAATTTGCCTTTCTTTTTAGCTTTTTAGGCTCAATAAAATCCGTTCCCTGGTCATCAGCATATACTGTTCGGAAGGGTATAAGATATCATGAGCATCGAAAAGAACAGATGTATCTGTATCTGGTTCATAATGTGTGTTGTATTGTTTTTGGTTTTTAGGCTATTGGCTGGTGGGCACTGGGAAGAAATCATTCTTTTAAGAATGAGAAAGTACTTCCGGATATTTCGATATTTCGAGTTTTCCCGAGAAAATGCCCGCGCTAAGTCCATTTTCGATAGTCAGTTGCAGATATAACCAGACCATTTGAAAGTCCAGGATTCTACTGTGTCCATATGTCTCGAGCTAATTATTATTCAAGATTGTGCGCTCGGCTAAATAAATTTACTTGAACAAAAACGACTCCAGAGTATGACGATCTTAAGCGTTTCGAATTTACGAGGCGAATGCGAATGAATTGGACCTGAACGATTGAGTTTGCGACGTCGAATCACACGGTAGTTTCTCTATCATGACGTTCCAAAGATGCAGTGACGCCAGGGTTGTTGCACTGCACTAAAAAACCTTAACTTTGAGAGAACATTCGTTTAAACTGGTGAAATGGCTTTAAATAAAAAATACCTCCGCTGCACGAAAGTACATAAGGGTATGTACATGGATATGTATTTGTATGTTAAGTTAAATACTATACGTGCTGTATAGATGTACACACACGAGTACAAGTGGGAAAGACTCACAGATAGACACGACATCCAGTGAGCGTGAGTCGCGTCGAGCAGCAACTACTTTGAATCTCTGATGCACACGGTAACGAATTTCGTCATGCACAGAATTTTTGGTTGACCCCCAGCTATCGTCAGACTTGCCTCTACACACGGGCTATTTGCAACTAGTCTGTCAACCAGTTGGCCGATTAGTTTCTTGTCTGTAGATGGCTTAAGACATAGGTACATACATAATATGTTGTATCCACGTGAAAACAAGATAGAATTGTATTCAGCTTAAAGGATGTTACCCATGTACTTCTGAGTTATTTTTCTTGGCCAGGCGGCGAAGTTTTCAATCTATGCTAGTATATTATACATACGAGTATGTACATTATGTATGTACAAACATTATGCATATTTTTCTAGCATGATATGTTCGAGTTTGTATGTTTTGTATTATCGCCATAAATCCTTATCATCCCCAATGCTCTGGTTCTGAAAATATGTTAAATGATTGAAGATAACAACGATTGTACATGTTTATGTAGTTAAATACAAGCTATAATGCATAGAAATAGGGGATTCCCCCGAAATATTGGTTGCAACCGCGCGGTTTCCGTCGTGTCTGAACGGGGCCATAGGTACCTACTACAGAAATAATATCATAAATATAATTATGTATCTAAAAGTTGAACAGTGTGTAGGTACTTACTCGTATTTAATAATTTAATGTGGATAGTTAACACTTCAGGAATATTTTATTACTGGATATATAACTTATATCCAGCAACATCGATCTCACCATCTATAGCTGTGTTGCATCATCTCCATATTAACATCACCATTTGTCGCTGGTCGGATGGTTGGATGTTGTAGAAATAGGGTAGGCACTGATTGGCTTTAATTTGGCTAAGCCCAGTGTTGTAACTGTTACTACACATCAATTGTGCTTATTTTACCTCCAAGTGGTAACCATCGGGTACTGGTCGCTGCCCATCCGGGCACGACTTGCTAAACTTATAAGCGCGAGTGCTGAGCAAGGGAAAATAGCAGCACTATAATTCACGTCAGCGGATGAATTCCATCAATGGAACCAACGGTGGCACTAAAATTTCCAGAACGGAAACAAAACCTTATCTGAGCTACTCCGACATATTCGGAGCTCAGGTCGATAAGGATTTCCAAGTACTAGTCAGGGTCTTGGAAAAGAGTTGGTGGCGGATGAGCCCCTAGTGGTCCAACGGCAGCGCTCACACCCCCGTAGTGGGTTACTGACACCGGTGTACCCGGCCCCTTGTCCTAGGGGTATACAAGGATCTGGCCCTCCAGGTTGGGGGTTGTGCGTGAGGCTAACTACCTAACCACGTAAAAAAAATTTGTTCCGAAACAACCAAAAGCCTCGGAAAAGGACGGGTCTACTGTTGACAACCACGCTAAACGAAATAAGGATAACGACGTTCGGATATGTACCTGGAATGTTCGTTCAATGAACGGCGACGGTGCATCCGAACAACTGGCAGAGGCCCTAAACTGCTACAAGGCAGATATAACCGCCATCCAGGAAGTGCGATGGAATGGGCCAGGCAGAAAAAGGATGGAAAACTGTGATATCTACTACGGTGACTGCTATACAGAAAATAAACAGCGCTTATTCGGATGCGGATTTGTCATACGCGGCAGACTTAGGCAGGAAGTCTTGAGCTTTCGGCACGTGAGCGAGCGTCTTATGACAATCCGTGTCAAGGCAAAATTCGCCAACATAAGCCTTATATGTGCTCACGCCCCCACAGAAGAAAAAGACGACGCTACCAAAGATAGTTTCTATGAGCTCCTCGACCAAACATACGAGCAATGCCCTAGACATGACGTTAAAATCGTACTGGATGACTTTAACGCAAAGATAGGAAGAGAGGACATCTTTGGTAGGACGGTTGGAAGGCACAGCCTACACGACACCACGTCCGAAAACGGACTAAGGCTGATTGACTTTGCTGCGGGACGAAGTGTCAGTATAGCAAGCACACAGTTTCCACATCTCAATATCCATAAGGGGACATGGCGGTCTCCGGATCGAATAACCGTCAACCAAATCGACCACATTGCGATCGATACCAGACATGCCTCCAGTATTATGGATGTCCGAACCTTCCGGGCGGCCAACATTGGCTCGGACCACTACCTTGTTGTAGCCAAGGTACGAATGCGGATATCCACAGCGCCACAACAACGAAATACTGTGAGAAAGTACAATGTCGAAAAGCTACAATCGCAAGACACCGCCAGAGCCTACAGAGAACGCATATCCCGATCTCTTGCTACGAGTCCTACCGCAGCAACAGCTAGTACAGAAGACCAGTGGCAACACTGCCAGCAAGCCATCATAAGTGCCGCGAATGATGTGCTGGGTTTCACACGACCACCACCACGAAACCCCTCGTTTGATGAAGAGTGCAGACTAGCTAACGCGGAAAAACAACAAGCGTATAAAGCGGCGCTGCAAAGAAGGACTAGATCTGCTCGCATGCTCTACGAGCAAAAGAGACGGGAAGAACATCGGCTTCTTAGAAGGAAAAAGAAAGAGCACGAGAAGCGTGCATTCGAGGATATTGAGAGATGCTACTCCAGGAACAATGTACGGAAGTTTTAGCAGAGGGTAAAAAGAATGTGCCAGCAAAACAAATCCCGTACAGAAACCTGTAGAGACGCGGATGGAAACATCGTAGTAGAAACACAGTCGGTGCTGAGAATTCGGAAAGACTACTTCTGCAGACTGTACAATGGCGATGACGACCAAAATTCCGCTGTCAGGCAGAATGAACCATTCAACTCAGATGATGATAGCCAAAACTCCCATCCACCTGATCAAAACGAAGTGCGGATAGCAATATCCAAGCTTAAGTCCAACAAGGCTGCTGGACCTGATGGTTTACCCGCAGAGCTATTTAAAGCAGCTGGAGATGACTTGATAGTGAGCATACACCAACTCATCTCTAAGATTTGGTCAGATGAAAGTATGCCAGATGAATGGAATCTCAGCATCGTTTGCCCGGTTCATAAGAAAGGAGACCTTCTCAACTGCTCCAATTACAGAGGCATCAGTCTCCTGAACATCGCCTACAAGATCCTATCTGCCATATTATGTGAACGCTTGAAGCCTTTCGTCAACAACCTGATTGGCCCCTATCAGTGCGGTTTCAGGCCAGGAAAGTCCACCATAGACCAAATTTTCATACTCAGGCAGATCCTGGAAAAAACCCAAGAAGTCCAAATCGATACCCACCACCTGTTCATCGATTTCAAGGCCGCCTATGACAGCATCTGGAGGGATGAACTGTATAGAGCCATGTCTAGTTTTGACATCCCTACCAAACTCATCCGTCTGTGCAGGATGACGATGGAGAAAGCTCGCTGCTCCATCAAGGTCGGTAGTGACCTCACCGAGACCTTCGATGTCAAAAAAGGATTCAGACAAGGTGATGCGCTGTCATGCGACTTCTTCAACATCATACTTGAAAGAATTGTTCAAAACTCACAAGCCAACACACAAGGAACGATCTTTCAAAAGTCCGTTCAACTACTTGCATACGCCGACGATATTGACATTATTGGTAGAACACAGCGAGCTGTCACCGGTGCGTTCGCGAGTATAGAAATGGAAGCGGCCAAAATGGGTTTAGCGGTAAACGAGGGCAAAACTAAGTATATGCTGTCAACAAAAAGGGACAACCAACATCGACGAATTGGACAGAACGTCACAATAGACAGCTACAACTTTGAGGTAGTAAAGGACTTTGTCTACCTCGGCTCTGCCATAACATCAAAAAATGACATCTCGTCGAAAATCAAACGAAGGATTACTCTTGCCAACCGCTGTTTCTTTGGGCTAAGAAGGCAATTGAGCAGTAAAGTCCTTTCCCGATCGACTAAGGAGACTCTATATAAGACCCTTATCATCCCAGTCTTGCTATATGGAGCTGAAGCATGGACTTTATCGAAAGCGGATGAAGATCTCCTTGGTCGCTTTGAGAGACAAATCCTTCGTAGGATATTCGGTCCCGTGCGAGCTATACAGCGACATCAGCCTGGTCAAAAAACTGCACATTGGGCGATTAAGATGGCTAGGACATGTAGAGCGCATAGACATCAGCGCTCCGGCTCGGAGAATATTCAACTCTAACCCGGAGGGTCAGCGCAGCAGAGGACGACCTCGCCTAAGGTGGCGCGACCAAGTAGAACAAGACCTCAACCAACTTGGAGTGCGCAACTGGAAGCGGTTAGCTAAGGACCGGGCTAACTGGAAGAGGTTGTTGGTTGAGGCCTTGGTCCACCCCGAACTGTAGCGCCACCTAATGATGATTTGTCGCTGACATGTTCGAAAAAGAGCGTCATTGATCGAAAAAGAGCGCAATCAGAAATCCGATTAGTGGTTGATGAACACCAACCAGAAATTTAAACTTAAGAGCCTCTTAACTTTAGAGCGATTTATGAGCGGTCGATAGGTACCGGCCCTAGAGTCCTACCTAGGCTATAAAGTTTGGCAGTTATGGCTATATAGAAGAGAGAAGACGAATATAAGTAAAGTAGATAGCGGATATAAGAAAGTTCAAAAATTCGAAGAATTTCTTTCTTTTTTACCGTGTTTTTCACTTCTTCAACTTTCATGAAAAAATAAAAGTTTTTTTTACGATATAAAATAAAAAAAAAATACGGGAAAATACTCTAATAAATATTGGTCGAAATTATTTTACCTTACTTTTTTCAAAGTTTTGCATTTTTATGAAAATAGGGAATTTTACGTTTTATTCAGGCAAACAGTTTTCATCAAAAATTTATTACGTACAGGTGTAACTATAAGAAAAAACCCAAGTAAACAATGAATATAACTTTAAAATAATAAAATAGTATAAAATTAGAGTTCATTCATTGACCTTATATTTGGTTACTCCGCCTTTTTCTTTATGACGTCATAAATCCTGTTTGATATCGAATGAAACAATTTTTTGTATAGAAGATTGCTTTGTCTTTATACCAGACGTCTTTTATTATACTTTTCAGTTCACTAACAGATATAATATAATTTTTTGGTATTCCATATCATTTATCGAACACCAAAAAATCTTGTTTTTGCCCCCATACCATAATAGATCTACTCGTAAGGGGAATGCTTAACGGTGGGTAAAATGCAATTATCGGAATATCGTTTACATTTTCTTCGGTGATACACCGCGTTGCCATCTGGGCCAAATAAATTGAATTTGTCCTCATCCGAAAATGGCAGTCGTAACTCGTGAGTCGTGAGCATTCGGCCGAGTCCAATTTTTATAAGTTTTTGCCTATTCAAGCCTTGGTTTTTTCTTTCGCGGCGTTAACAGTTTTTTTGCAGGCCACTTTGCATTAACTCCCATTCCATTAAGGAACCTCGATACTGTCCACTCACTTAATTTTTGCCCAGTTTGCTTCGTTAATATCCCCAGCATGTGCACACCGGTTTTTTAGACAAATTCGCTGGATCAGATGCTGAGCTCTAGGAGATGTCTTTTGGCGTCTTCAGCGTCCAGATTTTCGAGCAATGGAGCCTTATAGTTGAAATTTTTTTTAAAATGTTCTGCACACTCCATTCATTAGTCCTTAGTCGACGAGCAATATCACGATTTGACACTTTTTCCTTATGCAAAGCTACAATATACGCTTTTTCTTTAAGTATTATTATTATTATTATTATTATTATTACTTATTAATTCTCAAAAAGTTACAATGTTTTTACAAAGTATATCTGCAGAAGGTTATTTACGAAGATGTTAATTATTTTTGAGTTCTATAATAGGTAATTAAAGTTAAATTTGAAAGATGCTTTTATGTTAAAGTTAATTTAGAGATCAAAATTGCTCGCAGTTTAAAAAGAATTCTTTAGTTTTTTTTCAAAAAGGTTGGTAGTTCGTTGAATATTGTAGGAACTGCTACTTTGTATTTCCGGCGTCCGTACTCATTGCAGTATCTCGGGATAGAGTATCTGTTTTGATGTCGTCTTCTTGTGATTACAATTTGCTGTGTCGGGATTTTGTAGGTGGTGTCATCTTTAAATTGTGATACTACCACCAGCTTATGAAGATTTTCGATGTTTAACAGTCTTGCGCTGCTATCAATTTGTTGCCAGTTGATATCGTGTTGGCGTAGCTTTACTCAATACACCATTTTCTGTATTCTGGTAGTATACCGTATCTCAAGTGCGATTCAACAAGTCCATAATAGCATTGGTATAGGACATCTGGTGTGCATCTGTAACTCAGGTGAAATAACGCGTATGCAGATTGTCGAAGTTTTGTTGTTAGTGCTTGTATGTGGAAGCTCCATTTTAAATTGTAGTCCACAATTACTCCAAGATACTTGTATGTGGACACGTTGTCGATTGTTGTTGAGCAATCGTCATCGTTTTGTATGTGTAACTGGTTTTCTGCCGTATGTAAACATTCATTACTGTGTACTTTAATGTCAATTTTTATGTCTAACAACATGTGGTGGTCGGATGTGCATTACTTTTGTCTTTTTTGCGTTTATAATAAGTCCATGATCGTGGCACCATGCTGAGACTGCGTTGAACTCATCTTGCATCATATTTTCGGCTGCGTCGACGTTTTTATGGCTTACAACAATAGCTGTGTCATCAGCGTAAGCAAATCCTGTACTTTTCTTTAGGACTGATAGCAAATCATTTATGTATATTATAAAAATGAGAGGGCCTAGCTTAGATCCTTGTGGTACGCCATATTCTGCATTCTCTTCTTCACTGAAGTGGTCCTTAATTTTTACTTTATATGTTCTTTCTTTAAGGTAGCTTTCAAACCATGTCAGTATAGAACCTCTTACTCCAACTTTCTCTAACTGCTTTAAAATATTTTTATGACATAGGGTATCAAATGCTTTTTTAAAATCAATAAAAAGTACAATTATTCGAGGCTTCCATTGATTCTGTTCGTAAAATCTCCGAGTAGTCGATTGATGCTTTTATTTTTCCTGAAGCAAAATTGGTTATTTTCCAGGAGTTTGTATTTTTCAACGTACTCGTATAGTCGCTTAGTTACAACTTCTTCTAATACCTTATCTATAGTTGAAAGGATAGATATAGGCCTATAGTTCGAAATTTCATTTTTCTTCCCACTTTTATATATTGGACGGACAATTGACGTTTTTAACATATGAGGCACTTTAGATTGCTCTAGGCTCAGCTTAACTATTTTGGTTAGGGTTGGGGCCAGTACTAATGAACAATTTTTAAGAACTTTGGGTCTTATTCCATCTACCCCCGCCGATTTATTTACATTGAGTGAATTAAGGATGTTCTCTATTTCTGTATTAATGACTTCTTCTAGATACATAGAGCGCTGTACACTGTTTGAAGGTCCTTGATAGCATTAATATTCACAACTATTCCAAATCTTTGAAAAAACGAATCATTTCTGATATACATATTACAAAATTCAAAAAATACCGAGCAGATAGTAAAAATATAGATAGTAAATAAAAAAAAATATGCTTATAATTAATTTCACCATACATAAATTAGCTCCCGTCGGAGAGGAGGGAATAAAAATTATTTTGATTGCGAGAGGTTTTTTTTTGTCCACGAGTGTACATTAAGGGTGTGCCCAGACCGAACGAAACATTTCAGAAACATAAGTGAATTTTTCTGATGTTCTTATATCGTCATCTACTGTACGGTACATTTTGAAGCAATTTAAAGCAGAAAAATGTCACTTACCAAAACCTTCAAAGGAGTTGTTCGGCCTGGTTACTGAAATGGTGATGCAGACCCACAAATCTTAGGTACCTTTGAACAAGTCCAACCAACAAGTAAATGCCGAATCCAAATCCAAACTGAATATTTTACCTATACAGTCGACTTCACAAATTCGCATCCACTTGCTTTTAGTTGCATCCAACTTCAAACATGTGTGTGCTCTGTCCAAGATTCAACTTCAAGCAGCCACACACATCCATTTCTATGGGAAAAAGAATTTGTATCGCACACTTTTGCCAGAGACGTCAGTTGAGGAATATTCGTTGCCTGAGTTGGTTGATGTCGGTTTGTGTTCTGAATAACAACTTTCTATCTGTTTGTCGACCTTTCTGTTTTTTTTTTCATCATATTATTGATAATTTCCTAATGTCTCGGACTGTCTAAGCTACTTAACTCATTTTAATTGCTTAATTGTACGAAAGTGCCTTGTTTCATACTGGATCGTCGGTTATAATCAGCTGACGGTGTTGTTTTTTGTTAACATACTACTCGTACTGTACGAAACGAATTGCCCACGTCACTTTACAAATACTCGTACTAAACTCGCAAAGCGAAGGAATATCTGCATAGTGTTGAGGTGTTGTACTGTGAATTGTGTCAGCGGAATGTGCGCTAAGTTGTTGTGTTTTAAGGTGGGGGCCCTACGCCAATGAACGTGTGAAATCATCCCTAAAATTTTTCGCTATATCGTAGCCTAAAAGGTGTTTTGGTTTTCTAATTTGCCTCGATTTGTGTGTTTGGAATTTTCGCGCTACAATCTATGAATATCTATTTCTATTCGCGTGTTTGAGGAAGAAGATATTTTCGCCCGCGATACGCGATGATGTAATTGATGATAACATGAAACGAGAGTGTGTGTGTTTGTTTGGGCGGGAATAGAATAAAAATTGTTTTATATTGATTTTTGTTTTAGACTGCATCTTATGTTTGATAGTATCTCATTGATAGAAAAGTATCTATACCTGTTCGACGCGTCAAATGTACACAGGTGAATGGGTACACAGCAAACAAGTGTTCATGAAATACTGCACAATGCATTTGGAATGTTAAAATCACTCAGCGAAGCCTCGTCTTCAGAATTTAAACGAAATTGTCCGCCAGCCATGGTGAAATCTCACACAAGTGCCATCATGCCTTCTTTAAGCAGTTGTTTAGTGTTAAGTGTTGTAGTTTTAATTGTTAGCTATAATTGTGCATATGGATTCAACCTGGAGAACCGACTTCCGATCGTCAAGTACGGAGATTTATCAACCTACTTTGGATATTCAATAGCGACGCATGTCATTGGGGAATTTAATTTTGCGAACAATACGAAGTGGTAAGTGCGAGTATTTTTAATTACATTCATATTTACATATATGGAAGAAAAGAGAAAGAGTAGTTTCCCAAAGTGAATGGTGCATCGTGTATGATCGGTTGCAGACTGAATACGTGAAATGTATAATCTGATACCAATGATACATGACATATGACGATATACATATACGTATACCGTTAAATGTTAAAATTGCTTTTTAAGAATTGTTTGAACATATGTACGTAACGTACATACATATGTAGGTACCTCTCGGCCAGACCATATGATTATAGATAATAGGGATTTGTGGTTTGGTGAGAAGTCCTTGAAGTCTGGAGATTCAAATTGGGGCCCGTTTTCGCTTTCCATGGCAACATGTATTTCGAAGGTTCGGAAACAATGACCCATGATTTCCTTGGACGTGGATTGTTCCATCCGGCGAAAGTCGAACTTGAGTAGCTATCGATTAGAAGATAGTTTTAACCTCGGTGCGTGAATATGTCCACGTACCCTGGAAGTTCTGGGAACATTTTTGGAACTTTGTGTTAACTGTCCGATTTCGTAAGATGTTGATTAAATCGTACGGCATTTCCGGTCAAAAAAAGGTACCTACTGGGCTTACGATATAGTGATTTTTGAATTTCTGGAGATTATAATAAATTTCGGAACAAATGCTGGAACGGGTTAAATTTATTCGGATTTTATTAATATTTCGTCATCAAAAGCGAGCTCGTCTCTTAGAGTCTAATTCGACTTCCTTCTCGCAGTGACAAAAGAGACGTCTTGTGGTCATCCATCTCGTACATATTTGACGACATGCCGCAGCTCTGTATTCGTTTTTGTTTCCTCCTGTAGAAGATTACTTGCGTTAAAGATGTTATTTGAAGTTCCTCTTGTGATTTTGTGATTGATTCCAATCGTTAGTGAATCATAACTTCCAACTTAAATCGATTTTAAAAATAGATTCGACAAGAGCTTGTGACTAGTTGGTGATTTCGATTTACAAAGGCTAAGTTTTAAAACTCGATGTTATTCCATTCAAAAATTCAAATAGTACCTCCTTACATATATGTATGTACATAATTTAATTAATTTCAAAATAAAATGCGTTTGATCAATTTAAAAAAGAATACACTGTAACAGAACCGGAATTTTTGCAGTGTTCCCTCGATACGTTCGTTGATAAAGTTCAGAAGATCATCCTGACAAATGATACTCTTGTCAGACATTCAGAAGAAATCCAAAAACTGTTGGGTGTTTGCTTGGCCCAACGCACTAATCACTACGCCACGACCCCGATCAATCAATCCGTTACGTAGAAATTCACACGACTTCCGTTACAAAAGGACGATCGTAGAAAAAAATGTTGAGCGATAAAGAAGTCCAATTATCTGTTACCTTCAAACATATAAAAAAGACTGCTAGTCGTACCTATTTGGGTTAACTTTGCGATTCGATTTCGATCAGGTGAATAGAAATATTCAGTAACAGAATAAAAAGCGAAAACTAAACGTAGCCAATTAAAGTACCGAATAATTCGCAGGTGATCCATACAAAGGTTATCATCATCATTATCAATTCGTAAACTTACTTCGAAGAAGATAATGTGGCGAGGCGACTATTCAAGGGGAAATTTATTTTTATTATTATAAACAAAAATAAGTCAACGATATAAATATATTGAATTAAGTTATCTTTTCGTTGTTAATGATAAGGCTTAGTCGGCGTATCGTGACAATATTATGGGGGCGTTATCGAATGCAACTTCAATTTATCAGCTTCTCTTATTTAGTGAGCATAAAATTTACTGTTTTTCGTTTAAATCTCCCATTAATCACGTTAAGGAAACTACCTATAGATTTACCGTAGTGGCGAATGTAGATTCTATGAATAGGGCCGGCGCTTATCCGTGCCTGATCAGCACTGTAGAAGTGATTTCCAGTTTTGGGGACTGTGGCGAACATACGAAAAAGCCAACCGAACGATGCATTCTTAACCACTTAGGCTTACAAAATATGAATTATAAAATATGAACTCGTATAAGTCAAAGCAAGGTCCTACCGTAAGTCTTTTGTATATTCACTCTACTGGATCCCAGTTGCTAAGTACGAACTCAGAGTTACTGGCCGAACGCTATAGTGACGCTGTAGTAGAAGTAGAAAGTTGAAGTTCGCTGAACTTTGCGCTTCACCATATAATTCATACTACAGCATCAGCTTCGCATTGTGTTCGCGCTATAGGGTTTACGTGTATTTTTACTTTGACAGCGCTGCCTACTTCCACTACAGCTTCGCCATTGTGTTCGGGCAGTAAAGATTGATGAAATGAAGAGCGAATTCAAGTTAATCAATCTGAGAGTACCTCAAGGTTCTATGTTGGGACCAATTCTGTTTCTCGTCTATATCAATCCACATTGAATTTGGTTTCTGATATCAACTGGGATCTTAACTTTCTAAGGATCTGGTTCGCTGACCATAGTTTGAGTATTAGCAGTAAAACTAAAATAATGTATTTCAATCTTTCCATCCCAGTTGGCACCAATCCAGAAGTATATTACCGCAGAATGGCTGGTTGCGCATGTTTTTCCGATTTATCCGGTTCAACTTATTGTAGCACTCTTAAGTTGTAATGATAAATGTTTTTTAATCGAAAATGTGAATGAATTTAATCACTATTGATTCTAGAATGAGTTTTGCTAGTCACACGGAGTCCTTAAGGAAGAATCTTCGTTGTTCTCTCAGGAATTTGTTTTACTATGGTATTTCTTCATTCAAAACTTCAGTATGGTACTGCTTGTTGGCGAGGTGCATATCAAAATAAAATTCAGCCGTTATTGGTTCCGCAGAAAATGTATTAAGGAAAATATGTCGTAAGCACCATCGTATAGTTCCAGTTATCCATTGTTTCGTAATATGAAAATTCTCCCAGTCCGTCATAGGCATATATTCTTTTAAAGTGTTAAATACGTTATGTATGACACGGGGAAACCTTAGTTGCAGATTAATTTCTGATTATAATCTACGAAGAAACTTTTTGAATCTTGTCTTTCTTCTGTCGAACTACTGCTTTGCGTAATTTTTATTTGGTTTCATCTTGCCGCCTTTCTAATAAGCTTCTACAATCAATCAGAGCTTTAAATGCTTTTAGTTAGTTTATGCTAACTTAAAATCCTTTTTCTCTGACATTCTGGTGTAATTATAGGTTTTTTTTTATTTGGCTTTGTATTATCTCCTTTTAAATATCTATCGTATTTGTATATTTTTATCTTTCATTTTCTTAAATCTTGCGATAAAGTTATTTTAAGGGTCACCCCCACCCATAATTATAATTATTTTTGCAATGTCCTTTGATGTGGCATTTGACACTATTTAATACTTTGAAGTATGTATATTAAAAAAAATGTTACTTATATTATTTCTTAAATTTTGTATTAATAACTAATGTAAAATATAAGAAATTGAATGTACATATTTGAATTTCTATGAAATAAAATTTGTATCTAATCTAAAAAAATACGTCATTTTAAAATCCATTTAAAAGTCGTAGGTATAGATAATTCTTGCCTAAAAGTCTTAGATATCTGCAGCAATATTTTTCTGCTATTATAAATACCCACATCGAATGGATGTATGTAATATTTTTCTTCTAAAAAGAAACCATTATCTAACTAGTGTTTACTTATCAGCAGTGTTGCCGCGAACAAAATTCAGAAGGCGTCCAAAAAAGAGGTTCAGAAGCAAAAAAGGGGTGCCACTTATATTAGTATGAAAATATGCAATTTTTCGAAAAACTGTATATTATTAGTGAACTTAAACTAACATTAGTATTGGCGAAAAAATAACAAAGACAAAAAAAGTATGTATGCAGAACGAGTTTTTGGAAAAGAAATTCTCACTAACAAAAATACTTTGTTGATTTTGTCGCTGGTTGAACAAAATGAGTGTGTTTTAAGAGTGAATTACTGTTTTAAAAGTAAAAGAGACATGAAATGAAAATAAATTGAAATAAGGGTCCTATATTTTCAAAATGCGTCAAAATCGCATGGGGTCCCGGGTACCATCGCCGAAAAAGCATCAACATGATGCAAAAGCGTCCCAAACGGCAACGCTGCTTCTCAGGTTAAATATGTATGTACGGAGTTCCAAGTAGCTACCCGCAAATCCTTGAAAGAAGTTAAGTCACCCCATGCATTTGACTAAAGTCAAACTCCATTCACTTTAATTCGTTATTTTCTTATCAAATTCAGTTGTCAATCCATTTTGAGCATTAAAAAAACATTAAACTGACTTTCAACACATTTAATCGTGCAACCTGCTTCGCATGTTCTTAATCTGGGATTATGTCACAGAGTGGTGATCAAACTAGATCCACTTATAGACTGCCAACTGCCAACGAGTATCTTCCATTCGTAAGTCATTGCAAAAATAGGATTTAGATTGCACAGCGTCGTATGCCGATATTTTACAGGATTATGCTGTCGGCGATATATTCACTGCGAATGAATCGGATTACATCGGTGGTTTTCGAAAATGTCATTGATCGTCTTTTATCATATCTGATGGCAACTGTTTAAATATGTAACGACTTTTTGTTGAATGGTGTGGAGCGAATGGAACCAACACGTTCCATGAGCACCTTTACTGAGAACTTACAATGACTTGAAATTAATATATGTATGTATGTATGTATATATGTAGGTATGTACGTACGTAAATATAAGGTCGTATGTGCAGTTATAAACTTCTTAAAGACGATGAATAATCTTGTTTACTTGCATGAATAATTATTTACTCTTACCATCCAAGAGATGACTACAATCCGCTGGTAAATGCATTTCCAAGAATATCTTATTCATTTCTCCAATTCCAAGGTGATTCACTAATCATAAATAAATGAAAAATATAGATACATCTCTTTCCGGAGTTCAAGTTCGCTAGAATACCAATATACATGCAAATAGCACATTTTTTTGTGCAAATTAAATCCAAATCCGAGGAATCTTTCAGATAAAAAAAAAAGCAATAAAAAGCTGAATCTTCGAAACCGGTATCCGGAGTTTACGATCACATTTCGTATAGAATTTCCATACTTTAAATGTATACAGAGACTAATACTTCTGCATAAATGGTAAATAATACAAAAAAAAGAAACTGACTATGAAATGCGACGTTTGTTTGTGTATCTCGATCTGTGCATAGCAATGGAATCTTATTTGCGCTTGGCGACGCGACGTTAAAAATTGGTTAATTTTCTGCTGATTTAATCGAATCAGTAAATATTGACTTTGCGTTATCCATGACGGTATTTTTTATTTTGTAGTTCAAAAAACGTATTTTAAAGTTTTGAGGTCGTATAAAGTCTACATCTAAAAAACTATTGATAAAGATACTGGTATCTTATTGAACAACTAGTATTATGAAACGTTGACGAATGGGTCATTGATCGGGAATTGTTATTTGACTTTCAATCACTCTTATCTTCCCAAGTGTTTGCCGTAGATATCAGTTTTTTTTTTTTTTTTTTTTTTTGTAAGAAAAAGGGTACCATTCAAGGAAAACTGCAAAAATGAAATAAAATATGTTTTGTACCCGATCACAGTTAGCTATTTTGTGGGGGATAATTTTATCATTAAACCATTCTGATAAGATAAGTCGCTAAAAAACCGATATGATTAAGTGTTTTTTTATACAGTGCCGTCCGAAAAATCATGCTACAACTTTTTTTTCGAAGTTTGCCGAATTGGTTGCGATACAGTCAACCCTCGTATAACGCGGTAGGTATATCGGAGTCATTTTCAGAATTCGGGTCAACATTTGCACCAACATTGAAGGGAATTTTCATAAGTCATAGTCATACTAAACACCCTACGGAACACATGAATGTGTTAAAATGGTGGGTGTGGGTGGCCGTGGCGTAGTGGAAGTCGTCGTCGCTTGTCACGCTGAAGGTTCACGGTTCGAATTCAGCTGTCGCCGAAACATTTATTTCCCACGAAATAAAAATAATTGATCAGTTTTAGAAGTTAATGTCAAAACCTTCTTCGAAGGCATAACCCTGGCAGTAGGGAATGGTGGTATGGCTAAAGAAATTGACCGCACAAATAATAATTGGAATCATCTGGTAAAAACTTCTGTGAATTATAAGCAAGGGCAACACTTTCAATAATACACAAAAACTCTCCAGTTATCCTGGACACCACCCATAGGTACGGAACACATGAATGTGTTAAAATGGTGGGTGTGGGTGGCCGTGGCGTAGTGGAAGTCGTCGTCGCTTGTCACGCTGAAGGTTCACGGTTCGAATTCAGCTGTCGCCGAAACATTTATTTCCCACGAAATAAAAATAATTGATCAGTTTCAGAAGTTAATGTCAAAACCTTCTTCGAAGGCATAACCCTGGCAGTAGGGGATGGTGGTATGGCTAAAGAAATTGATCGCACAAATAATAATTGGAATCATCTGGTAAAAACGTCTGTGAATTATAAGCAAGGGCAACACTTTCAATAATACACAAAAACTCTCCAGTTATACTGGACACCACCCATAGAGCTAGTTGAAACCTAACATCTGAGTTTCCTATCATTACGTCGATCTGTCTGTCTCGCGTTCTTGTTCTTCATGTGCTCGCCGCGCTGTGTGTAAACATTATATGTCATATCCCTTTTAGCGTGTGTAGATTATAAAAAAAGGAATGTGATACATTTTTCGCATTAGAAAAGACCGAAAATCGTGTTACAGCAAAACCGTGATGTAGAAGTACCGCGCTATTGGAGGGCGTGCCGCAATATGTAATTAGCGTTATGAAAGTACCGCGTTATACGACGAGTGTTGACTTATTCTGTAATGAGGTTTTATTTTCTTAGGCATTTTTAAACGTTTCATGACGCTTTTAGAGTGTTAGAATTTTTTACCTGTGGTCAAGGGGCAAAATGCGGTTAGACCAAAAACTGGGGTTTTTTGGGTATACTTGCGTGAATTTTAATAATAAATGTAAAACGCTTAGTTGTTGCAGTTTTTTTATTGTTACTTAGAAACATTGTCCATTTAATCAGTACTTTGTTGGCCCACCTCTTGCTTTCATACTCATTGACTCAGATAGGTTTTTCCATGTGGAAACAGGTATGTTGTTCCAGTTCCGGATTAGTAAACTTTTTAGGATGCCAATTGGCTCTGGATGCTCTCTGGCAAACTAAAATTTATGATTGACTGGGTATTCTCAATTGAATTGAGGTTTGGGCTGTATGGAGGCCAGCCTAGCACATCAATATTGTTTTCTTCAAAGTACTTTTTAACCTAAAAACCGGCCAAGTGCGAGTCAGACACTTTCTTTACTATTAACTATTAACTGAAAGGTAAATAAAATTGTAGTTTTGCCATTGAGAATTGCATCAAAAGATCATAATTAAAAAAAAAATCTAACTAAATCGTAAACAAATTTGCTTGTGGTAGCTAAAAATGATGTGAACTACAGTATATGTACATAGGTATTTGATAGGGATGTTTCTAAATACAAATATTAATTCTAAAATATGTACATGTGTAAATACATATGTATGTAATGTACATGCATTACAGTTTTTGGAACAGATTTGTAAGCTGTGTTCTAGATTCATTACCGATACACAGAGACAAAATCACTGCCAAAAGCATGCGCAGGACCACTGAGGTTGGAGGTTCGGGTCTCAGCAAAATCACGTTATTTTTTCTTATTTTTTTTTTATATTTTAGTGCAAGTTTAGAAAGTCCATAATACTCGTTAAGGAATTATTGATCGAAAGTTATAATTTCATTAAATCGGTCCAATAGTTTACGAGTTAATCGGCTGGGAAATTTAAATTTTCGAAGTGAATTTCGCAAAAATTATGCAACTTATTAGGTTCGCTACCGTAGCGCAAGTGGTTAGTGCGTCGGACTACTGAGCCAGCGGTGGGTTCGAATCCCGCCGCAAACACCTAAAAGTTTTTCACAGTGCCCACCTCTTTCGAATGTCTGACAAGCATCAAAGAGTATCATTTGTCACGATTGAGCTTCTCAACTCGCCGTTCGGAGTCGGCAAAAAACTGTAGGTCTCTTCCATTCGTGCAAAAATATAACACGCACACACAAATGGTTGCGAGAAGTAGGCCCAGGTTCACCTCGAGCTGTAGCGCCAACTAAGTAAGTATTAGGTTCGCTATAGCTTTCTTTAAATATTTAGCTTAACATTTAAAAACTATAATTTTTTTCAAATTTTTGACTTCAGTAGTTTCGGAGATGAGGTGAGGGCATGGTATTTTTTCACACATAACTCCCAAAGTTGCTGATGGAAAAAATTGCAAAAAATATTTTTAGAATCTTTGCTTCGATCCCTTTCGAATGCCATACCACATGATATATTGTTGTCTCAAATATGTGAACCACCGTAATGTATAAGTGTGCTAAGTTTCAAGTTTTTAGGAAGAACTGTTCTTGATGTTTTTATCGTGAAAGATATTTTAGAGTTAGTGCGAACTTATAATGGTTCCGTTTTATCATATGAGTATTAAAAAACAAAATACTAATATAGTTTTAAATCATGGAAGTTGTAGCTTATATTAAAGCTATAAGTTAATCTTTCATTTGAAAAACAAAATATTTACAATTTTGGCTGTATGGCAAAGAGCATTGTCCAGTTGAAAAATTCCGAAAGAGTAAGAAAAGGTTTGAGCAACATTTTTCGAACGGCACTGTATATTCGACTGGATGGAATTACGAGACCAATTTGGTAAAACAAAACCTGAAGTGAAACATAAAAAAAAAACAAACGAGAATGAACAAAAGGGATTTTCCTTTTACCTGGATGTGTGTGCAGGTGTTTTTAAAGCGTGTTTAACCTTGTGCAGTTCCTCTTTTCGTGGTAAAACGACTTATGTATATGTAGCTGCACTGCCATAAAGTACGCGTGGGACAAGGTTTTGCTCTTCTCTAATTCTTTTATCTGAACAATCTGATTAATTACACGTGTTTCTGTTCAAGCTGGGGATTAGCTGTGTATTTTTTCATAAATCCTTCGACAGGTAAACGGACACTTCTTCGAAGCAGTTTTCTAACTTACTGGGTTTTCGGCTTCACAAGTATAATTTTTTGAATTCGCTTTGATTTTGAAAAGGACATTTATTGTTTTAGCCTTGATCCTGTCATTTGGAGGCTCATTAAGCTTCTGGAATGAAAAGCCTTCATTTGTTTTCAACTATTATAGAATGGAATAAATTAACAGCTTTTGCAGCTTTGGAGTTTTTTTTTTTTTTATAATTTGCGAGTGCAAAAACGAATGTTGGCACCCTTATAATGTAGGACACAGCACGGGCATTAAGAAAATGGGGAATGAGAAGAGAGGAGAAACCGATGCACATTGGTCTTAAATGTCTGCAAACTATATTGGTCAGGAAAAACAGAGTTCGGTAGGGCATTACACTTTCGTGTTGTGCGGCAAAGGACAGAATCTTTATATTTCACAGTACGGCCGAAAACAGGCTTTAGGGTGAACTGATGGGCATTCCTGGCATAGCGGGTATTGCGGCTAAAGGAGGGGGAATGTAACTCATTTGAGCACTTGTGGTGGAAATAGCGCTAAAACAATGTCTCGAGTTCCGATGAGTTTTATCGCGCATTTTTGGATTCTGTACAGTAGCTCCAGGTATGTACTGGCCTCATTATGACGGCATGCCTCAGTGATCCATACTTGCACCAAATCTGTTTCCTATTCCTGACACAAAACATACATTTTAATGATTTAACGGAATCGCTCCAATAAAAATCTTACAAGTGTAGACTGGATCTCGGCTTCCTGTCGATTGCACTCTTAAAGCTGACAGTTGTCTTTGTCAAGCAAGAGTAGTGTTGGGCGGTCTTTTCTGCTGAATATCTGACAGATGATGTTACATATAGTTATTTTGGGTTATTTAAGAACACTTTTGCCTGTTTTATAGTTGCTGTACACGCCTGGGTGAGAACGTGCGGTGATGCCGTTCTGCGTCTGCAAGAGTTTTGGTCACAAGTTACGATGAAAACTATTAAGGCTGCGAAGAACGTGACTTTTGTGCAAAACTCTACAAAATTAATTTAACTTTTTTTTCCTAGAATCAAATTATGCACGTTTCGAAATTATACAACACTTATGTGCATAGATCGTGTTTATTGAAATTTAAAAGGCTCTCGTTTGTTTTATTATATTTGGTCCGTGATTTATACGGTAAGCATTTCTAGTCATGAATTGTAATGAATGAACTAATAGGTACAAATTTATTTTTATCTATAATTTAGATCGTTTGAAAGTATGTATCGTATTATACATAAGTACATATGTACGCTTCGTCATTTGTAACCTGCTACTTTTATTCAATAAATTGGACTTTGTAAAAGTTGAACTAATTAAAAACTTGTCCTAGTTTTTCATTGATTTATTGTTTTGGCAAGGTTGTACAGTGTGATGGACGCCAATCTCAGTGTGCTTGTTGAATGATTATTAACAATTTTTGAATTCTAGTGTTTGGGCCAAATCAATCTTAACAAACGTATTTAGAAATATTTCACACTAGTCTCATGTCAGATGAAGTAGAAGTACTCTACTTTGTGTTATGTATGGTTTCTGTAAGTAAAAGGGAATACTCAAGTCCGTTTATGTCAAACAAAAAAATAAGGCTGACTTACACTCAATATCTATACAGAATGAAAATAGGTTCAAAAGCGAGGTGAGTGCGTCAAAGCCCTCAGACTAAGAGAATCCGATTTGCTAAAAAAAAACCACGTATGCGGCGATACTAGGAGAAATACAGCAACTGAGGAGATGCAACCCTGGAACTGTAACCAAGAATTCAGACTACATTACTCATCTTTATGACTTCAACTTGAACGTACCAATCATATTTCCCAGTAGCGAAGAATGGCTGTCCAACAAGGTGATCAGAGACCAAGAAATAGCAGTCCTCACCGACGCGACGGCTTAAAAAAGGAGCAGGGTTCTACTCAGATACACTAAATAAACGGGAATCTTTCAGACTATCGGGATACATGCGGCGTTTTCCAGGCGGAATTACTGGCGACTGAAAAGGGTGCAATATTCATAAAAAGAAAGGACCTACATACCTCCGTCGGAGATAGTCATTCTAGTCAGTCAGCTCTAAAAGCAATATGATCAAACACAATAAAATGAAAGGCAGTCTAAAATGCACTAAATACCATAAGGCACCACAAGGTTAGGATGTGGTATCCGGACGTAGCAATATCGAAGGGAACGAGATAGCAGACGAACTAGCAAGAACTAGCGAACTAACTATGAGTAATAGTCAGGTTGACACCTTCATCCTGCCACCGATTAAAACACTGTTCAGTATAATCGACCATATAAGCGTAAAGGAGACCAACGCTCTGTGACTCACACGAACCGACTGCGTCATATATATCTCTTTTTTTATGGCCTAAACTTGATCTTAATAGGACCGGAATATTCATAGGACACTGTGCCATAGGTCACATGACATGCAAATGGCCACCTGAGTCCAAAGATATCTATAGAAGCTGCGGAGATGAGGAAGAAAGCGAATCGATCCAAAATCTACTCTGCTACTGCCCCGCTCTCCACGAACGACGCCTCCGTACTTTAAGTCATAGATTCCTGGAAGACATAGCAGGGCTCGGAATTTTAAAGATATCGGATCTTCTAAGATTCACCAAGAGCACAAACTGGTTTACTATGAGGGGATTCACAATGAACCTTGGGGTCTCCGAGTGGAAATGATTGCTCGTTCAATCAGACACCCTTCTTAATCTAACCTTACCTAAAAATGACTACTCTAGTCCGTATCTGTTAAACAGCTCCGAAGCCAGTCACAAAAATAAGGCTGATCTACATTATATGTCTTACAGAATAGAGGTACGAAAGCGAGGTGAGTGCGTCAAATGTAGCCATTCTAGTTTACGATATGAGTAATTAGTATGATTTAACTTTCAGACTATTCGCCATGAATTCAAAATATCATGGTAAACATCGCTATCGTTAATCGATTCAAAATTACTCGTAGAAGCGAAAACTAATTTGCACACTCATTACAATTGCAAGGCGTTTACTGATGTTCTGACACATAATTATGCACATCCCCACCAACGCTTTAACATAACAATAGCCTTAGAATAACAATAACCAAGCATTGACTTTTAAAAAACAGAAGTTTCACGCCGAATTTATTCGATAGAGTCGATATAAAAATAAATGGTGTGCTTCCAGAAGGCCTTATACATATGTGCATACAGTGGACGTCCATTATAACGAATAGCCGATATAGCGAATCTGCAATGTAACGCAGATTTTCAGATCTGTATATAGCGAATGGTGGCCACGATTTGCTATCCGCTATAGCGAACGTATAAAGAAATTCATTTAAACATTTATTTTGTACCTTATACAATAGAGTTTTTACGTTTTTTTTTTCTCTGAGTTTGCATGTCCATACATCCAAAGGGTAAATAATTATACCATATTTTTTTTCTCCTTCTTCCACTACTTTTGGTTACTCCAACAATTTTTAATCTTATGTCACACGGTGATTATTTTTTTCAAAGTTATTTACAAAATTTGTAAACACAAATGGCGGACCATAATCAATTCAATTTAACATTAAATAAAAACGTCTTAGTAAACTACTTTAAAAAAAAAGTATAAAAAATCGATCAATATAAGCGCTGGATATACTGAATGACCTCAAACATTAGGCGTGTTTTTTTCGTAATCTATATATGGCGTGTTTTTTTTTCAAACCTATATAGGTTTAGCGGAAAATGAGAAAAAAAACGCTGAACAGTGACTTGGCAGGACTATGCTAATTGACGTTAGACAGTTCCATATCGGCATTGTTTTCATTGAAAGTAAGGCCGGTAGCTATCAAGCGCTCATTAATAAGTTGGTGGATAGAATTATTTTTTCGTCAAATTTAATTCAATTAAATAGTAAAACAAGGAACATATTCACGTAATTCATTGTAATTTTCTTTTCCTTGTCGGACAAATTCGTATTTCTTTCTTTACTACCCATTTTAAAATGAACAGAAATAATTTAAATTTGAAATGACAGCAGAGTTCGGTTGATAGCTACATGCCTTCATATTTCTCCTTCACTTTCATGTCATATTTGACATTTCGATAAAATTTTCGATAACTATCGACGAAAAACAGTTTGGTAGCACATTTTTCTATCCAGGCTAAGCACCTAAGACTGGATAATTATCCAGGTTTTGTAAGCCTATAAAGGCTTAGTTGTTAGTGTGATTAACATGGAAAAAATTTGCTAAGCCTATATAGTTTTGAAAAAAAACACGCCTATAGCTTTAGAAAATATTTTTCATCTTAAATACATTAACAACTAAGCGTATATAGAATAACGAAATCCGAGTCTTATGTCATTAGCCTGGACAAAAAAAACTATTTTCTGTCGATTGCTATCGAAATGTTATCGAAAATGTCAAATATGACATGTAAGTGAGAAATTTGAAAACAATTGCGGCGATGCAAACGTGATGCTATGCAAAGGAGTTTGGAAAACAAGTGGAAAAGTGAGGAAGAAATATTAAAAGTCAGAAAAAATTGCATTTTTCTCAGGCAAATCATTAAATAGGGTATCTCGCCTTTTTAAAAAGAAACACAGATATTTAAATGTCGAATGTCAATTAGCATAGTGCTACCAAATCACCGAAGAGCTTTTTTTACACATACTTATTTAAGGCTGTATAGATTGCCAAAAAAACACGCCTATTATACCATTCGTTATACTGGACATCCACTGTATATGTATTATGCTTATATGCTACCGCGCTCTATTTCATACATCATGTCCATCATGTCGCTATTGCCAGCATGTGTCAGTTATAAAAATAAATACCAGCGCTCAACACGGCCAGCATCAGCATCAGCATCTGTGCGTGAACACACAGTCATTAAAAAATATGTTCCATTCAATGTTTTCATTTCGTTTTTTTGTTTTTTTTATTAGAATCACCATCAATTCGAAAATCAATTACAACTTCTGTTCCGCATCTATACGCGACCAATACGAAAATAACTCGAACTCGAAATGCATGATGTCAGAGCTCGAGCTGACACTTCCGATCTGGCACGGGGAAACGAATACGCACGACTCGATCGCGAGTACTTCTGCCACTGTACTGAGTACATACTGACCCTGATCCAAATCCAATTTGCCTCAAAGTACGACTACGAGAACGAGTAGCTGTAAAGCGTTTATGTTTCGGTTTTCTTTTTCATAATTTTATTTACTTTAGTAAGTGAGGTCTTCTGCTGGTGTTGTTGTTTACTCGTACCATGTTGTGCACATTTGGAGTTGTCGGCAATCTGTCAAAATGATGGCCCTAGATAGACCCTTTTGTGTTTGGAAATCTTTTCGTTTCACATCGAAAGTGAAACTATTTTTCTGTGGAAATGTCAGTGGAATAGGGGAACGCTGACGCAATTTGACGGTTCGACTTTGCGTACACATGAGCGTACATAAAAACTGATTGATAACACCGCTCGCTGCCGATTGACTAGCCCATCCCAGATTCTTTGCAACCAAATCGGCTATCAAAATCGGTTGGGAATTAGTTCCGCATTTCGTGCTAAGAATTCAAATCACAGGCAGACACCATGTGCGCGACCGAATGGGTAAATGAGTGCCTGCGCAATCTGGCCAAATTCTTTTTTTTTTTAACTCGTGTCCACGGCGGACTTATGCATATGGGAGTGCTATTGGAATTTATCGCCCACGGACAGGGCTGGCTGGCTGTCGCTGGCCCATTCGACTGGTGGCCAGTGTCCAGTGGACATGACATGATGTAGTGGAAAATTGCGTACGGGGTACCTATCTTCATTGACCATAACTTAGGCTGTCTTGTTCCGCCACAGACGTACATAGGCGCGCGTTTCCTCCTTCTGCATTTTATTTTGCAGTCGCGAGCGTGTGCTGTGTGCTATGATTTTGAATTTATGGGTTACAACTTACAAGACGTGCATAGATGGTTTCTTGCCGCACCTGAGTGATTGACACATGTTCAGCTGGTTGCTTGCTGATCGATTCCCTATGGTAATGGTCGAGTCCCTTATGGACTACTGTCTGACCATCTGCTGACAGTCGAGGCATGTGCAACGGCAAAATGTTTTGCACGCGCATTCTGATTAGTAGCAAATGCCGTGTGGGAGTAAGTTGTATGCAGTTCGGTTGACAGTTCTGGCTGCTTGAAAGGATATTTTACACGAGTGGCGGCAGGAAGAGCAAGTACATTATGGTCTCCCCAATCAATCAGACGGGGGATTTCATTTGTACCTTAATAAACAGCTGCACTGACGTTTTAATTGAATTTCTCTATTTGCCTGTGTGTTGCCCCCCGCCCACATGCGATTGTTATTTCACTTTGATCTGACGACGTGAGTTTTCAATCTCTGAGCGTGATAAACAACGATGGCGACGCGACATTCTGAGTACTGAATCCCGTGGGACAGTCGGTCGGTGGTAGTAAACTGCAACGCGTGTGCTGCGCTAGTTAAGACAATAAGCCGCCTAATGAGAACGTACTTCATGTGCATACATTCGATTTGAACACGACTTTGTTTATTTTCCTTGCAAAAGGAGTTTAAAACTCTTTCTATGCGGCTCCGCATTGGCAGATGTTACGACGCAGTTTATTGTTTTGAGTTTGATTGCAAACAACATGTGGTCGCAGAATGAGGCAATTTTTCCAGAACTGTTTAAAGGAAGTCTTTGTTTGTTCCCTTAATTACGAATCTTTTGTTTTGTTTGCTATGTTTTTTGTTTTAATCGGCAGATGGAGAGCTGTTATGCTATATCAAAAGGGAAAAGAGAAGACGATGTACCTGACGTTTGATGGCGACCCTCTAATTTGTATCTGTCGAAATATTTGTAAACGTGAACATACCATATTTCCGGCCGGAAGCAATTTTGTAGTTTATTTTTATCCTTTTTTCCCTTGGGATTGTCATGTTCCATTTCTGTCATAGCTTACCAACTTTATCCTTTTTTTTCCATTTGATGGCACCGACGCGACGCGCCCAGGGCACATAACAATGTATTCTCTCTGGATGTCATCCATTGGACGGGCGGTGAATTGAAGTCATTTGCCTCACTTTACGGAGGAAGTAAAATTTAAATTTGTTATTTTATTATTAACAGAACTTTTGTGCTGACCGAAACGTATAAAAAGCCGCAGATAATCAGTTTTTTCTTTTTTTATTAACGAGTTGAACTCTAAAGTTACATCGTACCAGCATCTTTTGACTGTCATCGTTCCACCCCCATAATTCATATAACATAAAATATACAATTAAAGCCGATAAAATGCCGAAATAAACAGTTTTATCCATCCAAATCAACATAAATTTAACCACCAACACGATTGTTAACGCCGCATTTGCTCCATTAGAAGATGCCATCTTTAATTCCCGGTGGCGCCATATCATACAGGAGTTATTGTCCTTCCGGTTCAATATACGAAAGTTCGTTGGTCTCACTTGGAAGTCAAATTTTGGTCCTTTTTGTTTTGGCGTATACATAAGAAAAACTATTTATTTATTCGTAAGTTATTTTTCGCTGAGTCAGACGGCAAAATGTCTCGACGGGGGGGCGGGAAAAATTCAAAGAGGTTCTATTGAAAATCCTCACACTTGTTTACATTGTCTGGCGACGAATCATTTTGGCAAAGCTTCCGAATTTTTGTTCTTTTTTTTGCTGGTAGTTTAGCTTGTATGTGAGTCCTTAACGGGTTGGTCAACTGTGAATGGGGATATCCGACACATTTTGCAAAGATTTTTCTCGGTGATTTAGTGCTGTTAATAAAAACAATCGTAATGGTGATGGCTCTTAGTACTGATGAGTCATGAAAGTACATAGGAAACAGAATCTGAGGTTGACTTTTCAAATCCTCTGTCAAAGCCCAAAGCATAGTATTTCGTATTGAACTTTCAGATAAATATATTCAAGTGTTGCCACTTATCAGCTATTATTTTTCACAGGTAATATAAGTTATTATTAACCAGCTGTACCGCCCGGCTTTGCCCGTGTACTAAAATAGTATCGTCACTCATTAGGCAAAACGCTGCTCTAGTAATGTGGTTCTGGAGCGACTGCCTGGGTCCATACATACGCCACTTTTTACCACAGGTGATTATCCGGCGCGAAAATTCTTTAATTAGAGCTTACATGCTACGTCTTGCAGTTAAGAATTTGATAAAATTCTCTACCAGATCCCGATCTTTTTTTCGTTTGTTTGTCTTCCTAAATATAGAATTTGTTAATAATTTGACTCCAGCGCCTCCTATCGCGTCCAGATTTTGTAGTTTTCTCTTTTGGGACTATACCAACATTGTGAATATGAGTAATTTTGGTAGAATTTGTTAATAACTTGACTCCAGCGCCTCCTAGCGGGCGCCTATGTCCTTCTTCAGGTCCCAGACTATCTCTTTGCCAAATGACATTATGATTGGTTCAGCGGTTTAGTCGTGAAAGGTAACACACAGACAGACAGACAAACAGAGTTACTTCCGCATTTATAATATTAGTGTTATTTTGAAGAAGGAATGGCGCAGAATTCCACGGCTGACAGTCTACTTAGGAGTCTGCCTGTATACATATTACAGAAATATCAATCGCTAAGTCAATGGACGCATTCCGTTTTTTAGTTGACAGTTAGTCAACCGCCTGTGATTGGTCGAGAGATCTGAAATTGGCTAAACATGGACTGGATTTTTAATCAAGAAAATGTTATCTAAATGCCAAAAACAGCTGACTGATTGTTTTGGTGTTTACTGCTTGGCTCTTGTTTGGTTGTTTGCTTGTTACAAAAATGAAAATCCAAGTAAATTATGAAGGGCTATTTTTATTTATTTTATCTTTCATGCAGTCCATAGACTTTTGGATTATGTAGAACAATCGACGAACTTAGCAAATCGTTCATAGCAAATATTGCAACTTAACCTATGAAATAAATAATTTATATTCCATTACATTAAATTAAAATAATGTATGCTTGTTTTAGCTCTTCTTTTCTTCAAAAATAGCTTTGTAGTCTAGATACATATCTTGAAATCACAATTCTCAAACCATTCCAAGTGAAATTAGAAAGTACAATCACGTTTCAGATTGTCATGTCAACTAAATGGCTAGTCAAGTTTTGCATTCCGTTTTTTATATTTGACTAAATGCTTAGTCAATAGAAAATGGAATGCGCCCAATATCAAAGAGTGCAGAACCGTTTGTCAGTCCAAAAGAATCTCTTTTTCTCCATCTCCGCGAGAGATATTGTGATTAAATTTAACTACCTATACAAACTACATTCATAATGGCTGCATTGATTGATTAACGGTCTAATTCTAAAGTTACGTTCACAAAATTTACATCTAGTAGCAGCTGTTTAGAAATAAGATACAAGCATAGTTTTAGGCCAAGATCAGTCATGCACACACATTCCTTTATCTTGTCATCTCGAAATTGATATACACCATAATGAAGCACTCAAAGTCATCTCAGTGATATATTACACAGAAACTGACAAAGAGTACCTACATACATTCCTATTCAAGTTTGTTGCGACAAATGAGTGAAAGTTGTAAATATTTACCAACAAAAAAAGACAAACAAAAATGAAGACCCAAAAGACTAGATAATAATCACAAAAATGAAATGTGTAAATTTAAATTAGATTTCAATGGGATTTTTAGTAGATGCTCGTAGCTGGTAAGTTAAAATGTCTACAAAATGCAGACACAATTTTTAATTAACTCTACGGATGTCACTGTTTATGGGGGTCGTGTCTATTTCATGCTGCTTCTGGAATTTTTCCCCGTTTAAAGTCAATGGCATATGCAGTTAGGAATCTTTAGGTTAGGTTTGCGTTGCTCACAGCATTTAAGAATCCGATTATCGGCAGTGCTGGTTTGTATATGTAAGTATCGTTTCAGATTTTTTAACCTTAAGATAAGAAACGAATCTTATGATTTAACAAACACCACGTCAGGAACATCTGCAGAGTGCCAATTGTCGAGTATAACACATGACTGTGGATTTAAAAGAATATTTCTGGCTGAAGTTCTCCATTACGGAATTGTTTAATGTGGTTTTCAAAAATGATGTTTATCAATGTGTACATCTTAAGTTAGACCACTTCAGTTGCGTCCACTCATTTTTGCCTGTTAATGAGTAACAAAAACTCACAAGAAAAACTCTCATATGAGTAATGGACAATTGAACTTCCATTCCAATGCGATTATTGAATCATCGCTGTATCATTCAGTCATCATTATCATTAACCTCGTCATATTGACTGTGTACAAATCTTGTGCATGTTTTTTCAACAAGAAGTAGGTACCTATATACCTAAATATTCGTTTTATAGAAACTGTTGCATCTATGCAAAAGGTATGCAAATCAAGAAACTTCGGAATTTGTTAATATTCCACTCTTAGGTAGATATGTATTTTAACGAAATAAAGGGAAAAACATTACGAATTTCCTGTAAATAATAATTGCTAAACAACGAACAAGATTTATTATACTCGTACTTTTAGCATATTTTCTTTTCTTCTTCAAGATGTGACTTCCTCGATTTTTTTTTCTCGATGTGTTCTTCTAACTGTTAACTAAGAAATCTCACTGACACAAAACTTCGAGTCTCGTTGTGTCCGATGTCTATGGCGGCATTGCCAACAGAAACGATTTTAACGTGAGCACTGAATAGGCACTAGAGTCACTAAAAAAGCTTTAAACCGCATCCGGATATTCCTTTAAATCTCCAAACATCAAGCTATAGTGTGAGTTTTGTACGAATTCGAAAGTTATTGACAGATCTAGTCTTTTCGTAAGGTTTTTCGCAGTCTTGTCAAATGATGAATCCTCTGTCTGTGATTCTAATTTCCAATATCGGCAATACTGGGCCAATTCTTTATATAAAGTATTGAAATAAGTGAATGTTGTATCTATTGGAAATATTTAACTGAAAATATTTGTTAGCTCAGCACATTTTTCAAGGCTAATCGTAGTGTTCACCGTAAGTGATCACTCAGATCATGCGACCTAGGTTGGCTCGTCAGACAAATACAGTAAAAGTTCTCATAAGCAGACACTCATGGTCCTCTAATTTTTGTCCGGTTATGAGAGTTGTCCGGTTAGGAGAAATAATTAAACATGTTTTTTTTCTTCCTAAAAACAAACCTTTTTGCTAAAGTGCGAATGGATAAGTTTTCTTTATCCAAATCGTTAAGCAGTTCCATTCTTTTCTTTCAAGGATAGCATCCTTTTTTTGTTGGTTGACATAACACAATGAAATGACCTCGAAAATATAGGAGCACTGCGAAAATATAAGAGCAAATAACCAGGTAACATGCAGGAATGCAGAGCCAATCCCATAATAAACTCACAACGTTACATCGCTCTGTCCGGTTATTAGAGCTTCGCATTCGGATACCGAATTTTAGCATTACTTGCTTGTATTTATATTAAGAAAAAAAGAAACTGTACTGAAAACGGATCATCTGCATCTTTCTGTTTCAACTGTTTAACACAAAAACAACTCTTTATTTTGGTGCGTCCATTTATGAGAGACTTTCTATTTGAAATGACTAAGAAAATGTGACCGTGCCAAAAGGACACGGACGAGAATGCGAGAATGTGTCCGTTTAAGGGAATTGTCCGCTTACCGGAGCAGTCCGCAAGTAGAGCTTTTACTGTACGTTAATGAACGAAAAGTATAGCACTGCGCTTTGCTCAGTTAACAAAAACTTAACGAAACTGAGTAGGTATAGGTACAGCGTGCATATCTTTATGTGGTTTTAACATACAACTAACATAAGTATGTACATATAACTCACGAGTTCCCCGGTTGAAGTCGTTTCGTTTATTTAAAGTCACTTGGAAAAAGTCAATCAATTAAAAATTTGATTGATGAAAAGTTGATTTGAGAATAATTTGCAGAATCGAAGTATGCACGAAATATACATATTATGTATGTGTACTCGTAATATGAAAAATGGGAATCCCCAAAAAAAGAAACTTTATTTATTTGTTTCTTGGGGTAGAAGATATAAGATTGAACTTAAGTCGACATTTTCTGGAACGTAACCCGGTCGCAAAATGGGGTCTGTAATGTCGCCTTGGATCCAGTGCAGTTTCAATTTAAACTGTCAGTTGGTATTCCATTCGATTTCCACCATAATGATTCAGGTAGAAACTCGGATAATTTCATATGACGTAACTTCAATATCCGGCTTACCTATTTTTTTCCAATTGCCTTCTTTTATTCATCTTAATTTCGTTAGCACTCCTTTAGTTTTGTTGAAAATCCATTTGACTTTATTTGTTTGCAATGTTTGTCGCACCCGCTTTTCATGGTTGAATGTGCACACAGATGAAACCACTTTAAATCTATTGTTTGACCTTTTACAGTAGTCTCAATTAGAGCACTTCTTGTCCCCATGGAAACATACTTTTGTAATGGCCTCTTGAAAAGACCGCAACATCTGTCCCATTGGCAGTTTTAAAGACTTTGTTTGACCTCAAAAAGGACTCACTTTAATCCTGAAAATGACGATGTGAGTGTTTACAACAGATGGTCAGCAATTTGAGAAGGCACGAGCATGACACATATTTGAGTTTGTTTAAAATGCAAACACACGCACACATGTATACAGTGTCCAGTGACATAATCACCGAAATGCGCAAATTTATTTTAAGATGTTTGCACAAATTCAGATCGCCGCGTTTGAATAAATAAAGTCATTGCTTGTGCTAAATTTAGATTTATATTTTTAATGTTTTTTTTTTAAATTTTTGGGGCGTCACAGTTCCATCATTCAAATTTTTATATACTCCTTTACGTCCACGTCCGACGCGATCGACGTGCTTGTGCGTACATTCCTAGAATCAATATAAACTGGGACAAGACCGGACATTGTAGTCGGGTATATACGCAATTAAAAAAAAAATACACGTCTGAATGAAGTTCTTTGAAGACGCCAATCGTCGGTATTTGATTGCGTGATTCATGGAACCATAATCTGCAGATAGACGAGAGTCCATAACAAACATTGTGTTTGATTGCTCGAATTAATCACAGTCAAAGTCATTACTAGGACCAACACCTCCAGGAACTACGTTTCTTTTCCAGAGAAGGTAGATCATTAGGTACAAGGTGATGATGGAGTTCAACGGATGTGTGCACCACTAAATGTCACATCGCATTGATCAATTGTCTGTTCCCTGCAAGAAACAATCAAACTTAGGCTTCCTCGGCGGTTAAGTATCGCTTCGCTGTCTTCTAAAAGATGCCCTTTTCCGATATAAGGTCTTTCCTCAACTCTATGTAGGAATCGCTTATTCTATTGACGTACCCATAATAGAATTCATGGGGTAAGAAGGCCAGCATTTGCCATGCGATTGTGTGCAAAGATACTCGAAAGAGTTAGTTAAGCACTTCAGCTGGATCCATGAATGGAGGTGACGGCTGTATCTTTCCTTTGCAATCTGCATTTGAATATTGAAATGTGCAACGTTTGTCGAAAATATGATATGCTCTTAGGTGCGATGGTGGCTATGACTACTCCTTCGCCTCTGCAATGGAGTTAATTAGGAATCGCGAGGCGATCAGCAGTATCGATCACTTGAACCACTTTATCTGACTGATCTGCCTGGCAATTAATGTTACTAGCAAATTTTCTTGATATTTAAATTAAACTCCGAAAACGTTGCCAAGTTGACATTTGAAAGGAATAGGAAAATATGAATACATACATGTAGCATACACATATCTTTCCAATTATGGCATTGCGGAACAGTAATTGTGTTTAATGCGCAAGTGGCCGGGGTTGAGAAACCAAGAAACAACCGCTCCGTGGTGGTCCACTGGGAAATGTCAAGTGTTTGGTTAAGATGTCCATCCAATCTTGCGATGACAGGAGGGCAAATGAATATGCATTAGCCGCGTTGTATATATGAATATAAGCGTCATTCTTCCGAAAAACATGTCACGTGTCAAACTGAATCTTTCCCAATTTCAACGGCAATGTGTTTTTCTCCACACCGCATATTTCTGGACACGTCAATCACGTGCACCTGTGCATAAGAAGACATCACGAGGATGAAGCACTCTGCCGAGTTGGGTGCGCGCTGTGTGCAGCAACAGAACCAAGAAAATGCCAGTTGAAAGCATACCGAAACGTCACAAATAACCTGAACAAACATTGCACCTTTGAACGAGTCCATTTGCTGTGTACAGCGAAGCTACTCGCGGACAGGTACAGGTTAGCCGTGGCTTGTATACTTTATCACACTCCATAGCTGAATATACATACATGTCTATATGTTTTATATGTATGTATGCGCTGTACTCTTCTTGTGCCTTTCACTCGCTGGATTTGTGTTTGTGTCCGCTTAGCGCACTAAGAAGTAATACAACAAAAACAACACTTTAATAACAGCAATAAAATTGCCTTGTCTCTCAGCTCAACTTCTGATCTGTTTTATGTTCTTTTCTTCTTCTTGGGTCTTAAGCTATTTATGTACTCATCTCTTATCAGTTCGTGGCTGTTTGTAACACCGAAAGTAAATTCTTGAGATACGAGTATTTTCGGCCAGGTTTTTTTTTTGTATTTTTATTTTGGAATGTACGGGGTGAAAACAGGTTTCCGACTTACTGCCAGTTCTATCGAAGAGCGAAGTGTCTTAAATAGAAAAAGTTAAAGTTTAAGTAAGATTACCGGCGCGGCGGCTGGAAGCCTTTCATACCTTTATAATCCCAGGAAGGGGTTTTTTGATGACTCTATAAGGGTCTGCATTGTTTGGTGGAGTTTAATTCAAACAATGTTGGCTTACGTTTATTTGTTTTTTGGTTACACAAACATTTCTCTGCTTCTACGTGGTTAAAGTGGATATACATGTCTTTTTACAATTTTGTCGGGTCGAAGAAGAAGCCTTTGCTTAAACTTTGAACCTTGTAGGCTAACAATTATTAATTTAACTCTTACTAGTGTAGCAGTGTGAGAGAAAACCCTAAAACCGTTAACGGTTTACAAATGAATTTGCTACATACTGGTACCTAATGATATCTTGTGGCAAAAAGTAAAAGCTTATTCTCATGATCGTGATCCTGATAAATATTAAGATGAAAGTCACTGCTCCATTTCATTCTTTTTCTTTTGACGCCTCATTTGTGAAAATAATGGCGCAAACTCATAGTCAGCCCATGAATAGTGCCTAGAGCCGACTTTAGTTACAGCCGGCACTAAATAACAAACCCGGCTATAATTTATCGTTATTCATAAACACATTTTTGCCTGTGTAAAGTTAGTATCGACTTTGGAGTGATGTTTCCTAAGATTAACAGCCAAAAACGATTTGAACGAACAAACCCAAATGTCAAAATATTTATTTATTTTATTTAATATAACGACTTTAACAGTAATTTATAATTATAATCTTTTAAAGAAGTTAAAGCGAGAGCAATCGATTTGGTAATTTGGAAATTAACAAGAAATGAATTATCATTTAATACTGATATAACTAAAATAATATATATTTAATAGATTAATTAAGATTAACAGCCAAAAACGAGAAAATATATATGTTCTTGTAGAAAATATATTTGTATGAGAAATTTAAAAGTCACTTAAAGTCGACTCTAATAACTTAAAGTGACGTTAGGCTTAATTTAAATTTCGACTCGGCTTTAAGTTTAAACTGGACTATAAGGTGACTATGAATAGCAAAAAGTTTATTTTAAGTTATGTAAGTGAATAAATTCTTTTAATGTTGGCTTTATCTGAGTATGCGCGTTAGCAAAATTTCTAGTGAAGTAATTCCGGGATTTTGCCATACGATGACGAAAATCCGAACGGGTGGGCAGTTGACTCCTACGCATGGAGGAGATGCGAAGATTATATGCGATGCGTATAGATAAATAAATGATTAGCTTGGATTTTATCGAACGTACTTATAGACTGGTTATAATTTACTTTCTTTCCAATGAAGTGGAGCTACACACCCCATCCGCGTAATGTTCAAACAAACCTCGGGACTGTTGGGTACAGTCGCATCATTTTTTTTCTTAATAACTTTACTCATTTGTACTTTTTCCAAATGCTTATTACTGATGATCAATATTCGGGTGATAAGAATATTCTTGGCTTAAAAATGCGACATTAATTTCTAAATCTGAAATATATCCTTGGAAAGAATATAAGACCGTACCTATCTCAAGATGACAATGGCAAATAAAAAATACAAAAGCCTGCAACTCGCAGGTCTCCATTTTTAATAATGCTGAGCTCGCAAGTGATGTCACGTTGTAGCTCAGAGTTCACTGATAGAACCTGAACATTTTTTTGGTATATCTTATTCTGGTATAAAAAAAAGTTGAGTCAAGGAATTTTAATTACAATTTTACGAAACTACACAGTGAGTACCACAGTAGCAGCCACTCATGCAATTAATTTGAGAATGGCTTTCGATCGTTTCAATGATTATTTGACCGGTTCACTTGAGACGCAAAAACAAAAAGCGATGAAATCACATTGTTCCCTTCTAACGATCGACTTCCAGGCCAGAGCTTATCAAGGTCATGAAAAAAATGACTAGTGTGATTCAAAGCTAGAGAGACTAATGCATTCGTCATCTAAGATTCAAGAGTAAACAGTATCTACCCCAAAAGTACAATTTTGTTTTCATAAAATTCGCTTAGTTCCATAAACTAAAACATCTTTATAAATATGTAATACTAGTATCGCCTGTGGTCGGAATTCGACCAATAGTGCAAGAGAAACTCACCTGGTTTTTACCTGACTAAGACACAATATATTAGAGACAACCTTCACAACATTTCCAAAAAAAAAAAAAAAAAACAACACAAGCGAATATGTTGTGTTGAAGGCAGCTATAAAGGGGTTGAACTGATTTGCCTTCACCTATTGTTCTGCCCTTTCCAATATACTGCATGATAAGTTTGAGTTCTTAATTACATGTAGTGTTTTAGTTAAGATTAAGAAAATTTGAATTTGATCTTACTTACTTATTACAAACAAATACATACTAACATATGTTCAAGTATGAATATGTGTCATTTTGGTAAATGAATATAAATATAAAATTTGCGCTGGCGGCGCCACCTATCGGGTCCTATCTCTCAAGCTGAAATCAATCATACATATTTACAAAATTTGGGTTGGGCGGTTTCGGAGATTAGCGTGTGTAAACACAGTGACACGTGATTTTTATATATTAAGAAGATTTAGAAATGATCCCATTTTCGTATGTGAACTCGTTCATACATCTTTTGTTGTTGTATGTCGATATTGAACTCAACAATCCCTTACATACCAGTACCACTCGTATTCCCTAGGCCCATTATTGGCCAGCAATGTATAAGTGCATCGGTTAAGATGCATCCACACTTTCGGGGCTTGATGGATGTGCTCGAGTTACATATATACATACGTCACGAAGCTTCAAGCGGAAACAACAACAGCAATGGGAGATCGATGCGACGACGTCAACAAGTCAACAAGCTTTGCACTTGACTTGCGTTATGTTCTTACTGTTATTTTTGTTGTTTTGATTTATGTTTCATGTAAAATGTTCAGTTGGTAATTAGTCTTTAAAAGTATGTAACGTGTCGTGAATTCCGTGTCTCTCTTGTAAATTACCAATTCGTGTTTGTTTATTATAAATGTAACCATCTTTAGTGTTAAATGTATTAATAAAGATATTAATAAATATCAGAAACTATGTTGTGTTTGTTTATTTATTTTGCTGATCGACTGAGATCGTAACTCTCGCGACGCATGTCAACATTTCCCCTTCCAACTCGCTATCCATACATATGTATTTATCGTGATGTATTCGCCTTTCGCCGAAAGTTTGGATCCAAAATTATGTGCTATTCTGTGGGACATGAAGTATCTACTCGTAGAAGTGCGAACTTCGCCAATTCGCCATACCGCCTCATTGACGACCATAAAACATATGGAAATTTATATGCTAAACCTTTGAATTACGGTGGTGTTTATGTTATCTGAGAAGACAAAAAAAAAAAAAAAATAAGAAAATTCGCAATTCAACGTTAAAAGATCACACAAGGGAATTTAAGCAAACCTGTCACAATATTGCTTGAAGTTTAGAGTCAACGATTGACATATGTACGTTATATACTCGAAACTTGAGACGGCATTTACTGTCGATTAATTTCAGTGGATTTTTGTATTTTTTGCTGTTTTGCAATTTTTTTTTTTTTCAGCAATTCGTTTGGTTAGCTGATACCAGAGTTGTATATCAGAAATATAACACTGGTGTCCTAGCACAAATGTATTACAAGACTGCTACCAAATGTTTCTATTTTTTTCTTTTGTTGTGCAATAGTATGGGAGCCGTGGCCGGATTCAATCCCAGCAACCGTCAGTAAGTTTTTCACGGTACCACATCTTCCGAATGTCTGACGTGACAAGCTTTCAAGAGTTACATTTGTTAACTCACCGCTCAACTGCTGGCCCCTTCCAATTCTGAAAAAATGCAACACGAACCCACAAATGGTTGCGAGAATTAGGCCCTGGTTCATTCCGAACTGTAGCGCTACCTAAGTAAGTAAGTGCAACATTATCGACCAATAACACAAAAATGAGTCCTAATTGACTTCTTGCCAAAACTGTATTTTCTAACCCGACAAGAACTCCGTCCAAATGAGCCCGAAAAAAATTGAAGCAAAAAATACGGAATTGATGCATTTACCTTCATCACGACTTGAATAACTATCAAGGAGCCAATAATGATCGACGGGAATCTTGAACTACAGTCAAATGCATTATGGGGAAAATTCAAAGAAATAAAAAGTCTAGACCGGTGCAGACCCAAACATTGAAAACTTTTTTAATGGTTGCAACACACGCCAACATTGATGATGATGAGGATGTAGATTAAGGCGCACAGCACACAGCACACCACCACCCGCATCAATTACTCCATCCAGCTTCAAAGACTTTTATCTCTTTCTCTCTCGCGTGTAGAAAACTGTTTAAAGAAAATGTGACATATGCAGCAGAGGGATACCGTCAAATCGCGTTTTTAGGTCAATGCTGTCATAAATTTTTCTATTAGCGTGCGATGGTTGGTACGAGTAATCTTATCGCCATAGATAGTTTAACCCTCTCAACGGGACGGTTCAATAGGTGAGCTAGGGGGTTAGACATACACATGCATACAGGCAGTCCAATCAAATCATGCGAATAGAACTCGTATTTCCGCATTGCAACGAGTCTCTAATGAAGTTTAGTGTGAATACTGACACCTCAAAGGTATTCTGGGAGAGTTCCTATATTTTCAGCGATTTTCAAAATGCTAATTGCCGCAACCAGTCGTTGCCAGAGTTGCAGCTGCAATCGTTTGATTACACTCGAACCGACTGTGTCGGCACCGTAGTAGTATATGTGCACTCAATTAAATCCAGATGTTTATCAATGGAACACGGCAAAGACAACGGCGGAGGCGGCGGCGGCCGACGGGGGGAGCAAAAAGTGGAACAACTTTAATTTAGAGTAATTGTTTTCTGGTTTTCGACGGAAACGCGTGTAGGTAGATATGAAAAAAAGCTCTGAAAATGTTATTACCGTTTGTTGTTGCATAAGTACCTACGGAGCGGCCCATGGTGGATGTGAAAATTAAAATTAAATTATGCGTATCCACTTATATCCTACCTACCTACCACCCACTCAGTCAAATGATCATTTTACCATGACAGACATTGTGTAGACACACCTTGGAGTGTACGAGTACAACAAGAGGAGGGGGGGAGTCCTTTTGTGTAATCCAGTCCTCCCTCTGTGGATCATAATTAAATTCGTGAATGGCTGCGGCAATGGCAATCCTCTACTTTACCAAGAAACCGTGCAGCAGGGAGTGAGAGAACCTACATCCACTCTACTATGGCTTACCATAACAAAGAGTTGTCCTTTTATTACGAGTTTGTTTTTTTATTTGTCGACGTTTATGGATATTTTCTTCTTTTATATTTTTTCCTTCATAAAAATCAACAAAATGTGTGCATAGGAAGGGAAGGCATGCCACACAAGAAGCTACTCACAGGTAACAAATGAAAAAAACCGAATTTGTGACCACGAAGGTAGGAAGAGGCCTGTCCTTCGGACAAACTGTAAAACTAAAAATTTGAAATCCACGATATCATCAAAAGATATCACACATGGAAATTAAAATAATTACCGGCAAAGGGCATTCGCTAGCAGTAGCACTCACACATCCAACTGAAGTGTGTTTGTTGTTCATCATCTTTCGGTACGGACAGATATCTGTTGATGCGAGTGTGAAAAGGGGGAAACACAATAGGGGTAGACGGACAAAAGATCAATAAATTCCGAAGTATTCTCACGTCCCGATAATTACCGTACGAATGCAAGAACCCTCTCCAAATTGCAGGAAGTCGAAAACAAACAAAGATTTCCACAGAGGGGGAAGGAAGGACTACCACAAATATTTACCAGTTGGGAAAATCAAATTGTTTCCCCTTCTACCTCAATTCAAACAGAAGCTCTCGAGCTTAAGATAACACAAAAAAAAAAAAACCTTAAAAAGGGGTCAAATTCTTGTGGTCAAAGCGTTCAACGGTACCTATACCCGTAAGCGGATCGGATTAAGACATTCAAAGTTTTTCATTGGTGACTTCATCCCATCCTTCATGCTTTGTGTGTCCATCCATCCATGATGTTCAAGTCATCGCATCGTCATCATCATTTGTAAATGTCCAACGAATGACAGCGGCCGGCATTTATATAGACAAACTCGTCTTCCCATCATCTCTCTCTTTCTAAGCGGCTAGGTGCATTAATTTGAAAATTGCATTTGTGAAAGCACCGAGGGGGAAACAACGTGTACACATGTTGGGCGGCCGGCCGGTGAGGCACGCGTGTAGGTGTTTAAGAAATCGCTTAGCAATCAGGCTATACATCATTTTGTGCGAGGATACAATGACGGAAGTGAACCCTATTAACCTAAAAAACAAAAACACTCAAACAGAAAATGAGTAGTTTGACTGACCGTGGGCGACATACTTGAATCTCTTAGTTGGCTTCGAAAGAGGAATTAGTTTTATTATATTAGAGTTCTAAGTACATTTGAGGAAAATGCTAAGAAAATTATTTGCATGGATGGATACGGGGGAACTACGAACTAAATACTTGCCATTAGATTAGTGTTCCACTTCGAATGTCGGTTTCTAATCTCTTTTGGAATTCCCTATACTTCAGAGTCAACGGCTGGGACTTTACTGCCCATTAATTTATATCCAACTGGCTTCGTGGTGGGCATTGTGCTTATTGCTCTTGCGTTAGCCGATGTCATCTGACATGGTGACGTCTGGCTTTAGTGAAGAACTGTGGACTGTGGGTGGCCTTTTGTCGTAAATCTATCCGTCAAAATTGTCGTAAATCTATCCGTCAAAATCTTATTATTTTCATACATTTCAGGCGAAATATATGTATGTAGGTCGACTCCCATGAATCCAAAGGAATTTGGCTTTTTGTGACTTTATTTGTCTAATTGCAAGCCCGAAGATATTTACGCTACAAGACAAAACAAAATGTCTGATGGATTTTTGTTTTCCTTTGCTTTAGTGTTTTACAGAAATCTAGAACATCTATTAATAGTTGTTTATTAAATTGGATTAATTTCTACATTTTATGCAGAATGTTCAGTTCATTTATCCTGAGCGCATAGAATGCACTCTGAGAACGCTCTGAACACGCGTTCAGAGCTCTGATGTGTCTGAACTAAAAAAGAATCTCAAACATTTTTTTGATAGCCTAGGCTCTGCTCTGAACTAAAAAAGAAGTACGCCTAGGCGGAGTCTAAGGCCATGCATTGAGCGACGAGCAACTGACCGATTGAGCGATAAGCCTGAGCGACGTTAATATAACAGAGCAGGCCTATCGCCAAATAACAAGACATGACTGCTCTGAGTACGGGATGGCTATGGTGTTAAAAATACCAGCTGCAGCAGATGAGCAGGAACTCCACTAAAGTCTATAATGTGAGATGTTTTTCAGTAAGAGGCAAGGCAAGGCACCATATGAAGTTTGAAATTCAAACCTGCACCCCTCGCTGGTGAACTTTGGAAACTTTAATTTTTGATAAATTTAAGGGCTAAGAACCGGCTCAATCTAAGCAAGAAGGTGAGAGTAATTTAATTACATTTGTTTATGTGTACCTATATAATGCATAACATTATTCTAATCGAAGTGATTTGGTATCAAATCTTAATGTTAAAATAAAAAAAACGAATTCAAAGTGCAAAATTACGAATTAAATTTGAAAAATAACGAATTTAATTTGCAAAAAAACGAATTTAAATTGAAAATGCTATATATAAATTATGGAATTCATCGTAGTCTAACCTTTCTTGATTTACAGGATGTACGCCAACCAAATCTTTGTTATTTCGGTCGTTAAAGAAATCTGTGAATATGACTTTTAAGCAAAAGACTACGCCAATGACATTTCTACTACTAATCGCTCAAGTGACGACGCGACGCTCGATTAAAGGCCAAACATCGCTCAGGCTTTTGCAAATATCCAGACCGATTTTGCAATACCTTCCTTTGTATGTTAGTATAATCTTTTGATTTACCGCTAGAAATAGTTCGACTAAGATTAACTAAATAAAGGAAACCAAATATAAATCTGTCCCACATCAGTCCATAGATATTCGTATGTAATGTACATATTATGTCTTTCTATACAATCGGGCGCCTTTGGACAGCTGAAACTTCGTGGCCCAGCGATAAACTAGAAAATTAAAACAAAATTGAATGCAGAGCGACAAAAATCGCCCATTGTCCGCAACTACGAGGCGAAAGCCCTACGTGAACATTGGGATAGTTTTCAGACCATCAACCGCGGACCTCTATTTGACCTTCGACTTAAGATAGATTTGATCCTGGTTGTTGCATCTGACCGATTGCCAAACGGGTGCGAAATTTAACGACTATTGGATTTCTGACTAACTGTATATTTTGAAAAAATAGCGAAGTGAGTTAAGCGAAATGCCGGCGAAGAAAAAGACGACAGTTTCCCCTTAGGGTTTTAACTATACAATTCATTAAGCTTTATTTTTGCGAGGGTTTTTATACATGAACTGAGTTACTGATTTTGAGTTGAAGAGAGAAAATTATGTTACTTTTAAGAGTATGAATTATGTGGAGAATTGAAAATTTACATTAAATATGGTGAATGGTATAATCTAGGCGCCAGATTTAAATATGTATTCAAATTCAATAATTCAAAATAACAAATTCGTTATAAGAAGTTATGATATGAATGGTTACGCTGATTACTATGACGATGATGATGACGATTCTGCTCCAACACTACGATTTCATAAGTTTTAAATTTTTTACGTCGCTCAATCGCTTGTCTCAAGTAAGCTTAGCCGCTTGTCTCTCAGTGTATAGCCTTAGCAAAATGCTTTGACTTTATTCGCTCACTGTCACTACAGTGACAGCTACTAAGATTTGTTTCACGTCGGTGACATAACCTTCTCAAATCACGTCCCGTCGGTGACTTAACCCTCTCCGGAAAAGACAAAACAGCATTGAATCTGTTCTGCGACTATGTACTATGTAGAATAGTCCATATGTATGTATGTTGATTGTTGAATTGATATTACATAATTGTTTTTTCTCAGGAACGACTGAAGGTATTAGTTCAGTCGTTCCTGAGAAAAAGCGCATCGACTGACAGAAAGGTGAACCACAAAGTGGCCCCATAAGCGTTCCGTCTTTTTATGCTGGGCTACGGAAACCAAAAAATGTTTTCAGCTGGACCTAACTCAACCAGTACGCAAAATATATTATGTACATATATACATACATATGTATTTGCAATTAGCGTTAAAAATGTAGTTATGTATACCTATGACGGAAAATATACCATTAACGGTACCCTTTCCTAAGCAAACCAAAATGTAACTTTGAGACTTGCCACTTAATGTCGTCATTATTTCGTTTCAAATCAATGCATTCCACCATATAAAAATTATTATGTAGTATGTCACACTGGCAATGCTGATTTGTGCTTTTGACAGCGATTTAACGTAACGTTCGTCTAATAATAGGTTTGTCTGCCCTAGAGCACGCTAGTGCGCACTGGATTCGCACTGATGTATCCGATGCACTGATTTCCCTGCCCTCTGGTCGATGTGGACACAAGTTCTGCACCAGATTCGCCCTGGATATTTCGTCAGTGCAAGGAAAAAGTGCTGTTAAAATATAAGATCAGCTGATTTGTAATTTGGTTTAGTCTCATTCTGCTTGTTTTGCTCATGGTGCATATGTGTTCGAATAGAATGTTCCAAAAACAACAAGCTCAAAAATACGTGGTTGTTTGACAACCATGAAAATATAGAGTGCGCATTATGGCTGGTGACATCGAACCAACCAAATGACACTAGTATTTATTCGGATATAGAAGTTTGACGCCCTTGCTCAGTTCGTTCGTTGATCTAACTTTTGGACTTTTATTTCCCCCCAGTGAGTGTAGGGTAGCTCCCCAATCAGTCCACTCTGATTCTATATTAGGGCATACAAAATAGAGCCTCATTACGAACAAGTCTTACCTTATAGATTTCCATTTCCATCTCTTCCTGCCAAGAATGCAATATTCACCGCTAATGGCAACATTAAAATAACAAAACAAAAACTAAAGAATTCACAAACCGAAAACTCTAATTAGGACTGACGTCCTAATTAATGAAAACACAACACATATGAGATTCCATTCGATCCTTGTATGGAATTCCTGAAATCTCTTTTTCTCCGTTCTTCGTCTCCCTGCGTCTTCTTAATTGAAAATCTTAAATAAATTCGAAAAGCTATGCATACTCATTCCTGCGTGGAGAAAATGTAAAAATTATTTTTCTTTCGTGTGTGTGACCATAAAGAGAAATGAATGTTCCCTCACAATTCCAACACTAGAACAAAAACAATATGGGATCAATTTACTGTTTGTGGTTTAATTAATATCTCCCGCCTTAGGCATAAATCACGGAGGAACTGCTATGAAATATCGATTCCCTTTCATCAACAAGCATCCTTGGTCCAGGTAGAGAGGTGTGACATTGTTCCCATTTTTTTTTTTCGTGGAAAATGTTAACCTATGTGCGAGTATTCCGCCATCGTCATCGAAAAGAGGATGGGAAAGCAGCATAAACAACCAGAACAACAGGTACGAAGGAAAACGCTTCCATCTGTGTATCCAGCTGCAGGACAGGAAAACAACAATCGGCCTATAGATTCGTATCTCTGACGCTTTATTCTTGTTCGGCATCAGGTTCAGGTTTCAAAATGTTTATAGATTCAGAGCGGATAACCTTGCACAGAAGAGCAGTGCTGCGTGGCGGTTGGTAACACGACATCTCGGTTCAACACACACAACGCACGCAGGCTTGCTTCAGATCCTTCTCGCTTGTTTTTCTGTTCGTTTGTTCCTTTTTGAATGACACAGAAGAAGAAAAGATGTGTGACACTCCCGCCTGGTGAACAGAAAAGTAATACACAATCAGATAATAATTTAGACATAACGAAGGTGGAGTTTCCTTTCCACCCGGCTGGACAGTCGAAGGAGTGCGCCACTACAACTACAACTACCAACCTACATAAGGAAGTGGAAGTAGGTAGGCACTCGTACTTAGGCGGATGAGATTCTGTGAAGGATGAAAAGTTGGTGACAGAGATTTAAATGAAATATGATTTCATAACAGGAAATTATGCAAAGAAAGGTTGCTAGCTGCATGACGATAACTACGGTTGACGTTTGGCTAATGAGTTTGTAGGTTGCACACGTCAAAATAATGCACAGTAAAAATGCGACCGCCTGTCAAGTAGTCAATTGACAGATGGGCTTAAATCGGCAGGGAACAATGTGTAAATTTTGTAACGCCTTTATTGGGTATGGAGTTAATTGTAAGCCAACCACCGTTGTCACTTTGAAGTAAATTGTGGGAAAACTCATGCAAACAATTCGTCTGAACTTTATTAAGTCGGGAAATTTGAAAAGACGGTGCTAGACGGTAGTTCAAATAAGAGGAACGTTGGAATAAGAATTTGCTTATTTTTCTTTTGCGTTTATGGAATTTAGTTCGATGATATTTTTCTTAATTGGCAACATTGGTATCAGCACCGTGTTAATCTAAATCGTCGTCTAAAACATAATAAATCCAATCGATGTAATTTCCGACTTCAGTATAAACCCCAGGATACGGTGCAACAGTGCATGGTTTCATACTCCATGAGGATATACCAACTTGTCTGCCATTCACAATAAGCGGTCCTCCTGAATCCCCACTACACTGACCTTTGCCGCCACCTTCGACGCCGGCACAAATATTTGTCGGATGAATCCGTAGAATATGACGTCGGTTGCATTCCTCGCGGGAGTAAACTTGTAACTCAACTTTTTGCAAATCCTTTTGTATGCTTCCTCCCGACTGTAAACATTAAAAATTAAGTCCAGTCTCAGGATAATTTATTCAAATTCCTTTACCTCGTTAAGTCCCCAACCGATTAGAGTAGCTGGCACGTTCTCCGCTGTGAGCTCGTACATCCGCGGTAGGTTAATTGCCTGCCAAGAGTGACTGAAAGGCTGCTGAACGCGCAATAGGGCGATATCATGTAAGACTATAGGCAGGAAATATCCTGGGTACACCACTATTTGCGAAATGTTGACGACATTCGGACCGTTTCGATTTATCGTTGTGACACCGTATTGGATATTTAGAGACTCCGGCCTTGATCCCGAGACACAATGTGCAGCGGTTAGGACCCAGATGGGATTTAAAATCGTTCCGCCACATGCATGGGCACCGCTATTAGCACGTCTAATTGAAACCATAAAAGGAAACTCTCCCGAATCGGCACGTGTCCCATTTACCACTCGCAGTTCCAGCGTAAATGCACAGGTGACTTCCAGCCAGAACAGCAGTGTAAATATTCTCAAGATTGACATGATGCTACTGTAGCGTATCAGTGGGTGGCTATTGGTTTTATATCACTGAGACTCAGATCTAATAAATTTATTGAATTATTTAATTACCTAATGGTGAGTTATACGAAGGCAATGCCGTGCAAAGTACCGACTGTTATTAGATGCGGTTAGGAATAATTTATTTTAAACACGTTCTATTGCTGTCAACAATTACACATTAGTTTAGCCTTTACGGTGAGCATTGATGCGCCTTGACATCATAAGGTTAAGATAAAAGCTGTTCAAGTGATTCAACCTTCAACTTGTCCTTACCTGCAGGACGAGTCAAGCTTTTGTCTTTTGATTTTTAGAAAAATAAATTATAGCAATTATAGTGATTTGCAAACACCACCACATTGGTGACTTTTTACGACAAGATCGAGCTATCCACGAATCTAATCGAAATCTCTTTCAAACACCATTTCAAAAAAAAATTCGCTTCCTGGACTCCCGGTCGCAAGGGTAATATAGGAAATAGATGCTGATCAGCAAATCGGTCATGAACAGTTCTGCGGCCTACGGCTGCTAGCCAACTAAAAATAGATCTTAATCCTTGGAAACAGTTTGTGGTACTCACAAACAAACATGCTCAGAAAGAATCCAATGTTCAATTGATACGTAGTTCTTATTCTAACCTTAAGTAATTGTGCAGGAGCTAATCTGAAAACTGCAGCTTTGAAATTGTTGAGCACATTCTGCGTGAACGCTTTGCTAATCTATCTGACGCTCGTTAACATGTTTCCTCCGAGATATTTATGGAAGACTGGTGAACGCATACAATCCAACATGGATAGATTACACTCACGGTGCTTGGAAAGGCTTATTATTATTATTGAAGGGTAATGCACCGCGACCTTAAGATCTATTGTGCCCCCTACAGGTCCTAGACGAAGGAACATCTCTCTCGTCATTATTTCTATTGCAATTGGTTGGAGAGAGCTTCGTTCAGATATCATTTGAGTTTACGATGCCCCGTAAGGAACGCAGTCAGGATGCGGAGTTCGTTTTTGTCAAGGCTGATGCAAGCTTTGAATCTCTTCAAAGAAAGTCTTATTCCAATCTATCAGCTTTTGCACTTAAAAAAAGAAAATCTCATTCAATACAATGTTCATCAACGCTTTCAGAGAGAACCCAAGCTTAAAAAACTAATGGAAAGGGAGAAGTATTTACGTCTCTTGTGATAGTCAGGCTCGGCTTAAGGCCTTGCTCGATCCCTGATATTATCTAGGTCCCAGGATACCAGGTTGTTCAATAATAAAACGTAGTTCGATAAGAGATTTTTTTTTTTTTTTTTTTTTTTTTTCCGAGGGTAGGTGAAAATCTTCCATAGACACTATGAGAATACCAAGCGCGTGCTCATAGTAGTGTCAGATTCTTACTGACCAAAAACACCACCCTTCGATATAAATTTGTTAGATACTGCAACTAAGTTATACTACTTATCAAGCAATTTTTCTATCACGAAATATAAACGTTTGGCAGGTTACTTTTCAATGAAAGATCCTGCATGTTCCGCAATTTAGACGCGGTTAATCCTTATCTCGCCAAGTCGAAAGGTTTTGTTCTTTGTAGTCGGCGCAATAAATTGCTCTCATCCAAAATAAGTAGGACTGTATTATTAACATGTCCGATTAGTCGGTTTCTATGTTTTCGCGCGAAGCTTCTAGTTTCAGCTTCGATTGTCGGAATTCCGAGATCCCTGTGGATATCGTCGTTTCTAGCATACCACGGTGCTTGGACAATTTCTCTTAGCACTTTATTTTGAAAGGTCTGTAAAATATTGGCATTTGTTTCCTTGGTACAACCCCAAAGTTGTATACCGTAGGTCCACACCGGCTTTAGCACTTGCTTGTATAAAAGCAGTTTGTTCTCGGTACTGAGGTGGGAATGTTTCCCGATTAACCAGTACATTTCTCTATATTTGATTTCTAATTCTTTACGTTTCATTTTCACGTGCGAATTCCACTTCAGCTTTGCGTCAAGTGTCATTCCCAGGTATTTGGCTTCATTTGCAATGGGAATTCGGGCCAAATTTATAAAAATTGGCAAGTCATTAATTTTTCTATAAGTGAAATTCACGTGAACAGATTTAGTTCCGTTAAGGGCGATCCGCCAGTCCCTCGTCCATTCATTTACTTTATTCAATGCGTTTTGCAGTTTGGCAGTCGTTTCCTCGATTGTTTTACCTACCGCTAGGATAGCGGTGTCGTCGGCAAACGTAGCAAGGATAGTGCCATCTTCTTTCGGTATATCACGAGTATATAACAGATAGAGAAGCGGCCCCAGAACGCTTCCTTGCGGTAGATCTGCACCGTGGACCAGCTGGATGTCCAAATTCGTGAGAAAAGACATGGTTTACAGAAGAAGAAAAATCATTTTTCATCAAGACAACGCACCGTCTCACACAGCTCCCAAAACCAGTATGAATTGTTGCATTATGCACCCTATTTGCCAGATTTAGCTCCCTCTGACTTCTATTTAGTTGTTCTCACATCTCAAAAAATGCATGCGTGGAAACCGATTTTCATCGAACGAAGAGGTAATAGCAGCCGTGGAAGCGTATTTCGACAGTTTTCCGGATTCTCACTTCAGGGATCTAATCCAGAATTTAGGAGATCACTGGAACAAGTGTAGTGTATCGAAGTTCAGGGAGACTACGTTGAATAATAACCGTATTTCAAACCATAAAATCTATTTTTTCTTATCGAACGTCAAAACTTATCATAGTCTCTACATACAGGTTAAGTGGAATCTAAGGTAGACATAACTTGGAAGGAACCCCACTAGTTTCTTCATATATTCCTTGGTGACTTTTTGCTGGTTTCATGCGGTATCGGAATTCGTGGTGTGTGCAGATAGTAAGTTGACTTAAAATTGTGCGTAAGTCTCAAAAACAATATTAACGGAGTTCTACAGAACTTGAGACTTTTTGGGGCTTTAAGTATAGTCGCACATGGGCAATAATTGATTCTACATTACTTTTTAAATCGTAAAATTTTAAATGAACTCAATTAACTTGCGCAGGTCAATCACTCGGAGTCGGACATAATAAAATTCACTTCAAAAAAATATAACGACTGTCACACTCTATAACTTTAGTTATGTATTCCCTTTTGCTTGGTCAGTAAATAATAAACTAAATCGGATTAGATGATAGCAAACAGACGCCCACCGACGCCACATCTACACGTATTCACCGCACGAATAAAAAATATGTCCCCAGACTCATGGAGATAAGCTCTCCACACTCCACGCTTTGGACAATATTCGTGTCCGCTCTACTGTTACTTAAAAAAAAAATAAAATTCCGAGAAAATGTGGACTCCAAAAAAAAATAATCAAACCAGGTTATATAGAACGCCCCCCTTTAGTCTTTTTTTTTATTTGACACAGGCACACAGGCACACAGGATACCGGGTCGCAGCTTTTGTGATCTGTCATAAATTTTCATACATATCAGCGGTGGACTTACAGATTTTTTTTTTCGGTTCGAGATACTTTCCCGGCTTTTACTATCAACGTGTTGGTATGTTTGTGTATCTGCTGGTCTGTTGTCAATGGGTTTGCTGCTCTCTTCACGGTGGATTGTTATGGGACAAGGTTATGAAGTTGGTGTGGCAAGCGATCTTAAGTGAGACCCAAAACCCAACAACGTTGATCATGATTGTTGTACGATGCGATGAGATGTGCTGATGATGCTGATGAGAGGGAGCTGCATTTGTAATTAATAATAAATAATTCAAAGCGGTTGGCATTGTTCCATCGGCTTCAGAGGAGATCACTTTACGCCACGGTTTCGAATTACAACAAGCGCGGCGCGGCGCGGCGCAACGCTTGGGCACAATCTAACATGGCTTACGAGTTGCGCGCCAACTTTAATTACTAATTCCATTTTGGTTACACATTTACTGTGCTGCTTTTTTCACTTTCGAAACACCCAGCCAGCGTTGACAGAGCATGTTTCTCTCGGCCTATATTGTTGTAGATCAATTTATAATAATTAATGTGGAGCGTTAATTGTTACCTACCAAAGGCTTGTCCATTGCTCGACTATAAATGGTAACCGAAGACCTCTTTTCGGCCGGGGCGCAGCGATGATGCGCGACAATCTGTATGCTCTGTAGCTCTTTTTATTTTTTCCCTGTTTGTGGTTAAATTAAACGCATGATTAGTCATCATAATAGCTTTCATTACCGTGGTTTTGTGAGTAGCTTCGTTTTTTTTTCTTGTTATGAGGCGGGACTGATTTGTTTCATTGAAGGGGCGTTTGTTGGAAAGCGTAGTCATGTTTCTATGATAATGGGTTTCGTTTTGGGAGATGATTTTTTGAATACTCTTCCAGGGGTTAAGTGCTTATAAACGCCTCGCCAAATCTACGGCGGAATTATTCAAAGTCGTCATTCAAGAGTGACCTACTTGCACCAAAAGCTTTGTAAGTCGATTGTATTTAGTTATTTAGTAGTTCATTCAGCATAAAGAAAAATAAAAACGGCCATTTTTTTTAAAATATTTAGTTAGAAATTCAATTTGCACAGTTTTAGCTATCGCATATCTTAGAAAACGTGAAAATGCGATTCGACGAAGCATGTACTTTTAGGGTTGAACTGCATTTACCTAACTTGTCCTTTTGACACTAAATAACAGGAATAAAAACCGTATGAGATCAATTGACATTGAATTGAAAACATCACGTCTTAGCCTCAATATTTGGTGGGGAAACATTTTCCTGTGTTTACTGCTCTACAGAGCTTCTTGGCACACTCTCAAGAAGATTGAATATTATCGAAATAAGGATGTATTTTCAGGCCTCATTGACTTGAATGTAAAGTTCGTCTCTAGTTTTGCACTTTTCCCAAACTATTCGCCGATCTACAATCTCCCATAGATTTTTTATTGGGTTAAGATCTTGGGACTGCGTTGGCCATTCCATGACATCGATTTTTTGATCTTGAAACCACTTTTTAACAATTAAAGAAGTTTGCTTCGGGTCATTATCCTGCTGAAATATCCATTTTTGAGAGGTAGTTCCTCCTCAAAATTTGGTAGCATGGTGTTTTCCAGGATGTCCTTCAAAATAAACCGGTCCATAATTCCGTCTATTTTATGTACCTTAGTATAGGGTCAACTCCTCAGAAAAGCGTCCCCAAGCCATGACGTTGCCTCTTCCATTGCTCACAGTGCTCTTTGAGTATCGAGTGTTCAGTGCTTCAGTGATTGGCCGGCAAGATCCATCCGACTCCTTGAGATGAAACTTCGATTCGCGAGAATTTTTCACTTCGATGCTGTCCAATTGTAAATCTCAATCTTACTTTTCTGTTTTTGGCCGAAATAAATGACCACTGTACAGGTCGGAATGATGAAAGACCACCATCAACAGCTCTTCGACGAGGCGTCTTGGAGCTTGCTTTCGTATTGAGCTTATTTTTTAATTCCCTGGATGACATAAAGAGATGACTTTTAATCCTCCTAATGATGTTTGAATCGTCCCTGTACATGGTATCTCTTGGGTTGCCACCTCGGTGAATCGTTTTGACGGAGTTTTTTAAGTTATAAAATTTAATTAAATAGCATATCACCAATTTCGGGATTAAATAATTTTAAGACAAGTCGGCTTAAGAAATTCCACCTATTCACTTATTATTTTTTCTTTTATCTCAATGGAGTACTTGTTTCTGGCAATTTTGGATAAAATTTAAGGAACACCTTTTAATATCTGGCTGCAGAAGACTGAAACATGCGAATGAGCCAGTTTTCTGATTCCCGTAACAGAACATTTTTTTTTACAACCAAGAGAGCAAAAGTGAGCAACGTGGTGTAGTGGTAAGGGCGTTGGACTACTACGGAATGCTGCCCGGGTTCAATCCCAGCAAACACCTTAAAGTTTGTTCACGGTGCCACCTCTTTCGAATGTCTGACAAGCATCAAGAGTATCAAGGTAAAAACTGTAGGTCAGGTATAACACGCACACACAAATGGTTGCGAGAAGTAGGCCCTGGTTCACTCCGAGCCTTGGCGCGATCTAAAATAAATAGAGCAAATTGAGTTGCTTTTGTTTTGGCCAGCTGAAAAGTGAGTTCAATCGGGTGTTTCCATTTTTTTATTTGCTCTAATAACTGCTCATACATTTTATAAATCAATCCACCAAATTAAAAAATCTTAACGTTAGACCTAATTAATATGAAATAAATTGTGAAACCCCCACAACGGATTTTCGTTGCTTTAGTTTTGGCCTACACTGTTAATTCTTTGTTTTAAAAACCTTGGGATTGCTTGATTTCGGCCTTGTAGCTGAAGTCGAAACTTATTTTCTGTTCTTGTAAAACAAGTCCATGTTCTCCGATAAAAAATACAATGCGCTTCGCTGAGTTCAGATTTATTCTATTTTTATTGTTTAGAGAAAATTTTAACTTGACTTGTACCATAATGATTTGGTTTCTAAGTTAACCAGTAGAGCCAAAAGATCTTACCAAATATACAAAGGTACATATAAGTATGTAGGTAGGTAGGTAGTTAGGTAGAAGTGGTGGTTTCGGTGTAAGAAAACCCAAATAGCTCAAAACTGCCGCCATTGTAATATCACAACCTCAGGCGTCCCGTGTATTCGAATTTAGTTTTGAGATATTTATATCCACCCTGTGGGGTTTAGAAAGAGGATCAGTTCTCCGATCCTTTTCTCGCATATCTCTTTAATGTCGTCAAAGAAAAGTTTTTCCATAGAGCCTGACATTTGCACAGAAAGTGAATAAGCGACTCATCGTTGCATCTTCGGCATAAATTGTTGTGAGGGATTGCTAGTTTGGCTGCATGGCCCCTATTGCCCAGTGCCCTTTACTAATTGCCACTACCCTTGCGATGTCTACGCGGGTTCTTTGAAGCAGCTAGTTTGTTTTTGACCTATTGTAGTTTGGCCATATCTTTCTGGATATGACAAAGTTAGTAAGACTAGTCCACTTTAGACCAGCTTGTTTTAGGAAGTGTGACCGTATATTGTACTTAACAGCACCTACAGGAGTATGAACGACTTCCGCTTGTGAGCTGTTAAGTGCTGGCCTTCGTCTGGCTACTTCGTTGACCCTCTCGTTCCCTTCTATGGCACTATACCCTGAAACCCAGAGAATAGTGACTCTATTCTGGATGCATAAGCAATTGACTACCAGTTTCGATAAATCTATGGCTTAAACTGCGGCTTGGATATCTGGCCCAATTTAAATGGTTATATGCAAGCAAATAAATTTATCAGCTCAGCTTTTGAGAAAACTAAAAACACACACTTGATCTGAACAAAGTGGTCCTAGGTTGGTCCCTATGCTAACTGAGATATCACCTCAAGAAAATAGGAAGAAGAAGATATGACGGAGCACATACACGGCACACAGCCGTCTTGCACTTCGAAAGAGCTGTAACACATTTCAGTTGAATGCCAACTGTTCTCTACCGGTTTTCACTAGATCGCAGCAGTCTATCAGTGATTGGTTTAATACGGCGATTTCAAATAAAATACAATAAAACATGTCATTAAACGAACTACCGCATGAGATTTGCAAGCAGCAAAGATACCCTTGACATATATTATTATCTTTGCAGTCTGCCAGTTTTCTCCCATTAAGTGCCGAGTACTGCGTGAGAGAAAACCTCCTCCCACGCTTTCCATCGCCATCTTCGGTATTCTTCACACAGTCTAAGACTCTATGATTTATTCAATTAAACTGCGAAAACTTCAAATCACTCATTCACTTCCAGTCAGATGAAATAAATTGCTTTCCATTACTATCCCGGCACAAACAAAGCCGATACTACCCTATTTCAGAGACGACACAAGACACGACTTCGTGGCATTGTTTATTTGCCGCCCAAGGGGAATCACGGAAGATCACCACAAAGCGAAAATGAGAAAAATTGAAATTGAAAATCTAAATAGCCGCCTGTTAGTGCTGCACCAAGGACCAAGGTTATCCAAAAGCAGACAACTTCTTATAAGAAAAAAACAAACCATCAAAGATAATGATCCGCACTCCAAAATGCGAGTATCACCAAGATGCAGCAAGCAACCATTCTCATTCTCATCGTCATCGTCCTCTTCCTTGGAACAAGATCCAAAACATTTTCGGAGACACACGGTGATATGCCACTAACGAGCTCTTCTCCACAAAACAGTCGATCAATGGATGCGATTTTCATAAAAGGCAACAGCGGAATCCACATTAAGGATGCGCTGCAGCGCTGGTGGCTTAAGTAAAGCGGAAAAAAGGATTCGTTTCAAAATTCGTTTCATAGCTGCGCGCACCTCGTTAGTTAGTTCCATGTCCAATGTGCAACAGTAGACTTGGAATGAAAAAATCAAAGGGAATCCAATCCAACCACGGAACGTATTCATTTTAAGCGAATACGAGGAGTATCGCGCATCGGAATGCGAGTGGCTGGCAGTTTTCTGTTAATTGGAATCGAATTGTAAATCTAACTCTTAATGATTATTATTCCTCTTCTCTGTGCGTTCGTCGCTCTGCGCTTTTGCTCCCACTCAAGCCAAACAAAAAAATAACAAAACAACAAATCAAAATGAAAATACTCGTACACTTCTAGGCAGGTTGACGTCCACGTCATAGGATAACTTGTTTCTTAGAATCTGGAGACAGTAGCTCCCCGCGGCGGTATTCTTTCCTCTTCCAAGAGTCTAGTAGTTCGCTTCTTACCCGTTTTGTAATTTTTTTTTAACTTCTTTACTTCTCTCTGTTCACGTTGTTTAGAGTACAGAGTGCTTGAATGCTAAGACAATGAAAAGTCTGTCTCTGCGGCTAAGTGCATATGAGTGGAAACAGCGACAGGGGTGCAGTGGAAGCTCTGTCGTTTGGACTGCAAACGACGCGATATCATCCATCCACTTGAACCGTTGCACTATATAAACAATCAATTTGATGGCCATGGAATGTGCAGAAGGAAGATAAACACACTTGTTTGAGTGTGGAGTGGTGTCGGTTCCCAATGCCTCAATGCCGGTACCCCTACTACTTGGCGGAGGTGTATGTGCTAGATGGACTTGATTAGGATCTTTCCCGATATTTTTTTTTTTTACTGCGAGACACGTGACTATAGATATAGCATCTAGTTCTATTTAGTTGTGAAGTTTATTAGGTATAACAGAAGAGAAGTCTTCACTCTAGATGGCGCTACAAGCTCACTTTGAAACATGATCTTCAAGCAAGCAACAACTTAACACCAATTTTTCCATCAATACTCTTATAGATCTCAAAGCAGTTAAGCTTTTTTTACAGTTACTTTTCTGATCTGCCAGATTTGAAATAAAAAAATCCGGTCAAGTGCAAGTCGCACTTGCGCACTAAGTGTTCCGTACTATCAATTATTTTGAAATACATATGTACATATATGTTACAGATTTACGAGTATGTCGATGGATGTATGGACACAAATGTATCAAATTGATAAAATTACCTACATATCTGATGCCCTTTCTCATCTGCTCAGAAGAATAAATAATACCAGACATTTACGCATGTGCATCAGATTTTATTCTTCGTCCCGTTATACGTTGGATTGTGCAATTTTGCGATTTGTCTTTCTCTCGTGTCTGTACACAAGTAGAGAGTCCTACTTTATAACGTATGGCAAACCATCAAGATTCCTTTATGTAGGTACTTAAAATCATTGGTTTAAATCTATGCTTAATGGTTATACCGGACGCGCAAATTTGAGACATACATACATACATATTTCTAGGCGCACATATTAAATTGTTACTTTCACACATACAAATTTCCCTTTACGTATTCACTTTTATATGATTGGGATGGAGTTACATCACTTCAGGATATGTAAATAGTTGGGAAGGTGAAATTACAAAAAAAGAAAAAAAAAAATAATAAAAAGAAAACTGTCAAACGTACTACAGTCCTGATAATTTTGGTTCAATCTACACTTTATTTTCTATGTTTGTTATTTTATTCAGATTTTTCTGAGCGATATTTTTGGAGATAAGGTAGGGGGGGGGGCAGCAATTATTTAAGGTTTTTCTTTGAAAAAGTGTTAAGAAAAAAGTAACAAAAAATTATTTCATACATTTCTCAATTTGTGCTTTAACGAGCTTTCATTTGACACTCCACTCGATGACCTCAAAATTCATTTTTTTTAACTTCTATTTGACCTCCCAAAACTAGCCCCCCTAAAGTCAAAATTCAGCTTTTTAAGCTCTGGTCTGTGTTTGGGCCACTAATTGCTACAAATGTTTTAAATTTCAATAGCCTATACGTAAAATAGTTTCTGAGAAAATGGCCTCTGACAGACAGACAGACACCGAACTGATTCCATAAGTGTTTCGTTTTTGAGTACGGAACACTAAAAAAAAGTTTGGTTGGCTTGGGGGCCACGTTCAGAAACTTGAACATAGTTTGAAAGAACTGACTGGAATGGGCCCTCAAACTTTTAGAACATTTGAGTGAGTTTCAAACTTGGACGTAAGTGGAAGAATACCTGAAAACGTCAGTTAAACTGTCATATTTCTATGTCTGCAACAGAACAACAGATTAATTAAATCACCCTTTTGCGGATTTTTGCAATCCTAAACGTTGGGGTAGAATTAAAAAGTAAGGTTCAAACAGCAATTCGCATTTGACAGCGCACACACTAAGTATCAGTTCAGTAGTTGTTGGCCTAACTTAGTTACCTAGATACAACTGGTATTTTTACCGCCATATCTCACCCAGTCCACTAATTTAAGAGACACGCACTCAGCCCGCTGTCTGGTTGTGCTTTTATGGCACTGCCCGGCGATCGTTTACCATGAAAGCGGACATAGCACGCCAACCGGAATGGTTCGGTGTCTATGAACTGTCATTGCACGAGTTCACCAGCAGTCGTCGTAAACGTCGTAAAGCCGCCACCTGTTCCGTATGAAATCGTCGACAACTTTTATCTTCTGGTCATTGCAAGATGGCATAATACGCACGGGTACGAGTATGCTAATTACTTGAACACCCAGGATGGGACTGTGGGTCGTCTTGTTTCGCGGGCGACAACGCAATCTGAGAAGAGACGTTCTGTTTCAAGGGCAGAAACGCGTTGCCTGGGACTGAAGTTACTCTCGTCTCGTGTAATTGTAATTTACGATTTCGGTTGGTTTGGTATTACTCGTATCTTTGGCTACAAGTAAATTATGCAGTAATCAGTTTTGTGAGCGCAAATTGCTTGCAGCCGCATGAGTCCGATTTGCATGATCGTCGGTGGAGCCCTTGTAGTCTTGATGCATCTGCATCAGCAACTTTTGCGCGGATTCGTGTTCTCCGCTTGGGAACATGCAAATAGGACGTGTAGCTATGTATTCCTTCGAAGAACGTGCAGCCTTGGGACATCGACCGAGGGAGTCAAAGTCATTGACTGGGTCTCATCTTTAACCATTTTTAAGATTATTGGACCTGCGCACGGCCGGGGGTGTAATTTTATAATTTGTACCATCTGAGGTAGGTGGCGCTCTACTAGCCATGATAGACTCTCCTTGTCATTTGAATTTTCGTGCGTGTGTGTGGGCTCAAAGTTAACGAGTTTCTTTCAATTACATAACCCATCATTGTTCGTTGACGGTACGGCTGCTAGTGGTTCCTCAGACAATCCAATCACGTATCTGTTATGATGGCTGAAACAACTTCATCATTCACTGGGCGAAATTACATTTGTTTACTTGATTGCTGTTGTAAATGCCAAAAAAGAAGAAGAAATAAAATTGACTAATTTGCATTTTTTTCCCTCTTTGTCGTTTCAGGTGAGTAACACGAGTTTTAACGCATCACGCGAAGGGTAGGTGCATTTCTGTCACCAGAAAGGCTAATTTGCATCTTGTTAGTTGACATCGCGACACTGGGACATGTTGTCATTGGACAGAACTCAAGAGTGGGGTGTCGTTCTTCGCGAGACAGCATTCTTGGCGAGTGAGTATGTACTCGTCGTACAAATGCGGATGGAAGATACTTTCCGTAAGAGTATGTAATTATTCCAAAGAATTCTCATTTCAATGCTAATTTTTCATCAGCGAACCGGGTATTTACGATGCATATTATAATTTTGTGATGTGGTGAAGGGGGGCATTTTTGGAGATTAACTTATGACGATGGTTGGTCTTGCGTACGAGTGAGAATTTAAAAACAATCTTTTCTAATTGTCCGGATATTCGCATACAAAAACTTCAGTGGGATCTAGATTGTAAGGGGTGGTTTTTTTTTTGGTAAACCCTGATTCTACTCTTTTTTCGAGTTGACTTTGTGACATCGCTCATAGACTTCAACATAAGACTGATATTAGTGGGTAGGTAATATCTGTCTGGCAAATCTGTACTGGAGGTCTACACGGATGAATCCAAGACAGGTAATGGCATAGGAGTGGTTATCTTTTCAGGTCCGCTCAACCTAATATTGATAGACTTCCAAACCACTGTAGTGTCTTCCAGGCGGGCGTGATGGCTATTCGAAAAGGCCTCTAAACGAGATGTCGAGCACACTGTGCTGGGTTCCTGGCCATAGTTACATACAAGGCAACTGTGCAGCTGTGCAGCTGTGTAGCCGATGAACAGAAAGTGAATCCCAATAGAAACGACAAGCCAAAAAATCTTCACGTAACCACTGCGATAGGCTTAATGCAAGATGGTGTAACCTTGATACATGCAGTCACGTTAAACAGACTTGGGCTCAGCTAAATCGGCGCAAAATTTACAGCCTGATAAAAATCAGCAGAGCACATATCGGCACCCTTGTTGGGGTATTGACAAGTCATTTTGCAAAAGGCAGATTAGGGGCCTGTAATAGAACGCGACAAGTCGACAAGTCTAAATTCACTTGTCGAAATATGCATGTCCGATAAGTACCAATTTATTCTGTAACAGAACTCAAACCGCTGCACTTGTCAAAAGAATTAATTTCCCTTGACTTGTCTGCATTCGGCGACAAGTAAACACTTTCGAATTTAAGGAAAATAGACGACTGGGACGATAACACCTGTATTTGGATAGTGCGTCGCTATCATGCTTAATTAGTCCAAAGAAAGCTTAGGCGGACGTTTGGTGGTATTCCTCCGAGCGGATGGACTGTGATGAGACCAGTTAACACTTTTGCTGAGCCTCGGACAGTCACAAGGGTCTAATCACCGAAAATCTTCAGTTAGAACACAGGATACGATTGCTGTTGTAGCTGTTGCCCACTTAAACCTATCCTAGCGTTTTGACTTTTGACCCTTATCTTGAAGATCCCTTAAAGATTTGAGCGTATATTTCCATACAAAGTTCAAATAATTAGCAAATTGAACACAGCAGACTTCCCAATTCGCTGGGAATTTTGCCAGAAGATCATTCGAATGATTGAAGAGGACAACAACATGTTAAACCTCATTTCTATGTCTAATGAGGAAAATGGAGTACTCTAACCCAGAGATACTTCATTGTTCGGAACTGCATCCAGCTCGTGTCACAGAGTGGCGTGCATGGTATCCTCGTTTGGCTGGGGCTTGTAGCGTTATTGCTTCAAACAATAATTGAAGTAATTCCCGCTGCAACCCTACAGACAGTAATGAAAAACATTTTAATAAGATGTCGTACATGCGTCACCGAGCGCAGAGGCCATTTAAAATCAGTAATTTGCAAAAACCATTCAAAAAAACTAAACATTTAGAATGAACTAAAAATAAATAACATTTGAATTGAAAAAAAGTCATTTGCATCAGCCACCCTGTATTTATAAATATAAGAACTAAATATATGAACAAAATAATGAATTGGCCTAAATCTGAAATCATTTCATTCGTTGGCTTCGACATCCGACATTTGCTCGATTCCATCTTCGGTGCGCACAGTGTATGTATGTCTCTTTCGAAGAAATTTATTTCAGCATATCAGTCTGATTTTGTATGAATTCGTAAAACTCCAGACACGTGGAAACAGGATAAAAGCAGGAGTTTTACAGGATTTTAGACGTAAACGCAGAATTTGGGTTGGAAAAACAGGAGTATCCTGCGAAAAGCAGGACATATACGATGCACAACTTATCCATGCACAACTTATGTCGATTTCCTTACAAAAATGTATGACCTTTATCGTTACTTGCCTCCGGCGGCCCCTAGCGGGCGGTTTTTGCACCTATGTCCTTCTTCAGGTCCTGGACTATCTCCTTGCCAAATTACATTATGATTGGTGGTGACAAGGTAACATAAATAGAAGAAAAAAAACCTCACGAGATACGCGGTTCGTAAATTAAATATGTTTGATGAACTTCCTAATTATGACAGTAGGTGCAAATTAAGTTTCAGACGTAATGCGCTTGTCATCTTTATTCACGAATCACGATGTTATTAATTATCTTTTCTTTTTTTATCTTTTCTATTAAATAATTGTGTATCCCAAATGACATGAGCTTTTTTTTTTAGTAAGACATAAGACCAATTATGTTACTAATGAGCTGCAGCGAAATTGATTTTTGCTTATCACGAGCATAATTTTAGAAACTGAGTTTTATCATTGGATCGTCAATTAATTTAATCTGAAAAACTGACAAAAATATTTTTGAAATCCCTGCTTTTAGACCTTTCGAATGATATCCCACTTGACATACAAAATGGTTTCTGATACAAATGCTTGTGATAGACATGAGACGAAGACGAGCGAACTTATAATGGTTCCGTATTACCATATATTGGGTACCAACCCCTAAAAATTATGAAAGCATTTAAAATTTTGTATCGGTTTGTCTTCTTCTTTCTTTATTTAAGTGGCCCTACAGTTCGGGGTGAACCTGTGCCTGCTTCTCGCAACCATTTGTGTGTGCGTGTTACATTTTTGCACGAATGGAAGGGACCTACAGTTTTTTGCCGACTCCGAACGGCGAATTGAGAAGCTCATTGACAAATGATACTCTTTGATTGAGACATTCGAAAGAGGTGGCTACCGTGAAAAACTTTTCTTTAGGTGTTGGACCCGGGTTGGGTCCAACGCATTAACCACCACGGAAACGGCGACCACACATAAGTTTGCCACCAGATTGAAATTTGTAAGATTGAAAAACCTTACTGTACTTACAGTAATACCATCAGCAACTAAAAATTTCCATCAACTACACACCTACATACCTTTGTACATACGGTCAAAAACATATAAACAAACTCTGCGGCACTAGCACTAAACACAACTAATTCCACTCCACCACTCTCAAGCCATCCACGATCTTTGCCATATCGTATGCGTATATGTCCTGGAACGTTGAATTAATGATCTTTCGGACAGCCATGATTGCTTATATTATATTACGCCATGCATTAACAGGCATAGGTGCATAGGAGTACGTCCACATCCCGCACTTAGTGCGTCCATGATTAAAGTCTGCACTTAAATAGACGCCAAATCAGTAGATTGGGCCAGGCGACACTAAAAATGTTTAATCAGCAATGCTCTCATCACCGCTGCACACGTCTGCTGCTTGGTAAAACAAGCCACCGACACGACTCCTCGCGCAGTTGCCAATTATATTTGACATTTCCCCTCCTCGAGGGAACTCGGATGACAGGCAACATACGAGACGAGTATCTCCTCCTAGAGCGCATTCGGATGACACGAGTGAGAAAAAAGAAAATTAAAACTCAGACAGTAGATTCCTCACATCGCGGCGTACTAATCAATCGGCCGGCGCTAATGCAGATCCATTAGCTTGGAATACCCCGCGAATCCAACAGATACGCACATACTCCTATCGAGAGGAAGTTACGCAGGCTCATTAGACACATGACTTTTACACTGCGACTGCATTACCATCAAACCTACCTTCGTTCTCCTTCATCGGTGCGCGCACCGAAAGCAAACTTTGCTTCTTGTTTGGTGGACGCTATGCGCGCTCTCCGTCATCGGTCTTGTTATCTGCCATTTATAGAAGTTTGTTTGTGTTTAATTAAATTTACGGACTACGGACTCGCTAGCTCCGGGTGTGCATGTTGAACGTGTCGTACACGAACCGACCCCAACGCTCTGTGCCTGCCTTACTTGGGCATCGGTTCGTGACTAATTAAAATTGTTATATACGACTTAGCGCCTTTATAATTAACAACAGCGCCGAACACACATTGCTGAGCCTGGTCCAGGTCTTATTACAGCACTGAACCGTGCTCTTAATCGATCCTACTTTTAGAGGAGCATTCTTTTTTCTCATCCCCTCCCTAGTGTGAGAATATACATAACTCCATGTGCTGTGCCCAAAAATGGTTCCAACATGCTAATTAGAAACACCAACACACCGCATAGCTGAGTGTGTTCTTGAACCCGTCTTTCCTGGAAGAAGATGGGTTGGGTAGTGCACCCACTCATGTCGTCATTTCCTCACGCAACCGTGCAGTAGCTGAGTAAATCTCATCAAAGTTTATTGCTTTGGCCGTTTGTGGGATCAATGGCTTTGATTGTTCCATTTCGGGCCGCACTTGAATGCCCATTACACAAATCTATTTACGAAAGTAATAAAAATTTTGCAGGCTTATCCCTGCAGTAAATGGTGCTTGCTGCCCCCATAATTGAATTGATGTCCTATCTGGGGCCCTCGTCAAATTGCAGTTTGACTTAATGGTCAATCATGGCTCTGCAAAGAAGACGAGGGTGAGAGGTCAGGCAATCAGTGCAAATGGCCCCGCCATAGAATAACAAACCCAAGTGATGTCCATAAAAGGACGTGGCGCAGAGGAGAGGGTGGAAATCTATTCTGCACACAACTAGATTTAACGAGGCAATTCTCACACCAGTGGTGTGCTATTGACGAGCCCAATTCGTATAGAGACGCTCTCATCACCATGCACCAAGAACGTATCGATTTCTTGTCATCGTCGCGTCGCGTCGGTCGTAGACGGATTGGAGTTCCGCTTTAACTAGTTGCGGTTGAAGGAGGGTGTGCGTTTGCATTGCTAATCTTCGGCACGACCATTCCTGCAACACATAATCGCAGAATCTGGTGCTGGATTTTGTGGAACCTTGCGGAACGGTAAGGGTAAGGGCAAGACGTTTTAATGGTTCACGATTTTTGCAGTATTTTTTTTTCCATTCGTTCTTGTTTCGAACCGAAGGGTCGAGTGGGAAAACGGTGCCATTATTGCACGACTATAGCGCACTAATTTGTTTCGTGTCTCGTGTAGCTACTTAATGTTTATTTAATTTTTATTCAAATATTCACGCGCTAAATATGAACTGAACACATTTATGGATGTACCACGTAGGGACGTACTTTAGGTGAAGCAATGTTTTAGAGGAGGTTTTGCTTAAAATTGAAGGAATTAAGAGGAAGAAAGGCGTCGGAAGAAAATACTCTAAGTAAAGTACTTTGCCTCTAAGGTTGGCTAGATTTGTTTTCAGCGCCTTGATCGATACATCATTGAGTAATCGCAGAAATAAAAGTCAACGTAGGGTTTATTAGACAAAACTCACAACTCCTATTTAACGTAGATAAGTTATTCTATTAACACTGGGCTCATTGATTCCTTATTTCAGTGGCTATTTTTTTTTTTGCATTAATTAAATTGCTGGCGATTTCTCTTTGACAGGATATCTTCGTCAATAATTGTAAAAGTTACAGAGTTGTTTTCGTCAGGAAAAAAAATACGACACTTGCTTTGCTTTCGTTATTGACTTTAGCGGTGATAATGATTATGGCGTTTTTTATTCTGTCATAGTTGTCCTTAATCCAGTTTGTCTGAAAGTGGAACTGACAGCCATTTTGTGACTTTATCTGCATCTAAAAGTGACGCATGTAATAACGTAGTCGTATGTTGGCGAAAGTAATGTAACAAAACCAAGGCTTCTGCATAAACAACACATAAGACAACCAGTTTCTGGAATTTATTCAGAAAATTTAAAATATTTACAAGATTTTTCTTGATAATTGATATTGTCCCCTTATACACATACCTATATAACGATGTAAGAAATTCCTTACCCGCTTTGATCTTGCTACCATTTATAAGGCGTACATATGTATGTACGTCCCAAGCTCAAGCCCAATGATCATTACTAGTCAGATGCTTCAAAAACATCACTACACTTAATCAATAGGATACAAAAACGGGTGATAAAAGTTAAAGGGGGTAGAAACATCACTGGGTCAATTGACTCCCTTGAACACCGTCGTAATTCGTCGTAATTCTACATGTACTTCATACATTTCTTTGATTTTAGCTATTTTATAAAAAGATAGTGTTTTCTCATTCTAATTTATCGTAGTTCGCCGGCAAAAATCTTTTCGATATATAAGCGATCAACAGCACCGAATACTCACTCCTTTTCTGTTGATCACACATTAAGCGTAGAATTATTGGATTAGTGTGTAAGTTTCCTAGTGTACAAGTCGGAAATTTTAATAAAGTGGAGTACATTGAAAAAAGTTGACTGCCTCTTTTAATAATTGAATCGCCGACTAACTTTAATCAAAAACATTCCACACACGTCCAGCCCAACTTCGGACATAGAGTAAAGTATAGAGATCCTTTCTTTAACCGCTCAACTCGACTGTCGAATGCTTTACCAAACACGATTTTTCCCTCCCCTTTCGAATTACAAACATTCAAGACCAATGCACATCGGTATCTCGCCTGGCATCCTCCTTAATTTTTCACTATGGCCCGCGCTGTGCAAAGCATTTTAAGGGTATTCATAATAATAATAAGCGTGCGTCAATTATAAAAAACAATAAGTAAATATGGAGGTACTGCACTGGCTGCACTAAGTCAAATGAGTAATGATGAAAACACATTACACGATCACTCACTACTAATGACAATTGTGGCCGTATTGATACTTTGAAATCAGAAAATCCGGATTTTCGTCATTACTACCCATCATTCCAAGTAATGACGGTACTATCCACCTTACACGATCGTGTAAGGGCCGCTATAAGCAACCGTCTTTGCTTTTTCTATTATCTCCGCTCGGTTCCTAAAACGCGTTCCCCGGAGCAGCGGTTTTTTGAGTCGATCGTACAGGAAGAAATCGCAGGATGGTGAATTCGGTGGCTGTTGGATGGTATTCGTACTGTTTTTGGTCAAAAACTCACGTGGTTGTTTGCTCAAAAATTCGGTATTTTTTTGCGAATTGCTTGTTGACCATCTGATCTTGTGGAAAGAATTCATGATGCACAACACTATTGTAACCGATGAAAACCGTGAGGCGCCTTCTTTTACGACTAAAAACGACGTGGTTTTTTCGGTCTTCACTCATTGGGTGTATACGCTATTCACTCAAGTCTCGTCTCCATTAATTATGCGTTTAATGAATGTTGGTGCTAGAATTATGTCTTTCGCGAGGTCAATGCGGTCCCTTTTTTTGTATGAAATGTCTTTCGGCACCAGCGACACGTCTGAAGGCCAAATCTTTCACCAAAATGTCTTGAACGGATCCATAAGCGATGTTCAAGTCCTCTGCCAATCTCTGATTTCCAACATTTCTTTGATTATATTGATGTTTTCGATGGACTACGTTCATCATCATCGACGGATTCACGACCACTTTTAAAGCGTTTCTGCCACAGATAAACGTTTGTTTTCGATAGAGTGACACTTGTGGCCGAAATACTTCTCCAACATTTCCAAAGTCTTCGCACCGTTGAATCCGTTTTAAGCACCAAATTTTATGCAAACTCGTGGTTGCAAAGTTGATATCATTTTTAAGATCGTAAAAAATCGAAAGTGTATATTTTACAAATGTCAAACTATGACAATGTTAATGACAGATGTGTCAGCAAAAAAAAAAAAAAGACTCGTATCACATGGTGGCCATTACTGAATCTTTTTGATCAAGGTAGTATTAGCTTGAAACGATCGCCATAACAAGATATGTATCGCCCAAAGCCAACAAAGGGAGTTGAAACTATTATTCCCAGTTTCACAGTGAGATTTTAAACCGAAGTTCAACTAAACCTGAACGAGAGTTGAAACTTTTAGGCCGGCATTCACCGACAGCTCATAAGTTAAGAGCCTCATAAACCTTTTCACCAACCGCTATTAGTGCGTATTTATGAGCGCTCATAAGACTTATGAGTGGTCCCAACCACTCTTAAGTTACGAGCAATAATATCAGAGACAATTATTATTGTCTCTGCTAATGTCTTAGATAACTTCGAAATAGTTCGAAATCAGCTGCCATTTCAACTTTAAATTATTTCTGTTGAAAAGAAGAAAAGAAAGAAATGTGTCTTCATCCGGCGAGGAAAATAACATTATAATGAATTTAGTGAACATGTTCCTTATTCCACTATTTAATTCCTAATAAATTTGCAAAAAAAAAAAATGAATCCAAAAACATCAATTTTACCATCTACAGCTGTGTTGCATCATCCCCATAATTTACACTGCCAAATGTCACTGACATGTTCGAAAAAGAGCGCCATTGACTCCGAATGTTCGAAAGAGAACGCATTCGGAAATCCGAAAATTGAGATCTCTCAAAGTCGAAGTAGCATAAACAGCAAAGACAAAAACCTATTGGTGGTCGGTGAATAGCAACCAGAAATTTTAACTTATGAGCCTCTTAACTTTAAGAGCGATTTATAAGCGGTCGGTTAGTGTAACTCGTTCGGTTTCACAGTCTAAACTAATTTTTCAGTTAATTAAACGCAGTTCTGGAAGCCATGTTTGAAATGTCAAATTTTATGTATTTCTGTTTTAAAAGGGCAAGGTGATGGGAGACAGTGCTACAAGTTCTGCTTGCAGATGATTTTTAAACACCACAAAGGTCCCCTGCAGTAATAAGTAGGGATCCACTGTCATAGAATTCTAAAGTCAATAAAAGTTTGACTTTGGCAGTTATTGAACTATGTATTCCTAAAAAGTTCGCGTACGCTCCCAAAACTACGAAAATATACGAAAAATAATGAAAAGTTACGAAAACCCGTTCGCGTACGCAAACATTTCGTAGTTTTTCATAAAAGAGAGTACTCATGAGAGAGTAAGAAATTTCCCCATACTAGGAATCTTAGCACCAGAAATTTCTTTGGGCTAAAATATGAAAACTGTCAAATCTGTCATTTTACACATACATTTTTAATTTTTCATTGTTTAATGCTTGCGTTTACTTTTTTCGTAATTTTCGTATCTTTGAGAGCATTTTACCCCTATTCTTCGAAATTTGACAGAATACTCATATTTGGTGCGAAAAGTATACGAATTTTTGCTATTCTGGCAGCTGTCAAAATAGTTGTGTTTCAGGAAAGTTTAAACGACAGAGTAGGTACAGGAGTTTAACTTGAACGACGAGTTAATCTCGACTTTATTTTTAAACTTTCACCGTGAAACCGGGCATTAAAGTTTTAACCACTAGAATTTGTTTCTTAAAACTTTAAATAAAAATGTGGTAATTTTTTCTAAAACAGTATTTCGGATGCAAAATATTCATTGCTTCTAAAGCGAATGTTTTTGCTCCTGTGCGAGCGTGAAGTTAAAAGACATTTCTTTTATTTACTTCCTGTAAAATTTAGAATAAAATTAAATGTAATTAAGTATACCTACCGAAAAATAATTAGCGATCTAAGCGCGGGCAACAAGCACTAGCACGCCTATGAAATTGAAAGTTCGATGGTAATTCGGGGTTCAATGGAACACACACGTAATGAATTAACTTGCTGACCGTCGCGTCGGTCGTACTCGTAATTGGATTTGGAGGGAGCTCCACCGATGCGATATGGTGCTCCACAAACTACAAACAGAGCGAAATTAAATTAATTAACAACGTCCACACGAACTTGAATGCCATTGAACTTGGGCTTGGTGGCTACTCCGCATTTATTGACGCTTTGATGAACGAGCATCTTGTTGATCTGTGTGCGATGGTAGATTGTAATTTACTCGTGGGTTAACTATTAATTGGACTCCAATAATGGCAGTCGATTGTTATTTGTTTGGTTCGTCGACAATTAACTGGATTGTGAGAGTGTAAGCAATGCAAGTGCATCTAGCAGACAGCCTAATGCACTTCCCCGGTTTTATCAGATGCATGCATAATTAAATTCAAACGCATGTTTGTTCCTCTTCGCTTATCTCAGAACACACACACACTCTGGGCACACTAATGCTTAATTGCACAAGAGCCTCTTGTTGCACTATCAGTCGTGCTTAGTGCAACATGCACTCCACTACAGAGCACATGCGTTCCAGATTCCTCTCGTTGTTCTGGTTATTCAAGGCCCCAACACCGGATGCTATTATATTAGGGTCTAGTCGGTGCTGTGAGCGCGCAATTCAGTTGATTGAATCGCGCTGTGTCAAGTAGTAAGTGAAGTGGAGTTCCTCCAATTGAGCGGAGAACGCTGATCAGACTGTAAAATTAGTTTGCGTCCGCAATCAAATCAAAGCTAATTGCCATCAAAACAATCTTCCTTCAAGAGAGACAGACTGTCACGCGACCAAATTTAAAATTTAAGTTTTTTGTTTTGTCCACCGACGCTGTTCCCTCCTCCATCCACCGGAGGTTTTTTATTCAATTGTCGTGCTTGCAGCTCTTAATCTCTGGACAATCGTTACTCTCTACGTACAGTTGATAGCCGGGTTTTCCCTGTACGTCGTCGCGTGTAACTGATGTGACTAACTCCTGGCTGGGTAGACATCTCGGTGCCCGGTCCATGTATGGAGTTTGTGACATTCTTTGTCCAGCACTGGTTCATTTGCAGGCGAATTGATTTTTCAACTTCTAATGTGTTTCCACAATCACAGTGTCATGGTCAAGGGGAGAGCTTAGCGCTTGGAGTGTGAGCAGTAGCCACCACAAACTGAATGAGCTCTTTGCTCTTTTGATGTCTATGGTAATGGCCATACACATGTCATGTAAAGGAGTGATTTTTTATATCTAATAACGATTGGAATTTGCATGGAATGGGTGGTGGATACACAAAATACAGTTCATTGATACCTAGAGTTCCTAGGTTGAATTTAATTTAGTTGTAGTTTATAGGAACGGCAGTCCGATATATTGGCGGATAAGGTGACTAGTCATCTAGTTAGCGGTAATTATTTTGTATAGTGGAATCTGTCACTGTAAACTGGGCTAGGAGCGTTTTGTTGGTGGGCTAATAAAATCGCTTGATTCAATTGAATATAAAACATTAAAATTTTATTTAAATTCGATTTTTCTAGGTTTACACACAGCATCTAATTAGTTGTACCATTCCACCCGCCTCGACGTCTTCTGACCGTTGTTTTTTTCGCTTCTGATTTTCGACAGGAGCTTGCAGCAGGAATAACTTGACTATTTGTCCCTTTAGAATGGAACACTGCATCTTAACGCCGGTGACTCTTGTAAGTTCATTGGTTTAGGATGCGTAGAAACTACTCGACCTAAAGGCTATTTCGTTAGTGGATACCTTTCATCAGCAATTAGGGTAGGGTACCTTCTTTGATGGGTTGGATGTTGATGAAGACACTATTCTAAGTAAACTCAATGCATTAAAATCCAATTTTAATCCTGGACCCGATGGTATTCCGTCGGCCTTCTTAAAAATGTGTGCCCTTCCATTACACTCTATATTGTGCCACATATTTAATTTGTCATTAAGGACTGGTATCTTTCCAAACATATGGAAAAATTCATTTATAATCCCAATCCTTAAATCCGGCAGGAAAAAATAAAATTGAAAATTACAGAGGTATCTGCGAGCAATCTTCCATCCCTAAACTATTTGATTCGTTGGTTACTGACAAATTAAATTTTTTCTGTAAAAATTTGATATGCAACAACCAACATGGTTTTGTAAAAAAACAGATCAACAGTTACAAATCTTCTTCTTTTTACAAACTTTGTTATTACTGAAATCTGTAAACGTAATCAAGTCGATGCAATTTACACGGATTTCAGTAAAGCATTTGATCATGTAGACCACAAACTTCTCTTCTATAAACTTAAACGTCTAGGGTTTCCTTTAGTTTTTCTTAAATGGCTGTCATCCTATCTAGAAAACAGATACCAATTTGTGAAATTTCGTAGGCATATATCCAAAGAAATCATGGTAACATCTGGTGTCCCACAAGGAAACCACATTGGCCCTCTTTTGTTTATTCTTTTTGTCAATGATTTTGTAAATTTTTTACCCCATTGTAGGTAATATTTTGATGTTTGCTGATGATTTCAAAATGTACTCGTCTTGCATTTCATCATTTGAATGCACATCTTTAAAAGTTTGTCTTGTGGTGCTTTAAAAACTACTTGTCTCTTAATGTCAGTAAATGTTCGATCATTACTTTTTCTCGTCGTATCTCGTCTTGCATTCATGCTTATTCGTTTGAATGTAGTATTATTGAACGTGTTTCTGTAATTAAAGACTTAGGTGTTATGCTGGATAGTAAGCTATCTTTCATTCAGCATATCGAGTATGCCGCTAACAAAGCTAACAGAGCGTGCGGAATGGTAAAGCGTTATGCTGGAGTTTTCACTGACCCGTTTGCTCTAAAAAGTTTATATATATCGTTTGTTCGATCCTTGTTGGAATATGCGTCTGTTATTTGGTATCCTTACTATAGTACCCACATCATGAGAATCGAAGCAATTCAAAAACGATTTTTAGGGTTTGCACTTAGACGACTTCCTTGGTCTCATTCCTATTATTACCGTCAAACTTATCTCGTTTACAATTAATTAGACTCGATTCTCTTGAGATTCGGAGAAAGGTGTCAAGAGTTGTTTTTCTCCATAGAGTATTGATTGGCGAGATTGACTGTCCTGAAATCTTAAGTCTTGTGAATCTTAACGTCCCATCTGTCAATTTACGTTATAATAGATTCTTTTATATTTCCCGTTCTCGTACTAACTATGGCCGATCCTCCTCTATAAATGGCTTATTGCTATTGTACAATGATTGTGCGTCCTTAATTGACTTCAATATGTCGATACCATTAATAAAAACTAAGTTGTTAAATTATTTCCAGTCATAATTATTTGCTCAATATAACATGTTATTAAAATTGTATCCGGTACCTACTTATGTTATTGGATGATTGTTTTATATTGTATTATTCTATTGTTTCTTTTATTTATTTTTTACGTTTCATGTAAACAAAAATTATTGTATTTCATTAAGATTAATCCAAATGTCTGAGGAAGCCCTTGTACTTTGTTGACAATCATACAAATAAATAATATTAAATTATAATAATAATAATGACTGTCAAGAGTGTCAAGCTTTGTTTTTTGTTTTATAAATTCAAAATTGGGTATTTGCTGTATTTTTTTATCTTCGGAGTCAGAAGTCAAACAGAGTCAATTATTGAACGAAAATGTTTAAGAGAACCTGCCAAAATCCCTCTTTGACAGCGACTTATTTTATTTAAGTTCGACCAGCAATAAATGTAAAATAACAAATTGAAAAGAACAGAAAAAATAACAAAAACAATTATTACCCAAAATGCACCTTACCGTTACCAATATCCCTATTGTATGGAAAAAGGCTCGATCACTGAAGACCGAATGTCAAATTTCGACATTTGACAGGTACTCGATACTCGATTTCGTAAGCGGTCAATCCCAAGCAATACCTATCAGTCACATGTGTCTCGAAGTGATGAACCGACATAACGATTGACAAGTTGTGATTTTATCTTATGTGTTGATAAAACAAATTAAGTTTGAAAAACTAAAACTCGACTATGGAAAAAACTAACTAAAAAGTACTAAGCAAGATGAAACGAAACGATGATTTTCAGGGTATAGCCGTTGTTAATACGTCCGCCATATTAAATTTGTCTGTGACGTCATATAGCCTGGGACACTCTCCGGATCAAGACGAGTCCAACGACACCTCATTTGTTGAAATCGGTTCCATAGTTTAGGCTGTACGGGGTAACATCCTTACATACGAACATACAAACATAGGTATGTACAAACCCAGCCTGTGAAAATCATGATCCTTCCTTTTGCCTAGTGGGGTAAAAAAAACATCCCGTATCATATTAAAGTGATAGCTTTGCATGAAAAAAATTTAAAAAAAATTTGACAGATAGCCATGCACGCAAAATCTATTATGGTTACCCCGTGTTCTTTGGGAAACATAATGAGAATATTTCGTTAAATTTGCTTTTGTTTCCCTTTGCGCATTATGGTTGAGCCATAAGTGAAAACCATAATGAACATTTGCATGCATATGCACGCATAAGAAAATATACGAATACACAGAAATTGTATACAGTGAAACCCGGTTAAGAACCATCCTCTTAATTGCAAAATCCGCATAGCATTCTCGGTTTTTTGAAAATCTAAGACTATAAAGTTTGTAAAAATCTCATTTTAACTACATTCCCCGTGGCGGCCGTGGCCGTGGTGGTTAGTGTGTTGGACTACTACGCATGCTGCTCGGGTTCAATTCCAGCCCGGGTCTAACACCTAAGAAAGTTTGTCACGGTTGCCACCTCTTTCGAATCTCTGACAAGCAATCAAAGAGTATCATTTGTCATGAGAAGCTTCTCAACTCGCCGTTCGGAGTCAGCAAAAAACTGTAGGTCCCTTCCATTCGTGGGAAAAAGTAACACACACACACAAATGGTTGCAAGAAGCTAGGCTTGGCTCTGTATAGGACTGCTGACGCCGAATATTTATTTATTTTACATTCCCCGTTTAAGTATTAATTGTTTCTTTTTCTTTCTTCATAGTTTAAATGAAATATTCCCCTAAAAGCACCAGAATCGAAATAAAAGAAAAGGTACAAAATTTAATCTAGTTCATATTGTGGTGAGTTGACGGTTTCTCTTGGCTGTCACTTTTCGATTGTTTTTGGTGAAGATCTCTCGCTTTTTCGCGGACTTGTCTTATTCGTTTATGAGAACCTCTGAGCAACTAAGCGGGTTTTCGTAGCTTCATATCCCGGATATGTAACTCACGACATTGCACAGTTCTGCTAATGTACTTATCCGAATTTTACTGTACCGTGGCCTGCAGCTCAAATTCGTTAAATTTTCATCCACTTTCGCAAACATAAAGGCTCTGTCAAAATTCTACGTTGAGTTTTCTTCAGTACTGTGAATTGCTCAAGTTGCCCATAATGGGAGTATGTGGACGGGAGCGATTTACACAGCTGTTAAAGTCAAATGTCAAATTTTCGTACGAAAGAGCGAATGGGTTCGTTCCTTTCGTAAGTGAACAAAAGTGAACGAACGTTGATGTACGGATCCATTCTTCTTTTATAGTTCGGCATTAAGACTTAAGAGATAGCGATTTGATTCGCTCCACCTCGATTGAATCGAGTTTGAAATCAAAATCAATTGAAATTAATCACTGACAATCGTGATTCAATTTTTTTCCATTCTGTTGCCAAAACAACTCAACTGCAAGACAAAGTTTAAATTCATTTGTCCATGAAATTAGGTCGTAGTGTAAACACGCAGGCTTAGAGTGGGCTTACCACTCGATGAATCTTCCACAAGGTTAACTGCAAATTGTATTTTAAAAGATGTGGCAAACGTACATACATACATACCTACGCGTACATATTTGTAATTGAGATTCTCAATCTTTTGACAAGCAAAATTTACGACCGTAGACAACAGTTTTAGCCATGAAACGACTCATCATTATGCTTCCTTCCACCGTTTTTTTCTTGTAGTCATTTGCGGGAAGGCGATAAAAGTCAATCGTCACTCATGCTGTGCAACGCTTATCGGCTTGAGCGTCAATTTTTGTGTACTCTCCGCTATCTGCCGCTCAATCTTGTCACCTACCTATCTGAAAAGGAACTAAAGAAAGAAAGCGCGTAGTGCAACATGTAATTTGCGTCTGTCATAAATCATGCCGCATGTTGTGGGCGTCAGAACCGTTCACTGACATCTCACCTTCGCGTTGGCCGCAACGCAATGACGATGACGGCGAAGAGCCTGAAGAAGCATGAGACATAAAATTTAATGACAAAAAATCACGATCAGCCGCTGCTGCTGCTGCCTCGGTAAACACTATCGAGAGTCGATATTCCTGTTTGTTGGCTGATGCCTTTGGTGAACAACTGCATCCAGAACATGAAGGCTTTTGCAACACAAACAGCAGCAGCAGCAGCAACATGTAACATGCAATGCAGTTAAAGTAAATATTTTATTTGCCGTTCCCATTTGGCAACGTTAGTCAGCAGTTTTAGCGCTCGATCTTTGTCAAAATGCAAATCCGGCGAAGAGAGCGATCTTTGCCAGATTGCTTTCCCTTGGGCAGTCGAACGAAACCAAATCCAATCAAACAAAATAAGTTGCTCGTACATCAGAGAGACAAAACCGAACAAAATCTATCCCGTCTGCCTACGCGATAATTGTGGCGGATTTGTTTCTGCACGCCGCGCCGGCCGCATGCTTTGCTTTTGGGCCGTATCTCTGAAGATCTTCGATTCTGCGTTGGATCGAGTGGCTACATCCGTAGTTGTGGCCAAAGGAAGACAGAACGTCTATCTAACGCCTCCTGCAAGTTGGCTGGATGGCGGCATGTCGGCTTGCTCCCCTCGATCTATAAATCTCACCTCTGCACAGAGTTTTGGTTTCGTCCTCTTCATCGTCTTTGGCGATGATAATTTCTACACCGCAGGCAATTTGTCACTGGCGAGCACCGAGGACCGAGGAGTGTACGCCACAGTCATAGTCGAGATGATTTATCAGGCAATCGCTGTGGTTCCACTATCATTTGGTATGTTGTTTCTGAACACCTCTCGCATTGATCAAAGATATCGACCCCGATCGCATTCGCAGATTTTGTCCGATTACACATATTCGCTTTCCTCGATATGCAAACAATCGTAATTAGGTAAAATTGGCGGTATGATTGCTCAGCCAGATGCCACCCATTCGTGTTTGGTCGGTGGAGAAGCACCATTTGGCGGAAGAGAATCATATCAATCGGCAAGTAAATAGAAATCTCTGCGATTCAAATAAAAATATTGTTTACTCCGTACTCGCGCCTGGCATAGGTGGTCCATGGTCTGGCCTGGTTCTGGCATCTGGTGGTCTTGTTTATGTATACGAGTATACGAGATGCAGATGGAGGAGGCTTCCTTAGAGGTTGTTTACGTCTGGTTTGATTTCACGCATGCAGTTTAATGACCTGAATTTGATTTGCTTTTCCGAGGCACATTCATCGATCGAAAATCTTAGACGTGAGGAAGGAGTGGTGAGCGGCAGCGGCGGCACAGCGAAGTGGTTTCGTGTTGTTTACAATGCGGCATGGTATGCTTTTTAATTGCTTTACAGTTTGCCACCACGTGGGAGGGTTGTATCTCCAGTTTGAACAGATTAACAATAATTTTGCCTTTCCCCATCTTGGGCGCTAAAATCTATGTCAGCAGCTGTTGCTCGTTTTAAAAAGACAGATTAGTGGTTTCGGTACAGAACCATCCTCCAACACACCCTCTCTCTGGCTGTCTGCTATATGATTCATGATTTTCAAAAAGCTATGACCAATTGGTAGGTGATAGGGACAGGGTTTCACTTACTGTGGTGTCTCCTGCGTGGGTTCTCAAACGTTTACTGCTTTGCCGTGCCTCAATTCCGCTGTGTAGTCGCCATCCTTTTTTCATATTGATGAATAAATGACACAATTTGAGTTCAAAGACTTCCTGAGTAGGTACGATACGGCGTTCACTAGAGCTAGAGAGTGGACAATATCGTTATGGCAAATTCCAGTTTCGTGTGGTTTGGACTTGTAGCCCCATAAAATGTATCCCCTCTCTTCGGTGAATTTAAAAATTTCTTATATTGACCTGGCGACCTTTAAAAAGAACCATTTTAGTGTTCACCGATAGAAAATAATATTTGTTGATGTGTAGCCAAACAGTTCTTATATCGCTAGAATCAACCTTACGGACATCTACAGTTGACAGAACCATTCCTATGCTGGTTGTCAGTGCCTAGACTGATGGTTATTGACAAATATCCGGCTCTCAGCCGTGAGCTGTGGGCACCGTAGCGCAAGTGGTTAGTGCGTCGGACTACTGAGCCAGCGGTCTTGAGTTCGAATCCCGCCGCAAACACCTAAAAGTTTTTTCACAGTGCCCACCTCTTTCGAATGTCTGACAAGCATCAAAGAGTATCATTTGTCACGATTGAGCTTCTCAACTCGCCGTTCGGAGTCGGCAAAAAATTGTAGGTCCCTTCCATTCCTGCAAAAATATAACACGCACACACAAATGGTTGCGAGAAGCAGGCCCAGGTTCACCTCGAGCTGTAGCGCCAACTAAGTAAGTAAGTAAGCCGTGAGCTGTGATATGCTTCACTTGATTTCTTGATTATTCAACGGTCAGATTAGGTAATCCCCCATCCTGAGTATTAAGTACAATAGATTTGTTTCCGATCTTCTAGTTTTGCTCCATCTATGATAAAATACTAACGTTAATAAGGTTAAAAGCCATCTTACAGTGACCTAGAAACTACACCGGTCACTCCATAACACTGGATCACTCAACTATCCCCGAAAACATAGACTATACTGTTCCGAAGCCCAATTTTAATAAAAACTTTAAGGTCACTATTCTCGGTAGATCCTTTTGGAGATGACTTAGAAGCCATAACATATAAGTCTACACTTCTACATTGTTGGTTCTAAGATCAATGATGCTGTAGGAGGAGGTTTTTTCTTAGATACATTAAATCTCAAGTTTCAAGCGGAGATTATGGCGATTTCAGAAGTAATCTGCTGGCGATACTAGCATCTTCTCAGATAGTCCGGCGGCCTTGAAATCGCTAGATTCAGTTTCATTTACTTCTGAAAACACCTCCAAATATCGTTCATCTCTTATAGATATGGCCAAGCAATTGAACATTCACCTGTATTGGGTGCTAGGGCACAGAGTTATTCCAGGGAATTGTAGAGCAGACAAACTTGCTAAACTAGGAACATCCACACTTATTCTACCAGACAAGACAAATATAGGTATGACCCTTGCTACTTTCAAGCTATCGCTCAAACTTGACACAGTTAGCCTTGCCACAAGACCGATCTGGCCTTGGATCCAAACCGCTCTTACCACCTTTTGTCCCCAAAAATATTAGTACGATTACTGCTGTCATCACAGGACCCGGCTGAGCATTTTTTTAAATGACTTCTGCCTGCAGAGGCGAAAAAGAGGAAGAGAGCCCAACAGATTTCATTTGTTCAGAAAACTACACCTACATATGTAGGTAAATACTTCTTCAACGATCTCAGTGACCTAGGACAAAAAGACGTTAGAATTCTATTTTGCCTTATTCAAAGCTCTCTAAATGGTTCTCATGAGTGGCGGGATAAAAACATCTCCGAGATCCTTGGTATCATAATGGGCCTCTAAAGCCCTAAGTGTGCTGGTAATCGCTACTGGCAGCCACTGTAACCTAACCTAACCCAAGGATGATAAAATGCTTAGAAATCCTTAACGAACACCAGCGTCAAAAGCATCCAAATACTATTCAAAATCCGGTGCCACCTGCTTACCACCCAAATAGAGCTCAGTAATCTTTGACATACCTCTGCACTGATTTATGACGATTAGACTATATTATCTACAATTTACTACAAAAAGTTCATGGTAATCATTTAAGTCTTTAGTGGACAATAAAATTTGTCTTCTGATGTTCTAAATCGCTTTCTTCTTAGTAAATAAAAAAAAATTGTTTTATTAATTCGAAACCATTAAAAAGTGAATTTAATGACCAATAAAAAATGCAAAAACAAAACACATACACATAATGATCTATGGGAAGTTCGGGAGTTGTATCCCCTCTAGACGGAAAATTGCTGTCACTCTCCAGATTCCCGACGTGTGGCATTGAATTTTGTATGTTTGCTCTGTAGAAACATTAAATTATATTTTTATTATTCCGATGCTTTACATATACGTAAGCAGCGCTATTTTATGCTTAGAAAGGCCCTCTTTTGAATGTTTTTTTTTCTTTAAAAAAACCTCTCGTAGGGAATGCTTTCAAAAATAAAACATAATCTCTGCCGTCTTGCCATACATCACTCACAAGTGGACCCCTTCAAGTGGCAACACACTTCAATCCATTGAGATTTTCCTACAAAAAAAAAAAAAATACAAAAAAAAAACCAAAACTCTTAAAAAACAAAACTAATAATAATAAATAAACAGATGACTGGACATGCTCCACTACAGATGGCGCAGATTGAACGATTCGGAAATTCGAAACATTCGAATGAAATTCGATCCATTTTTTCGATTTCAATTTCGATTTCGATGTAAGGGCTTGTGGTTGTCTTGTGGTAAGGAAATCACCCCAAATACGACAGCGACGTGCTTGAGTAAGTAATTAGTCACACTCCGAACAGTAGCTGTATGTAACGGTAACCAACTAATCGGTTACACGAGTCGTGACACCAAATTCGAATACGAAAATAAGATCAGATATCGTCTTACGTCGAGGTGTCACAATTAATCGTAGGTTATTGCGCTCGCGCGTATACAGGTGCTACGACAAAGTTATATATATGTATGTACATGTAGTTGCTTAACTGTTTAAATCTAGAGATTGTTGGAGATTGAAATTAACATGCTCTTTTTCTTGTTGTTTCTATTTTTAGGGTATTAGTTGGTGCACCACTGGGGAAGAACTTACAGCCTGAATCGAATCATTCGGGTGCATTGTACAAATGCCCGATCTCACAGAGCCCGAACGACTGTGAGCAGATTATCACAGATGGTCGTCGATGTAAGTATTTCGTATTTAATTTGTCTTTTTTTTTTCGTTATACGATTAAAAAGTTTCATTTGTATTTGTTTTTTTTTTATTATTTAACTGGTGAACAGTCTATGTCTTACAGTCTACAGTCTATGGTTACAGTCTATGTATATGTCTATGGCCTGGACTTTTCTTTTTATTTTTTCCATCGATTTAATATTGAACGAGAGATTACGAGTTTCTTTTGCATAAAATCTTGTAAATAATATTTATTCTATAGTAAAAGCAGTAATTTTTAGAAAATGTAAATTGATTTTTTTTTTTTGTACATAAATAAGTAAAAAAAAATATTTTTTATTTTTTTTAATGTAGCCGGTTTTTTTTTTTAAATTAAATATTTTATTGTTGTGAAACTTGGTAATGTTTGGATAAGAGTTTTGGTTGGAAAATTGAATTTTACAATTTTATTCTTGCAAATACGTGGTGGTTAGTATCTATCTAAAACGAATTTATTTATATAAAATACCGCTACACCCATTTTCCCTTATAACTTTAAAACAATTTTTCTATTTTCACTTTTTCTATTAATAATTCAGTTTTTAATTGAATTTTAAATATAAAAAACGAAGTTCATTTAAAATGGTTGCCTTTTAATTTAATAAGTTGCATGGGTCACACGTGCGTCGATGGCTGCACGCACCTCGTCCATCGGAAAATTGTTTACAACTAAGACTAACGCGGTTTTTAAGTACTCTCTTATGGCATACCATGTCCACCAACACCGTCCACAGCTTGCAGTCTAGTAGCAGGACTGCAGGACTTGCAGACGGCCAGTCTTGATACCTTATAAAGTCTGGAACATTGTTTTGAAGCCATAGTTGGGTAGTTTTTGCTTTATGCGATGGCGCAGAGTCTTACTGAGAGATCCACTACCAGTTCTGAAACAGAGTTCTATTCCAGAACCATTTCTTGGTACACTTCAGCTGATGTATTAGCCCCCTTTTCACAAAAATGGAGGCCTGTTATTCCGTCGAAGGATACGCCCCACCAGACCATGACTGCGGCGGGATTATGACCTTTTTCGACTCGTGTTGTGAAGGGCATACATCCTGTATTCTGCTTATTGAACTTTTCCCGTACGGTAAAATTTTTTTCATCAGAATCAAATAGAATTTTTCTTTGAAGGTTGTTTGCGTATTTCAAAAGTAGTCGCTATGATTTTTAGACTCTATTCCGTTAAAGATCTGCTGTGAGCAGCTGTCGTGTACGACGTTTATAGGCTCCAAAGCCTAAGTCTTTGTCAATACGACTTCTTGATTTATGATTAATCACCATCTCGTGAGCTATTTTCTGCTTTTTTTTGTAGATTTCTAGATCGTACCGATCGCAGTCGCCCAGAACGTGGGCGGTCCAGTCCCTTCAAATAACTTAGTGCAGCGATAAACGAACATTCGGCTGATACCGAACGGCTTGATCGTTTTAGTTTAATTGACTATTTATTTCATAAAGAATTAATTGTTAATAATTTCAAATACTTAGTCTATATGGTTTGGCTGGAACGTTTTAAAAATATCACATTTTTCCACTTTACATTCACGTAAAGCTACTACCGCAATACGATTTTTTTACCGGTCCACTCGATGGCGAAACAAACTACAAACTGGAAACAGATGAGTAACATAACGGTACATATTTCAATTCCAATTGTCAATATTTGGACGCGGCCAGTTCTTGTTATGGTAATGGATGCGTTTTGTATTGTAGTAACAATATTTATGTTCCTATTAGATGCAATTTATTGGATAATATAGAAGTACATATTATAAAAATACGGCGAATAGACTACCAAAGGACTTTGGTAAATTAATATATAATTTTAATATGATTTATGTGGGTAAAAAAAGACACGAAACTCATCCTTTCTTACAGGTCTGCGTCATATTTAAGTTTACAAAAGAGTCCAAACAAGTTGAATTTGGAATTTTGACTGTTTTGAGAAACCAATTAACTATCAGTGAGTCTGTTTCCGATTAAAAATTATTCATCGTATTTTTTTATGAGTGCGTAGAGATCACTGATAAGGTGCGAATATTACGGCTACCAGATATGCGTTATCTTTTGACACCATAAATCATTATACGGTTAAATTTCAATATCCTGTGGCTATATATTTTCTTGATAATCTCGTATTCTTTTGAATAAACAGACCAGCCGCAGCCATCGAACAAGAGTGTTACCCAAAACTGATATCATTTTTGCGCAATGAGGCGAGTGGACACACTATAGGTTTTGTATGACACTCAAATCATCGTTGTTCTTGTTGTGTTGCGACCTTCTCTAACTGTGTTTGCTTTTTGGATGACGAAATTTGTATATACACTATCAGACATTTTTGTGAGCATCATTTTTGAGTGTCACCCAAATTTCGAATGTACTTGTACACAATTATCAGTTTTGCGCGTTATCCTTTAAAACTGACACTCTTGTTGGATGGTACGTAACGTAACTACGTCTTTTTCTTGGAATTGAACCAGCATTCTTGTTCAATATTCAGTATTAGGCGACAGATCTCTACCTTCAGAAGTCAGATATGTATGTACATATGTATATAAAAGTCGTTGTAGGGCCAAAAAATATCTTTAACTACAAGAAACTACCTTGCAACCATGACAAAGAAGCAGTAGCGCATATATTGTGCCACTGTGACTGCTGATTGAAAACATGTCTACGTACATTTTGACTTTGATTGATTGACATTTCTAATAAAAGAACAGAAGAGTTAAAGCATTTAAAAACCTTGCCTACTCATGATCACTCGAAGCCTTCTTAGTCTTAGATCAGCAATTAGACCGTCAAATTTCGTCAACTATACCATTCACGATTATGGTATTATGATCGTTTTCGGAAACGTCTCTGGCATAAAAATTGCGTTTGGAGCGTATTCGAAAACGTAATGCAAAAGTAATTTATTCGAAAACATCTGCAGAGTCAAACTGCATTAGCATGGTGATCGATATTGCAGATTGCTAATGACATTTGTTTTAAAACATCATTTGCGCGTCATTTGCATTGCAGAAACGCAGACAACAAATTTGGCTTGCGGAGTACACAAACAAACAAAAAAGAAGTAGGATATCTAATTTTTGCATTGTTTAGAAGGATTTATGAATCTTTTTGCAGAATATTTACTTTACTAATTGTTCTTACATAATTCTTCACTTTTGGAATTTTCGCACGATTAATTTTTCATGATAGATTAATCTTTTTTTCGCAAATATTTTCTTCCATTTGTATCACCCGAAGGAACTATAAGATTTTTAAATGAAAAATTGTTGCCAAATTTTTGCAAAGCCGCCATTTGACAATTTTGATGTTTCCGAAAACGCGCTCTCTTACTTTATGTTAAATAACTTGATATGAATTTTAGTTAATCCATGTATGTGTGTCGGACCGAACAATTTACGAGTAATTTGTTTTTCGGCTACGGTTATTTTAAAGGCGACACCATTTGAATTTCTTTCATAAAAATGGCGTAAATTTATAGCCGGTTAAAGTACACTTTAAAACTATTTTAGCACGGAACTAAGTGTTTTCATAATTATAGTCGTCATAAAGCCCACTCTATCGTTATCGCCTCGTATTAAAGTTAAAATCACCCGAACCTCGTATTAAATATTTAATATGGAGTTAGATTTATATGCCATCTGTCATTATAAAATATATTAAAATCCGGAGCAATCCGAACTGTCACTTTTATGTGTATTCAAATGAAATTTCTCATAGGCACGTTACAAAGTAGAAATTAGTAAGCAGCATTTTAAAAAGTGTCTATTACTGAACAAAAGTTAAAGTAGGCTTTTAAGTTTAAAGTTGCGTATAATCAGTACGGAGTTAAACGGATAAAGTGGAGTTGACTATAAACTTGCGCCATTCTAACGAATATCCAAACATTACTACTAAAATTGTATATAAAATAACTCAAAACAAATAAAAAAAAACAATAACCTTTAAATATTAATTATTAAGTAAGATAGTATTATGTAATTAAAAAATTATTCTTTTTTCTTTCTTTGTTTTTTTATTATTCTTTTTCCCTCTTCGTTTCCGGTCGTTGGATTTCTGACCTACATAATTCACAAAAATTAAATATAATATTAATTAAATAAATTAAATAAAAACAAAATTTTAGCGCCTGGCGGAGCTTATGAAACTTGTAAGTGGTATGGGTGCTTTATTTGTTATTAACTTATTCGTTTGTAAATGTTTTTTTTTTTCATAACCTTTTTGTTTTTTTTTTTATTGATTTTAGAATATTATTGGCTAACATTCATTAACATTGCATTGTTGTTCAATTCGTTTCGGAGTTTTTACTTTTTTATTGTGAAATTCAAAATTTGTGATCCTTGTTTTTGTTTCAATTTCAAATCGTTTCATGCAGCCATATCAAGTACATTGCTTTCGCCATAAAAGTCAAAGTTTTTCATGTTTAAAAATAGAAAAAAAAGTTGTAAAGAATTTAAAATCCAAGCTAATTTTCTTGTCCCACTTTTTCGAGTCACTGGATAATTTGTCAACGCCAACAGTTGTCGGGATCATTAATTACATACAAATGTTGAAATAATCCATTTGACAAATCAGGCTTTTCCCGGAAGTGCTTCGAAGAACACAACTCAAAACTACAAACAGTGAAATTTAAGGCCGTCAGCTGTTGGCTATTAGTTGTGCATTGATCCCATTTCCTTGTGTTCCAGTGGACCGCTCTCTGTCATAATATTGTGTGCTTGTTGGTGCCATATGCCATTCAAGAATTTATTATCAATGCAACGTTGCAATAGGAATTAATTTGCTTATCGCTTCTGCGAATAACCGGCGACGCGACGACTACAATGCAATTGCGGAATAATAAATCCGCTCCATTCGGCAGCGAGATCCCCTTCACTAGTCCAATTGATTGCATCGGCTGTTGAAGGTTTTGCTGCCAGTTCTAGTGAAAGGTCTGCTGAAACCATAACGGCTCTTCAAGGTTCATTAAATTTGCGACTCAGCTTACTCCATTTTAATTGGATTTCAATAGACCCCATCAGGAAACGCGCGTACGCAAAGCCAAACAGAGTTGACCACGAGAGTTGCCATTACTCAAGCAACTGTCACTTGCATCTCGGTTGCTTGTGAGCGAATATCTTGCACACCGTTGCGATTTGCATCTTGCTCACAGGGGCTGGCAGTTGGCATATGTTTTCTTAAACGCCTACGCAGAGCAGACCTATCAGCAGTTCAGTAACCATGACACGCGGATCGCTTTACCGCTGTGAACAATTAATACGAGTCTTGTCGACGCGACGCGACGCGACAGTGTGAATCTGGGAAGATTTTATTTCGCTATCGGTCCAGCATAAGCAATATCTTTCAAGTGTGGGCAGCAGTGCACTGGGAGTTTATGATGCACCAGGAGCGGATAAGCAGAACTATCAAATTGGAATTCACTTCTCGGGTCATTTACAGAATTTCGAGTTTCAAATTCGCAACACAGCTCATCCATGCTAATGACTCACATCACTGTTCTGAAACAACGTTCCCATGTTGTCCCACTTTTTTGTCTTTGCCCAGTCGAGACGAGACAAGACCGAACCCATCCCATCTATAAATAATACATGACATAAATACTCGTACACCACTCGGTGTAGGGTGAGCGAAAGCAGTCTCCTCTCTATGTCCCGAAAGCTGGGAGGGTGTCGGCTTCGGTTCGTGGGGAGCCCGAGGGGATTCATAAATTACTTAAAAGCGAATTCCTCTTTTGCCATGCCGGTCGCCAAAAGTATGCGGATGAGCATGATGTAGTGAGAACAAATAGAAACGCGTCGTCATTCGCGCAGCTAAGCAAAAAGGATTTTTCAGAATTTCGTTAATCGCCTGCAAGTGTCGATCGCGAGTATGTTTGTGCACCGCGTCGTACGACTGGAGGAGGTTGGGCGGCGGCGCCTCTTGCTGGAGTTCAACTGCTTGTACTGGGGTATTTAGTATTCTGTGCTGTTTGGGAATTTCTTGGCGCTTGTGTGAACATGTGGCGTGCTCTATCACTTCTCGTTACTGTGAATTTGCCGCTTGGCAAAAGATATGTACATACATACATGTACATACGTGCGACTGCAGCAAGTCGCAAAAATGTTAATTTGCCAGTAAATTTATAAATTGGTTTTTAATGTTCGAAGGGAATGCAAATGCATATAAAGTCATAAGTCAGCCAATGAAATTTTTAAATTTTGCCGGATGTTCATATGCTCATATGTACATCAAAAGTTGCTACAGTCGAACCTGCTTAAATGAAATGAGGAAAAGTCTTGGTTTTTGATTCAATAAACCGGGTTTTTCACTTCGGATAAGTGACAAAAAATTTCAGTGCAATAACCCCCACGGAAATAAGGCCGCGGGTCTTATTTCTCAAAAAAAAAAAGGAAATTAAACCCGCGGGCCTTATTTCTCTTTTGAAGTGGCAACAAAAGCCTTTTACTTGTGGGTATTAATTCCAATTATATGTACATATATGTAAATAAAACCCAATATTTTTATTTTCAATATACATATACATACCTACCTATGTACATATATTTTAGAAAAAAAAAAGTTTTTGAAATATATCATGGATGCTCGTCGTTTCGACGAATGCTTAGCTTTCATGTTAGTTTTATAAGTGCCATGACATAAGGCCAAGTTTTAAGCATGGGGTCCAGAACTACAGATTCGATTTAAAAATTAGATATTTAGTTTCGAGCATAAGATAGAGCAATAGTAAAAAATTCGCAAATATAAGCAGAGTCCTTTCTGTGGAAAGTTATCAATGTGATGACAGAATGAATTTTTCATACAAGCAGTTTTTTCACCGAGGTTCAATTAAACGGGTTCTAGTAACGGATTATAGTATCATCCAACTTCCAAGGCGATGACTTTTGATAGGTAAAAGCTAGGAGGTTATTAAATATGGATCGATTGGGTCTATCCGTATCACGTTTTGCATAAAGATCTTGGCCTACATGCTTATGAGGTCCAGTTGATCTGGAGAAAGTCAGTAAAAACTATTAATTAATAATTTAATTTAGGTCCCTGTATTGTATACATATTACACGGAATATTTATTTTGCTTTTCTGATGATGACAGAAAATCATCATCATCATATATATTATTTCTGTAGTATAGGTACCATTTGCGGCTCTCACACTTAAGCAATCCTAACAAATGAGGTGTCAAAAGAAAGAGAATTTCCTGGAGCAGTGACGAATCGCAGTTTCACATCTCGCACGGGGACACTAGTGTAGATATACATTTTAGTACACACAGAGAAAATTTCTTGTCAATCCGGTTAATATTCTCGTAGTTACACGCACATTTGTAAGACGTGGCAAAGCGTTTTTTTGAAACTTTAAACGCATTTTTCTCAAAGCTTTGCTTCTAAAGTCGGTGAGCCAGATTTCTCGATCAGTCTCAAATTTCAATTCAAGCTTCTTAAGTATATTTTCTATTATCAAAGGTTTTTTCTCACCGATAAATATTTTCCATTTTATAAACAATTTAAGCCCTAAATTGTCAAAAATCGATTTGTTTAAGCAGCCGCCATTTTTTCAAATATTACCATTTTGCTTATTCCTTCGATCAGTTACGAGATAACTTATTATATTACCGAAATATTTTTAGTTTTTTTAATTTTGGATCCAGTCCAGAGATACCGTGCTCATCGCAAGACGCCTTTTTTCTAAAGGTGCTCCCGGAGATCAGCTATTGCAGCTTTTAAAATACACTACACTCTCGATTTGGACAACTAATGAAAACAGACTATGTTGCAAAAATCGAAAATATGCAGAAATCGAACAGATAATTAAAACACTTTAAAAAGCAGTACACACGTAAGTTAAAAAAAAAATTAAATTTTTGGCTTGTAGTTGTCTTGCAGAAGATCCCAACAGCCTTACCGTGCATTTTCTGGAGTCGCATCATTTCTTCAACGTTGAAGTCAATTTGTTCTGTTCACTGCAGCATGTGGTGAAGCATTTTATTTTGTCTTCTAATTTAACTTTGGGTTGTATATCAATAATATCCGTTTCCGCACTTTCAACAGTAACTTCTCCTGCTCGGGCTTCTACGTTTTGCAGATTCTCGGAGATCCATTTAGATTTCAAAGGGAACACGGCTCTATGAAGGAAAGGCAAATTAATGTTGTTTTCCATTGGTTTCACTCGCGGATTCACCGTATTTACAAGACGTTAAGACATCTATGATGTCGGCAGAAGTTTGCATACATACATACACAAATTTTGTATGTTACGAAATTCAAATCTCAAAGTTGCGAAAACCGAGAATATTTTTTGGGATTTTTTTATAGGTTGCAAATATCGAGGTTTGTAGAAATCGAGGTTGCAAAAATCGAGAGTGCACTGTAATTATTTTTACAAATAAAAAATACAATTAAAAGTGTCCATAATGTGTGTACAAATTAAAATAAAAGATCTCAGGAAATTTAAAAAAATAGATTTTTTGGGCCTCCTAACTGTATAATTATAACCCCTTAAGTTGTTTCGATTTGCGACGTTAGTTTTTGAAACGTTTTTTTATCGAAACGTTTCATTTATCAAAATATTTCTGCATTCTCCTGATTTATCACCTTCTTCTGACCTTTTTTTGTTCCCGCTCATCAAACAATTAACAACAGTGGCCACGGTTTTCTAGCAATAGAACCAAGTGCAGAGGCGTTCCAAGATCGTGTTTTTTAGGTACCGATATTTTTCTTTTAACCTTAGTACAGGGGCAAGGTCCATTTACAAGTTTTAAAGCCTGTGGTAAAATTTTACCCCACGAATAAAAAAACGTAAGTAATCGGTAAATGAGGGCTAGATGTGGCAAGATTATTCACATAAAATTAAGCGTGATCCTATTACAGACCAAACAAGTATGATTTAGCACGAAATGGACTGCTTTCAAGAAGCAGTTGTCAAAATAAAATAAATAAATGAAAAAATATGGAAAAAATATATGGAGTACTCCCAGGTCGCTGGAAACCTTAAAAATTGACTCAGGACAAATTTTGTAGTAGTAGTACAAAAATCCGGGTTTCAAAACTTGGCGAAATGAAATTTGTCCGATTTCAAAATAGCGTTGGGGTAACAGTTTACCCCAGTCCCTTCACTAGGGTTAATTCAACTTTATTGAGACAATTTCATAACATTTTTACAATTCTTTTTTATTTTATTAACTTGACCGACTCTTAAAGTATGTCTGGCTGGTTCTCGAATGGAAAAGTATTGTATAAATCTAAAAGGAGAAGATTTAAAAAAAAAACTATAAACGTTCTTTCTTACTTCTTTCTAAAACAAAAAACTTATCGGACAGCACCAGCGATAGTCCAAGTTCGACCATTTTCGGTCATTCCGCTTAAAATGAAGAACGAATTTCTATGTCCAGTTTAACAATCTGTAGCGAAATCTTCAGAAGCGAATCTGAATTTTCGGGATAATTTTTGAAAAGTTATCACTTTCCAATGACACTCGTGCTGCAGAACTACGAGTTATCCAATTTTTGTAATTATTTCTTGGGTTCGAGATAAAATTTGAAATTGCTTGCTTCCTGGCAAAAACAAAACCAAGACATCATCCGCATAGCATCTATTGAAAAACTATGTAAAATGCCTTCAGAACCTCTTTTGCCGCACTTGCAGATGGAGTGTGGAACGCTTTGCTTTTGATGTTGTCCTTTTCGTCTTCCACTTACTCATATGTGTGTGCTATCATCACACTCATCACATCCATCATATGTTAATGTTTCCTCTGCCTCTGTCATCAGTGATAAATGCGGGACGGGTATGCTACAAGTACCATTTCTCATTTTCCATAATGGACCGGCATACGCGCATATGAGGAGGATTGAGAACTGGGAAAGTATTAATCCATTTTGGTATTTTTTTTTATTTTGTTGTGTTTTGGATATGCGAGTGGAAGTTGTTTATTATTTTTTATGTTTGCGTGTACATATGTATATAACCTCCTTTCACTAACTTAGCGCTTTTACTAACCGAACCGCAGTGGTCTTCTTCTTCTTCTCTGTACATTCATTAACCGCTTACGATTTAGATACTTCTTCTTTCGATCATCTCTTTGTCTTCGATTTTCATTTATCGTTGTTCCTCTTTCTTGGAATTTAATTATTAATTAACATTTTTCCCTGCGCATAACAATTCAATCGCTAATCTCTCATTCGCAACAGCCTACGATAGCGATGACATTGAGGAGCTCTCGCCTCCATCGGACGACGAGATCAAGGAGGGACAATGGCTTGGGGTGACAGTTCGATCGCAGGGTCTTGGAGGCAAGGTATGTACATATACGATGATGATTGAATTTAATTATATTTTCTTTTTTGCGATTGACATGCAGACCTTTGGGCAGTCATGAGATTCAATTTTCCCAAATGAATTCGGTACCTAATCTATTGTGTTTTCGTTTGCCTGCTTTTTAGGTTCTGGTATGTGCCCATCGATACATTACGAAGATGGGAGACAATCAATACGGGCAAGGGTTGTGCTATGTGCTGACGAACGACTTGAAGTTCGAGGATGTCTATGAGCCGTGTAAAGGCCGCACTGTACAGAGGTTCGTATCGAATTTCTTTTTATTGGGGATTTTCCCGACGCGACGACTGCACATTGTTAGCTGTGACAATTAAGATGAACGATTAGTTTTTTTCTGATGCTTTAATTTTTTAAGGGAAAACGCGCTGAGACAGACTCTTTTTGAAGGTTGATGAACTTGTGATTGTGATTGGAAAGGGAAATCAATTAAACGATTTTATTGTAATTGAATCACACACAATTGATATTTGTTGAGTTAGCTGTTTTTACTCGTGTGGTGTGGATGGATGTGTTGGAAGTGACGTTTAATGCATGTTATTGCTGGTGTTTTACATTTATTCAACTCTTCTCAGAAATCTGTCTTTTCAGTGGATATTTACATAATATACAAAATAACTAAAAATGTATAAATGGCGTTCGTTCACTGGTTTTTCTGACAACGATTGCGGCCATGCTGAAAACTTTTGCTATCATTTTTGACAGGTGTATTATCTATGTACCATCTAGCAGACTCTATTTGCAAAAAAGGAATCATCTTAGTAAAATCCTGTGTACAACAAGTCATCATATACATACATATTATATTATTTCTGTAGTATAGGTGGCATTTGCGGCTCTCACACTTAACCAATCTTAACAAATGATGTGTCAAAAAAAAAGAAAATTTCCTGGAGCGACGGAAAAAAAATAGATATCCTGTGGAGTTTAGGAAGTGGATCAGTTCTCCAATCCTTTTCTGGGATATCTCTTCAAGGTCGCCAGAGAAAAGTTCCAAGTGAATGAACAACTCTTTTTAACTTTCATCGTTGCAGCTTCTGCAGAAATTGTTGTAAAAGATCGCTAGCTTGCCACTACTCTTGCGAGCGTGCGTCAAACAAATATAACGCTTAAGAGTCTAGTACATAACTACACTAGAAGATCAACCGTTTTCGCACATGTGATGTAGTAAAATTGCCCGTGGGAGTGTTCTAAATTACGAAGTGTTATAATACGATATGCAAAGTCCGTTGTTCCGACATATCTTTCTCTTTACCGTAGAGTCAGAAAAACCTCGCTATGTGTATGGAAAATATGAACATCAAAACAGTGTTACCATTATTAAGTTAAAGAAAATCAATACTGCTTTTGCTGTGGTTTTTGTCAAATAGCTTTGGAATTTTGTGCTTTGGGAACCAATAAATGAATTTGAGTATGTGAGAGTGTTAGGTTAGGTTAGGTTAGGTTGAGTGGCTATCCACCGTAATCGGAAGGATTCACTTACACCAAAGTAGGTCCATTGTGTTGCCACGTGAGCCGACTCTTATCGAAACTCCTGGAACCATTTTGAGAGTTGGATGAATTTCCGTATTTTGTTGATATCCGTTGAGGAAATATCTTGAAGGTCTATAAAGAAATATTCTCCCAGAATTTTTTTCTCAAGGAGGAGAGAGCTGGGCAGCTGCATAGTAGGGGATTCCTCCTCCTCCTCATCCATGCAGCTGTGGCAGAAGTCTGCCTTGGCATGTCTGCCTATTGCGCAATGACCCGTCAATACGCCCACTATAATGCCGATGTGTCTTCTGCTAATTTTTTGCAGGCTGCAAGTTTTACGTTGGTTTAGCCGTGGCCAAGTCTGTCTGGCACAGCTGCACGTGTCAAGATTACGCCATCTTTCGTTAGCCTGTTGCAGAGCTTGTGTGGAGATTTTGTGTTTTATTGTTTCTATTGGTACATGGGGTTCACTTTCCGTGATAAAACTTCCCAGTTTTGTACCTTTTCTGGCTAGCTCGTCTGCTTCACAGTTACCTGATATATCGCTATGACCAGGAACCCAGCACAGCGTGAGCAGGCATCTGCTCGATATCTCGTTGAGAGATGCGCGGCAGTGCCTAACCAATTTTGATCTTATAATTGGTGATTCGAGTGTTTTATAGCTGCTTGGCTATCGGTGTAAATGAAAATCTCGCGGTTGTACATCGATTTCATCGAAAGGCACTCAGCAGCTTCACAAATAGCCATCACCTCCGCTTGGAAGACACTACAGTGATCTGGAAGCCTCAAGGACAAGTTCAGGCTGAGCTGGCCTGAAAAGACACCTGCTCCTATACCATCACCTGTCTTGGACCCATCCGTGTAGATCTCCAATGCGGATTCGTCGTTTAGACATATATTTCCTACCCACTCCTGTCGGTTGGGAATATTAGTCCTATATTTTATGTTGAAATCTAGGAGCGGAGTCATGTAGTCCGTAATTCCTGCATTTAAATTATTGATTGAGAGTAATCTGGCGTGCCCTAAGTTAGTAGATACCCACTGCGAGGTTCCTTTAATTCGCAACGCCGTTTTTGTTGCCATGTCCCTACCATAAATGTCCAACGGCAGCAAGTTTAACATTGTTTCAAGAGCAGCGGTGGGGGTGGTACGCATGGCTCCTGTAACGCAGATGCAGGCCGTTCTCTGGATTTCATTTAGTATATTTACATAGCTAATTTTGTTTAGTGCTGTCCACCAGACTACAAATCCATACATATGTATGGGTCTGACCACCGCAGTATAAAGCCATGTGAGGGTGTTGCAGTTAAACAATTTTTCGCTTTTTGTGCTTCATAATGAAAGGTGTATTTGCGCGAGATAAATGTTAGATGCGGAAACGAATAGTGAGTACGGAAACGAATAGTCAGTATTTGTATGGTTTTAACGTAGAATGTAACGATACATAGTTTTGCCGATACGATACCGATACCGATTACTGTAGAAAAAATTGGCGATACCGATACCGATACCGATACCGATATCGATAGTTTAGTAGGTAATAAATCAAATATAAATATAATAAAGAATGTACTTCGGGCGTTTGTATATATTTTTTTTTGCATGTTGCTTATCTATACTTAACAGAAAGTCAACCTTGAGTGTAAAAATAAATAAAAAAAATCGAAAAATTCGAACTGTTTGATATCGGATAGAATTTTTGTTTAGAAACAAGTGAGAGTGAGATGGCGAAACGTCATGCGCGGCGAGGTGAACCACGCGCGAAAAAATAAAATGCTCAAAAAAAACTCTCGTGTTGCTACGTCGCCGTCGCTTCGTTAGCTTCGTTCGGAATCGGAATCGTTACATCGGTAGCTTTTAAGCTCACATATCGTAAACTAATCGTTTCCAAGATATAACATTTACTTACTTACTTACTTAGTTGGCGCTACAGCTCGAGGTGAACCGGGGCACGAATGGAAGGGACCTTCAGTTTTTTGCCGACTCCGAACGGCGAGTTGAGAAGCTCAATCGTGGCAAATGATACTGTTTGATGCTTGTCAGACATTCGAAAGAGGTGGCACCGTGGAAAAACTCTTTTAGGTGTTAGACCCGGCCAGGAGTTGAACCCGGGCAGCAGTGCGTAGTAGTCCAACGCACTAACCACCACGGCTACGGCGACCACCAAGATATAACATTTATACATAAATAATAAACGGTGGTATACACTTAATAAAATAAATAATTATCTTTATTCAACAAATTGTGATGTTTTCAAATCAGCAGAAGGTAACCCTACGGATATTGCTCTGATTTGCGGCGATTTGTCATGCATACTACGGTAACCCATTTTGAGCTTAAAAAACGGACTGGCTTATGCAAGCAATCAGACAGAGAGGCAAACGTTCTATCTTCCCTGTGCTGACAATTCGGTTGGGACAGAGTATAGTATTCAGCATGACCATCGTCATGTTTGTGACTTAAGGGGACCCCGAAGTAGGGTTCAAGCCCTGTAAGTGCGATCAATGCCTCAAAAACCTTGGTGACCTGATATTCAGGAAATTGTGACTTTATCTTCTGTAAGATCTTGAAAATCTTAAATAAGCTTTTGACCACATCGAATGCGGTTTAAAGGCGTTAATAGCTATTTCGGTGTCATTGTAAGCATATTCAATAGCGTACCCATCCGCTTGAACTATTTGAGTGTATTTGTCTTTTGGACTCTAGGCTCATCTCCAGTACTGGTAGTACTTTTCCAACTTCAAACTGTCACTTTGAAATCAACGCAACGTCTCACTTTAGATAACCCCAAATGTAGAAGTCCATAGAGAAATGCTCTATGTACCGCTCCAACTAGGAAAGGTCACCGCTATAATCATTCTCACATGCGACGTTCTACATCTTATCTGCTAATCTTCAATAAATCATTTGTATTCCAAAAGAGGCGCATGGTTTTGTACTCAAGCACATTCAACGCACGTGCTTCTACTCTTCCCCAATAAATATAAAAAGAACCATGACCTCGACAAATCAAGTACCATTGCCTACAACTTTAGCTTTAATTGCTACCCAAGGAGTGGTTCCCAACTAAAGACAACATTTTCATATATAGTCATACCGTGACCATCATTTTGCATGTCCTGTGCACAGAACTTATTTAGGATAATGATGACAAAATTCGTATAATTATTATTATCGCCAACTAACGGCTCGGCGCGGTGACCACTTTAATTCTTAGTAAACACAGCGCAGTGGGGAGTGCTAGCTGAGCTGTGAGCTACGCTGAACTTTCATACAAATTAAAGGGAAATTAATGTGCGAACAGGAAATGGGTGGGTCTCCAACGTTGTCCTTCTCGCATACGCACGCAGCAGAGGGCAGTGGACACTACGAAAAACCTTAATGCGGTCAAGCGATAAATAATGTGAGAAATGAATTGTGTTTTTCTTTTTAGGGCTCACGAGGACTATGGCTTCTGTCAAGTGGGGACATCTGGAGCGTTGTTGGACGACAATACAATGGTGCTAGGCACGCCGGGTCCGTTCACGTGGCGTGGAACGATTTTCGTCACCGAAATCGGAGGGGACTACCTAGCGCGAGATAAGAACATGTATTATGGAGACCATTCGGAGAGTTCCTCGCCTGTGGATAAATACAGCTACCTGGGAATGGCAGTCACTGGCGGGCGGTATTTTAGTGAACGAATGTCGTATGCTGCTGGCGCGCCACGTAGTAATGGTCATGGTCAGGTTGTTATCTTCAATAAGAACAACTCCAATCCGATCCCAGTGCAAATGGTTCTCGAGGGTGAACAGTTTGCCTCTAGTTTCGGATATGAGCTGACTACCGCCGACATCAATGGGGACGCAGAGCCAGATTTGATAGTGTCAGCACCGTTCTATTTTTCTAAAAACCAAGGTGGAGCTGTATACGTTTACCAGAACGTGAAGGGAGTACTGCCGCAAAAGGCTACACTGAAGCTGACAGGGCCTGTCGAGAGCCGTTTCGGTTTGGCGTTAGCTAATATCGGTGATATCAATAAGGATACTTGCGAAGATATTGCTATAGGAGCTCCTTATGAAGACAGGGGTGTGGTGTACATATATCTGGGATCACGGTTGGGCTTGTTGGAGAAACCATCGCAAATAATTCACGCCGCTGACTTGGGAAATATGCCAACGCCGATCAATACATTTGGGAGTTCTATAACCGGTGGCACCGACTTGGATGAGAATTCGTATCCCGACGTCGTGATAGGAGCTTATAACACGTCGGCAGTGATTGTGCTGTTGTCGAGGCCAATCATTAGCATTCAGACAAATGTCAGAGGAGCCGAACTGAAGAACATCGATCCCACGAAACAGGGTTGCTTTGCAGATGTCTCCACGAATCTTACTTGGTAAGTATCGAGGCTGGATTAAATGCTTATTTGAACTTACTAATCTACTTTCTTTTGATAGCTTTTCGTTTGAGGCATGCTGCTCCATTGATCCTTATGAGCAGACAACCAGGCCCACCGATCTTAAACTAATACTGACAGTGGAAGCCGAGACGTTTTCCAGTGCGAGGAAGTTCTCCAGAGTCTTTTTCGATCGAGACAATAAGCGAAGAAATGTGGTTAAGCGTGAGGTCACAGTACAAACAACTGGAAAGCTGGACTGTCACCGAGTTACTGGATACATTAAGGAAAACACCAGGGATATCCAAAGCCCGTTGAAGTTTAGACTAAACTACACGATTGTGGAATCTGCACTGCCTGACTCGGGGCTCAGGAGTCTCAATCCTATACTCGACAAGACACAAGCTGATATCGAATTTGAGGGAACATTCCAGAAGGATTGCGGAGAAGATGATTTCTGTGAGTCGAAGCTCAATTTGATGGCTGAGATTGATCTGGACAAGGAGGGTTAGTAAAATGACAATATTGGTCAAGATTGGATCTAAACTTTTTCTTTTAGGTGACAACTATGCTCTGATCCTTGGGGAACGTGAAGAGCTTAGGGTGCGGGTGAACGTGAGTAATTCTGCGGACTCTGCGTATGAGTCACAATTGTTCATAGTCCATCAAAAGAGTGTTACGTACATTGCAGCCTTGAAAACGGTAGGTCTCACAGTGATGTTAGTACTGTCTTTTCATTCCCTTCCCTCTTCTTACAGAACACAGCAATTTGTAATAGATTCAACGAAACAGTGGTGGCGTGTAGTCTAGGAAATCCATTGAAAAGAGGCTCATCTGTTCAGGTATCCATTCGTTTCGATCCAAGTGGTCTGGAAGACATAGAGTCCAAGCTTATCTTTGACATATTTGCAAATACGACGTCCAAACTTCTTGGCGATACACCAGCCAGCAAGCTGACTGTCAGGGTCGTTAAGCGTGCTGATTTAAGCGTAAGAGGATGGGCTCGTCCTGAACAATCGTTCTATGGAGGAGAGATCAGAGGCGAAAGTGCCATGGAATACCTAGAGGATATAGGAACACTAGTCACGCACACCTATCAGGTAGACACACACTTCACATCGCATGTCACATATTATTTAAAAAACAAAAATGTCTTCCAGATCTACAACGATGGTCCATGGAAGGCACCAAAAGTGATGCTTACCATCTACTGGCCACATCAAGTTGCCAATGACAAAACACAAGGCAAATGGCTCCTTTACCTGGAAGGTCTACCAATCATTGAAGGTAACAAACAACATACTTGAATGTTTTAAAATTTATTTTATCACTCATTACACTCGGGGTTGACAAAAGAGTTTTCGAAATTCTTGTGAGTTTTCATAACATTTCAACGGCTCGTTGGGGTACCTTTTGTGACAGTCAAGCAGCTGCTCCCTCGCATGAATAAAACTCTCAGGCCACTGACCCTTCCAATGGTTTCCCAGCATTGAATTTACTTGGCTAATGGTTGAGTTGAATTGATTCTCCATAAGCTCATTGGATTTGTTATACAAGCGTTCAGCTTCAATAACTTGTTGCTGGCAGAAGTCCTTTTCAGGGATGGCGGGTGAATCATCTTCTTGCGAAACTATATCGTTTATTCGTTGGCCTACACTTGTCGAGATGGTGATTACGTTTTCACGTGGTCGAGTGTTTTCTATGGCTACCGCTCTGGATTCTGAACTTCCCATTCTAGGTTTTCTGCTTTTGAAATAAAAAACCAGAAAAAAGGAAACTATGTCAATCAGATTTAAATAAATCATTTTTGACCTACAAACCAAAGTGTACTAGATGAAAATTAGGTGTGTTTGGTAACTTTTACTAACACAAATGGGACATCTGTCAAATAGTTAAAGTGGTGGAAAATCCTCTTTTCTTCCGTTTGCGTACTTTTTGCACTAAATATGGGTTTTCTGTCAAATCTCGAAGAGTGGGGGTAAATTTCTCTCATAGACAGAAATATCACGAAAATATAATCGAACCCATTAAGCACCGAAAAATGAAAGATGTATGTGATTTGGCAGATTTGACAGTTCTCATAATATACCTACCCTAAAGAAATTTGTTTACTTTTCCGTGATTTTTCTGTCTTTGACGCTGATGACACGACTCTTTTTTTCGTTCGTTTCGTCTTTCGTCTTTTTGACAGATAGGGGGAGGGGCATATAAACGAGAGGGAAATGAAGTAACGAAAGCAGGAATGAAAATTCTGGGATTCTTTCCGGTTGCTCTTTGACATTTCTCGTTTGATAACCAAAACAAAGCAGGAAATGTTAATGGTGAATTTTGAAGTGGACTTTGGAGTTAAATTTAGGGACATTTTACATTTGCTAGTAAACACGCAATTATTATCCTCCATAATAAGTACATTTAGTTTGATTCCAACTTAAATTTTACTATTCCCTTCCTAAATATGTATAAAGTGAATTTGAGAGAATTTTATTTGACAGAAAACCCATATTTAGTGCAAAAAGTACGCGAACGGACCTAGACACTCTCATTTGGCTCTCTCTTCTCTTGATTTTTGACAGTTGGATGTAAATTTACGTAAATTAACAGGTTACCAACCAAACAGACATATTGAAAACAAAATATTGCCAACACAAAATTTCTTCGCTTCGATCCGTTTCCATGTGTCAGAACTCAGAAGTAATACATATCTACTACACAAATCTCTTTTTTATCCATCTAGGAGCACGTCAGGGAGAATGTTCTGTCGGCCCGGGTAATGTTAACCCACTGAAGCTACCTCGTCGAGACAACGCGTCGATGACCCAAGAAGATCTGCGCTCTGTTCCCCAATCATACATGATAAAGCCAACCAATAAATCGCATCACTACAAACGTTATACGTCTTCCGAGAAAGTTGTAGCACACGAAAAACTACCAAGCGATGTCCACCTAAACAGAGTGCGTCGCGACATGGCTAAAATTGTTCGCGCAGAGCGCCTTACAGACACCGATGGCCAGAAACGCGACGTCGTTGTAATGGATTGCGAGAAGGCAACTGCCTTCTGTATCAAAATTAACTGTGAAATCTACAACATACCTCAGAAGACAGAAGTCTATGTGCATGTCAAGGCGAGACTGTGGAACTCAACGTTTGTAGCCGACTATCCCAGAGTAGACTTGGTCAAAATAGTCTCCAGGGGCCATGTTCGAATACCAACTGAGTACTCGGTGGAACAAAAAGATTCGGATGATCGAGTTTCGGTAAATAACAAAAAATATATTCCCCACTAATGAATGATTGGTAACGAAAATTCTATCTTTTAGGTTGAAACACGGGCGTATCCAGAACTCCCGAAACAAGCACGTGATACAGTCACACCTTGGTGGATAATAATGCTGGCTATCATTTTCGGTCTAATTCTATTAGCCATAGTCACGTTTGCGATGCACAAATGTGGCTTCTTCAAGCGAAGAAGACCAGATCCAACACTAAGCGGGAACATTGAGAAAATATCCGAGGAGAAACCTTTTTTGGGGGCTAATAACAAAAAACGGTCTTCCTAACGAACACGTTTTGTGAACGTGCTTTTGGCGGATTACTTTTAAGGGATAATTTAATCCAAGAACTTGTGTATACATAAATCTTGTAAAAAAACGACGCTTAAGACTTTGGATAATGGCGTCTGCCATATTTAAAATCTTCTTCTATTTACTATTCCCGATCAAATGACCGTTAGACTTTTATACTTAAATTCGTATAGACATTGTAAATATTCGTGTAGTCGTGTTCACATTGTAAAGACTTGAAAAAATATTTTTAAACACTGTCCAAACTGTGAATGTAGAATTAGGTAGACGCAGTTATTCCTCTTAATGTTAAGACGGTTGCATAAGGATCACACACTTGCACCAAATTGCTTTATTTACATATGCTTATCGGTAAGGTAATGCACCCCACATTCATCCAGCAAGCCTTTGGTTGGTTGGTTGGCTTGTGAGGGTGAGGAAAAAGATTTTTACTTCTTAACGTAGGCCTCGACTCGGGCCCGTTGTGCTCCCTTCAGGGGTAGGGGGATTGTAAGTGAAAGGGTTTTTAAGATATTGGGGAGATGGAAAGGTAAGAAGAAGGTATAAGTGGATTTACGAAAAACGCTCTGTGTGCCGTGTAATCTCCAGTGTCGATGGATCTAAGCGATCTCAGCCCAGGTAGGATTTGTCTTCCCAGGTATCTGTGCCTTATTTCACATAAAGTAGGACAGTCGCAGATGAAGTGAGCGATGCTTTCGTCCGCTTCTTAACAGCCCGGGCAGATGCTTTGTTGCACTAGTCTCAGTCTGTTCGCGTGTTTGTTCAAGTTTATGTGGCCCGTGTACAGGCCAATCATCAGTTTTATTTGTGCTCAGCCTAGATTCAAAGGGAGCCTTTAGATGGGTCTAAGTGTGAAAAATTGGTTTATCATCGATATGCTGGGCTAACCACTGGTACCGAGTAATGTATTTAAGAAAGGCATACGTTGGATGGATATAACAGACCCGGCCGAAGCACCTTTACAACTTTTTAGTTTTGCATGCTACGGTAGTTAGGAAATAGGAACCACACAAACATTTTGTCCAGTTTGATATCTCCGTCAGCACACCTTTTATTGTGACTGTTACAACCTGCCATCATTAGAACTAACCCCAGTAAGAATTATTTCTGCCATCCTATCACTGAGAGGAGAACTTTGTATTTAATTTGTTCCATTTCATTTATAACTAAGAACACAAAACGTTCCTGCTATACGATTCCTTAAATCTTTGAATTTCTCACGCGATACATAAAAACATATGAAACAGAAACTGCGTTGTAAATAGCATTTATGATTTTATTTTTAATTAAATTAAGTTGTATATTGAACTTCAAAGTATTACTACTCTTTTTTCATATTTGTTATATTTTACTTATGTATATGAAATGTACAAAGATTTATAATTTTTTTTTTTGTAATTTTAATTTTAATAAACTGATTTCTAGGCATTGCGAATAATTTAAGATTAAAAAAAATAAAATTAAAACCTAAACATACCATGTAAGTAGTTTTCTATAAAGACACGATAAAATCTGTCGTTGTGCTTAAAAATAAAATTCGGTTTAATCATACACACTGGTGTTATTTGTTAGTAATGAGTATTAAGTTATTTTTGTTAATCGGTAAAATAAGTTTTAACATTTTCTTTATTTTGTTAGCTAATAAAAAAAAATGTTATAATAAACACCGGTAAAATAATAAACTGTAATAAGTAAATAATAAGAAAATAAAAGTGTTTTACAGTGTAACCGCTGTAAGTCGAAGCTCCAAACAGGGGCGTATTTACATATTAGCTGTACGAGCTACATATAGCTCAGGGCGACAGAATTGTAGGGGCGGCTAGTATCCTTCCCTTTAGAGGTTAAGTGCATACAATAAATTAAAACCAATCCCACACTCAACAAAATGCATTTTTTTCATGTTAACATGACACGTGTCAATGAACTCATGCAAAATGCACTAAACAAGCTCTCCAAATGGACCGATAAATGTGGACTGGTGGTTAACACTCGGAGTTGGTTCTCTTCACTAGGAAATACAAAATCCCTCAGATAGACCCCCTTCTTTATATGGTACCAAACTAGTCTTCACCGACAAAGCAAAGTACGTAGGTCTCATCTTAGATAATAAGCTGAGCTGGAAGCTCAATATCCAGAAGAGACTAAAGAAAGCTACCATAGCACTCTACTCTTGCAAGAAAGCCATTGGCAGCAAATGGGGTCTTCAACCCCGCATCTCTTACTGGTTCTATGTATCTGTCATCAGACAGATTCTGATGTATGGCGTAGCTATCGCGACAGCTTGGGAAAAGTAAGTAGCTTGGGAAAAGTACAACGAGTGCATTAGTGGAGCACTAAGATCAACATCCTCCGCAGCATTAGATATCCTACTATATCTCCCACCCCTAGACTTAATTGGTAAGCAAATGGTCACTATTACAGATAGGTCTTTCCGGGATGACTTAGGTGCTATAACAGACAAGTCGATACACTTCTATACTGATGGCTCTAAAACCGATGATGGTGTAGGAGGAGGTGTTTTCTCAAACAGATTAAAACTAAATCTCTCCTTTCGCCTCCCCGATCACTGTCGCGTGTTTCAAGCGGAGATCATGGCGATTTCGGAAGCACTGTGCTGGATCAAGAGGAATGTAATATCCACTAATGATATTAGCATTTTCTCGGATAGTCAGGTGGCCTTGAAATCTCTGGAATCAGTCTCATCCACTTCTAAGACCACCTCCAACTACCGTTCATCTCTTATAGAGATGGCTAAGCAGTTTAACATTCACCTTTGCTGGGTGCCGGGGCACAGAGACATTCCAGGGAATTGCAAAGCTAACGAGCTCGCTAAAAAAGGAAACAATACCTATTCTACCCAATAAGAAAAATATAGGTATGCCACTCACTACTTATAAGCTAGCACTCAAACTTGACACAGTAAATAATACCAACGCTAGATGGGAAGGTGGAACTACCTGCCTTGCTACAAAGCAAATCTGGCGTAGATTAGATCTAAACCGCTCTAGATACCTTTTGTCACTAAAAAAGACTACATATTAGTATGATTATCGGTGTCATCATAGGACACTGCCTTATAGGCAAACACGCTACTAGACTTGGCGTCATTTCGAATGACTTCTGCAGAAGCTGTAAAGACGAAGAGGAGGAGGAAAGTCCAACACATCTCCTCTGCTCGTGCCAATCCCTTTCTCGTAGTAGGAAACTTCACTTATGAGAATACTTATTCGATGATCTAAGTGATCTAACACAAATAGACGTAAGAAGCCTTCTTCGCTTTGTACAAAGCTCCAAATGGTTCTCTTGAGTAGCGGGGTAATTATCCCCAAGATCCTTGATATCACAATGGGCCTCTATTACAGGCCTAAGTGTGCTGGTACTTGTTACCGGCAGGCACTGCTACCTAACCTACCTACAACACTTGTCTCTGTAGGTTAGGTTTAGACATATTCGATTTGGGGGAACCCATCCCCCATCTGATAGACCTAGATTTCTGATCCTGAGATGTCCCCTGAGTTTACTATGCTCCGGAAGAAACGCAGTCAGGATACGTAGTTTGTTTTTGTCAAGGCTGATCCAAGCTTTGAATCTCTTCAGGTTGTAATTACTCAACAGTTTCTTCACCTGTCTTAGACCCTGAGTTTTTGCCCAGGACTTCGTCCTGTTGGTCTTTTCCAGTAATCAAAGATCCTCTTTTATTGTGTGTTTCTCTATACCACAGAAGGGCTCAGGACCCACGAAGAGTGTGGGGGCAAGTTTGTCCGCCTCTTCATTTCTTTCTATCCCCAGGTGTACTGATACACAGATGGTGACGTTGTTTTGTTCGCCGAGTCTATTTAGTTTATCCAGACAATTCTAGATTTGATGATCTGAGCCCCTATTGCCTAGATAGCTGTTCGGCTATCTGACATTATTGCTATGTCGCGTCTGCTATAGCGTATATCAAGATTGAGTTGGGCACATCAGTCTGTCGACAGCACAGATTTCAGCTTGAAAAATACTGATGCAGCTGACCGTAGGTTCGAATAGTTTAGATCCGGTCCAGGCCCAAACACTCCTGCCCCGTTCCTTCCTCAGTTCTTGAACCATCCGTGTATCATTTAATGGTATGAGGACTCAGTCTATAGATTATAGATTCGTTGTTCCCGTCGTTCTTGTTACTGAGTTTAATGTCAAAATTCTTTGACCAGTTAAATGTTGTGATGCCATCGTCCCTAGGGAATGCCAGAAGGGGAAGCTTATTAGTCATTTTAGCTCCAATAACACCTCCAGTCGGTACGGTAGTGTGACAGGTTCTCATTGTACCCGTCATACAGACACATGCTAGTCTCTACACTTTATTTAGTGTATTTCTCATAGTTGTCAGATTGGTTTTTTTGCTATTTCCCCATAGGTGATCACATGTCTCACCATGCCATCCATTTGAGAATATGAGGTCGACAACCCCATGATTTGCGGGCTAGGCTTTTACTTCTGACGACCTTTGGTCAAGTAAGTACACTTTTCAAGCGGAAAAAAGACCATGCAGCTGCAATAAATACATATACATTTCAATCGGATTTCTACCGATTATTCTGCCAAGGGCTGCATTCAGCGCAAAGACTTCGTATTGCAGCGCGGGTGCCATCATTACAGCATAATCTATGACTTCAAAAAACTATTATAGAATTTATTTCAGTATTTTAGAACGGACCGATTACCATTTATTTTTTATTTTTGTCGGGCGGGTAAGCCCTACTTTCATTTCCAACCCGGAGGGTCAGCACAACAGAGGAGGACCCGGTAGCGCGTACAAGTGGAAAAAGATCTCAACAAACTTGCACCGTGCAACTGGAGGCAGTTAGCTAAGGACCTGGCAGGACAATCACATGTTCAGCAGTGCAGTAGCACTGAGGTGTTAGCCCGTAAGGACGCCAGTAAGTTCTCTACAGTTCAAGAATCCTTAGGTACGCAACTAGGAACACAACATCGAATGGGTATCGTATTGGAACATTTTTAAAGGTTTTAAAGGTGAGCATAAATGAGCATATATAAGTGAAAAAAAAAATAGTAGTAAATAGTGCTGATTTACTAAAATGGCAAGTCATATGCAGAGTGATTGCAGCTTTTAATTAAGTTACTCAAAAGTTCTATTAAAGCTTATGACGTCACGCACTCTGCCAGCTGTTTTCTTATCTTTATTTCATTCATTCCCAATTTTTTACAATTCGTTTAGCTGCTCCAGCTATAGTAGTTGGTTAAGAGTGTAGACGATGTTAACGTGATGTGATTTTGTGCCAAATACTTCCGTGATTACCTTAGTTTATTTTTCTAACCGTATCTGTTCGAAAATAGCGTTGTCATTTTATTTGTTTTCCAGTACGATATGCGAGTAACATAAATTCACGTAAGAAAACCAAATATACCAAAACCACTGTCAAAAAATAAAAACTGTTGCCAATTGTGCTTAGTTAGCAGATTAACGTTGTGTAACTCAGCTTATTACCTGTTACCTCATAAAAAAAGAAATTTAATAAAAAAATATATTAATCCGTAAATGAATAAATACTTGTGCGGCAATGAAAGTGACATTTCAAGTATATTTATACTAAATGTTTATATGTAGCTTTATCGAGCGATATTCAACTGCAGCATGATTTGACTAATGCACTTAAAATAAAAAAAAAAACTAATTCAAGGCCAAGGCAAAGCCACGTGCGTGTTTGAGCTTTTTTATTCGTTCGTTTCCTATTTCACTTTGTTTACATTCATTGTTGTTGTTGTTGCTTAGCGAAGCATAGAAATGTGGAAAGTTGAATACAAGTGCTAATTTATAGATGCATCGGGGCGAGTGCATTTCGGTAAAAAAAAATAAAATAAAATTTTCATTAGTGAAGCACCTAATTTCTGGTTGGTGTTGGTGAAGGGATATAAGGCAATTTTTCAACATCTTATAAATTTCGTAGGTACGTGTTCTACAATAGAGTATCAGCTAAAACCTGTAGTGGGGTGGGGACATGTTCGAATTTTCAGCAGGGATGCTCCAATAAAATGCGGTAGGAGCATAGTAAATTAGAAATGTGCCAGCCAGTGATAGTGGATAAGACAACAAGCTCAATGGATATCAGGAGCAAAATGATCAGATACGGTAAAATATGATATGTACTAGGTAGTGCAAATTAATTGAGACAAGCAAATTTTTGATGATACATATTATGATTTATTTGCAAAACATAATTTTTTCTTACAATAATAATTTGGTATGGAAAGAATCAAGCATTCACATTTTTTTGATTCTTGATTTCTAGAGATGTAAGTGAAACGGATAGTAACTCAGCCGGATACCAGATACTGGATACTCGGCATGTAAATAATGCCGGATAGCCGGATATTCGGCGGCCAGATATCTGGTCGAACGAAATGCGTTCTGCGACGCATACATTCATATGTATTCTGAAAAAAGATCCAAATAAATTATAAAAAAATTATAAAAAATCCGTTACTCGGATGTGCCGAAGATGAATGAACTGGTCAAACGTAGTCACGGAAATTTAGTGAACGTGATCGGAACACTTTTGCAGGAGACTCCTTGAAAACAGGTATTGTCTACGAAAATAACGGTAATCGTTGATTATAACCTTTCAAGGCAAAATAACTTGTTTTCATCCACCATAATTTGCCCTTAGTTTCAGTACAAGGACTATCCAGCAACCAGCCGGATACCAAGAGACTATTCGGCGAGGTGCCGGATATGTAAAAAAGTGCCGGATAGGCCGTGAAAGCGCACTTCAATAATAGCTGAAATTAGCTTGTTTTTTGTGGTTGCCTTAGCCTTGCTTCTATAATGGCCCAAAAATTTTCGATTGGTTTGAAGTCAGGGGAGTTGCCCAGGCATTCCAGTACCTTAATATTTTTTCAGCAAGGAATTGTTTCATTTTTTGGCAACGATAAAGATCTTGTTGGAAAATGCGTCAAGACGTTTGCGTATTTGATGTTCTTCATCATTCCTTCGATTGGCTTTAAGATTCCAGGACCCGAGGAGGTAAAACAACCACGAAACATTACTCTTGGTGGGTGTTTAGGGGTTTGTATAATGTGATAAGGTTGGAGCTATTTGTTGTCACATTTTCTCACAATACTAACCCGGTAGCACTGAACTTCAAAGTATCTCTCATCTGAAAAGATTATTTTATTCCAGTCTTCTGCTGACTAGTATTTGTTTTTTTTTTGGTCCATTACAGTCTTTTCTTCATCTTCGTCGTTGTTTTAGAGGTCTTATTCACTTCCAGAAGATGTCTTCGAACATTTTGATGAATCCAACACCAACCCAGCTGATGCCAAGTCCGTTTGAAACTCACCACTTGAACCGTGATTTTGCGTTTTCCTCCGCAGTCTCCTGTCCGACCCGTTGCAGTTGATCCTGATCCCCTGTGCAACGCCATGATGCTTGCTTTTGAAACTTCAACACCTGCAGAAATCTCCCTTATGCTCTTGCCAGTATGCACATTCCAAGCAATGATCTTAACCAACTTCTCCATAGAGATATCAATTCTAAAATTTAACTGAACCAAATTGAACAAATCTAATTAAAAATTGGATAAAAGCCATAATGGCCCTATTTTTTTTATAAATTTAATCAAAAATTCAACTTAACCTTGTAATAGCCAACAGAAAATATGAGCCATAATTAATTGGTTGGTCTATTCTAACTATTAAAAAAGGAACAAAGAAAAAATACGCCCACTCATGACTATATTTGAAAAAAAGTATCTGTCCCAATTAATTTGCACAGTACTGTACATTATGTAAATCGATGCAACTTTAGCTGCTTGAATTAGAATGCGATTGCATGCGCTCATTGCACAAGGTCAATTGTGAGACTTTGAATGCATTATATAACTTCAAATTAAGTATATATAATATATATATATGTATGTACTGTACATATTACCCGTAGATACTGAAATTATCGTTAATTGTGTTATTAGACTAACTCAACGGTAATAAATCTTTGATATTCGTACAGCAGTTCTATCTTATTACACAAATTTTACGAGAACGAGTAACTTCATGGAAATAGATTACATTTCGATGGATTTGACTGGAGCTTGAGCTTAGTGTTTTAAAGTTTTTTCAAACGGTTTTGAGTTTTGATTGTGGTGCATCTACAGTTAACGGGTGATTCGGTACAGTAGGTAGAGTTAATTTTTTTTTAAATAAAAAAAAATCAATTTAATCTTCATTATAATAATATAAATACAATAGAGCCATTTTTATTTTTTAAATAACATAACACGGAATGTTCACTTGTACACTTTAAAGGCCACCAACATGGCGACAGAAGTTTGTTGCTTTAGCGGTACCTTGATTAAGGAAATAATTAACGTATTCTTCAAAATCTAATGCTATCATTTGCCGAAGAAAGTCTGCTAATTTGATGGACGCAGGATAACGACCCCAAACACACTTCCAAAGCTACCTGACATAATTTCTTTTATTTATCATTGCAGGCTCCTGTTCGTAGACAGAAAACCAGAGGAAAACACTAAGGATGGCATCAACGTCACTGCTAGGAAAAATAAGGCTGATTACCACGCGTTATCCGATGGTGAGGGGGATGTTGTCATATGCGGTGCTCTGGCCTACCAGCAGCCTACTTCAACAAATGATGGAAGGAAAGACGCTTGGTAAGGATGTTTCCTGATAGGTAAACCTGTGCATTCATTAAAATGTTTTCCTCTTATTTACGCGAAGACACTTTCGACTGGAAAAGATGCTTCCGTTTCAGTGTGTATGGAGCCCTCTTTGTTGCACCAACCTTGTATGGATGGGTGCGTTTGACAAGTGCAATGTGGCCCACCACTAGCCTCAAATCAGGCCTCACTAAAGTAAATTACAGTAAATTCCTAAATCCTATATTTTAATACCAAAAAATAACTTTTTTTAAGGCCCTCGTGGAACAAGTCTCCTACGGACCCTTTTCGATGTCCTGCTTTTACATCGGCATGAACTTACTGGAATTCAAAAGCTTTAAAGATGGTGTCAGCGAATTGAGCGAGAAGTTCTGGCCGACATTTAGGGTTAAGATTTTTGTTAAATTTAAATTTGCAGACGATTTTATTAACACTTTCTCTTCCTCTTAGGTTGGCATCTGCGTTTGGCCTATTACACAGACCATTAACTTTTCTCTGGTGCCTGAACGAAATCGAGTTGTGGTCGTTAGCATTGTTAGTGTCATGTGGACCACATTCCTTGCATACATGAAACACTTGGAGAAGGATAAAGAAATGTTGAAGACTGCACGAGGGACAGATTCAACGTAAAACCCATCGAATTCAATTACGAGTTATTTATACACGTGTACATTATATACATACATATATAGGTTTAAATTAGGTGTACAGGTGTTCAATTGGATGTGTACCAAAGATATACATACGTATATGTATATCAACTAATGTATAAGTGAAGTGCCATGTATTACGAGTATTTTAATGGACGTTTTAAAATATATAGAAGCATTTACTTTTCTAAAAAGATAGAGTGTACATTCTTTAGACCTAACAGGCTCCAATAGAGGACACAGCAAGCTAAGAAGACACCTCAAGGATTCTATAGTGATCAGAAAGTAACCGTCTACAGGCTTTCTTACTAGACAATGCGAAGACTACTGAAAAGCACAGTAGGGTCACGCACACCATGAAACGCTTTTTCAATACATTCTGCGTAATGCGTTGGAATTGGGGCATTTTTCCTTTTTTTTTTGTAAGACAGATGGAAAGTAACGAAAGCCTGTGTGTGGGACTTTAATCCACTAAAACCACCTCCTGCTTCTGGTCCCTGGTCCCCACGGTACATTTGTAAGTATTTCGTCATGGCGGGGGACTTCAGCCGTAGCTTTTCGTCATCTTTACACGTCTTTGTCGATGTGTCTGAAAATGTCCTGAAGGGTGTTGTTCGTTTATGTCTGTGTCAGTATACCTACAATTTATGGGCCAGGATTTACTTTCGAATGGTATGTGGGTAAGTTCATGTGTGCATCATTCCGTTTTAAGTATACATTCATGTCTTTGCAGCTCGTGTTTGAAGATCCTGTTGTGTAAGTTTTTGTCCTGAAGGGCATTTGAACGTGTGTCTATGTCTACCTGTCTACGCGTTTCGGTGGATATATTTTGGTACGCAGCAGCATTGATGCTCGCTTCCACTCTGTGGCTTCTTGCGTTTTCTTCGGTCGCTCTTCTTTCTCGCTCTAGTCTCTTCAATTCTTGGCATACATACTTGGCATAAAAGCTCACTGCGTTCCATCTGTTTTCCGATTCTAGCATGTGATGTACTAAGCTCTCCGGATTTAGTGTTTCTCCCAGTACTATTTGTAGTGCAGCCCTTTGTAGCTGGAATATTGGGCAGTGGAAGAGTACGCATGCTCCACGTCTTCGGGGGTACCACTCCCACTGCTTGATAGACAAGTGGGGTAGCCATCGTTCTTATATTGGTAAAGATATGACCGGAAACAAAAATGTCCCGCAAGCAGTTGCGGTTTATCCAAATCTATATACTCGGGATAGGGCAGTAAGTATGATAGCCATTGGAAGAAAGGCTGCAGCCACTCTCTCACTCTCTCTCTTGTGCTTCTTTCTGTAGTGTCCGCTTCACTGTAAGTCAGCCGCCCCTCCTGGCTGCTCCCACGGAACTTTTTCTGCAGTTCTTCCGCCAGTATATCGATGGGTAACGTTCCTGCGATGACGCAGGCTGCGTCGTTCGAGATTGTGCGGAAAGCATTACTCACTCTTACTGCTATGATTCTTCTGTTGTATGAAGTCTCTTTCATAGCTTCGGCCCAAACTGGTGATCCATAAAACACTACGGATGTGACTACTCTAGCTAAGAGTAGTCTACGGCTGTATCTTGTCCCTCCCATATTCGGCATAATTCGGGCAATGGAGGCACCCATACGAGAAGATTAGTTGCTTACGTACTCCAGATGATCCTTAAATGTAAGCCTATAATCAATCAGAACGTCAAGGTACTTAATAACTGATTTGGATACTATCTCATGCTCCCCTACTGTGAGCGTGATGGTTGCTCGTTGCTTTCTACTGGTAATTAGTACCGCTTTCGTTTTATATTCAGCTAGCGTGGGGCCATTGTCGAACAATTGAAATGGGATTGGGGCATGTCATGAACAAAGCTTTCATGTCATCTTATTTGGAGTACCTACTGTAACGCTTTTCAGTTCTCTTCAATTTATCCCAAGTGACCTACTATGGATTCCTCATCAACTGTACTACTTAGGGCACTCCGCTCTTCTGCCAGACTTCTTGAGTGGATTCTATTGCTTAGCACACATCGCCTGTAAGTCTTTAGGTAGTATCGATCCACTGCCACTTCTTTCGACGTATGGTAATCTCTATTGACTCCTGTGCTGTTCTCTTGTGGAGTTCTTTATTTGAAATGAGATTTGGTAAGAAATCTCTAAAGCTCTGCAGCTTTGGAGTGACTGCGGCGTTCACTTTTTATACGTACAGCACCCATATTGAACTACAGTCGTAAGTGCTGTATGCATTGATTTTCAAAGCTGCACGGGGCCCTTGCCTTCCTGCTTGCCTAGCTTTCTAGATAGTGCAGGCAGCAGTCAGACATCACAATCCTTGTTCAGGTGAATTCCTCTGTTTTCTCCCGATAATGCTGGACGCATAATATTACAAACTATCACTCTTTAGTTTTGAACTCTTTTCCGTGGTTATTAATAAAGTACTTCTACTACTAGAAAAATGTTCTTGTATACTTTTCTTCTTTCCTCTTCCATGACGATTTGACCACAATTCGTCCAATTTTCGACCGAACCCAGTAGTCCATTCAACTCGTCCTTTTATTATTATTTTTCCATCAGTTCATTACCAGCAATACAGTTCTATGGCTTCACAACTAAAACATTCCATCCATCCAATATATCTCTTTTGTCTCAAAACCAAAAAAAAACCTTCAATTAGCATCCTTCAGTCTGTATGGCGCTGTGGAAAGCATCAGCACCACTTCCGCAGACATCTCGTGCATGTTCGCGGGGCATAAACTTTCCGGCAACAATTGCGAACGCGTGCATCAACCAATTTATAAATAAAATTTACAAAAAGAAAATAAATAGAATAGTGAAATAAACTTTCACAAGCTCTTTACATGTAAATAATTCAAATTAGAGATTTGTTTCTACAGTACGACAACGTCGCGCCAAGTGATTGCATTTTATTGCAAGTATTTTAGTATTTTTTTATTTACAATATTCCACAGCTGTAACGCTTTTTCTAATTAAGTTTAATAGAAAATAGTAAAATGAACTGAGTGTGATGTAATAACCGTTTAAACTGCCCCTGAAAATAGTAATTGTGCGAGTTTATCAGTAATTTGAAATATGGCCTTGAGATTTTACCTTGCACCTGATACAGACAGAATGGCATTGGAAATCATCGTTCAAAGTGCATACCACAAAGAAAATTTTTAATACATACTAAAATAGCTTGTTCAAACGATAGTGAAACTGTGAATATACATATACGACCACATAATATTAGCACAACTATTGTGTAAGAACGCGAAAATTGGGTGACTGTAGAGATCAGCTGTATCAGATGTTTTTATTTAGGACTAATTTCCTGCTCTTTATCAGCAGATTTTTCAGTGGTCCTGACTTTCTATGATTTCCAATGCTTAATTCGGTTTTCTATGCGGAAAACAGCTTGTTTCCCGTGAGCTCTTCTGAGGGCTTTTGTCACGCATTTCAGTAGTTATATCTCACGTGGTATTCTCAATTCTAAACTGCTTCATCTTAACAGTTATATCGTTTGCAACAATTTCATAACCGATTTCATTTATTACTTTCTCGTCTATTCTGCGCACAATCAATAGGGGATACACCCAATCAGCATGAACAACTTAGTGAGTAGAATAAAAGTATTAGCCACAAAATACCCTATGGTTAGGGGTATGGTGTCATACAGCCTCATTTGGCCAACCAGCAGTATAATTCAACAGACCATCGAAGGTAAAAGTTGGGGTAAGTATATGTATTACATGAAAAGTTTCTTCGATATTTTTAGCGGTGAAACTTACAGGTACTTATGATTGGTGGAGATGTCTACGATTTAGCCTTTACGGTGGGTTTTTTGTGGCACCGACACTTTACGGATGGATTAAGGTCTCCACGGCTATGTGGCCACAGACATCGCTGCGGGTTGCTATGGTAAAAGCGGTTGTCGAACAAATTTCGTATACTCCCGCTGCAATGACGTGTTTCTTCTTCATCATGAGTCTGTTGGAAATGAAGACGGTGCGTGAAGCTGCTGCTGAAGTAGGGCACAAATTTTTGCCCACTTACAAGGTAAGTTGCGCGCCCTAGTCCTTTCTGTTTCTCACGGTACTCAAATCAAATCAAATTTAACAGATTTTTGTATCCAAAATCGCTGCCTTTCATTTCAGGTTGCTCTGTGTGTTTGGCCTGTTTTAGCTACAATCAACTTCTCAGTGATACCCGAACGCAATCGTGTTCCGTTCATCAGTGTTTGTAGCCTGATGTGGACCATATTCTTGGCGTATATGAAACACCTAGAGCATCGAAACCAAGAGGCGACAGAAACGGTCACGCATTAATTGCTTTTTACTATCTTTTTTATTAGAACTAAGTTGCTCCTATGTTAAAACAAAATATATTTATATGTATGTCAATTAAGGTAATTGGGTCAGTATTTGATTCATTGCTCCTCCGTTTGTGAACAGGATGGGCAGATTTCCGCTGCATCCTTTAGGTTCACTTCACAGAATTCATTTTCGAATACTTTGGGACAAAGCTTCATCTCGTCAATCTGGCCAATCACGTCGGATAGAGCTTCAGCTGAATTGATGTCGACCACAAGATTCTGCTCGGTTAGCAAACGACTACCTAGTAAAATTTTAACTTGCCCTTGACAGTTAATGCTGAGCATTTTCGATGTTCTTAGGGCAGTCGGATCGACGTAGGAGAAAAATATCGCACTGCGCTCAGGGCATCGATGGACGCCCCACAGCGTGTTTGGCATCACCACTTCGTAGATATTGTCGTAGAGGCTTTCAAAGAGCTCTTGGACGTGTATTTCGGAGATTTCAATAGATTCCAAGTGTTCTTCTTCGACCGGTAAGACACTGTCTGAAACTGCCGTACTGCGACACTCGTCTGATAAAACTTCCTGGAAATCTTGCACTTCTTCTACTTCAAGATGCTGCTCTTCTTTGTTGTTTGAGTCTTTTAATGACGAAGCTTTGACAGCAACGTGATTCTTATTAACTTTTAAAGCTGCTGAGTTGACTTTCAACACTTTGCGGCCACTCTGTGCACGTCGAGAACGAGTCTGTAAGCCAATGAATTTTAATCTTAGACACTAGCTCTATATAATTACTTACGATATCAGATTGAAGGTTGCGACAGGGGACAGCCTTTACACCGAGTCTCGCTCTGCCTCGTTCTATTTTATAGACCAATCCATTGATCACGTTGTCGTAGGTAGTGCAAATGTCCTCCTGGTTGAAATGACGCTCACACACTTTATCGTGTACTTTGAATGTACGAACTTTCGGAAGAACAGCTAACCAAGCGTTAAAGCATTCTTTATCCTAATAAAGAACTACTTGTTATTAATTAAGTTGAAAGGTTGATAAGTTGTTACCTTCGGAGCAGAGAACATCTTCCGCTTAGGTGCGTCTTTACAGAGTTGGTCACATCCCGGTATAAAACAGTTACGCATTTTTGATTATGTTCAATTTGTCAGCAATTGTTAATGCTATTATGCAAATTGGTTTCTATTTTAATAAACAAATTTCTGAGCTAACCAATGTTTGTTGATATAAAATTTGAGTCTTGTTGAGTTGTCGATGACAAATGACGTGACAGTTATTCCAGTCGCTTTCAAAGTGTAACGAAGCTCCCATTTAACGGGGCTGCCATACAACGAGGTTTGTTTTATATTTCAATTGTAATTGTAGTATTAAATTTAATGAGCATTCACAAAATTTGGCATTTGGCAGACAAAAAGCACGAATTTGGAAGCCAGATATCAAATCTATAGGTCTGTTCCCGTACCTGTCCAAAAACAGCCGAAAACAGCCGAAATCAGTCAAATCCTGTTCCCGTACGAAGATTTTTCATATGTTTTGACAGAAGAGAGTGTAGTTTTCAGCTGTTTTCGGCTGTTTGCAACAATACGGGAACAAGCCTAATATGTTTTTGTAGACTATTTAGTCTAGGATGTCCAGATAAGGTTTATTTAGAGATTATTTGTAGATTGTTACTAGATTTCATATTAGAAATACCCAGCTTCCTGATACGTTTCCTGTGTTTACAGTAGAGAAGCCTTGGTTATCGCCCAACACCTCCTTAAAAACGACAATATGCCGTCGTTTAACGTAACTTGTCGTTTAACGGCATGTGGAACATGAGTATTTGTTCGACCAATAAGCAACGTTTTAGTTTCACAAAACGTAAAGTCAAACGTAAATTGTTGTCGTTTGGATTTTTAGAAGTTTGCAAACGCCAAACTAAAGTCTTAAAATGTAAGTTTTGTTAATGCCCCTATTCCGTAAGACAATTTTTGTTAAGTTGAGTTGAAATTTGGTTGAAATTCGCAATTCGGTATTACTGAACACAACTCTGAGAAAAAGAGTTGCCTGTCAACATAAAACCAAGATGGCGAATCCTCTCTTGAGTTGTGTGCGTATTTTTTCTGGTATTATGATAAACAACTCAGTTATATTTTGGTTGCTGGAGCTGTCAAAAACTAACAACTGCTTTTTAGTAGTTGTTGCGAGTGAATGTTGAGATACGAAAGGTGGAAAATGAATAAAAAGACGTATAGGTATATGTAGGACAAATAAAATAATGCAATAATATTATTTATAACGTAATTAAAACAATTTGTGCAGCTTGAAAGCATATATTCCACATCAGTTGAAGAAAATGGTTTTACATCTTCAGCACTCGGAAGTGGTATTGCAATTGCAATCGAGAGTCCATGCAATTTTAAGAAATCTTTAGTTTCGATTTAAATGCAGCAAAATGCTTCTGTGTTCAGTACAGAAACACTTGTAAATATTTATAAATAACATTTGTAATTTACAAATTGCAAATGCATATTCTTTACTTTGTATTTTTTCTAGTTCTAGTTGGAATTGGAATGTGTCACGGATAGATTTTCGTATGCGCACAACAATAACAATATTATATTCATCATTAAAAAGAAAAAAAAACCAAATCAAAACTTCTTTTCATTCTGTTTTTATTGAATATTGAGTTTCTGTTGGCAAAATTATTTTCTACTTCGACCACCAGAGGTCAGATTTACGTTAAATAGTCAATTTGTAGTTGTTATTCGCACCTAAAAGTATGCAATTTTTTTTACAATCACAACTGAAAAAGGTTGTTTTATGTAATATGAAAAATTCGTTCAGTTGTGTGATTTTGTGAAATTTTGAAAATCTGGAGCCGATAGGTGGCGCTGGAGTCGATTTATTAACAAAATCTATATAAATGGACCAAAATTATTCATATTCACAATATACGTTGGTGTAGTGCCAAAAGAGAAAACTACTATATTTGGACCCGATAGGTGGCGCTGGATTCGAGTTATTAACAAAATCTATATAAATGGACCAAAATTACTCATATTCACAATATATGATAGACAGACAGGCAGATAGATAGACATATACACAGACAGTCAGATAGATAGACAGATAGACAGAGAGACATATAGACAGACAGTTAGATAGAGATATAGACAGACAGATATGTAGATAGACAGATAGATAGATAGATAGACAGACAGGCAGACAGATAGACCGATAGATAAATATATAGACAGGCAGACAGACAGAAAGTCAGATAGACGGACAGACAGATAGACAGATAGATAGATAGACAGACAGACAGAGAGACAGACAGATAGATAGAGAGATAGACGGACAGACAGACAGACACACAGACAGACAGACAGACAAACAGGTACATAGACAGACATATAGACAGACGGATATACAGATAGATAGACAGACAGATAGATAGACAGATAGACGGACAGGTAGACAGACAGACAGACAGACAGACAGATGGACAGACAGACAGATGGACAGACAGACAGACAGATAGACATACAGGTACACAGACAGATAGACAGATAGATAGACAGACAGACAGACAGACAGATAGACAGACAGACAGACAGGCAGATAGATAGACAGACAGATAGACAGACAGACAGGCAGATGGACAGACAGACAGATAGGTACACAGACAGACAGATAGACAGACAGGTACACAGACAGACAGACAGACAGATAGATAGGTCCATTTGACACTTGAACTAAAGAATGGTGTACAAAACCAACTTATTTTGCATTGAAGTAGTGATTTCCAATGTTTAATTTTGCTTAATTTTACCTTAGCACTAATTTATAAGAAGTATATTCTTAATGTGTATCCATTCATTGAATAAATAAACATTGCGTAAGTTGACAGGTGTCCTTTTTGCTTCATCATTTCACAAAAAAAAAACTAAATATACTAGACGGAAGCGGCAACTCATAAACGCACACTTTGGAACATCTATGCATACCTACTAGATGTATTTATATACATACATACATAGGTACATGGGTCGGGGTCCATAGAATTTTGTCAAATTTTCTGTATAAATAGGTGGGCGGCGGGACGAGAGATCATTCCCAACAGCGACTTCCCCAGCCGTGGTACCTCAGCGCCCTGGACACCCTGGATGAAGACATCACCCCAATCGACAACGAGGAAGCAGTTGTATTCTACGCTGACACAGGGTCAGCCCACCGCCGTGGCTAAACGCCAACCCCCCTCACAACCCACACCAAACTCGCCACTAACAACCGGGACGGAACACCCCGAGGATATCTAAGTCAACCGACTTTTAATTTTAAGTTTACATGTATAATATATAATTATATTTTTTATTTTAAGTCAATGTATAAGGTTAGGTCCCCAGTGTGCCAACAAATTTGTATTACCAATGTATCTTATAGCTGTAAGTTTAAATTAAGACAATTGTATATATATTTTGTTCAATAAAAATCGTTAAATCGTTAAAAAAAAATCGAGAGATCATTCACTAAAATCAGTTGAAATTAAAACGTTAAACCGAGAAGAGACTGTTTGTGTACACGGGCGAAGCCGGGCGGATCAGCTAGTAATTTATAAGGGATGCCGAAATTCTTTTACTCATTGAGACTATTTTCGCTACTACTTTACTACGATTGAGCTTGACGATTATGTATTCATCATGAAAGTGTTCCCAGCTCTCTTTACAATTGGGCGCAGGCAGAAGCCCAGGTAATGTTGGCGCCGCTCGTAAATGCAATTTTCATCCAAGTCCGCTTTTTCTTCGATTGTAAAAGGAATTTCATTTGTAGGGCGCATTTGGGATTTGGTACCTCAGACAGCTTTAGATGAAAAAATGTTTAAAACTAATAGCTCGTCTTTATCCTACATATAAGCAAAGAACCTTTTTTTCGTCAGTCTCTTCACCAGATGTTGGGTGGATCTTTGACCACTCAACAGTGAGCTATTGCGTCCACCACTGGTGCTGTTATTGAACTGTCGCTCGGACCATACGCAGGCTTAAAAGAAAACAAAAAACTACCTCGTATACAATTTTATTGTTTCCTTCTTTCTAAATGGCACTTCATTGCACTCCAGTCTAATATTAGTTTAAAAAAAAATACTAAAAAATAACTAAAATAAAATCTTAACTCATTAAAAAATAAAACTATTTGTGTAGTCAGAACGCCTTTTAAATTTACGTTTTACCATCCACCTTCATCGAGGCGAATTGATTGCTTAACACTTTCATTACGTCGGCGTGCTTGAGATCAGGTCGTTTGTACTCCTTGTACTTGTCCTTGACGAACTTCGCAAAGCCAGTTGGCTCCCTCACCGGCGTCGCAATCGTGTTGCCCTCTTTATCCTTCTTGTTGAGGTAGACCTCGATGGCTCCATGGCAGTAAGAACATCGAATGTTTTCCACTTTCTTCGACTTAGAATGGGCATGTGATCTGAAGTCAAAAAAATATTAATACCAAGCAACTTACTTTAGTTCATCCTTACTTGGCTGCACATAGGGTGCACTTGTAGGTGTATTTGTACTCGATGTCGTATTGGTGGCACACGCCGATTTTCGGTAGCTCGGGGAAGACTTGATTTGCTTTACGTGCCCACGCTTTCCATGTCGCACCATGACCACCTTCGCCGTTCAAAACCCACGTAGCTGCATGGCAGAGTTCATGAATAAGGGTACATCGCAATCGATCGGCACTAGTTACCACCTTTTCGCTAAGCTCAATGACGCAGGTGCGTTCTCCAAGTCTAGAAGAATTCTATAAGACGAATATTTCACCATGTATTTTGACACAAGACTCACTTTTTTTTGTTCATGCAACGACCCGCCGTGTTAGTCAATTTCTTATTCCATTTAATGGGAACGTCCAGCACCTCATCGAAACACCTTTTATTGTAGATATTGTACAGCTTATTCGCCAAGTCGTCTCTCCTTAACCGGAAGTTATCCCTGTAGTAAAGTGCGTCTGGGTGACAAAGTGACTTTCCGACACAAACTAAAAGAAAAGTCAAGTGAACGTTCGTTTCCTATCCTTGAAAAAGGATTACCTACGATCGAGTGACTTAAGGAAGCCATATTTATCCTTAGGCGTGGCACACAGTTCGTCAATTACTCTCGGCTCCTTGGACACCGACTTTGGTGTTCGCAGCACAGACGGACTTGGCTTGGCATTGGGTGTTTGTATCTTGAATATAGGTTGACCCGTCTTCACCGACTCCAGATACTTATTGAACGGCTCGAATTTAGCTGGCATTGGAACACCAGACAATGACACCTTCTCCCCATCTTTGTCGATGTTTTTTAGTTGATCCTTCGGGGAGTCGAGGGGCGCAACTATAATATCATTATCTTCCATTAGATTGGCTGTAAATAGTTTTCGTTTTGTCCTGCCTCCAGGTGTGCATTCTATTTGGGCTTTGTCCTCGAATTTACAGCTTCTCAGGATATCCTCAAGGCGGCGATTGAATTTTTCATCTACAAAACAAAAAAAAGATAAAATATCATAAACATCCCCGCTAAGTTCAATTCAATTACCATGATTCGCCGGTGGACTCGCGGAGACGTTATGTTGCACTTCAACCTCACCCTTGCTCAAGTCCAAATACACAATGTCTTCGCTTTTCTTGGACCGGGATGTGTTTCGTTGCTTCTTTTTCGTTGGTGGCTTTTTATTTTCGACATTCGCATCATCAGACATGATCCAGCTTTTGTCCGAATCTCTAGAAGCATTCTCACCTTCAGACTCGGTATCACTGTCAACTTCTCTGCCAGTTTTGGTTTTCTTACACTCGTCCTGTAAGGTCTTTTTGGCGATGCTCTCATGGTTGACTCTTGGTCGGCGAAATGAGCCCTTTGCGTGTGGCGTCTTGAAGATAGATACCGGCGTACTTGGTAAACGTGTCGAGTCCAGATTTTGAGGGATATTTCTTCGAACTGTTCCGGAACGGTACTTTTATGAAAACGGATAATAGAAAAGTAAACAAAATACTTACAAATGGAGAAATCGCCAAACGAATTCTCTGTTGTTTCGGCTTTAGACTTTTCAGGTTCCCTCACTGCTTTCTTCAGCGAACGCATCACTTCAGGGGTTTTCCAGTTGTTGCCATATAATTCCGTGAGTATGCAGTGAGCTTTCTGCATAAAGTCCGGGGATTTATTCACTGGAGGTTCTTGTGTATCTCGCTCGGGAGGAGAATGTGAAGGAACATTCTCTAGAGCATTCGTCTGGCAATTCGCCTTTTGCGCGCTGCTTGTTGGTTTCTCATCCGCTGAATCAGTTTCTGATTTGTCCTTGGGCTGCGAGTGTTCCGAGTCCTCTGACGTTGTAGACTCTTCCATTGTCTGGGAGACTTGAATCTTTATGTTGATCTTAGCTGAAATGTTTATTTTGAATTGAGTATCATACTCGCTGGATACTGAGGATTCCTTTGGTTTTAGCTGAGATAAAGTGTTGCTTTGTGTTTCTTTTTGTGGTGTTGTCTCATCTTCGTCTGAAGTTTCGGCAATAGTCAGAGAATCTTCCGGCAAAGAAGCACATGACTTATGTATACTTTCGTCGAACTCAGTACCGAACTTCATTACGGGAACATACCGTGGCGAACTTTGCATAGACTCCTCACTTGTTTTTGTCATATCCACGGTATCGTTCAATGCCAACCTTCTACTATTCGATAAGTTTGCCGGCTCTGTTTCTGGTACGGATCCCATTTTAGTGGTGCCTCCTTCGTGAGTCATTGATTCAGTATCAGCGGTTGCAATCCTTCTTGCTGTATCCATGCTGCGTGAGTCGTTATCCACAGTGTTAAGTTCCGTATCGGCAGTGGCGATTTCCTTTTGCCTTCTTTCGATATCTGAATCTTGAGACATAGAGATCGGTGGAAGACCCTGGTTTAGCCGTACATCACGTAAAAATGCGGCCATGCGATCAGTCTTAGCTGAGTCCAGCATTGCAGGAAGGTTTTGGGGTAAAGGTGACACATTTGCTTCATACTCACATTCTCCCTCTGAGGAATCGGAAATTGTAATTGGAGTGTTACTACTTTCGCTTGAAGAGGATATACATATTGAATTGTCCACTTCCTTTTTACACTTCAGCAGATCAGAAAGCCTTTGTCCGCCGGCTGGAACTTCGCCCATTGCCATCAAACTTACGCACGAAGACAACTTTTCGATTGCCTTGTCAATTTCAAGCTCCATCTCGGTGTTTTCCAGGCCACTCACTAGAAGCGCCTCCATTTCCATTGACTTTTCAGCATCACGTTCTACTTCTGAGCAGTGCGTTGTGTCTAAAGCTACATTTTTGGAAGCATTATTGCTATCACTGGTCGAAGAGTCCGTGCGTGTAAGCAGATTCACCGCAGACGGTTGCTGCTTTTCACCGTCGGATTCATCACTAGTAAGCAATTCACTTAGTAGATTTCTACTCACGTTCGATTGCATTCTTATATTTTGCAGGTTTTCTTCGTCTTGTGGCCTTTTCTTATTTGACGAAAGCGTAAGTTTGGCAAATTCTATGAGGTGAAGAGACATTTTTGTTTAAACACACACTAATTGTGGATTAGTTTAGTTACTTACTTTCCCTAATTTTTGGGCGACGGCATTTTGTCGGATCAACCGATTGAACTAGCTTGTAGTTTGTTTCCATCATGCATATAAATTAGAATTGCAAGAAGCAAAGAAAATAAATCAAAATGCACTGAAATATAAAACAAGCTTGGTCTTTCTTTGAAATAGCATTCAACTTGCAGAGAGAAAACAAAACGGTTGCTGTAATTATTGTAGTAGATTTCCTCCGCAAACCAATTGCTCTTAAACTGTTAATAGATAACTAGAACGCTAAAACATTTTTAAAACTTTATTTTTGTTTCATTTTCTCTTTTCGAATTGCCATTTGGAATTTGAATTTAAATTGATTGAATTGAAATAAAATTACAGTATCACAAATCTCCAGATTCTATGAATTAATTTTTGGTTCTTATCCATTAGTTAAAAATACAAAAAATGCGACAGAGATGCAAAATTTTAGTCCATAAATATCAAATAAACGATAATTTAAAAACTATAAAAATACACTGACAAATTTTATTTTCCTATATCTAAAATTGTACTAGATGACTTTGGCTGCTAGGCCATCCCTGTCATATACAACCGGTTGTTGTTGTTGTCTTTATCTTTTACATGTTTTGACATTTCACTTAAATTTGACAGTTGCCAATTGATTTGCTTGTACCGTGTTTTCCAACGCGAAATTTTATTTTTAATATAATTCTGTAGAAAGTACTTATTTTAATAAGATGGGACGACGCTCTATCAATACCACAAAAAGTGGTAAATACATGAATCCCACGGACCAAGCAAGTAAGTTCCTCACAGCTTCGACAAATTGCAAGTTTTAATTTACCACGCACTTTTCCACGCAGGGAAGGAGGCCCGAAAAAAGGAGCTCAAGAAGAACAAACGACAGCGACAAATGGTCCGTGCCGCTGTTCTAAAAAACAAAGACCCTGGTCAAATACTAGAGGAAATGGAGAAAATAGATGAGATGGGTAAGTTTGTCTAGCCCTTCACTTGTCAGCACTGACTTTCTGCTTTTGCCAGAATACAACGTCCTGCAGCCGTCTCCATTGAATGAAAAGGTTCTGCGCGACAAGCGGAAGAAACTCAAAGAAACCTTTGACCGAGTCATGCGTCTCTATGTAAGTGAAATTACGTTTTTAAATTGTTTTGTAATAAAAATTAATTACCAAACAGCACACTGATGATCCCGAACATTGGGCCGAGTTGAAGCGGAAAGAGGTGGATTATGAGAAAAAACGCCTGAAGAAGCAGCAATACTATGAAAGCGTTAAGCACGCACAGAGCGTACAAATCGATGAGATTCCTCTTCCAGCGCAGGTGAGTTTTGGTCTTTGAGCTGAGCCTCTTACTAAGCATACATTTTGGTTGGTAGGTAAATGCCTCTCCGGGCGTTATTCCCTTTCCTGGACCTCCGAATCGTTTACCGCCGCCACCGTCTGCATTGTCGCTGCCGCCTTTTGCTCCGGGTGCTCCTCCTGGAACCGTGCGGAGACCAAGTGAAATGGTAAGCAAATCAATTAATTAACTGTGCTTCCGTTCCAAACATGAATTTCATTGGATAGCAACTAAAACCTGAGGAAAAACCTGCGGACATTAAGAAATTAGAACCACCGGGCGTGCCACCAGGTCCCCCTCCAGATCTGTTTGAAATGTCGGATCTTGATACCGACGCCGAGGACGATGAACCACTTCAGAGGGACCCGAGTAAAAAGCTTCGGCCAGACTTGACCAAGGGCAAGGACGGTGAGGATATACCGAAACCGAACGCTCTGCAGCAACGCATGTTGGCTATTTCTGGTCAAAATATTGACGAGTTCATGAAAGAAATGGAGAACGTACACAAAAAGAAGGAAAAAGAACGCGCAGCCGAACACAAAAGCAGTGGAAGTGACACCAAAGACGAATCTGAGGGATCGGACGAAAGCTCTGATGAAGAGAGCGACTCTAGTTTATCGAAATCAGATGATAACTCGCTAGATACTTCTCACGTAGCTATACCGCTGCCACCAACGTTGCCTGCAGCTGTACCAATTCCCTCAATGACACTACCCAGCGGTCCACCACTCCCACCGCCATCTGGCCTCCCACCGCCAATGATGTTTAGACCACCTCCCTTACGTCCGGGTATGCCGCCAAACTTTGGCATTCGCATGCCACCTGGACCACCACCACAGGGTCGTCCTGCTCTCGGTATGCCTCCACGCATGAACATTCGAATGCCGCCAGGACCACCACCAGGGCTACCGCCACGAATGATGCACGCAAAGAACCTACCGCACAAGGACACCAAGGGCGTGACGACGATTACCGCAAAACCTCAAATTAGGTAAGTAACTTTGATTTTGTTGAAAAGTTATTTTATTCATGGGAATCCGATAATCTTTTTAGAAATCTGAGTGCGGATGTAACCCGCTTTCTTCCGTCTGCGTTACGAGTTAAACGCGAAGACAAACAGAGACCCAACAATAAGACTAAGCAGTTCACACACGAACCAAAGCCAGCGTCAGAGTTTAAGAAGGGAGCTACTAAGGATGACGCTTACATGCAGTTTATGAACGAAATGCAGGGATTGTTGTAAAATTGTGCAAATGAATAAAATAAGATGATGTTTACTCAAATTGAGAAGTTGCAATTTATTTAGTCGACAAATGCGTACCTAATGCCGTTATATATGAAACAATGGTAATGTACAGTGGGGTGATTCTGTGTACGAAGTACGCTACATCTTCGCATACATGTGGTGGAAGTGGAAGTGACAGTGGAAGTGACACCAAAGACGAATCTGAGGGATCGGACGAAAGCTCTGATGAAGAGAGCGACTCTAGTTTATCGAAATCAGATGATAACTCGCTAGATACTTCTCACGTAGCTATACCGCTGCCACCAACGTTGCCTGCAGCTGTACCAATTCCCTCAATGACACTACCCAGCGGTCCACCACTCCCACCGCCATCTGGCCTCCCACCGCCAATGATGTTTAGACCACCTCCCTTACGTCCGGGTATGCCGCCAAACTTTGGCATTCGCATGCCACCTGGACCACCACCACAGGGTCGTCCTGCTCTCGGTATGCCTCCACGCATGAACATTCGAATGCCGCCAGGACCACCACCAGGGCTACCGCCACGAATGATGCACGCAAAGAACCTACCGCACAAGGACACCAAGGGCGTGACGACGATTACCGCAAAACCTCAAATTAGGTAAGTAACTTTGATTTTGTTGAAAAGTTATTTTATTCATGGGAATCCGATAATCTTTTTAGAAATCTGAGTGCGGATGTAACCCGCTTTCTTCCGTCTGCGTTACGAGTTAAACGCGAAGACAAACAGAGACCCAACAATAAGACTAAGCAGTTCACACACGAACCAAAGCCAGCGTCAGAGTTTAAGAAGGGAGCTACTAAGGATGACGCTTACATGCAGTTTATGAACGAAATGCAGGGATTGTTGTAAAATTGTGCAAATGAATAAAATAAGATGATGTTTACTCAAATTGAGAAGTTGCAATTTATTTAGTCGACAAATGCGTACCTAATGCCGTTATATATGAAACAATGGTAATGTACAGTGGGGTGATTCTGTGTACGAAGTACGCTACATCTTCGCATACATGTGGTGGCCCGTCTGCATACTACATCGTGTAGTGTCGTAAAACTCAGAGAATCTGAGTATAGGTTCCCGAAGCGCTTTGGTCATAGCAAGGGTCTCGATCTCACGAAAATCAACGGGACTGAGCTAACGCTCTCAGAGCAATCGAGTATCATCTGGGTTGCAAAAGTCGATACAATTGTACTGTTTTCGATACAATTGACCTTGCCTCAGTACACAAATACACTTTTATAAAATTCGATACAATTTGCGTTGCTGCTAGTTTAGTAGGTATTTTCTTCAAGAAAATATGTTTTAAAAAACCAAAGCAGCACATAGTTTGCTTTTGCTCTTTTTTCTTTTTCTTTACAACCGCCTTGATAGTGGTATCAAATGAAAGGGCTTGGCGAGTAGAATACAATACGATATGACGTCATTCTGAATTCAATTTTTCAGACTAAAGCCGTAGTCGCATGCCGCTACAATAACGTATTTATATAACTACGCATTCGTTGACAAAGGAGCATGCTACAGCCACTTATACTCTGAAAATCATAGTTTCGTTTCATCTTGTTTTGTACTTTTTACTTTTTTTAGTTAGTTTTCCCCATAGTCGGGTTTTAGTTTTTATTATTTTTACTTATTTTACTTATTTTTTTCTATAATTTGGTTCCAACATAACTAGCGCCACGTGTTTCGTAGCGACAGCAAAGTGAAACAATTGTCCGCCATCAAGGAAATTTTACATAGAAACTATGGCCATCTTGTTACCTTATAAACGAGTTAAGCAGCAAATACACGATACAATCGTTGTACAACGGTTGTATGCAATTTGCGGTTGTATGCGACGATTGTATCGTGTGTAAGCTAGCTTACGACGGTTGTACCGATATCGCACGGTTGTACGCTTTGATTCGAAAACCTGCGGTTGGATGCGCCGTTGTATGGAAATCGCACGCAGATTGTATAGTGTGTGTGCTACTTACAACGGTTGTACCGAAATTGGTACAACCCGCGGTTATACAACGATTGTATCGTGTATTTCCAGCTTAAAGCTACTACGAAAATACGTTGATTTCAAATTGTTTGTGGGTTGAGTCCAACAGATGCCACTACCAGAATTTCGTAAAAAAAATTTGAAAATAGCCGTTACTTTTCTTTATTTACCCATACCATATTTCGAATCTACTTTTTGTGTTGATTAATATTTTGTTTCGTTGCATGATAATGCAGTACAACTTATCACAATTTATTGGGAAAATACTTTAATCACAAACCAACGGCTTACGCGAATTAAAACACAATGTAAGTTGAAAAAAATTAACTAGTACAATTTCAATACAATTTTTTTTCAATTTTCAATACATTGCTGGAAGGCCATTTTTCATCCCCAGTATCTTGGAATTATTCTGGATAGGAAACTAAACTGGATCTTGAACGCACAAGAAAGAATTAGGAAATCTTTAAATGCACTCTATTTGCAAAATAGAGGCTGCTAAAAAATCGGGCCTCAAACCGGCAATGATGCACTGGCTATACCTATACGTCATGATGGTCAAATCCATACTCAAGTAGGTACGGGGCACAAGTCTGGTGAAGGGCTGCTAACAAGAAAACGACATTGGTAAGACTAGCGCCGGTACAGAGAACAGCTAGTGTTGGGTAAATTCAGCATTCGGCATCACTGCATTGACGATGCTCAATCATTCCTGCCAAATATTCATTTACGCAAACAATCGGCATCACTTTCAGTGTGAACTGGTTATTATTGCAAAGTTGCGCAAACTGATGCGCAAAAATTAAGCAAACAAGCATCGAGAAATTTGTGATAAGATGTTGATGCCAGTGATCGACTGATGTAAAATGGCGCAGGCAAATTAAGTTTTCTCTTTTCTAATAGTCTTAGTAGTTAATTCATGATTTTTCTTAAAGTGCCTACGTCTTGCTTCACGCATTTTGTATAAGAAAATATCACTTTGGCGATGATTATTATCAATTCAAATTTTTATTTATATTAGGTCTGTTGGGTAACCCACGAATTCGTACACATTTGTAAGATTCTTACGAATTTCGTGTTTGTTAACCCAAAATATTTGTAAAAGAGAGAGCCAAATGACAGTTCAAAAATTTCCCCTCCACTGAGAGCGTACGCAAACTTACGCAAACTTACGCGGTCTTTTTCTTCGCGTAGTTTCATCGATTCTGTCAAACCAGCTTTCTGACAATTGTGAAATGTCATAATCTTTATCGTTAGTGGAAAACAAAAACAAATTTGGAGGTTTTACGAAAACGTGTTTGTTTAATTTGCTTACGAATTTTCCACTGCTGAGAGGATTTTCCCCCACTTTTCAAACTATTTTATTATTTGAGAGCGAGTGACGACTTCCAGAGAAAAGATACAAAATAGACCTGTGGGAGTATGTACTTCTATTTTCTTCTCCGCACTAGAACTATTTTACAAAAATTAAACAAACAACGGATTTTATTTAGATTTTATTAATATGCGCTTTAGTAAATTATAAGTTCTAAATTATGACTGCTCGGTGTCGTGGAGGAATACTGAATAATGTCATTAAGGGTTGCTGGCGAATGGCGACCAGCCAGTGAATTGTGTTGGCGTTGGTGTATTTGTACTGCGATGCGAATATAAGTCGGCTGGGCGTATTGTGATGAAACTTGTATTTGTTTGGGTATGCTGCTAGATGATCTTTGCATCTGTAGATCCTGTGTTGATTTATGTATGTTTGTACTGTTGGCTTCTTGATATTATATTGCGTATTTACATATGTCGCACGTCGCCACAGTGGTCCCCACCAGATAAGCATTGGATAGATGATGATCGATTATGGCGAGAAACGCAGAGGTGGACGACTGATTCTTTCCGATCTAGTGGTGTATGTCGGGCTGGCGGTATTAGAAATGCGTTGTGAAATATTTGAACGATTTCCTCTTGTTCGTCCACGTCTACGTCCGCTCCGTTGCGATGCAGCTGGAGGCATTTGTGGTGGACGTGCGTTTGGTGTATGAAATGAGACATGACGATTTGCCTCTGAAGTTGGTCGCTGTGTACTTGCTGTCGATGTATGGGGATGGCTGAGCGGTGGGTTTATGGGATTACTGTTAATTTGTCAAAATAAAACTATTCCCAAATTGTTTAAATTAATGCGCTTTATTGTTCGGGTTTTAAAACTGATTTTTATGTCTGAGCTGACGTGCTTACGAAGAATGAATGATGAAATACTTTTTGTTTTTGAATGCTAGGAAGTGTCTTTCTTTTCTCTTCTCCTTTCAGATGTAGGTGGCGCTGTCAAATCTCAGCGAGTTACCAAGTCCGCCACAGCTACCCCCTTCCTGATGATTGTGTCCGAAAATGTCAATGTTTTTGGTTTACGTGCGTACGAGTGTTCTTGAAATAGCCAGTCCAAATTTTGGTCAACCGGAGGCGTGGATTGTTGTTGTGGCTGGTTGTTTTGATTTTGTTGTGTAAAAATGTTGTTAGACTCTGAAGCTTCGCTTTCTTCTCGGGCAAAAAATGTTGGTTTGAGACGCTCTGTAGAAACTGTGGCTTCTCTGTTTCCCAGCTTGATCACAAAAGTTGTTTCGTCCAACCGTTTAACGACTTGGTGAGGACCGGAGTATGGATGTTCTAAAGGTTTTTTAACAGCATCTATTCGAAGAAAAACATGTGTGCAGGTCGCCAGATCTTTGAAATGAAACATGCTTCTTTTTCCATGTATAGCAGTTTGTTGTGGTCTGATTGCACGAATGTGTTTTCTGAATTTTCCCAGGAAGATCTGTGGATGAGACGGTGGGTCATTATTTGAATTTAAAAGAAACTCACCAGGAATTCTGAGAGGAACTCCGTAGAGAAATTCAGCTGCTGACGACTTCAGATCCTCTTTAAAACATGTTCTAAGTCCGAGTAGAACAGTCGGAAGAACTTTGGTCCACGTCGAAGCCTGTTGACACATCAATGCTGCTTTAAATGAACGGTGCCAGCGTTCTATGAGACCATTTGATGACGGATGGTATGGTGTTGTTCTAATACGTGCTGAACCCAACATGGTTGTCAATTTTTGAAATAGTTCGGACTCGAACTGCGAGCCCTGGTCGGTGGTAATTGTTTTCGGCGTTCCATACCGTGAGACCCACGAAGTGTAAAAAGCAGTTGCGACGGTGTCTGCTGTAATATCCTTTAATGGTATTGCTTCAGGCCAGCGGGAAAATCGGTCTATAATTGTGAGGCAATATCGAAATCCGTCCACCATTGGCATTACCACAATGTCCATATGAATGTGGTCAAAACGTTGATCAGGAATGGAAAATTTTCCAGGCGCGTTTTTTTGATGTCGTTGAACTTTTGCACGTTGGCATGGAATGCATGAGCGAGCCCAAGATACTATATCCTTTTTCATGTTTGGCCACACCTACTTTAGTTTAATTTGCTGAGCAGTCGATTTCCCACTTGGGTGTGATAGGCCATGTATTGAACCGAAGACTTGATACCTGAGTTTTTTTGGAATGTAAGGCCTTATCACGCCAGTGGAGGTGTCACAATATATTTCGGTGCTGCTCATGCGAAGTTTTTGGAGTTTCAAAGAAGATGGTCCGTTAAGTAATTCCTTTAAGGTATCGTCGTGTTGTTGCTCAGACTGTAGATCTTCGAGACTAATTATTGTCGGCATACTTATTGCATTTAATCGAGAAAGTGCGTCTGCTATTGCGTTGTCTGATCCAGAGATATGAATTATGTCTGTGGAATATTGCGAAATTAGATCAAGATGACGAACCTGACGTGGAGATGCTCTATCCAACTTCTGTTTGAAGGCATGGGTCAGCGGCTGATGATCTGTTCTAATTACAAAACTGCGACCCTCCAAAAGATATTTGAAAAATTTTATAGATGAGTATACGGCTAAAAGCTCACGATCATATGCACTGTAGTTGGTTTCTGTTGGTGACAACTTCCTGGAGAAAAATCCTAATGGTTTCCACTGATGATTATGCAATTGTTCTAGGACTGCGCCAATAGCTATATCCGATGCATCTGTTGTAAGTGCCAAGGAAGCGTTGTCAATTGGATGCACTAGTAGGGCTGCTTGCGATAGACTTTGCTTGCATGATTCAAATGCTGCTTCATCGTTCGGCGTCCATGGTATTTTTCGTGTGTCGTTTTTGCGTGAATTTTTTAGGTGCTCGTTAAGAACAGCTTGTTGATGTGCCGCATGAGGGATGAAACGCCGGTAGTAATTTAAGATTCCTAAAAAACGACGAAGTTCTACTACTGTCTTTGGTTTTGTGTAGTTCATGATAGCAGCAACACGATCTGGAGGTGGTTTGCAGCCAAGTTCATTGATGTTATAACCCAGGAACTGTATTTCGGTTTTGCCGAAGACACATTTGTCTATATTGATCGAGAGGCCATGTTTGTGCAGACATTCAAAAAGAATTCGGAGATGTTGTCGATGTTCTTCAGCATTTTCGGACATTATCAAAATGTCGTCGACGTAGCAAAAGATAAAATTGTAACCACGAAATATACCATCCATGTATCTCTGAAAGGTTTGCGTAGCATTTCTGAGACCGAAGGGCATGGCTACAAATTCAAATAACCCAAATGGAGTTGTGATGGCTGTTTTTTCAACATCTTCCTTCGCCATGGGTACCTGGTAGTAAGCGCGTTGAAGGTCTACTGTAGAAAAAATCTTTTTCCCGGACATGTTTTCGGCGAAATCAGTGATGTGTCTTATAGGATATCGATCTGGCAAAGTTTGTGAATTTAACTTGCGATAATCCCCGCACATTCTCCATCCGTTTGACTTCTTCGGTACCATATGTATGGGGCTAGCCCAAGGGCTGCTTGAAGGACGGACGATTTGAAATTGTAGTAGCTTCTCTATCTCTTTTTGTGCGGCCTTGAATTTTTCCCCAGACAAACGACGAGGTCTTTCTGCTACAGGTTGTCCTGTGGTGGAGATTCTGTGTAGCACTGTGGATTTAATGCTAGATGTTGGGCAAATAAAACCTGAGGTGATTGATGGAAACTCATTTATGACATCTTGATAAATAAATTGTCCTTGCACTGCTGAGATGCCAAAATCAGGAGTCGATGAAATTTGTATTCGTTTGAATATGTTGGTGGTTTTATCAATCAGCTTTCTGTTTTTTATGTCGACTAACAACTCGAATTTGTGGAGGAAGTCTGCTCCAATTATAGGTGTTTGAATGTCCGCTACGATGAAAGCCCAGACAAATGGTCTTCGAAGTCCGAGATTCAGTTCAAGTACGTGAACACCGAAGGTCTTGATTGAACTTGCATTTGCTGCGTAAAGTTGAAAATCCGTTGCTTGTTGGTGAACACGATTAACGAATGTGACAGGAAAAACTGAGAATACTGAGCCAGAGTCAATCAAAAATTTGTACCCAGAGTTGTTGTCTCTAATGAATAAACGATTTTCAGCTATGAGGCGAAGGTTGTGTGAACTGTCGTTCGTGGCCTCAGACGTCGACAGCTGGTTTAGTTTTCCGTCCCCCTGTATTGACAAGGAGACCTGCATTTCGTTGCACGATCACCAAATTGGCGATGATAAAAACAGAACTCAGACGCTGGTGAACGACTCGGAGTTCCTGGTCGTCTTAATTGCGAATGTGTTCTTGAGGTCGAATTCTCAAATTGTGAACGTCGTGAGCGCGTTGAAACTTTTTTGTCGATTTTCTGGATTATTTCCGCCATGGACTGCAGTTGTTTCTCTATCGAGATGACGCGCTCTTCTAATTGATTGTCGGCTCTTCTTTCGGTCGGAGCAACTGCCATTGTGGTTGCGGTCTGGCTTTGCTCCAAAATGCGGTCAGCGATGTCAGCTAATTTTGTGAGGTCGACGTCCTCATTAGGAGACAGAATACATCTTACTGGTATTGGCATGCGTTGCATCCACAACGACCGTAAGATGTCCTCTGAAATGCCTGCTGGAGCGATATTACGCATTTCGCGCAAAAGTTGCGATGGTTTTTTGTTGTCCAAAGACAATTCGGCGAGGAACTTGTTAAGTTGTTTTTGCTTTGATTCTGCAAAACGAGTAATTAATGTTTCTTTCAAGGTTACATACTTATCTTTGAGCGGTGGTGATCGCAAAATGTCCGAAATTTGTGTGAGAACTGTAGGGTCCTCTAAAGCTGCTAGAACTGTATAATATTGGTCGGCATCAGCCTTCAGTTGATGCATGTGAAATCTTGCTTCGATTTGTATGAACCAGAGTTCTGGATCGTTCGGCCAAAATGGTGGAAGCTGAATCCTTGTACGTGCCACCGCCTCCGTAATTGTACGGTCAGAAGGATTGGAACCTGTGTCACCTCCGACATTATTACCATTTTCTTTTTTAGGAGGCATTGTAGCTCGGGGTCACCAGTTATGGGATTACTGTTAATTTGTCAAAATAAAACTATTCCCAAATTGTTTAAATTAATGCGCTTTATTGTTCGGGTTTTAAAACTGATTTTTATGTCTGAGCTGACGTGCTTACGAAGAATGAATGATGAAATACTTTTTGTTTTTGAATGCTAGGAAGTGTCTTTCTTTTCTCTTCTCCTTTCAGATGTAGGTGGCGCTGTCAAATCTCAGCGAGTTACCAAGTCCGCCACAGGTTTTCGTTGGGAAATTGTGTTCCAGATGGCGTATTAAACCGTTGTGTATGTCGCTGTGTACTTGTGTCGACTATCAATGGATTGTCCTCGTTGTCGATGAATGCAGGTTTGAGACGATCGATTGAAATTTTTGCTTCTTTTCCCTTGCGATCAGGGTTGCCGCTGAAAAATTTGAAAAAGTCGCAAAAAAAGGGTCATGGAGCAAAAAGTCAAGTACAAATAATAGGTCTGTTCCTTTACGTCTGCTCCAAAAATAGTAAGCTATTAAATTTCATGGAGTGGGGGTAAAATTCTCTCAGACAGAGGCAAAATTACGAAAAAGTAAAGGAACGCGTTTAACCACAAAAGTTGTAACAAACGAAATGTTATATACATTATGTGAAATAGACGTAAACAAAATGGTGTTGCAACATACATGTACAATTTTGGATTTTATCCTCCAGTCCACCCTTCATGATATCACAGATCCAATATATTGCGACATGCAAATTTCAATATTCAGAATCAACTTTCATCTATGTTCCTTTTCTTTCCATTATTTTACTTTCTGCATTAAAATAAAATAATACAAAATACATGTAACAACTGAGTTTGACAGATAGTTCACTTTTTACCGGCATAAATTTGTTGAGTGCTAAGATGTTCACGCATAAAAAAAAAATTAGATTAAACTAGTTTTTGTGTAATATGTACACTGAAATTAGTGCTGATTGATTGCTGATGAGCAACTTAATGGAATTTTTGTTGGAAATATATTTTTTTGTACGAAAAAGTCTCAAAAAGTCTCCAAAAAAACTGAAAAGGGTCAAAAAGAGGTGTTTTTTAAAAAGTCGGGTCATAGTCTCTTTGCGTCAAAAAAGGGTCAAATTGCGACTAAAGTCGCATAGCGGCAACGCTGCTTGCGATGCACCATGTAGTATTTCTCGAATTTCTGTTTCACTTTGAATGGACCATCGTATGGCTGTTTAAGCGCAGGACGTACTGTATCATCTCGTATGAAGACGTGTGTTGCATCGACTAACGCTGGCGAAACGAACGGTTTGAAATTCGTATGGTGGTGATTAGTTTTTGCTGGTTGAATATCACGCATAGCTGTTGTAAATCGTCTCACGAATTCGTCTGGCGGCAAGTTGCTATCTTCAGTGGCGACAAATTCACCCGGCAAGCGAAGAGTTGTACCGTAAACGAGTTCGGCTGCTGTTGCGTCGATGTCTGGCTTATACGATGATCGCATCCCCAGTAAGATGATTGGCAATTTCTCGGTCCATCTGGTATGTTCATGTGCCATTATTCCTGCCTTTAGCGTGCGATGCATTCTCTCAATCATGCCATTGGATTGCGGGTGGTAACTCGTGGTCTTCAGGTGGTTTACTCCTAGCATTCGATTAAGTTGATTGAAGAGATTTGATTCGAATTGACGACCACGATCGGTTGTGATCCTAGAGGGTACGCCAAAACGAGAAATCCATGATGAGATGATAGCTTTTGCAGTGGTCTCCGCGGTGATGTCGCTCGTTGGAATGGCTTCCGCCCATTGAGTGAACCTGTCGATGATCGTAACACAGTATCGTTGGTTATCAGATGGTTCAAGCTGACCAATGATGTCGATGTTAATGTGCTCGAATCGATTGGATGGTGGTGCGATGGGTGCGAACGGTGATTTGATATGGCGACCGACTTTCGAACGTTGGCAGGGGATGCAACATTTGACTGTCTTTGCGATGTCGGTACCCATATTTGTCCATACGAAACGCTCCTTGATAAGCCTTGTTGTTGTACGGATGCTTGGGTGTGAAATACGATTCATTTTTTCAATGATCGATCGCCTGAATTTCTTCGGTATAAATGAACGAATGTGAGAGCCGGAAACATCACAGTAGACCTTGGCATTGGTGTGAGGAACATTTAATTGGCGTAATTTAAGCGATGTGTTGCCGTTGGTGAGAATCTGTTTCAACTCGTTGCAACTCTCTTGCTCTTTTGCCAGCTCCTCGTAGTCAATGACTTGTGTGCGGATGATATCGATGCGTGAAAGGCAATCAGCTGGAGTGTTTTGGTTGCCTGGGACGTGTCTGATGTCGGTTGAAAACTGGCTGATGAAGTCGAGCTGACGAGTCTGACGTGGCGACGACTGATCCTTTTTTTTGTTGAACGCAAATATCAGTGGTTTATGATCGGTGTGAATTTGGAAAGTTCTTCCCTCGACCATGTAGCGAAAATGTTTGATGGCGAGGAAAATTGCAAGCATTTCTCTGTCGTATGTGCTGTACTTTCTTTGCGCGTCGGTGAGACGTTTGCTGAAGAAACCCAACGGTTGTAGGTGTCCATTGGTGTTTTGTTGTAGAACGGCACCAACGGCAGTGTCGCTAGCGTCAGTAGTGAGTGTCAGCTCGGCTTGTGGTGCCGGATGAGTCAAACACGTTGCATCGATCAAGTCCTGCTTGCATTGGTTGAAAGCTGCTTTCGCTTCTGGTGTCCAATTAACAGGTGACTTGTCGTTCCTCTTGTTCCCGATAATGAGTGCCTGTATGGGTGCCTGATGTTGTGCTGAGTGGGGCATGAATCGACGGTAGAAATTGCACATCGCAATGAATCGACGAAGGTCTTTCGCGGTCGAAGGTAACTTGTAGTTGCGAATGACTTCGACTTTGTCTTCGTGCGGACGAATTCCATCCTTGTCAACTGTGTGACCCAAAAATTTGACAGAATCCTGACCGAAATTGCATTTGGCCAAATTGATGGTGAGGCCGTGTTGACGCAACCGTTGAAATATTATTTCGATATGGCGAATGTGTATGCGTAGACAAAATCGAGACCGCGTAGCACTTCGTTGATATGTCGCTGGAAGGTTTGTGCGGCGTTACATAGCCCGAACGTCATGTACTTGAATTCATAGAGCCCAAATGGCGTCGTAATTGCTGTCTTGTGTACGTCGCTCGGTTCAATTGGGATTTGATGGTACGCTCTATTCAAATCAACGGTGCTGAAGATCGTTTTCCCATGGAGGATGTAGGTGAAATCCTGCAAATGTGGCAGTGGATATTTGTCCGGTTTGGTTTGACGGTTGAGTAACCGGTAGTCTCCACATGGGCGATATTGTCCGTTCGATTTAAGAACCATATGAAGTGGCGATGAGTAATTGCTTTTAGACGGCTGGCAAATTCCGAGTTTCATTAGATATTCAAATTCATCCTTTGCAGCCGTGTATTTTTCGGGTGTCAAGCGACGGGGTTTACTTGCCACTGGTGGTCCTTTTGTCTCTATATGGTGCGTTGTAAGTGTTGTTGGTTGAGATTGTGGGGTGCCGCATTTGTTGAAATCTGTTATGTCGACGTATCGTTGAAGCAGATCGGCGAATGGCGATGTGTGGTCGAATGTCCTGATTGATGTTTCGCTGCTCGGTGCTGTGCTGGTGCCATTAACAGATAATGTCGTCGTTCCATCGATGAGTCGATTATTTTTTATGTCGACGAGTAGATTGTGTGTGCGCAAAAAATCGGAACCGATTATGGGTTGTCGCACATCTACGTACACAAATTTGTGTTCGTATGGTCTACGTATTCCTAGGTTAAGGCTTATTCGTGCGAAGCCATATGTTCGAATTTGTGTACCGTTGGCGGCGAATAATTGTGGTTGTGGATCGTTCGGATCGTAATGAAATTCTTGTTTATTGATGTGGGGTGGAAGTGGCAGCACAGAGACATCTGCACCGGTGTCTATTAAATATTGTCGCTGTGTCTGTTGATCTGAAATAATTAAACGATTTATTTGTATTTGTGTGTTGTTGATTTGTCTGATTGGTTTTATTGGAGACAATTCACCTGAATTTGTTGTAGAGATGTGTGGTGGTGAATTGTCTGCGTCTTGTTTATCATTGTGTTGGATTGGCTGGAGAATCACAAGGCTGTTCGCACTTACGCGCTTGCGTACCAAAGTTGCGATGATACCAACACGTAGGAACACGATTCTCTGCAGGCATTTGTTGACGATTTCGGCTTGTTCCTCGACTGGCGCTTCGTTGACGATTACCGCTTTGACGCTGTGTGCGGTGATGTGGCCTTTGTTGATTTTCCCTGCGCATTTCATTTATTTGCAATGATAGGGCTTCGATACACTTTATAAGTTCACTTTATGGTGTGACTGCTGGTACTGGTGTAGTGTTGGATGTCGTAGCTGAACTTGTGAATAGGCTTGTTTCGACTTGGGACACGTCTTTAATTTGCAATGTGTCGTACGTTGCATCGGCCATTTCGGCCAATTCGGTGAGTTGTGCTTTAGATGCAGAAAGCACTGCGCGAATTGACACTGGCAAACGTCGCAACCAACATACACGTAATATTTTCTCGTCGCGTGTGGCACCAGCACGACGGATCTCCGCAAGTAAATGGCTTGGTCGTTGTGCACCGAGTGGGACCGTAGAGAGTAATTTGTCGACACGAGTGTATTCGCTATCGGCGAATTTTTCGATGATCGCCGCTTTGAGGTGTTTGTAAGGTTCCACTCTCGGCGGCGTAACAATTGTGTCGACGACTTGATCAAATAATGTCGGCGTAAGTGATGCAACAACTGTTTCGAATCTAACGGTCTCATCGGAAATGTTTTGCAGTCGGAACCACGATTCGAGACGGATGAACCAATACTCGACACTTTGTGTATCTGTGAGTTTTGGGAACTCGATGCGACTGAAATTCGGCCGACACTCATTGTTGTTGTTGTTTGGTGGAGGTTGTCCGTTGAGACGTTCGTCTCCGGCCGGTATTGCGTCGTTGTTGTTCATGTTGTATTTAACGATTCACTACACTACACCACACTACACTACTAATTTTTTTTTTTGCAAAAACTTGTAAACTGTTGCGTATTCGAATCACGTCTTTTGGTCACCAATGTGGGAGTATGTACTTCTACTTCTCCGCACTAGAACTATTTTACAAAAATTAAACAAACAACGGATTTTATTTAGATTTTATTAATATGCGCTTTAGTAAATTATAAGTTCTAAATTATGACTGCTCGGTGTCGTGGAGGAATACTGAATAATGTCATTAAGGGTTGCTGGCGAATGGCGACCAGCCAGTGAATTGTGTTGGCGTTGGTGTATTTGTACTGCGATGCGAATATAAGTCGGCTGGGCGTATTGTGATGAAACTTGTATTTGTTTGGGTATGCTGCTAGATGATCTTTGCATCTGTAGATCCTGTGTTGATTTATGTATGTTTGTACTGTTGGCTTCTTGATATTATATTGCGTATTTACATATGTCGCACGTCGCCACAGACCTAATATGTGTTATCTGTCAGTTTTCAAAGAGTGGAGGTGAAATTCTCTAAAAGAGAATGTTGTAATATTCGTAGCATGGGGAAATTTCTTACTCTCTCGAGAGCACTCTCTTCTACGAAAACTACGAAATGTTTGCGTACGCGGACGGGTTTTCGTTGCTTTTCGGACCTAATATTAGGTGCGTTAGCGTTCTTTTTGCACTAAATATGGGTTTTCTGTCAAATCTCGAAGAGTGGGGGTAAAATTCTCTCAAGGACCGAAAAATCACGAAAAAGTAATCGAACGCATTAAGCACCAAAAAATGAAGAATGTATGTGATTTGACAGATTTGACAGTTTTCATAATATACCCCAAAGAAATTTCTTGGACTAAAATTCGTAGCATGGGGAAATTTCTTACTCTCTCGTGAGCACTCTCTTCTACGAAAAACTACGAAATTTTTGCGTACGCGAACGGGTTTTCGTTGATTTTCATTATTTTTCGTGGATTCTCGCTGTTTTGGGAGGGTACGCGAACGGACCTATTAATGGCGCAGTGCATGCCTACATCTTCTTATCATTGACTGGTCGTAAGGTTCTCGTTCTCGCCGTTGCGCATGTATCAAAATAGCATTTTTTGTGTGTCTTCGAGGAGTTTTTTTGATTGAGCTTTTGGGAATACTCATGTAGTGATTGCCCTTGCACATTATGCAACGCCGAACCCTTCTTACGAGCTAATAAACTAAAACTTAATGGCGCAAATTCATAGTCGGTGCCTATAGCCGACTATAGTTACAGCCGGCTATAAATAAAAAAGCCGGCTATAACTTTTCGTTATTCATAAACACATTTTTGCCTGTGTATTAGTTAGTATCGACTTTCATATGTTTTTGTAAAGTGATTTGAACGAACGAACCCAAACGTCAAAATATTATATGAGAAACTTATAGCCGCCTCTAATTATTTAAAATGAGGTTTGGGTAGTTTTAAATTTTGAGCCGGCTATAAGTGACTATGAATAGCAAAAGGTATATTTTAGGTTATGTAGGTGAATAAATTCTTTTATCGTCGGCTCTATCTGACCATGAATTTGCGCCAATGTTTCTAAAACTAAATGTATGTTATTAAATGACAATGTGAATATTAATATAATTATGAACCAAGAAAGTGTTGAACAAGTGAAGGAAATAAAGTACTTAGGAATAGTGGTTCTAATTTGAAATTTGAAGCTCATGTCCACTATATTTCCAAAAAAGTTGCAAAAAAAGTGGGATTCTTGAAAAGAATTCGTAAGAAAATTAATAAAAATAAAATAAATAATATTATTATCAATATTTATAATGTAATAATCACACCACATTTTAAATATTGCTCTACAATATTATACTTAATTAATGAAGGTTCTATGAACAATCTTCAAAAACTGCAAAATAAAGCCATGCGTGCAATACTTCGATGTAATAGATACACTCCAATATTAGTGATGTTAAATACCTACCTTAATGTGGCTAAATGTTAAACAACGTATTTATTTCAATGTTTTGTTATTTGTATTTAAAATTAAAAATAATTCACTTCCAATGTATTTGTCTAAATATATTTATTTTGTCAGAGATGTCCAACCGTAGTTATTAAGAAATGCTAAGAAACACTAAGAAATGCAAGATCTCAGAATAGTCTAATATATTATAAGGGCTTTAAACTTTTTAGTAATTTGCCAAATAATGTCAAACAAATGAGCAATATTTTTGAATTTAAAAGAGCAATAACTGAATTTGTTAAACAAAATATTTAAAATTAAAATATAGAAAATGCCAATGCCCGTTAGCAACATATTTTATAAATTTATTATATATTTTATTTGTAAATTGTAAATAGCAAATTGCGCTAATAAAATTTATCTATCTATCTATCTATTTAAATGCCTGGGAGATCAATATGCCCTGGTACTCAACAGAAACTGAAGACTCCAGAGGCTTAACGTTTTCCTGGCTTAGTGGCTACATAGATATCCATGTTGAGTTTTGCAGCCTGGATGGATAATGGACGTAAATAATATATTTAGTTGGGAAATAATCCTCATCATGATCCGCAGTTTACCCCTAGTTCCTACACCCAGGTCAATTTTGGACAAGTCGGTTTAAAACGTTTGGTTCCTCTTTGCTGGCGACTTGTTAATTTAACAGGAATCAGGAGTTCTGATTGTGTATTCAGTTTCTGTGGGATGTAGGATTTTAGAATGCTGGTGAGTTAGTCTATGTAAGTATAGGTACTAGTGAATGAATAGAATAGAATAGTATCAACGAATTACAAAGTTAAGTGAAATAATCCACGTCTCTTCGCACGATCAAGACTTTAAGATTGAATGTCTGGAAGTAAAAAAAACTTGATTGAACTACATATGTATCTAGAAGTGTTTTTCATCCACCCTGTTGTAAGCATCGAATTCCTATCGATCTCTCGGTTTTTTTCATCGTTTCCGCAAAATGATTAAATTATGCTTTTCTGCCTGTTCTGGATGATAAGCTTTATCTGAAACTCACCTTCACTAACCTAACCTGCCGACTAGCCAAGGACATTCGAGGAAACCATTGAATTCCTATCCATTCATCTGTGGGAGAAATTTGTGACTCGTGAATATTTATTTATTTAGTTCTGAGAATCCTGCACATGTGACGCATCCATGTCCACGAGTAGGTACTTTTATACATACATACATATATACATATAAATTTTGTCAAAGAGTTCCGACTCCATCACCACCACAAATTGACCATTGCCATCAGCAATCCAATTAACATTCAATTTGGTTCTCTTCGAAAGTTTCTCAATGGGTTTCACTTTGTGAAACTCCATTTACTTCGCAAGGCAATCGCAGAAGCAGAACAGCTCCATTATGTCCACTTTTTAAGACAACCAAAAGTCTACTGAATTTCGTAATTTAATCGGTAAAGAAGCTGTATATAGGACACAAGTGTAATTTGTACATTCAAGGATGTAAGAGTGCATTAAGTAGCCAGCCTTCCGTTTAACCCTTTCTTCTATTCAGGCAATGAATGTTAATGGCACTGGAATTTATATATGTACATAGGTAATTTGTATTGCAGACATCAAAAGCATACATACATAGCTATCTGGTTTTGGGTCATCCATATTCTGAAAGAATCCTAAAAGTAACAATGTCTGTTCAGAAACAATTACAAGAAGACACAAAAGCCATCGTTCTAAAAATAGAATTCACATCTTCAAAGGAAGCGAAGGAACATCTCTTGTCGGGTTGGGTATTAAAACGAGTCTCAGGAAAATTTCACTTCCGGTGGGAATGGATTTTCCGTGAGAGAATCAGCGTACCATTCATTGGAATGCATGTAGCGTTAACAATGAAAAGAAGCCTAACGTTGTGGGTCGGGTAGGAATCAAAATTTGCAAAAAAAAGTCCTTCACTCCTATTCGCATTTGCATCGTAAAAAAGAAAAATGATTTATTATCCGCCACAGGAACCTGTGTGAGGGAATCAAGCCAAACAAATGTTGGGGGCATGCTTCGTTTCACCTTCGTCAGGTGTGCGCAACGTGTATGTGTAATTGAGTCTATGTACCGACGGATTTACGCATATAAGACCTCACAAATGTTAGAAACATGACTCGTAAAACATTTTTCAAATTCAATGATGTAAGATAGATTAAACGTGCAAGTCACCATGGTGTACCTGTCGGAACGGAAATGAAGCTATGTCAAGTTTTTTTTTCTCTTTGAAAAGCTAAAGTCTTCATGTGTAAATAAATCATGGTTGTTGTATTATGATTTGAGGCGTTGAGAAAATCCCAGAGGTTATCATTTTCAGTCAACTTTGGGGTGGTAATGGAAAATTGAAAAGTGCCGGAGTACGAGCATGGACCGGCATGCGGCAACGAATGATGAATTCGATTTTATGAGCACAAATCTGCGAATAAAAAGGCTGTTGCTCTCAATCCACAGAATGGGAATGTGAGTGGAAGTAATTTCCAACAGTGGTTAAATCAGAGTCTAGGAGGAGGATAATCTGCAATCTTTGCGCCTGTTGAAGAGAAAGTAATTGGAAATTTCATTGAAGTGTGCCGAACAATGTGATTATTTTCATTAACCGGTATGGTGGCGATAAACTTCGTTCGCAATTGCTTTACACTGATATAGGGCAAACGGCTAGTGTTTTGTTTTATTTACTTAGCCTAGGTATGGGTGACCAGTCTTTAATTCTTGAAGCTGTTCTTTAAAAAAAAAAAAAACCCAAATAAATATACGCATCGATTAAAATAAGCTATGTTCGAACTTCGAAGTCGCCAGTCGGAAATCTGTCAAATTTGCCTTGATTTTGGGCTACGAACAAACACGAGTAACACAGTTGGTGCTGTTTCACGAAGTATCCGGCGTGGAGGTGAAGGAACGGACCTATGATTTTTTGTAGTAGAAAGAAATACAGAAATTTCGCGAGAGGGTGTCATCACTTGTTATTTTAATCGGTTCTAAAATTGGAAAACAAGATATGAACCACAGATCGACCATCAGTGTTGAAGAACGTTCGATTTTTTACCACTGGTGATTTATATCAGTCTTTGATTTAACCCTAGGATGGGCAGCTGTGAACTATAAACAAAGCCAAACCGGTAACATCCACAATGTTGTTGAACATAGCCAATGGCTTGCGATCGGTCCCACGTTTGCAGGAATATCCAAAGAACATTTGATCCATGGTGTCAACACCTGCAAGATTTGATTTGGTTTACGAGAGGTTTTCTGTTGATCGATAGCACACGTAAGTAATGCTCTGTCGACAGCAAAGTTATTGTTTTATTTGGCTTTGGCACGTACGAACACAAGGCATACCTATTTTTCATTGTAAAATCGAAACAATGTCCGATGCAACGGACGATTTTTTGATTCATTGAAATCACAAACACATTGTGTTTGAAATATAAATTGCATATTTATTTCATAGGTTAAGTTGGATTATTAGCTGTGAACGACTTGCTGAGTTCATCGATTGTTCTATATAGTTCAAAAGTACCCCTTTATAATTTACTTGGATTTTCATTTTTGTAGCAAGCAAACAACAGCCAAGCAGTATAATGTATAACCAAACCAACCAAGATTTGCTTGACTTAAAATCCCATCCCGACCTCAAAAAAAGTTGATTAAATAGTGAGTAAATTTTCCGGCTCTCGAGCAATCAGAGGCCGTTGACTAAATTCAGTGATTTTGATTGCACCCCCAGCTGCAATATTTTGCAAAAGAAAAGAGTGTTTCAGATGGCGGGCGTAATTCCTCATTTCGATTAGATGTTTTGGCTGCACTTGTTTGCGCAAATCAAATTGCAAAGCAAAACTCAATACATGTCCACAGATTGTCCGATAACTGTTGCACTCCCACGTATTCCCCCATGCTTAAAATGGGATTGACAATTTAACTCCCCCATGGGTCTTCTAATAGCTGATTGCAATTTATCAAATGTCCAGAAGGTTCATTAGCAACAGTTTCATGTTTATAGCGCTGGCGCTGCTGGTGGGATTTAATACTAAATGTTAATACATAACCGCCACAGTATTTAGAAAATTAACTGAATAGATGATGCAAAAACTACAACCGATAAATATACAAATTAATGCACATACAGTGATACAGTATGTATGTACTTACTTAGTTGGCGCTACAGCTCGAGGTGAGCCTGGGCCTGCTTCTCGCAACCATTTGTGTGTGCGTGTTATATTTTTGCACGAATGGAGGGGGCCTACAGTTTTTTGCCGACTCCGAACGGCGAGTTGAGAAGATCAATCGTGACAAATGATACTCTTTGATGCTTGTCAGACATTCGAAAGAGGTGGGCACTGTGAAAAATGTTTAGGTGTTTGCGGCGGGATTCGAACCCAAGACCGCTGGCTCAGTAGTCCGACGCACTAACCACTTGCGCTACGGTGCCCATATATATTTAAAACAATTAAAACACGTCTGATTTATTATAAAATTTATTTTCCATAGTACACAAAGAGAAAGCATTTGCTGTGCATTGTGCATCAGCATCACCTATTGGCTCAAGTCCTGCAATTGCAAGTAAATTGTAGTCAAGCTCTCTTAAATATCGACTACGATACGTATACGTGAATAAGTAAAATCATCGCTTATGAGTTCTGAGTACTGAATGTAATGAACGAAGAGCCATTACATCCTCAGAAGATCACCCTTTGGCGTATGACGTTTACGGAGGAATTGTAATTGGTCCATATTTTTTGGACTACCGCGTTGGCAACACTATTATTGGTGAGCGCTACAGAACCATGGTTAAAGATATCTCGATGCCGCAAATTGATGTATTGTGTTCGGAGAACATGTCGTTCCAGAAGGACAGTGCATTGATTATTGTCAATTTTTGACAAATTTTTATCGTGAATGGAGCCAAATTGCTCCATTTATCCAAACCAATTCTATATTTTAAACGAAATTTATGGTGATTTATGGTCAAAAAGCGTTTCCCATACACAGCAGTCAATTACATTCACAATAGTCAAAAGCTATTAATTGATGTACACAATACCAAAAAAATGCATTGATTGGTTAATTTATCAATAAATTGTCAACTAACACTGCATCCATCTCAATTTCTTGAAGTTTTTCTTGATTCCTATAGCGTCCCGTGAAAAACCCGGTTAGTATTATATCAACGACTATTTCAATACAAACACAGTTTGCATACCTCCCGATGGTAGTCTTTATCTTTCCTGAAAAGCAAACATTTTAATAGTTTATGTGCTTCACCTCCACGGTCATTGCAAGTTAGGCCTGTATAGCGAGACCGATTGTTGACTCTGTCCAGAAGAGTTTGAGCATACCCTTCGTAAATGACCCGCACTTTTCAGGACTTACCCCACATAAAGAACTCCTCAAACCTTATGATTTAGAAAATGCAGCAACCAAGGACATACTGGCCTTTATCGGAAAGATGGTTTGCCTATTGGACTAATAAAAATCCTACGATACAATAGATTGGGGCAGGATTACGATACAGTAGATTGGGGAAGGATCAATCCCAAAAAAAAAAAAATGGTTTATGTGAATGGGCTTATTAAAATAAGAACATTCATATGCATATTCCTGCTCAAAAGCTCAGCCAAATGGACGTTATTAAAGAAGGAGTTTAGCGCCATCGCAAGTAAAATAAGTTCAGGTATCTAGACATACAGACCTCTCAAATATTTAAGCCTAATTGCTTCATTCTAAGAGTATTATCTTGGCCTGAATTTTTGAAATCTCGGCTGGTATGACCTTCTTCAAGCTCGCAGTTCTACCCCGCACTATAATGAATGTACATACTCGTACATACCAAAACATAACTCTTAAGATGCACAACATATATGTAAGTACATAGACTTCAACTGCTAAATAGCTTTGGTAATGCGTCTTATCGGGAGAAATGATCAAATTGCTGGTTTCTGTACGATAAATGCCAGGTTCAAAGTAATTCACCAAATCCACTTTCATAATACCCCAGACAAAAGGCTAATTACAACGAAAACCCTACACCAGCACCGATCCGACGTAGTTGTCGATTTGCAACTACATTTCACCATTAAAATAAAACCAACAAATAATTACACAACTAATAACAGATGGCAACAAAGGTTTCTAATGCTTCGCATAACATAGACCACTACTAAGCCTCAGCCCAACATCTCCAACAATCCGAATTGCCTCATTCGTAACTTATCCATGCAACATTTGCCAAAACGATGATACGCACATTTTACAAATTTAATTAACTTTATCTGGGTGTTTATGCGACCTTAAACTGTCCTGTTTATTTTCTGCTACCTAGTCTAATCGCCCCGTTGTCCGCAACCCATCTAAAAAGCCGGTGAAATTTAATGATGCTACACAAAATTTACTTTGCAAATAACTGGTGTAATTAAAAAAAAAAAACAAGGAGAAGAAAAATGAAATAATGGAGCCCATTTATTTCTGAAAATTGTCACAACTTCTCGGGGACACCCTTCCATACCGATTCGAGTGTGAATTGTCGAATTGAGGACTATCGGCCTGTCGCATTACTCCACTTGATTACCCTTTCATTGGAACTTATATTTAATCCTGTTTGCCTGTGTGACTGTATGGAATGATTTTTAGGATTCCCTTGAAGCAATAAACACATACCACAAGGAGCATAGTAAATCTACCCCTGGTGCCCATTAATCCTTTCGCATGTCCGTGGTTTGGGGGCAATTCGTATTCGGTTGATTCAAAATTTTGAATAATTTAATAGCAGTAAATAAAACAGGACATTAAATGTACACACTGTTTGGAGAAATGACACAAATTTTATTTTGACACATTGGGTATGGCGCAAGCAGGTCCTTTGGTCAAAGCAGAGAATCTCGTACAATGTAAAGCATAGACCGAGACCCGAAAGATCGAAAATGTCCTTCTACCTCAATTGCTTACGATATTCCTGTGATGTTTTGAGTCAAGGTAGTGATAAAAGTTGGTTAGTAGTTTTGTTGTCTAATTAGGGTTGAAACAAGTGTACGTGACAAAAATTATCCTTTTTTCTTATACACAACTGCTGATCGTGATTTTTGGCCATGAACTTATTTGTAGGGTCAGAATTTACATACTCTTTCCAATGAAATATCTTTGGTTAAGGGAAAATGTGAAAATAAAACTGTTCCAATTACAGAGGCATCAGTCTCCTCAACATCGTCTACAAGATCCTATCTCCCATATTGTGTGAACGCCTGAAACAACCCGATTGGCCCTTATCAGTGCGGTTTCAGTCCAGGAAACACAATTTTGATAAAATTAATTTATTTAATTTGTAAGTAATAAAGGGTGATTTTTTAGCTGGTTTGGTTTTGGCAACACTGGTTTTGACAGCTGACGTGTGTTTAGTACCTTGTGTCACTGTCAAACAGCTTCAGTTTGGTTTGCAATTTAACCATGGATCGTCTTACAAATGAACAACGCTTGCAAATTATTGAATTTTACTATCAAAATTCGTGCTCGGTTCGAAATGTTCATCGCGCGCTGCTTCCATTTTATGATCGGCATTCTCGACCTTCTGAGCAGTCTATTCGGAAGATTGTGACCAAATTTCGCACCAAATTTACTTTGTTGGACATTAAACCACCAACACGTTTACGTACTGTGCGTAGTGAAGAAAATATTGCGGCCGTATCAGCTAGTGTGACAGAAGACCGCGAAATGTCTATTCGGCGCCGTTCCCAGCAGTTAGGCCTTTGTTACAGCACTTTTTTTTGCCCGAAATGGAAGTTCTTGACTTGCATGATATGTGGTTTCAACAAGACGGTGCCACATGCCACACAGCACGCGAAACAATGGCGCAATTGCGAGGCGAGTTTGGTGAACAGTTAATTTCACGTTTCGGGCCGGTCAATTGGCCGCCTAGATCGTGCGATTTGACACCATTAGATTATTTTTTGTGGGGGTATGTCAAGGCTAATGTCTATAGGGACAAGCCCGCTTCGATTGACGCACTGGAAGCCAACATCCATGCATTCATTCGTGAGATACCGGCCGATATGTGTGAAAGAGTATGCCAAAATTGGACTCAGCGGATGGGCTACCTGAGACGCAGCCGCGGTCAACATTTGCATGAAATTATCTTTAAACATTAAATTGCAAGGTTCAAACTATCGATTCAAATAAATATTTCATTCATTTTTTCGAATTTTTTGTGTTTTTTTTTTTAAAAAAAGTTCTCAACCTCTTAAAAAATCACCCTTTATATTTATTAATTAAATCAACAATAAACTGGCATTTGATTTACAGCCATAATTATGAGAATAAAATTAAACAAGGATGAACTGAAGTGCAGCGACCATAGGGTGCTCCGAAATACAGCTTTTTGAATTCAATATGCATTTGCAAAATTTTTCTTATTTCTGAAAGATGACATGTAAGGCAATATTTTAATATATAACAAGATTTATAATATAAGTAAAATAAATATATAAATATCACGGTATATTTATAATCTTGCTTGTGGCACATATAAAGGCATCAGCTGCATACTTTTTTCCTGATAGGACTCCTAAGCAATGCCATTCTTCTGGATTTTCATCATCCTCACTAGCATTGCCAGCGCCAGTTGTAGAGTGTATGGATGCCAACGCTCCGGCTCGGAGAATATTTGCAGCAGAGGACGACCTTGCCTAAGGTAGCGCACATAAGTAGAACAAGACCTCAACCAACTTGGAGTGCGCAGCTGGAGGCAGTTAGCTAAGGACCGGACTGAATGAAAGGGGTTGTTAGTTGAGGCCTCGATCCACCCCGAACTGTGGCGCTACATAAGTAAGTAAAGGAAAATGTCAACTGTTGGAATATTGCAATGAAAAGTAGTATCTCACACACGTTTCCTGCCAATTATTCCACATACACCCAGGACATTTATTCCCCAGACGCCAAGATCGCGGAGTTCTTTTACACTAGTGGACATATCTAAAGCGGTATGAACATCTATGTATATTAAAAGTGTTTTCTATTGATGCTTTGTCATCCTAAGAATCAAACCAAACTCGCTATCGGACTGACACGAAAGGGTATTTTAATAGGATCTGATTGTTTGAAATTTGCCGCCATTTTGCAAAAGTAGTGTCACTTTGACATTTGAAATTTAGCATAGGAAAAATTAATTCACTACACGGCGTCTCCACGAAACATTATCCATGTCTGCGCTCATGTCAGGATTGGAAAATGTCTAGTGGAGACCGCAACCGGTTAGACATATTGTCTATCCTGCCATCTCTGTCTGGACTGTTTTTCAATTTTGCTAAAGTCTTAAGAGAAGTGAAATGAAAAGGCAAGACGTTCGTTCCGCCATCTTGTTTTTGTGCTTGCCAGATATATCCGACATGAATAGGCTCGTGGATATTGTTATCTGTTTTCAGTTATTATTTGAAATTAAAAAAAAGTAAATTTCAAATCAACTTCAGTTTACTTTTCTCAACAAATAGAATAACGTGATTGCCCGCAGGGATTAGGTGCATTTTAATGCCATCAAATTTGCTTTAACACCCGACGCACGTTCCACAATGTTATCAGCCCACGTGATGGAATACAAAACAGCTAAATAAATCCCGATACAAATTCACACAGATTAGGACATCTCCGTAAGCCGTCGTTTTATCGTCTCCCTCAGATGTTTATTCGGGTCTGCAAATCGAAGAGTTAGTGTAACGGCAAAGGAGAATTAAATGGGGATACCCAAAGGAGCCCGATCCCTTTCGGGTTCTACTCTAAACAAAGTGATGAAAGTGTGTTTAAGTGAAACAATGAAGAAATTAAATTTAAAGAAAACGATGAAAAGAACAGCCAGCCAAATGGAATTAAGGGTTGAGATAATTTTCTTTTGGGAGATTCAATCCCACGCACGGAATTCACTGCTTTTGCCTTTGTATTACCATGGAAATTGGGAAAGCTAAATAGCCGGAGATAACATCTAAATTTGTAAGCGGCAAAGCACACACACAAAAGGGAGCTGTGACTTCAAGCGGGATATTCGAGTTCATTCATAGAATGTGAATTAGTATATTGTAGGGAATTTTATGGTACGGTTCAGTGCTGTTTGCGTCTATGCAATTTCATTGTGTACTTGTACTATGCTAATGCAAGGTTATGGGTTAGCTCGAATGTCTTAACTATGAGGTTCTTTTGGGCGGCATATACATTTATGTACATATGAAGAAAAGAATTTGGCTTTTGGGTTTATAGGAAAGAGATATACAGTGTAGGGGAATCTGGGGACACTTGATCCCTTGGGAGACTTCATCACTGGCTATTATATAGATGTGGGAATGTTTTTGTTTTTACTGCTCACTGGCAACACACTATTTACCGTTGGTTAGAAGCGACAAATATTAATTTACAACTCGCGCGCAGATAGCAGTATTGTGGTGACGTGTTTTTCTTTTTTAGTTGACCAATTGTTTTTTAATAAGTATTTTTACTGTTTTTTTAACATAGGTGCTGATAATTAATACGAGTTATCTCTGAAAATAATCGAAAACGGGTTCATTTAGATAGGTCTTGGAAGGTTTGTTTTTAAAAAAAATATCGATACGTATTAGAAAACTTTTCAAAAGAAAATGATGACCCCAGGGTAGATTTGATCCCTATAATGTAGGGGAGACTTGTTCCCAAGATATTGTGCTGCAATAAGAACAATACTTCGCAGTTTTTCGAAAATATACGCTTATGATGAAAAAGTTTAAATTTGCGGGCAGAATCTATATGGAACACTGACGAGACTAGGCTAACTGCAGTCCATAAATCAAAGAGTGGTTTCTACCAAGGGGAAAAAACAAGTAAACAAAATGACGTCAGGTGAGCGCGGTGAACTGGAAACTGCATGCTGTGCTATACCTGAACGCAATGGGGAACTATCTTCACCCTTTATGATCTTCCTACATAAAAATTTGCAGGGCCGTATGCTGTATCCTCCCATAATTAGGTCTGTCCCAAGTCCGGATCAAGTCTCCCTGAATGGGGTTATTTTGGATAGTTTTAGAAAAACGGCAAAAAATATATTTTATCTTACATACTTTCTCAATTAAACTGTACAATATGATGAACAATTAAATTGTTTATAATATCGTTAAAATAAAAATGCAATTAATGTTTTACTTTTTAAGATATTTGACAAATTAAAAAGGGGGGATCAGGTGTCCCCATGTTCCCCTACTCTCTCCTTACGGACATCTCCTATAACCGGACAGATTTCAAAGAACGGAAATAAATACACGATTTTTTCTATAAAAAATTCTCCCATAACCGGACACGGAGACCAATTTTCGTAGCCGCAATAGAATGTCGCTCTTTCCTAAATGGACAAGACACACCATAACAGTTCGGCTCAAAAGTTCATATCGTTCCTATGAGAGGACGCCACTAGAATTACATCCATATCATTTTTAATTTGTTTGTTTTTTTGAAAAAAAAAAGGAATTTCGCGTGTTAATGAAACACTGTTTTTTATGAAACAAAAAATGCTGCTGATACCAAAAATTTGATTTATGATTCGTAAGTGGTTTGCTAAATTCCGTACAGGCCATATGAGCACCGAAGACGATGAACGCAGTGGACGTCCAAAAGAGACTGTTAAAGACGAAGACATCAACAAAATCCACAAAATGATTTTGGATGACGCTAAAATGAAGTTGATCGAGATAGCTGACTTTCTAATGATATCAAAGGAACGTGTTGGACACACATATCGGTAATGAATATTTGGGTATGTGAAAGTTCTGTGCAAAGTGGCATGGGTGCTGCGCGAACTCATAATCGACCCAGAACAACAACGAATTGATGATTCTGAGCGATGTTTGAAGCTGTTCAATCGTAATAAGCCCGAATTTTTGCGTCGATATGTGACAATGGATGAAACATGGCTCCATCATTTCACTCCGGAATCCAATCGATAGTCAGCCGAGTAGACTGCACGCGGTAAACCGAAGCCAAAGTGTGGAAAGACTCAACAGTCAGCTGGCAAAGTAATGGCATCTGTATTTTGGGATGCGCGTGGAATAATTCTCATCGACTATCTTGAAAAGGGGAAAACCATCAACAGCGACTATTACGCAGCGTTATTAGAGCGTTTGAAGGACGAAATCGCGGAAAAACGGCCCCATTTGAAGAAGAAGAAAGTGCTGTTTCATCAAGACAATGCACCATGACACAAATTAAAGAAAACGATGGCAAAATTCGTATCGTATTCTCCAGATCTGGCTCCAAGCGACCCTGTTCTCAGACCTTAAGAGAATGCTCGCTGGAAAGAAATTTAGCGCTGACGAAGTGGTAATCGCCGAGAAGCAAAAGCAAAAGACAAATCGTACTACTAAAATGGTATCGAAAAGTTGAAAGATCGCTATAATCGGTGTATTTTTTCAAAAAAAAATGTTTTTTTCTTTAAAGCGATATGAACTTTTCATCAGCCGAACTGTTACATATACATATGTATTTCAAATTTTGAGCCCTTAAAACACGAATCGATATCTTGATTTGCAAAGAGCCTCAGTAACTGTATGAAAAACTTTATTTCTCTCGTTCGTTAGTTCTTATTCAACCCAGTTAACATGCAGGATACCAATATCCTATTGATGTTGTTAGATAATGGGATGAAACCCCACTGTTGGATATTCATAAGCTTATTAGTTTTAATAAAAACTGACATATTTGCTTATGCTTTAGTGTCTCATAGTTAAAGTGCAATATAATAACAATACTGTAATAGATGTTTGTGTAGTGTACAGGTCAGTACAGCGAGAGTTTTGCATCGAACTTGAAGAAATAATTGAACTGATGCATCAGCGTACTTGTAGTTTTGTTTTAATTGGTGACTTTAATGTTGACTGGCTAGATTATTCTGATACGTACCGGCGTCGGATTGCATCAATTGCTAACATTTCAATGGTTATATCCGAACCCACTAGAGACTAGAATAACACCGAACTCCAAAACTCTAATTGATTATGTCTTAACAAACAGTGTACAATCGGTAACCGCAAGTGTTGTCCAATATCTAAATGTAAGTGACCATGGAACGATCAAAATTATAATTAAATGTGCAAACGAAAAAATAGTAAATAAAAAGCAAATAAGATTCTGTAAGTACGAAGAATCTCTCTTTATATTTAAATTAAGCCTGAGTCCATTATTTGCAAACTTAGTACATACTTTGCAGTAGGACTTAAAAGAGTAGTAGTGGTAGTAGCCTCAATGACAAGAACAAAGTTGATACCCTTCCGAAATGCTGAATGGTATAACCTAGACCTTCAATGCACAAAAGCATTAAAAATAAATCTATATAGAAAGGCTGTTATGACAAATTTTATAATCGATTGGGCTTACTACCGTAATTCAAGAAACCAATACAAGAAATGCTAAGAACTGTGAAATGGAGGAAAATTGGAGAAAAGGAAAATTGACCACGCTAATACGCAAAAAGACATGTGGAGACAACTAAAAGAATATGTCCTTAAAAAAAACAAAGACAATATGCATTCAACAATCTACCGCAAGAAATAAAGAACGAGTCAAACATTTTTGTATTTAAAAGAAAAATTATTGAATATATAAGAACAAATAACGTAATAAACCAAACTTAAAAAGAAACTTATGTAACAGTTTGTAGAGGCTAAGCTAATAAACACACAAATTATGTACTTTTAAGAAATATAATAATAACTATTTGGAATAATTATTGTAAATATGTAAATATGTAAAACAAAAATGGCTTTGAAGCTAAATAAATATCATTCATGATAAAACTGTATTATTATCTTTGATCGCTACTGTATTCATTTCCGTTCTCTCTTGCATTACATTGTATATACTCTCTTTTCCAATGCTACTATGTACTTTAATTCTTATACATATATCTAATCTATATCTTAATCAATAAACTCTTCCCTTTCTTTTGTAACGCATCACCGAGTAAAGACGTGTTTCTTTTTTTCCTTCGGCTCAACAGGTTATGGGCCCAGTCATTGAATTTTGCAATTAGAAAAATCTTAAAGAATCTTGATAATCACTTTGTTTTTTCGCACGGAAATATTTAATTTCGATCTTGCGAAGGTTCTTCATTGTGGAGATTTATTTTTTTTCTTTGGTAAGATTTTTTTGCAAGAGGTAATTTGTATATCGATATGGAAAACGATTTCCCGAGGATCGACAAATTCGTTTCAAGCGAACAGTGGAGCACCTGGAAATTTCAGGTTAGAATTTTGCTTAACGCTAGTAATCTACTAGAAATTGTGACTGGAGAGGATAGTGCGCCTGTTCTGGAGCCTGGAGCAGCGAATGAAAGTTTCGCAACAGATTCGAAGGCTTGGCTGTTCAGAGATAGGAAAGCACAAAAAATTATTGCTACTACTATCGGCCAGCAGCCGCTCATTCATATTCTGAATTGTGTAACCTCTAAGGAAATGTGGACAAAGTTAGCATCTGTATATGAACAAAAATCGCAGACTAGTGTGCACATGCTCCAACAAAAATTTTACAGCTTTGGAAGGAGCGCGGAAGACGACATCGCAACACACATATCTAAATTGGAGGCAATTGTTCAACAGCTAAGGGAGGCGGGAGAAGCAGTTTCTCCAGGAATGGTGATGACAAAAATACTGATGACTCTCCCAGTTCGATTTAATCATTTTTTTAGCGCTTGGGAGTCAACAGTATCAACAGAAAAAACACTGGAAAACTTGACGTCAAGGTTAATAATGGAGGAGACCCGCTTGCAATCATTTAATAAGCGTCCTACGTCATCGTTTTCCATACAAAGTCAGCAAGAGCAGAATGCACTAGCAGCGCATCGCCCTAAAAAAAATGAAGTAAAAAAGAGACAATTTACTAGAACAAGTGACAAAAAAGGTAAATGTTTCTTATGTAATGAGAATGGACACTGGAAAAGAGACTGTCCCATGAGAAAGAAATCATCGATAAATTTCGCTCAGAGGGAAGATTTTGAAGCGATGGTGGTCGATTCTTGCGCAAGTGATAACAGCAGTGTGACAGTTAATGATTGGATATTGGACTCTGGAGCGAGCCATCATATGACCTTTCGCCGCGAATGGTTAAATAATTACGAACAGTTGGATAGTCCAATGCCTGTTGTCATCGGAAACGGTGAAAAGATTTTTGCTGTTGGTAAAGGCAGTGTTAATGTGCTCGCACATAATAATGAAGAATGGTCGAAAAAACGTTTACTTGATGTGTACTTTGTGCCAAAGATTAAGATGAATTTATTTTCTTCGGGTACGGTGATGGATAGAAAGTACAAAATGGTGTCCGATAAAAATAGATGTGAGATAGTAAAAGGCAACCACGTTATCGCAGTGGGTTTAAGATGTCACAGGCTCTATAAGATGATGTTTCGTGTGGTTTTTGATAATGCTTTAGGAGTATCAAATATTGCAGTGAAGAGTGAATCCGTACAACTATGGCATGAGCGTCTCGGGCACTTGTCCATTAAGCAAGTTCGTTCTGAGCTAAAGAAAAGAAATGTTCAGTATGTGGAGAATGAACGTTTTTTTTGCGACGCATGTACCTACGGAAAGCAGACCCGCTTACCTTTCAAGAACAGTATTTCCAGAGCGAAATCCGTGGCTGAATTAGTTCATACCGACCTATGCGGTCCAATGCAGCAGGTATCTGTGGGTGGTTCAAGGTATTTCGTTTTATTTAAGGATGATTTCTCGCACTACAGATATGTCTTTTTCATTCGCGAGAAAAGTGAATTACCCACAATACTTGAGCATTTCATAAGATCTGTGAAATTAGACATAAATTGCGAATTAAAAACTCTTCGATCAGATAATGGTCTCGAGTTTAAGAACAAAGATGTTGCGTCAATCCTAGGCCGTAGTAACATTCGTCACCAGACCACTGTTCCATATAATCCCGAGCAAAACGGGCGCGCCGAGCGTGATATGAGGTTCATCGTTGAGATTGCTAGGACCATGTTACATGGAAAGAACTTACCCATCAAGCTTTGGGCGGAAGCAGTTAACACGGCGGTATTTATCATGAACAGATATGGTCCAAGTCCTGAGAAAGGAAAATCTCCGTTCGAGCTCTGGTTTAAAAAGGAGGTTTCGATAGAAAATCTTAAAGTGTTCGGCTCCGAGGTATTTGTTCATGTTCCCAAGGAGAAAAGACGGAAATGGGATCGAAAGGCAAAGCACGGTTATTTTGTTGGATACCCAGTTGATCAGAAGGGCTATCGCGTTTGGTTGACCGGCACAAACAAAATTGAAATTTCACGAAACATTGTTTTCAAAAATGAAAAAAGTATTCCATCAGTTATTTGTGCTAGTGATCCGAACACAAATATGGATTCCCTCTCAAGGAGTCTTAGCTGTCCTACTAGTAATCAAGCAGGTAAAACTGAAGCGCAAGGACATGGTGGATTACAAGAACCTGATGGACTGGAGGAATATATGAAACCGGAACTTGATGATCAACAGCAATATTTGTATGAGACACAGTCGTCACTCAACAATGAAGAACCGAAGACCGACGAAATAGAACAGCAGGATGATCAGCAGCAGCACTTGGATGGAATTGAGGAACAGCAAGCAGATACAACAACAATATTACCTTATCGTTCGCGGCTCCGTAGTCACAAGCCGAATCAAGCCTCAGCAACTACAAGCATTCTCTCGAACATGTTGAATGGTTACGCATTTGTTACATGTAGCTTTGAACCCAGAAGCTATCAGGAGGCATTGCATTCAAGTGATGTCAGCAAGTGGATGACAGCGATGCATGAGGAAATGGATGCACTCAAACGTAATGATACCTGGGATCTGGTTAGTCTTCCAAAGAATAGACAAGTGATTGGCAACAGGTGGGTCTTTAAAACCAAACTATCGAAGGACAACGAGATAGTTCGTTACAAGGCTCGACTCGTTGTTAGAGGGTTTACTCAAAGAGAAGGAATAGACTACACCGAGACGTTTAGCCCTGTAGCTAGGTTCGCGTCTATTAGGGCCATTCTCGCCATAGCTGTAGCAGAGAAATTGGTGTTGAAGCAGTTCGATATTAAGACGGCATTTCTTAATGGAGAGCTGGAGGAAGTGATTTACATGTCTCAACCTGAAGGATTTGATGATCATAGCGGGCGTGTGTGCAAATTAAAAAAAAGTTTGTATGGTTTGAAGCAAGCATCGAGGTGTTGGAACCAAAAATTTACGAAACTTCTTGAAGATTTCAACTTTCGCCAAAATGGAGCGGACTCGTGTGTTTTTGTACACCAAGCGCATGGTGAAAAAATTATGATGGCATTATATATTGACGATGGATTAATTGCTGCAAGTGATGATGGTCGTGCACTTCAACTTATAAAATATTTACAACAGCACTTTGAAGTTAAGGTATGTGACGTCGAATTATATCTGGGTCTGCAAATTGAGCAGAGATGCGACGGATCAATTCACCTCAATCAATCATGCTATTCGGAGAGATTGCTGCAGAAATTTAATATGTTCGAGAGTCATCCTGTTTGTACACCAGCGGAACCATCCAAGACAACATCTTCAGTTTTTTTAACAACGAAAGTATGCAGTTTTCCCTTTCGCGAAGCTGTTGGTAGTCTAATGTATCTGGCAGTTGCAACTAGACCAGATATCTCGTATTCAGTAGGAGTTGTGTCCAGATATTTGGATAACCCATCTGCAGAACATGTCAACGCAGTAAAACGTATTTTCAAATACTTGAAGGGCACCACAAATCATGGTATATTCTTTAAATATAACTCTAAATTTGCCTTTGAATCTTACAGCGATGCTGATTACGCCGGTGATACTCAAACCAGGCGGTCCACAAGCGGATTTGTCTTCCTTGTGAACGAAACTCCTATCTCATGGGCATCGCAGAGGCAGAGAAGTGTTAGCTTATCGACAACGGAAGCTGAATATGTGGCTGCATCAGAAGCTGTGAAGGAGCTGGTTTGGCTTCAAGCTCTGTTTCTAGACATTTCACCTGAAAAACGATTCAGTCCGGTTTTATATATGGATAACCAGAGCGCGCTGAAACTGGTTAAAAATCCTCAGTTTCACAAGAGGACTAAACATGTAGACATCCGGTACCACTTCATCAGAGAAAAGTACAAAGATGGTGTGTTCAACTTGATGTATGTACCAACGCATGAACAACTTGCTGATATCTTTACAAAGGCGGTACCAAGAACCCAATTCAACTTGTTATGTAAGAAAATGAATATTGTGCCAAAATTAAATTAGCTTGATTTTTGAATTTTTTGAATTTTTTGATTTTTTTTGAATTGTAAATGGATTTGTTTATACATATTTTAATAATCTTTGAATTTGAATAGTGTTTTGTTACTAATAATAGGTGGGAGTGATAAAACTGTATTATTATCTTTGATCGCTACTGTATTCATTTCCGTTCTCTCTTGCATTACATTGTATATACTCTCTTTTCCAATGCTACTATGTACTTTAATTCTTATACATATATCTAATCTATATCTTAATCAATAAACTCTTCCCTTTCTTTTGTAACGCATCACCGAGTAAAGACGTGTTTCTTTTTTTCCTTCGGCTCAACAATTCATTCATTCATTCATTCATTCATTCATTCATTCATACTGTAGTTTCTCCAAGACTTTGGATAGAAACGGGAGAATGGAAATAGGTCGAAACTCTGGTGGTGCCAAGCGGCTAGCAGGCTTATCGGTATATACTAAGCAGTAGACTCTATGGTAATTGTGTTAAAAGTATGTGTAAGTGTAGGGAAAACATGAGGCAAAATTATTTTAATAAAGCGTGGATGTACTTCATCAAGGCTCATAGCGTTGGATTTTTTTGGAGCATAGCGCTTAAAACATTATATGTACAAATCTTTAACTGGAGGCAATTAATATAAAGATCAACGAGAAAATCAAGCATTCGCAAACGTCAGACAAACTACTTTGAACTTCTGCAAATTCAGAACTTAGGAAATCAGGGCTTATATTTTCAGAGATTAGATCCTTTTATGTCCACTAAGCTCGCGGATATTTCGCCATAAAATTTTCGCGGGTAAAATTGCTTTGAATATATTGCGTTCTGTGCAATATTTATGTTTCAAAATAAAACTCCGTAGTTACACTTAATAATAATAATATTTTATTTAATGTTTTCAGTTTTACATCTCCTTGTCGACTGACTCACAATTTTCATTTTTACATTTTACGCACCTAACACATCCCGAATGAGATCCTGCCATCTACTTTTCAGTGGCAGAACTATGCTACGGCGCGGTGGTTTGTGACTTGAACGCTACAAATACACCCGCTACTTAGCTTCACTTATTTTAATAGAAACAATGTTTCCCCAGACCCGAAAAACTACTTGAATGTCTGGGAGTGTGAAATGTTTCCACCGTTTGTAAGCCCGGTTTTGTTGTTCTTGTAGTTCAGGTGTAAACCATGTGACGGTATTTATCTGCGGATATTTTGTTTTTATCGCAACGTGTGAACTGTAGAGATGACCTACGATATTCTGCAAGAAATCAATTTGATCGCCGGTAATATTTATAATCTATTCATGTTTACACTTAGCCACATGACCATTTCAATTATCTCATCATCTACAAAACTACGTCGTTATATTTCTGTCCCATTCCCTTTACGATTAAGATTAACCATCATACATGCATAAAACAGTTATTATTAAATGAAGTCCCACCAACAGCTAATTCCTATTCCATATCTCAGCAATATTCCATTATTCACAACGCCACTCTTCCAAATCGCATATGATCGCTTCCGCCACCCATCCTTACGCACATGGCTATACGCATCGCATACGTACTGGCAATAAAATACGTGGTGTCTCCTTAAGTTGTGGCCTGTGCTCAATATTTCATCTGTAATTACCATTAACCGACGATGAGGAAGAGGGCAAGGACAACGCAGACGGCAACGACGATGGCGTATATAAAAGCTGTGTCACAGTTCTTCAAGTCTCTTGAGATGAATGGCTCTAACGCCTATTTTAATTAACCACGTAAATCTTCGAATAAAATTGTGATTTTATCATTTAGAGCTATACTTTCGGGAGGTTAAAACGATATCAAGTTCCTTTAAATCTTCCCATGCTTGGCTCCCCCGCTGAGGCCATATAATCGCCCTCTCGAGTATAGAGTTCAAAAGCTCCTCGCACCAAAGAATTGTTGATTTATGTACGAGATTATTTCGATTTCGATTGCTGTTCTATGTAGGATTGTAGGTATGTACTTCAATCATGATTTAGTATGCGTATTCGCATTTCAATAATCTTCATTTGCGAAGCGTACACGTGGAAAAACCGGGTCACCCTCCAATTCTGCTGACAAATAATCATGATTTAAATGACAGTTGAGGGTGTGATAAGTAAAAGAAATGTGTTCCCTTACCGTATCGATCAATATAACGTATGTGGAGACTGATTTGTTATGAAACTAAGTGAGTCCTTTTTATGGGATTTATGAATTTAAATTCAAGAATCCTTTTCTTTAAGTATTCACATAGGAAGGAATAGATGTTCTTTTTCTGCCATAAAACCCGTACACGTGTGGCATACTTATCATATTTTGACACTACTTTCCTATGCAGCTCCTTTTAATGGAACACTGCAATCGAAGAAATTTCCATACGCACATCAATCAAATGTGGAGTAGTTTACCCCAAATCCAATCCCGACGACCATACCGCTTTTCGGCATGGATTGGTAAATTCGACTTTAACAGGGGAAACATTTTCTTTAATGATTTTTCTATGGACGTAGTAGAAAAATGTTCATAACATGGTTATAAATTGGAGCTTATCAAGAGGCACAGTGTTTAAGTTAAAGAAACATATCTTCTGGTATTCATACTTGAGTGAAGAATTAAGACCGAGCAGACCTTTTCTCACATCTTCGCACGTTTTATTCGTAAACCTTTGGATATTGCCTGCAGGCATATTACATTTTATTTTAATTTAAGAATTCGTTCACAGTCACTGACATAGGCAATTGCCGCCGCGTCGCTCGAAAAAAGAGATATTTAACTACGAGTAGATATGTATGTATGTATAGGTAATAAGGATTGCTGGTTTCTTAGGTTGTTTTCAGGACATTCCAATCTGGACCATTAAGGATTAGGATAACTTCATTTACCGCGAGCGTCTTATTGTTTTTAAAATTGGACTAATTTTCATGATGGGCATTACATCTTTTTTCAAGCACAGGTTACATAGGGTACACTCTATAGTCTCCCAGCTTTATGCGGCTTAAAATTTGCAATTTATAGTCTTTTTAGCTTCTTTGAGTTTTCCTGTTAGATGCTTGAGGTCTTATGATTATACCCAAATACTTATATCCCTTCACAGCTTCTAGTTCTTTATTTTCCCAAGTCCATTTTGCAGCCCTCGAGTTTCGACATTTAGGTTTCACAGCACGCAGTATTGGTGTAGCCTATTCACCATCAATTGCAAGGTTATTGGTGATTCCGCTAAGATGACAATGTCGACCGCATAAGGAAGGAGCTTTATACGAAGTTCATCAAACACTACCTATTCTTCTGGAAAAATAAGTTCTGAGGTCATCTATGTGTGCATGTATGTATATGGAAAAGAGAAGTATGTATATGCGGCTCAAACCAATTGGATATTTTTTGGCCCATCTCCTTCAGATTACTAAAGAATTAGCTCCATAATCTCATTTGAACTCATTTGTCTAATGCCGGCCAAAGTGCTTTAGAAACCATATGTCCTACTATGTTAGACCATCTGCGTCACACCTTTGGTAGTGAACCGTTCTAGCCCCTTAAGTGCAGCCTGACTATCAATGTAAATAACAATATCCTTGCTGGATATTTGTTTCAGCCGAAAGTAGGGCTAGAAAGACACTGCAAGCATCTGGGAGTCGCAAGGACACTTTCAACTCTGGTTCCCTCCAGTAGAAACCAGACCCCGTGCCTCTTACAGTTTTACCGCCAGCCCAAAAACCGTACAAAACTATTACTCATTGTGGTTGTTTCACTATTTATCTTAGGTTTTTGGAGTCCGCGATGCGACAGTTTTTACGTAACTAGACAAATTGAAATGAGCCTTATGATTCAAAATAATTTTCTGTAAAAAATCATGATCTTGGGCATTCATTTCCAGCACCCAATCAGCGAAAGTATTATGTTATGGCATTCTGCGTGGTCTGCTAAATTCAATGGACTACAATGTCAACTGAACCTAATGAGTATGCAGACCAAGACCTTTATTCAAAATGCCGCGCAAAGTGGTTGTGGGTAGGCCTAATTTCTGTGATCGTCTTGAAATGGACGACCTGGGTTTTCAGTTACACTTTCAGCTACGGCGTCGATTGTCGATATATTGAGCTGAACTTGCTTGACGAACACTAGTTGTCACCACATCACTAATCTCTCCGAAACATTCAAATTTCTCGACTAAATTCGCTATAGCTTTGCAAAAAGGTGGTTGATGATGACCAAAAGGGTGTGGAGAAATAACTTCACGGGAATTTACTTTACCTCAAGTGGGAAACGTAGTCGCCGTGGACGTGGTGGTTAGTGCGTTGGATTACTACGCATGCTGCTCGGGTTCAATCCCAGCAAAAACACCTAAAAGGTTTTTCACGGTGCCACCTCTTTTGAATGTCTGACAAGCTATCAAAGAGTATCATTTGCCATGAAGAGCTTCTTATCTCGCCGTTCGTTGCGTTTATTTCTCACTTGGAGTGAAGTACATATCGGTGAAGGTATTTCTCTCCACCGACCAAAAGCAGTTCGAACTTTACGAAACGTTTCTACGATATTTTCACCGTTTGAATTTTTGCTATTTCAACACGTTATGCGAGTGTGTATCGATCCATATTTAATAACCTCCTAGTTTTTACTTATCAAAAGTCATCGCACTAATAGTTGAATGTTGACTGATCAACAGTGGGGCGAAATTTAAAAAGACAACTTTTGTTGGATGACCCGTAAGTTGGTCGGAATGTTCAGAAAAGATGAATGAGCGAGCATCCATCCACACTAAACAACAAATAAAGAATACAAGAAATTTACGCATGTGCATCAGATTTTCATCTCGTTATTCGTTGAATTGTATTAAATGCGTGGAATTTTGCGATTTGTCTCCATCTCGTGTACAGAAATTAAATTTTTTTACTTTTAGTAAAAGTAGAGACACCTAAATTATAATGTATAGGAAACCATTAAGATTTCTTTATGTGCTTAAAATCACTGGTTCAAGTCTAAGCTCAATGGTTATACTGGAAGCGAATTGTTGGGACGTATTACTACTACTAGGCGCAACAATTCAATTTTTACTCTCACACATGAAAATTTCCATCCACGTATTCGCTTTAATATGATTGTGATAGTCACTTCAGGATATGTTAATAGTTGGAAAGGTGAAATTACAAAAAAAAAAAAAATAAAAAAATAAAAAAAACTGTCGAACTTAATGCAGTTCTGATAATTTTGGTAAAATTTTCACTTTATTTTCAATGTTGGTAATGTTATTTAAATTTTTCTTAGCTATAATTTTGGAGATAAGGTAGGGGACAGCAATTTTGTAAGGTTTTTTTTTTGAAAAAGTTTTAAGATAAAAGTAACACAAAAAAATATTTCTTACATTATTGAATACGTGCTATAACGAGCTTTCATTCAACATCCCACACGACTACCTCAAAAATTTGTTTTTTTTAAACTTTCTATTTAACTCTTTCGGTATTTTGATGTCATATGGTAACAAAATAAAAATAATCGTATAAGTTAAGTCTGGCCAATTTGACATATCATTTTTGTGTTTTTAGGGCATCGCTTCCAGAAACCACTTTAGAACTAAAATTTAACAAAAATTCTTTTTCATTCTTATTAGTATCAGCTTCTGTGGCAATAAAAAGAAAAAAAAATCATTGCTAACCCTTAAAACAAAGACATGAACCGAAAGGGTTAACCCCCCTTAATTAGCCACCAAAGTCGAAATTCAACTTTTTAAGTTCAGGCCTGTGTTTGGAGCACTAATTGCTACAACTGTTCCAAGTATCAATAATCTACATTAAATAGTAGGTCTGTTCCCGTACTGTTGCAAACAGCCGAAAACAGCCGAAAACTACACTCTCTTCTGTCAAAACATATGAAAAGTCTTCGTACGGGAACAGGATTTGACTGATTCGGCTGTTTTCGGCTGTTTTGGACAGGTACGGGAACAGACCTAGTATCTGAGAAAAAGGCCTGTGACAGACTGACAGACAGACACCGAAGTGATTCCTATAGTAGTCCGGTTTTGGGTACTTTTACATAAAGTGGCGCCACCTTCTCGCAACCATTTGTTTTTGCGTGTTATATTTTTGCACGAATGGAAGGGATCTACAGCTATTTGCCGGCTCCGAACGGCGAGTTGAGAAGCTCACTGATACTCTTTGATTGCTTTTCAGACATTCGAAAGAGGTGGCACCGTGAAAAAACGTTTAGGCGTTGGACCCGGGCTGGGATTGAACTCGGGCAGCAATTACCACTACACCACGGTGCTCACCGTTTTTGCGTACGGAATACTAACATAAAAACCAGGCAGTCTATGCTCATCATTAATTTTGAAGCCTTCGTGGGGCAAATCTCAGCACCCTCGCGTTTGAACTGTATCATTTCTGAACGACAATTTTTTAAGATTAAAAACTACACAATTTAAAAATAAAAACAAATTTAAAAACGTTCCTTATCCAAACAAACGTATAACCTTCGATTTGATGTTCTCAGTGAAAAAACCTCAGCAAAGTGGTTTCTTTTATATCCTTTCATGTATGTATGTATATATGTAAGTATGTATTTTTTCCCCCAGTTGGAACAGTAATTCACACTAATCGCAGCCCCTTAAAGGTGTCAAGCAATTTGAACGATGTAATCAGTAATTTAAATTTAAATTTAAATTGAAATCAACACAAAAGAACACGCAAAATATGTTTTTTCTAACCATGAATTGGCAAGGAAAATCGGGGGGTAAAATAAAATAAACAGACTAAACCAAACATACCCTTCCAACGAAGATCCAGGGTCCTTGATACACTTTTATCCCTCTAATGGATTCTTTTTACGTCGTTTTTATTGCACTACACAGAGTTGCCTTGGTACACATTCTCTTATCCTTCGACTTAAAGATTAAGTCACGTTATAAGCTGACGCGCACATACAGGCTCGCTCACCGCACCATGCCTTGATAGGATTAAATTAGCATAATATTCGAAGATAAGAATATTTCACGAGGAAACAGGCTAATGCTATCTTTATCGAAATGAAATACTCGTATCGTAACCAACGGCGCGCGGAAAACGAAAACAAAATTCCTGAGCTTGTTGTGACGATTTTCTTTTGAATTCCTTTTCAAGTATGTGCATGTACATTTGATGGCATTACAATGTCCTGTTTTCGCTTGAATCCTTTTAGGCAAATTGATTTTGCAGTACTTCTTCAGATAAATCAATTATTCAGTATATCACATTACTGTGTGAAAGTACCCCGTAAGTCGGTATTAATTTTCTGATGTTCAAGGACTCGGTCAAAGGATTTATTTATAGATTGCGATCAGGTGGGCATGGAATAAGAAACGTATGCTTAGAGTAGCTTAGGGCTCTAATGTCGTTGAAAGACCAAGATCGTTAGCTATCAAATTGATTAAGTCTAGAGGCGACTCCTTATGCTCCCACGTAATCCTTGAGCACGATTTATCATACCTTGGACAGAGCATTCGACTAAGATTTAAATCAAATGGGCAATAAACAAATCGTATACGTGACCCCAAAGGCAGGACGAAATTGGAAGGGTTTTTTTTGGGTCTATGCCGAGTGCGTGAACTCGCAACTACGCCTGAGGCGAGCACGTGATTAATGCCTCTAAAAACAAACTTTCCATAAATATTTTACACGGATTAGCATCAGTTTATGCGTTCGCCATTTTCACTTCCATTTACGACCTTTTATGGGCGAATATTACATTTTTGAGAATTCTGAATCTCGAATGATGGCAGGCGCATTGATTTACATTTCATGGTAATCGGGCATCGTTCAGTTATGGCAGCTAACACTCCTTGCAAATGTAAACCGAATTTTAATGTTTTGTATTTATGGTTGGAGTTGGAGGGGAGGTATGGAAATGGAAACAGGTCCATTGATTTTCTTTTTTTATATTCGTTGGGAAATGGGATTTAGTTAAATCCTTCGAGTTATCATGTACTAAGTATGTTTGACAAAGTATACGTGAAGAGGGATACAAGAGCATCGAGGGAAGTTTTTGCATTTTTTTTTTTTTAAAGGACGACGGATATTATAAATCGTATAATATTTTCTGAGAAGAGTTTAAAGTTTAGTTTTTTGATTTTTTGCCTGTGAGTGATGGCGTGAGTTTAACGCAAAATCAGTGCACACATTAAATACAGTCTGTGTTGAAATCGTACACATAAGTAAAATAGCGATTTAACTTAAAAGCATAAAAAACAGTGCAAACTTTAAACTATGTAATCGCAATGGCTGTTCAAGAAAAAAATACTCAAAAAGCAGACATTGTTGGGTTTGAAAATTACAGCTATCATACAACATTCGTGCTGGTGAGTAAAGAACCCGTCCTAAATAATCCGTCACGCCGACATGTGTTTAAATGACAGCTGGAAAGAATAAACGCCTCCTTATGGATGCATAAGCATAACCAACGGATAGGATGGAAAAAGTATGTTATCCAACAAACCTAATTTTTATCCCTTAAATCTGTTGACAACCGATTGACAGCTCAAGCAAAAAACAATTTTTCGATTAGGATTCTTTTTTTCGGGCGTGGGAAAGGATCTGCCATCGTATACCACGGATTTAATGGGACTTTACTTTCCAAAAAAAATACGTCGACGCAACGGGTCCGTCGAGTACTTTGGGATGGAGCATTAAAGGAAATTGTTGGGTTCCAACAATATCGAGATCAGGACATTTGTTGAACAAAACTCAAAACTTAATTTCCGCACAAAAACGACAAACAAGCATTGAGCAGTCAGTGTCACAAATGTGAAGTACACAAATGTTCACACTTAGGCAGATACTGGTAAAAACCCAAGAAGTCCAAATCGATAACCACCACCTGTTCATCGATTTCAAGGCCGCCTATGACAGCATCTGGAGGGATGAACCGTATAGTGCCATGTCTAGTTTTGACATACATGCCAAAGGCATCCGTCTGTGCAGGATGACGATGGAGAAAGCGCGCTGCTCCATCAAGGTCGATAATGAACTCAGCGAGACCTTTGATCTCAAAAATAGATTTAGACTGTCATGTGACTTCTTCAACATCATACTTGAAAGAATTGTTCGAAACTCACAAGTCAACACACAATTTTTCAAAAGCCCTTTCAACTTCTTGCATACGCCAACAATATTGACATCATTGGTAAAACACAGCGAGCTGTTACTGGTGCGTTTGTGAGCATAGAAATGGAAGCGCTAAAAATGTGTTTAGCGATAAACTAGGGCAAAACAGAGTATATACTGTCAACAAAAACCCAACATCGCCGAATTGAACAGAACGTCACAATAGACAACTACAACTTCTTTGTCTACCTCGGCTCTACCATAACATTAAAAAATTACATCTCGTATTCTATAAATTCTTCTGCAGTAATGTATGAGTGTTTCCTGATCACTGCAGCGTGTTTCAAGCGGTGATTATGGCGATTTTGGAAGCACTGACCTGGATCATTCTCGCTACTTACAAGCTTACTATCGGTGTCATTACAGGACACTGTCTTATAGGCGAGCATGCAACTAGGCTTGGCATCATTTCTTATGACTTCTATAGAAGTTGCAGAGACGAAGAACAGTGACCTAGCACAAAAAGACGTAGGAAGCCTTTTTCGCTTTATACAAAGCTCCAAATGGTTCTCATGAGTAGCGGGGTTATCCCCAAGATCATCGCTATTACAAGGCGTTTCATTAGGCCTAAGTCAAGTGTGCTGCTACTCGTTACCGGCAACCACTGCTACCTAACCTAACCTAATGTATGAGTAGTTGGGACTGGTCGAGCATTTAGGCCTGAGACATCTTATCAAAAAATTCTATTTTTCTGGAAGTAGATTGCCCAATGTGGTGGCCTTATTTGTTTCATACTCCTTGTTTCATCATAATCACAATATGGCAACACCACACCAACAAAACAAACTGCAGAAGAATCAAGTACATATAACAATCATATCGGATCAAGCCAACGACAACTTGGTGCTAACGCAGCTCAATGCATTTTTGGTCAACATTTATTATGCCGATGAAACAAAAACATACCAGTAGTGAGGCCAACAAACCCAATATGCTGAAGGCGCATTGTTATATGACAATTATTCCATGCTTTCTTTACGTTTTGTATTTCTTTTATTAATAAGTGATATGATAAGTCAATAATTGTAACATGCTCTTATATATGTAGGTAAATACGCCGCGCCGTTGCAGTATACGACAGATGTCATAAAACATTACGTCTACGTGCTGACTTTTGGACCATGCGGTTTTCTTTTGGTTTTCCACTTGGCTGCAGACGAACGTGGAAAGGCCGTGAAGAAGTGAATTCTTAAATGAATTAAATAAAGTACATATTACATTGAAATGACTGCGTATTTTTCATCCTAAAATTTCAAAACTCCAAATCCAATAACACAATCAATAAAGTTTATTACTCAATCAGAAGTAATCGAGTGTGGTTCATTTTCCAATTGGTGAGCAAGTTCCAGTGCTTGTTTCACACACAACCAACAATCGAAATATGAAGTTAATGTCCTTCATATATAATTTACGAAAACACTCCTGAACAGCCCTCTTAAGCACTCATTTCCCACCACTTTTTTTTTATAAAATCAGGAAAGTTCGAATGTATCTTTAAGCTCTTCAAATAAAAAAATTGAAAACATACGATACTTTGACAACCCTGATCATGTGGGCGTTTGTAAAACCAAGAAAAAAAAATTGGTTCCTAAGAATCCGAAGGTGCCTATAGTCTGGGTGGGTGGGTGAATTCGGTAGCATAAGGCCTTACCATCAAACGCATATCCGATTCCGCTTTGCACAGAATAGGCAGTCGAAGACGGTGCCGTGACATAAGGCCAAGCGTCATAAGACCAAATTTCGAAATTTGGCCTTATGTCGCCTTATGAAAGTGACATAAAGCCAAATTCGATCATTTGGCATTATGTCGCTTTCATAAAGCGACATAGGGCCAATTTGGCTTTATGTCGCTTCTCAATTTTCTGTTGCATATCTGATTTTACTTATGTATGTCCCACCCCATTGGGACATACATACATCCAAATTTATTTTGTCTAAGATGGGACACAAATCCAAAATTTTCGGAGAGATGGAATTTAAAAAAAATCTTTGTGGATTTCCATTAGGCATCCAAATCCTTATCATCCACTTATGTACATATGTACAATAATGTATGTATGTATTTATGATGTAAAAAAATTATACAAACAATTTAATAGATTACAATAATTATAATATTCATTTATTATTTCATACAAGAAGAACTGAAAATCAAACAAACAAAATCGCGCGATTTTTTTAGTTTTATTTTCTCAAATTCTGAAATTCTCAAAAACTAAAATTTTATAAGTTTCTTTTGTCAATTTCTCAAGTATTAGAATTTTTTGTTTGTTTTCTTATTAGCTTTGTATATATGTACATATGTAGAGGTTATGAAAAATTAAAAGAATGCAGCTTGCTGCTTACATGTTTCACATTGGCTATGTACACAAATGTACTTGCCTACACCCACACGAGGAACAAATATTGAAAGGTTTGCATTGTTTTTTCGCAAATTGCTAGTAACTGTATTTTAGTTGTAATTGTAAGTAATGCGTAAAGATAAACCAAGATAAAAGAGCAAAAAACATAATTAACTAGTTAGACTTACTTGTTGCATACTCTTCTGTGTATTTGAATTCTCCAAGCTAATCTAAAACTAATATGTAAGGTGGGATATAAGACGAGCGAAATTTACACTATGTATTACTTTATCTAATGCTCAAAAAATTATATAAAATCTTTGGATTTTGAGACTAAAATAGAATAATAGTGAGAACGCAGCTTAAACAGTTCGTTGTTTAAGCGAAATAGTTAAAGTCTGCTCCTAGTACGTACCATTTGGCTTTACGTCACTTTACGAAAGCGACATAATGCCAAATAATTTTTGGCTTTATGTCACTTTCAAACTTAATGCATAATGCCAAATGACCGAATTTGGCTTTATGTCACTTTCATAAAGCGACATAAGACCAAATTTCGAAATTTGGTCTTATGTAGCTTGGCCTTATGTCACGGCACCGTCGAAGACCAGTGCGGCCATGCAAGAATGGCGTCGTTCTTAGAGAGTTGGGGAGTTGTATGGGTGTAGGTGGTGTACTTTAGATTATCTTGGATCCTCGTCCATGCAGCTTCAGTAGAAGTCTTTTTTGAGGGTACGGTATGCTCTGGCCATGTTTCCTATGGTTCTGTGTCCAGCTATAACATCAACGAGCACATGAATTTGGCCTCTTGCTATAGTGAAAGCAGGGTTGTTGATCTTTTCTGGTCGACTGCGGGTTATAAGGTTCTTAGCTGCGTTGGTGGCAGGTAAGATTTGTCTGTTAGCTAGTGCTATTTCCATTTTTGAACCCTTGCTGGCCAGTTCGTCTGATATTTCGTTTTCTTCTATTGCTCCGAGTACCCAGCAGAGAGAATCTGTGTGGTCTCCTATAACACTGAGTACCGTGATGTAGTCCTTAACGCTTTTTGGAATCACGAGGTTGGTGTCAAATGCTTTAAGTACGGCTTGGCTTTCCACGCAGATAGTGATCTTCTTTGCTGGAAGTTCCCGTGTAAGAACATACTGCTTAGTCGTAGTCGTAATCGGCCAGTCGGTAAGACCAGTATATGCGTAGTTTTTCAGAGTTGCTCTTGACATCCGAATTTTGTGAGACTATATGACTTAAAAATGCCTTGAATGAGCAATACAGATAGATGGCCACAAGATAAAAGAAATTGCGCTTATTAAGGGTGTAAGGTTAAATAATTTTTTTTTTAAGACTGAAGATAAACCAATGTCCTTAAATTGTCGTACGTCGCGTCGAGAAAAGTTCTTAAGACCAATTACGAATAGACAGAATGTGGTATGTTCTTCTATTTAATTGGAAATACAATTATTGAAGAGGTTTTTATAACTGAAGTCTTATCTTTCGAAGCCCGTCCGTAAATGGAAAGCAATTAGCTATCTTTTTTGGGTTTTCAAATATATATCAAAACCTCAATTTACCGTCATATCGATAACGATTCCCCAATTATTGTTAAATAACAAAGAAAAAACAAAAAAACAGTCTACGACGCACAACACTCGTTAAGCACACCCCTTCAAGATAGCAATCCATTCCCAGTTGGCCTTCCCTCAATACTCGTAAATACTAAATCTTTTACGCACCACAGCACACCACACAAGAATCTGAAATGAAAATCTCTTCTGATTTGTAGATAGAAACTTTAGTCCGCATATGTGTACCACAGTACCAGTATAATGGTATCCTTGAATGTCCTGAACTGAACTGAAACATATGAAGTGCTGTACAGTTTGCTGGAATACTGCCTCCATGTCCATTTATAAGAGCAAAAGTGTTAAGTAGGATACGAGATACATAATGAATTTGCTGTCAAAGGAAAAGGAATCGTTCTCATGTGAAGCTCCACTCGTTAGTTTTAAATTCAATTTGTTAGCAGTTTTAATCAGATTTACTTCCAAAGAATTTTCAAAAGAGAAAATTAAGTTTTTCTAACTTTGCAGATGCTAGTATCGTATAATGAAGTCAGTCTTTTTCCAGCGGGGGGGTTAATTTAAACAAGTGTTTGCAAAGTAGATGTAGTAACAGTTACGATAGGTAGCGAAGCCATGTCTCATAGATATGTTATTTGAAGCAGTCAAAACTTTATCTGCAAATTCATTCCTGTACTGGCTTCTGCCAGAATCTGAGCCATCCTAATTGCCTCGGCATTTATCTTTAAGATCAGATCAATGCAGTGACAGCTTCAAGAGCACTTTAAAGCATAGATTGGACGAACAACAACAACGAACAACGTCTAATAGCAAATAGGGAATGAAGCAGAAGAGCTGGAACGGATGGAAGGGTCAAAGTATCGGTAGTGACAGTCGGCTTATTAACTTCTCAAAAATAGTCCTGCAATATAAAGTCACATTGAATTCGGTCGGAGGACTGACTCGGCTGGGCGTTCTGTCTTCTGTCTTCGACTGTTTTTTTTTAAGAGGTTTTTTTTAGAGATACTGCGATTGGCTTGCCTTTGCTGAAATTAACACCCCCTATTACGGTTAGAGTCGAACGAAAAAAGTGACGAATGTGACTATTTCGTATTACGATTAGCGACTCGCTGACATTTTATTGGCTTCAAACGTCAGATTTTCGGCGAATTGTGACTTCAATCTATTACGGTTAGCGAACGTTTGACCAGAAATCAATTTCTTCTGTCAAAATCACTCGAATGAAATAATCTGATGACTACGTAGTGCAATTATAAATTAATAAAATTATTATTAAATATTTTATTAACAGTAAAATAATGTGTTGAAATATGTATAAATATCAATCTTTAAAAAACCAATCTTTGCCAATTTAAAAAACTGGTTGAGTTGATGGAGGCAAAGTCGGTCGAGTTGACCTAGGCAAAAACTCAGCAACCACTTGCCAGAATGAAAAAGGACCCGTTCTCCCGTTCTCGAGGAAACTATGAATAATGGAAAGATACTTGAAAGTCACAAAAAAAAGCAAGGAAATGTGCAAGACTTTAAAGACGTGATCAAAATCTGGAAAGAAGCCCTTCGTCCATTGGAGAATTTTCTTCGAAGATAGAACCAAAAATGAAAGTCGCCCAAAGAAAGTGTGGGCGATTTAACATTTTTACTTTTAGGGCTATTTAGCATAATCTGAAATCGCCGAAAAATATCACGTTTTGGACGATTTGCCATTTTCGTTAAATTGGGTTTAAAAGTGTGCACAAAGCGAATTGTAACAACTACAGTAACGGTTACAGCAGAATGTTGTTTTTCTTCATATTATTTTGATTATGAAATTAAATATATGAAACGTATATACATTTAAAGGGTGCTCCAACCATAATGCCGATGTTAATTGTGAGTCACACCTTAACGTCAAGTTTTTTGCCCTTCTTAATTAGACATTTCTTTGTTTCAGTGTTTGACAAATTCTGGAGGTATTGATCTAATAAAAAATATCTATATCAAACAATTACCCAGAGCCGGATTAAGATTCTTAACGTTCATAATTAATGCCTGTATGAAAATGGAATATTTTCCTGAAGCGTGGAAAAAAGCCAAAGTTGTGCCCATAATCAAAGCCGGTAAGCCCCCCGAAAGTCTTGATAGCTATAGGCCAATTAGTTTACTTAGTAGCCTCAGTAAAATCTACGAGAAGGTGCTAAAGGAACAAATTTCAAAATTCATTTGCGATAACAATATATATCCTCAAGAACAATTTGGTTTTAGGCGAAATCACAGTACTTCTCATCAGGTACTTAGAATATGTAACCATGTCAAAAGAAATCGTTCCTTAGGCAGGTCTACTGGAATGCTGCTTCTAGACATCGAGAAGGCATTCGATACTGTTTGGCATGACGTACTTTTATTTAAAATGATTAATTTCAACTTTCCTCCACATATCTGTAAAATTGTTCAAAGTTTCCTGTTTAATCGTTGTTTCAAAGTTCATGTCAATCGGGTGTCCCCCAAGGCTCCGTTCTTGGTCCAATCTTGTATAATCTGTTCACGTCAGATTTACCTAATCTACCCGACTGTAATACAGCTATTTTTGCCGATGATACAGCGATATTTTCATCGCATGAGCTCGCTCTTATCATTGAGAGGAATCTCCAAAATGCGATGAAAATATTAGATATTTATTACACAAGATGGAAAATTAAGCTGAACGAGGAAAAGACACAGGCCATCTTTTTTACTCGAAAAAGAAAAGCTTGTTTCCTTCCCAATAGGCAATTACAGGTAAATGGAAAATATGTCAATTGGGAGCCCTCCGTAAGATATCTTGGTATATACTTAGACACCAAACTGACATTTAGCGCTCATATCAGTAAAACAATAAAGAAAATCGCCATTGCCATAAAGATGCTTTATCCCTTTATCAATAGAAAATCACTTCTATCGATTGAAAATAAAACTATTTTTCAAGCCATTCCGCTATATGGCTGCCAAGTATGGGAAAATTTTGCAAAGTGCCACATAAATAAATTGCAAATATCGCAAAACAAATTATTAAAATTGATGCTAAATTTGCCTTGGCATCACTCCACCATGGATATTCACCATAAAGCGAATGTTGAATTGATCCTCCACAGAATCGAAAAACTTAATTCGCGTTTCTTAGACTGCTGTAGTTTTGCTGATAATCCGCTCATAAATGAACTAAATGAATACTAAGAACACTATAATAAACTTATTTTCCAACTTTGATATCTACTTTTAAGCTGACTAATGTATTATTTTTGCGTTTACTTATTTATTTATTTATTTACTTGTTATCTATCTATTTATACATTGTTATTCATATTATTTATTTATTTATTTATTTATTCATTTATTATTTATTTATTTATCATTTATTTATATATAATTTATTTATTTACTTATTATATATTTATTATTTATTATTTATTTATTATATATTTATTATTTATTTATTATTAATTTATTATTTATTATTTATTTATTTATTTATATTGTTTGCTTGTATTTATTTATTTATTTGTGTATTTGCTTATTTATTTACATGTATGCACATACGTACCTATGTCATATACAATTTTCTCATATATTTTTGTACATACAAATTTCAATGTACCTACATTGTTCTTTTTTTTTTTCTTTTTTTTTTTTTAAATTTAAATTGAAGGTTTTTTTTTTGTATTTTCCTTCAGAATAATTTATATTTTCTCCTTGTTAACTGTATATCTAATCATCAAATAATGTTTCAGAAGAAAGATAAAGCCTATCAAATCTCTGTATTGTAAAATGTGCGGTAACAAACCCTATGTAAATTATACACGAAATAAATATCTATCTATCTATCTAATTCAACCATGGAGAGGTACACCATTGAGCAGCACGTTAAGATTGTTGAAGCCTTTTACGAAAATGGGCGTTCAAATTAAAATGCATTTCGTGCACTTCGTGATTTTTTTGGTCAGCATAATCGACCAAATGTGTCCACAATCGCGAGATGATAACGGACTTCTTGTGGCCAGAAATTGAGGATATGGACCTGCATCCAGGTCATCATATGTGCTTCCAACAGGATGGCGCCACTTGCCACACAGCCAACGAAACAATGGCTCTTTTGCGCGAGAAAGTCAATGGCCGTGTTATCTCACGTGGTGGCGATGTTAATTGGAGGCCACGATCATGTGATTTGACATCGTTGGTTTTCTTTCTTTGGGGATATTAAAAAGAAAAAGTGTACGTCAATAAGTCAAGAACATGTCAAGAGCTAAAGGATGAGATAATTCGGCACATTAACGACATTGAACCTCAATTATGTCTCAGAGTCATTGAAAATATGGACCATCGGATAGAGGTACTCGTATGCCACCGAAGCCGTGGCGAGCATTTGGCCGATATTTTGTTTCACACATCATTGTCATAGATCCTTCTATCATAATAAAAAATATTAAGATAATTCTCTGAAAACTTTTTGTTTTATTTACAATGAACATCGTGCGTTTTCGTTGGACCACCCTTTAATAGCGGGTGAAGCGGCGAGGTTCGCGCCACGCTTCGCACACGGACGGACGTTGCGCCCCCCCTCCCTCCCCCGCTCGTTTGTTCCCCCTATATTGTAAGTGGAGCCTGACTTTTTGTTTTAATATATCCATTTCTTCAATCCTTCATATCGGATTAAAGCTGTTTTTCTTTTCATTACTTACTTCAGATCGGGCCATTACATTTCTCAGTTTTTAAAATACAATGGTCTACTTGAACGGATGCTGAATAAAAAAGGAAACTTTTTCAAATTCGTCAAAGTCCTACAGGATGAGGAATTTATGAAAAGCCGTAATTTCTCTATGTTTATAGAAAGTGGTGGAATTATTGGTATCTGAAAATTGAAGTATTTAACTGAAGAAAACTATTCATTTTTTTAATAGATAATTAGATGATTTTTACTCATACATACATAATGTACATATGTTGGTTTTTTTCGGATTCCGATAAAACGCCCATTTCTTCTTTGGGTGATTTGACATTTTTAATTTTTTTGGTCAATCTGTCATAGTGTTATGTTAAATCGCCTAAAAAGGTTGGGCAATGTGACATTTTACAGATTTTAGATTTAGTTTTGGGCGATATGACACAGATCCGCCTTAAAAAAGCCGAAACACAAAATCGCCCAAAATCACTTTTTTGATTTTTTTTTGATTTTTTGCATTCTGGGCGATTTGACACTGAGCCGGCTTTTTTATTTAGTGCCGGCTGTAGCTATAGTCGGCTATAGGCACTATTCATTATGTACTCGTATTTACCAAACCCATTCTAGAAATGTATTTTTTTTAATAAAACACTATTCTTAATATTTAGTACATTAAATATGAAACCAGTTAGACGGTTTCTCTGGATTGAATACATATTTTAGGATCTTAAAGGAAATCCAAGTGTTTCTGATAATAAGGCATCATTGTACAATTTTGGGCTTGGATAATCTCTTATTTTATTTGTTGCTGCTTTGCCTTACACAGCCCAGTCATTTGTGTCGACTATAGACGTGGCCAGTGTATGAACTCTGGAATTGCGGAAGTAACTAATGTTCTTATAGTGAGGTGAAATGCTGGGACAAATCATCACAAATCATCATTTTATTTATCTTCCCAACCATCAACCATCGAAATCAATTTAAACTTTTAACTCGAATTAAATTGCAGCTTATTTCACCAACTATCAAAACAATTTTGCTTTCTAACACTTCACAGCTGATATTTGAAGTTTTTTTCCTCTGACAGCTCTGACTCTTTACTCGAATGAAAAAGTTCACTAACTGTTATACCACGATAGCAGTGATTCGCATGGGAATTCGACTCGAGTTGAACGTTCGATTCGCTAACCGTTATAGGGGTGTAAACGGCGGGGTTTCAGTACTGATGTGAAGACTGCTGTCAAACAAAGCTTCTTACTACTGAAGCACTTACTTGCTTGTATTTGAAAGTCGAAGAGTACCATATCTTCTGGCTCAATTGACCAGTCAATGGATCAGTCTCTGAGTCTGAGGCTCCATGTCCTAATCATAAGACACATATAGTATATAGTACCTATACATCCTAGGCCATATCAGCTCGGGTAGTGTGCATTTTAAGTCTTCTTACACGCAATCACCATCAACGGTTTATGGTCGCTGCCATGAATCTAAGCAGAGCCTATTTTAAACCAAGCTATATTAATCTTATTTATACGATCGAAAAATTCCTCGTAAAACAAAACCATAATTCTAATTTAAAAATTAAGTGAAGCATCCATACTCAGCAGAAAAAAACAAATCAATCGAATTATTCCCCATCACGTCCTTAATGAATCCATCCTCATTCTTTTCCAATCACAGTCTACTTCCAGGATGCCAATTGCCACTAAATCACGCACCTCATGAATTCATTTTTTCATACTGTCCACGACACGTTATTCAGTGTAATTATTATTGTAGGCGTTGTGCGAGTATGTCCTTTGCGCTAAAAATAGAATCCTATATACAGCCGTGTCCTGGATTCCAATGGATTTCGAATATAAATAATGCCAACGGAAGACGATATCAATCTAAATGGATGCCAATTTATTACGGGTTAACCGTATTCCTTCAAAGCTTTTATGCCATGGCATTTCTTTTCATGGAAATTCTTTCTGCATGTGTGTGTTAGTGAGGATCTAAAAGTGCGTGAGAATGAGGCATAAAAATTACGACCCGGTCAACAATAAATCTTCTTCGGATGTACGAGTACTATAGGCCTCATCAGCAAACCGTCGAAGGTAAGGTAGATAGATATTGATGAAGGTCACCATAACCATACCAGCGGGCGGCCATAAACCAAGACATTCCAATTGAATGGCGATAATTTGGAAGTTTTTCGCCCGTTTACGGTTTATGTATTCAAGTTTAGGGAAGCATAACTCAAGTGATAACCAAGAACTAAGTAGAAACTCATGAATAATTTACACCGACTCCAACAATAGTGTATTGTTCTAGAGACTGACAGGGAACGTAGAGGACGATGTTTACCTCGGCTATTATCTCTACCAGTAATTCAAATGAAAAAGTAACTCTTTTGCTAGATAAGAGATAATTCGCCGAGGGTATTCATTCATTTAACTTCAGTGCCTTTTGATCGGAGGAAGGTTGGCAAGGAGGGCGCAACTTCAAATTCATTGTCACGTTCACACAGAGTGTGGAGTGCTCAACTTGAAGTCTGAGGGGTGTATTAAACGATTCTGCATTGTCCATGTGCTATGGAGTAGAAAATTGCTGAGAGTCTAGGACAAGTTAGGAATACAAATTTGAGACAGTGGTTTTTATGAATTATTATCAACTCGGGTGCGATATGGAAAATGTTTGAGGAATATTTCAATGCACAGTACATTGATGAAATTTTTAAGACAAAGGTGAACTTTGTAACAGATGCGAAGACATATTTACATATCTTAGATACATTGTTGTGAAATTAACAGAATGTATGAAGGTTGTCTATGAAATATTAGGGTGACTGACAGTAAAATTATTCACCTCCTGTTAAAGGATCTTACCTTCCAATGGCTTTTCATCATTCCAAAATTAATTTATGTTAGGTTAGGTGTGCGGGCTGACGGGAATGGTCACATCCTCATCACACTTAGGTTCGCGTGAACCCATTGTGGTACCCATTATATGTGTTGGTTCCAACCATCCGGACGTTCTGGCAAGCAGACCCGATGGTGATCCATCCGATAGCTTGTCGATTTGTTCGAAGAAAAATTTGCCCAGATTTCTATTTCTGAGTCGGCAGAGGTTTGGGCAGTAACAGAGAAAGTGGGTCATGACCGCACCCCCTGCATTTATAATCATCGTTAAGCCGACATTTTTACGTATGATATCTTTCTATTCACAGAATATAATCAGAAAGGCTTATAATGCGCTCTTCCTCTGCAAAAGAACAGCGGAGAAAACTTGGGGGCTCAAACCGGCGATGATCCACCGGCTGTAGTACGCAATGATAGTCAGACTTACGTACGGGGCATTTGTCTGGTGGAAGGCAGCTCTCAGGAAAATCATATTGGGAAGATTAGCGGCGGAACAGAGAAGAGGGAGCCATAACGGGAGCCCTGCGTACAACATCCACGGCAGCACTGAACACTTTTCTGTATCTCATACCACTTGATCTGCATATGCACCTGGCAAGCAAGAGTGCGATCAGCCTTGCTAACTAACTTAGCCTACTTCAAGAATAGAAGCTACGGTCATAGCGCTATTCTTAATGAACTTAATATTGGCAACCTCAATAGAACGGATGACACTTTTGGACTCCGATGCATCATACGGGGGGTGGTGAGGCGGGGCACTGCCTGTATACTTAGCACCACCATCATGCGGCATCAGGGCGAAAATAAAGAATACTATTATTGGTATGGCAGGCAATAGATGGTCAGTTATAGAGGGACATAGGGTGTCCAAGAATTCTCGCACTCAATGTCAGTAAATGTCAAGCTATCACGTACTCTCGTAAACGTCTCCCACCTCCTCCCCCACACATTATCACATCTGCAACGAACCTGTCCCCTTTGTCACCATATTACGCGATTTTGGTGTTATTTGTGATAGGGAACTCAACTTCAGGATAGGATGATTAGCAGAGCCAACTCTTCGCTTGGTTTTGTGCAGCATTGGTCCAAGTAGTTCTCGAACCCATATGTCACGAAATCCCTTTACATCACATTCGTAAGGCCTCTGCTTGAATATTCGAGCCAAGTATGGACCAACACTGGTCTATGTGAGGCTAAGCCGCCACCCCATAACATATGGTCCCCTTAGTCTCTCGAAAAATGTCGGGAAGTTGCCGATGCATACTTTATACACCAACTCTTGACAGGAAACATCGATTACCCGGTCCTTCTTGAAATTATCTGCCTTGCAGCCTCCCACCTCTTCCTGACCTAGTTACCACCCTAATTTTATTAATCTCTACACTCAAACTTAGTCTTAATATAACTTTTGAGTTTCCCTTTTCCTAGTGTTGTTGGCGTTGATGTCGTCTTACCGACTGAAAGCAACACCCTATCGCTGTCAACTGGGCGAGTCCTGCAAGCTTTACTTACAGAGAAACTGCATATTTCTTGACGACCTCCGAGACAACCAAATGGCTTCCTGAGTCCAAAGATATCTGTAGAAGCTGCGGGGGTGGGGAAGAAAGCCAATCGACCCAACATCTACTCTGCTACAGCCCCACCCTCCAAGAACGACGGCTCCGTATTTCAGGACATAGATTCTTAGCGGACATATCTCGGAAATTTAAAGATATCGAATCTTCTAAGATTCACCAGAGCAACAAATGGTTAACGAGTTGGTAAGAAAGAGAATTTACTCCCAAACTAAGAGGGGATTGGCAAATGAATGCTCGAACAATTGCACACCGTTTTAAATTTGATTTACAGCCGGAGTGAATAATATGGCCGAAAATATCGCATAGTATGCGTCCTACAGTTTTCATTATTCACATAACGGTAATTAGATGTATTGCGCATTTGTCATGTTGTGCCTCATAAGACGTAAAATTGCGTTACGGATCATTTCTCTACAGAAAATGGTGTTTGAATCGAGATCAAACATTTAATGTTGGTGCCTTATATCCCTAATAGAAACCTTACAAAATCGGATCATTTTTTTATTTTTGATTTTGAGGCTCGCGACCCCCCCGCCCTCCCACACTTTTAAAAACACTGCCCTACACGACTGCAGTGGAGTTTTTTGAGTGACAGAATGAGTTTAACCAATACGTATTTTTTGACATTTTGTATAACACATTTCGAGAGAAGTAATTTGGAAGCACAGGTTTTATCGCGGCTTAGCTCCTAATCATTCCTAACTCATTCCATAAAGGTTCAGTTGTTATTGTATCTTAAATGGAATGCTTTTTTAAGCCTATACAGGTTACAACAAAAAAAACCTATTGTATGTTTCTGACTACCTACATATCAATCAATAAATCGAAATTATGTGTAAACATGACATTCTCAAAATAACTTGTTAGGTGATTTGAATGTCAGGTACCAGCAGACGTAAAATTATTCTGAGTGATTTTTCTTAGAAAGTTTCTCTGACTTCCTTTTTCGAGAAGATATCATTCTCGATATTATTTCGTTAACAAAGTTCAAAAGGGAAGTTCCAAGCAAGGTGTATTTCATATATCATTTCTGTCGAAAAACTTTTTCCCACTTTTGTTGCTTTATTATTAGTTTTGTTTGCCGTGCAAAGTTGGCGGTCATTTTCAATTCAACTCTTTAGTTTTCTAGTTCTTAAGAATATGAAAATAGGAGAACCGATCGATTGGAGTACAATATTACGAGTAACAAAGCTTATTCCATGTGTACGAGTATTTAGTTCTCAAAGCTAAACTTTAAACAGTTCCTTGCCTGGGTATTAAATCCCTTTGTTAATAGAAAAGTATTCCTTAACTACAAAAGAAAAGAGCACAGGATACTTGCACTTTTCATATAACAACTGAATTCAACACACACTAGCATAAAACTTTATTAAAGTTTTAATTTCAAAAGGACGCCAACTCTCTAAGACAGATTTTTCAAAGACAAAACCAAGAGGAATTTCTTTGCTGGTCTGATCCTTTAGACTTGCTACACATCCGCCTGCACTTTGAAACGCTTCTTTTGTACGAGGTCATGTAAGGAGGTTTGTGATTTTACTCTTGAAATTCATGAAATACTATCTTAAGTGTGCAAAAGTTAAAGTGACCTCAGGGCAAAAGCGATAAACTGGAACTGGGTTCAGCATCTTCAAATGCTAACCGAATGACAGGAAATAGCACCACATAAACGCAAATCGATGGCATTATCCTTCGTGTGGGTTTGTGACTTTGTTTTTGTTGAATAAGCTATGTAGTATTACAGTTTATGCGGTGTGAATGAATGGCTTTACTTTTTTTGCATTTAGCTGGTTTAATTTAGAATGAATAATGTATCTCGGTTATACATATGTATTTGGAATTCAGAGGATTTTGTGAGCAAGTTTCCAGGAACTGATTTGGTGTACGAAAGATAACAGGTTTAGTCCTGTTGTCCAGGACGATTTGGAAATATTCACACTTTGTCTGAAGGGAAAAACTAGTCCCAGAACCGTATTCTGCAGATAAGCGAACCTTAATCACAACTATAATTTTAAGGTTTGTAGCTGTAGTAGCAACATGTCGTCAGACCAGATTACTTTTTTGAATGTTTTTAGGTTTTCCCAAATATTCGTATGCTTTGCTTGTGCGTTCTATTATATTAAGTCCTCAGTTTAGCTTTTTATCTAACACTGGTCTTATTTACCTGCCACTTTTATAAATAATATTCTGGAATTCACCTATCCTTCTCGTGCGGCAAACGAAGGACCCACCCTAGACCCAAAAGACCGAAAATGGCCTCTGGTGTTAGTGCTCGGGCCTAATACCAGAATCTCCGTGCATCTTGGAACATTTCGCAGCGTATTTCAAGCTGAGGTCCATGCCCTTAAAATCTGCGCCTTGATTAATCTACAGAAAGGAATCAAGGGCGCTAACATAAATGTCTTCTCAGACAGCCAAGCTTCACTCAAAACGCTGAGCTCCTACTCTTTGGACTCAAGACTGGTAAAGTGGTGCTTCAATACTCTCTAATCCCTAGCTACTCACCATAAAGTCGAGCTTTTGGGCGGTGCCTGGTTATAGAGGCATTGAAGGAAATGAGATTGTGGGTACTCTGGCTCGTTAAGGTTTAACTGCCAAATTCTCAGGCCCGAAACCCTACTGTGGCATAAACTGGGCAACAATTTCAGCCTTAGTTAACAAATGGGACGATAACCTTCGTCTCTCTCATTGGAGAAATGTCTCAGGGCTCAGGCAAGCTAAAGTGTTAATTAATCCTTATACCCATCAAAATGAACTTCTGAACTTCTGAAGTTATGATACCGCCTAAACAAGTTAGGCCTGTCTAGCAAGACCGATTGTTGACTCTGTTAGAGGAGGTCTAGTCGGCCGAGCACGTCTTCTGTGAATGCCTGGCACTTTTTGGGGTCAGACGGCGCCGGCGTACCCTACGTTATTAAAAAATAGAGAGACATTTAAACCTTTTTTTACATTCTGGTAAATCTTATGAACGTAGGATTTTTCTGACGAGGCGAAGTTTAACCTCCCCCCTGCTTGTTCGCTGTTGGATGGGGGTGGATGCGAGGTTGGATATATCCAAAGTTTCTTTGAATCGATTTTTATACTATTGCTCTATCTTATGTTCAAAAACTAAATACCCTATTTAACCATTAGTTATTTAGCTTTTGAACATTAGATAGAGTGATAGTATAAAATTCGATATAAAGAAACTTTGTATATATCCAACCTCGCATCTACCCCCAATCCAACAGCGAACAAGCGGGGGGTTGCAGGGGGGCAACATGCTCCCGAACATATTTCACTGTTTTTCCACAAAACTTTGCCACCGATGTTACCTGATGAATATCTAATTTTTAAATGGAATCTTTAAATTTTTAATTTTTGAGCATAAGATGAAGTAATGCATAGTATAAAATTCGAAAAAAAAGAAACGCAAAGATCGTGGAAATGAAAAAGGTCAAATTGTGAAATTTAACTAATTTGGCAATGCTACAATTTCAAAAGCGAAATACGAGTATGTAACACCAACATTTTTGCAATTTAGTCTTATTGCGTTGGGCCTAATTTCACGTCACCGGATGGGACATTCAATATTGTGCCCACATCATGAAAAAAATCTTACATAGAAATGTATTTTTATTTTATTAATAAAGTTGCAAAATTGTATCTGACTTCTATTTTACTTCTTCTTGCTAAAAGTGGTAATTTATTTCACATTTAAAGGGAATTAAAACCACACAGTTTTTTTGGAACACATTGCATGGGAACGAAGTCCACATCACTAAAGTGGATGTAGTTCCCATCAAGTGAGAACTAAGTCCCTCATTGAACTTAGTTCTTACTTACTTAGTTGGCGCTACAGCTCGAGGTGAACCTGGGCCTGCTTCTCGCAACCATTTGTGTGTGCGTGTTATATTTTTGCACGAATGGAAGGGACCTACAGTTTTTTGCCGACTCCGAACGGCGAGTTGAGAAGCTCAATCGTGACAAATGATACTCTTTGATGCTTGTCAGACATTCGAAAGAGGTGGGCACTGTGAAAAACTTTTAGGTGTTTGCGGCGGGATTCGAACCCAAGACCGCTGGCTCAGTAGTCCGACGCACTAACCACTTGCGCAACTTAGTTCCCGGGGACTTATTTCCCTGCACCCCTTAACAAACCTAACCCAACTGTCAGTGTCGTATAAACAGTCAAATGCAATTTGCAACCGCAAAGTTCTGTTCTGTACACAATGGAAAATTTCCCCGGCGCGTTACTAAACGATGTGAAAAGGAAAGGAAAACGACAACCACAGAAAATAATTTCTCATTTCCAACAATAACTGAGATGATATTACAATCAACGCCTTCAACACTTACTTATGTTCCATATTCGTTTACAGTTCGCCGAGTATACGATTACATCGCGGAATAAAATTCAGTCACTGGACTACTTTTTTCCTCGCGGTATTTGTGACACAAATATTCATTGAAGAATGCACTTTCCAGGTCAAGTTCAAACCGAAATAGAGCAATGCGTCGGTTCCCACAAAAAACTCACCCCGAAGGGGTAGACAAATATTCCAGCGTCGACGCAGTACAAAACATAGAATATACCTATACCTACCTACCCCAATGGGATTGCTTGAGATACGAATAACTTGGGTTCAGGCATTTACAAATTTCCGATACGTGGTATTGCTTGCCGATATACGCGACGGATTACATTGTAACAGGTGCACCCATGATAGGAGAAGTAAAAGTACGATTGTTTCATAATTTCCTACTCGTATAGAGAAGATTCTTGGTATTTCAATATTGAAACGGGGGAAAATGTTCAAGAAACAGTTAATTGCAGCCATAGACCATAATTTTAACAGTCTCGACATAGATATGTATTCTCATTTGGAACGTTCAGTATTTTAATAATAAAAAACTGGCCAAGTGCGAATCAGACTCGCGCTCAAAGGGTTCCATAGTTTTAAAACTAGTTATATTTTGTTTAAATAACTGTTTCGTTTCTTTAACACAAGAAACGAAAACGACCCACCTCTATAACCTTTTGACTACCATTGGTTACAATTGTAACCACACTATTCAAATATTTTTTTTTTTTATTTAAAGATTTAAAAGAGTTGTAGTATGCATGGAGTTCTCTTTATTCATCAATTCTCTTCTCTTATACCAAATTTGAACTTTCTAGAATTTTTAATTACAAAGTTAGCGGTTGATTTTGTTGTCAGTTTGGGAAAAATTCGTAACGAGTTTTTAAAGGATCCTTTGATGGTTTTTTGTTTTGTTTATTTCACCCATAAATCCAACCAGATAAGATATGTTTTCTAGCGTAAGTTCGAAGTTACGTTTTGTACATTGTATTTTGCGTAAATACGAGTGCAAAAAACCAGCCTGTTGTCACTTGGCTACCTATGTTCACATTTGTAACCAAGGTCCTGTAGGCTTAATTCAAGGACGAAACATTCTAAAAAGAAATTAATTGTCTTCCTTTAAGTACAACCAGTAATATTAAATTACGAAATAACTGTTTTGTCTCATATAAATAATTCAGTAGTCAAAGGGATAATCACTTTACAAACTTATTATAAGTACTATTATTCACTATGAGAAATTGGATAAACAGTAAGCACGCGGCTGAGTGTGTAGCGCGTCCATTAACTTTTATTGCAATGCACTACTGAGTTCAGGAGTCTCAGGTTAGTTTCCTGGCAAAATCCGTATTTTTATTTATTTTTTTTATAATTATGGCATTACAATTTCGGATAGCCTTTTTTTTCCCAAAATTACTGTTAATCGAGTAGTGATAATTTCATTAAAATTGGTCTAGTAGTTTACGAATTTATCGGTTGATAAATTGAAACATCAATTCACTTCAGTAGTTTTCGAGAAAACAGTAGGGGCTTTTGGTATGATATTTTCCACACATTTTTGGCAATAACTCCCAAAGTTTGTAACGGAAGAATTGAGAAAAATCTTTGCTTCGAGCGTGGGATACCGGATGTTGCCATGATTTTTTTGGATATATGCCTACGAAACTTCACAAATTGGTATCTGCGTTTTAGATATGATGACAACCATTTAAGAAAAAGTCAAAGAAACCCTCGTTCGAGTTTATACAAAAAGAGGTTGCGGTCTACACGATCAAATGCTATACTGAAATCTGTGTAAATTGTATCGACATGGTTACCTTTACAGATTTCAGTAATAGCAAAGTTTGTAAAACGAAGAAGATTTGTAACTCTTGATCTGTTTTTAACAAAACCATGTTGGTTGTTGCATATCCAATTTTTACAAAAAATATTCAATTTGCCAGTAACCAACGAACCAAACAATTTAGGGATGGAAGATTGCTTCCAGATAGATACCCATGTAGTTTTGAATTGAATGAATTTGAATGAATTAATTTTTCTATATGTATTGAAAGGTACCAATCCCTAATGACAAATTAAATATGTGGCACAATACAGTAACGGAAGGGCACACATTTTTTCGATTTTTGGCATTTATAATGAAAAAAAAACGAATAGTGACCTTTTTTTTAATTTAAGCCTATATTTCGTAAGCTAATTGTTTCCGATATATAACATAGAAACATAGATACACAAAAATAATCGTAAACATGCCCTTTATAACATACCAAAATTTCATCAAAATCGAGGTGGTGTCCACTTTGTACACAATTATCTTTTTTTCGTTCAACAAATTGTGTTGTTTATAAATCAGCAGATGGTAGCCCTATGGGTATTGCTCTCCGATTTGCGGTGATTTTCATGCATACTATGGTAACCCAGTGAGAGCTTAAAAGAGGGACAGATTTATGAAAGCTATAGCAACCAGAATGAGATGCAAACGTCCTATCTTCCCTGTACTGACAATTTTTGTGGAACAGAGTATAGTTTCCTACTTTTAACCCTTATCCACCTAGCATACATCTCACAGATCCCGACGTACTTTCCAAATGTGTTAGTTTAGAAGTATAAAATAAGAAATGTTGATTACTAAACCCTTAACTACCTAGCAGCTATTATTGTCACACTAACTTAGGTAGTCACTACATTAAGTAGTCAACATTTCTTATTTTATACTTATAAACTAACATATTTGGAAAATTCGTCGGGGTCTGTGAGACGTATGCTAGGTGGTTAAGAGTTAAACTTAATATCAATACATGCTAAAAAATAAAAATCTTTGATTAGCTCATATAAAATTCCGGATTAGCTCATATAAAATCCGTATTGAAAAATAACATCGGAACACACAAAAACACAAAACAATTTTTTATTTATTTTTTCCTACTTATAGCGTTCATACTACAATGGATCCATTTAAGCGTTAAAAGGCGTATTTAACCAGAAGGGCTTAATTTAATAAAGCATGGCTCACACATAAACCAGGCTTGCCAAATGTGCCCCCGTTTATCATATCCTTCCCACGCTAAATTTTAGCGAGCCTAGTCTCAATTTTTTTATCTTTACGCTGAAAACTTTTTTTTTCAATATGTCAAGAACTGAGCGCATATTTAATGTACCTAGACACCTACCAGACAAATATAAGATTTTGCGGCTAAAATAGTGTAGAAGCCCATCTGCATAAAGTTAAAAATTAAGGGTGCGAACTACTCGGAGGGTTCCGTAATGGGGACATGCTTAATTTCTTGATAAAGAATTCATTTCACTTCCACTAACCTCACAAGAAGTTTGCGAATGACTTCGTTAGTCAAAACGAGATCCTGTAGAAGAAAGAAGCTTCTGAAAAGAAGCTATCATTGTATACAACGGATTCTATGGGACAGTTCTTTCCATCGGTTCGTCTTTAAGAAATAACAACCGTTGGTTTATGAATTAGCGATATCTCAGTGACTGTCATTTGTCTTCAGTGAAACCGGGCCTTTGATTGTGACCCATCATTGTTCAGAGGTAGTGAACCTATGTTTTCGCGAGATTCGATTCAAAAAATAACTTGTGGTTGACCCTTTGGGCATCCATTTCCGCGATGAGTTTCAAATGGCCGTTGAATAAAAAAAATGATTACCATTAATTTGAGGGTTGATGCGATTTATTCAAACCGAATAAAATCGTCATAATATTGTTCTTGCTGAAATAATACAATACATAAAATGCAAATAGAATCTACAACGTGCATCCAATTACATCCAATTGTACCACTTGTTTTTTTTTATGACAGATATTACAATAAATTTAGCTAGAAGAAGGGGACAGGATTTTATGATGCACAACATGATGGAACATCGATTTGATTGCTTTGTTTTAACGTTGCAAACATCATTGAGTATTACGAGTATATTGAATCAATAATATTGATAGCTTTGAGTGTTGGAACTCAAAGAACCGAAACCATAAAACCCCCCCAATGCTATAAGGATGTGGCAGCAGAAGTATAAATTAATAAAGATACCCTGTGCATAGGAGGCTGAATGATATGGATAACAATAGGATTTTATTGACGAGATAGATTTGGTAAATGGAATCACTTGATCTTCTAGTGTGGCAACAGGTACATGCGACACTAGTATTGTTGTTGATGTACTGTAGGCTATGGAGGCGAGCAAATAAATTGAAGTCACGTGGGAGGAAATAAAGCTCAAGTTGTTTATGTTTTAAAAGATTATTTACTTAAAATTAAATTTATTTACAATGTTAACATGACAAATCCTGCTTTAAGCTTTGCTGGTTGCATTCTTTTTCTTCTTGGACTTCTTGTCAATTTTTGTTTTCAGTTTATTTTTGTAGGCGATGCTGTCAACAAGATGCTCACGTTCTTCTTTACTATAGCAGGTTATGTTATTCCATGATGTCGCGACCATAATGTTGATGACGTTATACTTCATTTTGCAAGAACTTCGTGCACTAGCATTCTTTCGATAACGCAATTCTTCTTGATATCGAAATAATCGATATGCGAGCGTTGTCTTCGTTGAATTTGATTTCTTTTTGTGTATCTCACACATTTTACTTAATGCTGATGTGTGTTTTGCTGTACGAGTATCTGCAAACTAATAATTCAATTCGAGTTTGCTTTCCTATTTATACGTTAATTTTTGCAATCTACCTGTTGCAGGTAGATTTTCCCGATTTATTGCTCGGTAATTATGGGAAGTTTTGTTATTAAAAACATAGCAAATTAGGGTTAAGTTCATTTGCCGTTATAAAATACATACATAAGAACAATGACAGCATTGTAAACGCACATACGTAACAAAAAATTTCACCGAAGTACTGATAAAGCAATGAACAATTTTCGTTTACATTACATTACGCCTTTTCAGAACACCCAACCCTATAATAATATACAGTGCTGTTCGAAAAAAAATTATGTAGCAAAATGTCGTTCAATTAGTTCACAAAAGTCGATGAAATAATGAATTAGAGGTGCATTTAGCTCCTGATAGCCTGTCAAGATGACCCAAAGTAATTAGAAAACAAAAAAAAAAAAAAAAAAAAATGGGAAAAATCAGTTCGGAGTGCAAGCCTAACATTTTGAGTCTGTCACTCTGTCAGGTCTAAATTTAACAAACCGTCAAAGTTGTTAAAGATTTAATGTTGCTCAATAAAGTGTGGGACAATTAGCAGAAGGAAAGGCTCAGCAAAGCCAAACAAGACGACTCAGGTGGAAGACCGTTTTTTTTGTTCCAAAACCGTCGGTATCGGTTCAGGACTTCAGTGGATATCTAAAATTATCTATTTCGAGCTACACGAAAAAAAAATCAGCAGGATCAGTGGGAAAAAGGCTTGGAAAGGTGGACTTAGAGCACTCAAACCAGTATTAAAGCCGGATTTTCCAATAAGAATCAGAGAAAATGACTAATTTGGGCTGAGAGACATGTAAAACATGTGGACAAGTGGAATAATGATTTCTTTTCCAACGAATCCAAGTTTAAGCTGCATTTTGGAGATAGGAGGATTCTTGCGCGAAGAGAACCAATGGAAACAATGGATGCCTGGGCCTGCACAACTGAAGGTGTCGTGGTCTGGGGAGACTTTTCTGGAGGTGGAGAAGGTAGAATGACCTCTTTGGAATCGAAAGACACTACAGTAGGGCTGCCAGAAGTTATTTTGAAGAAACTAGTTAACGAGCATGCAAGCCCCGGACTTTCCCGGAAAAAATTGGATCCAAAAAAGTGTACAAAACTAGGACCAAAAACGCATGTGCTATTTGTTACAAAAAAAAAAACACATTTATGGCGGTACTTTATGTCTTAAATATTAAATAATTTATAGTTCTCACTTTATAGTGGCGCTAAATCGCATGATCTGGGCTGCTAATTCTGATCACCAAAACGGGAAATTGCACGATGCAGTAGGTAACTTAAATAATTCTCGGGCTGTATCCTGTATGGCATATAGCACCGTCTTGTTGAAACCACACCACATCCATATCCATATCTTGCATTTCAGGTACAAAAAAAGAATCGATTATCACGATAGCAAGCATCATTAACTGTTATTGCCCGACTAGGTGGATTTTCAAAGAAGAATGGTCCGGTGATGCCTCCAGCCCAAAATCAGCACCAAACAGTGATACGCAACAATCATTCGTGACTTTTCTGAACCCCTTTGACAATTTTGACGATTAACAAATGAGTCAAATCGCTGAAGATGATTTTGTTTTGCCAAACCTTCATTATTTTTAAATATTGCTCAACAATGTAAACACGTTGTTCTTTTAATTGGTCTGTTTTCGTACTTTTTTCACTAAAATTCACAGATTCTCAAAGATCAAGGAGTTAGGGTTAAAATAAAGTGTGCGTAAGTACAGAAAAAAATCAAATCTTGCGTGAATTTGGGACATAAATTACCTAATAGATAGAATATGTAAATATTAGCCAAATATGTTAATTGATGAACAATGAAAAACCCGGACAGACCCGGAAAATTTAGAAAAACTATACCGGACATTCCCCGCATAGGGGAAAAAGAGAACATGTCCATTAAAACCCGGACAGATGGCAACGCTACACTACAGCATTACTGGAGACCTTATGCATATGGACATACCCAGATACTTGGCATTTACCTCAATGGTGACATCAGCTCAGACTATATAGTCCCATACTTGGACTTCGAAAACCCTTCTCCTGGACCTTTCCAAGCAGAGAGAAATGGGAAAAAAACGAGGTACCCCAAGATTGTAAGTCCATCTACACAGATGGGTCAAAGATGGACATAGGTATAGGAGCGGGTTGCATTTCGGAGGAACTAGGAATAAATAGCTCCATACGACTCCCAGACCATAGCAGCGTTTTCCAGGCTGAGGTTCTAGCAGTGACAAAGGCAGCCCAGTTGGTGTCAATGATGACAATATCGCGAGATGATATCACTATTTACATTGATAGCTAAGCGGCCATAAAAGCAATAGCTGCTACACAAATACCACATGAAGAAATTGAGACTGAACGATGACGACATCTGCAGAGGATGCGGTGATGAAGAGGCACATGAGGACACAACCCATTTCCTCTGTCACTGTCCTAACCTCTGTCAATTGAGAAACAGAACCCTGGGCAAATTCTTCTTCGAAGATATAGACGAGCTATCAGTTGGATTACCATCTAACCTGCTGAAATTCGCCAAGGCTTCGGGATGGCTGTAACTGAGACAATAACACCACGGGTGGGAACGCACTATGGGTATCACAATGGGTACACAAGGACCTAAGTGTGATGGGAATATAACCATTCTCATCAGCCCACTAACCTAACCTAACCTACACTACAGCAGTTCATCTACGAGTCCTAGAATATGAATTAAAGTTTTACGCATCAGAACTTTGTGGTGATACTTGCAGATTAATTTTTCAACTGGACAATACTCCCAACCATACAGCCAAAATTGTAAATATGAAAATAATCTAGAATTTTTATAACCAAAATATTATGCACATTTGTTTTTTATTTTTATTTCTTTAGTTCAAGACAATGTTCCTCACCTCACCTCACCTCACGCGTCAGGCCAAATTCTGACGTTTGGTACCCCTATATGCACACTAAACATTTCAGCGAAGTACTGATAGAGCAATAAACAATTTTCGTTTATATTACATTACGCCTTTTCAGAACATCCACCCCTATAAAGATTCTCCTACCAGTAATCAATCTTAAACTGTTTTTTTTTCTGCTATCGATGAACACATCTAAAGTACCCGTTCATTCGATAACAGAAATTCCGGTTCTTCTTTGACAGGTCAGCGAAATGTTTTCAAAAGAAATCATTGTATTGACATTTAATCATACTCGTATAAAAGTATAATACCAGCTTGCTTTCTTTTCTGTAAGAGGATAGAATTCTTTATTTTTTCTTCGAAATGTTGGAGTGGCGAACTTTGTTGAAAATTCGATTTAACGAAAGACAATGCTGACGTGATTTAATTTGTCAGAAACTTTTGTGCACAACATTCAAGGCATTGCGTATAAGTATCAAATTTTTGTTCAAATATTGACTGTAAACGCAGCACGGCACGCTCACTTGAGTTTGAAGGGGGAAGAAGACCATTGACTAAAACTTCTCTTAACTGAGTTAAGGTTATGTATGTGTTTATATGTTTTCCGAGGAAACAATTCAAAGGAATACACTTCGCTTGTTCCTATGAAATTGAGGCAATTTGCTTGCTTTTTGTATTTTTTTTAAGAAAGTGAGCTTTGTAATGACTTAAAGAAGTTTTTGAATAAATTTCCAAGACCTTATGACAAAATTGTGGATGAATAATGGATAAGTTAAGCAGTAATGTATTTACATATCTGACCATGGGGGAAACTTAATTTTATTTGATTTCGAAGGTTTTTTAAGTAATTTGTACATTTTTGTAAGTTGTTGTATAATCATGCTGTAATCAGCGTAGCAACTTTGGAAAAAGAAAACCTAATGTCGACGTTTTACAAATTTGAAGACAAAGTAAAAGACCTTATTTCAATATTTGTAATTGGGTCATTCATTGGATTTCTACTAGGTACCTAACTTCGGACTTAAAAGTCTTTAGATATTCAGGTTCGGCATCGCAGTATTTATTCGCTGTATTGTTGAAGGAAGAGGATATATTCTCACAGAGTGACAATCGGATGGAAATTATAATTTAGGGGAGACTGGGGCACATTTGAACGTGAGGCAGCTTTGAACATCGCTAATAACAACTCAATTAATAAATATTTTAAAGCGTTAACCAAAATTTCCACATGGCGATACCCTCATCTTTAGTCGTCAATACTTTTCTGGGGTTTCCTCAGTCGTCGTCTGGCAGTAGCCGGGAGTGCAGAATTTATGCACACAATTTCGTTTTTTAATTATTTTTTTTGGAAGGGTGTTAAACATTTTTCGTGAGGATCTCAGTTTGCGAGTAATATTTATTGGAGGCACCGTTTCATTTGGAATAAGAATAAGATAAGCTTTTTGCTAAATAATTTTCTGTCATAAACCATTAAAATAGCTACAGTTCAAAAAAGCCCCAGGCCTGTTCAAAGCTGCCCCTAGTTGGGGCACATTTGAACATTAGGACTTATTTAAAAAATAAAAAATAAATAAATTATAAGCCTTTATTGAATTTACACTAATGTTGGATTAAATTGAAGGTTAATTTTACTTCTCAAAGAGTGAATAACTTAAGGTCCAATAATTCAAATATATTGGTGCCTCAGTCTCCCCTAATATTGTTATTTTGTGGTCACTGTTCGATATTCTGCAAAATATCGAAACAAAACATCACCGCATATACAACTTCATTTAGTCCTGTATAGAAAGATACATACACACACATTAGGTCTGTTCCTTTACTTTTTGCTCCAAAAATAGTAAATTATTGAATTTCAAGGAGTCGGGGTAAAATTCTCTCAGAGTAAGTCAAAATCACCAAAAAGTAAAGGAACGCGATTAACCACAAAAGCTGCTACAAACGAAATGTCATAAACATATGTGAAGCAAAAGTAACCAGAGTGTTGTTGTATGATTTTGGATTTTACAGAAAAGTCCACCCCTGACGATTTCCCAGAACCAATACAGTATGCAATATATTGCGAAATGCAAATTTCAACATTCAGAATGTTCAACTTTCATCTATGTTCCTTTTCTCTCCATTTTTTTACTTTTTGAATTAAAATAAAAAAAAAATGCAAATAATTCAAACAAGTGAAACAGCTGACTTTGACAGATAGTTCAATTTTTACTGGATGAAAATTGTCCAGTAAGAAATAGTAAGATTTTTTAGTGAGAGGAAATTTTTACTCTCTCGTTGCCTCTCTCTTTTACTACTTTTTTGTGTAAAGGAACGCGATTTATATAAAACCAGTAAGAATCAGTAAGAATCAGTAACAATTTTCAAGTAAAGGAACAGACCTACTATGTATCCTCTAACAGAGACAATAAAAAGAGCTTTCATCCCTGATCAATACAACTCATCGTCATCACAAGGGCAGATATCTCTAGCACTTCAAATGAGCAGGACGTGCTTGTTAACAATAACAATAAACAAATAACAAGCAAACAATAAATAACAAGTCAAAATATAATGTCGTTGTTTTTGTTGTATTTAGTTGTACTTTTATTTACAGTCCACTAGCAAACCACTAAGTTTACTATTCAGTCACTAAAGTAATGGAGTAAAACTTAAATTAAATAATAGTCCTGGCAGCTCCTTACTGTTTATTTTATTTATTTACTTATTCGTTTCCAATTCAATGTACAGTAATTCATTAACAAAGGTAGAAGATAATACATAGTTAATTAATTAATTTGGTTTAGCTCAATTAAGTTTACAGCAGGATAAATCCATTAATTTAACAATTATTTACTAATAGTATTAACCATGAGTAGTAATCTGATTAAGTACAATGATATAGACAAGAACAGTTTGTGGTTGGAAGAACCAGTGGCAAGTGTTAGATATTAAAATGAGAAATGTAAAGTCGCACAAAGAGAAGAAGAGACGCATTGTAAAGGAAGACAACAATAGCGATATGAAAAGGCGTGGTAAACAATGAAATGAGGTTCTATGATATTACTTGTGTTAAAAACGTCAGATGTAATGAGTAACCAATTTCTCAAAGATCCAAGGAATCTGGACTTAGATGCAACTTGATTGCGTACATTGTTAGCAAACCGACGGCAATGTTTTGTCCTAACTCTAGGCACTATCGCAGCGTTTGAGGAACGAAGTAAATGCACTTCATTTTTACTTATGTTGGTATAACCACCTCGAAGATAGAACAGTCAACACCTTGAAAATATATAGATATTGCAGTGGCAATATAGAGTTTAGATGTAACAAGCTTGCGTAGATGGTATATTTTATTCAAGCCAATGTAAGCACTTCTCTTTACCATTTCTATGTGCGGCTTCCAACTCAGTTTACTACCCAGCGTTACACCTAGGTATTTAAATTCGGAGACTGAGTCAATAACTAAGCAATTGCTCTCGCAGTTAGAATAATTACACCCAGAAACGTGTAGAGTAATCCCATTTATTGGGTACTGATTTGTAAAAGCAAAAGACATAATTTTGGACTTATTGCTAAGAACCATTTGATAATACCGAAACCAGTCATTCATCCATGTTCATTTGCCGTTCTATGTCATTCTCGCTGAGGGCAGCATAAGAAAGAGCAGCGAAGGCAACAATTTTGCCATTTAGAGGCAGCGTAAATATGGAATCTATATAAATTACAAACAGTAATTGTCCAATAGCAGATCGTTGTGGAACCCCAGCTGCGGTACATAAAAGAGATTCGCTCAAATTTATCCGAACAAGCTTATTCCCTTTAATCTCAATAATAGTTTAAGGTTTAAGTCCAAGTTCAACTTTTGCCTGATTAATAATAAAATACCCAGTCCCAGTCGTTCAAATAAAAGATCAACTGTATTGTAAAAGTATTTTATTGTAGTACATTTATAAAGGGTGATTTTTTAGCTGGTTTGGTTTTGGCAACACTGGTTTTGACAGCTGACGTGTGTTTAGTACCTTGTGTCACTGTCAAACAGCTTCAGTTTGGTTTGCAATTTAACCATGGATCGTCTTACAAATGAACAACGCTTGCAAATTATTGAATTTTACTATCAAAATTCGTGCTCGGTTCGAAATGTTCATCGCGCGCTGCTTCCATTTTATGATCGGCATTCTCGACCTTCTGAGCAGTCTATTCGGAAGATTGTGACCAAATTTCGCACCAAATTTACTTTGTTGGACATTAAACCACCAACACGTTTACGTACTGTGCGTAGTGAAGAAAATATTGCGGCCGTATCAGCTAGTGTGACAGAAGACCGCGAAATGTCGATTCGGCGCCGTTCCCAGCAGTTAGGCCTTTGTTACAGCACTTTTTTTTGCCCGAAATGGAAGTTCTTGACAAGACGGTGCCACATGCCACACAGCACGCGAAACAATGGCGCAATTGCGAGGCGAGTTTGGTGAACAGTTAATTTCACGTTTCGGGCCGGTCAATTGGCCGCCTAGATCGTGCGATTTGACACCATTAGATTATTTTTTGTGGGGGTATGTCAAGGCTAATGTCTATAGGGACAAGCCCGCTTCGATTGACGCACTGGAAGCCAACATCCATGCATTCATTCGTGAGATACCGGCCGATATGTGTGAAAGAGAATGCCAAAATTGGACTCAGCGGATGGGCTACCTGAGACGCAGCCGCGGTCAACATTTGCATGAAATTATCTTTAAACATTAAATTGCAAGGTTCAAACTATCGATTAAAATAAATATTTCATTCATTTTTTCGAATTTTTTGTGTTTTTTTTTTAAAAGAAGTTCTCAACCTCTTAAAAAATCACCCTTTATAATATTTTATTTGCTTCGAAAATCAATTTAATTTTAAATACAAATATCACCAAACAAATCAAAACTTTAGTACGTAAGTTTTACAAACTCGTTTACACTGTTTCTCCGACCTCTTTTCGATCTCCTCTTTAAGACTGTTTTTATAGAAAATGATTTCAAATAGATGTGCGCGTTCTATTTTACTATATTTTGTAATGTTGATCAGTGACAAATATACTATTTTATTTAAAAGAATATATTTATCTTGAATTAAATTTAAATTATTGGCCTTTCGTCGCTGCAACTTTTTTCGGTACAGGAACAATTGATAGCCAATGGATACGTTTTCTTCATCGGCCATTGCATTGGTTTGTGGAAAATCTTGTTAAAAATTAATCTTTTTATAAGTAGATGTTTAAGTACGAAACAATATTCGAAGACTGATAAGTTTGATGCGAGTTTATCCGTATTTATAACAAAAAAAAAAAAAAAAAAAAAATAGAAATCTCCGTTTGTTGAATTTCTAACTACAATACCTTAACTATGATTAATAATTTTGTACCTGAAAAATCGCGTAAGGACTATGTATTATTAGGATGATCATAAAAAAAGGATCGCTTAACACGTAGCTGTTACAGGTAGTTTCAAGAAGTCCTGACAATGAGAAAGAAAAAATAAAATTACTAAACATCACGTAGCACCTACGTTACGTTAAACGATGATATTTATTTTAAGGAAACCCAAATGCCCAGTTTCACAGTGAGAGTTTAAACTCTCGTTTTGGCTTAAACTTCCGTTTAAAATATTTTCGGTTTTACAGTGCTCGTTTAAACTGAAAGTAGAGATTAATTTGTCGTTTCAGTTAAACGCCAGTACTCTGCCGTTTAAACTTTCCTATGACCTGTATAGGTTGGCACTTCACACATACACGCATTTAAGTTCACACCAGGGCTGCCGAAGTGAGTACTAAGGGAGTATTCGTACTACTCTCTTAAACACTGTACTCCCGTACTCCCCTCGTCATGATTGTACTCCCTATTGAATATTTCCAATTTTTTCAAAAAAATTGTAATTTGAGTACCTTTTCTTCAGTGAATAGTACTTTGTTACAATACTAGCACGATAACTTTTAATATCACTGAATGAATTCATTTTCCAAGTGTTAAATCCATATACAGGGTGCTTTCTATGTCTCAGGCCGAGTTTTATATTTTATTGATCGAATATATATGGTCTTTAACATTATGTAAGGAATTTGATGCTGGTCAAGTAGCTGGTTCTAGCCATGGCGCTAAGGCGGGCTCTTTTCAGCACATTTTTCATAATAATTTCGCAGATGTCTGGTGTTATTTAGCAATTTTATTTCGAATTTTGTTCTTGAGCACCAAATGAAAAACTCGGGAGAGATCAAATCAGGGGATCGTGGGAGCCACTCTATTTCAGCACTTTTTGAACGAACACATTCTCAATTTCTCATAAATTTTGGATCGTAGATCGAGCTATGTGTATGTCTATTTGATCCAATTCAGGCACAAGACAGTTTTCCAACATGTCTCGATAGGGATAGGGGTCACCAGTAACTGTTGTATTGCTCAAGCATCCTTAAAGAAATATGACCCAATGATGCCGCGCCGGCCGAGTGGCGCACCATGCAGTTATTCTTCGACGGTGAAGTGGTCTTTGGTGTATCAATTGAGGGTTTTCGGTGCCCCAATAGCGGATATTCTGTTTATTAACAAAGCCGGCCAAGTCCAAATATACGGATAAACAAAATCGACCTGGAACATAACAAGCACCCTTTACCTAGTTCCATCAGCCATTAAAAAACATTCTTGAGGCTATAGTCAAAATAAAATAGTTACCTTTTAGAGTTTTAACAGGCTAATACTAGATTTTAATGTTTGATTTGTATTGTTTCCATTTTGTACTCCTCTTAGACACAAAATACTCCCCTGCAATCGTCTAAAATACTCCCATTAGAATTAACAAAACGGCAGCCCTGGTTCACACAGCACATAATGAAGTTCACGCATTCACAAATTGAGAGTACGCATTTTCATTGGTGGAAGCATAGAGAAAATTTAGAGAAACTGTCATCGTCGTTGACGGCGTTGACAATCATTTGACAACGATTTTTTTTTGTTGTCAGTACACACATTCACGCATTATAGTTCACACATTCATATATTGAAGTTCACGCATTCACAAATTTCAAAATTCACTGTGAAACTGGGCATAAGCCTTTAATAGCTACATTTATTTTTTTTTTATAACGGCATAGCAAACATTTTTAAGTGATAGTATAGATATAGATATAGACTTTCATAACAATTATAGCGTAACGTAAAATTCAACTTTTTTCACCGTTCTTTTGTGATTTTGAAATTGTTGGCAACTCGGATTTTACCATGTATATGATGGCAGCACTGTTCCACACATAAGCGGGTTTCACATTGAATGATTTGCTCCAACACATGTCTGTCAGGCAAAGCAAAAAGTTATAATATTTGCAAAACCATACGACAAGCTGGACGGATGACTTGCTTGAACTACCGGACCCGTTCGAATTGAACGATTTGGTCGGTCGTTAGGCAAATCTGTGAAGTCGTTCAATGTGAACCCCGATATAAATGGCATTTCGTACGACTGCTTGTGTGTCGCCATTTTCTGAAATAATACAGCACTTCTTTTTCCTGCTCCATTCTTTATGCATGCGGTTTTATATATGGTCTAGCATTTTCCCAATATCTTGGATATCCTAATTTTTGGTTTATCCCAATATCTGAAAGAAATAAACTCAAGTTGGCACCCCATTTTCCTAAATGAACTCTACCGTTATTTGCTAGTGGTTTGTGTTATAAGAATAGTGTAAGGCCTCTTTAAGGTCGTTAAAAAGCTTTGTAAATTAAATGTCACAATTATTGAAAAGCACCAACTATTATAAAGTAAACGGTATTTTCCGAATGAATAATGAAAGTCGGTACGGAACGCCCTCAATTTGTGAGTTCCTTTAAGTTAAAAGAAAACATTTAAAAAGTATTAAAGTTTAATCTGCCGTAAACAAAATATTTTTTTTTTAGGTTATTCTCTATATACAGCTCTTTATTTCATTCCATTCAAATTTACATAGGTATGCAAAATTATAGAACACGATGCAAATGAGGGTAAGAGGCTGTCTCAATTGGTTTAATAAATAATTCATGTTTTAATCTACTTAGTATCTGTATTCATTCCGTTTCATCCAATGAGCTTCCTTTCAAGCGTGACATAAGTTTCCGGTTCTTTTGGCAGAGCTCCGCCCCCAACAAATGTCAAGTTCACTCAATATTCACGGCCTAATATATATCTACGTATATATCGTTAAGAGAACGTTTATCGTATAAATTTCTGCGGCTAAATGTCACTAGAATTGATGGTGCTCTTCAAAGATCTTTTAAGTGCCACCTTTGTTTAACCTCAAAAGAAAATATATTTCAGCTGACCTTGCGAGCACTTCTGCTTACAAAACTTTGCAGAAGGAGGTAAATAATATCTGTTGTCAATTCCAAAGGATGAAAGCAAAACTGTTTTGTCAGCACTCTTTGACATCCATTTACGAGTATAAGGAGATAGCAAATGGTTTGTTTCGAACAATCCCAATCAATGAAATGGGATTTATTTTTATGGTCGTAGTTTGAGAATTAATTTCTTATTTATTGCTCTTTAAAGAATTCTGAAAATATTCTGTAAATTTAATTATTTCGGAGAATTCAATTTCGGTCTTGAATGAAGACAAGCTTCAATTACAATTAACCAAACGATTTCAGTGCCTGTCACTTTTAAGCAGCGTTGCCAGCGTTACACATTTTATGTCAGTAAAATCAAATTATGCTGACGATAACGTTAATGATAAATCTATTCAGAGTTGTTAGAGATGATTTGAGGAGGTTTCAGAAAGCTGCAAGCAGCTGATATGGCGAAATCAGGGGGCCTATTAATGTACACGAGTACACGAGAGTCAATTTCATGTGACAGTGTAGTGTTCCTTAAACATCGATAGTCAACCCATGCGATAGTTCACGATAGTTTACGAAAAACATTTGATAGTATCGATAGTTCTCGATTGGTTTTATGAAAAAATAAAAACAACGCTTGTAAGATTGTATTTGAAAAAAGAGATACATACATATGTACATTTAATGAGTGTAGGGATATCTTTACAAGTAAATGCTAGTACGGTGCTCAAATTTAATTTATGCTAAGAATACCGCCGTTTCGTTTTTGAAAAATGTGTTTATTTAATACTTTGGTCTGTTGCGGCGTTCAGCCATTAGTTGGCAAGCTTTCGAGAATATTCATTCTGAGGGAACTAACGTTGCTGTTATTCAAAGGAACATTTCCGCAACTTTCTTAAGCCTTGTCTCTGACTTCTCCCAATCAAATAATTTCGTAATTTATAAAAAATTAATCGTCAGCTCTACCCAAAGTAAATCACAATCGCACGTAAAAGATCATAGCATTAAGTTTATTATGTTGTGGGGGATTCCCCTTATACTTACTCTGTGCCCGGCATATCCACCAACAACAGAAAACTCTGTTTCCGGTTACATTATACACTGTGTGCTGAAGAGTGTATTCAGTACAATTCAATAATGTATTTAGCGGTTTATAATATGTGAATAGAAAATGATGCCTTGATTCTGGTTACTTGCGATAGTTCCTAAAACGTAACGATAGACTATCGATGCGAAGCGATAAAGTTTTACTTCTGCCGCGCGAAGTTGGGAGGGTGTCTCTTCATTTCTGTTGTTGGGTTACCGATTTACGCCTGATTTTTTAGTACCTCAATAGGCATACTAATTAGTAAGTGGTGGGGCTGTAGCATACGGACAGACACATGGAGTGACCGAAACAATAATATTGTTTCTAGTACTTAACGATACCGTACAAGGTTTGATTTGTTTTTTTTCGTTTTCAACTTTAAGACAAAAAGCTTAAAATAGTCAAATAAGGTCCAGTAGCTGACTCTTATATGTATATAGGAACTATATACAAAATGTTTTTATCGTACATATGTAGTTGATTCAACTTGCGGTATATTTTACTCCATTGTGCAAAGTGACATGATGTTTTCCTTATTTGTTAGCAACACTGGTGTAAATCGTTCTAATGTAAGCTTTGCTCGAGCTGAATTACACTTCTCAAAGCTTTCAATACATATATGAGGGCTGTTCGATAAGTCAGTGACTTTGATGCAAGATGGCGCTCGGATCGCAATGAGTTTTTTTTCCATCCTTATTTCTTTCTAGGCATCGAAAAAAAAAATAGACAGATCTGTCAAACATTGATTTTTTTACAGTGATCGAAAACACTTTGGTTTGTGTTACTTGCTCAAAACGGAAAAAAGTGAGTTTCGTGTTTTGGTAAAACACTACTTTTTGCGCGGTAAAACCACTTAGGAGACTGAAAATAGACTTAAAAAGTATTATGGAGACTCTGCTCCCTCGCATGGAATGATACAAAAGTGGTTCACTTAATTTCGTACGAGCTTAAAAGACACTGAGCGCCCAGGACGTCCAAATGACGTCAAAATGGAAGAAATGGTCAAAAGAATCCAGGATCAATTTCAATTCAATTTCAATTCAATTTTTATTTATTCCTCAAGTCATTAATTATAAGTATATGGTGTTGGACGATCGCAAGTCAAGGTTCGTGAGATAGCTCAGACAGTAGTCATCTCAAATGATAGCGTCATTTGAATCCTGCATGACCATTTGTGCATCAAAATGTTATCGGTAAGGTGCTTGCCGCGTTTGCTGACGATTGATCAAAAAAGGATTCAGGTGAAGTTTCCAAAGCACAGTTTGGAACTCTTCGAGCGTAATTCAAGTGAATTTTCACGGCGGTTCATAACAGCTGATGAGTTCTGGATACACCACTGCACTTCATCAGGCGAACGCGCACCAAAAAGGCAAAAACGGGTTCCTCGGCCGGAAAAGGGAAAAGTCAGGGCAACAGTTTTCTGGGATTCCCACGGCGTAATCTTCAGTAACTACTTGGAAAAGGGAAAAACGATTACCGGACAGTACTATGCCAGTTTAATTTAATGCAGAATTGATGGAAAAACGGCCTCATTTCACAAAGAAAAAAGTGATCTTTCAGCACGATAATGCACCGGCTCATTCACCGCAGTAGCAACCGTAAAATTTGCTGAAATGCGCTCTGAACTGCTTTCTCATCCACCCTATTCTCCAGATTTGGCTCCTATTGATTATTTCTTGTTTCCTAATTTGAAAAAATTGCTCGGCGGAAAAAGATTTTCATCAAATGATGCAACAAATGCCCATTTTATAGGGTTTGAGAAATCATGTTTTTTGAAAGGGTTAACACGGTTTGAAAATCGTTGGGAAAGTGTATCGCGCTAAAAGAAGACTTTGTTGAAAAATAAATTAAATTTTGCGAAAAAAAACGAGTTTTTAGTTTCAAAGTCACTGACTTATCGAACAGCCTTCGTACTGAACTAAATGTGTAGTAGAGAACAACATATCTAACTGGAATCTGAATTTATTTCAACATTTAAGATCTTTCAAAAGTTCGTTTTTGTGTTTCGATAGGAAATCAGTGTTCAAAAGCTGGTAATTTTTCAAATTCTCTCAATGACTTGGGGGGCAACTGGCAAAATCTGTCAATTGTTGAGTTTACTTAACCCAGAACTATACATTTGAGTGTTTTTATGTATGTATGTATGCCTACATCGAACATAGTAAATACCAATTTGTATTTGAATGCAAATTCGTTTCTAAATGCTTGCATAAAAGACTCCAGGAAACACAACTATGCAAACACAACTATGCAAGTTTTACAAATCAATGGGGAATACAATTTAAAGTACTTACAGTTTTGCTTTTATTTCCTATTTGATTTTTTACGTAGCAACAGAGTAAATGGTTTGAAATTCATTCTGTTGAACACTCCAATGTTAACTACATAGGTACACAAATTCCTATCCCAATCCCGATACAATAATAATTTTTTTCACATTCAAGGGTATTGTTTTCTTTAGAAGATTGAAATACATTTGTTTGCTTTCTTTTTTTTTTGCTCTTAAATTAATCCAATTCCAGGAATGCGTTGTAGCATTTTGTTTGTCCTATCCCATGGGTTGTGTGAAATATTGCCATTGCCGAGTCGAATCGAATTGGATTCATTTTTATTTTAAAATAATTAAATTTCTCCAAATTTCCTCTGATGGCGTACATACACATGTGCATTTATGTACATACGAGTATATTCTTGGGTAGGGGTAATGAATATGGTAACATCTAATTTTTCCATTTCTGTGTACAGATTTCGACATCCACTGAAAGGCTTTGTTCAACTTTTGCTAAAGTTACCAGGTGTTGCATTAGCTTGTCGACTAATTAGGTTTCAAAAAGGCTGCGTTACCAACCCGTTTAATCATGTAACCGACTGAAGTCCGTCGGCTATTTTCACGCCATTCTACATTAGGACTTGCCAGTTGCGACCTGTCTGGCTAAGCACTTAGGTTGACTTATTGCCCAATTGCCTCAGTTTTGTAATTAATTTTCCAGCCATGGTCTGCTGTCTACCGCAATTTCCTGTTGTAGTAGAGCAACCCTCATGTGCAAATTTATTGTCATTTTGCGGCTATTTCTCGTAAAAGGGGTTTGGAGGGTAGGCATTTCATTTCCGCTTTAAATGGTATAATTTATGAGACAAATAGGATGAGGTTATCAGTTAAAAAGAGTACAAAAGAATACTCTGTTGGCGCTTGGAATTGAAATTTAATAACGTAGGATGCTCACCGTTTTTTAGCCAAGCTCTTTAAGTGAGACATTTAAATTTCAGCCGATTTCCATTTTTGGTCCAAAGGGAAGCTCGAGCTGGCCACAAATATTCCAAAACAATTATTTAATTCTTTTTAGATCTGAGAAAATATCCAAATCTTCCTTCCAAAAATCGTATTAGATAAATATTGCGTCAGTTTAAGTAGGGTTGGGGTCGCAATCTCGAAAATCCAAAATTCCGAAAATCCAAAATCCTGTAAATCCAAAATCCCGAAAGCCAAAATCCCGAAAATCCAAAATCCCGAAAAGCTAAAATCCCGAAAAATTATATAAAATATCTTTAATTTTATATAATTTTATGGGATTTCATTTTCGGGACTTAAAATGAAAATTGACAGATGTTTGTCCATTCCCGTTGGCGTAGGTGTTGTAATATTTTAAAACTCTCAATGTGCAAAATAGATAAGATTTTAGTTTTAGTTAATGGATTTTGGTTTAACACATTGGCGTATATACCGATCGCTCTTTTAGATGAAATGTGAAAACATTATAATACTTATATCGAAAATAATTTCCGGTGAAAACCAAAGAATAAGCAAACGTTACGTTATTGAGCAAAACAAAATTAAAAAAAAAAATAATGCGGAACATAACGAGCATTCTGAAATAAGTTTTTTAATAGGAATTGTGTTCGATATGAACTTGTATTAGATATTGCTTTGTCATAGATCGTTTCTTTAATGTTTTTTGTCAGTAAGACTTGAACTTTTTTTGTTATGTTTTATTTATTTGAAGTTTGTTATCATCATCATCATTATTATATAAATAGGCGAATGCAAAACAGTTCAACCCATTTTTAACTGCCTTAAACACAGCATATTCGCTTAATTTTTTTTTGTTGGAACGGTTTCGGAGAGCGGCAGTGCAGTATGTAATTTTTTTGCCAATGTGTTGTGTCTAATCCAGGCAAAAACGAGGTGCGTTTCTCTCGCACAATTGGTCGAATTTCGACCACAGGCGATACTAGTTTTGTTTAATATGTGAAAAAAATGTTCTTCTTATTTTTTTTCCTACAAAAAAAAATTTTATTTTCACTTTCGGGATTGTGAATTTTCGGGATTTTGGATTTTGGATTTTCAGGATTTTGGAATTTTGGGATTTTGGATTTTCTGGATTTTGGGCTTTCGGGGTTCTGGTTTTCGAGATTGTGTCCGACTCCCGTTTAAGTACTATGGAGACATTTTCTGAGACATTTACGAAACAAAATCGAGGTACTGCTTCTCTTAAATCGGTTGCTCAATTTTAGCTTTTAAGGACTAGGCTGAAGAGCGATTCGAATTTAATTTCGTTAATCCTTGCAAGACCACTGGAAGCCTACTGGGAGAGATGTCACCAAATTTACACCGGATTGAATTAAAACTACCACGTGCTAGTTATGTACGTGAATTTAAGTAAATCCTTTGATACACTGGAAGCCTACTGGGAGAGATGTCGCCAAATTTACACCAGATTGAATTAAAACTACCAAGTGCTAGTTATGTACGTGAATTTAAGTAAATCCTATGATACACTGTTGCACTACAAGCTAGCTAGAATGCCTTTTCTACATCGGAGCTAGAGAAAATGTAGAAAATTGGCTATAGAACTATTTATCTGATAGAACATTTAGGGTGAAGATTGCAAACATAGTCAGTGCCGAAAAGCAGAGCGCATACGGTGTTACACAAGGTTCCAAACTTGGCACAAAATATTGTTCGTTCTGTTTGCTAATGAGCTTCTCTGTGTTTTTGAACAATCGACTGCATTTGCATACGCAGATTCACTGCCATAGTGGTCAAATACCAAAAACTCGAAACGGCGATTGCAATAATGCGGAAGAAAAGCGACGAAGTATGATCTTTGAATCTAGTATTTGGGAATAATCATCGATGAGAACTTCATTTGGCGGTTACATTTATAAAAGAATATTGAACGTACGGTTGGTCGACTTAGCCCCAACCTTTGTCTGCATACTACAACTGCTGTTAATCGTCAACTTCGAATTAGTCAACGACTAGCTGACCCGTGCTCGCCTCGCTTCACCCGCCTGCAACTTTTTATGAATTTGCAAAACATGACCTATTTCCTCAAGAATGTATTTAAATTTTTTGAAAATTCTAAATGATTTTTCAAAACTGAAGTGTTAAGAAAACATATTCTTTAACTTTCTAATATGTCAGGAAATTGGAAGCTCTAATAGACTGGTACGATCACAAATTATTCTGCGGGCCTATCCACAATATTTTACTTTAGGTGGCGCTACAGCTCGAGGTGAACCTGGACCTGCGTGTTATACTTTTGTGTGTGCGTGTTATACTTTTGCACGAATGGAAGGGAGCTACAGTTTTTTGCCGACTATAAACGGCGAGTTGAGAAGCTCATTGACAAATGATAGTCTTTAATTGCTTGTCAGACATTCGAAAGAGGTGGTACCGTGAAAATACTTTTAGGTGTTGGATCCGGGCTGGGATTGAACCCGGGCAGCATTGCGTAGTAGTCCAACGCACTTACAATACTTCTTTGTAAACAATCTTTGAGGTTGTGTTGCTTGGAGCATAAATAAATACATTTTTACTTTCGCTAACACGGAAAGAGATAGAGTCGTTTGAGGTAAGAATGCGCAGCGAGTAAGAGTACGCAGTGCCATTTGCTAAATGAGAAAATGTGTGCTTCACTAACCTCCAATGAAGAACAACTTCTACGAAAATTTTCCAATTGACAGTACAAAGAAAAAGCAAAGAAAAAAAAAAGCAATATTTCGTTAAAAAAAGTCAATTTGTAAAGTGTGTCAGGAAAGCGTGGCAACTCGATACCCCATAAGTAGTATGAAGGCATAAACAGTGTATTTGTGTGTTTGATTTAGGATAGAATTTAAGTGAATAATATTATTCATGCTTAGATTTTCAATACAATGAAAAAAAAGTAGCGTCTAGGGAAAGAGTGCACAGTCGTTCTGTGGGTAAGAGTACGCAGTTCTTTCTTACCCAGTATTTAACTTTTTATAATAATAACAATTTTTCGGCTATTACGTTCTATCGAAAGATGCAACGAGCACATCACAGTCGTAAGCGGTAGGTGGTAGCTCGTAGCTGAACTATTTTTCTGTTTTTGTTTTTCCAGAAAAATGCCTCGTATCTACCAAACACAAACGGTAAGGAAATTGATAACCTCAAAGAAAATCTGCAACCTGATTTAAAATAGAAGTAGTCCATAAAACGCTGCCGAAGAACTTGGTTTGAGCAAAAGTGCAGTTTTAAACCATTTCAACTACCAAAACTGTGACTTAAACTGGTTGCGTACTCTTACCCATACCTCTGCGCACTCTTACCCTGACTTCGGGGCAAGAGTGCGCAGCTTGACTTACTTTGGTTTTTTGATCAAAACATATGAAACATTAAAAAAAATATAAAAGATTTTTGTATAATTTTGTTCCTAAAATATAGAGCTACCAAATAATAGGCTCTTTTGTTTGCTGTAAGTTTTTCAGAATTTAAGCGCGAAGTCCAAAATGCGAACTCTTGCCCCGAACGACTATACGTGTATACACGTGTAGTTGACCGTGTGAGAAGCAGCCGGAGGTGAAGTCCATCCCCCGCGGTACCTACACAGTGTTTGTCCCTGTGCCTCATTTATCGTCATCGCGAAGATGACGCTAGCTGGTGGGAAATTGCACACGCTTTTAGCTTTAATTTACATACGTGATGGAAGGCCTGGAGCAGATAGAGAATTTAAAAATTCTACCAGATAGCTGGTTGATACCTCTTGTTCAATAACCTGGTGGATTGAAATATATTCTGCACTTTGACCATCAACACGTACCAATATTTCGCAATTAACATAGTTGCTGATCATTCCAAGACGACAAGATAGCTGGTTTACAAAGCTAAGAATTCTCATGGTTTGTTAGTTGCGATGTATCACCGTAAACGGTAGAAGACGCTTTTTGGCACAAATAATGTGATCAATTTACTTTTCCATTTTCTTCCGGAAGGGAGCGTATCGGAATCCAGCTTTTTAAAATCATTTTTTTTAAGAATAACGACAAAAAAGTTTTAAAATACCGTCTACTAAAATGCCGTTTTTTTAAATACCGGGTCTTAAAATCCCGCTTTTTAAAATTCCGTTTAATCCTGCTTTGCCAGTTTCTCAGAATCCCACTCGTATTCAACAAATTCATCATTCAAAATTTATTATATTTTGTTCCATTTTCTATGAAAGAAAAAATCATTTAAACGAAAAAATAAACGGAAAATTATCAAAAATATATGTCCAAATCAGGTTTTTTGCGTCATATCGCCCATAATATACAAATGAAATAATTACATAAAATAAATTTGGTTTTTAATGTACAACTTCTGAATTGTATTTCATTTATTTTTGGAGTACTTAAATGAATTTTATTAAGTTATTTGCATTTTTGTTGAATTGTTATACATGGTTGTTGTCATATTATGTATATTTTTGTTTATTGAAAATAATACGAGTTATTAATAAAAGAATAGTGCATAATAATACCTCTGTTTTTATTTCATTTAATTCTATTTTTTTTTATAATCTCACTTTTGCAATCAGAACTATTTGTTTTATTTTAAAAAATGCTTTGCAATCAATTGCAAAATGTTAAACAAAATTTTGCGCGAATATGTATATAAACATATATCAATAGTTTCATATAGAATGGTAAAACACAATCACCTGCAGATAAGCCGGTGGTGTGGCATCCCCGTCACGAAGACGAAAGGGCAGCACAGACCAAATGTCATCGATCTTCTTTGACATATAAAGATATATAACGAGGATTAAAAGGGGAGGAAATACTACGGCAGTCAGAACGTTTACACTACAGATTAAACAGTGTAAATTATTATTAAAAATAAACGTTATTTTTTAGTAAAGTTTCTGATATTAAGATCTTTATATTAAGTAGGTTAGGTTAAGTTAGGCGTTAAGCTTCGCAGGTAACATATTTAATTGTATTTATTTCTACAATCTGAAATCTGCAAAGACTTTGCTTTGGAAGTAAAAATAAACAAAAAAGAGTTGCAGTCTAAAACTGCTACCTTCGGGAACGTCAGAAAAAAACAAGTTTTAAGAGAAACCTTAAAGGAATGATTTTTTTTATAATAACAAAAACCTTTTAAGTAAGCTAAGTTCTTTGTGTAGGTGTGTACACACCACCAATCCAAGTGGTTAATTGATACAACAAATAAACAAAGCCTTTGATTCAATAACAGCGTAACCGCTCGAACTAATTAAATTACACACTAAGCTTGAGCTTCAAATTAATTAAAACACCTCGAATTGAATTTCAATTTACATCCTTGCCACATATTTCTCCATTATCTCCTGCGAATACACAAAGCACTTGGTGAGCAATCCATTTTCATTATGGTCATAAACATGATTAATATAAATTCCATTCATCGCCATTAAGGTAGGTACCCAAAGATAATTAAATAATAATTGAGCGAATCACTAATTGAGGTGTCTTTCATATTTCCAACGAAAAATCTTCAAGCTTTATGCTAAAATACAGGTTGACCTTTATTGTTGGTGAGTTTCTTATTATCTTAAAGAATCAAATTAAATTGTCTTCAGTTTTGCTTTATTTTAATAAAATCTTCAAAAAATATATTTTACGCTTTATGAGTTTCTTGCTGCTTTCTTTGCTTCCCACGTGTAATATTATGCCAGCATCTAACAACACACATTACATTGTACTATAATGTACGCAGATACTAATTTAATTCCGTAGAATAATAATTTAAATTAGCAGCAAAAAGAGGAAGGAGCGCTGAGCTCCCATCATCTTCACGGAAACCTTCCTGGAAGGATTAATTTCGTTCCATATTTAAAGCTCCCCACGTTGAATACTTCTACATCATTATGCCAGCACTATGTGAACAAATTAGACCACATCTGTTTAATATGCGTGAAAACGTATTTTAAAATCCCAACCGCAAGCTATAATCACGGGGGAATGGTTGTTATAAGGAAAAATAAACATTAAGTACGTGTATGTAGTATAAAGGACATGGCTGAGTCGCATATACTTGCTCATAATATTTGGAGACTTTATGAATACAAAATGAGTATTTCTTATTCATAATTATGTAGACATCAACTACTACTTAACCTTTTGATGTGTAAACATCTAAGCGCGCGTTAGCAACATTTCTAGTGGAGTTATTCCGCGATTTCGGAGAGAAATTCCGTGATTTCGGGGACGGAATACCGAACGGTTACGAAATTTGTAACTCAAATTTCATAGTAGCGCGATGAAATATTAAAGTAGTGATTGCTTATGTTCCTGGTCAACTTTTATATGCACACTTTTTATCCCGGAAAATGGCATGGTTTTCAGAAAATAGTGAAAATACTGCATATTGGGAGGGAAAATTATAGTTATACAGCCCTAACTCAACGGCTTGTCGAATTGAAAGACAGAAAAATAGGTGAAATTAGTAAATTTGTCTCTGATTCATTTGAGATATAAAACATCCTCCTGCGTTGTCCTGAAGTTGAGCAATGTTTAAAATAATTATTCAAAGCATCGCCCACAGTTTTCCTTCAGTGGAAACCAGTGCCAGCAGTCGAGCAGCAGTGGGTATCGTTGCAATTGTGTGTGTGTGAGTATATGTGCGCGCTCTAACATGATCATAATGCTTTGCATTGCGGCTCTCCCACTCAACCAATCTTAACAAATGAGGTGTCAAAAGAAAGAGGATTTTCTAGAGCAGTGATTTGGATGTAGAAAACCTACAACCTATTTACGAATAAAATGGCTACTAGCCTCTAGTGTCCTAGTGGCACATTGTTCCAAAAAATAACAGCTACTTTTCGTGATAGAGATCCTGATAAATATTAAGATTAAGTGTAAAAAAATAAATTGTTTTTATTTATAAAATCAGAGTGCATTTCGTCATTGCTCCAAGACATTATTTTCTTTAAACACCTCATTTGTGAATGTAGGTACGTTGAAATAAGGTTTTTCCGTAATAACTTCATTCATATGCTTTTTTCAAAATTATTTATACTGATGAAGCCTTCAATCAGTGTTAGAATCATTGAAATCGGTGCAAAAATAAACTCTCAGGAGGAATCACAAGCTCTTGCGCTAGCGATTTAAATACATATATAGAAGATAGATGAGGTTTTGTTGTTGTTTTCTTTTTCTTTTCTATTGTTCCTATTCAACAGAGTACATATGCACCTACAAGCTATATTATCTATGTAAGAACTTGGATGAAAAGTTTTTATAATAGCGGCGGTTGAGTGTGTAGCGCGTCGGTTTCTCTACTTTTGGCGCAGTACCACTGAGTTTAGGGGTCCCAGGTTTGTTTCCTGTCGTCGTCTTCTGCGAATGGAGTGAATTCGATGAGTATATGTACATATATGCCATTGGCTTGAATTTAATCGAACAGAGACTAGTTATAAATTACTTTCTTTCCAGTAAAGTGGAGCTACAAGACCCATTCGCGTGATGTTTACACATAGCTTGGGACTGTTGGATACAGTCGCATCATTTTTTTTCTAAAGTTTTTGAAATTAATTCCTACACCGATAGTGAATAGTAGGGCAACAGCTACGGTTAACATCGAATCACGTTCTGGTGAAGTTTAAATTTGACAAGTCGCATTTGTCTTAAAAACCTAAAAGGTTTTGAAAAATAGCCAACATAACCCCTTAAGCGCAATAGGTGCAGACAATAGAAGATAACCTAGTTTTTTCTTGGTATAGTTGGCTACTTAAAGCGCTACTCACGTAAGGAGAGTCTACTGCGGGACATCAAGGACGCCAAAAAAAAGGTCTTCTCAGATAGTCAAACTCAGTTCTGAGCTTCTACTCTTTGGATTCAAAACTAGCAACGTGCTGCTTCAAAGCTCTCCAATTACTAGCCACTCGCAATAAAGTCTCACTTTGGTGGATGCCTGGTCATAGAAGCATTGAAGGAAATGAGAGTGCGGATGAGCTGACCTGTTCAGGTTCAACTGCCAAATTCTCATTTCCGGAACATTAACTAGGAAACAATTTCAGCATTTATTAACAAATGGGAACATGATCTTCGGCTCTCTCATTGGAGAAATGTCTCAGGGCTCAGAAAAGTCAAACTGTTTATTCAGTCTTATATTCATCACTTCGGAACTACAATAACAGGAATATTATGCTGTCTGTGTATTATGCTGTCGAGGTTAATGCATATTTGGAGTGAGGGCATTGCCCCCGAATTAATTATATTTATTTCAAAACGCTAGATCTTAAAATGCGATAAAAAATCGCAATTTTTAGAAGCCCTATTTACAAAACATATGTATCAATATCTAAAAAAAAAGCCCTAACTTACACATAGGGCTTTTTATAACACACTGGGAAGGGAAAGGGAAAGTCTACCCACGTTTTTTTAAAAAGCCCTATCTTTCCTCAAGTCTTTTTTTTTTAAAGTTTCAAAACCATTAGGATTTGTTGTAGATAGGCCTTTTTTTTAATATATTTTCAAACGCTTAAAAGCCCTTTCTACCACTTTTTCATAAATACCTAACAATTGTTCTTTTATAATTACCTAAAAAAATAAAGCATACATTATGCAGCCAAACAATGTTTTTCTTTTGTATTTTTCATGTTTTATCTTCAGGTTGCGAAAGTCAATTTACCATTTTCCTCTATATCTCTAAAGTGTAAAAATGTGAGTTAGGGCCTTTACGAAAAGAGGGGCATTATGTATCTAACCAGCTCCCTCTCCGGTACCCTCTATAAAGAATTCCTCAGGCTTTATGATTTACAAAATGCGTCAACCAAGGACACATTGTACTAGCCGTTATCAGAAAGACGGTTTCCCTCTCGGACTATCCTATGATATAATAGGTCACAGTATCAGCCTCAGGGCAGGATAACCCCTAAAAAAGGGGAGTCCTTGCCTTAGACACGATACCTTTTCATTTAAGTCGATAAAAGTGACGTTGCCTACGAGTGCTTAATCTTCAAAAAAGATGTTCGATTAGAGGTTAGATGTCAAAGAATTTATACGAGTAGTTCCCTTCCACACATCGACTTTCGATTGACTTTGAATGGGACGCTGAATCCAGAAAATAATTGTACACAAGTTTGGTAGTTTCAAGACTGAGAGATTTGTCTGCTAGTTCAAAGCTGTGCATTTCGATTAGTGTATACCATTTGATGATCTTTTGAGATTTTAGAGAAATTCTATTTCCATCAATTGCAAACGAATTATGATACTATTCAAATTAAAGAAACGCAATTCAATTTTCTTACTCTTTTAATTATATATATGTTACAATGATAAATGCTTACCCGACAGTGGTTGATGCGCAAGTGGCAATCGGGAGTCAAATTACATTTGTCGAAAGCAAACAAAAAAAAACCAGTATTGTGGTGTAGCGGATACTAATGTACCAAGAGAGTAATGCTAAATATGTATGTAAGTACTGTTTGCACATAGATGGGACACTTAATGAAGTGTTGTCTGCAAACATTGAAATTCAAGATTTACACCTAGAATTACAGTGTCGCATACAAGAAAAATATTTTTAAGAAATGTAATGAATTAACTATATAACAACATTCCGCCACACCAAGGACTACTGTACTTAACTGAGGTTATAGCGCCTCATACTCGCTAGTTAGTGGGATATCAATTAGTAGGAAAATAAGAAAAGCGCTCTTACTCGCTTGTTAGTGGTTAATTTGAGGATTAAAGGGTTTGTGTTGAGGGAGCAGACAGAGTTTTACAATCGGTCTTTTAACTATCAAATTTTGAATTTTAACGCTGACTACTCTAACATATCCATCGTTTCCAGGGTGTGTCTCGGTTATACGTCCTAATGGCCATTTGCTGGGAAGGTATCTTTCATCCTTTACGATCACTAGGTCACCAACTTCAAGGTTTTTCTTCACGGCGGTCCATTTTGGGCACTGTTGCAGTCTGCACAAATATTCAGAATTCCAGCGCTTCCAAAAGTGTTGATGTAGTTGCTGGACTAGCCGCCATCGATGCAATGGTGATATTTTGGCGTCTAATAAGCTGGGTTCCGGAAGTGAATTAGTTGGGGAGAAGTGTGCAGGAGTCAACACGTTGTAGTCGTTAGGGTTATCTCACATAGCGCAACGCGGCCTAGAATTAAGACATGATTTAATTTGTGATAACAATGTATAAAGTTCTTCAAACGTTAGTGTTTGATTATTCAAAATTCTTTTTAGATGATATTTCGTAGATTTAACCCCTGCCTCCCATAGGCCACCGAAATGTGGTGAGGAAGGGGGGTTAAAGTGCCACTGTATTCCATCCCTAGATACAATTGATTGGATATCCTCAGGAGTTTCAGCTATATATTGTAGTAGTGATTGCTTTAATAGACGATTCGCACCAACAAAGTTTATACCGCAATCGCTATAGAGATCACTGCAAACACTACGTCTACTTACGAACCGCCGAAGTGCGGCTAAAAATGCTTCTCTAGTAAGTTATAGAAAATATAGCTACATACATTATTTCATGGAAAAACTAAATGAGGACACACATGCAGCTTCTCTTTATATCCTATCCAGCTTTGTTAGTTTGACAGTTTGTCAGAAATGGACTCTTTTCAGGTACGGCTACAGTTCGTGTTAAGCCAAGGCATGTATGCTTTTGTGTGAGTGTGTCATAATTTTTCAGAAAGAGGAGGGACCTACAGTTTGCTGCCGACTCCGAACAGCAAGTTAAGAAGCTCATGGTGTTAAATGATGCTCTCGAATTGTTGTTAGACTTTTAAAAGAGGTGGCACCGTAAAAAAAAGTTTAGGTGTTGGCTGGGATTGAACCTGGTCCAACGCACCAATGACAATGACGCCGCGGTACCACTGGATCCCAAATTCAAAAATTAACCATTTCTCGAATCGAATACTTGTCCATTGTAGAAGGAGGCAAAAAATCAATTCCCTTATTGGAGAGTTTTTATTTTAGATTGAACCTTTTTTAGGCTTAGTAAAAGACAATTAACTCCAACCCAGGCAAGTTCCATTTTATTGGGGCTAAATTAAAACGATTAACCATTGCCTCTGAATCATATGTGTTTGTATGAATATGTATTTCACGAAATTAGGGTAAAGATGTGCACACAAAATCAATTAAAACAGCAAAACATTCTGGTTCCTAACGAAAAAAGGCAAATTTAAACCACTAAAGGCACGCCCCAGTTTAAGTCATTTCACACTTACGACGTCAAAAAAACCTCCCATTTTGTACCGCACTTACATATTACGTGGCCTGAAGGTGAAATTAAAAATTTACAACGTTCATTTTACATTATAATTTGTAAATTGGAATTTTACACATATTGCATATACCATACAGTGGTAGCCACAATAATAAGAGTCAAATAAGCTTTCAAATAAACATTTATTTTAACTTTTTTAAAACACTTATGTTAATAAATTGCAACAAAATATATTGGGGCGATATTGAAGTTTGCAGTCCCAAACAAGATTTTACATTTTTATTTTGCTTTTCTAAGAACCGTTATGATTGAATAAAAGGCTCACAATTTTCAGTGGACAAAAAAATAAGAGTGTCGAATAATTGTTTCTGAAACAGAATTTAAAACAAATTAACAGTTATATTCATGTACATATAATTTTAGTTAAATGACTTACCAGCGAACATCAATATGTATGTCTATGTACTTAGTTGTATGGCCTTTATGTTTTAAAATGGCCTCACATCTTCGTCGCATTGAATCAATAACAGTTTGGCAATTTAGTAAAGGTATTTCATTCCATGCCCATAATTGAGATTTATTTGTTGTATTCTAATAAGAAACTAATCTTTTTAACTCCTCCCACAGATTTTGTATGTGGCTTACGTCGGAAGATTGAGATGGCCAGGATAGTCGTTTTTTTTTTTTTTTTGCTCAAACCAATGTTTCACTTCCTTCGCAGTGTGTTTGGGTTCGTTATCCTATTGGTATGTCCAAATTAGTGGCATATTATCCTCAACTTAAGGGCGCAAATTCATAGTCAGTGCCTATAGCCGACTATAGTTACAGCCGGCACTAAATAAAAAAGGCGGCTATAATTTTTCGTTATTCATAAACACATTATTGCCTGTATATTAGTTAGTATCGACTTTGGTATGTTTTTGTAAAGTGATTTGAACGAACAAACCCGAATGTCACAATATTACATGAACAATTTATAGCCGACTCTAATTATTTAAAGTGACGTTTGGCTCTGAGTATGGCTATGAGTTTAAAGTCGACTATAAGGTGACTATGAATAGCAAAAATTATATTTTAGGTTATGTAGGTGAATAAATTCTTTTATTGTCGGCTTTATCTAACTATGAATTTGTGCCAAGCTCTCATGACATTTTCTAGGATATCTAAATTGGTTTCTTTGATCGTGTAATAAATTATGCTATAAATTGGACCCAGCCCTTTATAAGAAAAACAACGCCATATTTTGATGTAACCACCGCACCACCATGCTTAATAGTCTTAATTGTGCTTCTTGGATTAAGTTCTTTATTTTTACTTCTTCTCACATAAACCCTGCCATCTGAACCGAATAAATTTATTTTAGTTTCATCGCTAAATAAAATTTGTTTCAAGTTACGTCGGCGTGGTACTAGTTCATTCCCTCAAGCAAACTCAGTCCTATGCTTTATATTTATGGAACTTAAAAATGGGGCTGTCCTAGCTATGCATCCATGCTAATCAGAGTCTTGTTAACGGCTCCTTATAGTTGTAGTGTTATTGTTCTGACTCAGCTCGCGCTTAGTGAAAGGGCTTTCTACCGCTTCCGCTTCCCTTTTATGATCCGCTTACCAAGGCGGAGGCATTGATTTTGTTCTAGTTTCTTTGGTTTTGCTGGAAGTTCTTTATCTCTTATTACTTTTGCGATAACACGTTCTTGATCTTTAAAGTAAATCAGATATTCATTTGTACGTTTTTCCTTGAGCATACAGTCCTTTTTCTTCTTCAGAACAATGCTTTGCTCGCCATAAAAAAAGTGCATGAGAATCTCGCGCGTTAGAAGTGAAACTCCTGAGGTTCTATACACTGGTCCGCAAAAGTTGTCAGTACAGCGAAGATAGGACATTTTGACTCTCAGTATTGTTACAATAGCTTGCATAGATCCGTCCCCCTTATGAACACTCACTGAATTACCGTAGTATATGTAGTAGCATGAAAAATCGCCGTTTATCGGAGAGCAATCCCCGCAGGGTTACCATCTCCTGATTTCAGAACAAAACAATTCGTCGAAAGAAATAAAGATAATTATGTACAAAGTGGAAACCACTTTTGGCATCGATGCATAAAGATACTCGAAATAATACCCTATACATCATGCAAACATTTCATCAAAATCGAGGTGTTATCCATTTTGTACACAACTACCGAATAGAAGTCTTATCTGCCACCAAAAAACTATCGAAATATTCAAAAGTGCATTGCAAGCTGAATTTTAAGGTTTGAATTAAAAACGACGTTATTTATTCTTCATATTATCTTTAGGAATAAAACCAAAGAATATACAAACCCAAAAGAAGTCTCATCTCATATATAATTTTTGTATGAAAACATTTTTACCCGCAGAAGAAATTGTATACATAAACCCTTTTTCACTGTGGTAGTATATTTATGGAGCAAAATATTTTGAAAGTTGTGTAGGTATCAGCGTTGCCACAATGCTACTTTCGTAGCAAAAGTGCTACATTTTTTTTTAGTTTTTTCAATTTGCTACTTTGATTTTAAAATTTTCCTCATTTTGCTACATTTTGTTTTTTGAAGTCACAGTGACCTTTTTCCGAAGTTCCCTGCAAAATATTTTGTTTATTTTTGGTAATGCTTTCTGTTACTTTTAATCCCAACCATACATTTGAGGGTGAGAGTTGAATTTGCTGTTCTGTGCAACCAAAACATGTGATACCTTCCGCTGGCCGTAGGTAGCACAACATTCAACTTGTGCTAGAACAAAAACGACAAGTAGGCATTATAAACAATGGTGCAAATTCATAGTCAGATAAAGCCGACAATAAAAAAATTTATTCACCTACATAACCTAAAATATACTTTTTGCTATTCATACTTACCTACTTAGTTGGCGCTACAGCTCGAGGTGAACCTAGGCCTGCTTCTCGCCACCATTTGTGTGTGCGTGTTATATTTTTGCACGAATGGAAGGGACCTACAGTTTTTTGCCGACTCCGAACGGCGAGTTGAGAAGCTCAATCGTGACAAATGATACTCTTTGATGCTTGTCAGAAATTCGAAAGAGGTGGGCACTGTGAAAAACTTTTTAGGTGTTTGCGGCGGGATTCGAACCCAAGACCGCTGGCTCAGTAGTCCAACGCACTAACCACTTACGCTACGGTGCTATTCATACTCACCTTATTATTTAAAATGAGCCAAACGCCACTTTAAATAATTAGAGTCGGCTATAAATTTCTCATATAATATTTTGACGTTTGGGTTTTTTTTCGTTCAAATCACTTAACAAAAACATACCAAAGTCGATACTAACTAATACCCAGGCAAACATGTGTTTATGAATAACGAAAAGTCATAGTTGACTGTGAATTTGCGCCAATTAGTTTTTGTAAAATAAGTTGATTGCTCTTACAAACGTTTTTGGTTTTGGTTTTGCTAACTTAGGCTACTTTTCAGAATGAGAGATTTTGCTACTCTTGCTACTTTTCCCAGTTTTTTTTAGGCTACATTTACCCACAGTCAAGCGGCAACGCTGGTAGGTATGCATTAGTTTCCTACATCATTCAATCACTCAAACTCCGTAAAAGATTTTCAGTCGTTTCTTACCGCAGACCTCAGTCCCTTCGCCTACAAAACCGATTCTCTGTTCGCAAAAATCATCTCGTGTGCGGGCCCAATGTTTGCATGGTGGTGATGAAAATAAGAATTTTATTTTCTTGGCTTGTTTTACTGTTGTTTGAAAATAAGAATTTTATTTTCTTCGCTTGTTTTGTTTTCTTCGCTTGCTTACTTTTGATATTTTGTGGCTCGATATGTACCTATGTGTATTTTTTTTTAGAATTTATTTTACTGCCTGTTGAAGTTGGAGAAGGGGAAGCGTTTCACATTTTCGTCTGCCTCGGGCAAATTCGCCCTACCGCGGCTAAAGAAGTTTCACTTCAAAAAAAATAGTTGCCTAACACTCACAATATTATTCCAAAAAACTTACATTTCAAATCACTACTAATTTTTAGGAAAATATCACTTTGATATCCACACTCTTATTATTTTGTCCATCGAAAATGATTTGCCTTTTATTTAAAAGTAACGGTTCTTTGATAAGCAAAATAAAAATGTAAAATTTTGTTTGGGAATACTAACTTTAATATCGCTCAAATAAATTTTATAGTAATCTATTAACCTAATAATTTTAAAAATAATTGAAAAAATGTTTATTTCAATGCCGATTGTTAGCTCTTATTATTTTGGCCACCACTGTTTGTACATGCTACTCGTACACACAACCATCCACAAAGTAATATGATAAAACGTTATTTATTTTTTTTGCCAAAGACTCTTTTAGTTTACTTAATTTAAGTCCGCCCAGTTAAAGTCGACATTTTCTGGTACGTAACCCTGTCGCTGTCGTAAGGTGAGGTACGCCTGTACCAGACAGGTTGGATCTCATTCTTTCCAAAAACTTGCATTAATTATGTACCTACACTCAACGGTTCTCGTTTTTAGATTTTATGACCATTTTAACGGTTCGACATAAACATATCAACATAAAGGGAGTCCTTGTTTGCGTATAAGGTACTATAAAACTTAAATATTTAAGATTCATTTAAGCAAAAAGCTATTTAATTAGTCAGATAATTTAGATATTAAATTAAAACATAAATTACGAGTTTTGTTTACAACGGACCGTTGGGTTATTAGCGTATAACGAAACTTTTAGTTAGAAAAAGTACACAATCAATTATTTTCGGTTGGTAGATGGCGGTGTACGTGGTTTGCTGCATGCAACATTGATGGGAACAAGATAGCAGATGAGCTGGCTAAGGCCGGATTGTCTATGAGCAACAGCTTACCAGAGACTTCTTACTGTGTGTTACGGACTATTGTCCTAAATCAGCTGCATTTGCCTTCCCAAGTTTCAAGTAAGATTTTTGTCTCCTAGATATTTCAAAAGTTCATGATTCGCAAACCATTGCCTTCGCAAGTCCTTCTGCAATCTTGTTAAGGATGCAGATAAAGAATTATTTACGTACATATGGTATGTATACAAATGTCAGATTATCAGCATCTGCTCCTATATTCTTAATGAAATATTGAATTCACATAAATAAAAAACAAATTGGGACCTAGGGCCGAACCCTGAGGAACTCCAATGATTATTTCAGGTACATTACTGCCATGTGGTCTACACATAAGGGAAACCAAAACGCAATCATTATGCATGTGTACCTGGAAACCCAAATGTAATTTTCAACGAAAATAAGATAATCATTTTCACCAAAGGTGGTTGCACGCCCACTAACTACAGAATTCATTCTCAACACAGCTGCTGAATTCATAGAGATTTGCTGCCAACGAAATTCTAATGCTAAACCACCACAATCATGAACACAGGGAATGTTCCTTTGTACTTTTCATATACGGACAAAGTTATATCAGAATAGTTTCATAGAAATAATCACGCACACAAACTAACCCTGCACTCTAGCGTTAAGTCGTAGTAAATTACGTAATCCACAATCCTAGTAGCCAGTCGCAATTAACGGATTTATAAGGCTAAGCGAAATAATATACTATCGGTGCTAATTTCATGCAATAAAGCCACAACTTGATTGCTGTAATCGCTTTAACGGTGACGACCATGAACATTAGTGACGGCGAAATGATAAACACTGAGTACACGCAGGGCGCTTAGAAATGCGTCGGAAAAATAACAACAGTGTGCGTGTGATCCAAACGTAAAAATTAGATTCCAATTATGTACAACAGTAAATCCTGTTGGAATAGCGCTTTATCACCAAACGAATATATTCCTATGCCTTAGGCGAAGAATTTTAATAAATAGTTTCTATAGATTTCATGGTTGGGGTAGTTTCAGTGGTTCAACTATTTCAAGCGTCATCCGATTGTATTCATAATTTACCAGCTCATTATGAAAATTATAAAAATGAGCTGTTCGTTTGATACCTCTCAACTCATGAACTAACCATCCGATTGAGCTGAAACTTACGCTATACACTTTTTCTGATGTTTGAAGTGTTCGTACATCAAAAAATTTCAAGTTTTCCGGTAGATGGCGCTGGAACTCAAAAAATTTCAAACTCACCGTACGGTTAAGCTGAAACTTACACAATATTTTTGTAATGAAGTGAGAAATGTTCGTACATCAAAAGTTCTCAAGTTTTCCGATAGATGGCGCTGGAACACCAACATTTCAAAACCATCCGATTGAGCTGAAACGTACAGAATATATTTGTTATGAAGTGAGAAATGTTTGTAAATCAAAAGTTTCCAAGTTTTCCGATAGATGGCCATGAAAACAAAAATCTCAAAATTATTACTACAGCAATGCATGGTGACAGCTAACAGTTAACTTTTCATTTACGTGCACTTCTCGCTTTATAACAAATATATTGTCTAAGTTTCAGCTCAATCGGATAATAAGTTTTTGAGTTTTAAGAATATTATTGTTTGGACAGTTTTCTTAGATCCAAATAGAGTTCTCGGCATTTAATTCTCTAGCAGAGGTCATTACTATTCACAAAAAGTCACTGTTGCTCGAGCAGTTAACAGAAGGACTCTATTTCTTCCAATTTTTAGCGTTTATTCTTTAAACTAAAGGGCACAATTCAATTAATCTTAATTACATTTTAAATATATATTATATAAGTTACCTAAAGGGCTAAAATACTTGTTTTTCTGCTTCTCTTCCTTCTGCTGCCGGCAACTTTCTGTGTTCGAATGATTTCGATGGATTTGTCATTTGACAGATGAGTTTTTTTTTTTTTTAACTTTTTCTGCGGCGGCGTTGCCAGGTTTGGTAACAGTCACTTTAAAAAATTTCATTGCATTTATGACATAAACACTGTTTTCAATGGGTGTAGCGAAGCACACCGGGTAACCACTAGTATCTTTATATATAAAAATGAGCTGTTCGTTTGATACCTTAGAACTCATAAGCTAACCATCCGATTGAGCTGAAACTTACACTATATACTTTTTTTGATGTTTGAAGTGTTCGCACATCAAAAAATTTCGAATTGTCCGGTAGATGGCGCTGGAACTCAAACAAATTTTAATTCACCGTACGATTGAGCTGAAACTTACACAATATATTTGTAATGAAGTGAGAAATGTTTGTAAATCAAAAGTTTTCAGGTTTTCCGATAGATGACGCTGGATTTCCAAAATTTAAAAACTAACTATACTATTAAGCTGAAACCTACACAATATATAATTGTATGCTATGAAGTGAGAAATGTTCGAAAATCAAAAATTTTCAATTCTTGCCATAGATGGTGCTGAGCAACAAAATTTCAAAATTATTACTACATCAATACACGGTGATAGCTTACAGCTTACTTTCATATAATGTATTTCAAAATGGTTGAGTTAAGCTCGGTCGAAAAAGTTGGATGTTATTGTTTGGGCAGTTTTCTTAAATCTAAATTTCATGCAGTATATCCTTTTTTATAAGGAAGCCATTGAAGCCGAATCTATTAGAAACACAAACTAACTTGCACTTGCAGATACGAATGAAGCAAAACAAAATATTAAAAAATTCTGTCTAAATAAAGTAGGTAACTGTTTTTACTTCTAAAAATTGTCAACAGAAATTGTTTTATATGAAAATCATAAGTGCGCGCACCATAATCAACGCACGGTGACAGCTAACTTTTGACTTACGTCTACTTCTCATTTCATAATAAACATATTGTGTAAGTTTCAGCTCAACCGGATGGTAAGTTTTTGAGTTTTAAGAACGTAAACGAACAGGTTATTTTTATGATATGAAATAATTATTGTTGTACCAGTTCCTATATCTAACCGAAAAGTTCATACATATATTCGAATAAATTTGTTTTTTTTTTAAACGGTTAAAAATTTAAATAAAAGTATTTATTTACTGCAATTAATGTACAGAACTTACAAATTTATTATGAATTTTAAAATGTTTGAGTTGAACTCGGTGACATCGTTCGATGCACCAAAAAGCACTCAAAAAAAATTTCAGGACATTTGATGACATAAACACTGTTATCAATAGGTGTAGCGAAGCGCACCGGGTAACCACTAGTAAATAATACGAACAAGAACTGCGAAAAACACACTGCGTTAAAATGTAGAAAGGAATTAAATTAAATCCCACCATCGCATCCTACAATGAAGGAGAATGTTAATATCAAGCGGAGCTATGTTTACTGTTATATACATACATATATGTTGATCTAAAAAATGATTATCTATTGAAAGAGTACTCGAGATAAAAGTGGGGTATACATAAGTATTTTAGCATTATTGTGCAGAATCCTTTAAAATAATTTTTAAGAGTTAACAAGGTTCCGTGGCTGTGCAATTGATTACTTTTTTAAGGGGTCATAAAAGAATCAGCTTTCGTTTTTTATACTGTGGAAGTAAGTTCAATCTGATGGTTCAGATCAATTGTTATGTCCTTATTTCTGTTATGTTTCAAGGAAATCTTGCAGATTCCGGAACAAGTCGAAATCCGATGCCCGTTTTCACAGTGCGAGCTTAAGTATTGATAGAGGGTAAGCTCAGGATCAATACAAATTGAGGGTTAACGATAAACTTCACTTCACTACTGGTTTAACTTAAGCCTCCAACTTCTGTGACTTACTGCCTGAACACAATGAGGTAGCTATGGCATAGCAAGTCGCGGTAAAAAATCTGTAAAAAAAAAAAAAAAATGGGGAAATACAGCTTCCTCTTTTTCATCTAATTTATTTCAGATATAATTATTTAATGTTCAATACAAGAAGAAATGTTCTTATATTATTATTATTATTATTACAATAAACGTATTATATATATATTTTCTTAAACTAAACAACACAATTCTTACCAGCTGCATTGCAAGTGACATTTAATTTGACATAACATGCTACCCCATTGTGGGCGTATTTTATGTGCTACTGCTACGCCACAGCTACATATCATGGATTGTGTTCGGGCAGTTACATATGTACATATATGTATATGTATAAGTGTCGATTCAGAGAATATAATTTATAATAAACCTGCATGAGTAACAAAATATTTTGTCTGGCAATGCTGTTGGATGCAACTGTCACATCCCGTGTGTGTAGTTCGTTGTTGAAATACGCATACGCAATAGAATATTTATCATTTCCACATCTGGGACATTCTTAATACTTCTTCTTCGTTTTTTTTTTAAATTTTCCTTTTTTTTTAAGGAGGAATGGTTCACATATGACACTCAATTAATGTAAAAAAGGAAGCTTCTTAAGGGAAGCACAGTAAAGTCTCCTAATTAGGACCCTCGGTAATTGGGGCACCTCCGAAATGAACTGCACTTCATGCATACACTGGGTTGTTTTTCATATAAACGAACTTCTGAAATCGGGGCACCTCTGAATTGGATCATGGGGCAACGATATCAGGACTCAGAACAATAATTGGGACAACATGCATTTTGGATCAATTTGGCGGTCCTCTCATATTGGGACACCTCCAAGTTGGTTCGCATAAGCCGAAACTTAAGTCAGCGCTCTGAAATGGTGCATGAATGTGATTAATGCGGAGAATCAGGCGGATGCACCATATTTCCCAACTGAACAACAGTAACTATGTGTAGGTGGTCCTGGTTGTCTGAGGGTAGGTGTTTCGTTTCGATTAACTGAAACTGGTTGATTCTATTATTATAGTGCTGACAAGGATCGTTTTGTTGACGATCCCCATATTCTCTTTTTAAGCAAATTCGAAAATATGAAGAGGCGTCCGGTTGCTGCCTTATTTGAGTGAATAAGTATGCGGCTATCATGTCAGCCCAGGATTACATTCTTGTTCACTTGTGCTTGACTTTTAATTACGGGTAAGGGTCGAGTTTTAAGGGCCACCTTAAGAAAAAACATAGGTCGTATTGTCCTTTGTCATTTAAATAGGCCTCACGTCGATAAGTACTGTGAACGGAGTGCATTTGGGTACATTTTCTGGAGAGAACAATTTTTCTGCTGTTATAAGCGTTCTGAACGGCCATTTGGGAGACTAGTGCTAGTTACTCCATGTTCGCGTCTGAAACGTAATGAAACATGTGAGAACAATGGCTGCCGCTGTACATCACGTTTTGTGTATTGCTATAAGGAACGCTCAACAACAATAGCGCCACGATGCGGATTTCCAAACTTCTAACGACAAAGGGAAATATCAATCGAACCGGAAAATCATGTTGACTTTAAGTAATCAACAACTCAGTCGCAGTCTGTTATTTCTGATGCGAAATACCAACGCCCAACGTTGTAAAGAAGGGTTGATTTCATGTTGAAGATTTTTGGAATGGTTAGCATGGATTTCAGTTAAGACTTTTGTTTATTCTGGCACCACACAGATGCTATGAAATGGTGTGCTAGAAGCTCCTATCGACATGACTTGGGGGCAAGTACAGGATTTTACCGCTCGCTTTTGATTACCAAGATTGATTTATTTATTAATTTTGTTTTTATTTTTCATGACCAGGTTTTGGTAGCTTTAAAAACGCAATTTGAGAAGAGTGACTTAATTTTGTATTCCTCTCCTAATTTTAATTCTTTCTCACCTTCCTTTGCTTGGCAATTTCCTATCGCTGGAACAACGCTAAAATAGGTACCAACTTTAACCAGATGTCTCCTCCACATATGTATGTAAATGAATTCTTCTGCTCCAAAGCAAATTCCAATTTGGTTCTCTTTGCGCACACACAAATAAAGCGAAAAAAAAAAAACTTTTCCAATGAAACCCAAAAAATTCACATAATTTAGTCAAATTATGTAAAAGTCGCTTCTTGGTTCAATGGGACTTTCAAAAATAAAATATGCATCATTTGCCAACGCGGAGTCCTACCTACCCTAGACTCTCATTCGTATGAAAATTGTGGGTGGTTTGGCACCCACCCTTTATCACGATAAAAGAGTATTGATATCAAAGTTAAAACAATGGAGTGCGGGCTGTGCCTAGTGAATAGGAAAAGTTGAAATAGCGAAGCCCTGAGATGAATTGCGTGATGAAAAAAGATTAATGAAGTTATGTATTTTTTTATGTTCTTTTTGCTTATCGACAGTTATTGTGATTTGTGTTTGCCTTTTATTAGTTAAAGGGAATACAAACGGTAAGGGATTTGTCAAATGATTTCTTGTCAAATGAAACATTATTAAGGGTGACTATTAAACTGGTGACGGAGAAGCAGTCCGCTGGTCTGGGATTCTATTCTACTGATTTTGGGACTTCAAACCATTGTAATCTGTACTTAAGATACCACCGACTTTTTTGCTTTGGGCTCCAATTTGATTCAGCTTTTTAAGGTACATGTTCTTTTGATATTGACATCTCTTTTGCGTTCCAAAAATTGACAGAAACACAACTTCGCGATCTGAAATGAATTGATTAACGCTGGGGGGTGCGATTTTAAAAAATGAATTTTGGTTACAATAAGACACCAACCGAGCCTGCTTAACGCAAGTAGGTGAAAATTAGCATGTTATATATCCGCCTAGGAGCTTGTATGCTGTTTCGGAAAGTGTGTGGCTGAACCCTGAGAACCACGACTAGGAACAGATCTCAGCAATTGAACATAAGCTATGGGCGCAAATTCATAGTCAGATAAATAATTTATTCGCCTACATATCTTAAAATAGACTTTTTGCTATTCATAGTCACCTTAGAGTCGACTTTAAACTTAAAGCCGACTTGAAATTTAAAATGAGTCAAAAATCACTTTGAATAATTAGAATCGGGCTTAAATGACTGTTAGATATTATTTCTTTAAGCTATTTAGTGTGTCGTTTTGAAAATGTTTCCAGACGATCGAGATTTTGGAATATTTGAAAACTTTGAGATTTAATTTAACGAGCAAAAATATACAGACCACGATCAAATCCATTTGAAGATCTAGAAGAGGAAGAATTTTAGTTTTATTTTATTTATTTATTTATTTAATTTTTTTTTTAATTTGAGTGAAGTGCTGGATACAGAAGAACAGCAAACCAATCGTGTACTACTGATTCCAACAGATTTACAGTTGCTGGTAGCTTCGCATTTTTTTTAGAGGAAATGTCAATCAATGTGATATTGGTAAGATTTAATAACAAGTGAATTTATTTACTGGCACGCACTATTGCACATTTGTACTTCCAGGAATTATAAAAATTATTTCGAAGCGAAACGCATTGCTACTTCCTCATTTAATACAATTACTGACTTTCCAAAAGTAAATGGAGCAATAGATTGCACCCATGTGTTAATTAAACGTCACACTAAAGTTGTGGGTCCTGCTATATGTAGCTGTCTATTACAAAAATCGGAAAGATTACACTAGCTTGCAAAATTAAATCTTTTTATTGTTGTTTGAATGAGACATATAATTTCTTGTAGATTACTTGACGTTGAATCTAAATCTGGCAACAGAATCGCTGTAGGAGGTCAGAATTTTGAGATATACCAATCTCAAAGTTCTAGAAACACGGTTTTTGGCGATATTTGAAGTAATTTTTTGAGCATACCAAGCAAAATTGAATGCCTAATCGGACATTTGAGGTCCAAATTTCGTTAAATTTTAGAAAGACTACGCGTAGATCTATACACTAAGCCAGAAGTACCCAATACTAGCGACACATTTGTTTTGAAAACGAGTTACGATAAATGAGTTACGATAAATGTGTTACGATAAATTTCGATAAATGTGTTTCGATAACGGGGAAATATCAGCTGTCTGTCTATCTGTCCGTCCGTCTGTCTGCTCGTCTGTCTGTCTGTCTGTCTGCCTGTCTGTCAATCCGTCTGTCTGTCGGTTTGCCTGTCCATCTTTCTGTCTGTCTGTTCGTCTGTCTGTCTGTCTGTCTGTTCGTCTGTCTGTCTGTCTGTCCATTCGTCTGTCTGTCTGTCTGCCTGTCTGTCAATCCGTCTGTCTGTCGGTCTGTCTGTCCGTCTTTCTGTCTGTCTGTCCATCTGTCTGCCTGTCTGTAGGGTCGGGAGGTTTTGACACGTGAACGAACATTTGGAAATATCTTAAAATCCAAATACAATTTCAAGTTTTCCAAATTTACATAAGTTACAATATTATTTTAGCAATACAAAAGCATTAATGATCGATATAAATATTTTTAGCAGAGTTGTAAGGTTTTTTCTAAAACTTTACAAAGTATTAATTCCTCTTACCATGAAGGAGAATTTGCCATCTGAAAAAGCATTCCATAAAAACTTAATTTAAAACTTTTTTCATCGATGTTGCGGTGGGGATTTTTTTGTTGTTGTAAATATTTGGCATTTTTACGTTCTAAAAAAGAGTAAGAAGTTGTTTTACCACACAATTTTTATTTTGATTCATAATCGAGAATTTGACATTTTGTCAATTCCTCCTTCAGCAAAAATGTCAAATCTTCCTTTTTGATTACTTTTGGGAATAATACAAAAAAAAACTTTTGTAATGCTGCTCGGGATAAACTATTGCTTATTAATGATTTTAAAACGAATGAAGGTGCACTACATTGCACTTTCAATGTCAAAAGCTACATAATTAAAATATCACAGTTGGATAGTCAATTCAATTCCTCCTGCCTGTCAAATCCTCCCGACCTTACCCTACGTCTGTCTGTCTGTCTGTCTGTCTCTCTGTCTGTCTGTTCATCCGTCTGTCTGTCTGTCTGTCTATCTTTACCTCTAAGCCGCTAAACCAATTGTAATGTAATTTGGCAAAGAGATGCTCTGGGACCGGAGAAAGGACTTAGGTAGAAAAACCGCTCGCTAGGAGTCGCTGGAGTCAAGTTATTAACAAAACATTTTCACGCCTATACCTAATGTAATTTGGTATAGATATAGTCTGGAACTTGGGGAAGGACATATGTTGCCCGCTATGTGGCGCTGGAGTCAAGTTATTTACAGCTTCTTTATTAATTGACCTTAACGACTCATATTCATAGTTTATGTTGGTATAGTGTCTAAAGAGAAAACTAGAAAATCTGGAGCCGATACGCGGCGCTAGAGTCAAGTTATTTACAACTTCTATATAAATTTACCAAAATGAATATCAGCTGTATATTATTATATGTAAACGTATTCACTATATTTGATTACACATTTTCTATCGATTATACTATACAACTTTCTTCTTCTCTAACACATTACACATACGCAACTGCTTTGGATTGGATAAGTATTCACTTCTCCCGTGGACTTATGTGCATGAGGCTCACATATTTTGTGAAAATTCAAAACAAAAACACTGAAACGTACTAGATTTCTCATAAAATAATTTGACTTTTAGATTTGTTCGTTCAAATCACTTTACAATAACACTCTAAAGTCGATACATAATTTAATTACATACTAACTATATATACATAGGCTAAAATGTGTTTATGAATAACGAAAAGTTGGCTGACTATGAATGTTCGCCATTATTTTCGGCACTGACACTGAATATGTTAACTTGGATCATTTTTGTTTCCAGCTAGGTGGCGCTAAGTGCCATTCAAGTCGTATAAACATTGATTTATCTGCGCTAAGTACAATTCGGCTTTTTCTTTTAATTTAATAATTAGTAATAAATAGAACTCGTTACCTGCAGCCACTGATACCTAACCAAACTTTACATTTTACATTTGAAATAGTCACCCAGCCGATACATTTAGTTAGTTTTGTATATGGTATGGTGACATCTGCCTTCGTTACTGTAATTAAAAAAAAAAAATTAATATTATAAAACATAATTTTTTCAAAACCATCTGTTTGCACAACCTCTTTAAGACACTGACTAATTACCCAATGTGGTTATTTTTCCAAAACTCTTTGTTTTATGGTGCACAGTACCTGATTACGTGTGCACCTTACTGCAGGTATAAATGGTTCCTTCATAAATTCTCATTGAAAACTTGATTGCAGGCAATAATTAGTTTTTGGAAAACCATTTTACTTCAACTACAGGTACACGTCGAGGTTTATCGTATAAAAAACCCAGTGCATGTTGATTTTTACCAACAGTTTGCAAGTGTCCTTCACTATCATCGACAGGCGAAGATTACAACAAAATGTCAGCGTCAAAGAAACACGAAACTCAAGAATTAGTTCCATACTTCTTATTTTTATATCAGGGGGAGCTGCGAGAACAGACAGAAGGAAAAAACAAATACGAAATCAAATATAACCTCACCAAAGAGCTGGTACGCACCAGTTTAAGCACCTTCAAGAAAACACCAGAAAAAATCGGGCCTGGTCACGGTGGAGAGCTCTGCAAAATGTGGAAGGGGCTGAAGCTAGCAAAATACAAGAAACAACAATCAGCGAAGAAGACCGCATGAAAGAGTGATGTTTACGAGGATTATTAGAGGAAAATAATGTAATAGGAACTTTAAGTTAAATATTAAAAAAAATATTTAAAAATTGTTAAAAATTGTATTTTATTCGATATTTTGATTATTTTTATTAGATTAGAATTGATTAGTTCACAGAAATTTGTAACATGTCAGTTTTGACAAATTTTATACAAAGTGGCACGGTTTATCTATCAGATAAGATGAATAGTAGATGAGTCCTCCCTACTCTTTGATGGCAAGGGTTCAAAGCTGCCTTCCACAATATATTTGATGTGATCTGGCACCATTGTCGCAGTGCATTATCTGCGGAAGGTTGACTTGAAACTTGCTGTCATAAACGGCATACGAATTTCACCCGCCAACAGTTCCACATCGTTTCCGCCTAAATCTCCCAATTACTAGGGTTTAATTCTAGTCTGGCGGTACGAATTTTGGATGTTTTTTAAAATTCGATAAAAAAAAACTTAGTATATTTTTAATAGCCAGTCTCTTAGCAGATATGTATTAATATTTTAACAATACAAACAAAAATTAAAATTTTTTTTTTTTTAAATTTAAAAAATTACAGGCTGGTAAAGTGGGCGGTGAAAAATAAGGATGCGTCCTTGTTGACATGATTCCAACCCTTCTGGGGCCTATAACACAGAACAACAAGTCAATAAGTCAACAAGTACTTGTTTAACTGTATGTAGTTGTTCAACAAGGGAACATCATTCCTGTAACACAGCAAAAATGGTAACAATTGTTGGAAATAAAAATTTCCCTCGACTTGTTGAATTATTTCAACAAGTGAATCTAACGCGATGAGCTGCTGAATTAGCGAATATTCTTATCTTAATTAAGAGAAAACAAACATATTTTGTTAAGTGCTTTCTGTGGTTGACAAAAAATAATCAAAGCGATAAATGGCGAGAGATATTTACATATAGTATTAGCACAGTTAAAAAATGTAGTTTCTTAAGGAAAATACTGGACGTTCATTAGGGATGAGTTTTGGCAAAATTGTAGAAAATATGCCATAGTAAGTATTTATATTTGGAAAAATATCTGCATATAGTTTTGGACATGGAAATCCGGATAGTTGGGAAAAATGCTTTAATGAGTTGTATACTTTTATTATCTTGGGAAACCGCAGATAGTATTTAAGGACTTTTAATTAAAGGCCTTGATGACATGAATTTACTTCACTTTTATTCTAATAATCTGAAACCTTTGCGGTAAGCAAAAAGAACCCCTCGATAGTATAAAAAGCTCATGGCACGATAAACCAGGACAGTACTTTAGTTACATAGAACAGGACCTAACCACAGCTCTAAGTTCCTGCCGCACAGCACAATGTAAAATTCTGCTGGGCTTCTGGCCACAAAATTATCATTGATTCACATTAACTATTAAGTATTAACTACTATAATTGTATTAGGTATTTACTTGTATCATCACATCGTTACAACATTTACACTCATACTTATGTCAGATTGCTACTGTGTACAAAGCAATGATTTCTGAGATTAACGTTAACCTTTGCCAGGACCGGACGCTTCCTCTTCCACTTTGCTCGTAACGAACATCATTTTAATTGTTAATTAATTATGCATCCTCAAATATATTAGAGATAGAAAAAAGAACGCTCTTAGAAGGTAATAATAGACAGGAAAGCGTAAATTCTTGCGTTACAACAAAAAAGCCAGGGCCATGCCAATATAAAAATAGAACTTCCAATACCCTGCTCAAGAATAGGGGCTCTTTATCAGTCTTAGTGGATATGTGGTGAATATACATTTTTAATGGATTAACATATACTAATATTCGTTCATTTTCATTTTAATATTTTTGTTTGGCAATACCATGAAGTATACAATACGTTTAAAATTCATTTTTTGATTCATCTCTCTCAATTGTCATCCTTCTGATGAAATAGCGACGCCTTTTAACTTTTCAACTATTAAAACCTAAAAACAACTGTGTATCTTTATTTAATAAAAACATAATTTAAGTAATACTTTTAGTGTTGTGTTTTATTGGTGTTACGAAACACTAAATTGGTGACCCCGACAAACGAACACCAGTAGTTTTAAGGTAATTATTGCACCGAATCGGCAATGATTGAAACGCAGAACAACGAAAATAAAGACTCTACGTCCACGGGCTCTGGCGCCACAGCCATGAACATCGGCCCAATTGTGAACCGTGTAGCTGTTAAGGTTCCACCTTTTTGGCCTGATCATGCGGAAATTTGGCTAGCACAAGTCGAGGCACAGTTTAATGTTGCCGGAATAACAAGCGATGCATCCAAATTCAACACCGTAGTTGCTGCAATAGAATCGAATGTTCTGGTCCAAATATCTGACGCAATCCTTAATCCGCCTGAAAAAGATAAGTATGTCAATTTAAAGAAGTGTATTGTAGAACGTTTCTGTGAGAGCGAATTAAAAAAAACACAGAAATTACTATCTGACATCGATTTGGGTGACAAACGACCAACACAATTGTTAAATGAGTTGAGCGCTCTTGGTAAGAACAAAATAACCAAGGATTTTTTAAAGTCATTATGGCTGCAACGATTGCCAATACAAGTGCGAGCCATATTACAAGCATCTGACGCTGATCTATCCGAACTAGCAAAATTGGCAGACAAAATTATGGAAGTTGGTGAGTTTCACAATTTAGCTGTCGTTTCGAATGTGCAACCATCAATCTCAGGTAACACTGAAATAGACAAGCGTCTAGGGCGTATTGAACAACAAATAAACAGCTTAATAAAAAACAATAGCAACTTCAAACGCTTATCCCGTTCAGTTTCTTCTAGACGTCAAAAATCCCGTGATCACTCCAACGTGTCAATACATGCCGACGAAGAACTCTGCTGGTATCATCAAAAATTCGGACAAAACGCTCGCAAGTGTCGTGATCCGTGTGCTTATCGAAAAAATACGCCAAAAAAACTAACTACGTCCTCCGATCAAGCGGGCGGATCTGAAGACAATTATCGGATAGCCCGCCTAGTTATTAACGATAGCATTTCAAGACAACGATATTTGATAGATACTGGTGCGGATCTTTCCGTGCTACCAGCCCATAACACCATTAAGCGAAGAACAACAAAATCAACTCAGCTGTTCGCAGCCAACGGCACACCGATACAAACATACGGCGAAAAGCGAATAACACTCTCGTTGGGATTAAGACGAAATTTCACCTGGACGTTCCTACTGGCTGACGTCAGCTGTGCTATTATTGGATCCGATTTTTTAAAACATTTCGATCTGTTAGTCGACATTAAGGAAGGCCAACTTATCGACCGAATGACAATGCTCAAATCAAAAGGAAAAAACACCTTATGTAATGTTGTACAAATAGTGGCATACGATACGCACGAACGTTACGCACAATTACTACATGAGTTCAAAGACCTCGCTACAATTAACGCCAACAAGAAACCGACCGACTCTAAAGTAACGCATCATATTACTACAAAGGGGCCTCCGACATATGCACGTGCTCGTCGCCTTCCCACCGATAAACTACAAGCGGCAAAAAAAGAGTTTGAATATCTGTTGGAAAAAGGCATCTGCAGACCCTCGAAAAGCAACTGGGCCAGTCCGTTGCATTTAGTAAGAAAAACGAACGGAGAGTGGCGGGCATGTGGTGATTACCGTGCGTTGAATGATATCACAGTACCTGACAGATATCCGATACCATATTTACACGACGTCACCAGTATCTTATATCGCAAAAAAGTTTTTTCCACGATCGATTTACAGCGAGCATACCACCAAATTCCGATGGAACCGTGCGACATTCACAAATCAGCTATTATCACTCCATTTGGCTTATTTGAATTTCTCTATATGACATTTGGTTTGAGAAATGCGGCTCAAACGTTCCAGCGTCATATAAATGAAGTATTGAAAGGTCTCGATTTTATCTTCGTTTATATTGATGATATCCTCATCGCATCGGAATCGGTAGAAGAGCATGTAAAACACATCCGCATCGTATGTTGTCGTCTTCGTCAAGCACACCTGGCTATCAATTTTAATAAATGTCAATTCGGAAAACGAGAACTAACTTTTTTGGGCCACACAATCAGTTCAGATGGATTAAAACCGCCAGAAGATAAAGTAAAAACAATACGAAATTTTCCACAACCGAAAGTCGCAAAAAATTTAAGGAAATTTCTAGGAATGCTGAATTTTTATCGTCCGTTTATTCCGCATGCCACGAAAAATCAACATATATTACAACGATTGGTCAATGGCAACAAAAAGAATGACAACAGTGTTGTAAATTGGACACCCGAGGCTGAGATCGCTTTCGTTGCTTGCAAGGACGATCTCGCAAATGCAACGCTATTGAACTATATGGCACCAGAAGCACAAATAACACTCACGACTGATGCTTCGGACGATGCTGTAGGCGCTGTTCTTCACCAGATCATCAAGGACCAAATTCAACCACTCGGATTCTACTCAAAAAAGTTTACACCTGCGCAGAAAAATTACAGCGCGTATGATCGAGAATTAACAGCCGTATACCAGGCAATTCAACATTTTAAATACGCACTCGAGGGCAGAGAGTTTATGGTTTTCACAGACCATAAACCACTCATTTTCGCGTTTAAGCAGAAAAGTGAGAAAGCATCGCCACGAAGAGCTCGACAACTTGATTTAATAAGTCAGTATACAACCGACATTCGTCATTTACCAGGATCAGACAACGACATTGCAGACTTACTCTCACGCATTAATACTGTACAAAAAGAAATAATTAGTTTCGATGAGATGGCCACACAACAACAAACAGATCCAGAACTGCAGACTCTTTTAAGCGAAGGTAACGATAAATCGATAAAGTTATCAAAACTATCCATTCCAGATTCGACGTATGAGATTTTCTGCCATGTTCTGCGAGACAAAATAAGACCATACGTACCGAAGTGTTTTCGTCAAACAGTGATTCATAAACTTCACTCTTTATCACACCCCGGTATCAGAGCAACAAAACAACTGGTAGCTGATCACTATGTCTGGCCTTCGATGTCCACAGATGTAGCTGCATTTGTCCGTTCATGTATTCCGTGTCAGAAAGCAAAAATACATCGACACACGAAATCACCTTTAAGCGACTATGCGTCCATCGATGTCCGTTTCGAGCACATAAATATCGACATTGTCGGACCGCTGCCAACTTCAAATGGATTTCGGTACTGTCTGACATGCATTGACCGATATACAAGATGGCCAGTGGCGATTCCGCTAATAGACATAACAGCGCAAAGTGTGGCAAGTGCACTAATCAGCGGTTGGATATCTACGTTTGGTATCCCCTTACGAATTACTACGGATTTGGGTCGTCAATTCGAATCGGCTATTTTTCAAGAATTAACGCAAATACTCGGCATCAAACATTTACGCACAACACCGTACCACCCACAGTCTAATGGGATTATAGAACGTTGGCATCGAACATTAAAGGCCGCCATCAAGTGTTCGGAGACGAATTGTTGGAGTTCAGCGCTTCCACTAGTGCTCTTGGGAATGCGATCAACCATTAAGAGCGACATCGGTTTAAGTCCGGCAGAGATGGTGTACGGAGCGCCGCTACGAATCCCTGGTGAGTTCCTTATGCCGCGAAAAAGCAAAACCAGCCAAACCGAGTTCGTGGAATTACTTCGAAAATCAATGCTCGAGTTACCAATGACGAAACCAGTACGACACGGGATGGAACGATATTGTGTGCAGCCAGCATTAAGAGACGCCAAATACGTGTTTATCAGGACCGATCGTGTAAAAACGCCTTTGGAATTCAACTACGAAGGTCCGTTTGAAGTAATATCCAAATCTGAAAAATACTTCGTTTTAAAAATAAATCAGCGAGTGACAAAAATATCGATCGATCGTTTAAAGGCCGCATACATATTCGACGATACAACAACACCAACAGCAATACCTCAACAGGAAACCAGTAAAGAACAAAAGAACGACATCGCTTCGAAAAATATTACTACATCAAATGATGCAAAACAAAAACAATCGAAAACCGACAACGAGCCACAAACAAAGAAGACATCATCTGGAAGACATGTTAGATTTCCTCTCAAATATCGTTAGTCGATAACTAGGTGGGGGATATTGTGGTGAATATACATTTTTAATGGATTAACATATACTAATATTCGTTCATTTTCATTTTAATATTTTTGTTTGGCAATACCATGAAGTATACAATACGTTTAAAATTCATTTTTTGATTCATCTCTCTCAATTGTCATCCTTCTGATGAAATAGCGACGCCTTTTAACTTTTCAACTATTAAAACCTAAAAACAACTGTGTATCTTTATTTAATAAAAACATAATTTAAGTAATACTTTTAGTGTTGTGTTTTATTGGTGTTACGAAACACTAAAGATATAATTACCGCATAGAAAGATGTACATTTTAAGGTCAACACACTTCTTTCTGAAATTCGACTTCATTTATTGCAGACCTTTTCTGACTTTTTACTAATACCATGAACGTAACTTATAACATGGTACTGAGATCCTGACCCAAACCAATGCAAGACTATCAATATTTTCTCGCTTTGCCGTGTGCTTTGCTTTTATTAGCTGGCAAACGTTATTTGTAAGGAAGACTCTTGCATTGGATAACGATGCGACTCATTTCGAAATTATTCTTTCTTTAAAAAATTTTTTATGTCTTTGATTCTCACTGTCGTTGTGCGATTCACAATCAAGTAAAACATTTTTAAAATCAAATTATTATTAACTAAATAAATTTTATATGACTCCCGGTATTATCACTTGGTAATCGTTGGTCTATTACAAATGTTTAATTCGAACTTGTTAACTTCTAACAAGTCAGTCACCGTCGGTTAGAATTTATCAACTTCTCAACAAGTCAAAGTCTCTTTTTTCAACACTTGTTGTTTCCAGTTACAGAAATAGTGGATTTATAAAATTTCCCACTTGTTAAAAGATTCCATAACAATTGTTGGAGTGCCCGCAGACTTGTTATTACGTATTACAGAAATTCTCAACAGTTGTTGAATTTCACTTGTTTAACAAGTACTTGTTGTTCTGAGTTGTAGGCCCCTGGTAATACGAAAAAAAAACAAAAAGATTTTTAATCAGTAAGAATGTCGCTATCGCCTGAACTACGGAAATCAAAAACAAAATGGTGGTTGTTTGAAAAGGAAAAGTGATTCTTTGCCCTTTTTTCAAGGTTTTTAATTTTTTAAAAATATTTAAAACAAAATTTTTACATAATTCTAGTTTCTGCGATAGAGGTATATTATATATAAAGAAAATCCACGCCAAATTTCAAGTTAATCGGTTCATTAGATCTTGAGAAATCATGTCAGACGTGTTGGAAAAAGTAGTTTCGAGAAAAACGCGTTTAAAGAAATACGTTACACATAGAGACTTTCTGAGGATTTATGGTGTATAAGAGACTTTCTGTAGGATAATTCAGGAAACGTTTCGAGGATACATTTTTGGAGGTCTAATCTTTAAAAATATGAAATAAAAAAAAAAAACAGATTTTTCAAAATTCTAGACTAGAATACCCCCTTAAGTTAATGCTAATAAAATTTAATAAAGAATTGAAGATGAATCGCGCTTTTTATTTCAAACCTTCAACACCTTAACAATATTCTACATCCGGAATCCAGCTTTAAGCCACCAGTAAACCAGACTTGGTCATAGTTTAGATTAGGTTAGGTTGAGAAGTTAAGCCATCCCAAAACACTAGGCATCAGAGTGGGCCCATGGCGTCCCCCTAAGAATTTATCCAAGTATGGCACCTAAACCGCCACAATGTCCTCAAAGCATTTTATTACCCTGCTAAATTTCAGAACGAGTCTATGTTTGATTCGGTCTACCTCCTCCAGGTTGCTAAAGAAGTAGGAGCCTAAAATGTACCTGCGACGGCGTGTTATGCACACAAAATATGAGCGATATCCTCTGCTATACCTAGATCATTGTAGTATCTGCAAATATCCGTGCCTATTAGTCCGAGCGTTTGGCGTGTTTGCCCGGAAGGCAATCCCCGGATAATATTCCTATAGCTATTCTCATTTGCTGCTAAGTCTAAGGATTTCACCGGTCCTTTTACGGTCTAGCGCCGACCAAAGTGCCATGGAAACCCTATGTCCAACAATGTTATGGACATCTATGGCCAGCCCATCTTGTAATCGGATCCTTTACCTTCGTTCTGATGGATCATAGTGGTGGAGCAACTTCCACCGCTTCGGGTAGCGGCAGCTTCCCCCCTTTCCTAGCCAACTCATCGGCAAACTCGTTGACTTCTATCCCAACATAGTCTTTCCTGGTTCTGCGTGCATAATGCCCTTAGCATTGTGCGGCAGCTCCTGACTAGTGCCGTTTTAATAGTGTACGATTCTAGCGCCTTAAGCGCAGCTTAAGCTTACCGGATATTTGCTTCATGTTTTGAAGCTCCGCAGCTCTAAGTATTAGACCTCCACCTGAAAAACGCTGCAGGTATCCGGTAGTCTTAAGGACACCTTTAGATCTGGTTCCGCACAGTAGAAATGAAGGGTCATGCTCGGTTGGATAGTTTCCCAATCGTCCCTTAGGAAAAATGTCTCTAAAGGCAAAGTTTGGGCTGTATCAACTCTTCTTCTACAGGTAGTACCTTTGTGGAACCAATAACTAGTCTACCTATAAATGCAGTTTCATTTCTTGGTGTCATAGGTTAGGTTAGGTTAGGTTACGGTGGTTATCCCGATCACTCGCTTAGACACTTAAGGTTGTGTTACGAAATGAAGTTGATTCATTTATCGGTACTCCCATACTCCTACTCCTATGTCAATAACACGCAGTGTTTCAAAGTGGTAACCCATCTAAGTACTAACCGCGCCCGACGCTGCTTGATTTCGGTGATCTAACGAGAGCCGATGTTTTCAGCCTGGCGTAGTCGTCGACTTCTTGGTATTATACTTACCAGTTTGTTGATGCAATCATCCATCAACTGTTGATTCAATCACTTTACGCCTTTAAACATTCCAATTTCATGTAAATTCACAGCACTCTGCGTGTAATCATCTCTTAAAGTTCTCTTTGGCTACACCACAAATCCACGTACATATCCCGAACCCCAAAGTGCCTCCAGGTAAATCCTTCACTAAATAACATCTTTATCCTGTGCGGTTGTTGTTTGTTGGAAAGATTGAAAGCATTCAGCGCTCTGCCAGAATTCAGTTTACCCACGAGCTTCTTACCGAGTTTTTCTTAGAACTGCTACCACCGCCGGTTACACATGTTTGCGAATGTCGAAAAGACAAGACAACAAATAATTTGATTCCGTATTATAACGAGCACATCCTGAAAGTCGTACGGTTTAAGGCAATGATATATACGAGAGTATTGACTGTGGGTGTACCATAGAGCATAGAGTATCTCGTTATTACGAACGCATTCAGAGGATTTACTCCGTAGTTAGAATATAATAATCGATTTATTCATGTAGGAAGAAATGTTGGTTATTGTCCTTGATTCGTACCTATGCTCATAATTCTTTATGACTTTAAAAACTATTTCGCTTTCGCTTAGGTCCACGTTTATACCTATATTCCTAAATTTGCAGAGACCAGAAAGACTGTCCTGCCGTATCCCACAGGAGAATCAAATTGCTACTACGACTCAGCGCACCCATTGTGTTGACATCGAGGAGGGTTTTAGTAGTGTTATTATGAATTTACATGTAAACCCTACTCGATTTTTGCGTTGAGCTATAAACTGATAGCTGCCGTAAGTTCATTGCACTAGTTCCCCTTCATTGGAAAAAAAAATCGAAAATTTCCCTTAATAGTGTTTTTTAGTATTTAAGAATACAATTAATACAACCTCATCTGTATCGGTTTGTGCTGACATACAGGAGGGCTTCGAGATGTAAAGTCATAACTAATTATTGAAACCCACCTCGATCGCAACGCGGTGGAAGTGCTGAAATGCAGGAGGGATTCATGATACACATTTTAGATACACAGAATTGAAACCCTACGCATTTTTTGCGCTGAGCTCGAGGAGGGTTAACGAATGTAAATTCATAAATACACTACCCAAACCCTACTCGATGTCAGCACAATGGGTGCGCTGAGTCGCAGTAGGAATTCAAAATACGCGCCTCTGGGCAGTTATTTCTTCACTGTATTTGACGACTCGGGTCAAGCTGAGCTTAGCTCCTATGTGCTTTTAAATCAGTAACTCTCTAACTTTAAACTACCAATGCTAATATAAAAAATGCTACAATGAACCCAACTGTTGCGGTCATAGACAGCAAGCAGCAAGTGGACACTCATTTAGGAGAGGTGATCCAAAAGTAATGATAATGTCGTATTCATATACATTGTATAGGAACGGTTATGGTTTTTCTTAAACCCTGAATACCATATAAAAAAATCATTGTCTTCGACTCGCTATGATTTTCAAATTCCTGACCACTGAGCTGTTCATTGCAAGAGGTGAGTCACTGTGGCCTAGATCTGGTAAAAAGAGCTGTTGGTTTAGCAGTTCGAGACCTGTTTGTGTACGTGTGCGTTTTGTTGGTGGAACAGGACTTCTGCTCGCAGTTTGTCACGCCGCTAAGCGCCCATAATTGTTACTCCCTTTTTTAAATATTCTACCGTTATTAATATTTTATACATACTATAGGGGATATGAATACCCTTATGATGTTTACACAGCGGCAAGAACGGTCACAGACATCCCAGAAAATGGATGCCATAGCGTTTCCCATCTATCCTGACACTTTGAAATTCTGTTTGTATATTTTTTTTTAAATTTACATGTCTACAGACGGTATAAAGAAAGAAAATATTTTACTTACTTATGTATTACTTTTGGATTACCCCCCGTACCTAACTGGTAATTGGTTATGTATTTCGGTGGGGTAGATGCAATACTTGTCGCTAAGTAATTCTTATAATATAATATAATACTTTGAGGTTTATCTCACATATTAAGGCAAAAGATTCGCTCATTGAGTAGTCGAATAAACAGTAATAATTCAGACGTCAAAAAGACATTTTTTTAAGAAATCACATGTCAAATGATAGGTTTTACACAGTGGAACTCCACTCCATTAAAACGTACATATGTATGTTGTACATATGATTGTCACATCTCCGCAGTTGTTCTTCTTTACAGACATTAGTATTTCTTTAGATGGCACTTCAGTTCGAGGTGAACAAGGGCCTACTTCTCGCAACCATTTGTGTGTGCGTCTTATAGCGAGTTTTTTTTCCAACAGCGAGTTGAGAAGCTTCTTGACAATTATTGATACTCTTTGATTGCTTGTCAGAAGACATTCGAAAGAGGTGGCACCGTGAAAAAACGTTTATGTGTTTGCTGGTATTGAACTCGGTCAGCATTGCATAGTAGTCTAACGCACTTACCACTAGACTCACTTCAATAGTCACGCCATTGGCAGACAAGAACCGAACGAAATAAGAGATCATGGATGAAAAGTTGCGTTACCCGAGTCACCCTTTTTTATGAAAAGTTGCAATCACTGAATCAACAATGGTAAGAAATTGAATGTTGCTTTAATCGAGGTAGGGTAACTTCGGGCATTATGGTGCACTTTTTTTGTTTCTCAAATAACTTCAACATGAAAAGCTTTTTTATTAAAAAAAAAACAAAACAGCTTTAAAATATAAGAAAAACAGAACAAAAGTAATTTAAATAAATTTTATAATTCAATGATTTAAACAAAGAAAAAGTTAGGTTAAAAATGTTATACAAAAAATCATAATTCCCTATGCATAGGGCAATATGGCGCATCCCCTTGGGCAATATGACGTGATGCTGTACTCGCGGTTTGATTTGTCACAGCTATTAAAAGTGTTTTTGAATGAAGTGCACGAGTCGTGGGACCACTTCCGACTTATTAAAATTGTGACTTGGCCTGTATTTGTCTGCCTGTTCAAAGCCTTTAAGGAACAGCTCTGGTCTGTTAGGAGCGAATCCATACGCGTATAGTTTTCTTACATGAACCACAATTTTCTGCTCTTTTTCCACTCCTAGGCATGTGGGAGCACCTAAAACATGCTTCCTGTCGTCATCGTTCTACAGTCGTAGTACACATTTTTTTTTTAGATACTTTACATGTGAACTTCAAGGGCGAGAGTGCGCCATAATGCCCCTACCGCAAGTGCGCCATATTACAAATAGACGCATTTGTACAAAACTTAAAAAAAAAGCCAGATTTTCTTTTATTGTTACTAATCAATGCCAGCAAAGAAAAACCAATATGATTCACTTCACTTCACTGTGTACACTAACCCCGTGCGTTTTATATATACTTACGGAGCCACACGCAATTAAAAAAGAGCCAAAAATATATGCAGATGACAAAAGTGGGATTTTTTTTTGTTTATTATTTTTTCACTTGTAAACAAAAATCGCAACAGAGAACAAGACTCAAGTTTTCTCATCGGTTAATTTTCTATAAGCAAATCGGAAAGTGGTATTTATAAGGTGCGCCATAATACCCGAAGTTACCCTATTGCGTTTATTTAGGGTTACTTTTATCGATGGCGTACTGTATCCATTTATTTATAACGTAATTCATATTTGTATTCTGTTTTTTCAAAGATTTTGCATAAAAAATGCACTTCTCAGCTTTTGACAATATTCCAATCACCTGTCCCAATTGGACCTCAATTCTACAAGTGTATCTCGAAACTTGTCGTGGGCTCCGCGAAATAAGGCCCCAGGAAATAAGACACCAAAGTAGAAATGAAGTAAGGCCCCAAAAATGCGCATGCAAAACAATAACAACAAAAATGACTTTTTGGGGCTGTATTTCATTTTTCCATGTGGGGTTTAATTTCATAATGAAATAAGGCCCCAATGAAATAAGCACTTTTTGGGGCATAGTTTCATTTTTATTTTAAACTAGCTGTCCCGCCCGGCTTCGCCCGCGCCCATTTAAAAATGGGGCATTATTTTGAGGGCTTACTTCATTTCATTGGGGCCTAATTTCCATTTGAAAAATGGGCCCCTGGTAGTTCTTTTGTCTGTCATCCGACCCATGATCATTAAATTTAGTCTCTAAATACATTTTTTGGTTTATTTTTAATATGGTTTTCATATTTTAACCTATTAATGATTGTTTGGATATTTAATTAATTTAGTTCTAGCATAAGCATAACTTAACTAGCCTCTAATTGAGCCTTTCTGGTAGACTTTCTTGCAAGTTTTTTATATGGGAATGGCTTGCACCAGTGTTGAAACCTATACTGGGAGTTTCTTACCTGCCAAGGCGCACACAGAGTAACTGAAAAAGTCGAGTTACCGTTTCTATTGAATCGATAAAATGTGTCATGTGTTACAAGATAGTGATTACTCAGTAAGTATTTATAAGAGGAATAAACAGACTTTTTATAAGTATCCAGTACATCAGTACATCATAATATACTTTAAATTAATCCTTTTTGGATTTAAAATCCAAATTCCAAGTAATGCGATGGTTTTCAAAAATCTTTAAATTTTTCGTACCTGCAATTGGATTACACCTACTCGTTTGATTATTGTTTTTCTAAGGATTTACAATATGCCGTAGGTAGTGCGTCTATTTTTTAATTTGACGCAATTGCTCACAGGTAAAAGAACTAAACTAAAAAATACCGTTTTCGAGTTATAATTAAAAAAGGGTTTTCCTCTCACTAAGTACCCGTAAAACTTGAAACAATGACCTGCGCTGCGGCTTCTAGTATAAAACTCAGTGAATTCGTTCACAACTCATCAGTTCCCAAACATACTCTCAGTGTATCTCAAGATATTACAAAACTTGTATCATGGACGGAGAAGCATCAGTTGCCTATCACTTGTTTATTTATCGTGAACAGCTTCGCCGTCGAAAAGTAGCCTCGTTGCGATTATCGAAAGTAAAACACATCCTCACCACTGGAATGGTGGCGTTCACATGGAACAACATCACCAACTACGATAGGGACGAGCTGAATAACCTCATGGATACCATCATGTACAACGAGCATCTAAAGAATACTATTGATGAGAAGGTACTGAATAGATATAGACGTTCTAAGCGACAGGTTACTTATTTATAAACGCTAAGAGAATATACGAGTAGTGTAAACGGCAATTTGTGTTAGTAATAATTTTAAGAAAAAAAAAATCTTTTAAGATAAATAAATTTTATTTCAAAAATAACAAAAATTCTGATTTATTTTATTTATTTTATAAATGTCGAGCATATGTATGCAAATGCAAGAGTTTTCGGCTTAAGAAGAGAAAATGGGGATGAAAAGGTTTATTTTAAAAAAGAGGATTACCAGAACTCCTCTAAAAGCTTAGCTGTGGTCGATTTGCCAGGCTGGAAGCCACTCAGTACTTGCGTATAGTTTTTAAAATCAATAACCGCAATCACTACAAAAGTGGCCCATGAGACTAAATTGCAAAAAGTACTAAAGCTAGGGTAGGTTAGAACCAGTAAACCCCGCTGATTCTCTAAAGGAACTTTTATTAACTAAAACAAAGTGAATAAAAACACCGGCATTATTTTTTGTACATAAAGAGATTTATTAAAACGAAGCACTAAAATATAATTAAACAATTAATTCAAAAATGTTTCATTCAGAATATTTATGAAATCAAAACATTCACGTGTCCAGACCAAACGAAACATTTAAAAAATTGCTTAAAAATGTTTCAAAACATTTCAGAAATATTTTAAAAATATTACTGAAATGGTTCTTTCGGTGTGGATGCGATGAAAACATTTCTGCAATGTTTATAACCGTTTGTAATATAAACAAAACTCTTCGAAGATTGCCTACCTTGTCGTGGTGAAGAGGCTTATGTAGTAAGTTGATTCCTTAAAGCTATGATGGCAAGTGCGACGCTCTCCTACAGTTGAGTGTCCCGAGCTGTTGTAGTGTAGGAAGAGACGACTACAACTAAGAGGTAATCACTAGAGGAAAAACTAGTTTAAAAATCACAAAAAACATGGATAAAGGCGGAAAACAAAAGACGGAAAAACGGGTGGGGATATACACCCAAAAGTCGGTAGAAGCCACGGCTACCGGCGATGGCTTGGCATTGGAAAGTGTCAAGTCGCCAGTGGATCCTATTAAAGAAGCGGTAGTCGCTTATGAAAACCCCATGATTCCTGACTCTGTGCTTGAACCGTTGGATGTAGCTGAGGTCTCAGTTAAACTGGGAACTCCCTCGGCTTGTTCTAGCGGGGAAAGCGAAGTCCAAAAGGTGGGGACTCCTGAAAGGAAGGGTTCGGGTACGGTCAACGTATCCTTGAGCTCTTCCAAACTGAAAGTTCCACCGGGGGATCATGGGAAAAGAGGAACGACGGAGAAGAGGGCGAATAAAAAAGCCCGAAAGTCGGTAGTTACCACGGCTACCGGTGTTGGCTTGGCATTGGATAATGCCAGGTCGCCAGTGGAGCTCAATAAGGCAGCGGTAGTCGCTGCTGTGAGTTTTAAATCGAAGCTCGAACCACTAGAGGCTGGACGCTCATTACTGAGATGTTCCTTGGCCTATTCTAGTGGGACAGCAAAAAAACACAGGTTCTGTCATCGAACATGGAGGGTTCGGCTACCAAATCGGCAGCATTGAGCTCATCAGACCCGGTGACTGAACTTGTAACTGCCGCCACGCCTAGCAGTGGAAATGGAAGTGATGGTCACATGCTGAAGCGACCACGGGCTACCCTGTCTAGCACGCAGAGTGACTCATCCATCCAGACACCCACCATAGGTCAAAGCGGCGTTAGGAGGCAACTCAAAAAGTTGTCGCTTAACGAAGCTCGGGTACTACCACCTTCCTCTTCTTCAGACTCAGAGGCTTCCGAGTCCGATACACATTGTGCAGAAGGAAACGTTGAGGTCAAAGGGGCAAAAGAGAAGAGAAAACGGAAGAAGGGGGCATGGCGCAAAAAGAAGCGAGCGAGAGACCGTCTTGCTAACAAGGAGGCCAAATAAGCGGAGCTAACGCTCGGCACAGAGGCTACCAAGTTGGCGGACTCGGTCCCTAAGAGCTCAAGTCTTGCAGCTCCTAAAGAACCTTCGGCTTCTACTGGATCAGTCTCGGCTGAGAAGGAAGTTGCTGCGGGAAGGGGTGGTAAGCCATCGGAGACTACATCTCATGTAGTAAAAGGTGGCAAGAGAACCGGAACCAGTCAAACTGGCGAAAGAACTCACCCCCCGAAAAAACGATTCGTCGACTCGGCATTGCTAGGACTGCGGTTGTCAGTGGTTTTTGCGAATGACCACATGCGAAAATTCACTGCAGAACACATCAGCAGTCTTGACAAGGCCTTGAATGACGCAATCTTAAGTCGGATAAAGGAAGGCGGATGTCCTATATTTGAGCGCATCGTCAAAAGTGGTGGAGGATTTATTCTCTGCTGCGCTGATGAAGCCACAAATCAATGGATCAAAGCTGAATTTGCTCGCATCTTCCCGAAATTAGAGGAGCAGGACCTCAAAGTCTTGCACCCATCTGAGATTAGGGGCTACATTAAGATGAAGGTCTTCGTCCCGGATGCAAGTCTGGATCAAGGAACCTTCATCGCGCTCCTTAAGGGCCAAAACCCGGGTCTGCTTACCGAGAGGTGGAAAGTTTACCATTCTAGTGCAAACAAAGATGGTAAGCTCTACACCATTGGTATAGATGAGGACTCAGTGGAGGCTCTTGAGAGGCGTAACCTCCAGCCGTACTTCTTGGCCAACAGGCTTACCTGTAAGCTTGAAAAAAGCGCTAGGAAAAAAGCTGGGACCTCTAATGATGTTTAGCACCATGGCTAACACATCTCTAGAGGTCATTCAGATTAACTTGCAGCACTCCAAGGCGGCTTCACATCTATTGTGTAGGCGTCTTGGTAAAATGCAGACAGGCGTATGCCTCATACAAGAACCTTATGTGTACAAGGGGACGGTAAGGGGCATCGCTGAAGCACCAGGTGCGACTTTCGTCAAACCAGGAACACTGAAACCTCGTACGTGCGTCTTTGTTGCTAAAGGCTATGATGCAAGTCTACTGCCTGAATACAGTTCCCAAGACTGTACTGCGATCAAGATTAGCTATAAAAGAGGTGGCAACAGCACAGAAGTCCTTATGGCTTCGGTGTACTTGCCCTACGACTCCATCTCGCCACCCCCCTCGGCAGAGATGATGAGGCTTGTTGAATATGCTCGGCAAGCTAACAAACGGTTGATAATCGGTATGGATGCAAATGCACATAACTGCGTTTGGGGAAGTACTGATACAAACGTGAGAGGAATAACTCTCTTAAACTACTTCGCAGCCTCCCATCTTGAGATACTTAATCTAGGGACCGATCCTACCTTCGTCACTCGACAAAGAAGGCAAGTTATCGATCTTACCGTTGCCTCGGCAAATGCGGTGGACATGGTTACTCAATGGAGAGTTCTCAAAGAAGAATCGGCTTCTGATCATAGATACGTGGCCTTCATTTTGGCTGCGGATCAACCGGTCAAAGCCACCACCAGAAATGTGCGCCGCACGAACTGGGACGCCTATGCCTCAGCGCTGCAGGATCAATTGGGGCAGACTCCAGTGCGAATCCACGACAGCGTTGCACTTGACATAGCGGTTGATACCCTACAGAGCGGTATTATAACAGCATTCCACGAATCCTGTCCTGAAAAAGAGGTCGGCGGTGCAAAACCAACTCGTTGGTGGAACACGAAGCTAGCCACGATCAGGAAGAAAGTGCGGAAGCTGTTTAATCGAGCCATGAAAACTGGCAGCACGGTTGATTGGAACTCTCATGCCGACGCGCAGAGAGAATACAAACGACAAGTCAAAAGGGCCAAGCTCACATCTTGGCGAAATTTCTGTGGGGAGCTAAAGGATGTAAGTGCCATTTCGCGCCTGCAAAGAGTTCTCTCTGCGGACCCAAATGCCAAACTTGACACCTTGCGCTATCCCGATGGTCGTTTCACTACCTCAAAAGAGGAAACCCTACAATTGTTAATGGGGACTCACTTTCCTGGATGCAGCGATGCTGACGAGGAGAGTCATAATCCATACAAAAGCAGGCCCACTAGTGATCAATGGAGGTCAGCGGTGAGCACTGTAACGAGAGAAAAGGTAAGAACCATCATTCTATCCTTCTCACCTTACAAATCGCCCGGACCAGATGGTATTTATCCAATACTCCTTCAAAGGGGAGTCGATACAATACTACTGTTTCTCACTAGGATCTACCGAGCAAGTATTGCTCTAGGCTATGTCCCTCTATCTTGGAGGAGGGCCAAGGCTGTCTTCATCCCCAAGCCGGGTAAGCCAGCCTATGATCTTCCAAAAAGTTTCAGGACTATCAGCCTTTCTTCCTTCCTTCTGAAGGGCCTTGAAAAATTGATTGACGTGCAGCTTAAGATAGGAACGCTAAGTGTAGCGCCAATCCATGATAGCCAGCATGCCTATCAAAGAGGCAAGTCGACGGAGACAGCGCTGGTGGAGCTGACAGGAAGGGTGCAACGCGCTCTCGACCGGAAGCACTATAGCCTCGCTGTATTCCTCGATATTGAGGGAGCTTTCGATAATCCCACCTTTGAAATGATTGAATCTGCACTAAGATCAAAAGGAATTGACCCGACACTCATCGGTTGGATCCTAGCGATGCTTAAGAGCAGATCAACAACAGCTTCATTAGGTAGTTACTCCAAGACAGTGCAAGCTGGAAAAGGCTTTGCGCAAGGTGGAGTTCTGTCGACCACATTGTGGAACCTCTTAGTTGACTCCTTACTGAGAAGACTTAACGAGGGAGGATATCCAACAATTGGATTCGCTGATGATGAATGCATCATCGTCAGTGGTAGCAACTTACCAGCACTCTGTGAGCGGATGCAATCCGCTCTTAGCATTGTTGGAGCATGGTGCCGTGAGCAGTCACTATCGGTCAATCCCTCCAAGACCGAGATGATGCTGTTCACAAACAAAAGGAAGTTGCCTCCTATAAGATGGCCTACGTTCCTGGGCACCCAGCTTAAACCTTCTAGTACGGTGAAATACTTGGGTATCCTGTTGGACCCAAAACTAACCTTCCTAGACCACTTGGTTGCAAGAACAACTAAGGCCACCAACATACTCTGGCAATGCCGTAGAATGTTCAATAGATCATGGGGGCTTAGCCCAAAAATGGTCTACTGGATTTATACGAGTATAGTCAGGCCATATGTCGTATATGGCTCGATAGCTTGGTGGTACAAAGCGAAGCCTCTCAAACGTTGCCTTGAAAAACTTCAGCACCTAGCGTGCATTAGTATTACCGGGGCCATGAGAGGGACACCCACCGCCGCCATTGAGATCCTTCTTGCCTTGCCTCCACTGCATATCTTCATTGAAAACGAAGCTAGAAAAGCAGTATACCGCATAGGTGTGCTTCTTGGAAGGCGAGTTACCTTCAGTGAAGGTAGTAGAGGTAGCAGGGTGGGGGAGCTTCTCGATTTAGTACCAGGAGCCTTGGGGGGAGCTCTGGACACCATAAGCTCCAAATACAATTTCGGGCGAAGGTTCCAATGTCTCCTTCCAGATCGCTCTGAATGGAACAGCGGAGATTGGTCTGGTTTCCCATCAGGTAGTATAGTCTTCTATACGGACGGGTCCTTAATGGATGAGCTCTCCGGAGCAGGTGTCTACTCAGAAGAATGCCACGTTGAGCAATCTATTCCACTGGGTAGATTTACAACTGTCTTTCAGGCAGAGGTGTATGCTATCGCTACTACAGCGCACATTGCACTTAACAAGAGGTGGAAATCCAAGTCCATCTACATCTGCTCTGATAGTCAAGCAGCTATCAAAGCCTGTTCAGCAGCGTTGATCAACTCAAAAATTGTTGAGGAAGCTGTCAACAAACTGAATCAGCTTGGGCGATGTAATAAGATCACACTGGTCTGGGTCCCGGGACATTCTGACATCCCGGGAAACGATAAAGCTGATGCTCTGGCTAGAGCTGGATCAGCGACCCCTTTTATCGGTCCTCAGCCTGCTATTGGCTGCAGTTCAGCTTATGCTAAAAACGAGCTTCTTGAACTGCTGCGACTACAGCATTACAACCATTGGCATGAACTTAGGTCATGCAGACAGGCCAAAATGTTAGTAGACGCGCCCAGGGCAAACAGAACTAAGTTTCTGTTACACCTTCGTAGAAATGACCTCAAAATCCTCACAGGACTGGTCACTGGGTTCACTCCCTTAAACGAGCATCTGAACAAAATTGGAATCAGAAGCTCGGGCCTCTGCGAGATGTGCCTGGAAGAAGATGAGACGGCTGAGCACTTCATTAGCGAGTGTCCGGCCTTTGCTCGAATCAGAAAGGCCACTCTAGGCAATTACGTCCTACGGGACGTTGATCTACTGGAGCTCAATCTTGCCCTATTGCTTCGCTTTGCGAAAGCGACGGGCAGATTTAGATCGACATATAGCTCAGCAACAAATCGCTAATTCAGCGAATGGGGTGGTACTTCACCAAAGTACAATGGGCCTACAGGTCTACGTGCTTGTTGTCTCTAAGGAGACAACCCCCTTCAAAATACAATACAATACAATATAAACATTAACTTAACCCTTACTTCGTTAGTCTGCACCATGGGTCTGGCCAGACCTTTTGAGAAAAAATTTGATTTATATGGCAATGGGGAGTAATAATTGCAGTAATGAGGAAAATAGTAAATAGAACAATAAATATTGTGGTAATAATAAAAGGATATTAACTTTTATTTGAAATATATAAGAAAAAAAAAGTAAAAATGAAAACAATCAAATGAGTTTGAAAAAATTGTATTTCGGTGTTGTTCGCTGCTACTATTATCTAAACTCGTAATGAATTTCACTCCAACAACTTCACAATAAATTCAAACAATTCAAATAGTCGGTAAAAAAAACAACGAAAATATGGCAAACCATGATATATGTAGAAATACTCGTAAATGTAAGTCATAGAAGACAAAATTAACCGTGTTTACCTACAGGGTCTACGCAGACCCATGGTGTACGTTAGTGCAGTTGATATACAAAAACTGTAAAAACTCATATAATTTGTATTTTTTTTTTTAATTTTACTTCACATATCTATTGCAAATTGAGTAGTGGAGGATATCATTAAGTTTCATGTCCCTATATTCAGTATTTCTGTGAAAAAATGTCACTGCAAATAGTCAAATGGTCTGGCCAGACCATGGTGCAGACATAAGTCTTATTCACTTTGGATTAATTCTTTCACGTTCAAATTTAGGTCTATATTCTCCGAATGACTATCACGATCTGTGCTGCCAATGCAAACCATCCTGTTCTGAACTGATGTCCAAGATCGGAGCTTATTATCTATCTATATCTATATATATTATATTATATAATTAAATCGCTAGCGCAAGAGTTTGTGATTCCTCCTGAGAGTTTATTTCTGCACCGATTTTAATGATTCTTACAGTGATCGAAAGCTTATCAAGTGAACTTTGTTCATCAGTATAAACAATTTTGAAAAAGTGCATATAAGTAAAGTTACTTATTTACTTACTTAGTTGGCGTCACAGCTCGAGGTGAACCTGGGCGTGCTTCTCGCAACCATTTGTGTGTGCGTGTTATATATTTTCACGAATAGAAGTGACCTACAATTTTTTGCCGACTCCGCACGGCGAATTGAGAAGCTCAATCGTGACAAATGATACTCTTTGATGCTTGTCAGATATTCGAAAGAGGTGGCACCGTGAAAAAATTATTTTAGGTGTTTGACCCGGCCATATATACTGGATATTAAGCAATCACACTCCATTTAGTTTTGACAGTAGTTAACATTTACTTTGGTTTGATAGTAGAAAAAAGTAAAAAAAGGACAAAAAGGAGCTTAGATTCGTTTTCGTACACCGATCGTTTATTCACAAAAAAAAATAAATTACTGATTTGTTGCTTTTGAAAGTTGTCTTTTGGATTGAATTATTATTTTCCAAAGTGAGCTAATGAAAAAAATAATTATTTTGTAAAGTTATTCGTAATTTTTTGGAAAAATGGTTAGAATGCAAGGTGAGATATCAAATGAACTGCGGGAACAGATAATCAAATATAACGGAAACGGAAAATCTTAAAGTGTGATATCAAGTTTGGTAGGTCGGCAAAGATCAACCATACAAGCAACCATTATTCGGTTAAAACATGAAAACCATATCAAAAATAAACCAAAAAATGTATTTAGAGACTAAATTTAATGATCATGGGTCGAATGGCAGACAAAAGAACTACCAGATATCTTCTGCATAACAAGGCGGACAGTCGATCATGATGGTGTTTCGGTAATGGTGTGGGAGTGATTTTCCGCAACTGGAGTGGGATGACTGCATATAAATTAAGGAATAAGTGGACTATAAGCAGTAGGTTACATTGAGATATTGAAGCCGAATCTGAAGGAAAGTGCTGTTCTAAAAGGGCTCAGGAACAATTTTACCCTTTACCAGGATAACGACCCCAAGCATAAAGCTTATTTATTTCGAATGTGGCTTCTTTATCACTTTCGAAAAGTATTGGAAACACCTCCACAGTCAACGGATATTAATGTCATAAAGAATTTGTGGGAAGATTTGAATCGCCTAGAAAGAAAATTTGGTATAAGAAACGAAACGAAAATGATCTCAAAGAAAAGCTTATTGAAGAGTGGGTATAAATTACCTCTGAAATTATAGAAGTCAAATCCATGCCTAGCCATCTTAAACAAGTCTCAGCTAACAAAGATTTTTATTTAAAATATTAGTTTTTAGATTTAAAAATAAATAAATAAATATTTGGCTTCAGCAGTCCTAGGTAGAACCAAGCCTAGCTTCCCGCAACCATTTGTGTGTGCGCGTTATATTTTTGAACGAATGGAAGGGACCTACAGTTTTCTGCCATCTCCGAACGGCGAACTGGGAAGCTTTACATGACAAATGATACTCTTGAATGCTGGTCAGGCATTCGGAAGAGGTGGGCACTGTGCAAAACTCTTAGGTGTTTGCGGCGGGATTCGAACCCAAGACCGCTGGCTCAGTAGTCCGACGCACTAACCACTTGCGCTACGGTGCCCACTTTTTAGATATAATGTAAACAAATTGACTATATCAAAGTGTTCGAATACGAAATTGACCATATTTTTCTTAATTTTATGTTTTTTATGAACAATTTTTAATACTTTATTTGAAATATTTAAATTAGTGGAAGTCTGTCTGTCTGCCTGCCTGCATGTCTGTCTGTCTCTCTGTCTGTCTGTCTGTCTATGTATCTGTCGGTCTGTCTGTCTGTCTATATAAATTGATATTAACATTTCACCTGAAATTACGAAATTATGTCTGTATGATAGGTACCAAAACCACCAGTTGTTGAGTAACCGCACAGGTGCTATGCTGTATTCTATAGAAAAACGTACTCTATAAATTTTACCAAAACCAGTTGGGTAGTTTCCGAGTCTATAAAAGACAAACATACATACATACATTCATTTTAATAGATTTAATAGCTTGACTCCAGCGCCACCTATCGTGTCCAGATCTTATCATATAATTTTCTCTTTTGGCACTGAACTGACATATATGTATTGTGAATATGAGCCTTTTGATCCCTAAATATAGAAGTTGTTAATAACTTGTCTTCAGCGCCGCCGGATTTTTATGCTATCATCTTCAATGGTATGCGCACAACAACTTACCAAAGTTTCACCATAATCGGATGAGCGATGCGCCCTCGCATTTGGTACGAACATACATACACACATTAGTTTTTATATAATAGATTTGAACAAAACGCTCAACAAACTCAATTAACTGAGACTGCTATTTCATTGAACTGGTAATATTTTTTTGTTTCGATATGATCGTTGTTGAATGCAATCACAAGTATGAATGACACAGTCTTTTTGCTAAGTTTTTTTTTTCAAAACAAAAATTTTTTTTAGCTTTTAAATTGTAAGTTTAATTAAAATTCCATACTTTAAGTTAGGTTACGTCGAAAGACATAGTATAAGCATTAAGTTAAGCTTAGAGTGTTAGATGGTTAAGTTAGTTAAGCTAGTTTTAAGCACTTTTTGTCTAGCATGTAAGAAATACTTGAATTTAAAAATAAAAAAATGCATTAAAAATGAAAAATGAATGACACAGTGCAACCACTTATCTCGGGCCCAAGATTTGAGCATTGATCCTGAAAGTACTTACCAAAACTAGAAACTCTGCATCATTCGTTTTGCCAGATTGGCTGCTTAACGTATTTTATAGCCTCATGAATATTATGGCTCAAATCTGATTTTGAGCACTTTTTGGTTGTTTTCTCATGGCTATATCTTGGTTAACCATTCTGCCTTCATCAAAGTTATAGGTATTGATTAGGAATTGATTGAATAGGAAAATTGCAAAACAAACTGACCCAAAAAATTGCATCCAGGGCAGGGCCTCAAAATCGTAAAAATGCCCATTTCTTACCATTTTTTCACATTTTTCTACCATTTTTGGCCTATAACTAGTACGTATTTGCACTAACACCATTTATTGAAAAGATATATCCCAAGCCTTTTCTTACATTTAGTTGACAAACAAAAAAAAAAAAAACGTATTTTCTATGTAAAATGAATTGAAACGTAATTGTAACAATATATATTTGTGGATAATATGGCGTGTACGTAATTTTTTCTCTTCTTTTTTCATTGTTCGCTGCTTCTCTGACGCTTTTTCTTTCTCTGGGCATTTTTATGATTTCGAGGCACCACTGTACATACATACATACATCATATAGTATTGAGATGAGATATGCCTCAGACACAAGATAATGCTTATTTTTAGAGTTTGTAACTTAAAGCTGATATAAAAGTATGTACTGCAATTACCCATTCTTACAATTATCTATCTAAACAATTTTGATACATAATATACTTTTAATGCGGTGCCGTGGAACTCGTAATTAATCCAGTATCATATTCAATTAACCTCTGTTCTTAAAGAGAATGATATACCTACATCTCAACAATTCTTTCTAATTAATGCTTTAAGTCTGCACACCGACATTGCGTAGCACTATGAAATATTCATTACCTTTAGATTAGTTTCGTTTCTTTTGAGGATTCTTTTGCATTTTCTGAACATGGCCGACATTCATTAATAAATGGCATCATTCAGGCTTGGAGTTGAGGGTGCTTTAATGAAATGCCTTGCAATGAAGTAGAGATGAGGGTGAGTTTATTGAAAGGCATGTCGTGGTATAACTTACTGTCCATCTAATTATCATTATCATTCATAACTTTGTAGTGTCCGTTCATTAACTGAACTCAATAATTATGAGAGTGGTATCTAGTATTTCCTACGTTAATATGTACGTTTTACCTTTGTCTTTAACAAGTTAGCATTACACATCTTCTTGTATATACTTATACATACATAAATGTACCTATATAAAACAGTTCCTTGACTGACTGACAGACAACGCACAGACCAAACTAATGGAACTAAAGAGCTTAACATTTGGTAGTACATGCCTATACTGACATCGTTAACCATTAAGTGGGGATTTTTTGAAATTCTATTCCCAAGAGGGCGAATCTTCATATATTTATGTATTTTCTTAATATATGAAAACATTGGTGCGTATGTATGTCTGACGATCACGGCTGAACCACTGAAGCTATCCACCTTATATTCACACCATATGTTCGTGTGGTGCTCCGGATTGTTTTTGTTTGTGTTAGACCCCCCCTAGGTGGCGCTGTGGTAGTTTCTTATTTATGGACCGAACTGACTCAAATTCACACCATATAATATTTAAATAATATGATATTTACGAAAATGTAGTTTTCCCCGTATATAATTTTCATATCAACAATATTAAATTTAAATGTAATAATATAATTTGGTGTAGTCACAAAAACTTCCCGCAGGTGGCATTGGCAATTATATGTCATGTGAGTAACGCGACTGTTTGCGTACATGGCCGATGCCGGGCGGGTCAGCTAGTGTATGTATAAAAATCGATGTCCGTGTATGTTTCCTGTAGGCTTCTCTACCGTTCCTCCGATTTTGATGAAACAACTTGCAAGTTGTTGCTTACATTTCGGGGGTAGATACTAAAATAGTATAGTCAACGTAAGATGGCGGCGCGAGTTACTTACATAAAAAAAAACAAGAACCATTAAATTCAAGAGCTGATTTATTATTGATTCCTTCTTTGGTTGCTGTTTCACATCGAGTCTTAAAATTCCTGCTTACTATTAGTTTCTTTGGATTGATATTACATGTTTTTGATAATTTACAATTTTATATGTTACGAAAGTGCTTCTACATTACATTCTAAGAACAGTTGTGTTCAAATTAGCTGGTGCAATGACTGCATTAAGAGAGGCGAGCAGAAGTAAGATCATAATTGTGAACCTATTCAGATGAGCGGCAGTGTACAATACATATGTAAGCTAAATGGTAATATTTAAAGGGAAATATTTTTTTGTTGCTAAAAACTGATGTTGGAATAAGCAATTTATTTTACAGTGATGACAATACTTCTAGTTTAGGCGAATGGACAAAGGTAAAATGTCAAAAGATGAGATTAACTCAAGATTCTAACTTCATGCATATTGTGGGCTAGTAAAATGTATCATTTATTTTGAGTTTAAATCATCATCATCTCGTTAATTTATTTATAATCAAATCGTTTTTAAAGAAATGCCAACCACTTTTTAAAGTCTGAACTTAAAAACCAACTTAGTGCTTTGTTTTCTTCTGAATCTAAAGACTGGTGCGACTCGTACCGCACATTCAAAGCTCTGAGCTAATTCGTTTAAATCAGACTCATCACGAGGTTGAAAACAAACTCAAAAATAACCGAAGAACAAGGCAACAAGTGTATAAAATATTCCAATTGTATATAATTTCCGTTTTTCAAAGTGTGTCACAGTAAAATCAAAAATATATGAGGAACTGTAAATGTTTTGGCTTTTAGACATTTCATTCTATACATATGTACATACAATATTTTTTTGAAATTAACATTTTTCTACGTCACAGAAAATCTCAAACCTGGGCTCTCATGACGTCATTTCACCGATGATTGTCGACCACATAACAGAACCAAACGACGCACGTCGACAAAGGTTTGCTTCACGAAACACTACCAGTCTCGTGTCGTCCATCACCATCGTTTTTTTTTCAAGTTTGAGAGCCACGGTAAACAACATTTATAAGCCATTTGACATATGCGAATGAAGTCATAATGTTTTTAATGGTTTTTTCATGTTTCATATTTATTATTAATTAATATTAAGATAATATACAATAGACTAATGAAATCTTTAAGTTATATTTAATTTTTTTTTAAATGAAAAATTACAGTAGACAGAAAGGAGACTGTGTATTTTTACTTTAAATTCGTTTCTTGAAAATTATATTCTTTAGTTTACAAATGAAATTCGTATTTCTGCCAAAGAAACCGAATTCAATTTCCAAAAAAAAAAAAAACGATTGTAAAGGGAAAATGCACCGAAATTGCAGGAGGATGGCAGCTAAATAGCTACCGTACCAGGTTTAGATAAATTTCCGCAGGTTTGCGTATGCGATAAATTGGTTGTATTCAACCAATGGACAAATCTCTCATGACATTTTATTTTGTGTAAACGTTACTATTGACTTAAATTCAAAAGGTTCCAGAGATGATTGCATTTAATTATTTTTTTGTAATTATGCATTTTTTTTTCGTAGCGCAAAAGGCCACCACAATTTTTATTGATTTTATTCATTGCTTACTGTTGCTGTTCCTCTTCTATCCTTTTGTGTAACGCAGCTGAAGGTACACATACCTGGGCAAAGAATGAGTTTGTAATTAAGGACCTGCTAGTTGTGGTTTATGGCAGGTGGTATTTTTTAAGAATCTGCTAAAATCCCCTTATTAGAGAACAATGGAAAGCTGACCAATATTTACATTTCGGTAGGACAAAGCAGGTAAGTAAGTGTCAGTTATTAATATCTCTTAAATTAACAGTTGCCATAAATTTGTCGGTTATTTATTGAGTAAGTATTTTTTTTTTGTTAATTTTTTATTGCAACATTTTCTTCTAGAAGTTAAAACGGTATAAAGGTAATTCTATTATAAATGCCAAAGGACATCTTAACTTCATCAACAGTTTGTGAATTGTCTTGCAACCGAATACATTTCTAACAATAAAACATAATACACTCGAAGTAATGACGAAAAAAATGTCTAAGAAACAAACCAATCCATCAGTGGCTTTCAATCTGTTCGTCTACCGCAAGGAGTTGGCTCGGCACAATCGCCGATCCTTACAAAAGGTAAAAGCAAAATTGACCTTAACTGAGGGCTTAGTGTCTAACAATACACCAAAGGCAATGCACTTCAATCGAGAGGATCTTTCTTCATTGATGCGTGGTATCATCTACAAACAGAAGCTGGAAAGTAGGCTTACTAAATTTAACGAGTGGAAGAAGACCCAAATAAACAAGAAGGTGACGCAACCCTTAAAGAGATAAGACAAATTTAAAAGTGTGAATTATATGGACGATCAATTTTGTAATTTTGAATGTTGAGGAAATGTATTAATTTAAGTTTAATTAGTCTTATTTTAAATAAAGTATTTGTTTTTCACAATGTACTTCAATAACTGGCACTCTTGATATTTCTTATATTTTTGGTTCTTATTTGCAATGTCATAACAACAGCAAATGTCAAATTATAAACTTCGCTCGTAGAAACTATCTTTGGTAGCGTAGTTTTTTCTCTTCTGTGAGCGCGTGAGCGCATTATAAGCTGATGTTGGCGAATTTTGCCCTGGCACGGATTACCATAAGACGCTCACTCACGTGCCGAAAGCTCAATACTTTTTGTCTAAGTCTGCCGCTTTATAGCAATCACAGTTTTTGATCCTTTTTTTGCCTGGCCCATCTCATCGCACATTTTGTATGGCGGTTATATCTGCTTTATAGCATTCTAGGGCCTCTGCTAGTTGTTCGGCTGCCCGCGGTCTGTTCAGTGTACGAACATTCCATGTACAGATCCGAACGTCGTTTTACTTATTTCGTTTAACGTGGTTGTCAACAGTAGATCCGTCCTTTTCCGAGGCTATTGATTGTTTCAGAACTATAACTTCTTTATGTGGTTATGTAGCTAATCTTACGCACAACCACCAAGCTGGAGGGCTAGATCCTTGTATTCCCCAAAGACAAGGGTCCGGATACACCGGTGTCAGTAACCCGCTGCATGCAAAATTATTTGAGTTTAAATAATTTGATGTCGAAGTGGCAGTCTGGGTTTCGAAGCAAATACAGATCTGAATCGGTTGTTTTAAAAGTTACCACCGATCTTCGTTTGGCGATGGATTCCAATGAAATAGGAATCTTAGTTTTGCTTGATTATTCCAAAGCATTCGACTACATTGATCACTCGATTCTGCTTTCGAAATTAGTTAAGAATTTCAAGTTTTCGCCAACTGCGGTTAGATTATTGCAGGTATATTTGATCAACCGGGTTCATTGTATCGTCACAAGTAAGGGAGTCTCAAATCCTTATTTGGTTAAAACTGGCGTTCCGCAGGAATCTGTCTTGGGGCCACTTTTATTTTCCTTATTAGTTATTTAGTTTGTTAGTTGTTGATTTTATTAATTCAATCTATAAATTTTCAATATATAGTACAAAACAAAAATCAATAGGTCAGGTTAGCAACGATTAAATAAAAATATAAATAAAAAAGAAACTTATATTCAAAATTTTAATAAACCAAAGTATTACATGTTACCAATTTAAAATTGCTCATCAACTATCCCGATAAGCTAACGCTGTTTTGCAGTAATAAAATAATTTCGGAACATCGATCTCATTAAGCCGGGCTACAGTTTGGTTGTCCGTAAGAAATTGCTGCCACAGAAGTTGGTACCTTCTCGTTTCTCTTAAAATGAGGCGCTTTCCAAGAAAATGCATGGTGTCCTCTCGTGCAGACAAGTTGCATAAGCCGCAAAGAATAGGTAACTCGTCGCGATGCGGAATGTAGTTGAGCTGAAGAAGTTCTCCTCGGAGTCTAAACATCATCGATATTTCTTCTAGGCTATGATCATCACGAAATTAGTTATTAAGTTGAAGATTGTGGGACAATTGGCTGTATATCATCCTATGAACTCCCGTTGCATCTTGCAACAATTGTTCTCTGCAGAGTAGGTCCACCTTTGCAGTAAGCTCATAGAGTATTGCCTTCCAATCGCTATAGTCTGTCGTAGGGTAGGGCGAGGAGGTTCTGACACGATAACGGATATTGTCCGTGAAATAAGGTACATCCGTTTAGAAAACAAAACTATATATATTTAAATTTTACTTCATAAAGGTTTAACCTAGAAGAACAACTTTAAGGGCTAATTTATTAACCGTCTCAGAGTTTTTGATGAATTTCTAAATAATAAAAAAGTGACAGAGCCCCCTAGTTTGTAGGAGGTTCCGGCTTTTAAGAAGGAGGTTTCAACGTGCTATGCTTTAACTGCTTCTTTCCTGGCTTTTTCGTCAAATGTCTTTATAAATGTTGGGCATTTTGATTGAAACCTATAAAATTCCAATATAAAAAAATAGAACTAAGTAAAATAGTGAAAGGAGGAGGTTTCGACAATTCGACTTAAACGAAACGACTTAAGCGAAGCGTGTCGAAACCTTCTTTAATGCATGCATTATATTTACGCTTTAAAAAAGTTTATTATTTTATACTTATGTATTAATCTGTTCGTTTAATTTTTGTATTCTCACTTTGACACACTTAAAAAAAAAAAAAAATTATAGCTCAAGAATTCACTGAAAACAATTACATGCCCACTTATCAAAAATCAAAACACTCCTGAACTTGTTACACGCTGATCAGAAACTGAACTGAATAAGGGAAAAGTAGAGGTACCTTTAGACTGTGGATATAAGAAATTATTATATCTGTCATATTTAAAGGAAGTGAAAAACTTGAGTTTGATGAAACCTCCTACATGCTGAAACCTCGTCGCCTTACCCTACTCAACTTTAGCTCCATCCCACAATTAACCGCTTATTGGTTTCCACTCACCAAACCAGCTCATCCTGCTTTGAATAATTTCAAGGGCATCTTTCTTCGGAAGTTGGTCTTCAGACATATTTAACACTTTTCAAATGTAGTCTATGTTAAGTTTTAACGTTTTGATGAAAAGTGGAGGCAACCCTGTTTCCAACATAACCATATAGTTTGGCGAATTGGAGGGAAGGCGAAAGATTCTTTTGATAAAATATCTCAATAGCTTCTCTACCATTTCGAAATGTCTATATTCCCAAACTTGAGCCCCATAAAGCAGAACGGCTTCGGATACAGCTTCCAAGACCTCATTTTTGCTCGTTCAACTAGAGGTTTAAAACTTCTCATTTCACGCTTCACACAACGCATTGGAGAACACTTCTTCTTTGTGTCTGCTATTCGTCTGTGGAATCGCCTTCCGCATGAATTGTTTTAGGGAACCAGGAGAGGTTCAATTATTTTGATGAATTTAAGGATCTCACTGGTGGAGACTGTACGAAGTTCCGTAGGAGTTTGGATTTCTCTGTGAAAATGTTGTCTCCGGAGGGCACAAAGTGCCATGCAGTCACATAGAATATGTTCCGCAGTTTCGTCGTCTTCCATACAAAGACGACATTCAGTTTCCTGAATAAGACCTATTTTGTTTAGGTGATATCGAAGATGACAATGCCCTGATAGAAATCCCACTAATCTTCTGATATCATTTCTACTGAGGAGTAGGTTGTTTCTGGATTTATTTTGGAAAGGTAGAATGGCTCTTTTAGCCTGACGAAGACCCTGGGTATTTTCCCAATAAGAGATACACATGTTGTGTTCCCAACTTTTGATTTTTAAATTAATAGCTGAATTTGGAATGTTGCAAAACGGCTCAGGGCCGATGAAGGATTCAGCCGAACCTTTCCTAGCCAGTTCGTCAGCTTTTTTATTTCCATCAATACCCTCATGTCCGGGCACCCACCAAAGTTTGACTTTATTTCTGTGGGAGAGGTCTTGGAGAGTATTGAAGCAGTTCAGGACTGATTTGGAGTCAATCAGGTTTGAGCCTAGTGCCTTAATGGCTGCTTGACTATCCGTGAGTATATGGATGAGGACACCTTTCATTCCCGATTTAAGGATGACGTTGGCGCATGAATTTCCGCTTGAAATGCACTGAGAAATTGTCCCATTGGTATTGATATTCTAGTGTTTGGTCCAAAAATACCAGCACCCACCCCGGTGTGTCAATCCATATACCACTTGTTACCTTTAAGGTCTAAAGTAGGATTTTTATAGTTCCATGCTTCACGGCTTGGGATCACTGAATCGAACCTCCTGCCGAAGCATAAAGTTTTTGGTAAGCGGTCATTTACCGCGCAGATCATGTCCAGCTCCGGGATTTCGGAGAGAAGATTCACCTGACCTGTGTGATCTGTGTGATTTATCTCCCCCGTTTGCAGTAGTCTGACAGTGCTGCTAATTGCCAACCTTTTTATGAAAAGGTGGAGTGGCGTTAGGCCAATGAGTGCTTCTATAGCGGCTGTGGGGCAAGTGCGCATAGCGCTTGTAGTGCCGAGGCAAGCCAGTCTTTGCAGCTTTTGAAGCTTTGAAATGGTGGATTTTTCTCATTAATACATTAGCCGTGTTTTTTTGCACGAATATATGCTTATTTTGTAAATTTACATGTAAATTACAACAAAAGTAAAACAAGCGGCGATAGTATCCCCGCTTAGCTAAGCAGATTTAAAAACAGTGATACCAAACACAAAGTTTTTCTTTTGCGATTAATTCTTATGAAATAATTCATTCTTTTGATAACCGGAGAAACCCAAACGTAAACAAAGCAAAGAACAATCGTAAACAATTCTTCCATCTCTTATTTATTCTTTTATTTGAATGTGCATTTCCTGAGTTTTCCATCTTTATATTTTTTTTTCTTCAAAATAATTTTTGTTTTCCATTATGTCAACAACTTACTGACAGCTCAAGATTCACCACGTTTAGGTACATGCAGGGTTGAGTGGATGTGCTGAAACTCAGATGAAATTTCGACCTGAGTATTTCTACACACCGAGTTGAATAGTTGAAATTCTCTTACGTGGTTAAACTGACCGATAACGTTAACACACTTTAACCAGTACTAGCCATAAACGCAATCAAATCAAATTATTTCCCGCTCCAAACAAAGGAAAAAAACGGACATAGACATCGCACACACAGAGACTACATGTCAGTTCCCAGCGGGAATTTTGGGAAGCGCTCCTCCGAGAAGGTATTTGGAAGCAATGATTTTTTAGGAAAACATTCTATGCGATGTATAAGTGATGCATTGAGAAGCAGTCACTGAGATGTGCTTCCGAAAAAATCTTTTTAAAAGTGTAGATTGCTTCCCTCTGCGGACCTGCTAATATAAAAAGGATATGGAAGAGGATACGGAGAGTCATGCCTTCTAACCTTCCAAGGAATCGCTTCAGCATGCATGATTGTATGCTTCTATTTCCCGCTGGGTTCAACCACTCAATCCAGGCATACATGCATTTTTTCAGTCACCCGCCAGCGGGAAATTTGGGAAGCGCTCCTCCGAGAAGGTATTTGGAAGCAATGATTTTTTAGGAAAACATTCTATGCGATGTATAAGTGATGCATTGAGAAGCAATCACTGAGATGTGCTTCCGAAAAAATCTTTTTAAAAGTGCAGATTGCTTCCCTCTGCGGACCTACTAATGTAAAAAGGATATGGAAGAGGATACGGAGAGTCATGCCTTCTAACCTTCCAAGGAATCGCTTCAGCATGCATGATTGTATGCTTCCATTTCCTGCTGGGCCTTATTTCAACTTGTCGCGTAGCCGCGCTGTCAATGCAGAAACATATCTAAACTCAATAGTGCGCACACAATGAGGTAGTTGCAGCATAGTACGCCGCTGCCGCGTAGTACGAGTTGGCCAACTTTTAACTCTTTCTGCGCGGTGTTTGACAGAAACAAAAGAAATGAAAGGGGGCGACCTCGAAAAATTCTTTGGAAGCGTAAAAAAAGGGAAACACATATTGCAGAATTTGTGCGAAATATTCTCTTTTAGTAGCTTTTATGCAAATAAAAAAACAGCTTCTTTTTCTTCATCGATTAAATTTTAATTATTACCTATATAAATTTTAACAGAAGAAAAATATTTTTCGCGATATATTTTCCCTGAGTTCAACCCTGCATCCCTGCATGTAAACGTTGTAATTATCTGTCATAAATATGTCTGTGCTGCCAATTGTTTGTGATGAATTCGTTAAAGCGCACCACACACACTTCAACTCAATTGTAAACTGAGTCAATTGAAATCAAAATCAACCCGTGTGTGGGGCAGTCATTTCATCGATTTGACGGTTGACGAGTTGGTTGAGGAAAAATCAAAACATTTTGATTTTTAGAAGTTGACTTGCAAGTCTCTCAACTCAGTTGAACTGTGTGTGGGGAAGTCATTTGATTCGCTGTCAAATTGCGGAAAATTTGTACTAGGCTTGTGAAATCTGTGAAAGTGTGTGTGAGCGAAACGTAAGCAGTAAGATGACTTTAAACGCACACATAAAGAAAATTCTAAATATTTGTGGCAGTTTATACCAAGTCTTTCAACTCAGTTGATGTAGTGTGTGGGCAAGTATCAATTCAGTTGACAACTAAACTTTACAATTGAATTGTATTGTGTATGGGCTGCTTAAGACTGAGAGGCGATAGGCGTTTTTTTGTGCACTTTAATATGCGCGTGCAAAAAAACACGGCTATTGTGTATTTTAAAAGTCTTGAATTCAAATATTTCTATGACAATTTCAAATATTTCACCTACATTTCAAAAATGTTTGAGAATTGATGCTTAAATTTATATTGATGTAATTTTAAATTTAATACTTCTAAAAGATACTTACATCTTGTAGTAAAGGGTTTTCAATAAGAGCACTACAAAAGTCTCACTGGCACGGGAACATTTTGTACTGTGCCTGTAGATTCAAATTTTTTCACTAGACGCTCAATTGTTGATCTGCTAGGACGATTATGACGACCATAAATTGGACGTAGCGCTCTTAACGTTGAGGTCACTGACTCCGTATTTCGGTAGTAAATTTTAATAATTTCAACTCGTTGTTGGCTCGTATATCTTTCCATCATGAGATGGCAAACCTTACTGAAGAGAAATGTCAAAAGAGCGGCAAGAAATATGGCGTCGTTTGCTGTCCCTGTCGCTCTACTTTTATAGCGTCCCTGTTGAAAAACCCTGTATACTGCAAAATATTAAACCAAATACAAATACCTGGGCTCAGAATATGTCGGAGTAGCTTGGATAGGGCTTTGTTTGCGTTGTGGAAATTTAACGCCACCGGTGGTTCCATCGAGGGAATTCGTCCACTGCCGTGTTTATAGTGCTACTATTTTTTCCTGATCAGCACTCGCGCTTATAAGTTTAGCACGCCGAGCGCGGGTGGGAAGCGACCACTATCCGATGGCTGCCAGCTGGAGGTAAAATAAGCACAGTTGATGTGTAGTAACAATTACAATACTGGGCTTTGTCAAGTTTAAGCCAGTCAGTGCCTACCCTATTTCCACAACATCCAGCCATCAATTAGTCCTGTCTAACAGGATATTTAATGTAAGCAACTTACCTACTGTACTTCACGTACAGAAGTATATATGCTTACTTTAAAATATCCAGGACTCCTCATGAACTCGGCAGAATGATTCACATATTTGTTCTAACGTTACTCTCCGTTCTTTCTTTGGGTAATCTTGAACCTTAAAGCAATTTCTTTCACCCCATCACCGTGTAGTTTAAGTGGTGATGTAAATCAAAACAAAACAAAAAGAAAAGCTTTCACGCATACATATTCGAGTTCCAACTGTGAAGCTATAAACTCTTTCGGAAAATTACTCTTTTTTATTTTCTTTCGGGAAAAAAAACAGTTCACGTGTAGGGAAGTTTCTGTGTCTAGGATACTGCAATACACGTGTTTTCAAAATGGTTCAGCTCTTTGTGCTCCTTCTGTATAGTGACTTAAGAGTGTTTTTTTTTTTTTCAAATGGCGGATGTTGCTTCTGATTGTAGTGCTTGTCGTCTAGGTTATTTTCTTTTCCTTTCTTGTTCATATCCCGATGAAGTTGTGTGCAGATAGCTTAATGGGGTGTGTTGCAATTGTTCATAAATTATTTTATTTATTTATTTTATTTAACCGCTTTTAAAAGTTATCTTTAAAAGATTTTAAATGCTTCCTGACTTATAAGATAATCGATTACTCGAAACAAAGAAAATAATTAACATTGTCTTAGGCCTGACCAGGCAGCAAAAAAAAAGTTCAAAAAAATATATAGATAAAAAAAATATCGCTCATTAAAAAGAACACCGTCATATCTCAAAAAACAACAATTTTTACTTAATGATACAGTTCAAACCCATTTTCTATAAAGTTTATAATGGAAGACCGTCATTTCTATAACTTAAAAATTGGAACCTGGGGACACCTGATCCCCGCTTTTTAATTTGTCAAATATCTTAAAAAGTAAAACATTAATTGCCTTTTTATTTTAACGATATTATAAACAATTTAATTGTTCATCATATTGTACAGTTTAATTAAGAAAGTATGTAAGATAAAATATATTTTTTTGCCGTTTTTCTAAAACTATCCAAAATAACCGAGTGTCCCCCATTCAGGGAGACTTGATCCGGACTTAGGGCAGACTTAATTATGGGAGGATACAGCATACGGCCCTGCAAATTTTTGTGTAGGAAGATCATAAAGGGGGAAGATAGTTCCCTATTGCGTTCAGGTATAGCACAGCATGCAGTTTCCAGTTCACCGCGCTCACCTGACGTCATTTTGCTCACTTGTTTTTTCCCCTTGGTAGCAACCACTCTTTGGTTTATGGACTGCAGTTAGCCTAATCTCGTCAATGTTCCATATAGATTCTGCCCGCAAATTTAAACTTTTTCATCATAAGCGTATATTTTCGAAAAACTGCGAAATATTATTCTTATTGAAGCACAGTATCTTGGGAACAAGTCTCCCCTACATTATAGGGATCAAATCTACCCTGGGGTCATAATTTTCTTTTGAAAATTTTTCTAATACGTATCGATATTTTTTTTAAAAACAAACCTTCGAAGACCTATCTAAATGAACCCGTTTTCGATTATTTTCAGAGATAACTCGTATTAATTATCAACACCTATGTTAAAAAAAAAACAGTGAAAATACTTATAAAAAAACAATTGGATAACTAAAAAAGAAAAACACGTCACCACAATACTGCTATCTGCGCGTGAGCTGTAAATTAATATTTGTCGCTTCTAACCAACGGTAAATAGTGTTTTGCCAGTGATAAGTAAAAACAAAAACATTCCCACATCGATATAATAGCCAGTGATCAAGTCTCCCAAGGGATCAAGTGTCCCCAGGTTCCCCTACTGGTTTTTCAAGTTTAAAACGTTGTATTTTGTATTATGACGTTATAGAACAAAAAATATGCTTCGCAAACAAATAATTTAATTGTGGAAAAAAGTCATATTTCGACTTATGACACATTTCAAATATGCCTCAATCTTAATAACGTCACATGTGAAACTATGATGTTTTTATAATTTTTTGTAGGTATACAAAATTTAGAAAATTAAATTTCGTTGTATTACATCTAACTGCAATTAATGGCTCTATCAAATAAAAAAAGAATGAAGTGATAAAAATGAAGACAATTATAAAATTCAACAATGCAAAGTTTAAATTTCGTTTTCTGAAGAATGATGTTTTTGGAGTTATGACGGTGTTCTTTTTAATGAGCGATATTAAAAACTTGAATGAACTGAAAAGTCAAAAATAATTTTTTTCCGAGTCACCAATATGTGATTATTAATTAAAGTTTTTTTTTTAAATCTTTGTAGATTGTTAAACTGACAGATATATCCTCTGTCTTTAGGTAGAATTTGTCTAAATGATGATGATGTGGTGTGATTAAACAGCTACAGCTAGTGTGTTCTGTTAATTCTTCGTCCTCGTTGCACATCGTGCATGTCTTGTCTTATGCCTGAGCGCCTCAAGCTTTAATTAATAGTCACATATTGGTGACTCGGTAAAAAAATTATTTTTTTACTTTTTGGTTCATCTTTAATTTTTAAAAATTATTTTTTATCTTTATATTTATTTTCTCCTTTTAAGTATCTTAATATTTAAATTTACGTCGATACGTACATATATTAGCTTGGGTGGGTTTGATATGAGAAAGTTTACTCAGAATGTTTGAGATTCTACTCGCCTTTTCGAAAAAAGTAATTCGCCATCTTAGGGCGTCCACCATATTGAATTTAGAATAACGTCACTTAGCTAGTCTAATTCTGCTTGTCAATGCGTTTAATTTAATACCCATATTAAGGAGGTCCTGCAGATAACGGTAATCCACCATCTTGCTGCGCCCGCCATATGAGATTTACAACGTCATCAAATATCCTAGTCTATATTGTATTGTCAGCGGACTTATACACGTGTGCGAAATTTCAGGATGATCGGATATCTGGAAGTGGGTGCAAAATCGATTCCCAGATTTGTTTCTTACAGAAAGTGAAGTATAAAGCTTGTAAAATATAGCTGCGTATCTAATGCATATGCATATAAGAAAATAAAATGAAGACGTGCGATAAAATTGTTTTAAATTTCTTGTTTTGAAAACTGCCTTTGGAATAAAAAAAAGAAACAAGATAAATGACAGGTAACTGCAAATTTTCACTATCATCAATCATGTCCTGGCTTTTGATTTCACTAAATTACCCTCCTACTGCCTTGCAAGTATACCACCTGAAGACGGCACAAGTCCAAAGCGATTTTCATTACACACCCTGGCGGTGGGTCAAAACATTTGTTTCTTACTATGTTCCCAATTATTTCCGGGATTATAAATAAACATCCAGCAATTGTTTCCCCCAACGATATAAATTAATTTCCTTTCGCTTTTCTAAGCAACAGAAAGAAAAACAAAGACTAAGACTATTAATTAGCTACGTTTTGTGATGCTGCACAGACCTTAATGAGGACGCTAGCTACTCCAGGTGAAACGTGTACCCCAGTTGCAGGTGAAATAAACTTCCGGGTCATTTCTCATTGGCCATAAAAGTGAAAGGCCAGTAGGTCACTATCGCTACAACGTGTACAACTTACTAATCAAAATCACAAAACAGTACTATGGATCACCGTTGTGTGTAAGTTTGTACAGTAGCGTGCGTTTTAGATCAAATACATACATATGTACCCAGTCAGCCATGATAATTGTTTATCTTCACTTCAAGATAAGTTTCTGTTGCCAGACTAATGGAATGTGTGTGTCGGTGCTACTTAGGGGAAATTTGTTCAAATGATTTAATGTCACCATTAAATCAACAACAAAGACTTGATGAAAGAGCCTCATATTTATTTGCGCACACATAAAAATTAATAAAAAATAAAGTAAAGAAGAATTTATTTTCTTACATCGAACACAACACAAAGTGCACGTGTCAATCTTTGTGGACGTTGCGTGAAACCATTACCGAAAAAGAAAAACGAAAGTGGAAGCCTTTTAGTGTTTACTCATAGATTGAATATCCTGGAGAACTCGTACACAAATAAAACACAAAGGAAATAAACTTATCTAAAGAATTTTCCATTCCTGAGGTTTTCCACAGGATTTATAACAATCTAAAGAAACCAGATGAAATCCTTTTGGTTTGTGCTGCCCTTTTGGCTTTGAAAGGAAACCAGAAGAACCGAAAGGGAGGAAGACTTACCACTAAAATATAAATATTTTCATTTTCGTCCGACAAATCCAAACTGATTTATTAAGAAAACAATTTAAATTTTGTTTATTTGAAAAGAAAAACAGAGAACTGCACTTGTTCAAGGCATTGAAACTTTTTATAGAAAACCCAAGTTGATGAATTGCGGAAGTGGGAGGTTATTAAAGGTAAGGACAGTGGAATGAGTTTGATATGCGCAAACAAGTTGCTGACGTTATCATATCTGTAGATGGGACACGTTTGCCTGATAATTATGGTGGAGAATCTATTGAAATCTGAATGAGGAAATTGTATTTTTTCACACATTTTCGATAATAAATCCCAAACGTTGTAGGTAGAAGTGGTGGTTTGGATGGCAGAAAACCCAAATAGCGCAAAGGGGCGCCGCACAGTGGTTCCTTTTAATGGAGTTGGCGGAAAAAATTCTATAAAACTGAAACGGATGGACCGATCCTGCAAAAATTTCATATTTTATATTTTATTTATTTTTATTTATTTATTTCTTCAAATGCTTGTGCACATTAAGACAAATTGTCTTATAATTTTGAGATAAGCTACAATTTAATACATTAAAATATGAAGCTAAGGTTAGACCATTTCGATCGTTCAATATTCAAAGATTTCAAAAATAATTTAAATATAATCCATACAATAAAAGTCCAGAAGGGAAACGAAAGAGAAGAATGAAAGAAGAGGAAAAAGTATCCATTTTATTGGGAAAAATATAGTATAATTTTGTTCCTGAATCTTGCGGCGTCGTCTATTTTTCTTAAGTAGCGCGGCAAAGAGTTCCATAAGCAGATCGAATGTATAAAAAATTGACGCTCGGATGTTAGGGAAGTGTGGCTCGTTTGAATTAGCATTCGTGACTTTAACGAAGATGCAATGCATCGCATGCAACCAGTCGGTTTTCTTGTGCAAGAAGTGAGCTTTTAACCTCTTTTAGTTCATTGGTGCTTGTGTGAAGTTCATTTTGCAGTTGGGAAAGGTCAGTAATTTTTCCGGCGAGCTCCGCTTTGACACCATCTAATTCATTTTTAACACCAGTGAGTGATGAAAGTTCGGAATTTAATAATTGCACATCAGAATTAGTGTTTGACAAAGAGGACTCCATATGGTTAACTTTTTGGTTAATGTCACAGATGGTTTGCTTTATTTCTCCGATCTCAGTATCGATTTTTTGTTTAATGCTCGCTTCACTGTCGGACATTTTTGTAGAAAGCAAGGAGATAATGAACTCACTTTGTTTACGCAGTTTCTCGTCCATCTTTTCTTCCCAAGTGTTTTTGATTGTGGCCTCCATTGGCTGAGCAGTATTTTTGCAGAACGGTGAGCGCGATGGGTTTTGTGGCGAATCTCTTTGGCCCGAACGGGTTCCAATACACTTGGGTGGGGGTTACATGTGTAATATATGTATGTATAGGTACACTTGAGAAGATCACAAGGGAAACAGTTTGCGATTGGCACAGTGAGTTTTATTTTCTTGCTTTTTACGATGATTATTTATGCTTTTTTATGATTAAACTGAACTTGCACTAGAGAAAACTTGGGATAAATAAAAAGGGCTCCCTTTTATTCCACTGTTGATGGTATGTACGGTATTTTTGAACACTCAATATGATCGTTTACAAGAGTCACAAATTGCCAGATAAAAACGCACGTCTAATCGTTAGCTGTCATACTTTCAACTCCTATCGACTATTTATTTTATATTTCATATTCATCACAATAATAGACTAATGTGTTAACAAAATATCCTTATATACTCGGAGAACTCGGGCATCCGTCTTCGTTCGCCGTAAGTAGATACTGAACTGTATACTCAGCGTTGCCAGGTTTTGGTGAAACAAATTCCCTTTTTTTGCATGAACAACATTTTTTTTCCCCGATTCACCGTTTCATTTTCCCCGTTTTCCATCTACTTTCGATCTCGTTAATTTGTCAATAAAACACTACTTTTATACTGTCAAATTTTTTTTTTTAACAACATAACAGAGTAATAGCACTTACATTATATACTGTAAGTGCTATAACTGGAAAAAAGATGTACATATGTTCACACATATATACTTCATTCAATAATGGTTCTTTCTATGGGTATAAAAGGAACAAAATATAAAACTTAGAATAAAATACAAAAAATTAAAATCTTAAGAGGAAATGCATTAATCACTACATTTTAGTTTAAAAATACTTTAAGGGAGCAAATAGTAATACACATTCTTAAATGAAACAGGATATCATTTGTCAAATGTACATACTGTGGGCGTCAAAAGTGAGTAAACACCCATATGATTTTTCGAGTTACATGTAATTTAAACAAAAAAATTAACAAAAATTAGATTCCAATGATGCAAAATAAAAGCTTTATTCAATAACAATAAAACAGCGGAAAAAATAAATCAATTAAAATAAAACCAATAATTTTTTTCTAATAAGAACTAGCCATACTCCATTTTTTACGCGTCAAAAGTAAGTCAACATTATCAATTTATTTAAGGAATTCATAAATTTAATAGCTTAAAAATAAATCTCAATATTTAGTTGGACCGCGTTTAGACTTTATAACTGCTTTCAGTCTACGTGGCATGGATATACCAAGTTTATTTGTAACATCGGAGGTTATTTGGAACCATTCTTTAATAAAAACCTTTTGTTAGGTGCTCCTTGCTTTTAATAGTCCTTTAACGAATGTTCCGGTCCAAATGATCCCATAACTGTACTATTTGGCTTAGGTCCGGTGATTGCAGAGGGTGATCGAGCTATTTTGGAGTCCCATAAAACCATACCTTAACGACCCGCAAGGTATGCTCAAGATAAATGTGTTGCTGAAAGATCCAATTCCTAGCCATTCCTAATTTATCGACGCTCGGTTTCATGTAATTTTTTTAGAATGTTCGGATAGTCTTGTTTATTCATTGTAATCTCAATAAAGACCAGATTCTCGACCCCAGATGCTGCCATACACCCCCACACCATCGCCGAACCTCCCCTATGTTTTACTGTACTTCTAACATTTTGTTCTTTATTCTTTTCTCTCCAAATCTATAGTAAAAAAGGGTTTAAGCATTTAAAAAAAGGACATAAATAATCACATTTCGTTTTGGAAAAATATTTTATTTACAACACAAATAAAAAAAATTGGAGAGAATAGAGTAAAGAATTTACCGAACAAAATGTTAGAAGTAAAGCAAAACATAGGGGTGGTTTGGTGATCGATCATTGAAAGTATAATGAATAAGCAAGACTATCTGAACATCCTAAAGGATAACATGCAACCGAGCGGGGTCAAGTTAGGCACGACCAAGAATCGGATATTTTAGCTAGACAGTGTTCCTAAGCTTACCTCGCAGCTCGTTAACGAATGGTTGCCTTATGAAACTCCAAAATAGCTCGATCGCCCTCTGCAATCGCCGGACCTAACCCAATAGAACATTTATGGGATCATTTTAACCGGAACATTTGTAAAAGGACTATTAAAAGTAAAAAGGACCTAAAACAGGCTTTAATTGAAAAATGGTCCCAATTAATCTCCGATTTTATAAATAAACTTGGTATATCAATGCCACGAAGACTTAAAGAAGTTATAAAGTCTGAACGTGGTCAAACAAAATATAAAGTTTTGTTTTTAAGATATTAAATTTATGAATTCCTTAAATAAATTGATAATGTTGACTTACTTTTGACGCGTAAAAAATGGGGTATGGCTAGTTTTTATTAGAAAAAATGTATTAGTTTTATTTTAATTGATTTATTTTTTCCGTTGTTTTATTGTTATTGAATAAAGCTTTTATTTTACATCATTGGAATCTAATTTTTGTTAATTTTTTGTTTAAATTACATGTAACTCGAAAAATCACATGGGTGCTTACTCACTTTTGATGCCCACAGTATATAGAAAGGGTTGAAGTCAGTGCCAAATGCGCTGTGGGCAACCTTCAGCCAAATGTAAATGGGAGATTATGTGATTGTGATTGCTTGCATTACGTACTGTATTCCTGTGATATTTTCAATCTATTGCTTTACTAAATAGTATTTATTTATTGAAAATGTCAATGAATGGAAACATTTTTTAATGCAGTTCATTTTCCCCGTTTTGAAATCTTTTTCCCCGTTTCCCCCTTTGGGTTGAAAATCCCCGAAAACGGGGTAAAATCCCGCAACCTGGCAACGCTGTGTATACTGAAAAGTCTCTTTCTACTACTGAATTCCCCGAGCTGCCACTTTGACAGTTTATAATAGTATTGGGTTATTTTAGACCCACGTTCCCTTTATGTGTTTACAAATGTAATCTTGAAGTTATAAATGATGATGCAATTTGGAAACAAGGAAGAGAGTGCAAAACTTCAGGTAGGTACTGGTCTAATAAACATCCAAGAATATTTTTTGCGTAAGCAGAAACGTGATCATAGCTTTTTAAGGCAAAGAACATATCAAGTAATATTGTTGAACGCTTCATTAAGTCGTCTTTTAGTACTTGCTTTGACACAGCAGCACATTTCACATCCATAAGCTATGGTTGGTACGAGAAGAGATTTAGCTAGCATAAGCCTCGTTTTTAGTGGAGCTTTGAGAAACTGATAGATTTCAAAGAAAACCATACATTTTGCCGATTATCGAAGTAACATGATCATCCCAACTTAGCGTAAAATTAAACCGGATGCACATAGTGGGAAAACAGCTTAAATCTGATTAAGTTCTGCTGATGACCATTTATTTCGATTTAATGGGATTCAGTTTCAAAAAGTTTTCTTGAGACCAATCCAAAATCCTGCGAAGGTCCTCGTTTAGCTTGAGTGTAGCTTCAGAAATTAGCCCAAGCTTACTGCTCAGGTACAGTTGAACATCATCTGGATACATGTATGCTAATGAATGTACTGTATGTACTGTGGGAAGATCATTAACGAAGAGCATGAAAAGAGGACCCAGAACTGAACATTGTGGAATACATGCTAATATATCAATGAATTCGGAAAAGGCATGATTGAAGAAGGTTACTTGCTTTCTTCCCTGAAGGTAGGAAAGAATAAATTTTGCAGCCAAATTTGAAAAACCATATAGCATCTTGAATGAATAAATAATATGCTGTGATTGACTGTATCGAAGGCCTTGGAGAAGTCTAGTAGCGTGAGAAATGTTATTAGATTTTCGTCTAAAGCTATTCGCAAATCATCAGTGACCTTGAGCAGTGCAGTTGTACAACTGTGCATTTTTCTGAAACCAGATTGACTAGTGCAGAGAAATGCGTGAAATAAGTGAGTGAAGTTCTCATCATGATAAAAAATTATGGCTCTAGTCCAATAATTATTATTGATTTTGATTTCTACACATTGCTCTTACCTATTTTCTTATTTTTCTTACCCTGAGATGCCATACTAAGAATTCCTCCATAAGGATGTTAGAAAAATAGATGAAAACAAAAATATCGTAGTCTCGCGTTTACTTTATGCGAATGCATTTATTTGCTTTTATATAGCTTAAAACTAAGAAGTTAATATACACTGGTGCCTCGCTTTGCGCGAATTCTTTTTGCGCGGTTTCACATTTGCGCAAAATGCATTTGCCTACCAAAATTCGATTTACGTGGCTTAAATAAATGATTAAATTTCCTTTTTCAGGAACGCAACACCCTAAATTACATGAAATTCATACTTCGCTTTGCGCGATTTAACATTGAGCGGGACTTTTCATTCCCCTAACCCCTGCGCAAAGCGGGGGACCAGTGTATTAAGTTCTGTGCTTCCTCACTTAGTGAAATACAGTTATTTCTTTCAATTCTTGCCTTAAGAAATTTTTTTTGGCAGAAATTGTGGATAGGTACTTACGCTGATTATGCAAATGCTTAGTAAGAATCAAAAATGTAAATTGTTGCTTGAAGGAAACGAATGTTAACCTGGAATCAAAAATACTTACTAAGACTGAAAATCAAGAGAAAAAAATCAAAAATGACTACATTCGTTTTAATAATTTTATTTTATGAATATCCAAATATTCTGATTTTTTTACATATGTATGTGTACATGCATATGTACAAAACGAAATTAACTTTAATAATCATAATTACTCTTCGGACGATATTCGGCACTCCACCAATGCACTGATTCCATCCATGGAAATTGCCCAACTTTACTAAAGATTACAAATGTCTAAGTTTCCACTATCAACATTGTATATTTGACTGGCTTCTTCATTATTTATCTGCATTCTTCATATTCTTAAGTTGAAGAAATCTTAATTTAAAATCTTTATTTTTTTTAATTCACTCACTTATTGAACTTCACTCATGAAAGATTCACAACGCAATGTAAGAAAACGGAAAGAAAAGTAGTTCTAATTTCAGACGATAAGAATAATTCATTTTTAAGTTGACAACAAATTGTTGCGCGAAGATATGATTTGTTGAGAATTGAAGAATTTTTTTTGTTGCCTAAAGAATTAATTTTTGATTTGATAATATAATTCCTAAACAACAATGTGAAGAAGCATTCTTTTCCACCAAGAATTTTTTTTTGATGCAACTATTTCAATTGTTAAAAGTCAACAGTTTAAAATATTTGGATGGAGAACAAATTGTTAGGCTAAACATTTCCCGCAGTTATTGTTAAACAACAATGTATTTTTTTTGCCTTAAATATGAAATTTTTATGAAAAGAATTTGTATTCTTGAAAATTTAAAAATCGTCGCCCCAGAATTGGTTTCCCCATACGCCATTTTCACTATTTCGAGAAAAACGAAGTTAAAGGTTTGCGTACATGGTACTCCGAAACTGTGCGATAAATTATATTTTTTTATTTTTTTTATTTGAAGTATATCCTATGGCGAGTTCAAATACCAATTTTCAAAGTGTTTTGCCAAACCGTTAACAAGCTACGTTAATTAACGTAAAAGTCAACTTTTTTGACTTGTGTCCCACCTCCTCTATCGTATTATTGAAAATTTCTTCTATACACGTGGGACACAAAAAATTGGGTATGGTACAAAACAATTCTCATCAAAGACATCTGAAAGGCAAGAAAGAATGGAGAAATTAAAAAGGAAAATTGACTTTTCTTTTGTAATCAACGTTTATTTAAAAAGTAACGAACTTAAAAACACTTCAATCTTAAGTTTCTTTACTTAAATTAAACCATTTTGGTTAAAAAAAGCTGTTCTACTGGTATCAAAGTTTTAAAATATTGCTTGTTAATATCCGGAATAAACGGAAGCAGGAATGTGTTTGTTAATTTTGCAGTTGTAAGCAAATTGTTGGGTGTTTGTAGAATACTCTTGGTGGCTGCTTTAATTAGACTTACTGTTTTCAATTCTTTTTCTTTAGCCGAGATTTTATATTTTAACTGAAAGTCGGAGATTTTTTCATACACTAATACTTTTATCTTGGAAAAGGGTAATTTGCCATAGTCCATTTTATTTGCCGAAATGGAATACGCCTTAAAATCCTCTGCAAACATTTGAAGTACTTTGAGTTCAACATTCTCTGTATGCATACTTGTTAAGAGATTGACCAGGTGGAGCGGACTATGAATTTCTACGTTTTTTAAATATTGCCGCATGAACGCAATCCACTTCTTGGATTAAAGAGTGTCCCGGCTCGGTCAATCTTTGGACAACCATGTCCACATCGCAACGTTTTAAAAACACTTTTGCAAAATATCTACACAATTGTAATGGAGGTAGTACAAACCAATAGTGAAACTTTTTCGTGATCTGTGTCCCATATACATAGGTTTTCTTTGGTGATATGTACGCAGTGATATGCACGTGGGACATAACAATTCTCACAAAAAAATTACGGAAAATCGTATGGAAAATTTGTCCCAAACGCCAAAAAATGGTTTATATTACAAACCAATTCTACAAAACGTTGATTTCAGTGGATATGGGACAAAATCGAAGTTGGATATCTCGGGATTGGAAAGACATAGCGCAATTCCGATTACAGATTTGGAAAGAGCATGAAATATTACCGTAGAAACCGTTCCTAACTCAAAAACCACAAAAATGGCGTATGCAACAAAACATTTCTCTCGCGACGAAATGTTGATTGTTGTTTCAAAAAAAACATTTTTGATTCGAGTATCCAATCTCGAATAGGAATATTTAAAAACAAAATACTTGAGAAAACACTATTCTTTTTAATCTAACAATTTTTCGCTTTTGATAATATGTTAACACTAACAAATATTTGTCTTAAGCATGAGATTTTTGATACAACAACTTCAAACCAAATATTCTAAAAATACATTTTTTGCCACAAGAACTAGTATTTACTGGCAACAATTTTCAGCTTAAAATTTTTTAGCAATTGAAAATTCTTGATTCAACAATGTTTTTTTTTTCTGAGCGTATGAACAAATAAGTGATTTTTACACATCTTAACAAAAAGGTTGGAGCCAGCGTGGAGCAACATGGGGCTCTTTCTTTATGAACCAATAAAGAAAGAAACCGAAATAACATACATGTGTTTTATCTTGTGTCCTCATAGTACAATTTACTTAAATTAGGGATGTATTAGCGGCAAAAAAGTATGAGGAAAAAAGCAAGTACATAAGTATAAATGAAGGGGTAGAAGGATGTCAATGCATTAAAAATTCTCTGCGTAGTGTTCAAAAACATTTCCGGCACCATAAAAACGCCTAATGTGCAGAGGTAGTGCATTCCAAAGTTCGCATATACAAACAATTGGCATGAGGTTGCCAAATATTTATGCCTTAGTGTAATTATTGTAAAGATCTTTGGGTTCTCGCCATTTTGATGTTATCAAATAAATATTTGGGCATCTTAGTGGTAATTACTTTATGCAATGATAGAATGCTTCGATATTTTAATAGAGCAGTTCGTGAACAGCCGGAAATGTGTTCATGCCTGTTTATGTCGATAATGTATCTTGCACAGCTATTCTATGCAACGAAATTGATGTTTGCTTATCTCGAGCTGAATTTAGAAGCTGCGTTATTTCATTAACTTCTGATTAATTTATTTTTGTTTATTTGAAGTAGTCTATAAGATTGAAAATCGGTAGATGATCCTTAGTCACGCAACAAACAACAGTTGTGTAAAGCGATACTGAGAGTATACACTAGAGAACGAAGTGTTCTGTGTGCTCTGTGATGGAAAAAAAAAAAAAATAAAAACATTTCATTTGTGAATTCCATGCGATTGCTCGTTCTCAGAAAAAAAATTTAATGTGTTTAATACAAAAGAAGAGGCGTGCCACAGTAAAATCTAAAAAAAATTGCTGGGAAATCAAATGCTTAGACGGAAATATTTCGGTTTAAGTATCATCAATAGATCCAGGGCATCCCGATGGACCCACTATGGTGTCTTGTGTTTTGTGATGGCTCAGCCTCATAACCACTTTCGAAGCGGAGGAAGGAAACAGTTTCCCCAACCTCCAGTAGATCTCGAAATCTTTAATCTGAATTAAAAACCAAATAAATACTGGCTGGCTTTTGTTGTGGAATACGCATCTCTGTGCATTTCTCAAGTCCTGTCGGTCATTGACTTTATTTTACTTAAAATTGCTTTCTAAATCCTTTCTGACTACAGTGTACTCTCTCCTTACGGACACCTCTCATAACCGGACACCTCTTATAACCGGACACCTCTCATAACCGGACACCTCTTATAACCGGACAGATTTCGAAGAACCGAAATAAATACACGATTTTTTATATAAAAAACTCTCCCATAACCGGACACGGAAACCAATTTTCGTAACCGCAATAAAAAGTCGCTCTCTCTTAAACGGACAAAACATTTGTATTTGTTTAGTTCTCCTCGTCTTTACACTTTGCAAAGAAACGAAACAAAAATGTAAACTGTGGAGTGTGCCTTTGCGTCATTATCACGTTCGTGGACACATGATTTTCGGTGGGGACTAGAGTGTCACACGCATATCTCCGGCATTTTGAGAGATATTTTATATTATTTTGTGCGAAATTTGTATAATGATAAAAATGATCCCGTTGGTTACAGTGAAGTGAAAATTTGTCTCTCATAGGACACATAATGCCGGAATATGGAAGTTTACTATATTTCTCGTCAGGGTTCCCGTCTTGTCCTGACATATCTAAAATTGTCATGACCCGCTTATTTTCTCAACCATTGACGGCATATGCTGTCTTGTCCGCGAATGTGTTATCCAACAACTATGTGCATTTATAAATCCCATTGCATTTTTAAATAGGTTTGTATGTTTAGTTTATGTATGTATGTATGTGTCATTTAACGCTTGATTGTCATAGACAGAAATTAGTATTTTTTGGTAATTTGTGTTTATGACATAAAAATGAATTCTTTGATAAAATAAAATGAATACCACATGTCTCTTGTGTTTCTTTTTTAAGAAACGTCAATTTATTTTTTTTCTCCCATAACCAGACAAATTTCTCGGTACCGTCAGTGTCCGGTTACGAGAGAGTTCACTGTATGTACATTTTTTTGTGGATTTACCTTTCCATTGGACCCTTGGGCTTCTTGGTATGCCCTTTCTTATGCTATGATGGGATTATAATATTGACAGACATGATTCTTTACAAAAGCCACCCAACGTATAGATTTTTTCTTAATAGATCTTCATCGAATTTTAATATGTACTGGTCAAATACCACCCCCATGCAATGCCTTTGAAGACAACTAATGATAAAATCCGAATAAAAAAGTTATCCTCCACAGAAAAGGTAAGTAACATTCCCAAAGGGCAATTGTCTGACTGGATCAGGCAATTATTTTCAATTCTGTACTAAGTCGCGATGGTACATGTATTTTTAGAAGTTCGACGTTCTCGGAATACATTTATGTCAGTAATTAGTTTTCAGGTACGCGAAGATGGGATATTTTTTTATTAATTTTGGGACTAGACGAGAATTGAACCAATTAAGTCTAAAGAGGGTCGCCAATTACTAGAGAGGCGTATAATTATTTTTGAAAGGGGTAGCCAAATCGAAATTTAATTTTAGACCAAATGAAAAATAAAAAAGGACCAAAATGAACGGGTTTAAATAAATTTGTTTAGCATGACTTCCCATGACTATCATATTCAAATTAAAAACGCTTATTTAATCCGAAGTGACAGCACAATATTTGTGAAAACAAAATTCTTTTTTTTAGCTCTGAGACAACGACAACGCTCGTAACTACGAATGGGGTAACTGGCGTCAATATATCGTGCCCTTCCACTTAGGGGAATTAATCAACGGTCTGGCTCACCATATAGAATCTTGCGTGTTGGGTATAATAATGCGAAATGTTTTTTTTTTTACTCATCATAAAATTTTATCCTCTTTTCCTAGTCTTCTGCGGAGGCGTATACGTACCTTTTTTCGCAGTTCGAAACTGCTAAATTTATTTTATTCGCATCTTAAGAACTAGTAAAATAAATTCGAAAACAAAACGATGCACTATTGTATAAATGCAACTACAACAGCTAAAATAATTTGATTTCGTAAACAAAATCCCAAAGGATGTGTTCCTATTTCTCTGGAACTCAAAGTGGAAAATGTACAAGCACTCCATAGCCCAGGGGAGGCAGGAGTAATGGGATATCCAATGTTGTGTTTTAGAAATCGCTCCTTTGTTCATATCATTTCCTTTCATATTAAAATTTATTTTAATTAAAGCTCTTCGGATGAACAGCAGCTTCGGATTAAGTTTTGCATGACAAGACGCTGCAGTGCTGCCAGCGGTGTACAAGTATCTCACTGTGTTGAAATTAAATCTTAATCTTTCCTTAGGGGTAAGCACAACGGTATTCTGAGACAACCCGCATAATGGTTATAGAACCTAGAAAACATGAACCATATTGCGGAAATGTTTGGGATTAGCCACCAGTGTATTTAGTAAATTCATACAGGGTGTCCCTTTGAATCAAGAAAAATATAAATATACACTTTGGATTGGACATTTTATAATTAATTGTATTTAAAAATAAAATAAAATATTTACATAATTTATTTTTTAAAAACAGGCTTTTAGAACTAACTTAAATCCCTCTCGTCATTATTCCTATTGGAACTAAAACGCTCACGCCTGGCTCCGGTAATAACTTCCTAGGTCATAACACCTCATCCAGGCCAATTTCGCTGAGAAGACCGGGTGCAATGAGTGGCAGATTCTCTGCTGTAAGTTGGTGTTTTCCCAAGTACTTGAACCTTTTCTGGGTGCATGCCCCACATGCCGCCACTATGTGTTCTGGAGTTTTTCTGAACTCATTGCAAAATCTGCATGAGTCGACATCTAATAGATTCAGTTTCCTGAGATGGCCGTTGAGCTTACAATGCCCTGCAATCTCTGAATATCTTCAGGTTGTAATTATCCAGCAGTTTCTTCGCCTGTCTTAGACCCTGAGTTTTTGTCCCGGACTAGGTTCTGTTTGTCCTCTACAGTGTTCCTCTTCCTTGATACCTGAAATCATGATAAGTCCAGACATGTCTTTGGGTGGGATACATATGTACATAGCTATACCCTTTGTCGCGAGGTTGAATTTGGTTATTATTATTCTACTGTCAAACCGTTTTATTTGATACCTATGCCCATGCCAAAGGGCCATCTTGGGGCGTCCGTAATATTACATTTACAACATCATCAAATATACTATATTGTATTGTCACCGGACTTATATACATGTGCAAGATTCTAGCATGTGTGGATATCTGGAAGTGGGTGTAGAATCGATTTCCCAATTTTTCCCTTACAGAATCTATCTTCTTCTATATTTATAAAAATGAAACATTGTTTGTATGTATGTTATAGACTCCGAAATTACCGATCCGATTGAGTTCAAATTTTGGGAAAAATTTTCGTATTTTTCTGAGAGGGTTTCTCTGGAGTTTGGTCAAAATCGGTGTGCTAGGAGCTGAGCAAGTGGCAAAAAGGGGGTAAAATGCTATTTTTCTGTCTTTAAACAGCTCCTAACTCAACAATAGCTTATCGGATTGAAAAACAAATAAACAGGTGGATTTAGTAAAGTGTCCACTGATTCATATAAGCTATAAATTATCCATCTACGTTATCTTGGAGCTGGGCTATGCTCAAAACAATTCATAAAGTCAGAGCCACCAATTTTCCATCAGTGGAGACCATAGCCAAAAGTCATGCAGCAGTGGGTGACGTAATAGCGTGTAATGTCAATGCGTGCTCTATACGGTGAGCGTTGCGACTATCTTTGTTTCTTAGTATGTGCGACTGGATGGGTTGAATATTGAACGATGAGCTCTATACCGGAATACGTACATACATAATGTACATGTTTATGAACACGAGTATATAACGAGTAGGAATAAAAATTATCAAACCAAAGCGGGTAAATATGTACATATATACATAGATCAGTGCCCCTTCCCCTTTGGTAGCGGTCGGCGATGCTGTTAATATGTATTGTATGTACTACACCGATGAATTTAAATAGGAAAACCTTAGTTGGCAATTCGTATGTTAGAAGTCACACATTTTTTATGAGGGTATTTATTTGTATTTATTTGTTTTTTAGTGTGTTTCTATACAATGTTTGTCATTTTTGTCGATTCTTATCAAACTAATCACACTAATATCTGTCTGTCTTTTATCTTTACCTATAAAGATAGTCTGAGCCATGGGGAGAAACATAGGCTGAAAAACGACCCACTAGATGGCATTGGAGTCAGGTTATTAACAAATTCTATATTAATCTAGCAAAATTACTCATATTTACATTATATGTTGATGTAAAGCCAAAAGAGAAAACTAATCTGGACCCGATAGGTGGCGCTGGAGTCAAGTTATTAACTAATTCTATATTTAAGGAAAGAAACAAAAAAAGTTTATAGGGACATTCTGATGGACTTCACATTCAGAATTTCTTACAAAAATTAATACTTGACGTTTGACGTCGGAAGAGCGTTGTACATAGGTGCAAACCCCTGATAATCTGATAAAAGGTAAATGTATAAAAAAGTATGATTAGCTTTTATCCAACAAGATTTGTCGGATTTGGTGGTTCTAATTTCTTCCCAGAACCACATTACTAGAGCAGTGTGTTTTGCTTAGTTAGTAACGCGACTGTATTAGTACACTATATGAAACTAGGCAAGCAGAACAGCTTCACCGTTATTCGTGTAAGAAGTTTCGGCTGATAGCCACGTTCATTATAATCAAGGCATGCAGCATTGTATCTATGTAAGAACAGTGAAAAATATCACTGTGAAATAAAGCGTAGCAACGCACGCCGGGTATCCGCTAGTTTAATATTAAGTTTGTAACAAGACAAATACATATGCATGTTGGCTATTCTGGCGGCCAAAAGGGGTTGTATCTGCCAGTATCTGCTTGTCATTCTTCAGCCGTTATAAATGACAGATTTATACCGATTGCGATATAGTATTAACTATCCCTTTTGACTCAACCTTACTCAAATATGTTAGCTTGCCTTATTGAATTGAATAAACGAGTAAATCAATTGTCAAATGTGAAAAACTTAACTGCAGATAAAAAGTACCAGAAGGGCCTACTCTGACCCATAACACTTTTCATTCTGAAAACGTAATGTTGGGCATCCGTTTGACAGGCTGTAACACTATAACAAAATGCTAAATATCAGCTTACTGCCGAATGAATAGCAAAATTTCTTAAGCAATTAACTGTAATATACATATATATACATATACAATATACATACATATGTATGTATGTACTTGCAACTTCAAAATTCAATTAATAAATGCCCACAGGCTTTGGAGTGTTAATGCTAGTCCTGTATAAGAGATAACGTTTCAAAACACTTAGAGTACTTCATAATGTCAAAGCAAATCCATCTATCCTCTGCAATAGATTGCGACCTTTCAACAAAAGTTGCATTGAATGCCCTGAGGATTACACTTTTACTCAACGTCCTCTTTGCCGATTAGAATACCAAAAAGGTTCGAAATCGTTACATATCAATGACATTTCACCAGTTTTCTGTGCTGATGTCAAACCGCTGCGCTGATGTAATTCAAAGCAGTTAAGTACTTACTTAAATACCAAATGACTGGATTTGCGTATAGCCATTGTGTAATACTTAATGGAATAATGTTTTCTTGGTAACCTCAATGAGTCGACAGGACTCGTGGGACGTTCCTAATCGTTCAAAGTCATTTGTGATGTTAGCCAAACATGTACGAGTACGCTCTACTTCCAGGTACATTTTCTTAGCTTCAAAGTACTTAAACTTACCCCATTGAGTTTGCCTTTCATGGTTAAATAATGACAAGCACCTGATTATTTTTTTTAATTTCCTCATACCAGTTTGAATGTCGAAATGGGTTCATTCAGAATCTAATGCCAGCTTTCACGCACAAGTTTTGTAATTAAAGATTGCCTTAACCCAAAAAGTTCTTTAAATAATTTCTGGAAGAAAGGATGCGGCTGGAGTAGCTCCAAATATGTTTGAAGTGTATTTAGATACTGAGCTATGATAAAAGTTCATACGAGTATCTTTTTGTTTGCATCTGATTCCATTAAAACGTTTATAACAAGAATAATTACTCTGATGGGTGTAGACTTCATGTGTATAGAGGAATAATTTGAGAGTCTAAGATGTGCTTTCTTAGAACTCAAGGAGGTAGGGTACTTAAGGTTTACTCAACCGAAAGACGCACCTTTCCCAGTCTTCCAAAAACCGCAATGTGCCTTGAGTTAGGCTAGGTTAGGTTGTGTGGCTATCTACCGTACTCGGTAGGATTCACTTAGACTAAAGTAGGTCCATTGTGTTGCCACATGAGCCGACTTTAATTGAAACTCCTGGAACCATTTTGAGAGTTGGATGAATTTCCGTATTTTATTGATATCCGTTGAGGAAATATCTTGAAGGTTTATAAAGAAGTACTCTCCCAGAATCTTTTTTCTCGATGAAAAATCTTTCATTAGCCTGTTGTAGAGCTTGCTTAGAGGGTCCACTTTCCGTGATAAAACTTCCAAGTTTTGTACATTTTTTGGCTAGCTCATCTACTTTACAGGTACCTGGTCTATCGCTATGATCAGGAACCCAGCACAGTGTGAGCATGCATCTGCTCAATATCTTGTTTAGAGATATGCGGCAATGCCTAATAAATTTTGATCTTATAATTGGTGATTCGAGTGCTTTCATAGCTGATTGGCTATCGGTGTAAAATAAAATGTCGCGATTTTATACCGATTTCATCGAAAGCCACTTAGCTGCTTCACGAATAGCCACCACCTCAGCTTGGAAGACACTACAGTGATCTGGAAGTCTCAACGACAAGTTCAGGCTGAGCTGGCCCGAAAAGATCCTTACTTGTGCCCTGAAATCACTAAAAAAAATCCAGTTCAGTTACCACCGATGGTTGCTCCAGCATAATCTTTAAAAAAATTGGGTGTAATATTGTCGACGTGCTTGCACATATTTTCAATAAAAGCGTATACGGTGTAATTTTCCCAAGCGCGCTTCAGATTGCTGAAGTCATTCCTTTCCACAAAAATTCTAGCTCTTGTAATCTGAATAATTGCAGACCGATATCTCTGTAACCTGTCTGCTCGAACATTTTTGAGAAGGCGACGAAAAGGAGAATTTTGGATTTTCTAAATAAAAATAATTTCCTTAGTGAATCTCAATATGTATTTCATGCTGTTAGGTCAACCGAAGATGCGTTGATGAAGTTCTGAAGTGAAATTTATGAGAGCATAAATAATAATCTGTTTAGGGCTGGGCTTTTCAAAGCTGGCATATTTCAAATTATTTTGCAATCTGTATTTTTCAAACACGAGCAAATAATATCAATTAACGAACGACACATCCATTTGTTTTAAGTTTTACACACAGCGTTGACTGGATTCTAACTTTTTTACGCTCCACCTCTCTGAACATAAGACGCAATATTTTGAACACAAATATGCGAAATGCCTGAAGATGAAGATCTCAGAGACTAAGCTATGAACTAAACATGTGTATAAAATAAAGTTTTTTTATTTGTAAGGCTTTGTTATGAAGTTATTTGTGTTTGCTTATTTTATTGATGTAGACGACAGGCAATTTCAGTATTCTATAAGAAGGGCTCAGTTATCCACATCCAGACATATTTATAGCTCTCTTAACCATTCTCAGGGCACTAGTAAGCCTTTGTAACCTGAATGTTACAGTGGAAGACGTCTACCACTTTATAGCAGTTTATCCTATTGTCTGAACTACGGTTGCTTTACTTTTCCAAGAGAACTTTTACACTTGAAAAAGCTTTACAAATTATTAACGGTTCACGGGGTTAGAAGCTGCTTTTTCGGTACTACAGTTTCCATGGCTTAAGCGAGGTATACACCATCACACAAGAATGTCAGTTTTGAATGATAAAACGCAAAACTGATAATGTGTACACTCAGAGAAAAAAATCCTATATTGGATCAATAGTACGACTATTAATTTTATGGTACGCGAAATAATACGATTTTCCTATTATTTTAATAGTTCTTATGGTTTTTTGTACTATTGATTGCTCAATAAATTATCCACATTGAAATAATAGGATACATTATTAATTTAATAGCGAATTTACTATTATTTTAATGGTATTGTAATAAAATATTGAATACTACAATCTTATTGATTATTAATAAGATGTGTCCTTTTAAAATAATAATGAAAAACTTTTCATTCAATATTGGAACACGTTTGAATTCTGTTATTAAAATAAATATACTATTGAAGTAATATGATCATAACATTAAACTGCAATAATTGCGTGGAAATTACAAAGCGTTAAAAAAAAAACTGTAAAAAGCGGATTTTTTTCTGAAGAAAATCCATTCGTCGACATTGCGTATTTCATTCTGTCTGTTTACGTAGAAGTGTGTGTTTCAATGTTTAGTGAAAATTCCCGTTATAATAAATTTGTGAGATAAATAAGTGCAAAAGGTGAGTTTTTTTTATTATTCCTCTGTTTTTTATTATTATTATTGTTTTTTTATGCTATTGAGCACATTTTTACAAATGCATAATACATATTGTTTTTTCATGTGATATGTCATTGCATTTTTTTTTATAGTATGTATACTATTATTATGCATATAATATACTATTAAATTAGTATTTAACAGTATGCATACTATTGGTTTTATGGTATCTATGGATTTCTTAGTTCAAATTAATAAGTTATTTTAAGAATTAATAAGGTAAATGAAGGAAGAAGGATTGACACGGTAAATAACACTTTTGGAATATGCCCTAATCTCCACTTACTGTAGATTTGCTAAAAGCTTCGGTAAGTATACCCCTTTCCTCATTTATTTGCATGCTTAATTTTATAATAATGTTTGTTTAAGTTTTTCGTTCATTTGTTTCGTTTTTTATTTCTTTTTTTTATATCATATTTTTCTTATTTTTACTTTAGGATTATTATTTAAAGAAAATGGGTCGTGGACTAAATCCTTTTGGCAAACGGTAAATTCACCCGTCAAAATCTGGAAACTAGAAAAATCTCTAGGTGGTAAGGTAATTTCTTTGTTCGATTGGTCGTCCTCTTTAATTATAAAATAACCCACTTTTATACAGGAATCCCTCATTTCTACAAAGATAGAAGACACAATTATTTAGCTGTGTCACAACAATGAGCCATGGACAGAAGTAGAAGAGAAATGGGAAGCGATGGAAGAAAAATAATTGGCAAATAATATTAGTAGTTAAGATATTATAACTTATTTTTGTAGTTAGGTATTACCTTAAGAAACTGTGAAAAAATCGGTTCAGAATAAAATTTTAAAGTTATAAAAACGGAAAATTTGTTTTCACTTATTCATTTTATAAAGGGCTTTATTTTATTTTCAGCCGAGTATTGATATGAAATGAATATTATTCAAACGCAAGTATCAGTGGATATGTGCGACTTGTACAAAATAAATCAATAATTTTAACACTAGGTACCATCTGCCTTAATAGCTGTAATAGTACGCGTTCATATAATTGTAATGGTATCACCTGATTAATCCAATGGTATATCCTTTAATTTGTTTCAATTATATGAACTATTGTTTCAATATTAAAAACTAATTAAAACTATAGTATGCGCAGAATTGATTTAATAACATGATCACACTGAGTAAATAGTACTACTCTTTTAAAATTAATGTTGAAAAGTAATAGTTTTAATAGTATATTTACCTATTAAAATAATAAGAGATCCTATTACTTTTCAATCGTATGTACTGATTCAATATAATAAAATAATTAGATTAATAGTCTAAAGGTACTATAACTTCAATGGTTTTTCAACTATTCTAATAATAGGAAACATACCATTGACCAATTTTAATAGTAAAATCACATTGAATTAAAAGGAATTCCTATTAAAATTATAGTATTTTTCTCTGAGTGTTTGCTCGAAATTCGGGGTGACACTCAAAAATGATGCTCACGAAATGTTTGAATGACACTCAGCGGCCATCTTTGTTTTTCTTCGATTGTGTTTATATAAATTTCGTCATCCAAAAAGCAAACACAAGTATACAGGGTCGAAAAACAACAACAACGACGATGATTTGAGTATCATATAAAACTTATAGTGTGTACGCTTGTTTCATAATGCGAAAATGCTAATCAGTTTTGAGTGACACTCTTGATGGTGTGTACCTCGCTTTAAGGCTTTTTTCAGCGGCAAGATAGTTTTCAATACAACTGGCTCCATTTCAGTACAATCCTAAAACTGTTTTAAGTACAACTCAAAAATGTCATCTGTTTTACTTAAGAAAATGTGTCACTTTTAATTTTTTTAATAAACATTAATTGGATGATTTGACAAAAGGCCCTCCTATACTCATAAGTCATATAATAATGATAAAACGCCCATTTCTTCTTTGGGTGATTTGACATTTTTATTTTTTGGTTAATCTGTCTGTTAAATCGCCCAAAAATGTTGGGCAATGTGACATTTTTCAGATTTGGGTGATTTGGTTTTGGCCGATACGACACAGATCCTCCGAAACACAAAATCGCCCAAAATCACTTGTTTGGATATTTTGACATTATGCCAAATCGCCCAAGATATAAAAATATCTAATCGCCCAACTTTTTTTTTGGGTTATTTGACATTTTTTTGATTTTTTGCATTTTGGGTGATTTGACACTGAGCCTTGAATTCTTATGTTTTTGTTGGGGCACTTGCCACTAGCTCTTGCTTTACGCTTAGCTGGAGAGTATCTCCAACCCAATTTTGCTGGGTTTTTAAATATGATTTATTTTGATAAATTTTTGTTTTTTTCTTAACATAAATTTTGTATAATGTTAATTTTTATTACGATTATTGTAATCCGTTAATGGTTATCTGTTGTTTGTAATGTTAGTTATTTTTATTATTTTTGTAACTCATTATTGTTTTCTCTGAATTGTTTATATCACATTTTATATATTGTAAATATCTAGCAAGATGAATTAATAAATACAAATACAAATGTGATCTTTTTGCGCCAAAGAATTATCAAGTTCATAAGATTCGTCCTACATTTATTTTAATTATCAGTACTGCTATCAGCTCCGTTCTGGTTCCCCTTCGATAAATACTTTATTTGTGACTTTAACAAACTCCATTCGCCAACATCATTATTACACAACTTGAAACTGTAATCGGCGTTGTAAAGTATCTCAGTAATTGTGCCGGATAGGTCTTTGTTAAATCACCAACATCCTGCCTATAGTCCATTCAAAATCAATTCATCGAATATTTTATCTTCCAATCGGTGACTTCAGTGTGACTAGTTCGTATTTTGAGATTCCTTAAAGTGTTTTAGTGAAAGAAAAAGAAAAAATGCTCCTCCACCATAACAATTTAAACTTATTGATGCGAGAAATTACCAGAAGCAGATACGATGTCGAACATTCATTTCTAATTTCCGGTCGCAGTTTCAACACAGTTTCGCCCACAAGCTGTAATAAAATTCCATCGATTGTAGGGATACTTTATTTTTAATGAATTTGTATGAAAGGACACCAAATACTCCGATTGGTTTCCATCCATCGATAGCGAGAGGTTTTCCTCGAATTCTATGTTCGATTAACGATAAAATATTCGGGTGTATGTTCAGTTTTTTGGAAGTGTTGTAAATGCTAGTAAATTATAAATAAGCCGAGAAGTTAATGAATAAGGACATTTGTGGTTGCGTGATGTGACTGACTGATCGGATATTTCAGGATATTTAAAATCAATATTTTTGGTTTGTGTTTAAGTTTGATAAGTACTCAACAGATACATATACATTTAAATAATAATATCTAGGATAAATAAGCCCTTACTCTTCATAGGACCTACAGTTTCAAAGACGGTAACTTAAATCATCTGTGGGCACCGTAGCGCAAGTGGTTAGTGCGTCGGACTACTGAGCCAGCGGTCTTGGGTTCGAATCCCGCCGCAAAAACACCTAAAAGTTTTTCACAGTGTCCACCTCTTTCGAATGTCTGACAAGCATCAAAGAGTATCATTTGTCACGATTGAGCTTCTCAACTCGCCGTTCGGAGTCGGCAAAAAACTGTGGGTCCCTTCCATTCGTGCAAAAATATAGCACGCACACACAAATGGTTGCGAGAAGCAGGCCCAGGTTCACCTCGAGCTGTAGCGCCAACTAAGTAAGTAACTTAAATCATCTGAGAAGACTAAAAAAGCTCTATCCTCATAAAAGTTTAAGTTTATCATAGTTTAAATCCATTAATTTACCATTTATTTACTAATTAGTATTAACCATGAGTAGTAATCTGATTAAAAAGGTACAAAGATATGGACAAGAACACTTTGTGGTTGGAAGAACCAGTGACAAGTGTTAGATATGAAAATGAGAAATGTAAAGTCGCACAAAAAGAAGAAGAGACGCATTATAAAGGAAGACAACAATAGCGATATGAAAAGGCGTAGTAAAGAATGAAATGAGGTTCTATGATATTACTTGTGTTAAAAACCCAACGTCAGATGTAATGAGTAACCAATTTCTCAAAGATCCAAGGAATCTGGACTTAGATGCAACTTGATTGCGTACATCAGATGGCAATCTGTTATAAATGAAAGGTGCTATGTTGGTAGCAAACCGACGGCAATGTTCCGTTCTAACTCTAGGCACTATCACAGCGTTAGAAGAACGAAGTAAATGCACTCCATTTCTACTTATGTTGGTATAACCACCTCGAAGATAGAACAACCTCAACACCTTGAATATATATAGATATTGCAGTGGCAATATCCTGACTAATTGAAACAGTAGACGGGAAGGCTCCCAACGAGGTTTGAACAGCATAGTCCTTACTATCTTCCTTTGAGCTATAATAACCGGTTGCAGGTTAGTAACAAATGCATTACCCCAGCAAGATATGCCGTACTCCAGACGTGAATTGACCAAGGCATAGTAAATAATTAATAAGAGTTTAGATGTAACAAGCTTGCGTAGATGGTATATTTTATTCAAACCAATGTAAGCACTTCTCTTTACCATTTCTATGTGCGGCTTCCAACTTAGTCTACTGTCCAGCGTAACACCTAGGTATTTAAATTCGGAAACTGAGTCAATAACTAAGCAATTGCTCTCGCAGTTAGAAAAATTACACCCAGAATCGTGTAGAGTAATCCCACTTATTGGGCTCTGATTTGTAAGAGCAAAGGACATAACTTTGGACTTATTGCTAAGAACCATTTGATGATACCGAAACCAGCCATTCATCAAAGAAAGATCCATATTCATTTGCCTTTCTATGTCACTCACGCTGAGGGCAGCATAAGAGAGAGCCAAGTCATCAGCGAAGGCAACAATTTTGCCATTTAGAGGAAGCGTAAATATGGAATCTATATAAATTACAAACAGTAGAGGTCCAATAACAGATCCTTGTGGAACCCCAGCTGCGGTACATAAAAGAGGTTCGCTCAAAGTTGAATTTATCCGAACATGCTGCTTCCTGTTACAGAGATACGAAGAAAGCCAACTAAGAATATTATCTCGGAAGCCAAGCTTATACAGTACCTTCAATAAAATGTTATGATTGACTAAATCAAAGGCTTTCGTTAAGTCAAGAAACATACCAGCGGTTTTTTTATTTTTGTCGACTGCATCATAGATGTTTTCTAAGAAGGATACTATTGCATCTTCAGTAGACTTCCCTTTTCGAAAGCCAAATTGAAGTGGGCTGATGAGCTTATATTTTTCAATATATTTAAGCATACGAGCAGTTACTAATTTCTCAAAAATTTTAGAAAATACTGAAAGAATAGAAATCGGTCGATAGTTATTTGGATCGCATTTATCACCCTTTTTATGTATGGGTACAATAATTGATGTTTTGAGACAATCAGGAAAAGTTCCAGTTTCAAAACTCCAATTTATTAAATATGTTAATGGGGTAATTATTGCACCGCATATTCTTTTTACCACCAAGCTACTGATTCCATCATATCCACAAGACTGCTTTGGTTTTAAATGCGAAATTATATTAGCTACTTCAGCTTCATCAACTGAACTAAAGAAAAAAGATGATAACATTTGAGTATTTGAAAGAAAATCTGGGGGAAGGCGTGTTTCATCTGGTTGAAAGTTACGAGATATGTCTTTAAAGAATATATTCAAACCGTTGCTCATCTCTCTTTCATCGGAAGTAATATTACCATCAGATAGCTTTAGAGATTTAATTATATTCTCGCTTGAACCTTTACCTAACAAATCATTCACTATTCCCCACTGTCTTTTGGCATTAAATCTACTTTCGTTAAACTGATGTTTGTAAAAGGCTTCTTTCTGGTTACTAATTTCTTTAAGAATATTGCTTTTTAAAAGCTGATAGCGTTTTTTTACCCAGGGTATATTTAAATACATTTTGTTTTGTCGATAAAAGAGATTCTTATATTTAATCAGTTCACAAAGAGAGTTAGTCATCCACGGCCTAATTTTTGTCAAATTTGGTTTCCGCTTAGTATATGTACACTTAGCTAAACAATCAACTAAAACATCCAAAAATTTACGAAAAGCCACAGAGGGACAGTTACAAGAATATACATCAATCCAGTTTAATTTACAAAGATACTCGTGAAGCTTAATAAAATTGGTTTTCATATAGATTTGTTCACTGTTAGAAGAATATAAGATCGAGTTTTTGTTTATGTCGTGCTTCAGTAAATTAGAGAATGAGATACCGATAGCAAAGTGATCCGTTAAATCCCACTCTAATAAAAATGGTTTGAAGTTAGAAATGCTCTTATTTCTAAGAAAGATATGGTCAATACATGATTTAGAAGTTTCGGTAACCCTGGTTGGTAAGTTTATTAGCGACTCAAAGCCCAAAGAAGACAGAAGAACAACATAACTATCGCTACTCGATGGGAGTCCTAATATATCAATATTAATATCACCTATAAGACAGGCATTGGGGTTGCTTACCCGAGATAGTATACTTTCAATATCGACCAAAAAAATTTCCCTTAGGACAGATTGCAATCGATAAACGCACACAATATCCAAAATGAATTTATCAATTACTATTTTTAATATAATAGAATCGGAACTCTTAACATCTGGCGTATAAACATCTGTAACTTCAATTGAATTTTCAACAAAAACAACAATTCCACCTGATGAGTAGCTTTCATTGCAATTAGAATAAGGAGTGTAACCCGGTAAGGAATAATGACACAACTCATGGTTAAAAATCCAGATCTCTGACAAAACTATTATTTGAGGTAAACACGAGAAACAATTTTGCAAATGGCAACAAAAATTATCGAAGTTTTTTCTCATACTTCTTATGTTTAGGTGAAAAATATTTAAATCTTTTAAATTCAAGCTAAATATAGAGCCCTTAGCAGTTACATTACATTCGTCACTAGTAAAAAGATCAACAAAAATCATTTGAATTTAACATAGAAACAAATTAAAGACAATAATAAAAATATTAATGACTTAATCCAAGTGATTAAGATCATCGATGCTCTTAATAAATTTGATCTTCATACCAGTGGAACGCCGCATCATAATTTTTCCATATCGCATCCAGAGAAATTGGTAATTGGATTTCTCTTTCGCCTTCTTCGCCTCGTTTAAGAGATGTTTAGCCTTAGTTGTCAGCCAGTCATTTATGTAGATGTTGCCCTGAGTCGATGGGAAGATTTTATTTGAGTCGATGGGTTTTTTGTTTGCATACACTGATGCTAGAATTTGCTCCTTAATTCTCCTGGTGCGTAGCTGAACAACAATAGAGCCAGTAAATTTCCCTCTCCTCTTTTTTCTGTAGCAAAGATCTACATCATCATCAGTCAGCGCAACACCAGTACCGTCGTTTATAATGTTGACCACTGAGTTCAGCACATTTTCGTTGTCAGTTTGCGGGACTTCACACAACTCGATATAGTTAGCATGACACAGCATTTCGACATGGTCAAGCCTCTCATTTGTTACACTCAGTTGCGACTTCAGCTGTTCATTCTCTTTTTTTAACTCATTCAGCAATTGAGTGGACTTCTCCAAGACCGCCAGTTGCTCTTGAATAAGTTGGATGGACTGAACGGTAGAAGCAAAAGTCAGCTGTAGTTTGACTACCTGGTTGTGAATTCCCTCCAGAGTGATTTTGTTTTTGCTCAGCTCGCTCACACTGGACGACGAAGATGATGACAATCTGCGTGAATTGTTAAATTTCCTCTGAATACAGATGGGACAAGTCCAAGATTTTTTGCTGTTAATAATGTGCTCCACGTCCTTGGGTTTGAGTTTAGCACAATCCGCATGCAGAAGAGAATTACAGTCACTGCAACTTATTTTGCAAGAGTCTCTTGCAATTTTTAATTTACAAACTTTACAACAAGTCATTATGCGTCCGTACTCTTTGCCGACTAAATTCTCACAACGAACATTCTTCCATTCCGGAGATAAATGGAAAAATACGGCAAAGTGGATCAGGGCTGATGCCCAATAATGGTACACAGATGGGACCAAGACAGTAGGGTCCCTCCATAAAGTGGGCTAATAACAACAGTAAAAGAACAAATGAAAACTTAAAATTCAACAGAGAACCTTCATGAGGGGACATTCAATCTGCAATAACCAACTTCTATTAAAAGAACAACAACCAACAAAGAAACCGCGGAGCACATGACCACAAAATTGCTCTCCTTTAGCAAAAGGAAGAGCCAAAATTCTGGGCAAACATGTAGATAGATACATAGATAGATAGATATAAATTATATTTCATAGAAATTCATATACATTAATTTTTTTTATAATGTTACATTAGTTATTAATACGAAATTCAAGAAATCGGGTCTATAAGTTAATTCGTGCATGTACAATAGTATTATTCAAAGTATTGCCCATCTGAAGCTATGACTTTTTCCCATCTTTCTGGCAATTTGTGGATCCCATCCCAAAAGAACTGCGCCGGTTTGGTAGCCAAGAATGAATCAAGCCAATTTTTGATATTCTGCTCTGATGTGAACCGTATTTCAGTGAGGGCGTTCTGCATCGACCGAAACAAATTGTAGTCAGAAGGGGCAAGGTCTGGGCTATAGGGCGGGTGCGGTACCTCTTGCCTCGTGTCTGGTCGCATATTCCGGGCGTTTTTAGGCTACTGCTCTCTTCAAACGGATTAAGTGTGTTCGGTAGCGTTGTCCATTGAGGGTTTCACCCGGTTCTAGCAGCTCATAATACAGCACGCCCTTCTTACTTACTTAGTTGGCGCTACAGCTCGAGGTGAACCTGGGCCTGCTTCTCGCAACCATTTGTGTGTGCGTGTTATATTTTTGCACTAATCAAAGGGACCTACAGTTTTTTGCCGACTCCGAACGGCGAGTTGAGAAGCTCAATCGTGACAAATGATACTCTTTGATGCTTGTCAGACATTCGAAAGAGGTGGACACTGTGAAAAACTTTTAGGTGTTTTTGCGGCGGGATTCGAACCCAAGACCGCTGGCTCAGTAGTCCGACGCACTAACCACTTGCGCTACGGTGCCCACACACCCTTCTGATTCTCTTAGCAAACCGCACGAATTAAGTTATAGACCCAATATAATAAGTGACATTTATGGGTGGGGTGACCCTTAAAATCAGATAAAGTTATAGCAAGAATTAAGAAAAATGAAAGATACAATAATTATACGATCGATTTATGTATATACAGGGTTTTTCAACAGGGACGCTACAAAAGTAGAGCAACAGGGACAGCAAACGACGCCATATTTCTTGCCGCTATGATCTATGGTCTATGCCAACAAACCAGCGACGATTGATGAACTTCGTACGAATATCGAACGTGAAATTGCAGCAGTATCGGCCGATTTATGCTTGAAAATCGTCGAAAATTGGGTTCAGCGTCTGGACTTCTGCAAGCGTGTCTGTGGTGGCCATGCAAAAGAAGTCGAAATCCATACATAATGGCATCGAACGTACTTTCACAGGAATAAAGAATTTCAATGATATCCAAAACCGTTTTTGTTTTATTTAAAAAAACTTTTGTAGCGCTCTTATTGAAAAACCCGTTATATACAGGGTGTCTCAGTTAAGAGGTATAATCCGTTAACTGGAGATTCCTGAAGTTCTAGGGAATAAAAAATCGTATGGCAGGGAGGGTCTATTTTCACCCCCCTCCAAGTAATAGCCCCTCAAATTGGGGCACCTTCACCTTCGTTCCTCAACCAGACTTTTAATGAACATTGGATTGGTCGATTTGGCCCCAACCTTTGGCCACCAAAATCTCCTGACCTAACACCTATGGAGTTTTTCTTCTGGGGTGCTATGAAAGAAAAAGTTTATTTCAGAGAAATATCTTGTTTGAAAGAGCGCAAAGAAAAAATTAATGTCGTCGAGAAGAGATGAGAAGCAATTTGCTGCACGTTAATCTGTCATCCGCAATGCATAAACGCGCCCGAAAGTGTATTCAAATGAAAGGAAGGTACCTACTTTGAACAACTTCTCTTAAAATTTTATAGAAATGCTACAAAAAATGTCCTTTTCAGGGCCACAACAAAATATTCTAAGAGATGATTTAATTCTCTGAGTACACATAATTTTTTTTCTTTTTCATCTGACAAAAAAATCGCTTTTACTATAACTTCAATTGATTGTACGTGAAAAAGTTATTGCACATAATTTTAAGAGAATTGGTTAAAGATAAAAGTTTTGAAAAAAAAAAATAAAAAGTTACTAAGCAAAAGTTTTGAGAAAAATGCATTTTAAGTAAAAAAGTAGAGCAACAAATTTTCATAATTTTGAGTTTAAGGAGCTATAGCTTTTTTGGGGCTGCATAAAATTAAACAAATCTTAGACACTTTTTATGCGCTACTAAATTACTTCTTGAAAAAATATAAAATTGTTCTTGTGGCTATGATAGTTCAAAAGTTATATTATTTAAAGTGGTTATATCTCCAAATTGAAGGTGCCCCAATTAGAGTGGCTATTACTTGGAGGGGGGTGAAAATAGACCCCCCCTTTCGTACGATTTTTTATTCCCTAGAACTTCAGGAATCTCCAGTTAACGGATTATACCTCTTAACTGAGACCCCCTGTATAATATACACACGCTAAAGGGGATATGAATACCCTTATAATGTTTACACACAGCGCGAGAGTTACGATCTCACATTCACACAGGTAATGAAATAAATAAACGAAACCATAATTCTTAATATCAATTTCTTTATTAATATGCTGTTGCCTATTAATACAGTAAACACTTAATCACATTTATAATAAACGAACAACTAAAACGATAAATTACAGAAGACGATTGACAACACGTTACAACGGCACTAGACTGACTACCAAAAACACTACATTTTACTTTGAACCACAAAATCAAAACAACAAGTTTAAACAGTAAAACATAACACAAGTCAAGTGCTGAACACTTGCACATGTTTTTGTTTTCCACCGATCTTGACCATGTGTGTACATATGTACATACATATGTATGTACAGTGGGTGTTGATTAGGGTGTGTTATATTTTTCAACTTTGGAATTTTCATGTCTAATAGTTCTCAAAAGTTGCATTGACGATTGCATTAGATTAATTACTACATCTATAGTTTTCATTTTGGAAAGTACTTTTGGCTCCCTTGAAGTTTCGAAGAAATATGGCTATTGGCGTGTAATTTTTTTTTACATCTATACACAAAAACTAGTTACTAGGTTCAAATAAAGTAAATATGTTCAATTTTAAAATATTGATCAACTAACAAAAAGATTTAAGGAAAAACATATTTTTACAACCTATTCTCAATACCGTTAAGGCGTTAAACATGTTGCGCCCAACAGTGGGTATTGAGTATAAGAATATTTAATACAGATGTTTTTTCATTTTATTTCCAAATGAAGGTTTATTAATTTTACGTAATTTGTTTAGCAAAAATTAACACTAAACCATATCCGAGCATTGGGCGAACATAGCACTGAAAACCGTTTTTTACGAAACTTCAACCAATTTGAGGGAGCCAAAAGTACATTAACCCTTATGTGTGTGAAGAAAAAAACACCTTAATCCGTGTGACAAGGTACCCGGCGGGTACCTTCATATGAATTTAGTTCAATATTAACGATTTGTTTTATGTTTTGATGGTAATTAGATCAAGAATCTTTCACATCTATAATCTATATCTATAATCTATAAATATTATAAAACTGTAGAGGTTTTTTTGTTGGTTACCTAATAGCGTGAAAACCGCTGGACAGATTTCGATGAAACCTGTTTTTGAAATGCTTCTTAAGTACCCGGGATGATCACAAGCTATGTAATTTTTTGCTCAGCCTACTGGGTCTTACATAGTAGTCAAAATAACTGTATATCGGAGAGGAATATTATCATTATACAGCCCTAACTCAATAATGGCTTATCGGATTGAAAATCAAAAAAATAGGTGAAATTAGTAAATCTGTCGCTGATTCATTTGAGATATAAAATATCCTCCTGCGTTATCCTGAAGCTGAGCAATGTTCAAAACAATTATTCAAAACATCGCCCACAATTTTCCTTCAGCGGAGACCACCGCCAGCAGTCGTGCAGCAGTGGGTATCGTTGCAATAGTATGTGCGTGAGTATATGTGCGCGCTCTAACATGATCATATTATGCTTTGTACTTCAATGTGCTACAATCATTATCCCCATTTGCGGCTCTCACACTCAACCAATCTTAACAAATGAGGTGTCAAAAGAAAGATAATTTTCTAGAGCAGTGAATTGCATTTTCAGTTTATAAATATTATTAATAAATGAAAAAAAAAAACTATCAAAAACAAATATTCTACCCAAAGTGAACTTCTGTTGTTTTAAGAGTTAGTTTTGGTTCATATATGTATGCACATATGTATTTGCTATGTGGAAGTCATATGGGATGTTTGGTTTACAGTGCTATTTTGCCGAGACTCTAGCAAACGTTATCAGTAGTGCCACGAGGCACATCCGAACGTACAACATTTCTCTGATTTGTTATTTAAAATTGGTGGGGGAACGCTTCCGGAAGAAAATGGAAAAGTAAATTTATCACAAGGTTTAAGGTGATATATCACAACTAAAAACCGTAAGAATTCTTAGCTTTGTGAGCGAGCTATTTTGTTGCCTCGGAATGATTAAGCTCAAGCAATTAACAGCGAGATATTTTCACGTGCTGATGGTCAAAGTGCAGAATGTATTTCAATCACCCGGGTTGTGGACCAAGAAGTAACAACCAGATATCTGGTCGAATTTTTAAACTCTCGCTTTCGCTGCCATCACATAAATTAAAACTAAAAGTGGGTGTACCTACTATTCTTCTAAAAAACTTGAGCCCGCCTAAATAATGTAATGGCACCGGACCTAGAGTTACAATTCTGCAATGACATCTGGTAGAGGCGGAAGTGTTGACGGGCTACGGTGCGGTGCGGTTTTTCAGAACTATGAAATCTGCAGTTAGGGGCTGAAAGTTACACATTGAAACGTTTTTGATAAAACGCAGTTAATCAACAAAATTTACTAAACACTTTTGTGGACTTAGACAAATACTTTGATGTTTCTACGCTCCCAATGAAATTGCATATTTGTATGCATAAGAAAGCCCTTAGAATGCGAAGCAAGGCGAGCATGGGTTCAACTAGTACATAATATATTTATATTTTTGCATAATTTTTTTTATTTTTTTAACGGTTAATGTGTTTTGACGACACTACCTGCAGACTATGATTTCTCAAAAAACGAAAATCATATGAACATTTTGAAATTAAAAGTATCATAGTATGCATTGACAAACAACCGTTTAATACACCAGTTTCTGTTGACAGTCGTTACGTGTTGTGTCTTAGTAAGTAATTTTCAGTCCAAACGTATTGTAATATTTTAGTAAATACGTTCCTCGTATAAAAAGGTACCCAGGTACCTTGTCACATGGTTTAAGGTGTTTAATTTTTTTTAGTTCACAGTGATCTTCCCATTCGGCTTACTTACTTCCAATTAATTAAAATATGTACCAAACATAAAGTTAGGAGCTCTCATAAACTCACGTGCATATAGTTAACCATTAAAGTAATAAAATTGCTGTTTGAAAATTGAAAAGGTACCCGGGTACCTCGTCACACATATAAGGGTTAAATTTGAAACTTTTTTCACATATTCTGACACCTTAGATCCCAATGCAACTTTTGAGAGGTATTAGATTAAAAAAAAAACAAACTTTTTTTTTTTGCCATTCTAAATGACACACCCTACTCTTGATGTGACATGTGTGCATATATACACACATGTAACTCGAACACATGAAGGACAAGAACGGGAGACAGTTTCAAAAGGAGATAATACAAAGCAAAATGAAAAAAAACTTAAGTAATTACACAAGAATATCAGAAAAGAAGGATTCTAAGTTAGCATAATCGAGCACTAAAAGGCAATTCTTTAGACATTTCTTAAGCCTACTCAAAGAATTGAAAGCTATAATTGATCGTGGTAGCTTATTAAAAAGGCGACAAGATAAAGCCAAATAAAAATAACGCAAAAGCAGTAGTTCGCCAGGATGGTATAGAGACGACATTCGAAAAGTTTCTTCGTAGATTATCGGAAATTAATCTGCAATTAAGGTTTCCAGATCTAATGAAAAAGTTTTTAATACCTTAAAGCAATATAGATGACGGACTGGAAGAATTTTCATGTTACGAAACAATTGATAACTGAGATTACGACGGTGTTTACGGCATATTTTCCTTTATACATTTTTCTGCAGAACCAAAAATGGCTGAATTTGATTTTTGTATGCACCTCCCCAACAAGCAATGACACTGAAGTTTTGAATGGAAAATACCATAGTAAACACGTAAATTCATCCGCATTTTCGATTAAAAAGATACTTATCATTAGAACTAAGAGTACTACAAAAATTTGGAAAAGATAAATCGGAAACACATGCGCAACCAGCCATTTTGTATCTTTGGCACTGAGGTGCGTGAAAATAAACATCTGGATTGGTACCAACTGGGGTGGATAGATTGAAATACATTGTTTTAGTTTTAGAGCTAATACTCAAACTATGTGCAGCGAACCACATTCTTAATAAATCAAAATTCCAGTTGATATCAGATACCAAATTCAATGCACTGTCAGAGCCGTTAGAACAGCCTACACCGTCAGCGAAAGCAGTAAGAGTGCCTTTAAAATTAAGGTCAAAAAGTGAATTGATGTGCACGAGAAACAGAATTGGTCCTAGCATAGAATCTTGAGGTACTCCCAGATTGATGATATGAAATTCGCTCCTTATTTCACCAATATTTACTCATTGAGATCTATTTGAAATGAAATGTAATACCTAAACCAGCCGCGAAATCCAGCTTTTTCAAGTTTTCTCAAGAAGATAACGTGGTCGACCATGTCAAAACCTTTAGTAATGTCTACAAATAAGCCTGCAGTGCATCTTTTGCGGTCAAGGTTGGAAAAAATTTGGAAGCAAACATTTAGAAAGGCGTGAAAGGTATATCACTCTCAAATTAATAAATCTGATTCCCAAATGAAGTTCATCCAAGCAATGCAATCGTCCGGCAGGGAACCATACACAAAGTTTCGTAGAGTATAAAGGAAATGTTTCAGGTTGTGTTTTACAATGCCATCCTTTCGTTAGGCCACTACTGAAGTATCCTAAGTGTATGTAAAGGAAAAAAAACTTAAAAATTTTATGAAACATTTCTGAGACGTCCATAAGGAATTAATAACACCAGTGTACCCTTTGGTTCTAGCTAGTGCCTGACATTCACAAAGAAAATGGAATAGATTTTCGTCCACATTTTCATTCCTGCAACTATTGTAGAGGGGGTTAAATGGAATATCTAACCTTTTGGCGTGAGTACCGACATACCTGTACTGATTGCAGCTTTGACTCAACTCTCGATTTATTGATTAGGTGATACGGTCTATTTTTATTATATGCGGGCCAAGTCTTTCTAGATTTGACTCAGTTATAAGAGTTTCTCCACCTGTAGTTGGCTTCAACTAGAAAATATTGCAAGATTTTACCCTTGATGAGGTCTTCCTCTGAAAGGCTTTGAAGAATACACCTGCCAAAGTGGATCCAGTGCTTTGTACCATACCATAGCCAACTTGTTCGGCCGATTTGAATTCGGTTTTCTTTGTTATGGGACAACTGTTGACATTTCCATGAAATGTTGGCATCATATCATGACATTTGTGCATGGGACAGCGTTGTGCTTACGTCGATATTTTCTTCTTAACGATTGTAGCCCACGATTGGATGCACGGTTCAGAAGAGGTCATGAAGCTGTAACTACCGCTCTTGCAGACTTTATGCAAAAGCGGTTTCTGGCAAGTCGATGGATGAATGTTCCACGGTCGGCTTAAATTCGATAGTTCCTGAAACGTGAGTGTCATCATGAACAGGGATTAGCATATTTAATCAAAAATATAAAACTAATAAACAAAAAAACAAGCAATTTAAATTGTATTACAACTAATCCATATTAAATCACTGAATTACATTACATAATCTACGTTGTAATTTAAATATAATTGGAAAACAAAACACACTTTTAATTCTAGTATGTGTAACCAATCAGTATTTCAAAAATTATTATTTACACTAATGGTGTTTTTCTGTTGTTTCGCTTCAACTAAAACAAAATCCTTTTGAATTGAAATGCATGTTCGCAGCACAGAACAACTACCAGAATTACGCCCATCCTCACCAGTGAGTGGATTAAATTCCTATTATATCTATCGACATCCAAATAAAGTCCATAATTCTCATGAGTAATGTGAGAAAAGTAAACAGTTTTGTGTGTAACAGTAAATGAATATAGATTGTTAGTTGCACGCAATGGTAACAGAGTAGTTTGATTGATTGTCACATGTCCCCAGAAGCTACCACCGGTAATAACAAAGCAATTTTATCAATCCCTCCCCGTGAATTATTCAGCAATTTTAGATGGCAAATTATGGGCCATCAATATTGCTAATAACAGTACATTAAAATTGATTCTATTAATTCAGCATGACCTAAATCAGTGCTTGTGTATGAATAAATTTGTTAAACTGTTTTGAGGCCTTGTTGCAAATAAATAACTTTCAGCCATGCATTTGTTAGATATTTTATTAAGATTGATTCTTTGGGAAACCAACCCGTGCTTTATTTAAATACATATAACAAGAACGTCACTAAAAAATAGAGCTTCATTTAGATGTAAAGATACTGTAACCATTAAGGGGTTCCTCAACGCAGTCATCTTGGACCGGTATTATTTATTCTTTATCAGATTAAAAATGTTGTTTCATCGATCGATCAAATCCTTTTTTAAAAAGATGTGAAACACTTTCAGTTTAATCCATCTTACAGCTTATATTTATTCACATAACAGGAGATATAGCAAGTTATGGAGAAATCTAAATTGAAGAAAGCACTGTATTCCGAATATGTTTACCCGACTAGGCGAAAGGAAACGTTATGAATCTCAGGCTAGGTTTGTTTGTTTGTATGCAAGGATTTCACTTCGTATAGCCTAAATCATTTTCAACATCGTCTTGATCCGAGTGCCCTAGGCTATGTGACGTCATAGAAAATTTAAGGGTTACCCTTATCTTTACTAACTCCTTAATATGGGTATCAAATAGAAGGGTTTGAAAACTAGAACACGACATTGCGACATTGCGACTTCAAGTTAAAAAAAAGTGCGTGAGACTCTCGCCGTAAGAGGTGAAACTTATTTCACAAAAAAATTCAAAGGTATATTGCACTTGTATTGCAATGTGTATTGCACAAGAAGTCTTATCTGCCACCAAAAAACTATCGAAATATTCAAAAGGGTATTGCAAGCTGAATTGTAAGGTTTGAATTAATAACGACGTTATTTATTCTTCATATTATCTTTAGGAATAAAACCAAAGAATATACAAACTCAAGAAGTCGCATCTCATACAAAATTTTTGTATGAAAACATTTTACCCGCAGAAGAAATTGTATACATAAACACCTTTTCACTGTGGTAGTATTTTTTCGGAGCAAAATATTTTGAAAGTGGTATAGGTATGCATTAGTTTCCAAATCATTCAACCACCCAAACTCGGTAGAAGATTTTCAGTCGTTTCTTACCGCAGAGCTCAGTTCCTTCGCCTACAAAACCGATTTTCTGTCGGCAAAAATCATCTGTGTGTCCGGTGGCCCAATGTTTGCATGGTGGGGTTGAAAATAAGAGTTTTATTTTCTTGGCTTGTTTTGTTCTTCTTTTCTTCGCTTGCTTGTACTTTTGATATTTTGTGGCTCGATATGTATGTTTAATTTTTTTAGAATTTATTTTACTGCCTGTTGAAGTTGGAGAAGGGGAAGCGTTTCACTTTTTCATCTGACTCAGGCAAATTTGCCCTACTGCGGCTAAAAAAGTTTCACTTCAAAAAACCAAAACAAAACTAGGGAGAACACTTACTTACTTAAAAAACACTCCCACTTCAAAAAAAACTAAAACCCGACTAGGGGAAACACTTAATAAAAAGTACGAAGCGTATAGCCCTATGCTGATGATGTTGGATCGTCGTTTAGCAAAAGCGTGCTCCAAGGTGCAGCTAGCTCATCTTAAAATTGAGGTCATTCTCTTCACGAGAAACAAAAATTGACTTGTACTTAGGAGTAGTAGCCAAATACCTAGGAGTACCCAAATAGTAAGAGTAGTTCTCGATAGTAAACTTCTATGGACAGAACACGTCGAGTTAAAGATATCCTAAGCAATGACAAACTTTTGGCAATCCAATGGTGTTTCTGGCAAACTATGGGGCTAATTGCCAAGGAAAGTTCTGTGGATCTGCAGGGCAATGATAAGACATTTTCTAACATACGAGTATGCCTTTCAAGATTCCTGATAACAGTTTTTTTTCGCCTGCTTGAGAGCTTTTCCAAGTACACCTGGCTATGTGCATAAGTGTAGAGGTGGAGCTATTCTTCATGTGTAGTGTTTCAGTTACAAAGTTCCTCTGGTATTTCCTCAAACGAGTTGGTAGGCTGCTAACTAACACCGTTAGCTATATGCTACATTAACCCTTTGTTGACCAAACTATTAAAAAAGTTATAATCTCCATTTTTTTGAAGAATTTTTTAGTTGAGGATATTTTAAGATGGAAAACTAATTTTTGAATTTTTCAATGACTCATAGGGACGAAATATGAAGGTCAGTCTCCAAAGTACCGTTAGGCTATAACTAAAGTTATAAAAAAATAAAAAACATATTTTAATTTTTTTTTATTTAACTATGATATTTTTTGCTTTCGAATACATAAGCATTTAATAAAAATAAAGATTGAAACTGTGTAAAATTACCAATTTGGTTTGTTAGTACCGAAATCGGCTAAAATTAATTTCTTCAAAGTCTAATCTAATATGCTGTCAGAAAACCCGTTATAAAAAACAAAAAAATTTCATTGAGGTTATCCCCCCTGTTCTGCATTCCACTTTTAGTGAATTCAACCACCAAAAGTGGAATTGGGTGTTCTACATTCCGAACGAAACTATGAATTGTGGATTGTATGTTCGAAAGTGAATATTTTGGTGTTCTGCATTCCACTCAAGATGACAGCTGTAAATTCGTGTTCTGCATTCCGAAAATCCTGTGATTTTAGTGAATTGAATTCACTTGAGATTCTGGACGTGAATTGAATTCACATGGCGTTGTAAAGTGAATTAATTAATTAATTTATTGATCAGAATCATTTTGAAAAATGTGAGTAGAATAATAAGACTTTCCATTAGTGTATTAAAATAATTCCTTAGTTAATATAGTACAACACAAAAATTAGAGGCAAGAGAGTATTCTCTTGAATTATATGAAAGAAAATCAAGATTTCTCTGACTCCACTTCTAGCAGGATATCAACAAATATTTCCTTACTCACCCTAAAACTGTTTTTAAAAATGCAAAAATCATTAAATAAATTATTTTTCTTCAGCTGTTTAACTTCTGCTTACAATGCTTCGGGAAGATCCAGAATGTTAGATTTATCTCGCAAAATCTTCCTGCGAACTCTCTCCATTCGGTTTTCTTCCCGGTTTTCACCAATAATTTAAACATAAAATATATTTTGTCTTAAATGTTTAATTCACTTGCACAAAACAAAAACCAAGAACTTAAAATCTCCAATGATTTTGAAATGATTTGACAGCTGTGTTTGACATTTCAAACAAATGAATTCGAAGTGGATTCCAAAAATTCGAAATCACTCGGAATGCTGAACACTGAATGAATAGTGAATTTAAATTTCGGTTTCAATCCACTTTCACTCGAAATGCAGAACAGGGGGGTATATGATACTTTGAAGTCTTGTTTGGACTTAGTTTCTAAATATGTTCCTATAGTGATTTCATTTGAAGTTGAACATGCTGGTACTTATAAGTACCGTCGGCCAACAAAGGGTTAAGCAACTGGAATAGCAGCTTTATTTTTGAATACATTGAAGTAACATTTCAAGTACATCGTAAAAGTAATAGGGCTGGAACTTCGACAGGTCGAGCAAGATATCAAACTGTCTTAATCATGTATGGGAGAGATATTAAACGAGGCTCTGCTATCCTAACATAGAAAGTATAACCCCAACTAAATTTGACATAATCTGCAACACAGAATATATGTACATTTTAAAGACATTATAAGAACCATATTATAAGGAGAATTACATAAATATTACATGTCTGAATTATTTGCCCCATCGTCCAGAGGGAGCAAGAAGATGTGTTACACTTCACTGGAAGGTAACCAATTCTTAGGGATTTTCGTGTCAGATACTTTGGGACATTTCCCTTAGTTGATGTGAATCGGAAATGATTGGAATTCTAAATGAAGATTAAGGCTGTGCAACAACGCTTCTTTGTTATAGAAAACGTATTTATGTAGATTTACCAAAAAAAAAGAAGATTGGTTTAATAAAAATGAATAAAGAAAAACATGAGGAACTCTACAGCATTCCACATCGAGTACAGAAGAAGGTGGAAATTCACGAAGACCTCAGATTGATAGCTTACGATTATAGCGACATCTCCATTTAAGTAATCAAGATAATGGAATAACGTGTAGATTGAAACATCAACTTTGATTTCCAACAGTAAATTCGAAAATTGCAATTTCGGAACAAAAATTATATCACTTCATGTGAGAACTCTAAAATATGTTACTTTGAGGGTAGTAAATGCCGTTTCAAAAACAATAAGCTGTATTACCTCTTCATCAACGAAAAGGCTTAAAGGGTCAATATAAAGGGTGATTTTTTAAGAGGTTGAGAACTTTTTTTAAAAAAAAAAACACAAAAAATTCGAAAAAATGAATGAAATATTTATTTGAATCGATAGTTTGAACCTTACAATTTAATGTTTAAAGATAATTTCATGCAAATGTTGACCGCGGCTGCGTCTCAGGTAGCCCATCCGCTGAGTCCAATTTTGGCATACTCTTTCACACATATCGGCCGGTATCTCACGAATGAATGCATGGATGTTGGCTTCCAGTGCGTCAATCGAAGCGGGCTTGTCCCTATAGACATTAGCCTTGACATACCCCCACAAAAAATAATCTAATGGTGTCAAATCGCACGATCTAGGCGGCCAATTGACCGGCCCGAAACGTGAAATTAACTGTTCACCAAACTCGCCTCGCAATTGCGCCATTGTTTCGCGTGCTGTGTGGCATGTGGCACCGTCTTGTTGAAACCACATATCATGCAAGTCAAGAACTTCCATTTCGGGCAAAAAAAAGTTTGTTATCATCGCTCGGTAGCGTTCACCATTGACAGTAACGCTGCGATTCGCATCATCTTTGAAGAAATATGGCCCAATAATGCCGCCGGCCCATAAACCGCACCAAACAGTGGCTTTTTCGGGATGCATTGGTAGCTGTTGCAATGCTTCTGGCTGATCTTCACTCCAAATGCGGCAATTTTGCTTATTTACGTACCCATTCAACCAAAAATGAGCCTCATCGCTGAACACAATTTTTCGATAAATGAACATTTCGAACCGAGCACGAATTTTGATAGTAAAATTCAATAATTTGCAAGCGTTGTTCATTTGTAAGACGATCCATGGTTAAATTGCAAACCAAACTGAAGCTGTTTGACAGTGACACAAGGTACTAAACACACGTCAGCTGTCAAAACCAGTGTTGCCAAAACCAAACCAGCTAAAAAATCACCCTTTAGTTTATAGTTGACGGGACTTCTATGAGGAAATCAAATTTTCCACGGTTTTTTGGCGAGAAAAAAATCTGCCAGCGTAGGTACGAAGTTACCAACTTGAGTCATTAGCAGATGGTGCTTCATTAGTCTCTTCCTATATGTCTTCCTCATCACCAGGAATAGGATTTTGCTAACTTTGCCTCTTTTTTCTGTTTATTTGGAAGATATTATCGACTTTACACAAACACGTTTCATGTCCTCCTGATTCCAAATATATGTATGTATATAATTTTGCCTTTTTATACCATTATTACCTTTTTTGCCTTTTTTCCGTTGTTGCCTTTTTCTGCCTTCTTTGCATATTTTGCTTTATTCGCAGTTTGTTCGCTAAAAAAATAATGCTCGTATGTATGCATGTTCATCTGTGCAAACATTATGCTTCTTCCTCACAATACGTAATACGCATACTTACATTCCTAGATGCATAACAATTTAAAACGTCTAGTCTGTGGGGAGAGTCAACATGGAAATATCGTACACTAGCGAATACCCTGCGTGCGTTACATATCTACCGGCTTTAGTTTGAAAATTTGTATTGCTTGTGCGCATTCTTAATATGCATATACACGTATTCCGACAAATCTATATTGGGCGGTAGAACGAGCATAAGTCAAAATTTAAATGAATGTGTAATTATATAAATACGTTATTGTAACGGCATGCGACCACGGCTATACTCTGAAAATCATTGTTTCGTTTCATCTTGTTTCGTACTTTTTAGTTGGTTTTTCTCGTAGTCGGGTTTTAGTTTTTTAAACTTTATTTTTTATTTACAACTTTTTAGTTTCAAAAAATATGTAGTGTATGTATAAGTAAACAATGTCATGTTCTTTCATTTGATACCCATATTAGGGATGTAGTAAAGATAACAGAAATCCGCCATCTTGGTGGCGTCTGCCATATTGAATTTAGAATAACGTCATATCGTATTGTATTCTACTCGCCTAGCCCTTTCATTTGATACCACTATCAATGTGGTTGTAAAGACTAGTCGGGTAAAAAATAAAAAAAAAAAATAAAAAAAAGAGGTAGTCCGCTGTTTTGCTTGATGCGTCCGCCATATTGAATTTTTCTGTGACGTCACATAGCCTAGGACACTCTCCGGATAAAGACGAATCCAACGACACCTCATTTGTTGAAATCGGTTCCATAGTTTAGGCTGTGCGAGGTGACATCCTTACATACATACAAACAAACAAACAAACAACCAAGCAAACACACAGCCTGTTAAAATCATAACCCTTCCTCTGCGTAGTCGGGTAAAAAATGTTAACCCAGACGATAAGCTTGTTTCCAGGCATGCTTTGTTGTATGTAATGTCTCTTTCTTTATTCTTCATTTGTTAGGCTGTTTTTTTGTTCTTTCTCTAGTTTTTACATCATATTAGCTGAATTGACCGCTATTAGGGCACCGTAGCGCAAGTGGTTAGTGTGTCGGACTACTGAGCCAGCGGTCTTGGGTTCGAATCCCGCCGCAAACACCTAAAAGTTTTTCACAGTGCCCACCTCTTTCGAATGTCTGACAAGCATCAAAGAGTATCATTTGTCACGATTGAGCTTCTCAACTCGCCGTTCGGAGTCGGCAAAAAACTGTAGGTCCCTTCCATTCGTGCAAAAATATAACACGCACACACAAATGGTTGCGAGAAGCAGGCCCAGGTTCACCTCGAGCTGTAGCGCCAACTAAGTAACTAAGACCGCTATTAGTACTAAGTAAGAGAAATGTAAAAAATATGTTAAGCTAGATGCTAGAATGATATCGACTTGAAGCGATCACTCTAGTTCTGGACTCCGAATAATTAAGACGGTTTTTTCAACAAGTGTTGTCTTCATTTTATTTTGTAGGAGTGAAACATAACTGATGGTAGTGGTAATTGTGTTGGACTACTACGCAATGCTGCTCGGGTTCAATCCCACCAAACAAAACAGTTTTTTCACGGTGCCACCTCTTTCGAATGTCTGACAAGCATTCAAAGAGTATCATTTGTCATAAGGAGCTTCTCAACTCGCCGTTTAGAGTCGGCGAAAATTTTTCGCGCTTTTACTTTTGGCTATTGGTAGCAGTTTAGCAATTTTCCACAACTTAGGAAAGTAACCGTTGTTGATGCACTGGTTAAATAGCGCTGTTAATGATACGTCTAATGAGTAGGGGCATTTTTTTAAAATAAAGTTTGAAATATTGTCAATACCACAAGATTTCTTATTATTAAGACTCAGTCTAATATTGTTAACAGAATTTGGAGAGGTAAACGGTGATTCATTCAAGCATATTGCATTGTTGGAAGAGGAAAAGGTCTTTAAAGGTCTATCAATTTGTGTTTCACAGAAATCACTAACTTTTGCATGTACTTCATTTGTTAGCCTCTGGTCGAAAAATGGGATTTTTTCAGCGTATAATTCTGAATAAAAGTCCTTAAAAGCTTCTATTTTGCTTTGAGCGTCCCCTAATTCAATGCCATTGTGCTTAAGCACGTCCTTGCGAATATCAGTGCCAAAAAGTTTTCTACCAGTTATTTTGTCTATTTCTCGGAACGCTAGAGGGGAGGGTTTAATTTCTTTGAGTTTTTTATTAAACGAGTTATTGAGATCTATGGTAACTCGTTCTTTAATTATCTTGTTTAAGCATTGGACTTTAGATTGCAATTGTTGGTATTCTAAGTTAATTCTATTGAGATGTCGATGAAATATTTTTTTTAACTTTCCAAGCCATATATTTCTTAACTTTAGCAATTTTTTTGTTAGATCGGATATATTATGGTATCTTAAACTTTTGGTTTCACATATTTGAGAGTTTCTTTCAATATTTCTGGTAATTTCTGAATTAATCTGAGATATTACTGAGTCTATTTCTGAGTTAGAGGCATTTCTTTCTAATGGGATATTAATTCGCGAGAGACCATTATGCAATCCGATTCGGAATGTTTCCCAATTTGTATTTTTAAAACTCACGTATGTCTCTGGTGCCTGCAAAATTGGTGAAAAATTTGAAAAATTAAATTCGAGTGAAATTCCGTAGTGATCTGCTATTGTGGGGAATGTTGAACATATGGAAGGATGAGCATACGCCAAAGAAGATGAAACTAAAAAGTAATCTAAGACTGAAGAGGATCTGGGGAATGTAGGACTACAAGGAGATACCAAATCTAGTCTTAAAAAGGGACCATTGAAAAACCAACTATGCATAGTGTTACCGTTTAAATTATTCAAAGAATCCCCCCATTGTATGTGCCGCGCATTAAAATCACCTCCAATTATAGCAACATCAAACGTTTCGATCAAAGCATAAAGTTTATCTAGTTCTCTGCGCAAAGGTGCGCCTGCTTTGGATGGTATGTATATACTTCCTAATAGTGTTCTACTTGTTAAACCAGTAGAGGAGTCTCTTGAGCTTAAAGTGGCCAAAGTCACTGAGAAAATTTCACTTCGGAAAGGAACTGTATTATACTTGAATTTTTGGTCCAAGATAATTGCAGTTCCTCTGCCAGAATCGTTTCGGATTACGTTAAAGCCATTGAAGGAAGGCTTATGCCTGGGACTTAACCTAGTTTCCGATAGGAAGCATATTTGGGTTTTTTTTTGTTTAAGGATATTATAGAGTTCAAGTCTTCTTTCATGAGAGATAATAGAGTTAAAATTAGTTGAGATTATATTCATTCTAGTGGAAGCCATTAAACAACAATCGAAGCGACGAAGTCGAGATATGCGAACATTTTCTCTTCTTTTGTTTTTAGTAGTTGGTACTGTGGCCAAAATTGTCTTATTTTAATGAGAAGATCTTGAAATGATATGCTAAAGAGATTTTTCGCTTCATTTAAGAAGCTGTTAAGGTCACCTGCTTGAGAATTGACATCGGTTGAAGCTGCGTTTGTTCTTTTGGATCGAGGAGCAGTATTTTTTAAAGAGGTTTTTGCCATGTCAGCAAAAGAGACGTTGCTTTGAGTAAAGCTGTTTATTTTCTCTTGCACGGCGGTAATATTGTCCCGTGCTATTTGCCTTGTTTTTTGCTTTAGATTTTCTTTTTTATTTTTATATTTAAGATAAGCAGGGCATCCCCTATAACTTGCTGCATGGCCAGGCTCATCACAATTGACGCATTTTGGTGTAGGAACTTCTTTGTTAGCTTCCTGCAGACTTTTAAACGATGCGATACATACTTCTGAATCGTGAGATTCACCACATAGTACGCACCGACTAACATACGCACAACATTCACCAGAATGTCCAAATCGCTGACAGCGGAAGCATCTTATAACAGACCTGCTGTGTTTTTTTTCCCAATAAATTCGTTGGAAAAGTAAATACCTCAAAGCTGTAAGTTCTTTAGCCGATTCGCCTAGATCTAATTGGACAGAAAATATATTGAGTTTAATATTTTGCTCTTTGGTTCTTGCCGTAGTAAAAGGAATAATTTTGTTAATTTTAACATTAGGAACTGCTTCAGTTAGAGCTTTTTTAATTTTCTCTACTGGTGTGTCACCATCGAGACCCTTCAACAAAATTGAAACGCGCTTTGCCTCTTTAGGAGAAAACGAAAAAGCTCCTATTCCAGTTCCGCGTAGTCTTTCAATTATTAATCCATGAACCTTTGAATTACTTACATAGACCTTTGTTTTTCTATAGCCCATATTTATAAATTTGTGTCTTAAATCCGAGATGTTGCATTCGGTTGCAGCAAGTCCTACAACTGTACTAATAAGCTCACAGTTGGATACTTGAAATTACCACATCAGAATGTACCTAACAAACTTAGATTATATTTTTATTGCTGAGCTAATCGCTTGCGGTATTGAATTGCATCATACCTGTATCCTCGTTTTTTATTACATCCAGGTGCAGTTGAAAAGGATTAAAAATTGCGAGCAATATAAATTATTTGTTATTTTGAATTTATTACATATGAAATCGGCAACACCCACAAATGTGGAGGAAAAAGGGTTACCTGGGAAAAATTCTACCTTCCTGCGACAGGTAGAACAAAGTGGTATTTTCTAATATAAAAGGAAGAACAATTGACTAGCTGAATTAGTTAACAATAATCCTTTGCAGTGTAATCATTAATTAAAAACGAAAATCTAATATAATGAAAGCAATAAGCTACGAGAAGCCAGCATCGGTACCATATTTGGTCTTTCGATACCAGGAAGAGCTACGAGAGCGTCGTCGAGATGTTCAACATAGATTCGAGATCAAATATGTCCTCACGGACGAGCTGGTGCATACGAATTTCAAGCACGTGAGGGGATTCACCATGATGGAAGTCGGCCATATGCAGGATAGCGTCATCTACAAGAAACGACTGCGTTTGACGATCGCCAAAATCAGGAGGGAGCAAGAGGCCAAGAGGACGCCGAAACTTTTATAAAGCAGCAGCAAGACGATCATCGATAGAACAATATCTGTAATTTTAATTTTAGTAAATATTTGTAAAATACAACAAAAGCGAAAAAATAAAATTTGTGAACTTATTTTTTGTATAATAATTAAATCGCGTTTGCATTATATTTTTCATGTAGTCTCACTTCTTTCTTCATTTTCGCAACTAAGCCCTTTTTTGTTTTAAATAGTTGAAGGCAGGCAAAATTAGGTAAAACAAAAATTTATACTGTTCTACTTTTCATTTGTTAGACAAATAATCCTGAGGCAACAACTTCTTATTTTGGACCATCTTCTTGGCACATTTCCTCTCGCAATTCATTATTAATAATAATTAACAATTTTTTCGTAGACTGACTATCACTGACCATCACTTACGATTATACAGTTCTTGAAGTTAATCGGATTCGAATATCCACTAGCTTACTTATTTTTGAGTTTCAAAAAACCTCCCAAGACTTTATTATTTTTATGAAAGCAAGTCTGATAAGTGAATGAATGATCGTCTATTCTTTTTTTTCAGTTTTAAAACTTAGGGCTGGGTTCGAAGCTGATATTACAATCATCTTTTTTTTCCATTGTTTTTGGGATTCCGTAACTACATGGAAATACGGAACCATTATATAAGTTTGCTCTTAATCTAAAATGTTTGTCACGAATACTACATCAGATTCACCGTCTTTCGCTCGATGCGACGCACGACGGAAATTTTTTAAACGAGAGTTTAGCTTCAAAATTAGTTTTTTACTCTAAAATAGAATGGTAATGTGGACTTACGCCCTCTGCAGGAACAAAAAAGAATACGTCTAGCGATACAACAATCAGTTATATGAGTCAACGAATATATGAATTTTCAAATTTTTTTTTTTTTAATCCGGATCCCGCCCCAAGGCTGATACTGCGACCTAAAAGATCTATTGTATCATGGGATACTAATAAGCCCAGAAGGCAAATCACCTTTCTAATAAAGGCGAGTAAGTCCTTGGTTGACGCTTTTTTTAATTCGTAAGGTCTAAGCAGTTCTTTATGTAGGGTACGTCGTCTGACCCCGAAAAGTGCCGGGCAATCACAAAGGATGTGTTCGACTGTTTCGACCTCTTCCAAACAGAGTAGGCAATCGGTGTCGCTAGACAGGCCTAACTTGTTCAGGTGACAGTGACCGGAAAGGAAATTCGTTAGATACCTAATCCTTCTTATTGTGGTTTAGAAGTTCCCTGTGATGGGTACAAGGCTTAATCAACAGTTTGGCTTGCCTAAGCCTCGGGACGTTTCTCCAATGAGAGAGTCGGAGATTTTGTTCCCAATTGTTAACTATGGCTGAGATTGTTGCCCAGTTTATGCCACAAAAGAGTTCTGGACCTGAGAATTTAGCAGTAGAGCCTGAACGGGCCAGCTCATCCGCAATCTCATTTCCTTCAATGCCTCTGTGACCAGGCACCCACCAAAGTTTGACCTTATTGTGGGTAGCGAGGGATTGGAGAGCATTGAAGCAGCACTTTACCAGTTTTGAGTCCACAGAATAGGAGCTCAAAGCTTTGAGTGCGGCTTGGCTGTCTTGAGAAGACATATAAATAAAGATACAATAGATATAATATGTAGGTAACTTTATTCCTGAATATATTCGTTTAATTTTAATATTTTTCCCCAACACTGTATAAGATAGGGATTTTGAGTTATTCCACTTAAAAGGTAGTAGTTACGAACTTCGAACTGAGAGTTCGTTTATGAACGAACAGAGTACCTTTTAAGTACTTATTATATGCACAAAACATATACAATGCAAAAGATCTTAACTAATGCCGATGTTTTCTTTCATAGCATTAGTAGGTTCAAAGGAAAATAAAAGCCTCAAAGGACATGTAGCTTTTTCTGCATCAATTTGAGTTAATAAAACACATGATAATTTAATTAGGAAGTTAAATGTTTATTACATAAACATAATCGAATATGATAAACAACACCAACCCCAAGCCCCTTGAAAAGAACCCAAGTGCCATTAAACGCGCGCACAAAAACTCGCTGATTCAGCAGGTACAGTTGTAACAACACCAAAACAATACCACACTCCACCATCTAAGAGTGCACCTAGCGACACAGCAGCGGCTTTAACTGCTATACAACTGGAAGAACATCTGAAAAAACATACCGCAACCATTATGAAACGTTTTTCGAACGAAATTAACAGTCTACGCGGTGACCTGATGCATCAGATTGCAACTATCGAGCAAAACTGGTACTCTGTTCTGCAGAAAAGAGCGGAAGCAGCTTTGTCTGCGTGACGTTGGCATAGATCAAGATTCGGACAAAAACATATACTTGAACGAGAGTCTTACGACTAGAAACCGCTCTCTTCTGTACAAAGCCGCCTGCATGAAACGTCGAAACCAGCTGTTTTCGATATTTACCAAACATGGCTCCGTCATGGTTAAAGAGTTTAAGAATGGGAGAAACATCAATATCAACGACGAAGAGACCCTAATTGCTATTGCCGCGAGATGTCAGACAACACCAGATGATAATAAAGACCTTGATGCTCATGATGTACGATAAGATGACTCATATACAATCAGTTAATTTAATTTGTAACATTTTTCTTTCTTATTTATATTTCTCTGTACATTTTATATTACCGCTCTCTGTTTATTATTGCTCTTCTCCTATTTTCCGTTTCTCTATGCTAAACTTATCTTTACATGACTTTAAGGTAATTCCATTGACTCTGAAATCTAACTTTTATTTGAATGCAAGGTTGTTGTTCGGTGCTGTTCTTTTGTTTGTTTTTATGTGCCTTAATGATTATTAATCCACGTTCACGGGGTGGTTCTGTTGTTGAATCGAAAGATCTACTTAATGTTCTTTATAAGCAAAAAAATTTTATAAACATATGCCACTTAAATGCTCAAAGCATAAAAAATAAAATTGATGACTTGCGTCTAATTTTTGATGACAGCTTGGTTGATATTGTATGTCTCTCCGAATCCTGGTTAAAGCCGGAAATGTGCAGTGACTTATTCAAAATTAATAGCTATAGGCTCGTACGTGCAGACAGGTACAACAAATTAGGTGGAGGTGTCGCAATTTACGTCAGAAGCTCATATAAGTTTCATATTGTTAAGCAATCTGGACCGAATGATGTGTTAGAATACATGTTCGTGGAAGTTAAGGATAGGTGCAATAAACTTTTAATTATGATATAGCAAACCACGCCTTAGCGAGGCATGTGTTAGAGGATATAGCCTCATTGTATACCGACATTGTCATCTGCGGTGACTTAAATCTTAATTTACTTGACTACCACAACAAACATTTCATAGAAACGATAGAATCGCTTCACTTAAGCTTTGCAAACCGCCATCAGCCAACACATTTCATGCCCAATAGAACACCTTCCCTACTAGATGTTTTTCTGGTATCAAACCCTAACCTTATTCTGCATTATGATCAATTGCTAGCACCGTCCTTTTCTCATCATGGTATGCTTTTCTTAACACTAAATGCTTTTCCTTCGAGTGTGCGTTAGAATTTTTCAACTACTCTAGTATCGATGTGGCAAACTTATTTAGTGATTGCCGTACTCTGAATTGGGCCCCCATTTACACGACAAATAACGTAACTAGACAAGTTGAATTGTTCAATGAAAATGTTTTTTATCTTTTCAATAGACATGTACCTGTTGTATCGAAAAGAATTAAGAAAACCGCTTTTCCCTGGTTTACGCATGAAATAATTGTCCTAATTAAAACACGTAACCTTTTATATGCTAGGTGGAGAAGATACAAATGTACTGTCATCTTTAGGGAGTTTAAAACTGTGCGTAACTTAGTTACTTCTCTCATTCGCAGGAACAAGAAGTCTTTCTATGAAAATAAATTTCGAACTGGTGTCTCAAGTTCCAAGTTTCGGAAAAACATTCGTCAAGTTGGACTTCGTTCCGAAAGGAACCCTGTTCCAGATAACATAGACCTAGAAGAACTTAATATAAAATTGATTCATCCTTCTTCTAATATTTCCACCATGCCGGATGTTATCGTACCTAGAAACAACCTAGTAGAGAGTTTCTCGCTTTTATGTGTAGATGAAATATGCGTTGGCCAAACTATTTTAAGAATTAAGTCTAAAGCTGTGGGTGCGGATAATGTTCACCCGGATTTTGTAAAAATTCTCCTTCCTGTTATACTTCATCCAATTACACACATTTTTAATACGGCTATAACGACCTCTACCTTTCCAGAAAGCTGGAAAATTGCCAAAGTTTTACCTCTGCCAACACCATCAACGAGTAAAATAGAATATCGTCCAATCGCAATCCTCTCGTTCCTGAGCAAAGTTTTCGAAACGATTGTTAGTAGCCAAATTAAGGAATTTTTCAGGAATAAAAACCTAATCACTCAATTTCAGTCCGGTTTTCGCGAAAAGCACAACTGCACTACAGCACTCTTAAAGGTCTGTGAGGATATACGCGAAGGATTGGATAGTGATATGCTGGGTTTAATGGTATTTTTAGATTTCTCCAAGGCATTTGATTGCGTCAATCATAGCATCTTAATTCGCAAACTTGAAAACCAATTCTCATTTGAAAGCTCCCTATGTCGACTTATGTCCTCATATCTCGCTAATCGGTCACAGTACGTGTCTCATAAAGGTCTATGTTCATCAACCTTACATGTGCCTTCAGGAGTTCCGCAAGGCTCTGTGTTGGGCCCACTTCTATTCACATGTTTTATAAACGATATTACAGAACGCCTGATAACCTGTAAGTATCACATTTTCGCCGATGATGTACAAATATATACATTATTTCCGAAACTGCATAAGAACTCGGCCATAAACAAAATGGAGAGGGAACTGAACCAAGTTTTCATTTGGTCCGTAGAAAATAAGCTCAATCTGAATCCGACAAAAACAAAAGCTATGATCGTTAACAGAAGTAGAAACAAAGAAGTCTTTCCATCACTTTATCTCAACAATTCTCCAATAGAATATGTAGAGAACATAAAGAATTTGGGAGTTTATCTTAGTAGCGATTTTAATTGGGATATCCATATAAATAGGGTTACTTCTAAAATCTATGGTGCCCTCCGTGGCCTTAGTCCAACGGCCAAATACCTCCCGGTTAATGTTAAGCTTAAGCTTGTGAAAGCCTTTATTTTACCACTGATAATCTACGGTTGCGAACTATTTTCAAACATGGATCATGAATCCAAAAGAAAACTTGAAGTAGCCTATAACAGCTGCGCAAGGTTTATCTTCGGCATTGGAAGGCATGAACATATCTCTGACCATACTAATTTAATAACCGGCTGCTCCTTAACTGCGCTTTTAAAATATCGTACTATATTATTTTTACATAAAATTATTTTAACTAAAGAACCAGCGTATCTTTATAGTAAAATTAAATTCGGAAGAACACAGAGAACACTAACATTAATACCTCCCAGACGTAAATATCTTGTCACCACTCATCATTTCTTTGTTTACGCCATTCAACTTTGGAACATTCTACCCCTCAATATTAAAAATGTGAACAGCGCCCATTCGTTCAAAAAAGAATTATTTCAATACTTCGCCGACAATCTTTAATGGAATGATCTTTACTCTGTCCGCTTAACTTATCTTCGCTTCTTTAGCTATTTCAGTCATAAACTTTTCTGTAACTTTCATCAATTTCTTCTCTCTCTTAATATTATTTTATTATTTTCATTATATTTTATACATTTAATTTAATATTAATATTCAAACTAAGCTTGTGCACATTTAAAAGATTTATCTTACATGTACAATGAATTATATAAATAAATACAGTAAATACAGTAAATGTTTCTCAGAACCATAACAACTATCCGAAAGATCGATTTCATTTGCTTTTACCATTCAGGTCGGTAAAAGAATATCCAAAATGAACTCAAGGATGTGGTGCGTTCATTAATTTTGTTCCTAAAAAGATTATATCGGTGCCTGTCAAATGTAACAGGATATATGAAAAAATATACGTCTCTAAATAGTTTATATGCCTGATAGTCATACATGGCATTCGTAGAATCAATCGTGATAAAAGGGTTAAAGTTATCCAATCCCCAGCGCATTCCCTACTGTACGCATACATTTGAGGAATATCAACGGGAGCCCCAAAAAAAAAACAAAAACGCAAGTATACTTTCTTCCTTTTATCATTTTTTTCTATTTCTGTATTTCCCAAGAGGTAGCAAAGACAAGTTAGCAGATAGGTATTCTGTGTACGACGACGTTTCTTTATGACCTTTCAATAAGATATCCCACGGCGCGGCGTACATAGAATATACATACATACATACATATGAACGTGTAGAAACGAAAGTGACTCCTTAACATTGTGTTTCGGAATTCCCTTAGGTTTGCTATAACATATGTATGTAGTTTAAATCCTTTATGAGTTTTATTTAAAGCAGGTGTGCCATATTGTAGTATGACGCAGCATATCTAAACAAAGACATTGACAAGCGAATTGCCCTCAAGCACTTGTTCAATCAGAACAAAATTCAAAAGGGAACTAAATTCAAAATTTGTAATTTTTTTATGGCTTTGTGTACGATTTGCTCATAGCGACGGAATGACATATTTGCAAGGCAAACACTGCTTACAACGTGTAGTGAATCACATCGCTCTCTCACTCCCTTATGGGCATATACAAATGTCAAAAATTAGCAACTGGATACATTTTTATGCAGCTCCAAAGCCGGCTAAATTTTTGAAGTCTATATTCATTCGTGTCAAAAAATAGCCAGTGGATAAAAATTTAACGCAATTGGCACAAATATTGGCTGTAGCTTCTGCTGCGGCTAACATGAGCCGTTCTGAAGTTCCAATTTTCGATGGCGCGTTCGAGTATTTCGAGGGATATATGGACCGATGATTCTACCAGCCCATAAACCAAACCAATCGTTCTTTTGTCTGGATGTGGTGGCAGCTCTTGACCCTCTTCGAGTTGATCTTCAGCCCAAATATGCCAATCTTACTTACTGAAGTAGCCATTAAGCCAGAAATGGCTATGGGCTATAGCACCGCCTTTTGGGGTGGCATTTGTTTATTTTCGGTAATTTTTTTTTTGTTATTTTCTATAAGTAATCTAGTTATAGGTGGTGGCCGTGACCGTGGTGGTTAGTGCGTTGGACTACTACGCATGCTGCTCGGGTTCAATCCCAGCCCGGGTCCAACACCTAAAAAAGTGATTCTCCTACTGTCCCATATGTTGGACACCTATGCTTTTAATTTATTTGTTATATTAGCAGACCAGATTCAAAAAATGTTTGAAATCTATTTAATTCCTTTGAATATGTTACCTAGTAGCCAACAGAAAAAACCAGCGATAGTTCCCTGATTTTATTTTTATTCGCTTTTTTTAAGTGAAGGGAAGTAAACTGATAGGACAGTGTCTTCAAAAAGGTAAGTTTAACACCATTTTTACAAAAAAAGTGTATCTATACATAATATTTGAACAATTCAATGTTAGAATATCAAATTATTGATTTCCTTCGTAAGATTTATGTAAATTTTCTTGTATTTGGCAAAATAAAGATTTTTTTAGTGGTGTCCCATATATGGGACAGTAGGAGATTAGAGTTCATATCTGCTTTTTTTGAAGGTGAGTAAATTTTGACGAGATCCTAGCTTTCTTGGAAGAAGACGAATCTATACTAATCTATACTATACCAGCACAGGCTACAATAGCCTTGGTACCGCCAAATAATGTGTGTGGAGAATTGATGGATGAAGATTCATGGGAAAAAAATGAAATGGCTATATCCAACTTACCACGCAGTCAACTACTTGCGGGCGCTGAAGTTGCATATATGATGACGGATTTGATAATGACGACGACATTCCACTATCTGTAGCTGTTACCAAAAAAAGAAAATTAAATGCAATTGAAAATCTAACCTGGACCAAAAGAGATTTCCATGTTACTACAGGTGACGCGATATATAGCAGTGTGCTCAGTAATCAAACGCTAGTAGAGATATTTGAACAATTTTTCGATGACAAATTCTACGAAATGGCAATATCTCTCACCAGTAGTTACGCTATGCAAAAGAACATAAGTTTAAATGTTTCATTACCCGAAATGAAACTTTTTTTCGGAATACTGTTGCTTAAAGGATATGATGTGCTGATCAAAACATATCGTTGTATGTACCGAACATCTATAAGGGGGAAAAAGTGGTATAGTCCGGTCGTGTCGTATCTTCTCGATATAACCTTCAACAATTGTTGGCAGTTAGAAAAACAAAGTGGCGGTAATATGTATGTGTCTACTTGCCTTTCGACGAAGAATTGCTCTATTGTTATTAGAGCCTAATTGTCATTATAAGAAAAGAGGTCCTTCACGTCCATCTACATTGGAAAATTTGGACTTAAGATTCGACCACATAGATCATAGACCATTACGCGGTAGAGCAAGGGAACCGAACTCGCTGTAGAGTATGCCATCTCAAGTCACCAACTCGATGCGAAAAATGCGATGCTGGACTTTATGAACGATGCTTTAAAATATTTCATAAGAAAATTTAAAATCGAAATGTTTTTTTTTCTTTGAACTCCTACTGTCCCTTATAGGGGACACCCCATAATTCGGGACCCAAAAGTCCAATAATTTTGTTTGTATTTTTTAAAAGTAATTTAGACCAATATTTGGTACATAAATAAAATTCATCAATTTCTGATAAAAAAAAAGTTTCAGGAGAATCTGGGTTAAATATAAAATACGAGTATGTTGAAATAAGATAGCAACCATGTTCAATATAGTACTCTATTATATTATAATGGCAGCACTGTATCATCACTTTGACATTTTCACAAGATGGATCTTTGTTGCCTTTCTTCTCTTTTGTAACCTGAAACAATAAAGACGTGGTATTTAGAAATATGCACCGTAGTGTAGTGGTTAAGTGCATTGGACTACCACGCAATGCTGTCCAGGTTCAATCCCAGCCCGGGTCCAATACCAGTTTTTCCTCGGTGCCACCTCTTTCGAATGTCTGACAAGCAATCAAAGAGTATAATTTGTCATGAGAAGTTTCTCAACTCGCCGTTCGGAGTCGGCAAAAAACTGTAGGCCCTTTCCATTAGTGCAATAATATAACACGCATACACAAATGGTTGCCAGAAGCAGGCCCAGGTTCACCCTGAGCTGTAGCGCCACCTAAAGTAAATTTAAAAATCTGGTTTAATCTTTTAAATCCCAACAAAATATTATATGCAGGCATATATATTTTTGTTTTAGAGTCTGGTAATAGATACACATATGCGTATTCTTAGAATTTCTCGGATCACTTACACAAGTACATAGAGTGTATCAATGAAATACGGTCGATTTAGGTTTGGTTCGCGCCAGTTTTCTATCAAGAGCCAGCCATACAACTGCCGGTACAGGCTCAGCAGCGTCGCGTCGTAGTTTTTCGTTAACGAGAGCGTAAGAAATTTCCCCATGCTGCAAATTTTATCACAATAAAATTTCACATGCCGTTATAATAACATATTTATATAACGCATTCATAGGGCAAAACGCCTATACTCTGAACATCATCGTTTCATTTCTTTCTATTTCGTACTTTTTAGTAAGAATTTTAAATTAACTTTAACTTAATTTTTTATTTACAACTTTTTTGCTTCAGAAAATATGTAGAGTGTAAGTAGGTAAGAAATATTGTGTTCTGCTTTACAAACCCTTTCATTTGATACTCATATTAAGAAGGTCGTATAGATAACGCTAATCCACCATCTGGGTGCGTCCGCCATATTGAATTTCAAATGTCGTCACCTAGATTATAGTATTCTACTTGTTAAATCCTTTAATTGGATACCCATAACGGTAATCCGCCATCTTGGAGCTTCTGCCATATTGAATTAAGAGTGACGTCATAGCTTATCGTATCTACTCACCAAGCCCTTTCATTTGATGCCGGGAAAAAAAAAGTCATATTTTCCTCCTTCATGTGTGAAATTGTTGAAAGGGTGCTCCCAGAGGAAGAAATCAGGAAAAGTTTAAACCATCTCACATTAGCTGTTGACTTTGACGTTGACAGCATCAATATATTGGAGCATACGTTTAGGATGAGTGCTTTAAAAGTGCTTGCTGAAAGTTAAGTTTAGTACATCACGATGGAAGATGATGTTCTCAAAACAAAACGTCAAACTTGCCATGATAAATTACTATTGAACAACGGAGTTGTCAAATAATAATGGGCAGATAAAAAAAGGAGGAAACTTCAAGAACTTCCGAACAACGCCCTGATTGATGCGCATATCAACAGACCCTTTCGCCGTATATCCTGCAATTATTGCATCCTTTTGTGAATGATCATAAGACGAGGAATTTATGTTTCAATACGTGCTGTAGGGCACACTAACATTCAACTCGTTATAGTTAGCTGCCTGAACTACGTGAAGAGCATAAATGCTTGTTCAGGAAACCAACCCGCACGCACACATTCAGTTGACGTTGCTCCTTTCATCACCTTCTTTCTTTGGTGCTAACAATTTAATGACTTCTGGGTTATAGCGCCAGTGAATAATAAAGCAGGACAGGATGTTTGGTTGTGGTGCCTCCGTGTATTTCAGGCAAGATGAGGATTTGTTTGTGTTTTCAATTAATTTGATTACATTGAGGTTATGTCTCTTTATTTTCTAGTTAACTCTTTCGAATTACTGGCTGTCTTAAAACTTTATTAAAGGTGATAAGATTTCGTCTTAATTTTACTACGTTTTTATTAGGTCGCGTTGTTGTCTGTTCTGTACAAATTTTGCAATTCTTTTTGCACTTACTTCCCGATTAGCTAGAGACTTGGAACTTTAAACATAGCTCAGAATTGGATGACAATGCCTTATTAACTCGCTTTTTTGTCTGTCTGTTCGTTTGGGTTCCGTACGAAACTCTAAACGCCAAAAAACCTTTAGATATGCAACGTTTTTCTTGTAATTTTTATTTCTATGATTATTTACTTAACATTTTGCATTGTATACTTTTAGGCTATTCAATTATTTAGAGTTCACTTGTGATTATTCATTACTAGCTGACCCGTGCTCGCCTTGCTTCGCCCCCCTGCCACTCTTAAGGCAATACAAATTGTATTGGAGATGAGTGCCGAATTATTTTCCCGAATTCACCCACTTAGAGATGAGATTACAAAAAATTCTCTCTAAGCGGATGTTTTTGTTATTAAAGCAATATACTGTCCAAATTTCAGCCCTTTAGGTACATCGGTTTGGTGTGTGCGTTGTCTGTCAGTCAGCCAGTGAACTGTTTTATACATGCTCGCTTTGCTTCGCCCACCTGCAACTTTTAAGAGAAAACAAATTGTTTTATTCTAATACATTTCTATAACCTAGGTAGGTACAACTGTTGCCCGCCAGCCATTGCCCGTGCATTTTTTTAAAATTTGAATTTGCTTTTACAATCATTATTTATCGTAGTAGGCCGGTCACAAAGCATCAACAGAATGCTATTTCAGTAAATACGCAGAAATTCAAATATGCCACATACACACGGACGTCACCCACTGCTGCATGGCTGTTGGCTTCGGCCTCCGCCGATGAATAATTGTTGGCAATGATTTCATGAATTGTTTTATGTTTTTAAAATACTTATTTATTTATTTCTCAGCATGTACGTAGAGTTAAGAAAAGATTAAGGTCTTAAAATGTCTGCTTTAAATTTAGGAGCTAATATGTGGGCCAACCTCAATAAAATAATAAAATAAATAAATATTTGGCTTCAGCAGTCCTAGGTAGAACCAAGCCTAGCTTCCCGCAACCATTTGTGTGTGCGCGTTATATTTTTGCACGAATGGAAGGGACCTACAGTTTTCTGCCGTCTCCGAACGGCGAGTTGGGAAGCTTTGCATGACAAATGATACTCTTGAATGCTTGTCAGGCATTCGGAAGAGGTGGGTACTGTGAACAACTTTTTAGGTGTTTGCGGCGCGATTCGAACCCAAGTCCGCTGGCTCAGTAGTCCGACGCACTAACCACTTGCGCTACGGTGCCCACTCCTCCAACCTCAATAAAATAGGTATAAAAAAATAAAAAAAAAATATTTTCTTAAGAACAAACAACATTTAAACAATAAAAACATAGCCTAACTAGTTTTAACGGAAATAACGATTATTATAGAATTTATTTCACATTAATCGGTGCAGTATTTGCGGAGATCATCGGTAACAAAGGTTTTTGAAGTTACGTCTTTATATAATCGTAATGATAGGTACTTAAAATTTTGCATTGCATACTTTTAAGCTACAACACAAAGTTGCCGTAACTAATGGTAATTTTTGAGATTTTGTTTTTAATTTTTGAGTTTTAACGAGAAGGCAGTGATTAAGATGCTAATTGTCTTACAAGTACCTATACCTAATGGAAAAATTATTTTATACTTCTTAGTCCGTTTAAAAACGTCCCTAGTAAAAATTCTTTTTATTTAAAAAATTATGTTTGTCTTATATTTGTGCTTCTCCCACAAGATCGTTATAATCCTGATACAAATCAACTTTATACTACTTTAACTTGACATTGTATAGCATTCAACAGGCAATTAACAAGAAAATAAAAGGATTTGAAAGGTCAAATACTCCACAAGTTGATAGTGAAGCAATAAAAACAAAATAAAGGCGTTCGTAAACACGCAATTGTGATAAATGTCGTAAAACAGGTTGGGATAGGCTAAGCAAATATTTTTTTTATTACTACTGAAAATGACCATTGGATAATATTTGAATAACTGTGCTTTGCTGTTTGATAAGATACACCCTTCATATGGAATTTAGATGTGATTTATGAACGCTGAAGGGTGCGGCTTGTGAGTCTTCGAGACATATGTTTTTGAACACTGAACCCTAAGATTTTCTTGGTTCAATGTCAGACCAAATATACATAGTTTCAAAACTTGATTTGGTTTTTGTCCTCTTAGATATACTCAGGTTCGTAATTATTTGAATTTTATTTGAGAAATAAAAACTTATCTCTTGTATATTTAGTATCAGAGTGTATTTCTGCCCGATAAGATGAATAAATAAATACAATGAAATAATAATGAAGAGACTCGTGGACGTCCTCTTTTGTTGCAAAATAGGGTCATACACTTTCTTAGGAGATAATCTTTAGTTTCCTTGGCATCGTTTTTCCATCACCTTGTAGGAGCCTGACTAAAGACTAAAGATAGCTTATATTAGTTTAGACTTAGCCTGAGTTGAGATATTCTCTTAGAGGACTGTATCTACATTTTTTTACTGATGATGATCTCCATATTGCAGATATCAGTCACCTCCATTTCTTTGACCTTCAATGTTTCCTTCTATTTCAATGAAGGCCGTTCTCACACTAACGTTAAATAGTTCTGCTCGTGGATATTCAAGAAAATATAAATTAAGCAGGTTTGGTTAAACTTGGTCTTGTTCGCAGTCTTTTGTGCCCACTGTAATAACATTTATCTGAAAGGGCTTGATGGGATATTTAACTATCCAAAGTAGATAGATCCCTGTACCATTCGATTGAGATCTTTTAGGTATCTTAGCTAGGTCGTTCAGACAATCGTAGAACTTATGCTGATATGGACGTACCACATTAGATGAAATGTTAATCTGCAAAGAGATTTCGAAGTATAGTAGAATCTGCTTAAGACGCTCTTCAAGGAACCGACAGAAAATAGATAATAATTATACATGTACTAGCCCTAACCCGGTGCGCTTCGCTACACTTATTTTTTCAAAATTTGCCCGCCCGGCGTTGCCCGCACATGTAGTCATTCGGGTATGATAGAAAGAAAGTATGGTAGGAAGCAATCACTGCTGTTATACATATTTTTCAACTTCAATTTCCTTTTTTTTTTAAGTGAAATCTTCTGTAGCGACCTAGCTATTTATTTTGAAAACTTGTTACGATAAATGTGTTTGAATCTTTGTCTGCCTATCTATTTATCTATTTGTCTGTCTGCCTGCCTGTCTGTCTGTTTATCTTTCTGTCTATCTGTCTGTCTGTCTGTCTATCTGTCTGTCTGTCTGCCTGCCTGTCTGTCTGTCTGTCTGTCTGCCTGTCTGTCTGTCTGTCTGTCAGTCTGTCTGTCAGTCTGTCTGTCTGTCTGTCTATCCGTCCGTCTGTCTATCTGTATGTCTATGTTTTGCCTATGTATCTGTCTGTCTGTCGGTCTGTCTGTCTGTCTGTCTGTCTGTCTATCTGTCTGTCTGTCTGCCTGTCTGTTTGTCTTTCTGTCTGTCTGTCTATGTATCTGTCCATCTGTCGGTCTGTCGGTCTGTCTGTATGTCTGTCTGTCTGTCTGTCTGTCTATCTGTCTGTCTGTCTGTCTGTCTATCTGTCTGACTGCCTGATGATTCATATTCACATTTCATCTGCAATTACGAAATTTTGTATGACAGGTACCAAAACCATCAGTTCTTGAGTAAATGCACTGATGCTATGCTGTATTCTATATTAAGGAAAACGTACTCTGAAAAGTTTACCAAAATCGGTTGGATAGTTTTCGAGTCTATAAAAGACAAACAAACAAACATACATACATTCATTTTTATATATTATACATGTATTATGCTAGTTTTCCTTTCATCGCTTGTACTAACCATTGTACGCAATTTCAATGCACTGACACCACATGTATGTACGTAAGGCGCAACTGAAACAAAACTGACAAAAGTAACGACCACAAAAACGACACGCTTCATTTGGTTTGTTTACGAAAAACAGAAAATCCCTATAAGGTAGCTGTCGGCGCCACCGTATTACCAAATGCACTGAATGGTTTTTCTGGAAAAAAAAATTAAAAAACAAGAAACTACAAATTTTACGAAGTATATTATATCGTTTAGCTGTTTGAGCGTATTAAGAGGGAAATAGAGCGTATTAACCGGATTTTTTTTTATATGAATTCTTATCAAAATATAGGGACCGGAGAAATAGAGCGTTAAAAGCGGAATAGCGTCTTAAGCGTGAGCGTCTTAAGCGGATTCTACTGTAGTTTCCAAAAGAGCCTTCGAGAATGAGCGCATTAAAAGCGAAGAACCAGCTACCTGAAATTGTGGATCAAGAAGAAGTAAACGGTGATTTAATAAGACTGCAATTTTTATTGTCGAAACGGGTTTTTGTTATGCCATTGTGTTCTTTAGTATATTAATGTATGATACACAATATGCACTTGCACATGTCCAAATGTTTCATGACTTTGTTTTTCATAGCTCGGGCTGTAGCTATGTCATTACCAACGCGTTTGATTGCATTCTCTTCAACTCTGGAATCATCTCCGGTTTAGTGTCACAGATCTCACTTTGCATATAGCATCAGTGAAGTCCAATAGTGTTCTATTGCTAAAGGTTCTGTATCAATTGAAGTTTGTTGGCCTAGAACTATAGCTCTTGTTTTTTTTTTTTTTGTTAAACTTCGCGCTGAGTACTCGATTGCTGTGTGTGTGTGTGTGCACGATGACGAAATTATGTTTTTGGGGTTACACTTTCTTCCACATCAGCAATATTTTCGTCCGAATGACCTCGACGAAGACACCGACCCAGATTCTTCAAATTTCTACACCAAACGGAATATAGTTGTCTCAGATGGCCGAGTGTAGAATAGAAAATAAACAAAAAAAACCTAAGCATCTCAAAAATAATCGCTGTGAAAAATCTGCATCAGCCTATACGACGAAGGTGATAAAGATGAAACCCAGAGGTCGCGACTGAAGAAAATATTTTTCTACATTTTCTGATATACCTATCTTAAATTATTTTATAGTACAGCGGACGCTCAGAAATTAGAACCAGTTTGTTTCTGGGGTAATTCTAATTTCCGAAATGTTCTAATTTCTGGACGTTTTTTTAATTCACTTAAAAAGTAAAAAAAAAACAGTGAAACTACCTCCAAAATTGATTATTTTCACACAAAACTCTTTTACTAATTAACAGTTAATCTTTTTGTAGCATATAATCAGTGATGTTTGTTTGTTTTTTTGGTTTAATTGAACGATATCGTTACAACTCACTCTTTTTGCACCATTCGATTAAAATATTATTGACGTTTTAAATGGCTGTAGAATGAAAAATAACTGGTACGACATCGACAACATCGTCTTCATTGTTATCTGAAGCCTTATCATCGCTACTGAGTTCATCTTCAGATGCGCCTTAAAAAACATCTTGATTCCATTCTTCGATTTCCTCTATACAGATGGAATCGTTGGGATCAATTTCTGCTAAAAGATTTTGATTTATTCGAAGAACCACATTGCAGTCCTGATTTTTTTCATCATCGTCATCGCTTTAATAAAATACATTCACTTTTTGATGGAGATAGCCAAATATGCACCTACATGCGAATTAAATATTCAAAAGCATATAACCAAATAAGTACCTGAGTATGACAAAAAAAACGCGAAAGGAATGACCACATACATAATTTGGTAATTTCTTTTTTTATGTTTGCCTTGTTGAAGCAAAATAAATACAAAAATGGGGATTCCCCTATATGTACAAAGCTAAGAAAAAAAAAAATCGGTCAGAAATTACAACCTCAAGTTCTAATTTTAGAGCATTCAATGCATTAAGAACTCAGGTTCGAATTTCTGGAAGATTCGAATTTCCGAAAGTTCTAATTTGTGAGCGTCCGCTGTGTACGAATTGTCTGCTAATGACACTATATTTCTAGAGAGTCTTTTGTTGAAGCCGGTAAAAAAGCGTTATACTGAAGTTCGACTGTATTTGCCTTTAAATTTATTATTTTATAAACTAAAACCATCAAAATGTGGGTTTGAGTATTTTAAAATATATCCAAAGTGAGCAAATCGGTTTGGGTACACAAACACCCGAGCTTAAAATAATGGCCTTTATCAATCTGGTCAAAGCCGAACGAGTTCATTGACCAGTTTCAAGAAATTTACGGGCAGCATCTCTAGAACCCTTTTTCAAAATGAAACACAACAAGGATGAGCATTATATTTATTTTAAAAACCAGATAAATTCGTTATGAAACCCACATATCCGTTGCTGTTAACTTTAATAATTTATGAACGCGTTGACATAAAAGTCTATGCCGACATTTTGCAAATTACATCATTTTGCAATTTTCCCATTCAACTTCTCAAAACTTTACTGGGAAAATATTTATTACGCATGTACATACATATGTACACTCGTACATGCGAGTATCTTGTTCTTATGATTTCCGGCCTAATCCCTTAATGGTAGAAACAACATTAAAACAAAATAAAATCTCCTCGGCATTAACCTCTTTCGTTTCGGGCTATAAACCCAGCAGCAGATAAAGAACATTTTTAGTAAACATTTTATTACAGGATACACACAGCGTGCGTGGTGTTTATTTGCTTACGCACTTATCCGCGCGGCTTTTGTGTGGCAAAAGTTTCGAAAACGTTCGCCTAGCCTCGAAAATCACAAGTACAAGAGTAATGAGCCCACATAAGTTACACTAACTAACCATAGACGCCATTGTAATGTAATTATTTTGTGTCACAAAATGGCAGTATACCAGCATCCTTTTTATGTGAATGTGTGTATTCCTCGTATCTGAGGGGCTCAAGTTTTGTGAATGAATACCACAAAGAATTCCACAGGCGATTGGATCTATTATTACTGTTTGCCTTTTGAAGATTTCCACAGCGAATTCTCTTCCAGTAGCTCAGACATCAGGTCGTCCTTTTGGAATTTATGAATCATAGCGAAAGGGAAATTTATTGAATAGAATAGAGAAGTCCCTATGAGCAGCCAAATGGAATTTCTTCAATTGTGGTTTCGGTTTAAGTCAATCCCTTTCGGATGAGATCCCTAAACTTTAACGTCTTTTATTATATGTAGGTCCCACGAATGGCACGTGTTTTGATGATAGGAAAAGGGGTTATTAGAAAAAAAAATGTATCTGAAGATGAATCAACGGCAGAAGTTAATGTTTTTGGTTGTTATGTATCTTTCGTTCAAATGCCGAAAGTTGATACATTATTTTTTTTTTTATATTTTACGCGTCTTTAAGAGAGTATTACTACCCTCTTCAGCGGCGATATTTTCAGCCGACCTTACCGGTTGGAGTCTTCACATTACTATCGGTGAAGGGAAAAAACTTCACAGGCAATAACTTCACATGGGAAATAACTTCACCTCAAGTGGGAAAGAAATGCAATCTTTTGATATGAAGTTATTTCTCACTGAAGGTGGGCTGGGCAATAACTTCACATTTTATGACAATTTAAGAACCATCATGATGCGTGATTCACCCATGCACTTTTAATGTAAACAAAGTAGGGTAGATCGGGGACAATAGTGACAGTGTACAGTGTACAACTGTAACTGCAAATCCTCTCTAACAGGCACACACAAGGCGTCTGCATATTATCATTTATTTGCGAGTTTCTTTTTGGCTTCTATATAAAATAGCCATCACTAGAGGAAATGGCAATTTTTTACCCTCTAAAGTAAATTTTTCCGTTGGTAAACATTTTTGAATAACTTTTTTTTTCTACAAAATTTGTAAAGTTTATTTTCTATAGTATTTTCATTATTTATTAGTCTATCTTTTTGTATACTGCTTTGACTCCAGCCATTTGTTATAAAGTAGATAAGACGTATTTTATTTATAAAAGGCACATGAGGACAGTTGTAAAATTCCCGTTTGAGAGCAATTGTAACACGTTTCAACTGTAACATCTATACTCCTGAGGAAGAGGCTATTAGAATTAAATTTAAAGAGGGTGCAGTCATTGATTCAATGCAAACACTGGTCACATCAACAGGTTACTTAACAAAATATTTTATATATCTGGCATAATTGTGAGTTAAATAAGGCACTCTTTTTGGAGACCTACCTTTCTTTGCATTTATGGTAAGTTTTTTACCGAATTAAATCATTTATTTAACTATGCATTCATTGTTATCATTAATTAAAGTGAATAATTACAAAAAACAATTAAAAGTTCGAGTAAAACATATATATTATAGCATAGAGACTATATGAGCTGAAAGTCAAAGTGTTACTATTGTCCCCGATCTACCCTACCGTAATTTGTTATAAGTTCAAAATTTCGTTGGGAAAGTTGACTACTATTGATTTTATTAAACTCAGTCTGAGTTCGGTTCTTGACAAGGAAAAGTGTTTAAATCAAGTGAAAGTGACGCGAATTTGATACTCATATTCTATCTTATGTCCAAAAACTAAATATTCCACTCCACATTGATAGAGTAATATTTTGCAGGATAATCTCAAAAACTAAAAAATTCGCGCGAATTTTATACTATTAGAGCCCCCGCACACTACAGTGCTCTTAAGCTCTTAACCAGTATGAACATATACGAGAGTGCGCACACTACAACGATTCGATATCGGCCGTGAAATAAGATTGTTAGGCTACCACTACACGATTGCCTTCAAACTAAAGTATCGGCAAACTATCGGCCGACTACTTAATCAGTACGGCGCTCTTCTACGTGCGCACACTGCACACTACAGACTAAAAAGTCGGCCGATTTTTTCGATAGCTCAGTTTGCTCTGAGTTTTAAATTAATTTTCTTTAAGTTCTGGATATTTTCTCATATTTAAATATGGAATTATGGACATATTTGGGCGTAAAGCAATGATTACCTCTCTGGATCACTTTTTATTATTATTTATTACCGATTGTTTGTCTAGTGTGCGCACTCACTACCAACTCGGCTATTTAATCGGCCCGGAACAAATTATGAAATATAGTAAATTACAAGATATGTAAAATATGTTCTGTTTTATGTCAGTTGAAATTTTGAAATTCGGCCTTAATTCGTTTGGCTTTTTTTCACGGTACCCCTGTTATTTCTAAACGTTGTGTGAGTGGGTATCGATTCATATTTAATAACCTCTGAGGATGGCAGTAAATTGCATGAAAGTATTAACTGAAACAAATTTTCAATGGCTCTCTTTATTGATAAATAACAAACGTATTTGACATGGTGTACCATGACTTTACTTTACTTAAATTATACAATGCTGATTTCAGAGGAGTAGTTGAAAGGTGGTTAACTTCTTATCTTAAAGGTAGAGGACAACAAGTTAATGTAAATTGAAACTTTAGTGACTCTTTTGCCCGCTTATACTACCAGATGTCAGCTTATAGACGCTTCACACACTTGAAAATCGCCGTAAAATTTTCTTCGTCATGTTTATAAGTGATACTCTTTCGCATCATATTAATTGCCCATTTCTCCTATCCTTAGTTAACCTATATGCACCTTCTCGCCATCCTTCTCGCCAGCTTAGGGAGCGCTGCCTATTCTATATTCACAGAATGAATTATGCTCTCAATGAACCAATAATTTGCTGTGTCAGGGAAACTAATTTAATCTCCAATGCTATGGATTTTAATATTCATTACAGTAGAATCACTTTAAAAAATTAGTTAACGTTATACTTTTTAATTAATTGAATATCGTGTTTTATTATATTTTATAGCTAATATATTTTATTTTGGTTTAGTTTCGGTAGTCTGTAAGTTGATTATTGTAATCACTGATTGATGATAAATAAATAAATAAATAAATAAATAAATAAATAAAAATAGTTTACCACAGGGTGCAGTTCTTGGTCCCTTACTATATATTAGCCTTTCGCTTCGATTCGTTAAGTTTTCGTTCACTTTTGCTCACTTACGAAAGGAACCGTTCGATCTTTTGTACGAAAATTTGACATTTGACTTGAACGGCTGTGTAAATTTAAAATTGGAAGTACGGAAATAAAGAAATTTCGTTTTATTTGCTATTTGTATAATTAAAAGAATTTCAATTTGAAAGAATAATTGTTCTTATATTTCATTTAAATACATCGAACTTAAAAAAAAAAATGGCTTGCACATAGGACTAACATTTTCTTTCTCAATTGTTCAGCAAAATTGTATGTATGCGTGTATTAATTGGAAACATTTTAGCAACAGACACGAATTCTTCATCACTGAAGAAGAAAGACAGATAGAGATAGATATTGTTAACAGATAATAGAATAGCTTATCAAAATTGTGATTCAATTTTTTATTTTTTTAGTTTTAAATGGCTTTTATTTCAACGTAGATCCATAAAAAAAAATCAAAGTTCCCATACAAAACCCAAATACACTAGAAATTATAATTGAATAACTATCGGTATCAACTTCTCTAAAGGATCTTTTTTAAACACCCTTTAGCTTAATGGGTGTTCAAGATAGACCGCCCCTCCCATACAAATTTTTTCATAGCATGAACCAATAAATCAGTCGATAGAATTTGTGTTACTGAGACCTGCCTAAGGCCTGATTTGGAAGATCACCTGTTTAATATTCCGGGGTATAGAATTATTCGGAACGATAGGGTCACAAGTACAACAGGTGGTGGAGTGGCCCTTTACTGTAATATCTCATTGAACTGTCGCATAATTGGGAAATCTGAGACAAATGCTACTGAGTATCTTCTCGTGGAAGTTACTGATGGTAACACCAAGTGCATAATAGGAGTTGTCTAGAGTCCCAACCGGAGCTGTTCTCCAGAACCAGTCTTCTCCGCACTTCAAGAGTTCTCCCCAAATTATGAGCACATCATTATAGGTGGTGATTTTAATGCTGACCTACTCAAAACTGGCAGTAGATCTCAACAACTTCTAGATTTAGCTGCCACTTCCGCGCTAGCTGTAGTTAACGCATATGCCACCCGCTTTGCCCCTAACTGCTCACCAAGTCTTCTGGACCTTTTGTTTGTTTCTGATTGCTCAAATGTGTTACTTCACGATCAGCTGTCCTTGGAGTGTGTCACAGACCACGATCTAATTTTCTGCACCTATAACATCGACTTATCTCGTCCTTCTACGCCATCAACTTTCCAATTCAGAGACTTCGCTTCAGTAGATAACTACGCCTTACAATTGGAGGCGAGCTTACTTCCCTGGCATAATTGTTATTTTCTCTCAGATGTGTGTGATAAAGTTGAATGATTGCAATCTCTTCTTCTAAATCTATTCAATAACCATGTTCCTTTAAAAACAGTTGCGGTACGCAATAGAAATTGTCCATGGTTTTCCTCTGAAGTTCATAACGCCATAAAAGTTCGTAGGAAATTGTATTCGAAGTGGAAGCGAAGTCCGACTAGTTTTAATTGGGAAATTTTCTGTCGTGCTCGTAATCTTTCAACTTCCATCACGAGAGAATCTAAGAAAAGATATTTTCTATCTAAGCTGGGAACAGACCAAAATGCCAAAAAGCTTTGGGGCAATTTGCGCACACTTGGTGTCCGTAAAAAAGATGTTGTAGACGTTATTCCTGATCTTGATGAACTTAATAATGCTTTCCTATCGAACTCACCAGTTAATACACCTTCTCCACCCAACTATCAACATCCTTCCGAACTGCCAACAGTCTTTGAATTCGCAGTTGTCTCGGAAGTTGATGTTATTAATAACATTCGGTCTCTCAAGTCAGATGCCGTTGGTGAAGATGGGATTCCTATCCGGTTTGTCAAAATGATCTTGACCCACATTACTAGTATAATTACCCACGTAATTAATTTTTGTATAACGTCTTCATCTTTTCCGTCTAGCTGGAAGGCTAAAGTCATTCCTGTTCCGAAAAAACCTCTACCATCCTCGGCTGCAGACTTTCGCCCCATAAGTATACTACCTTGTTTATCAAAAGTTCTGGAAAAAGTCCTCTCTCAGTAGATTGCCAGGCATCTTGATCAATATAACCTGCTTGCTTCTGTCCAGTCTGGCTTTCGAGCTGGCCACAGTTGTTCTACTGCTATGGTTAAAATTCTCGATGACAGAAGAATTAACTTTGACCTGGACTTTATCACAGTGCTCTGCCTCCTTGACTTTTCCAAGGGAAATTTATCCGAATATACGGTGCTCATGCTAAAATGCTCGCTAAATAGGTAGTTGCATAGGATATGTCTCCACAAAGTTTTAGCCAGCCATTTGGTGTCTGGAACATTTATTTAGCGGCGGAATTGTGACGTTTTAAATTGAAATAGAAATTTAAAACAAAAATCAATTATTCGGTTTGAATTTTTCGAGGATTTTTGTGAAAAGAGGTAAATAAGTGCATGTATACTGCTGCTGCTGTTTGTTTATTCAAGCACGAATATGAAAATGAAAAGGCAATGTCGGAGGAAGTCAAAGAAAAAAGCACAGCAAAAAAGGTTTGTGACAAGGGTGGATTTATCAATTTCTACAACCAGCTCTACAAACAAAATTTATCTGGCATTTATCTTCGGTTTCCATGTGAATTTTCGGAGACCGGTGGAGATTTAGATAGATAGATAGATAGATAGAAAGATACAAATTTTATTTCATAGAAATTCAAATTGATACAACATTTTTAATATTTTACATTAGTTTTTAATACAAAATTCAAGAAATAACATAAGTGACATTTTTTATTTCGTATACTTCAAAGTATTAAATAGTGTCAAATGCCATATCAAAAGACATTACAAAATAATAATAATTATGGGTGGGGTGACCCTTAAAGCAAATAACGTTATCGCAAAATTTAAGAGAATGAAAGAAAGAATTATACGATAGATATTCAAAAAGAGATATTACAAAGCCTATAATTACACCAGAATGTCAGAGAAAAAGGATTCTAAGTTAGCATAATCTAGCTCTAAAAGCCAATTCATGAGACATTTTTTAAACATACTAAAAGAATTTAAAGCTCTGATTGAATGTGGAAGCCTATTAAAAAGGCGGCAAGAAACCAAATAAAAATTGCGCAAAGCAGTAGTTCGACAGTAGGGTACAGAGACAAGATTCAAAAAGTTCATTCATTTAGTTTAGCGCGAGCACCGTACTAACCTTAAGATTTGATATTCTATAAAAATATTTTTCTTAGAAAATCTCCGAGTAATTATTAGAAAAAACTTTGCACCTATTTAAGTTAATTTGCAAATCAGAAGGCGATACATCATCAAATAAAGGACTTCGTCAGCTACCTACCATGACTATGAAGAATCAAATTCGCCAAGTTACCTCAGTAGTCTGGTTTTCTCGAAAAGATGGTCAATGCAGACACAACAGATATCACTTTGGGGCAATCATGGCTTTTACTAGAACTGCAAGGACACTGCAAAGGTCTATCATCGCTACACCTTCTAATTGGATGAACATCAAATTATAAAATAATCCTTCTTCAATTACCTTAAAGAAATTAATTAAAAATTTATTGAAGATCCTTTCTCGACCTTGTTAAGTATTCCAATATTTTGTAACAACATTAATATATGTACATATTTCAATTACTGTTTCTATATTATTTAATTCAATTTAGTCACACACCTAAAATACCGTCCATTAAGTACCCTTTCAAAAAGGCACAATGCTATTTATAACAACCCTCCCCCGTGGCCAGATGCCTTAACTTCAACACTGGAATCTATTAAACGGTCTGTCATTTTATTTCAATGAAGATTCTGTTGTTGCTATGTTTACTACTTTTAGGATCGCACGTGAAAGGTACATAATACCGTTATCGGTGTGGAAAAAATCATGATTTAATGTGATTCATGATTTAATGTTGTTTGAAGTATGTGACAAAAAAGAGGGAAACTTTGTAATATGACGATGAAGGATGCACGAAGGAAAACAAAATAAACAAGAAATAAGAAATCAATTTCCCAAATTGGAAATCTCCTTGAGTTTTTCACGAATTTCACTGCATCAATATTCGAGAAGGAAGCGCTCCTGCATAATCGTTAAATACTTTCAAACTTAAGTCGAGTGAAAGTGGATAAGGATTTCTATTCCTCTGCGGTGTATAGGATTTTCGGATGTGCATTTTCTTCGAGCAGTGCAAATGCCTGATATACGGGCGCGATACAAAGTTTCTTTTGTTGTTGCTGCCAAAGTTCTCTTGCTGAAGAATTTCTTGTGAAACTCTTTTGTGCTAATTTTTCTTATTTTGTTTTGCCTGTTCTAAATTTAGAAGGACATTTTTTTAAGGAGGGGATGTTTATAGCGAGGGTAGATTAACATTTGTAATTTATCTTCACAATGACTGAGGGTCTGAGGTTCTATTCGGTAGGCCGAACATATAGTCTTCGCCGGAAAGAAATATTGCTTAACTTTTAGAAACGAATTGCGAACAGTGCATTGACACTTTTGATCAAGATTTTTGCCTCGTGTCCTTTAAGAGCATTTTAATATTGATGCTGACGTTGATTTGTTGCTTTGCGGCTTCTATGATGTCAGTTGATACTTTGTTATTTGTTTTCTTTTTTGATGGACGTCGCGCCGTTTACTTGAACGGTACTATAAAGGGATTTAAAGAAGATTCATTAATTTAAATTTGAAATTAAAAAAAATGTTCTTGCATGTAGAGTATAGACTGAGTGTCCGGCAGAACATTCAACTTCGAGTTGGATTCAGTAAGCGAGATTTGTAGGTATCCCTATTAGAATTCTGGTACGAAAAAGGTCGAAGTTCAACATCAGCTTCAGCTTAAAAAAAACTGGTGTTAGATTGGACTTTACTTACATAAATCAAAAGCTTCCTCGAAGGTCTAGTGCAAGTATCACTAGTTAGCGTACAGCCCTGCTCTGTTATTCAAAATATTACAACTAGTATACTCTCTAAATAAAATATGAAATGTAAAATAGAAAAACCCCATTTGGAATGATTAGTAATAACGTAGGTGTAGGGATTTTTTTTAGGGTTCTTAACCCATACAGAACTATTATAAGTCCGCTCGTTCGTGGGTAAAATGTAATCACAAAAAAAAATTAAATTCTAAAAAATATATCATGTGGGATATCGTTCGAAAGGGCTCAAAACAAAGATTCAAAACATTTTTTTCTTAGTTTTTTCTGTTTCATAGTTTGTAGATGATTAACTATGTATTCAAAGAAAATTAAAGCGAATGTAAAGTGTAAAGTCTGAAAATTCAATTAAACAAAACGCACGTTTAAAATATACTTTCACTTTATTATGTTTCTTGAAGGCAGTCGCGCGTAGACTGACTATACATTATTAAGGGAAAAAGGACTAAAAATAACGTAGAAGAGTGGAATGGAAAAGGCGAAAAAGGAATTGGGGTGAGCCGAAAGAGGGGATATATAGATTTTGGTTGGTGTTGGTTTCAGAAAGAACGGAATGGGAAACAGGAATGGGAATTGATGTCGAAGGATGATGGGATACATCATGTGTAGGTTACAGCTCGCCCATCCTGTCACCGATCCTGTCCTCAGGATCCGACTCGTCTTCCTCGGAGTCGTCATGGAACAGCTTCTCATCTGGCAGGTCGCACCACGGCTTCATTTTATCTGCTGACATTACCGTGCAGAATTTTCACTGATTTCTCTGCATGTCCGGGATATCTTCTATGACGTAGCGAACCCGCGGAAGTACCCTTGTTACCATATAAGGACCCCGGAAGCGAGGCTCTAATTTGCGCGACTCACCACTTGCCGCCGGTTCATTTTCGATCAAGACCAAGTCATCGACTTTATATCTCGTAGCTTTGCGGTGGTTTAGATTGAACCGCTCCTTTTGACTTTGCTGCGACCGTTGAATGTTTTCCAGCGCTTCCTCCCGTCGAGTCTGGAGGTTTCCTTGTGGCTCTTGCTGTCTGCTCAACTCCAACAACAGCTTGTTGCCGAGAATATCCCTGGGTGTATATGAAAAGAGCAACTCGTGTGGACTAGCTCTGGTTGTTGTACTTTGCGCGGTGTTTAGGCCCCATTGTATGGCCCTTAGCTGGCTGGCCCAGTTGGAGTCCTCAGAAGTACACTTCATTGCCGCGAGAAGGGTACGGTTGCACCGCTCCACCTGCCCGTTAGCTCGTGGACACCTTACTGCGTTCTTCACATCGCGAATCCCGTTCTCTTTACACGAATCTGGTAAGTTGTATAGTTTTAAAAAAAATCACGTCGAAAATTTCAATTTATCAACCGATTAACTCGTAAACTAGTGAACCAATTTTGAAGAAATTACCACTATTCGATTAACAATAATTTTGGGAAAATTAAAGTCTATCCGATATTGTGCTGCAATATAAGAAAAATAATAAATAAAAATACGGATTTTGCCAGGAAATGAACCTGAGACCCCTGAACTCAGTATTACTGCGCAAAAAATGTTAATGAATGCGCTACACACTTAGCCGCGTTATTTATGTTTATCCAATTGCTCATCTTATCTTATCTTATCTTACATATAATAAAACTTTAGATTAAAATCTGTTTGTTCGCGCATCACGCAGGAACTACTGGACGGATTTTGATGAAACATTAACATAGTGATTGCTTATGTTCTTGCTTATGATCATTTATACTTTTTATCTTGGAAAATGGCATGATTTTTAGAAAATAGTGAAAAAAACTGCATTTTTGAAACGAAAATTATAATTATTCAGCCCTAACTCAAGAATGGCTTATCGGATTGAAAAACAAAAAAATAGGTGAATTTATTAAATTTTCTCCTAATTCATTTGAGGTATAAAACATCCTTCTGCATTGCCCTGAAACTGAGCAACGTTCAAAACAATTATTCAAAGCGTCGCCCACAATTTTCCTTCAGTGGCGACCACTGCACTGCCAGCAGTCGTGCAGTAGTGGGTATCGTTAAAAGTGTGTGTGAGTATATGTGCGCGCTCTACCATGATCATATGCTTTGCACTTCAATGTGCTACAATCATTATCACCATCTGCGGCTCTAATACTTAACCAATCTTCACAAGTGAGGTGTCAAAAGTGCTATTTTGCGGAAACTTTAGGCCACGTAGTGCTACGAGTCACAAGAGCTGACGATGTAAACGCCTGTCTGAAAAAGTCAAGTCTCTGGAGTCCAACGTTACTCATGCACTTGACCGTCAATATACGGGCACGAACAGGCGGCAATTTGGATTGCACAACATTTCTCTGATTTGTTACTTACAATTGGTAGAGGAGTGGTTCCGGAAGAAAATGAAAAGTAAATTTATCACATTATTTGTGCCAAAAAGTGACTTCTACCGAAGAAATTATTTCATCCATTTACGGTGATACACTGCATCGCAACTAACAAAGCGAGTTTTTTTTTTCTCGTATTGGAGTGATCAGCAATTATGTTGATTGCGAGATTTAGAGGGCGAAGCAAGACGAGCACTGGTTCAGGTAGTCATACTATATAATACAGCAGTAACGCTCATTCTGTAAACACGACTGTCGCTGTATCTCGGACTTGAGCCTAAACGGCTGGGCGGATTTGCCTGAAACTTCATATCTAGTGTCTGTGCGACTATACCACAAGGCCAATTTGGAATTTTCATTCTGGCCCCAAAAATTAAGGTACCTATACTTCATTTGGGACAGATTTTATAAAAAGCTGGTTTTTCTCGAAAACGGCTCCAACAATTTTGTTAAAATTTCATATTTAGGTTAGCTTAGACACATCCTGTCAAATGTCATGCCAGGTTTTTGCCTAAAAAGTTGTACAACGGTACTTGACTTTTTAACTGATTTTCTAAAATTGGGTAATTTTCGGATATTGTCGAATACAGTCGATCGATATTACCGATTTTTATATAGTAACTGTTTAAAAGTGAAATAGCAATAAGAACTACGGTTTAATGTGAAAAAAAAAACGTCAACATGTTTGCATGTACATACATATGTACGTATGCGTATGAATCAAAAAAGAAAACCACCACCAGAAGGAAATGTCGAAAAAAAAGAACATCGTGATGTTGTGGGCCTAACGAATGATGGTGCTGTTGTTGTCTTTTTCATTCTTTCAGTTCTCCCAATTTAATTATGCATTATAGCTTATTCTATGAATTCAAACTCAGTTTATACGAAGCGGCGCTGAAAAGCACGCCAAAGGAATAAATGAGCACATATGGATAGCGAAATTTTCGTCTACAGAGGTAGGCATTGAATCTTCTAACTACACTGAGCTTTTATTGGTGAATATAATTCACATAGTTATTTTCTTGACTTATATTTTTGCCCGTTAAGCTCTGTAAAAATGTTCGTCGTTTTCGACGGGGCTCAGCAAGTTAATAAATAAATTAGTTTGTTATTGTGGGTACTTAAGCATAGGCCCGCAGATTTATTTGTGATCGTGCTAGTGCTTCCAATTTCCTGACATATTAGAAAATTAAATAAATTTGAAGAATCATTTAGAATTTCCAAAAAATCATTTAAATACGCTCTTGAGAAAATAGGTCAAGTACTGCAGATAAGTATAAAGTTGTACAATACAACAAAACCTTAGCCTGGATAATTATTGAGTTTTATTTTTACCCTGAAAGCTTTTTCGAAGTCTATATAGGTTACAAAAAAAAAAAACACGCCTAATATAAACTTAAGGGGTTACATGGGTTTCACGGATTTAATAACTCGATTTTTTTTTTATTTTTGTCTTATTCAATTCTACAACATCTCTAAAATATTGTCCTAAATTTTCAAGTCGATCGGAGTAAGCTGGCACTGTAAAACATCAAAATGACTTGAATCGTAGCTTAAGCTCCAATTGGGGCTTAAGCTCTCACTGTGAAATCGGTCATTAATGTATTATTCTTTAGCTTAAGGTATTAACTAAAATAGGTATTTTTTTTTTCCGACTTGAGTTTATCCTGTCATCAGTTCTTCTGTCAAGATACAATCACAATAGATCCGTTCGCGTACTTTTTGCACTAAATATGGGTTTTCTGTCAAATCTCGAAGAGTGGGGGTAACATTTTCTCAAAGACAGAAAAATCACGAAAAAGTAATCGAACGCATTAAGCACCAACAAATGAAGAATGTATGTGATTTGACAGATTTCATAATACACCCCAAAGAAATTCTTTGGACTAAAATTCGTAGCATGGGGAAATTTCTTACTCTCTCGTGAGCACTCTCTTTTACGAAACACAACGGAATTTTTGCGTACGCGAACGGGTTTTCGTTGCTATTCGTTATTTTTCGTGGATTTTCGTTGTTTTGGGTGGGTACGCCTACGGACCTATTTTTTTTGAGGGGTCACCGAAAATGACGTCACAGTGGCAGAGTTATAAATATTTTGTCAAATGTGTTTATTTAAGGCAGTAAACAGTTTGAATGAAATATTTCAATTTTAATATAAAAAAAAGTTGTTAAAAATAAGCCGTTTTTTACCCGATGAAACCCACGTAACCCCTTAAATACTAGACAAAAATTCTTATATCTAACAAAATTACTTACTGGCACTTAGATGCCACTCCATGCTTGACTCTCTTATTAAAAAGTAAACGATTTATGTTTCTGAGTTATCTGAGAACTTTTCCAAATCAAGTAAAACACATTCGCTTAGAGGTGGATTTAAAAAGGTTTAGATAAAGGTCAAGGTTAAGGAATAGCTACTGCCAATATTAGCTAGCGGCATACTCAACCTTTTGTTTCGATTCATTATATTTAAACTGCACACTTGTGTGCTCCATTATTTGGCATCATATCATATACCGGCTGACATGAGACTTCATTTACATAACTTCTTCCAAATCTCGCCTCGTCCAGTCAGTGTAATACCTTTGGGGGTGATCCCATGGAAGATTACCTTCCACTGGGATAGCCACAGTCTTATAATATTATGCAAATTATTTATTTTTCCTTTGAATCCTTTCATTGAAGTGAACTCGTTCAGTGGCTTAGGAATTGCAATTAACGACAACAAATCCCCAATGGTACATAGTCGCTGTAGTCGTGTTAATCTCAATCTTTAATTTCACCGAGAAAGGCAGAGGAAGAGAGGGAGAGTGAAAGAAGAAAAATCATTTCACGAGCCTTAGTGCCGCATTTCAGCGCTCCTTGACATACATACATTATAACAAATCCAACCGTAACCAGGACACAGAGTGGGCAAATCTTTATTAGAGAAATGTACTTCTTTTGCTCTTGTCCTTTTCATGTGCCAATAAAAGAAAGCATAAGAGAAAAAGGAAATAATTAACTCTTAATTAACGGAATAAAAGGAAATTCCAGGAAATTTTCTACGTTCCACATATACTTTCTTCTTAAATAAAAGACAATAAAATGTGTTCTTTTTCAGTGAAGGTTTATCTGAATACGCATATCCTGGGAAATATTGTATATTCACATTCAAGTAATGGAAAACTCAAGGAAGCTTCAATCTAATAAATTCGATGCCCATTAATTACGCATGCAGTTGAAACTTCCTGGAAATTATTCCTGATCTTTATATCTTCACATGGCTTATTAATTACATTCTGACATACTCGGATGTGGCGGCGACTGTATGTTGCACATTCACTCGAATGGATGCCAGATGAAAATCAGTCAAACGTTCATTGTTTACATATCGTTGAAGTTTTTCAGTCCACGTACGTATACATATGTATAATATGCTTATGACAACATTTGTTGATGGTGAAAACGATACATGTACTCATATTTTTGCAGTTCTTTTAATGAAATATGGTTGACTGGATATATAAGAGTCCTTTGCCATATACGAGTATTTCCTTTATAAAGCGGAAGTTCACATATTCGTTCATTATGGAAAAGTTAACTGAAAAATAAGTTTTCATAAGAAACTTCCGCACTGTGATTATGTTCGTTTATAATAGCCTGGAAAATATTGAAGTCTGGCAAAACGGGTCTCTGCATAGAATGAGTTAAATGTAAACGTTTTAAGCTTGTACTATGAACCACGTATGGAGATATGAGCAAGGAGGTAGGTTTTACAGCTAAAGCAGAATGAAATCGACAGGGATGACTTTTTTTTATTTTTTTTTTGTCCACCGAATTTTAAGAGTGTACATACATATATCAGTGCGAGCTATTAGCAACTCTTGATGCTTGCCACATATTTATTTTATTTTATTTATTTAGAGGCTTACCTCTAGTGCCCAAGAGTGCCTCTAGGCACGCTTCTGTAAAAAATATTTTAATAGTTTGTATCCGTTTATGCCCAATACAGCCTTTTGGCATGATTTCATTATTTTATTTAAAATAAAACTTATTAAATGTTGTTTTGAATTCTCAATATTGGATTCGTGTTTTCACTTTAAAGTTCGTTTATATGAGTTTTTATTTTAGTACCTTCAAGAATTTCAATAATTAATTTGGGAAGTAGAGGGTTAATACAAGCAAAGAAAATTTAAACAAACTAAGAAACTTAAACAAAGACTTAACATATAAGTTAACTTAACTAAATAACATTTGGAAATTTAAACTATACTCTGTCCCAATAGAATTGTCAGTACAGGGAAGATAGAATGTTTGCCTCTCAGTCTAGTTGCAATTAGTATTTTTATGTATCAATGTAATATGTCGAAAACGATTAGTTTACGAGATATAAGCAAAAACCAAAAAAAAAATTACTATTGCTTTCCGCACCTATCATGCGCAACTTAACCCATTTTGGCCCGGTACCAGTTCCAGTGGACATTTTTTCACGATATTTTCAAAAGTAGCTCATATGGACCCCATCAAACCAAAAATGTTAACAAAACATTTTTCTCTTTAACCGTTTACCTGTTATGACCTGGGTAGTTTACTACCCACTGGGCCAATAAGTATAGAAAAAAAATTTATTTCAAGAAAATCAACATTGCATAAGCTATTTAGCTAAGTAATAAGTAGTACGTAGGGGTAAATAACTATGAACTTATATGTTTGTAGTATATTTTCCGAAGCATTTAGAATGCAAACTAGCTAATAATACACTTTATACAAATAAAGGGCGCCTTACTGTGACGAATTTTACAGCGCTTTTGTCACTAATGCTACCATCGAAATATTGTATTATGCATGTGGATGGGCGATTGCGGTCTGCTCTCAAAACCTCCTTAGACACATGGTCTCTTAGCTCCAATTGTGGCTTGACATTTCCCGATTTCGTGACCAAAACAAGCAATTCTTATGCATTGAGCATCATGTTGGAAGATGTATTGACAAAAAGTGGTCACCACTACTTTTTACTGTGAATACCTCAATAATCGCCTACGGTGATTGATGAGCCGTCTTATTTTGGCAAATGTATCCGATCGAACTTCGTGTTGCCTGATAAATGAATAAGTCATTTGATTGATTCAAATATCGACATTGAAAGATTCTTCGCAATTGAAACTCAAAATGTATGCTGAATTGACCAGTACATACAATTTCCATGGAGGAAGTGTATGGTATTCATTGCGGAACAGTGTATCCAAGAATCTCTTCAATTCGTGCATGTTGAATTGAAGCTGTGCATTATGTTGTGCCGCATATTGGTTATTAAATACTTTTATCATTTCGTTAATGCCATCAGTATGGAAAAGAGAAAACAACTGAGATGACGATTTACCACCTAACCTACGACAATGATAGGTAATAAAAGAGCGTTTTAGCATATTTTATACTTGCTTTAGCAATACCCAATAGCTGTGATATAGATTAAATTCTGGCTGCTTCAGCATCCACTTCCACGTTAAGAATACTCAAAGATACGTTATTCTGACAATGATTAAAAGGTGGCTCCAATCTGGTCTCCGACTCTGCCTCATGAGCATGTAAACCACCCTCCTCTAAATATTCTAGCTCCAAAGTTCCACAGAAATCTATTAAAAGGAGTGCATTGTCGACTTTTGAAGGTACGTACACAACATTTGCGTATTCCGTTCTGTGCACCTTATTGACCACATAATCTTCTTCATCAGGTGACTAAAGCAAGGCCATAATCTCCTCCATTGTTGTTGTTTTAATCTATGATATCTACTAGTACACCATTTGTTATCTTGACTAAATACTGAATCTGGATGAATCACCTCGAAATGCGGAACAAATAAATAAACAAAAAACGGTCATTTCAAATTGTTTCAATGTTATACATGACTTGTCTTAAAATGTCTTACATATTGGCCCGTTGGGTAGAAAACTACCCATCAATTTTTGAACGTTGATCTGTCAGGTCTGATACACGGAACACATAAAGTAATGATACAAATGTTTAGTACTTTATATTGACGTCATAGAATAGACATTATATTTTATTGTTTATATATTCATAATATTTTTTTTATTTTTTTTGTAAATGCTTTTTTGAAGCCTACATTTTAGGCCCCAATCATAATGTTAAAAGAGAGGGGTGGGGGGAAGAATGAAAAACGAAATGGTAACTAACACTACTAAAATTACATTTAAATAGAAACATTTTACAAACAGTCATTAATCCTCTGGAGTAAAAATTATAAAAATATGGGTAGAAAACTACCCACTCGGGCCAAAATGGGTTAACCTTCATCTCATCCTTGTGTAGAAAACTACACAAAAACAACATTTTTTCTTACTTTTTTCAAAAACCACTAATTGATAACTTCTGGAATTTTCTGACTTTCTTAACAACCTTATATTACAATAAAAAAAAAGTTTTTCCCCATGACAAAAAAGCTCATGACGGTTGTTATTGCTAAAATTACGTTGTCTACCTTCTTGTGTAGATTTCTACACATATGGAAACTTAGTGCATTTCATAAAAAAATTCAATTTGCATTGAATCTTTTCGCAAGTGAACAACGTTCGAATATATATTGTGAATTTAATAGTAATAAAAAAGAACTATGTCGGGACCAAGATAGTTGGAAATGGAAGCATGTTTGAATGAAGTGGGATGATATTTCTGGAGTCAGAAATGACGAATTTGTGCCAGAAGAAAATGTTTATTATAACGATGAAAGATGGGATTATTTGGCAACCACAACCAGTTGGGCATCAAACTAGAAGATTCGGAAAGAAAATATGATTTCTCTTCGTCCTGAATATCAAAGATGCTTATTTATTTTTCTTCCCACCACATATTGAAAGTATAACTTTGAAAGATTCTAATGTGTATTCACAAGCTAAATACGGTAAGGTTTTCAAACTAATCGTTTCGAATATGTTGCAAGCAAAACACTGACAACATAGCACTTTGTTCGTTCATTGGAAGGAAAAACAAATGTACTATATTGCAAAGTACAATGCATAACTCTGTTGAAATTAGATCTGGTGAAAAATGAAAAAAAAAACAGAATATTAAAATAAAACAAAAGGATTGTTCATATACACTGCCATTTCAAATTTCAAGTCAATATTTTTTTTTTCATTCAATTTACAATACATTACCTATGTACAATGTACATACCTAGGCGATGTAGCTACAGTTGCTAAAATGGTTCCTTGCTACAGCTGTAAAAGAAAAACATATATTTGCAAAATATGGTTGATATTTCTGATATGAATTCTTGAATTATTTTTAAGGAAGTGAAACTGAATTGGCAATCAACACACAAAAAAAGCGATACGGAGGAAAGTGAACTTAGAATTCATTTGTAATACCACATATGGCAGCTAGAAGAAGAAGACCAGCATTATCAGCATCTTTGCTTGCAAACGTTTCAGGAGAAAGTTTACCAGCACAATCTTTAGAGTATACTTCTGCATCATCTTCATCATCTTCATTAAATCCATCAAAACGATCACGACGCGTTCTAATATAAATAAAATGCAGTGCAAGATGTCACGTTTACCATGAAGAAAATTTCACCAAAAATAATATATTATATGAGCCAATTTATTGTTTTTGTTGTTTTTTAAAATGCATTCAAGAAAACTAATTTGAATTTATTTTCACTTGTTTCTTTAGAATAAAATTATAAAGGCAATTTGTTTAGTTGATTCTAACCAAAAAAAAAAAATCAAATTCATGGAAAACACACTTAAATCCCATATTTGTAGAAAATTACACACAAGGGTGGAAAACGTAATTTTTTTTGAGGATGAAATGAAAGTTAAGCATTATTAAAAAGCAGAAAAGACGATTCCCCAGAAAAATAAGAAAATGAAAAACTCAAAAACCTAGCGGCAATACCCCTCACATACTCAAATTCATTTATTGGTTCTATTTAAAAGCAGAAAATCTAAAAGCTCTTTGACAAAAAACACCAAAAAAGCTGTAAAGATATGCTTTGACTTAATTCTGGTAACGCTGTTTTGATGTTCATATTTTCCATACACACAACGATGGTTTAGAGCGGCCACCAGCGTTGCCGCTTAAAAAAAAATTAGCGTGCCTTATCCGTTGAAACACCGTGCTATTTTAAGCAATAGCGTGCATTATATAAAAATACAGGTTCTTCTATTTCTTAAAAAATTGCGGTAAACCCAAACTCAAATATTTTTCTCATTTTTAGCAAAAAAGAACTTTTTTTGGCGAACGTTTTTTTATCACGTGAATTACACTTGCACAGGCTGGCACGACTGACTGCGGGGGTATAGAGGGCGTTCTGCAGTGTTAATCAACTGCAATGAAAACTGAAAAGCTGTTGGCCTTTTGCAGCATTCTGGACATTGTTTCCTTTGAACCATAATTGGTACGATGAAAGATAAGATCAAAGTGGAGAACTGACCTGAGATTACGCTGATTTGTGAATGGAGATCATTTGAAGGAGCGTGGGACATCTGTTGAATAAAACGTATATCGGCAACATCACGGCGTTTTTCGAGACACTGAAAATTGATTAGCTTCAAATGGCCTCTATAGGACGGTAGGTTATAGCTGTGAACTCAGGGAAGATTGCGAAGGGCAAACAGTATGAACTTGCGCTGTACGGCTCCGATTCGCTAAGTATGGAATTCATATTAAGCGGACCATACTTGGCTGGCATATTCAAAGAAGGACCTAACAAAGGTAATTCAAAGGGGTTTAAAAACATAGACCAACGTTTCACAAAACCAAGTTGAGTCTGCAAATAATGCTATCAATATGCTCGTTGCAGAAAAAGTAAGGTCGCTTTGATAATGGCGTGTATTACTTACTTAGTTGGCGCTACAGCTCGAGGTGAACCTGGGCCTGCTTCTCGCAACCATTTGTGTGTGCGTGTTATTTTTTTGCACGAATGGAAGGGACCTACAGTTTTTTGCCGACTCCGAACGGCGAGTTGAGAAGCTCAATCGAGACAAATGATACTCTTTGATGCTTGTCAGACATTCGAAAGAGGTGGGCACTGTGAAAAACTTTTAGGTGTTCTTGCGGCGGGATTCGAACCTAAGACCGCTGGCTCAGTAGTCCGACGTACTAACCACTTGCACTACGATGGCGTGTATTGCCATTATCAAAGCGAATGTAGTGAAGCAAAATATTGAAACGTTTTAGTGATGATAAATGTCGTGATGATGATTGGCTGCCAAACCTTTCGATTTGCTGTTGGCTGTGCTTCGTTCCAAATGCGCACTATCTGATTTGGTTTGCGCTTTTTTTCACGGCAAATGATATCAGGCGTCTCTGGTGGCTGCCCACAACAGTATCCATACTCTAGAAGTCTCTCTAGAGCATCACAAAACTCATTTTGTCCCACGACGAATACATACGCATTTACTCTGGTACCTGCATGTGTATAATCCATCTATATATACATAGCTACTTTGCTAGATGGTGGCTACACAGCCCACTCTTTGTTGAAATGGTCACTGAATATGGCAACAGATGATAATCCTGTACCCGTGTGCGATATACCCGAAGAGTGCAAACTTGCAGGCTTATAGTTTGGGATGAGAGTAGCATGTTCAATAAGAAATCCATCGAGGTATCTACTTCATCTCTAAAGGACCACTGCAATAATAACGATGGGAGGCGTCACATTTTTGTCTGCAGGGGACGTTCGTTAGATATTGCCTATCAAACAATGCGGAGCACATGTTGATGCTCGCTTGGAGAGATCATACATATATATAGACAGAGATTGAGTAGCTTTCACTTTTTATAAATGCGCGCGCTAAGAACATGAGTGCATTTTCATCCATTTTACTTCAGCTTGAAAACGAAGCTATCCCAGCTGATTGAATAACCTTCCTGAACGTTTGGTGACACTGTTGTTGAAGAGGAAGACACAGTCCACCCGGCTGAATTCTTAAATTCCCTTAATCCATCAAGTTTGCCTTTGCACGCTTTTGCTGTAGAAATTGGCGCATTAACTAGTAAACATAAGGCACTCAAAATTATGAAATGGCACTAGCCTATAAGTAAACATCCTTAGAGATAATGTTATTGCGGCAACTATTATGACTGCCAAGGGAACTAGCGAAAAAGTCATAATACCCAGAATACCCAAGATTCTAACGGATTCACCTTTCCTATTTAATCGTCTCAAATTTCCAATCAGGGTCTGTTTTGCAGTGACTATAAATAAGTCTCAGGGGCAAGCCCTAAAAAATTGCCAGGGTTGATCTTCGACAGTCACGCTTTTCACATGGACAATATGTCCCATGTTCGTGCTGTATTAATTTGTACCTGCGCCCAATTAAAAAACGATGAATGTAGTTGTACAAAGAAGCGCTACGACAAGGGAATTGTATTAAGACTAGAAACAAAAACATAACATATACCTCATTTCTTACAGAATTTTAAAATGTAGTAAACATGTATGTATGATGTTTAAATAAATACACATGTTTTAATTAATAATAATTAATTGATACATTTATTTCATAATAAACATTGAATTAATTTCAACTGTATGTAAAACTAGCTGATGTACCCGCTTCGCTGCGCATACAGAAATATTCTCTTTGTATGTGGATATACATATGTGTATTTGTAATAAATTGTCTACTGGAAGGAGACTTCCAGTTAAATGCTACACTTGTCCTTGCACCTTAGAAGTTGGCATAAATACTTGCTTCACAATTTGCTTAGCACCAAATGACTGAATGAGTTGCTTGGATAAAGGATTTTCTATAGACTATTAAGGAAAAAAGTGACGCAGGTGGTTTAGCAATTTCTTTCAATCCAACTTTCCCGCTTTCTTAAATATTACGTTCTTACCGCCAAAACGTCAAAACATAATACACATAAAGCTGTATCTGTTCCAAGCCCTGCATCTACTTATCATAAAACAAATTGCAACCAAATTTATCCAGTTATTGGATGAGAGTTGATCGAACAAATACAATACAATACGTTAGCACGAAGCAATTCCAATCACCTATACTACACGCATGCACCGCATGCACGCATACCCGCTGCCGCTGGTGCATTAACGGTGGCAATGATCTCCACTGATCGTTTTCGCGAAAGCAAACAAACATATATATATGTACATATATACAATTTCTATCATATTTAACTTGTGTCATATATCTTTGTACTTATTTTGTACTTATTATATTAATTTCACTAATTTATTACTAGCTTTTTTTTTTTTTGCTATTTTTTTATTTTTTTTTATTTTGATTTAAATTGAAGGTTTTTGTCGTATTTTCCTTCAGAATAATTTATATTTTCTCTTTGTAAACTCTATATCTAGTTATAAAATAATGTTTCAGAAGAAAGATAAAGTCTATCAAATCTCTGTATTGTAAAATGTGCGGTAACAAACCCTATGTAAATTATACACGAAATAAATAAATATCTAAATATCTTTTCTCACAGAAAATGTACAAAGAAGATATATATATCAAAATCTTTGTTGTGAAATAATCTAAACAAATATAAATAATTTTATTTTAATATTTATTTAAGAACTAAGATAGAGCAAGATAAATGCCCAAGAGTAAATTATAAACTTTTCTTTTTCTCATTTAGAAGTTTTTTATATTAATATATTAATTTTTCTTATCCATTTTATAGGTGTAATCCAACCAGAATCGATTGCAAAAAACCGCATTCAAATCCGTTTAGTAGTTTTTTTTGTTATTGCGGCACATACATACATACTTTTTTTAGACTTCATTTTATAAAAGTAGTGAAATCGCGAGCGTAGCCGCGGGCAAAGCTTAGCTAGTTTATTAAAATAATTAATCAGCTTAAAACTAAGAGACCATTCTCTTTTGTTGTGTGGAAATGAATACTTAGTTATGCTTGCTTTATTTTGTCCAGATCTATAGCACCAATATCCTTATGTTATCGCTTAAGTCGGCAAACCAAGGATTTTCTGTGCCACCAAACTTACACCAACAACTTTCCTCGGCATATATTGTAGAAGCTCATGTAGAGAGATGTAACACGCTATAAGCATACATAAATTATCGCGACAGATTTCAAATGCCTAAGCCGTATCAAGTCCTCGGCGTAAGATATGTAGATCCGTTTGTGGCATCACTCTGACACTGTCTCAAGGACAAGGATTTTATTTAATCGAATTTAATAAGTTAAATCACACACAACGAAGGCCTTTGATATCCTTAAATCGTGTATGAATAATTTCTTTGTTGTTTCTTTGTGGCGTTCCTTCTGTGCCCACAGCATAACCAATTCGAGTCACATCCTGGCTAAGCTATCGTTTAAAATGTATGTGTTGAAAATTTCACCCGTATGCACTGTAGATGGAACCATAGGATCTATGGAAGCGCTACATACACACCAATCAAAATACACATGGAGATTTCCCTTAATAGGCATTCATCATATTGTTCCTTCATTGAAAATGTATCCTGCGGCGCTTTTCATATGAGTACGAATATATCACAAAGCTTTACAAGCTCACACTCGTGTTCCTTTGAAACTGCGAGGGTCTTTCACATATGGAATGTGTGTTGTCCATAAAGCTACATAGATATATACGTATATATATGTAAACAAATATATTCCTTTTGAAATTAAATTTGAACAAAGAAAGAAAATCATATTCATATGCAAGAAAATACGAACAAGGGGTTTCGTTCTTTTGCAAGCGAAATTAAATTTTACATCTTCAGGCATTGTTTGTATTTCCAAATAATTATTTCAATACTTTAACACACCTTTATCGCTGATTCTTCACCTCCCACATCAAGTGAAAGTCAAAAGTTGAACAGTCTTACTCTGCTTCGCGTCCCACGTCCATAAACAAAAAGTTACTTTTACTTCCGGAAACAAAAATGTTGACACTGGCAGAAGTATACTTTCGAAACAAAAGTTGATTTCAAAATGAGTTCTGAAACAATAATGTACATCGGCTGATGGGGTGGCGTATACTTGCTATTTTTGGCTCATTACTGTCATCTATTATTGAAGTTTGTTTACAGTTTGCTAGGTGGACAGTGATAAATTCGAATAATGAATTAGATAGCGATGGATTGGAGAATGTTAGATTTTAATTCGGAGTGCCAATGGGAGATGAATTCTACAACGAATTTCAGTTTAAAATAATAAGAAGATGACATTGTTCTGGTCCGAAGCAAGTCCACAAACTGTTGGAATATTATTTAAATAACTTAATACAGTAGAATCCGCTTACGACGCTCCCGCTTAAGACGCTATCCCATTTTTAACGCTCTTTTTATCCGGTCCCTTCATATTGATAAGAATTCGTATGAGAAAAAATCTCAACTCATATTATCGCAAACACTTTTAATCTTGTTCGAAAACTCTTACCAACTCATATTTATGACACAATGAACATATATATGTATAAAAAAATTTAGAACCGTTCCTTTAATGGAGCAGTATGACACTGTTTTTGTAAAAAAAAAAAAAAAAAAAAAAAAAAAAAAAAAAAAAAAAAAAATTTGACTATTTCAATACACTTTATTCAGTCAAGTAAACCAATGTAACATGGAAGATATTCATGTCTATCACAGAGTCCATCGTACTCGGAATTTTGCTACGAACCCCGAAATAACTATCACAGAATCCGTCGTAGTAGAATCCGGATGTGCATTGCCGCACTTAACAACTTACCACGTTCTACGAAATTCGAAATTCGTAGGAAAAATTTCCACTACGACGGATTCTGTGAAAGTTCTTTCGGGGTTCGTAGCAAAATTCCGAGTACGACGGATTCTGTGATAGACGAAATTAGTCAAAATTGAATATAGTCTAAGAGCCCCAATTTTGTGTGTGAAATATAACCGAAAAAAGTCTTGCAGTTCATGGTCGCGGCTTTAGTGAGTAATACTATGTTGAAAATCCATGTTTTTCCAAAATCGAGATAATTGATATAACCAGTCAAGGTCCAAGACGTTTCAGGCGTGGCAAGACTTATGCCAGACTGTTTCAAAATTCAAAAAAATCAGTTTTTGAGATAATTGTTATAACCGAAATTGGCTAATGCCGCGACACTAGTCATACTCCCCAGATTACAGATCTGTGGGTCCAAGACCATTTGAACGTGGCTAACACCGTGCCAGACAGTTTTAAAATTCTAAAAAAGCGTTCTCGAAATAATTATTATACCAATTGAAATACGTCTAAATGTTAAAAAAAAAAACTATCTCTGAAGCAGGCATGTCAGTCCAGGAATTGCAGTTAGCTAGTTCTTAAGGCCCCGACCCATAGAATCCGTCAATGCCGCTGCGCCTAACGCTGACACTGACGTTGGCGCGTGACGGAAAGATCCGTCCCATAGAATCCGTCGCATACCAGCGCTGAGGGGATGACAGCCGATGCCATTTTGCTATTGCTGAAAACAGAGCTGTCGTTTCGGTAATTTTTTGGGTGCTTAATTTTTGATAACATGGTGGTACGTTTCAAATGAATTTCGGATTCAACTAGAGATTTACACCTACTTGCGGTAATACCAAAACATTTTATACGAAATTAAAACGCAGTACATCAAAATGCTATTAATTAACACCAATATTATCAGAAAAAATTAGAAAATACAAAGAAAAAAAGTGTATGTAAAATTGTATTTATTATTTTTATTTTTTTATTTATTTCTTTTTACGAAAAAAAGGCCAAATGACACACTAATACAATTGCAGAAAAACAGATCAATCTCATTTGTTTTCTATTCAGCACGAAAAATCTGAGATCTGAGAGCAAACTCTGCAAAGCCCAAATAAAAATCGACATAAGGCAAGTGTAGTACGGACTGCAGATGGGTATACAGAACAACTATTGTAGTACGACCTACAACACTGGCTGCAAGTGTTTTCTTTTCAAGCTGATGTCAGCTGGTTGTCAACATCGATGACAGTTTCTCTATATTTCTCTATGCTTCCACCAATTAAAATGCATACTTTCAATTTGTGAATGCATGAACTATAACATGTGAAGGTGAAGTAGAAAGTAAACCTACTTTCTGCGTCAGCGTTTTTATGTGCGTTGGTTATGGGCCACCAATCCACCAAGGATGCGTGTATTATATCGAGATGTCCGTCAAAACGGATGAATAAACGGGTCGGGGCCTTTAGTCACTTTCAATTTTAACAATTTATCTTTATTTTTTCATTTGTTCAAAAAATTTAATTTCGAATGAATTCTGGCTGAGCTTGACTGCGATGTCATAGCGAGTAAGCGCTTGCCATCTCACTTCCTTTTGCAGGCCATCTCTCAGGGGTTACCAGGAAGTTTTGAAAGCAGGCCTTCCTATAACTCTTCTGGAGAAGCATTTATTTCATAGGTTATCAATAAGGACTTAAAGCAGACCTTTGCATACCGCTTCCACGGAAGCTTTTTTTCATCGGTTACCAGTAAGGTATTAAAACCTTCCTGTCCTCTACCCCTTCCAGTAAAGTTCCCAAATAAAACCAAATAATTAAATTGAAGTGCTTGTATATTTAGCCTCTTCAGTGTCGACAAAAAAATTAGAAGAAAATATGTTTTTTTGTTTGTTCGTTCTTATCTATTTGTGATTAAAGTAATTAATTATAAAAAAAAGGTAGTAAAAATAATTGTTACTAATAATATTTAAGGGTACACATATGCCGACTGCGGTTGATTATATAAAAAATAGCAAATAAGTATGAAAAAGAGAAAAAATGCAAGTCCACATAACGAGGTCTCTTATTCGTTATCAGATACCTTAAGTCTATATGTCAAAGTACATAATATATAATGTTGGATTATGTATATGTAAAGATATTTTTTCAGTTTTTATATGAACTCTTTTTCGAAATTTCTAGTTCAAAGAATTTGTAGTAGCAGATTTGTTTTGTGAATGTATATAAATAATATGAGACTTAAAATGTATGGTCCTAGTATATAATTATACATATGTATAATCAATATGCACACACATATATATATGTACATACATTTGTGACCTCAGAGATATTTTTTTTAATATATAGACGTATTTCAATGGGTATAATAATTATTTCGAGAAGGTTTTTTAAGAATTTTAAAACTATCTAGCAGGGTGTTAGCCACGTTCAAATGGTCTTGGATCCACAGATCTGTAATCTGGGGAGTATGACTAGTGTCGCGGCATTAGCCAATTTCGGTTATAACAATTATCTCAAAAACTGAAACGTCTTGGACCTACATTTTTGAGATGAGATAACAATACTCTGTACAATAAAACTAGCATTGACTGGTTATATCAATTATCTCGATTTTGGAAAAACATGGATTTTCAACATAGTATTACTCACTAAAGCCGCGACCATGAACTGCAAGACTTTTGTTTATACCAAAAGCCTTACACCAGCTTTCATCTCATCTATTATTTTTTCGGTTATATTTCACACACAAAATTTGCTGTGGGCTCTTGGTCTAATATAAACGTACTTAGACTTTGCGGTGAGACATTTTTTTTTTCGATTTCTTAAAATTTAACACACAATAAATTCACCTACATTTCTCGAAATCAAACCAACGGTAAATTATTTTGACAGAAAATATTATAAGTGATGCCAGAATGCAAAAACAAATAAGATAGATAGATAGATAGATAGATAGATAGATGTATTTATTTCTTATACATTTTTGAATACATTTAACAAAAAAAAACACTAAGTTCTATAGAAAAGAACATACAAAATATATAATAATGGACGCGTTCAAGGAATATTTGTAGAAAATGAAACAGATACCGCTCCACAAATGGAACACTGGGATGATATGAACGTGTGTAAAATTTCATCAAGGTTTCTCGAGAAATCTTGACAACCGACTTTGAAGTTTCGATAAAAACGCGTTTTAAGTTGTGAGTGACAATAAAACTGAGCTCAGTTGGCGTTGGGAGTGCAACTTCCCAAAGCTCTATCTCCAAAACTATTATACCTATCGACTTCAAAAGGGCAATATTCTAGAGATGTTATAGAATTTAATAAGACAATAAAAAAAATCCATTTTTTGAAGCCGTGAAACCCATGTAACCCTTTAAATCAGCTTATTTTTGAATTATTGCTGCATTACTATCATAAAAAGCCTGGCTTTATTTGAAGTTTCACCATCTTGGTGAAATCACACAGTTTTGGAAGGGTTTCTCTTTCGGCGTAATAAATCTCCTTTAACACCTTTAAAAGTATGGACCGAATATGGCAGCTTGCTGAAACTGTACGCCGCTCTGTGACTCGAGCTGAAAGCAGTTCCGAATAATGAAGTATCTCCGGGTTAGAGTGAATCCATTTTTGACAATCTTGCTTGTTTATATTGTAGATTTAATCAAAATGGGCCTCGTCCGTCAGACATAAAAATGAACTGTCGTCTTCCACCATTTGAATAAGCTTCTGTCAAAATTCCCAGCGAATTGGGTTAGTCTGCTGTTCAATTTGCTTCTTATTTGAACTTTGAAGGGAAGTAAACTCAAATCTTTATGCAGAATTGTCTTCAGTGATTGTCTGCTTATTCCCATTTGAGCGGATTAGTTCCAGATCAAAATGCTAGGATTGGTTTATATGACAGCAGTTACAGCAGCAATCGTATCCTGTGTCGTAACTGAAGAATCGCAGTGATAATGCCTTCTAGTGACTATCCGATGCTCGGCAAAAGAGTTAACTGGCTTCATCGCAGTCGATTTCCTTAGAGGAATGCCACCAAATGCCCGCCTAAACTCTCTTTGGATTAAAATCACAGACTCCAAAGTATGATAACGACGCACTATCCAAATTCTAGTGTTATCGTCCCAATCGTCTATTTTTGTTAAATGTAAATGCCAATGTGGAAAATAAAATAAAAATGGATCGATTACACAGATAAAAAGTAATTACGTTTTATTTAGGTACCCAGCATGTTTCATTAACCTGAATTTAAAAATTTTTTCACTCATAAAAATGTATCCTGGGGCCAAATTGCCGCATCTGTTAACGAGTGAGTGAGTAGGACTCGTTATCTAATGATCCAGTAACCTCATTGGGATGACGGCACTCGATAGCTAAGGTATCGAACAAAAATAAAATTATACTAGAAAAATTCTACTACACTTAATAAAGTGACGTTTCTTTGATTCAAATATAGAAAAAAATTATTTTAGTGGAATCCAAGAAATATTTAAAAGGAAAAAATGGATTTATTTTACTATATACTCGTATCTTCTGATTCCGATGATAATGATCTGGAACGCATTGTATGGCGGCGCTTAAGGTATAGAAGCAATCCGCTTTCACTGCCAAATAACATACTGTGTAAGTATAAAAAAACTGTAATTAAAACGTAAATAACACTTTATTTTGCGGATTTATCAAAGGAGCCACCGCCGGTTTTCATCCTGGACTGTTTGTTGAAGGACAATTTCTTTTTGACGGTATAATTCTGATCAGCGAATGTCTACCAAAAAAGAATTTATTAGTTCATATAAATAAATAATAAATTCAAAACGATTACCTTTCTCCAACCCTCTTCGTTCTTAACTGGTGGCCCTTCTGCATTCAGCATTCCCGTCAGCTGCTGTCACAGTCTGGCCGACGCGACGTTGCTTTGCCTTGTCGGCATTTAGGCAAAATATTCTTGGCTAAATCTGGATGTCTGGCCATAAATTCAGACAGACAATTTTTTTTCGATTGTGTTGATTTTGTTGAGATTGGCCCTAATTAAATATTTACATATTAGTTAATCCCAAAAACCACAAAAAATCCAATCTAAAATACTCATATAATTTTTTTTTTATTCGCACTCGACAGCCAGATTGCTTTCGAATAAAATGACACTCGTTAACGTATGCTGTCATCTCAAATTTCGATACCGTGTACTCGATAGTGAGAGCGGTAATGCCAAATCGTCACACATTTCGATAACGAGTTACTCGTTAATGGATGCGGTAATTTGGCCCTTGCTTTTATACTCTTTTTTGAAAAACTCCTGTAAAAGGCCGAATTTTCGCTGATTATCCGGTTTTTTTTAATTGAAAATGAGGCACATCAAATACAACCTCGTTTTTCATCAAGTTTCACTGGTAATTATACACTTACTTACTTAGTTGGCGCTACAGCTCGAGGTGAACCTGGGCCTGCTTCTCGCAACCATTTGTGTGTGCGTGTTATATAGTTTTTCACGAATGGAAGGGACCTACAGTTTTTTGCCGACTCCGAACGGCGAGTTGAGAAGCTCAATCGCGACAAGTGATACTCTTTGATGCTTGTCAGGCATTCGAAAGAGGTGGTGCCGTAAAAAACGCTTTTAGGTGTTAGACCCGGCCAGGAGTTGAACCCGGGCAGCATTGCGTGGTAGTCCAACGCACTAACCACCACGGCCACGGTGACCACAGAGATAGTTTTTCTTCCACGTGACCAATAAAACATGAATAACTCTCTATTAATGTCATCTTATCGATTATATCTATTTGCCTGCAATACAGTAGAAGACAATGAGTAAGAGATACAAAGATAAGGAATCCATTATACCGCTAAATAACACCACGGTTTTCGTGGGAAATATGGCATCAATTTCATCGTCAGACGGCAGTCATACTTTAATGTACGTACGTGATGAGACCGCCTTAAGTTAACCTATTCCATGCAAGTATTTAGGTAGGTATTCCAAAACTATACAGAATTTTCAGTTTTACATTGCTGTGCTCCTTCTATGCCTATATATTACAGCCTCCAACCAAGGACGTATTCCAAGTTATGTAAATTTGCCAAATAACTGGAAACATGCACTTAATTGAATCAGATTAAGGTAACCGAAATGTAATCTCCTTGACGATAATGACTGGTTCAACTATTTCAAGATTCCATGGTGCTGTGTGAAATGTGTCAGTGACACCGACACACACATGCGGTATTCTACGAACCCACATGTCTGAGCCTTAACCTTAATTCCATTATGTCTAACTGTAGTGAGGCATGACAGGCGACCCATCTCGATCGGTAAGAATATCCCATAAAATTATAATTTATCTTTGCAGTCAAGAAAATCGGTAAACCGTTCTTCCGCACCAGACTTCACCGACAAAGATACATTCCATGCTTGCTCTGTCATTAGAAGGTATACGGCCCAGAAGCTACCGAAAGTGCCATTTCGGATTACAAATGAGGATTCGACTGACATAAAGAAAAAAAAACTTCTGACAATTAGTAACGTAATGACTGACGTCAGAAGACAATGGACTCGTAGAAAGCGCGTTAAAGCTGACCCGACTAATGGATTGTAAAACAGAGCTTGCTTCATTAATAACTTTTCCCTGTAATTGGTTATTAATACAGACAATATTTGCATCCCTTGCCAGCGATCCATTATCGTAATGATTGTAATTACCGTTAATTCAATTTGACGGCAGGAAATGTCTTCGGAAAACAAGCATCTGATTTGTTTGGTTTTTTGACTGTTTCGGGTGTAAGCTCTTAGGCGGTTTCGGCTTTTAGTACTAATTTGTGTTTTTTTGTTTGGCCTTGATAGACGGCCGTTGGCAAGAACTCATCCAGTGAAGTGCAAAAATATCGTTTGAACTCGAAGCAGGGAGGATTTCGAAATTACGAGTTACATGGGCACTCAAGTATACGAAATTAATTATCATTAAAGACTATTAGATGGGATTTTTCATTTATTTATTTTTCTGAGAGCTGACGAGCTGGACATTGTTACAAAAGGATTTCGTTTTTGGTATCGGTTATAACTCATTTTTTTAATTGTCTGCTTTTGTCTTCTTTTGTCTGAGTTCCACAGTAATAGGGTGCTCGACGAATGATGAGTAAATCAAGGAAGCATATGTGTTATGATATGAAGTCTAAAGGAAATGTGTTTTTAGAACACATCGGACACTAATGGAATCAGTTCTGTGTCTTTCTGTCTGTCTGTCTGTCTGTCTGTTACAGGCCTTTTTCTCAGAGACCATTTGACGTAGACTATTAAAATTTAGAACAGTTGTAGAAATAAATCACCCAAACACAGACTTGAACTTAAAAAGTTGATTTTCCACTTTGGGGAGCTAGTTTTAGGGGAATAAATGGGATGTTAGAAAAAAATAAATTTTGAGGTCATTTTGTGCGATGTCAGACGAAAGCTCGATAAAGCACGAATTCCAAAATGTGTGAAATATTTTTGTTGTGCTACTTTTTTCTTCCTTATTACATACGAGTATTATAAAATCCAAAGTCTTTTTGTGTTAGTTGCCAATTGTATCGAGAACCGATTATCCGATTAACGTGCTTTATTTTTTTGTTCATAGATATGTTCTCTGGACAGGTTATAGCATATAAATAATCACAATATTCCTTTTGGGAGTTCAGATAATAGTCGAAAAACTGCATATCCGTGAGAAAAATTATGATTATACCCGCCCTAACTCAATAATGGCTTATTGGATTGAAAACCAAAAAAAAGGTGAAATTAGCAAATTTATCCCTGACTCATTTTTTTTTTACTATTACAAAAAGATGGATTTACTTGCAAACGATCGTAATCTATCGTAATCTCTGTTAGCATCTTTTTGATTTGAGATATGAGACATCGTCCTGCGTTGTCCTTAAGCTGAGCAATGTTTAAAACAATTGTTCAAATCATCGCCCACAATTTTCCTTCAGTGGAGACCACTGCCAGCCAGCAGTGGGTATCGTTGCAATGGTATGTGTGAAGGCGAACCTGTTGGGCGAGGGGTATTTGTTATTATTGTGCTAGCTCGTCGTTTGTTTTTTCTTCGCACTCTTTTTGTTTTCGCATACAAAACGAATACACGAGCAGTATGTGTATGTGATGTAATATATTCAGCCTTATTTTGAGATTCGAATGAATAGTCAATTCGTTTGATTGTGTCTATTCCTTCGAATGTTTTCTTTCGTATTTTGACATTCGTAGGAATAAAGTTCATTAACGAAAGATGTCATGAAATAAACTTAAATTCGAAATTGCAAACCTATGAATAATAACAGTTATTTCGAAGGAATAGAGTCTCAAAATAGAAATAATGAATGAACTTTCTTCGTTTCGTAAAATAAACTCTCTATTCCTTCGAATGTCAAAATACCCACCGTTCGACTTTTTCTCACTTTCGAATGAAAACGAATCTCAAAATAAGGCAAAAAATATCTTCTTTTTTTTTAAATTTTTTGCCAATATTTTAAACTTAATGAAACCCGCTTTTCTTCGGACAATTATTGCTGATTGGAGAATATACTATAAAATAAACAAAAAAAACTAAAAATAACAAAATTTAAACCAACAAATAAAAGTAACAAATTAAAAATATTTTGAAACGTCCAAAAACGATTTTGAATGGGAATGGTACATACCTCTTTCAGATGATGTCAGGAGGTGCGGAAAATTTACCTCATATGTGATGTAACCACAAATATAGTGACAAAACGGGTTGTGTCACTTGAAGACAGGCATATTTTGTATAATAAATTTTAACATACTTATTTATGGAACTTTAATAACAAAAAACCCATGTGCTTATTGTGTTCTGCAGTCCGAATAAAAAACTTTATTGTTCGACCAAATGCGTCCTCAAAACTTTCGTCAATCACAGTGATGCCAAGTCTTGGTAATTATTACAGTGATGCCAATTTATAGTTAAAGCATTCAAATGATTGCTTCTGAAACACCCTATTCCGCATAAGAATTCCATCTTAATTATCTTACTTGGAATTCCTCTCATATCGTATCCTTTGGATACCTTCCGGCATTATACGAGTATGCCTCCAGTTTTTAATATTTCGCTGTTTTCTTTGTGAAATTAAAATTAGAATAGGGTAGGGGTCCTCAGTTCTTTGCATTCTCGCTTGTGTGTTGATGAATCAACTTCTTTTTTGCCTTCCTTCCGGGTGTGCACGAGAATGCGTGCACATGCTGTAGCAAAATACAATCCGCCAATGATTATTCTAGCTAATTTAATTACATATGCGTAGGGTTATGAGCGTATCTTAAGAGATATACCCGATGGGAAAAACACAAAACGGTGTTCTGTTCCCAAGGAGTGCTGGGGCAAAGTGTCTTGCTCGCACTGAAGCTGTTGAATGTTGACTTCGAAAAGGATATGTGTTCATTTGCATTTACAGAACAGAAAACGAAATAATAATGTGCTAACAAAGCGAATTGAAACCTCCCTAGTGAAGGGGTTCAATTACTTTTCAAACAAGAGCTGTGTGGACACAAGTGGAAGTCTTACAAAAGAACCAGAAATATCACAAGCAGTAAACAAAATCTATTGTTTGCCTTTGAAATGGAGTTGTGGAATCGATTCGGGGACAAGGACTCGGAAATGATGTTCCGTAAGCTTTCCCGGTTGGCATGGTATGATGTTGAACACCTGTAATTTCCTGTTGGACGAACCCTTCTCTAGTTTTCGAAACAGAAAGAGGCGGAAGGAATTTTAGTATTTCAGTGTTGTCAGGAGTAAACATCTTTATTCTTAAAATTATTTAATAGTTAGTATCAACCATTGTCTTTAATAATTTAAAAAGTAATACTAAGACCGTAGTTAATCTCTCCGCTTTCATCCGCAGGCCTCCAATGGAGTCCAAATATTTATATTATTCAAAGTATTTTCCCATCTTTCGGGTAGTGATTGCGATTATATGCACACTTTATCGATTGCACCAAATTGAATTAATAAAAGTCGAAAACGAGAGTTAAAGTGTGCACATGCGAAATACAATTTATTAATGCAAAAAAGGGGTTGAAATCAATTTTCTATTACAACAGGTACTTAGCTTCGTTGGGTCAAGATGTGGTGTATGCAGCGACTGAGATCCAAGTGGCAGAGATCATGCATGATCGATTTTACGAGACCAACATTGTTCTCTCGCCCACGCACAAGTTTCGCACAAGCAACAGCATTGTTATTGCAGATCAGAGTGCGTTTGGCGATCGAACAATTGATTTGCATGAATGAGTAATTATGTAATTTATGTATGTACAAAACTAGTTTGGCCTGAAATCGGGTTTGGCCGGTAACATATGCATTCAGTCACGACATCGAAGACCACTAGTTATTAGCGGTGAGAGCAAAAATTATATGAACTTACAAGGTTACAACAGCAATGAATGGAAAGCAAAGGGATGACAAAGTATGTATTGGAAAGCGAAGGGATAGCAAAATATGTATTGGAAAGTAAGAGATTATAAATATGTATCGGAAAGTTAATATGAGAAAAAATGATAGTTAAATTAGAATAAGCAAAATGAAGCTAGTACCTAATAATTTAGTTTTAGGTTGAGATTTAAATGAATGTTTTAATCACAAACAGGTAGTATAAGATAACCATGTCGGATGAATGGCTCATCTTTAGATGCAATCCAAGAATCGACCCATTTTTTGTAATCTTCATAAGAAGTAAGCTTCTGCTCGGATAGCCTATAAGTCATCGATCGGAACAAGTGATAATCAGAAGGAACAATGTCTGGAAAATACGGCGGGTGGTGTAGGGTTTTCTATTTGAGTGTTTCCAAGTTTGTTTGGATCGGTTTCGCGACGAAAATTGTTATGCCTTTCAAAGTATTTCGGCCATTTTCCCTTTAATTTAACCAGAAATTTTGTGAAATTATTTCCCACCTATGATTTTTTTCTATAAACACGGGTACCGTGAAATAAATTCAAAAATTCAAAATTTCAACCCAAAATTGAAGATAGCCCTTATTTCGCCTTCACAATGTGACATAGAACATAACTAATTTTACACATTTCGCTCCGCGAAATCTAGCTGTAAATAATAAGCCAAAAGTAAAAATGAAATAAGTTCTCGAAATGTGTCATAATGATAATATAACTAAAATGGAAATAAGGCCCCAACAATTAATGAAAGAAAGAAGTAATAATGTCCGAATATTACAAATTACGGTACTTTGTTTGTGGGCACCGTAGCGCAAGTGGTTAGTGCGTCGGATTACTGAGCCAGCGGTCTTGGGTTCGAATCCCGCCGCAAACACCTAAAAGTTTTTCACAGTGCCCACCTCTTTCGAATGCCTGACAAGCATCAAAGAGTATCATTTGTCACGATTAAGCTCCTCAACTCGCCGTTCGGAGTCGGCAAAAAGCTGTAGGTCCCTTCCATTCGTGCAAAAATATAACACGCACACACAAATGGTTGCGAGAAGCAGGCCCAGGTTCACCTCGAGCTGTAGCGCCAACTAAGTAAGTAAGTAAGGTACTTTGTTTACGTTCAAAGTGCAAGCGTGAATCACGGGTCATGATAGTTCTTAAATTATTATTAAATGTGAAGTTATTGCCCACCTTCAGTGAGAAATAACTTCACATATTAAAGGAAATTATTTCCCACAAAAAAGCGAAGTTTTTGCCCATTTTCAGTGAGAAATAACTTCACATCAAAAATATGCATTTATTTCCCACTCGAGGTGAAATTATTTCCCATGTGAAGTAATTGCCCGTGAAGTTATTTCCCTGCACCTATTTGGCTTCGCAGTTGATGTTGGTGTTTGATGTTTTAAGCCATGACTTTCTGCGCTTTTGATTATCATAATGGATCCAATTTTCATCGCCAGTGACAATTCGATGCAAAAATACATTCCTATTCTGCCGTTGAAGCAGTTATTTACAGGTGAAAAGATGCATTTCGATGTTCTTTGGTTTCAATTCGTATTGGACGATTATAAATAACCACAAAGTTTTAAGCAGTCTCAATATATTCTATTGGAAAGCTCCCCAGTTAAACGGAAAGGAAGTATCTAAAGGCTTTCGGGATATGACTAGACACTTCGATTTATTCGCGTTTAAAGAAAATCCGGGTAATTTAGACCAACGTCCAATTACCTCTGGATCTTCATTTGCATCGCAGACTTCTGTCTTAATATGACCAAGTTAGCAGCTCATATATATATATTGTCGAAACTGTTTTTAACAAACCATATCAAATGCCTTGGAAAATCAAGGAACACCAAAAATGTTACTTTGTCTTTGTCTAACGCCTGTCGTATATCGTCAGTAACACTCAAAATGGCCGTAGTACAGCGAAATCTCTCACGAACACCCTGTTTAGCGGACAACTCGCTTAACTGACACCTTTTTCTAATTTCCCATACGTTGCGTTTTTATAAACCAACAGCTCTCATAAGCGGACAAAACAAAGACAAAGACCTCCGCTGCACGGAAGTGCATAAGGAACATTAATATGTCTTTGTAGTTATTTTTTTTAAAATCATTTAAAAAAAATAATCGTAAAACGTTTTGAGAAAAAATTGAGAGCAGGGCTATACTCTCAACATCATCGCTTCATTTCATCTTGTGCCGTACTTTTCAGTTAGTTTTTCCCTTAGTCGGCAGTTCCCCTACTTTCCGTACCAACTCATCGGCAAACTCGTTGACTTCTTCAGCAGACTGACCAGGCACTCAACATAGTCTTCCCTGGTTCTGCATAATGCCCTTAGCATTATTCGGCAGCTCCTGACTAGTGCCGATTTGGTAGTTAACGATTCTACCGCCTTAAGCGTAGCCTGATTGTCAATGTAAATAACAGAATCCTTATGCCGGATATTCGTTTCATTATCAGGACCTCTGCAGCCATAAGAACGGCTTGAAATTCTGCCTAAAAGAGACTGCAGGCATCCGGGAGTCTTATGGATACTTTTAGCTCAGTGTTCATGCAAAACATAGCAGACTCCGTTTCGTTTACAGTTTTAGATCCGTCCGTGAAGACTGCAGTATCTGTATGCCGAGTAACTGTATTATTTATCCACTCTTCCCGTACGGGGTTTTGTTGGTCTTGCCATAGCCGGGAAAAAATAAAAAAAAACAACACAACCAAATGAAACAACTTTCTGTTCAGTCATCACGATTGAAAAATAGAAAAGAACAAAAATAACAAAAGCAAAAAACTATGAGATGAGAAGCCGACATGCCATACACTGAGCTAATGCCCACCTCGAAAATAATCATCCAATTTGGCATATGTTACTCTGGTAACAGTTTTGAAACGCACAAATCTAAGTACAAACATCAAGCGGTTAGACATATTAATGTCAAAACGTCCCGTGGCTATCCACTCAAGAGAGATTTCACTGTACCGCTGCGTTTTCGCGGAAACCAGCTTATTTTGGAGTAAGCGTATTATTATTTCTCAGCTGGAGTGTAACAAAAAATGTTGTCCTCTATCTCCTTTCCTCTTCGGCTTTTACATGATATGGCGGCTGCCCTGTCGTAGTTCCTTGAGCGTCAAGTTAATTATAAAAAAAAAAATCATCTCTGAGGACAATTTTACATTTGCTTGTCAAACGCAGAATCGGACGGAGGGAAAACATTTGAATCAATTTTCAAGGGACAAACGCTGCTTTGAAAATCAACTGCGTAGAATACGGAGATATAAGCAAAAAGTAGTAATGAGAAATTCAACCGCAGTAAATTTTCCGTCATCTTTTCTTTTTTTTTTAAAGTCTTAACATTTTTGAAAATCAGTTAGCGTCAGAAATTATTTTCTTTGAGCTTAAATCTTCCACCGTAATCGTATTTCGTCATTAATAAATAATAATAAAATTCCACTGTATCTGGACGCCGAACCATCCAAAAGAACTTATAAAACGTTAATGTCCTTCGTCTGGAGTACCCACAGAAACAGATTATTTGAGTGCGGGTCGTCATCGAGTATTCCCTTTGTATCCTTCTAAGACACATTCTTTTTTTATGTACACATTTCAGACGCATAAATATCCTAGAACAAGGTCTGAATGCGACAGTAGTACCTCCACTCACTGACCAAATAACGAGAAATGAAAGGTAAGCCAAATCCAGCTTCACCACAAACCACTAAACACTGGTGTAAAACCATCAACAAATTATTACTCCAGAATGAGGCAACTTACTACGTTTAATCAATTGAACGCGCTCGCATACTGACACCGAAATGGACTTCGCGGCGGCCCTTTGCATCCCTGGTCCTGGGTTTCATTGAAGAATGTAATTTCAAGGTTAATTTTACGCAAAACTAGGACAAGCACAGTAACAACAGTGAGCTCCACACTTTATATGCCTATCGCCTGAGGAAGTCCTTTTGAATGTTTCATTCCAGCGCCGGCGCACTACGAATCATTCATAGAATGGTCACTTCCATTCATCTAGCGATTTCCATTTGATTCCATTGAGGTCTAAGGATAACAGAAGGCCATGGATTTAATACAACTTACTAGTCCTTCGACATTCTTTGCTCGGTTAACACGTCAAATCGGAAGGACGAAATTCTCAAAACCATTCAACGAATTATAAATTTCAAACATTGGGGTTGGTATCGATGCTCGGGGTGCATTCTTATAAAAGAATTCGTGCGTAATACACACAAAGTGTTTAACGGTTTCCTTGCTTTTCGGTTGTGCGTTTTAATACCTTATATCTGTTGCTCTAATTTGTATTAAATAAAAAGAAAATATAAAATCTCTAACAAAATATTATAGCCAGTGTATATAAATTATTTCTTATATGAAAATAAAAATATATTAAAAAAAAATAAATTATTTCTTATATGAAAAAAAATATATATTAAATAATAAAAATATTTTAAGATTCTGTGAGTGCTTGTGACATTGTTTTATTCGAAGGATAAAAACAGTTTTCTTGGATTAAATACTATGCCTTCAGATTAATCAGCCGCAGACTCACATTTGTATTTGGATTAAAGGAATATTTTCATACCTACAGTTTCCGGTAAGGTTTGTTAAATTTAAATTGTAATTCTTGTTTAACTTCTTTGAAAGGATAGATTTAAAGTTGCTGTCAGCATTGGTGTTAGTTATTTATGTGTTAAGTGTTCGATAATTGAGTGGAAGCCCAAGAAACTGTTTAAACGTTCTTATCGCATACTTGATTAACCGTCTACAGAAGGTTATCACTTTAATCCAATTCTATTCCAACTCAACATTTTTTGCGCTCTAACCTAAGCTCTAGGCTGCTTTTCGTCTGTTGAATTAACGTATCGAACGGTGCCAGTCCGAACATACATAGCTGAATGGTATGAGAGATACAGCCATTTTTGTCAAGATTTTTGTAAAAAACGACGTAAAAATTATTTGTGATTTTGATGCAAATTTGAATTTTTAAAATAAATACTTTCTAACAGCTCAATCGATTCGGGAATTTTTTTGTCAAGTTGTTTGAATATGTATTTTGAATATTTGTTGCTAGTTTGATTTTTGAAAAAAATTGTTTGTTCAAATCGAGTTTTTGTGAAGACCGTCTGTGGACGGTCTTAGTGGCTTAAGCCTTTTCGGGACGGCTTGCGGGGTAGCATATTCAGAAAACTTAAGTGATTTACACAAAATCATAACCTTCAATATAAACGGTTTAGCACAATAAACCTGAAATCTGATAGCTGGAAACACATATAGATACCGTAATTAAATTTTTGGAAAACGAGCTGGTACAGATTTCAACCAAATCGGAGAAAAACTGTGGTTGTTAGGGATTTTTATGCTTTGGTAGTACATATGTTAATGTAAAGTGTTCTTCAATAGGGATATTACAATTTGGTGTTTTAATTCAAACGTCCCCCTACACTTTTTCTATGCTCTTCCTACTGCTTATAATGATGAAAAGATATAGAAATGACAATGTACGAATTTCGCTTGAGCATTGCGAAAGAACTCTGTGCTGCTTATGAAATACGATCCGTTGGCCGCCCATCATCTGCTGCACAGCCAGCCTTGAGCAATGGTGTTGGTAAAAAAGCAGCTCATCAAAGCTGGCAAGTGCGAGATTTGACGAAGAACATAATTTTCTGAATGGGGATCGAAAAATTCGTGTAAGTTGTGTAAAAAATCCGATACACACATATTTTGTACCAAATTTAACATTCACTTGTGTCCTGCCAAAGCCAAAAACTGTTCCACAAAGTATCACGTAGGCAAATGATTCATCGTCTATTAGTATTTACCTGTTTAGGGTAATGTATTGAGCATATACTTTGAACAAAAACGATTTTTTTGTACTTAAATTTTACAACATATGTTTTATAATTTTTCACCAACCCACTGGCTTTTTCACAAGGTGCTTCCAAGTTAATTTTTTTTGACAAACAGACTTCACATTCGTGTTTTCCAGCCTAAATTCATACTGGAACCAAAATTCTCATAACAAAATACTTCGTATTTTGATTTCAGTGGTTAAAGGGTTAAATTCTATTTTTGCGGTTATATGTTTATTTATTTATTTATTTAAAAAATTCATTGTACCTGTAAGATGAGTCTTTTAAATGCGTTCTAGCTTGGTTTAAATATTAACCCATTATTGACGAGAGTCCAAAATGTTCGATACAAGCCTGAAATTTTAAGGCGCGGCTTGTTTTGTGTGCAGAAACCTAGATCAGATTTTTTAAATTTTTTTTTTTAATAAGGTTTGGTCACACTAGGCCGTTACATATATGTAACGTTAGTCCTGATACCATAAACATCGTATAAATAATAAGCCTGTATACATGCAAGCAAATCATGTATTTTATTTCAGTATTACTTTACTTTAGGTGGCCCTACAGCTCAGGGTGAACCTGGGACTGCTTCTCGCAACCATTTGTGTGTGCGTATTATATTTTTGCACGAATGGAAGGGACCTACAGTTTTTTGCCGACTCCGAACGGCGAGTTGAGAAGCTCATGACAAATGATACTCTTTGAATGCTTGTCAGACATTCGAAAGAGGTGGTACCGTGAAAAAAAACTTTTAGGTGTTGGGCCCGGGCAGCATTACGTAGTAGTCCAGCGCACGTGCATTTTATTTCAGTATTATTTTTATTTATTTCATAAATTTAAAGATATGTAATGAAATTTCTGGAAGCAAGCTACACATAAGCCTACATCGCACTTAGAACACATTGTAGTACAGTGTGATCTGCATAGCGAACCTGCACATCGTCATCATCGTCCACTCGATCGTAGCGAGCATTAGCATGTTCGGTTTCCATTTTATGTCTACGAAAACCATCAGGAGGTATCGGGTCACCAAGAGTCCGCCAATAAAACCGTGCTATCGAATGTTTGAACTGAAGTCCGGGTAAATTGGAGCCAGCTTTTTTGTAGAGTAACCAAGCGTTTTGATTTGAAACATCTATCAGTCAAAGCCAAGTTAAAATGGACTACCACCATTTCTTCCCTCTAACACCTATTCGGTAGTTGTTTATATTTCGGTCCATACGGTTCGTGCTACCCATGTTTGCATAATACCATGCAATTGCATAGGGTCGTAGAAGATCCATAGCTTATGCTCTTTCCGGAAATATGTGGACACTTTTGTAACTGGATTTTTTCCAAAAAGTATAGACGCAACACTCACAATGGAACTGTCAACCCATTTCAGCAGAATTACAATTCAATTGTACCACGATTTCCATTCTTCAATTCCTTTTTATTTCTTAACTGACAAGAAGCCGGAATGCAATTTTCCCGGATGGTTCCAGTTCCGTTATAACCTCTTTGTTTTATCCTACCAAGACGAATAATACAAAAAGTAATCAGATACAAAGCCTGCTGCATACGGACTTATGTTACATAAATGTATTTTCTGTCACAAATTATGTTATGTTATATGCGGACTAACGTTACATATATGTAACGGCATCCAAAAACCTGAGCGATCAGGCAAACGGATTTCCAAAAAATATTTTTGTTTCAGGTATTTGCTTCTATACATATTATACAATAACACAACATTCATATTTTTTCTTACAATATACAGTAAGTTCACTAAAATAATTAACAAACAAATGCCTACCTTCCGCTCATCCCCATTTTGCTATGAACTCAAATTCAAATATGTAAAAAATCTTCTATTGTCAAAAAAATCACAACCAAAATGCAGTATTTTCGTGTTATTCTCTTTAGAATCCTTTACACTTTACATTGCATAAATTTTAAACTCAGATGTCAATGAAAAACAAATAGTAATTGTTTTAAACAAATAAGGTGACCCAGTGTTACATTTATGTAACGTTAGGCTAAAATGGGTTAATATTAAATATAATGTATAAAATATGATGAAAAGAATAAAACAATATTTAGAAATAGAATAAAAAGATGAAAGTTACAGAAAGTTTAAGACTGAGATAGTTGAAGAAGGGGAAATTAGTTAAAGCAGACAGAAAAAAAACCGGCCAAGTGCGAGTCAGACTCGCGCTCAAAGGGTTCCGTAGTTTTAAAACTAGTTATATTTTGTATAACTGTTTCGTTTCGTTAACACAAAAAACGAAAACCAGCCACCTTTATATTCTCTTTACAAACTTATAATAAGTAATATTATTCGCTATGAGAAAATTGATAAACATTAGAACGCGGCTGAGTTTGTAGCGCATCCACTAGCCTTTTTTGCGCTGTACTACTGAGTCCAGGGGTCTCAGGTTCGTTTCCTTGCAAAATCCGTATTTTTATTTTTTTTTATGGCAACACAATTATAGATATCCTTTAATTTTCCCAAAATAACTGTTAATCAAGTAGTGATAATTTCATTTAAATTGGTCTAGTAGTTTACGAGTTAATCGGTTGAGAAATTGCATTTTTCGAGATAAAATTGTATTTTTCGACGTGAATATCTCAAAAAGTATACAACTTACGAGACTCGCGTTATTTTTCTTAAAAAATATAGTTAATCACCTACGAGCTGTGATTTTTTCATATTTTTGACTTAAGTAGTTTCTGAGAAAAAGTTCTGGTGCTTTTTGTATGATATTTTTCACATATTTTTGGCAATAACTCCCAAAGTTTCTAACGGAAAAAATTAAGAAAAATAATTTGAGCACTTTCAAATGGTATCCCACATGATATCTTTTTCAGATTATTTTTTTCAGATTACATTTTACCCACCCTGTATAGTTGTTTCACAATATTTTTGAGTAATATTTTGTCCATGTATGTGGACCACCATAATAAGTGTGCCAACTTTCATGTTTCTAGGAAGAACGGTTCCTGATGTTTTTATCGTGACAGACATCTTTGAGTTAGAGCGAACTTATAATGGTTCCGTATTACCATATGGGTACGGAACCCTGAAAAGATAATTCCAATGAAGAAATACTTTTTTTTTTAATGCGTTGGTGCTGTTTACATTTTAAATATTGGGGGGGTAGAAGGTTCCAAAGTTGAATGGCGTAAACAAAGGCCGTTTTCGAAAACGTCATCTGCATCAAATTGCTTTTTTCCAAATGTTCTTAAACGCAAACTGCACATACAAAACCCTTTGTGTTGCAAATGTTGATCGTCATTTGACGATCAAATTGACGATCAAATGACGTTTTCGAAAATGGCCAAACAAATGACGAGTGGTGAGTGGTGACTAGATATTTACGTCTGGCGGCCTGGGAGGTATTAATTGTAGTGTTCTTTGTGTTGTTCCGAATTGAATTTTACTATGTAGATACGCTGGTTCTCTAGTTAAAATAATTTTATGTTTTTTTTATTTAGCGTATGGATAACATATTACATTAATTATTTTTTATATTAACAGCGTACGTATACATACATGTACACAAACACATATTACGTATATAATCACATTAAATCATTTTAAATTAGCAAACATGAATAATATTGCAGTCAAAGCTATAGTACAAGATCTAAGTTTTGTAGCCAGTCTATCACAGTTGAGTTGTTGTTGGCATCCGCGAAGTCTTGGATATCCCCTGGGTAGGATCGTTTGTTGCATTCCGCAACAATGTGGTAGATAGTCTGGCGTTGAGCTCCGCAGTCGCAAGCGGGAGAGTTTGAGCTTCCCCATCGAAACATCGTGTCTGCGCACCTTCCGTGGCCAGTTCGGATCCTGTTGAGCATAGTCCAGGTTTTTCGCGGTAAATCGAACCCAAAGAGTTGGCATGGTGGATTCCGAATGATAATTTTATCAGCTTGCATTGATGCTGCCCATTTCGCTGCCCAAGTAGAGTTCAGGTTGAAAGCAACATGTCCTAACTCTTGGGCGAGCCTTATGGTTGGGTTCCGAGACCTAAGTCTCTGATGGCGTGAGAGGAGCTTAGCAATGTCGTCGTGGATAGGTAATTCAGCGTTGGCCAACACTTTAGAGTATTCCCTTAGGAGTGTGTTTAATCGGCGCAGCTGAGGTGGGGCGATGTTGCTCAGTACAGGAAGCCACCGTATTGGCGTTGATCTTATGGTGCCGGATATAAGTCTCATGGTGTTGTTGAGTTGGCTGTCCACCTTGCACGTGTGGACACTGTTTAACCAGACTGGAGCGCAGTATTCCGCAGTGGAGTACACGAGCGCTAGCGCCGCAGAGCGGAGCGTTGATGCACTTGAACCCCAGTTTGATCCAGTGAGTTTTTGTATGATGTTGTTGCGAGTTTTTAGTTTTTCGGCAACATTTGTTAGGTGTTGTTTGTATGTGAGCGATCTGTCTAGCGTTACGCCTAGGTACTTCGGGTTTCGGCTGTGCTTAAGTGAGGTGTTGTTAAGCTGAACATTCAATTTATGATTGGCTAGTTGGTTCGTGAGGTGAAAGCAGCAGACTTCTGTTTTGGCCATGCTTGGGCACAGTCTCCATTGTTTAAAATATACATTGAGTCGCTCAAGGTCTAGGGTTAGGGTTCTCTCTGTATTCGCGATGTACTTGTCCCCTGGGGCAAGCCGTTGTTGAGTTTCCTTACTCTACTTTTATTCTGGTTGATGAAGACTTGGAAAAGGCGATTTGAGAGTAGGTTGTTGATGAGACGCGATATCCTCAGACACGGGATTGCCTTCAGTAGTTTGAAAATAAGCCCATCTTTCCAGACGGTATCGTACGCTGCGGTCAGGTCAACAAAGGCAATGGATGTTTTAAGCCCTTCTTCGAATCCTGTCTCGATGTGTGTGGTCAATGATAGCACCTGATCAGTGCAGTTTCTACCCGTACGGAATCCAGCTTGTTCGACGGGGACGATCGCGTTGATGCTATGGTTTATCCGATTATAGATAAGGCGTTCGAGTAGTTTATAGCAGGTACTTAAGAGCGCTATCGGGCGGTAGCTTTCCGGTGCGTCTCTGGGTTTGCCAGGTTTTAGAATGGCTATCACTTTCGTTCGCCTGAACGCCGTTGGGATTACTCCTGATTCTAGTATGTTACTATAGAACTCCGCTAGCCATCGCCTTGTATTATTACCGCTATGTGCAATAAACTCCGGGTAGATACCATCGAAGCTCGCCGCCTTTCCTTTTTTTACTGCCGAAATGGCGGTGCTAATCTCGTTGAGTGTAAACCTGCCCGAGAACTGTGATGTCTGAGGGGTATTGCTCTTGATGTTCCTTAGCGCGCGTTTTATGGTGACTGTGTGTTCCTTATCCACGGGGGCACGAGCAACGTTTACGATGCGGTTGGCTACTTTGTTCGGGTCCATACTAGAGCTTGTGATTTTGGAGCTGCTGCTTCCTCCGAGTTTGCGTAGGAGACTCCATGCTTTCCTACTAGAGTGGGTGGAATCAAGGTTGTTGACCGTTGATATCCATTTCTTTTTACGAGTCTCGTCAAGCGATCTCAGCAGCTCTTTACCAATTTCGGCGTCTCCAGACGCCTCGAAGTTATCGTATAGTCGTTCACTTTCTGCGGTCAATCCAGGAATGTACTCTTTGCGAAAACCTCGGGGAATATGTTTTTTGGCAATTGCCATGACTATTCCTACAAATCTGGTGTAGTTTGGTGGCAGAGGGGGGATGAACCTTAAACATGAATCCAGCTCTTTTGAGAAGCTGTTCCAGTTTGCTTTGGTGAAGTTCCAACGCGGCTTCTGTGTGGAGGTAGTAATAGGAATTTGCATTCCGACGTCGATCACGACTGGGCGGTGCTGGCTTTGCGGGAAGTCTGGTAAGACTATTCTCGAGGCAGGGAGGGGATGGTGTTCCGCATCGCAGGTGACGAAGCATAGATCCGGATTGTAACCTCTTCGCCATCTCCGGGAAAAGAAGGTGGCTTTGTCTTTTGCGTCGAAGATGAGATGCATTTCGTTTGAATCTGCCCATTCCATGAGCTTGTCACCATTGTCGTCATTATTTTCATATCTCCACATATTGTGGTGGCTATTGAAATCGCCAATGAAGACTGTGGGTTGATCTGGAACTTCGAGAACATGTCCAACCAGTCGTGTTACATGTCCAATCATGACGATTTTCCGTACTAAGGTTGGTTTGTGTGTGCATTATTGATGTAAATGATTTGTTAAATCTTCTTCGCACATATGCAGCTTTTTTCGTTTTTCCTAATGAACTTTACACTTATTTTCTTTACTTTTTGTTTTATTGTTTTTTAATTAACTAGCTGATCCGCTCGGCTTCGCCCGTGTAATTCCCAACGCCACTTGCGGGAAGTTTTTGTGATTTTATTATTACATAGCTGTCCCGCCCGGCTGCGCCCGTGTCTAGAAAATATAGTGTTACTTACAATACATACATTGTCATTTTTTTCGAAGAATCAAAGACAGTGCGAACGCACCCCAAGCTTTGCAGTCTATCAATAGCCGTGTTTTATTATCCCCGTGATCTGATCCGGATCAGATCAGAATAATAAAACAAACCAGATCAAAGTTCTGTGTTGTGGTGATTGTACAAGCTAAGTTCATTTTGACATTTAGTGCGAAGTTGCCATGCGAATGAATATTTTCTTTTAAATGAAAATTGAATGCGCTTGTTTTATTTTTTAGGAGGAAATTGTAAATTTTGATTAACAGATACCGAATGAGAATAATATTTTGCAGCTATAATTTCAGTTTCACATCGCTTAGATATCATTATGAGCAGAAAAATTAATTTATTCGAACAAAATAACATTAATGATATTTGGATTGCCAATAATATTTTTATATTCTAATCTGGCAACATTTACCCTTGGCAATTGTCGATAATACAGCAACATTCACAAACTTAAGTGTACCATAGTGAGAAATAGTCGAACTAATTTTTGGATCACGAAAATTGATCTTGACAAGAAGCAAGATCTCGGATTGTTGTTGTAATGCACACAAACTTATTTGTTGATCTGATCCGGATCAGATCATGGGGATAATAAAACACAGCTAATATATACAATCCACAAGTGTGGATTCTAAGTATTTGTAGTTTGAATAAATGACATTTCGCAAGAAAGTGGCATTTGTTACAGTGTTTTTATTTTTGCATTAATTTAAATAATATTGCGAATAAATTAATTTAAATCAGCCTATAATAGGCACAGGATGTTAATGAACTGCAATACGAAGTTTTACTTCATTGTGTGCATTAGTTTTTGTGTTTGTCTAACCGAAAGATTGACAGGTAAGAGCGTCTCACTGAGATTTATATATTAATAAGATTTAAATTTAATACTGTTTATATGAAAATTATTTACGGGGAAAACTACATTTTCGTAAATATCTGCACCCCAGCGCCACCTATCCGATCGAAATTTTGCCAAAGAATTTATTTTTATTTAAATATTTTTTTTTTTTTTAATCTACACACGCTAAAGGGGATATGAATACCCTTATAATGTTTACACACAGCGCGAGCACACGAAGGACGAGAATGAGAGACAGACAGATCGAACTAGTGGTAGGAAACTCAGATGATGGTGTGAATTTGAGCCAATTCGGTCCATATATAAGAACGCAACCTACGGGGTTCTAGCATTAAAAAAAACCACCCGGAGCACCACACGAGCATATGGTGTGAATATAAGGTGAATAGGTTCAGTGGTTCAGCCGTGATAGTCGAACATACATAAGCACCAACGTTTTTATATATTAACATTATTTTTTCTTGAGTTTTGGAAATATTTGCCCATCTGGGATTTTCGATTTTCCGTGATGAGCTCGGTCCCGACCATCCCAGTTAATCGGAACTACACTGTAGTATGATATTTTAAAAGCGCAGTTAAGGAACAGCCAGTTATTAATTTGGTGTGGTCGGAGATATGTTCGTGTCTTCCAATGCCGAAGATAAGCCTCGCGTAGCTGTTATAGGCTACTTCAATTTTTCTTTTGGATTCATGATCCATGTCTGAAAATACATAGTTCGCAACCGTAAATTGTCATTGGTAAAAACAAGGCTTTCACAAGCTTAAGTTAAACATCAACCGGGAGATATTTAGCCGTTGGACTTAGGCCACGGAGGGCACAATAGATTTTAGATATAGATATCGCAATTAAAATCGTTACTAAGTTAAACTCCCTAATCCTTTCGAGAATATGTAGATTCCCTTGGAGAATTGTTGATGGAAAGAAATCTTTGTTTCTACTTCTGTTAATGATCATAGCTTTTGTTTTTGTCGGATTCAGATTGAGCTTATTTTCTACCGACCAAATGAAAACTTCATACAGTTCCCTCTCCATTTTGTCTATGGCCGAGTTTTTATGCAGTTTCAGAAATACTGTATTATATTTGTACATCATCGGCGAAAATGTGATGCTCACAGGTGGTGAGGCGTTCCGTAATATCATTTATAAAATATGTGAATAGAAGTGGGCCCAACACAGAGCCTTGCGGAACTCCTGAGGGTACATGTACGTGTGTGACCGATTAGAGAGATATGAGGACATAAGTCGACATAGGGAGCTCTCAAATGAGAATTGGTTTTCAAGTTTACGAACTTCAATGCTATGATTGACGCTAACCAAACCTTCTCGTATATCCTCACAGACCTTTAAGAGTGATGTAGTGTAGTTGTGCCTTACACGAAAACCTGACTGAAATTGAGTGATTAGGTTTTTATTCCTGAAGAACTCGATAATTTGGTTGCTGACAATGGTTTCGAAAACTTTGCTCAGGAACGAGAGGATTCCGATTGGACGGCATTCTATTTTAGTGGTTGGTGGTTTTGGCACAGGTAAAACTTTGGCAATTTTCCAGCTTTTTGGAAAGGTAGAGGTTGTTATAGCCGTATTAGAAATGTGTGTAATCTGATGAAGTATAATAGGAAGGAGAATTTTTATAAAATCTGGGTGAACATTATCCGCACCCATAGCTTTAGACTTTATTCTTAACATAGCTTGGCAAACGCATTTTGAGAGAGCTAAGCTCTCACCTAGTCTATGTGAGAATTGCCTTAGGTCGTAGCAGCTAATCCTCATCCAGTCCAATTTCCCTGAGGAATCGCAACAGGAGACTGGGTGCAATGAGTGGCAGATTCTCTACTGTAAGTTGGTGTTTACCCAAGCACTGGAATCCTTTCTGGGTTAATGCCCACCTTTCCACCAGTATGTGTTCTGGAGTTTCATTGTACATCTGATAGACCTATCTTCCTGAGATGGCCCGTTGGAAAAGCAGTCACGAGCTTTGAATCTCTGCAGGTTATATTTTTTTCCCTGTATTAGACCCCGAGTTTTTGTCTAGGACTCAGTCTTGTTTTTCTTTTCCAGTAATTTTGGTGTATTCATTAATGCTGCAGAAAGGTTAAAGACCCAGGGCGGGTATAGCAGCCCTTTTCCTGATAAGTTTCGCCGCCTCTTCATTAGCTTTTATCGCCAGGTGTCCTGGTACCCAGAAGGTGACTTGCTTTCTTCGCCCATTCTATTAAGTTTGTCTAGGTATTCCCAGATGATCCTAGATTTGATAGCATGAGCGCCAATATCCTTGATAGCTTGTTTAGTTCCTTGCATATGTAGTTGTTTCACAATATTTTTGAGTGATAAGTATTAGACATGTGGACCGCTGACCAATGTCTGCGACAGACATTTAGGAGCGGACTTATAATAACAGCTATACATTGAATTGTGATTATGATAAAATGGTAGAATGCGGATAAAGAGGCATAAAAGAATGTCAAACCAATAATTAGAACGAAAAACACACAGAACAGAAATGTAATTGACACAATTCGAAATGCATATCGTATCAACACCTTTACTTAAGATTCAGAGAGTATTTGAAGTGAAAAGTAGATGGTTGGGAATAAGATACGAAACAAAGTGTTTTAACAATTTCTCAACTGTCGGAAATAGTATCTGATTCACAGGATATTTTTATGGTAATTTCAACATGAGTCCTTTATACCACATTTCGGGCATGAAAGGTGGCGGTGTGGTAATTGCTATGCAAACATCGATTTCGTGCATGTAAATTAATCAAAACCATTTGATATCGACCGACTTTTTATTCATGTCGACGCTTACAATGTATATTTATTTATAGAACCACCTTACAGCTCTTTTAAATTACCCAAACAGAAGTCGTATAAACAATTGCCATGCACGAGTAATTACGACTGTAATGCCAGACTTACATAAGCTCACCGCATATAAATTGGATTTATAACATTGTTCGATGCCGCCGCTTCCATTATGTTCATATACCGCCACGTACACAAAATGAATCAAAATGTAAATTTGTTACCTTAATTCGATTGAAATTGGTTATATACACGTGTACATCAGTAACGTCGAACCTGCTCTAGTGATTGCTCGACCAGTGTTTGCTTTCAAATGCTGATTGTTGGCATTGACTCGTGCCCGTGACGTACCCCTAAAGAAAATAAACTAGGGGTGTCAAATCACATGACTAGGCGGTCAACTCATAAATCTTCGTCGTGGGATGATCCAATCGTCAAACTTGTCCTCCAGCTAATCGAGCGTATCATTAGCTGTATCGCACATAGCGCCATCTAGTTTGAACCACATCTCTTTAATTTCAATGATCTCAAGATCTGTGAAAATCTACTCCTTAGATTTTCATACACTGAGCAGCCACCTTACCTCTGGTGGGGGATAGCTCTCAGTGAGTGACCGATGCTAAGTCTACTACTTAGCTTTTTCAATGTTAAACAGCCACCTTACCTCCGGTGGGGGGATAGCTGTTAGTAAGTGAAAGAAAAACTGAACCGTTTAATGGCTAAACTCGATCAATATTTATTTCCAATATCTTAAAGACTATTTATACATAAAAATTGCTTACTACTACTTATTACTAATTGCTTCGACGGAAGCCGCAAACAGCAGGCGCAACTCTGAATCAGCTGAAACGGCGGAACCAATTAATTAAATACTAGTTTACCAGTGCGAATAATTTCGCATCTAGAAACCCGTAGGTATGGGTTATAACTTTACTCATATGTACTTTTTCGAAATTGTTTATACTGATGAACAAATTTCAGTTGATAAGCTTTCGATCAGTGTTAGAATCACTGAAATCGGTGAAGAAATAAACTCTCAAGAGGAATCACAAGCTCTTGCGCTAGCGATTTAATTATATAGATAGATAGCTAAAGTATGTCGTGAGTGGGCAACCTTTTGTCGATGGAGCCAGGGCTGATGTTGATTGCTGGAGTTGGTGTCGCATTTTGTTGATGAACTCATCAATCTGCTAACAGAAATTCAAGCAACATAGCTTAATAGCGGTCGGCATTGACGGGTACGGCTCTTCACTCCTCATTTTGGATGAAGCCCGAGTACGCCGCCATACCATAAGACGTGGTGAGCTTTTCGGGATGCAACGGCATTTCATAACACTAAACTTGTGTGTACACAAGTTGCATCCCGAAAAGCTCACCACGTCTTATGGTATGGCGGCGTACTCGGGCTTCATCCAAAATGAGGAGTGAAGAGCCGTACCCGTCAATGCCGACCGCTATTAAGCTATGTTGCTTGAATTTCTGTTAGCAGATTGATGAGTTCACCAACAAAATTCGACACCAACTCCAGCAGCTAACATCAGCCCTGGCTCCATCGACAAAAGGTTGCCCACTTATCCAAAAATCCGAATCATCTGAGAATATGATTTTTTTTGGTCGAAGTCAGGATCATCTTCCAAGTGCTCAAAGACCCGATGTGATTGTTTGCCTTCAGCTCTTTAGTCAATACGATAGGATGTAGGCCTAAATCATTACGAGAAATTTTCCAAGTTGACGTCGGGGAAAGCCCCAATTATTGCGATGGTCGTGAAATTGACAAATTTGGCTGTAGCTGCGATAGTCTCCTCACTTTGTGTATAGAGTGAACTCGAGCTCAAACTTTTCCACGCTCTTCTACACTGACTAAGTTACAACAGATCAAAAACAAACGAACTGCTTCAAAGTTCAAAGCTCTAGCGAGAGCTAGGCAACGCATAATAGGCAAGCTATTCTCCGACGACCTTAAAGAGATATCTGGGAAAAGTATTGGAGAGCTGATCCTCTTCCTAAATTCCACAGGATGGATATAAATATCCTAACATTACTTTCTAATAAACGGGTCACCTGAGGTTGTGATATCAAAACGGTCGACGCTCCATGCGCTTTTCTTCCATCGAAACCACAACTTCTACCTACCCTTTCCACACTGCGGCATATAACGGTTGACTTTGACACTATACTAAATATTCTGACTCCTGAAAGTAAAAAAGAATAAATCAAGAATCTCTATTGACAAAAAGGTTTAACCTTGAAAGACCATTTATCTGAATAAGACCTCTCCTCTTATTTCTTTCTTCATATGGCTTTATTAGTTATTTACTTACCAGTGTTAACTCGTACTCGTCCTCGCACAGGATTCCTAAGCCTGCTCCCGCAGCAGTAATTAATAAAGTTCCACAAAAACCTTTTCAGTCATGTCTCCCGCGTCCTTTTTTTTTATAGTTTTTACATCAAGGCTGCAATCTTACATTCTCTCACTCTGTGCAAGTAACAATGACGGCTGATGCTGACAGCTGTCATCTACCCTCACAAGGGAAGGCAACTGAGAAAACAAAGTGTCAGAAGGAAGTAGTAAGAATATTGCAACATCTTCCGGGCCGATTTTCACTTTGTTTGTTTTCATATATTTTTTGTGTGATATTACTGCGCTTATTTCAGTTTGCATTTCACTTACTTACATATAACCACAAAAATAAGTTTGCCCGCTTCCATTTCTTATTGTTTGTCCCACAGATGAATGTGCAGCGATAAAATTCGAAAGAAATGTACATAAATGCACGGGTGTCTGCTTGTTGATAGCGGATAGTGTAACTGACAACTTGTCTGTTTGAAAACTGAGGCGGAACTTTGGTGTGTGGATTTGCATTTAAAATAAAATTTGACGTAGCGCTGAAAAGAGAATAGAGAGATAGAAATGATTTTTTATTTTTATACTATTGGAAACAATAATTATATTTCAAAAATCTGTTTGCATGGCATTGCCGTCTGCCTAATTGACAATTCTAAAAATTTCAAGATAAATACAAAAAAAAAAACCAATAGCAAAGTAATTTTTTGTTATTTTAAAAACTTTCATGCAAGATTCTCTACCTATATCGAAGGGCAAGTTCGCAGTACCTAGTATCTAGTCCTTACACAACGCAGATTTAACATTTTCAGATTTTCCGCTTTTCCTTTAAGTTTTTCCAAATTTTCTTCTTTTCTAAACCTTCCAAATTGGAAGTATCCAATTTGGCCCAGTCATTTTTAAGATTTAAGCATCTGAACAGACCACGATTCATTTTTACTTATCGGTATTCGCACTATGAATCCTACGCATCCACTGTGGGTCTGCTCATACGTCGATTAAAATGGAATTTTTCCACTATAAATATATCGAAAACGTATTGTTTACCGTGACATTGTGTTCACCTCATTCATATTTAACCGATTTGGTCTGGCCAGACCAGCGTTGTCAGGTTTTGGTGGAACAAATTCCCTTTTTTTGCATGGAAAAAAAAATGTTTTCCCCGATTTAACGTTTCATTTTCCCCGTTTTTCATTTACTTTTAATTTCATTAATTTTCCAATAAAACACTACTTTTTATGCAGTCTTTTTTTTTCAATTAATAACATAACAGTATAATAGCACTTACAGTATATAAAATAACTGAAAAAGAAAACATTTAAGTTTTACATACACTGCGGTTCACTAGATTAGAAGCACCTTACTTCGGGAGATAAAATTGATATTTCTCCTGTTATATGTCAGCGAAGCAAATCAAATATGGTGAAAGTTAGAGTAGTTTGTATTGATTTCGTAACCAAGTTTTAAAAAAAATTCAGAACGACATAGCGGTACCTGGAAAACCTTTTTGTCGAATGAGTCAGAAATAATTGCATTTAAATCGGTTCATAGGATTAAAAGCAGTAAAACTACTATCGTTGTTTGTGAAGAGATTTCTTTTGTTTTTTGCATAAAAAGTAAATTTTGTCAATAAGAAAGGGTTAGCACAAACCACTCTTTCTTTCACCATCCTTTTTTGTTCTAGAACTGCCAGATAGAGCATTTTCATTTCCCAAAATTGTCTGCTTCTAATCTAGTGAACCGTAGTGTACATTGACGCATTGACGCATTGCCACACTATTCCTGTGATATTTTCAATCTATTGCTTTACTTAATACAATATGATTTATTTATTGAAAGTGTCAATGAATAGAAACATTTTCAACATTGCAATGCAGTTCATTTTCCCCGTTTTGAAATCTTTTTCACCGTTTCCCCTTTTGGGTTGAAAATCACCGGAAACGGGGAAAAATCCCGCAACCTGGCAACGCTGGGCCAGACCCATCGCTCATCGGAGGGTTAAGCTTGTCGCTCTGGCACTCTGTAGTTTCGCCACTCAGTATGTCGCCTTAGCTTGAGGCAACCTAAAAAAAATAGTATGTCCTTGGTTGTTCCATTCTTTAAATCATTAGATCAGCGAAATTCTTTATGGGGGCTAAGCCGCCTAGCCCTGAAAAGTGCCGGGCATTCAAAAAGCCCCTCTCGACCACCTCTAAATAGAGCCGACATTCGGTCTCGTTAGGCAGGCCTAAATGTTTTAGGTGGTATCGTAGATGATAATGAAAGATGTTTCAAAATCCTCTGGACTCATCAGCAAACCAATTGATCTCATAGATTAAGAATATTTTTTCAAAACCGACTATTCATTCGAATTCCCTAGCCGTGAAAAATGGCAACTTGGCACAGTGCTTGCCGAAGTAGTAGGAAAAGTTATATACATATATGGATGGATCACACATAAGCGGAAAATCTGGTTCGAATTTATACTGAATTCTCCGATAAATATATATATCCATTCATTTAGAACCCTCGGTGACTGTCATCCAGGCGAAAGTTTTCGCAATTCACAGTGGCCCAGACGAACTCGTAAATGCCAACACCAGAGACATTTGCGTCCACCTCTGCTCGGATAGTCAAGCCACACTTAAAGCTCTGGCAAACCCACAAACTAATTCTAATTTAGTGGAGGAATGCAAAGAAAAACTCAACACCCTTGCAAGATCCTGCACTGTGAGCCTGCTCTGGCCACAACAACATACCGGGGAACAAGAGAGCGGATGAACTTGCTAGAGCAGGGGCGGAAGACGTGAAAAATTTCACAGCAAATTCCTTAAGTGAAGTCGAATCAAAACATGCAAGGCTGCCAAAGTAATGATAGAAAACCCAAACCCACAGCGGGCAAGGGAAGCATTGAATTTAAGCAGAACACAACTAAAATTTATGATTGGCCTATATAAGGGACACATCAACTTGAACAAACATGTAAACCGACACTAGTGCAGCACAGCACCTGCTCGGGATTCGAAGACGCGAATGAAAGCATCAGGCATTTCCTTTGCGAATGTCCAGCTTTATGCTCAATGAGGCACAAATACCTGGGAAGACACATCACTACCCGGGCTGACATCGTTCAGATCCATCGACTTCTCGAAAACAGTGGAGTTTATACGACACACAGAGCGTTTTTTTTGAATTCACATACCTATTCCTTCTAACCTTTATATTCTACTACACAGTCCTCACTGCCCTCAGCACAGTTCTAGAGGGGAGCACAACGGGCCCGACTTGTGGCCTACGTGAAGAGGAGAGGAGTAGTTACAAACTCGAAGACTTAACCGTCCAGTGGGCGCGCGGTTTTGATCGAGACCAGCTGAGTTTGAGCTCTTATAAAACCAATGTCCGCCCTCACAAACTGCAGTTTGCACACTAATCAGTGAATTTAAGGAATCAATTAAAAAGGACGGGCAGTGACAACATTTTAAAAATGGTACGGTCTACGATCGTAGACTACGCGCCCACTGAAGGGTTAAACAAGAGGATTGCATGCAATTTGCTGCGCTTTCCATCTCACAGTTCTTTTTTAATTAACCCATATTGATAGTGTATTAAAGCCTCATTGCCATCACTAAAGCTTTTCCTTTTAAATAAACGCAAGGACAGCTGTCACATTTGGTTTACATTTTCAAGGATGCCTTATAATAGCTTATAATAGCCTTCGATGTGGCTACGCAAATAGGATACATACCTCATTTCATAGACAATATTAAGTTTTTCCTGTCCGACTTTACAAATTTCTCGTAGTTTCCTTCTGAAGTTACTTTTATCATCTTTCCATTTTCTCCAATAATAGCGAAAGATATTAAATCACTTGAAGTAATTTATTCGGTAACCGCCTCCATGTATTCTGAACGACGCGAAAATTAATATCTAATCATCTACAAGTATCTGTCATCCATCTCCTTCAATATTTGTATTGCCATCTTAACAAAAGCTTTTATATAAGGAAAATATAATTAAAGTCCTTCAGTGTGGGCTTAACAATGCGCACTCGTGTTGAAGTTATAATTAGTTCAAGTTATAGATAGTTTCAATTATTGTATTTTGTGTATGACTTGGCAATTCTTGTCAAGGATTCGGGCATAGCAAGACTGTCGAGAATTTTATATTAGGTATTTGTTTCTTTATTAGTGTCGCACACTATTTGTTCAAAATTTGCTGCTTTTGTTCAAGTATGCACTTCAATACATTTTGCAATACTCCAAGCGATGCAATTTCGACCTAATAAAAGATAAACAATAAAGAAAAGTGCATCTGTTTTGTGCATCAGTATGTTTAAGTGTATCTTTGGGGACGCCCACTTGCAACACTTGAATACGCTTTGTTCAACGTGTATTGCTATCAGTGCATGACAATGTACTTCTGATGAAATAAAGTTCATTCTCAGACATGTAAAGGGTATGGCTTAGTCGCAAGGACTTGCTCGTACAAACAATTTTGTGCCACGCCATACTATACGTCTTTGAAATTGGAACGGGTTTCATCAGCAGAAGCTGTACTTCAGGAAAACTGGTGATATTTTAAGGCTCCATCACTCCATGGGTATTGCAAAATAAATAGCCGTTATCTTCATTTCACCATGCGACCCACTATCGTCGGTTGTCACGCTGAAATCTAATGGTTCAAGTCCAGATACCTCCAAACATTTAATTCTCATGCAAAAAAAAATAATTTAATCAGTTTCAGAAGTTAATGTCAAAACCTACTGCGAAGACATGAACACTGGCAGTAGGATGGCGGTATGGCTGAAGAAATTGATCGCACAAAACGATAATAAGAACCATCTGGAAAAAACTTCTATTAATCATAAGAAAGGATACAACTTTCAATAATACACAACTCTCCAGTTATCCTGGACACCACCCATAAAGTTAGTTGAAATCAAACATCTGAGTTATATTACAAAACCGATCTGTCTGTATAATAAGGATATTCTAAGTATGCACAGAGCTTTGGGTGAGCCATAGCAGATGGAGACCATTGTGACCACCTTCCCGATTGTGATCGTTGCATGATCGGCACAAGATAAGATGCCATTGAATATTATTCCCAACATTTATTCCATAGAGAGTTGTCCCAATTTTATGGACGGGAAGCTGGATGTATCCGATAAATTAAGGGAATTAAGATTGGATTAAGGGACAAGTGGTTCTTTAGTGCCCACCGCTAAATTATTTACAAGTCTTCGTTTATGTTATCTATAGTTCTATTTAACGGGCAGGAAAGATAGAGTTGGACGTGTATCGGTCATCTGCAAACATGTGGACACAGCAATATTTTACTAGTTGAGATTTACATTAATCGGGAACAATAACGGCCGAAGGATGGAACCCTGTGGTACCCGTGCAGCTTATCTAAGAAACGAAGACATTTGATTTCCTACTGCCACAGTACATGAGTTTAACTGCAAGAGTATCCACCGTGTCGAAAGCTTTTGAAAAGTCTTGCGGAATTTGACTAATTTGGCTTTATTATAATTTCAAAAGCGAAATTTGTTGCAATTTGGTCTTATTTTGTTGGGCCTATTTCTAAAGTTGTTTATTTCAACTTATCGTCATTCTGAAAAAAGCCAGTTTTCAAACAACTAATACCTGCCCTTTATAGTAGCAAGTAGAAAGGATCTACTAGGAATTAGGAATCCGAGTAGGTTTTTATAGATGGGGTTTTTGTGTCATCGAGAAATATTTTATCTTGGAACTGGATCGATATCGTGTACTTTCTGATGTACAATATTGTACCAGGAATTGAGGTTTAATTATTATGGAGTTTGTCGTTTATTTCCCCAGGGAAAGCCATGAAATGGGACGAAATTATGGAGAATTGAATTTTATAAAAATAGCGCAATTTAAATAGTCTTTGTGTTACATCCTTTTTGGTAAATCATTTTCGTTTACTTCCTGAATAATTCAGACGATTGGATGAAGATTTTTGTATGAGTATGCAAACTCTTTGATGTTTATTTGTCAGTTACTTTTTACTTTAGGTGACAGCTCAGGGTGAACCTGGGCTTGTTTCTCACAACCATTTGTGTGTGCGTGTTATATTTTTGCACGAATGGAAGGGACCTACAGTTTATTGCCGACTCCGTACGGCGAGTTGAGAAGCTCATTGACAAATAATACTCTTTGATTGCTTGTCAGACATTCGAAAGAGGTGGCACCCTGAAACAACTTTTAGGTGTTGGACCCGGACTGGGATTGAGCCCGGGCAGCATTGCGTAGTTGGTTGTCATATATTTTGTCCGAAGGCAACCTGTCCTGGAGGAACCTAATACCGGATAATGATTAATGTCAAAACTGATTTAAATTGAAAAGCGTTTGTATCTAAACCTACATATGTTTGGACATACATATTATATTTAGTCGACGTACGGTTGTAAAATAACTTTATTTGAATGTGAACGTATGTAAATAGTTATTGACGAAAAAGGAATAAGCGATTCGATGCTTCTCTGGATGGACGACCTCATGAACTAAATTTCATCATCACGTCTCTTGTTGTCTAGTTCAGGCAGGCGGCTTCTATCTGTCACTTCTTTTAGTGTGCGGTGTTTTCATATGGCTGCGACTTGGCGGGTCTTAAATCACCGCCCATCAAGACGTAAAAAATTAATGGAGCTACAATTTGAATCAGACAGCACATACACGCAAGCAATCTTTTTTTTAATCATACTCCATTAAAGTTTGCTGAACTCCAAGAGTGATAATTGAAATTATTCCTGCTCCGTCGGAGGATAATGTAGACTATTAGCCCTTATTACGTTCGAAAATGATTAATTACCAACAGGGACGTTTTGAAAACATGCATTAGGGTGAGAAAAACACCCATGTGAGAGGAGTCAAAACCTAAATTTATTAATAGATTTAAAAGCTTTCATATGTGTGTGTACAATATGTATGTAGTGTGAACATACATTCTTGTATAATAACCTGTTACTGATTTTAAAAAGCGGGGCAAAATGTAGGGCTACGACTAACAATACTTACTTACTTAGTTGGCGCTACAGCTCGAGGTGAACCTGGGCCTGCTTCTCGCAACCATTTGTGTGTGCGTGCTATATTTTTGCACGAATGGAAGGGACCTACAGTTTTTTGCCGACTCCGAACGGCGAGTTGAGAAGCTCAATCGTGACAAATGATACTCTTTGATGCTTGTCAGACATTCGAAAGAGGTGGGCACTGTGAAAAACTTTTAGGTGTTTGCGGCGGGATTCGAACCCAAGACCGCTGGCTCAGTAGTCCGACGCACTAACCACTTGCGCTACGGTGCCCACGACTAACAATAATGTTTTGATTAAAAAATGGTTTTGTTTTTGACTCGTACATTGTGGGCAAAAATTTGTAAAATCTCGACATGCAAAGAGTGGTGAGAAAATACTTGTTTTAACAGTCACAATTTATTTAATAATTAAATTCGCTTATTGTAATAATAATGGGCTCTAATGTTGTACACAGCGACCGAAAGACGTCCGTTATTTCGTTTAATGTAGGGATGAGCTAGTACTCTTTATAAATCTCAGCGCTATTCTGGGTTTCATATGGCATATGTCTTGCGAGCTCGGTAGGGTATTCACAGAGCATGCGTCCCGTTGTTTCCCTAACCTCTACGGAGATTCGACAGGAGTCATCGTCGGATAATCCAATTTTTATGAGGACGCATCTTAGATGTAAGCTTAGCTTCTTCTTCTTCTTCTTCTTCATTACTTTAATATGAAGAAAACGCCACAAAAGGAAGTCATTTTTGCATCGGATTGTTACTGGTGATGAAAAATGGATCTATTACGACAACCCCAAGCGCAAAAAATCATATGTGAAACCCGGCCAACCAGTCAAATCAACGGCAAAGCCAAATATCCATGGCGCGAAGGTAATGCTCTGTATTTGGTGGGATCAGAAGGGTGTGCTGTATTATGAGCTGCTAGAATCGGGTGAAACCATCAATGGACAACGCTACCGAACACAATTAATCCGTTTGAAGAGAGCAGTAGCCGGAATATGCGATCAGACACGAGGCAATAATTTTCCATCATGACAATGCTCGGCCCTACGTTGCTATTCCCGCTAAGAACTATTTGAAAACCAGTGGATGGGAAGATTTACCCCACCTGCCTTATAGCCCCTTCTGACTACCATTTGTTCCGGTCGATGCAGAACGCACTCACTGAAATACGGTTCACATCAGAGCAGAATATGAAAAATTGGCTTGATTAATTCTTGGCTGCCAAGCCGGCGCAGTTCTTTTGGGATGGGATCCACAAATTGCCAGAAAAATGGAAAAAAGTCATAGCTTCAGATGGATAATACTTTGAATAATACTATTGTACATGTTTTTCTTAAATAAACGTTTAAATTTTGAAAAAAAACCGCACGAATTAAGTTATATACCCGATATAATAAAAAGAAGATGGGGCCAAGAACCGACTACTGTGGAACACCTGTATCTGTTGGTGGTAGACTCTCGCTATAGGTTTCATTTACTTTTACAAGTTGTTTTCTTTTAAGAAGATAAGAGCTGAACCAATCAATAAGAGTTCACCTGAATCCTAATCTCTGCAGTTTTTTCAGAAAAATTTTATGGTTTACTAAATCAAAAGCCCTTGCCAAGTCAAGAAAGAGACCTGCAGTTTTGTTATTGCTATCCAATCCCTCTTCTATTTTCTCTAAGAAAGCTATAAGCGCTCCTTCAATTGAATTTCCCTTTTGAAATCCATATTGCGATTCACTAAGAACGTTATACTTATCCAAGAATATTAACATTTTCTTCGCAATTATCTTTTCAAATATTTTTAAGAAGACAGAGAGTAGAGATATAGGTCTATAGTTGTTTGGGTCACATGGGTCACCCTTTTTAAAGATTGAAACAATAACTTTTGAACCTTGTCACGAGCTTGGGTCCTGAATTTCGGGAGAAAACGTGCTCCTAACATTGTAACAGGCATTGAACCTCCCCGAAAAAGAAGGACAACACGTTGTTCAGGTTAAATAAATGTACATTAAGTAAATGATACCTTGTTATCCAAAGCCCTGATTTTCCTAATTAAAATAATTAAAAAACAAAAAATACGAAAATAGTTCGCCCAAACAACAGTCTGAAACTTATAATATACCCTCCTCCTCCATCCATCGGAAATGGTTCTGTTTTCAATAGATTGGCGAAAGGTGGGCAGATAAAATGAAACAATCTGATACTGGTCGCAATACCACCCTAGGCTTAGCTATTTTTAAAGACCTTAGTGGTGTTTTTGCCAATTAGCGTACGAATCGAAGAGACTTCTGATTAATTTGAGTTTCACGACGTAGTTGCAGGCACTTTTGTTGAACAACAACAAAAACAAAAAAATATTTACAAGTTTGAAATTAATCGGGGTTATCTGACAAAGGAGTCTTTATGGTGACATATGCGCAACCAAAAAGTATGATAGAACTCAAAGTTGGGGAGGATGCCACTCCTAATGAAATTGGTGATTGAAATACCTAAGCACAGTTCATTTTGTTAACTGGATTTTGATTTGTGAAAAGGGTTGTAAATCCAACACTAGCTATATGTGGCAATTTTTGCTAATTTTACTTTTCTTTTATGCATAGCATTCTACTAATATGGGGTCTCTGATAATCAAGGTATAACAGGTAACGAAAAAGCAGATAAAACAGGCGAAGCAAGCAGTATTACTCAGCTCAGAGTCCGTAATTATCAACGCACCGAAAATATTCTGCCCGCACTTTAATAGTCGTTGGAGTTTGACATTGTCACAGGACACTGCCTAATCGAAACATTGAACACGTCACATCTCAACTCCACTTCAATCAAGTCCCAGTTATTTTTGGAGATTTTAATGCAGGTGATATTTTCTGGAATTGGTCCGATGAAGAACAGATTTTGTTACCTTTCAATTTAAGAAAGGACTATGAATTTAATTTAATTGACTCTCTTTTCGCTTTGAATTTGATTAAAATTAATTCTTTCCGTAATTCATTAAATAGATTGTTGGATTTGGTATTTGTATGTAATGAAATTAATGTAATTATTAGTGAAGCTTTTTGTCCATTACTTAATAATTCAGTTCATCATGTTGCCATTTGCATTAAAATTAATTTCTATGATTATTTTGCTACAGAAGAAGTTGATTGTAAATGTTCTTCCTTTAATTTTAAAAATGTCGATTATGTTGCTTTAGATTCGTACCTTTTTAAATTTGATTGGGAAAATATTCTGGTTGATTCGACCTTGGAATTAGTTTATTCGAAGTTTCTTTGTATATTAAATGAAGCGTTCGCTATTATTGTACCTGAAATGCCTTAAGAATCTAAAAAATGCTAAAAACGAAGCCTTTAAAAAATTTAAGAATTCAAAGGCGGTTATTGATTTTGAACATTTTAAAAGATTGCATCGGGAATATGATTTTTTAAACTCTTTTCTGTACAAGCAATATGTTATGCAAACTGAATCTTACATAAAAAACGATTCGAAATATTTCTGGAAATTTATAAATTCTAAAAAAAAATCCAGTGTATTTCCTTCTAGCTTGGAATATAATGGAAATATATCTACTGACTTAAAAGGAGTCTGTGATTTATTTGCTGAATTTTTCCAATCTGTTTATATCAAACCCGAAGCTTTGCCAGCGGCGGAGAACTTCGAAAGCGATCCTCGACATCATCCTCCCATTGTTTATATCTCCCCTTCTGACTGCGATCTCATTGATGGACTTAATGCTTTAAATCCTAATACCAGCGCAGGTCCAGATAACATTCCATCAATTCTTTTTAAAAACTGCAAGTTTTCTCTTTTTACTCCTCTACGAATTATTTTCAACTTGTCGCTTTCCAGTGGCACGTTTTTAGATTCATGGAAACTCTCCTTCATTACACCAATATTTAAGTCAGGTAGCAAACAACATGTTAAAAATTACCGTGGAATATCCAAAATATCTGCCATTCCAAAGTTGTTTGAAAGTCTGGTAAAATCGAAGCTGTCCTTTGATCTAAAAAATTTGATTTGTACAACTCAACATGGATTCGTCAGTGGTAAATCAACAACAACAAATCTTATGATTTTTTCCAAATATGTTCTTGAGGCTTAAATTCTTCGGATTTAATTCCGTTTTTTTGAAATGGATATCTAGCTACCTAAAGGGGAGAAGACAAAAAGTTAAAATTGGTACCCATGTCTCCTCGGCTATAGAAGTTCATTCAGGGGTCCCGCAAGGCAGTCACCTAGGGCCAATTTTCTTTATTCTATTTATGAATAACAATTCAAAAGCTATGCAAAAATGTTGCTATTCGCTGATGACCTAAACATTTTTCTTAAAGTTTATAGCGAAGAAGACTGCCGTAAATTGCAATCAGACTTGAATAATATTGTTCAGTGGTGCGAATGAAACCAGTTATTATTAAATATCAGTAAATGTAAAGTTTTCTCTGCATACCGTTGCTTAAGTCCTTTTCGCTCTACATACCTCATTGGTAATAACCATTTATCGGTAACAAATGAAATAACTGACATATTATGAGTTATTTTTGATTCGAAAATGACTTTTGTCCCACACCTAGAGTATGTCGCTGCAAAGTCTAATTCCTTGCTAGGTTTCTTAAAGCGAAGCTGTAAGGATCCTTACACTTTAAAAGCGCTGTATGTGGCTTTTATTCGTCCATCATTGGAATACTGCTCAACTATCTGGGATCCGTACTGCGCAGTTCATATTAACAGATTGGAAAGAGTTCAAAAATCATTTACAAGATTAAGAAACAAGGTTGGAACTTTATGCCACCATACACTACAAGATGCACTCTTATCAATATAACTTCTTTAGAAAAGAGACGTAAAATTCAGTCCATATTGTTTGTACATGACCTATTTTGTTTTAAAGTTCAATGTCCTGAGATTCTTTCCTTTTTCGATATATATGCGCTAGAAAGAAACCTTAGAGAACGTCCATTTTTATGTAATCGAGGTTTAACATAATTGACTTTAATTTAAATAGAAACCAATTAAAATTTCGCCTTGGAAATGAATATCTTCTTAATTAAATTATGTATATATATCTGTAAGAACATGTTTCAGTAGATAAATAAATAAATAAATAAATAAATAAATAATCGGATAGCATGCTCGCAGACTTAAACTAGTCTCGTCGGGCGTTTATATGCAGAACTGTGTTCGACTGTGGTAATACGAAATTCTAAAAGAAACTACTACTCTTCTAAACTGAATACATACGTCTCTTTCGTCTAAAAAGCTTTGGAGTAATCTGCGGCAAATTGGTATCTCCAGTGCCAAAAGTAACACAAAATGTGAAATTGATCCGGATGTGTTAAATAATTACTTTCTTGAAAATAATAATGAGGAGATTACTTTCGATTTTTCAGAAAATCCATGTCAGTCCTTGTAAGAGGGTTTGAAATTGAATCGGTTGACGAAATTGATGTTATAAACTGTGTTGCAGCTATTAAATCGAATGCAATCGGTGAAGATGCGGTCCCATTGCGATTTATAAAACTAATTCTGCCCTATATCGTATCCCACCTGACCCACATTATTAACCACTGCATTGCTACGTCAACTTTTCCTAAATCCTGGAAAATAGCTCGAGTTGTACCTGTTGCAAAAAAAAAAAAACTACTCCGATCTCGGTGACTGATGTCTATTAGCATCTTACCGTGCTTGTCAAAGGTCTTTGAGAAACTCATAGCAAGACAGGTTCTTGATCACTTATCTCTTCATGGATTTCTGTATGATGGGCAATCTGGTTTTAGGTCTAACCACAGTTGTTCTACTGTGATGGTTAATACCTTGGATGATATAGGACAGGAGTTTGATAAAGGGTGCGTTACGCTTCTTTGTTTGTTGGATTTTTCAAAGGCCTTTGACAAGGTTAACCACAAAATACTTTGCTGGAAATTAAAACATCTTTATGGTTTTGGTGATAACGCAGTGAGGCTTTTTGAAAGCTTTCTATCAGATAGATTTCAAAAAGTTGTAACTTCCGATTCGTTCTCAGCTCTTCTACCAGTGAAGCAAGGTGTAAGGATCAATCCTGGGTCCCATCATTTTCTGTATGTTTATTAATGACTTGCCATCGGTCTGTAAACATACTTCGGTCCATCTATATGCTGACGATGTTCAGTTGCACCTGGCTAGGCCATTCAATAATACAGCTAAACTTGTGTATTATTTAAACGAGGGCCTCTCCAGTATTTGTTCCTGGTCTGTATCTAATGGATTACTTCTGAATCCAAATAAGTCTCAGGTTATCCCAATAACAAGTAAGAAACTAACCATCAACACCTTACCTGATGTCATGCTCTCTGATAATAAGCTAAACGTCGTTCAGACTGTAACTAGTTTGGGATTTGTTCTCAATTCGAACTTATCAGGATGTGACCATACAAACTATGTTATAAGAAGAATCTATGGATGCCTTCGAAAGCTGTGGGTAACTGCAAGTTTTATACCCATCGACACCAGACATAAGCTTGTCATAAGTCTTATCTTACCCTTAATAACATATGCTGAGGTTGTATACTGCAATGATGATTCATTATCCCAACGCAAACTACAAGTAGCATTTAATGACACGGTAAGATACATTCACGGATTACGCAGATATGACCATATCTCTCAACAGGCAAAAAGCCTGTTAGGCACATCTCTAAAACATTACATTGACGCCAGAAATTGTATTTTCTTGCAAAACATTATAAGAAATAAGACTCCAATGTATCTATATGTTAGACTTTGTTTTGGTCGTTTCCTTACAACTCACTGTCTAATTCCATCACGTTATCACTATCTAAATTCGTCTCGTTTATTTTTTATTTATGCTGTTAAATTATGGAACTCTCTGCCAATAAATATCAGAACTATTTCTAATGCCACTCGCTTTAAAAGTGCCATCTTTCTTCATTTCTCTTAGCCTAACCTCTATCTCATCTTCCTTCTCTATTTTATCTTCTTAAATAATAATTTTTTAGACTTATTTACTAAGCCTAGCACATTGCTTAAATTAAAATAATTTAAATCTTGATTGAAAATCGAAGTACTATAAAAATTTTTTATCTTAATGTACCTAATAATCTATAATAATATTAATGTATATTATAATTATAATAATATAATAATAATAATATAATAATAATAATATAATAATAATAATGTATAATAATAATCCTATCCTATCCTACTAATATATAAATGTGAAAGTTTGGATGTTTGGATGTTTGGATGTTTGGATGTTTGGATGTTTGGATGTTTGTGGCTCTATAACACCTTAACGGTTTAACAGACTTGAATGAAACTTTCGTGAATAGATAGTCTACTTCCTGGATTAGGGATTAGGCTACTTTTTAAACAAAACATACAATTCCTTGATTCCATAATTCGAGTTATTTTCCGCTTTTATTATTTGGTCATTATTTTTGGGCACACCATTGTCATTGATCGTCACTCTGTTGGGAGAGGGTTGTTTTTGTAGATGTTATGCTCTTCTCTTCGCCACAAATCCATCGCTATCGCTTTTTTTTTATTTTCTTTCTACCCATACGCGCATTGAATGATGGGTAAACCATTGCCATTGATCGTCATTCTGTTGAGAGAGGGTTGTTCGTGTTAATAATTAATGCTCCTTTTTGGGATTGTGACTCAAAGTAGAGGAGGGATGATTTTGCTGATATTTGCTACCGACTTTAGTTAGTTGTGTTTCTGCTTCATCAGCGTGCGGATCTAGATCTACAGAAAGGGGGAAATGCACGATTTTTTTTAACTTTCTTTTTTTTGTCACTTTACAGCGGTATTTGGTTACCTTAATTCAATTCACAAATACATATTTTGTAGTAGGGGTAGGCAGACGATATTGAGTCTTAAAATTAGTAAATAGTTGGTGATTTCAGACAAACCTCACCAGTTACTCCACGATCAATGCTTACAACAAAGCCTAATATCTTTGGCGTTTACATAATGCTATTGTACTTTAAATATGAACATTAAGTACAACTATTAGAGACAAGAAACCAGAAAGTACCATTATTTGATGCGCATAAAATACATATTATGTACATATGTGTGTAGACGTGTTTGTACACAGGTATATTACATTTCCATCAATTTTTTATGCAATCGTTTCATCTATAGGGAACAACCACTTAGTTCAGATAATAATGTATTGGCTTCAGAATTCTTTAGAATCTTAATTTAAATAATATCGCTTCCTACTACTTCCTTTCTATCATACTACAATCAAATGACGCGACTGATTTTTAGCACGGGCAACGCCGGGCAGGCAACAGCTAGTAATAATAATAAATTGAATTGAATTGACTGCAAAAACACTGGAGTACCTGCTGTGCGCTTGCCTGTACTGGAGAAAAGGACGCAAAAGAAGGAAGGGGAGGAACTAAAACACACATCACACATGTTCAGCAAATAAGCCACCTTTTTTTATTCGATAGATAATTTTACGGCACTAATGATGACAAATTATTTCGGGGATATGGCCACCATGTGAGCGTCAAAGCATTCGACGCTGTATCTCACGAATGGTGCACTCGATGTTAGTTTCCAAGGCTGTTGTGGTTTTTGGCTAAAACGATAAACAACCGACTTCAAATACCCCGACAGAAAAAAATCCAGCGACATCATATCACACGATCTTGAAGGCCAGGTTACAGGTACATTTCTGGAGATAATGTTGTCATCGAACACTTCCTTTAATTGCTCCATAGTTTCGCCGGCAGTATGGCATGTGGCACCATCCAGTTGAAACTAAGGGTCCTGCAAGTCATTTTTACGCACTTTTGGAAACAAAAAATCATTGAACATGGCTCTGCACCGGGCCCCCACAGTGCAACGACTAGAGGACAAAAATGCAAAAAAAAAAATTCTATTTTTTTATGTTTTTATATTTTTAACATATTAGCCGATAAGTAAAGAATTCAAAAAATCCGTTAGACAATACACGGTTCTTGTTTACGCAGTAAAAATGCCCGTTATTTTGAATGTAAATATCATCGCGTTGGAATTTCTGCATTTTATTTGCCATTGTCATTGTGGCTTACAAGTTGAGTAGTGCTTCTTTGACATTGTTGTTATTCTCAAATCGTAAAGTGAACCTTCTTTTTTATTTATTAAGTTAATTTTTTCAAATGTGTAGTTAGCGCGGTTTTCTCAAAGGAACTTCGGTTTAAGTGATATTACAACTTTGGATAAGCTTTTAAAAAATTGAGCTAAGAACATATCTCTAAAAATTTTTGTGTAAAAAAGTTGATAACTGTACATTGTATTATTACAAGTTTTAGCTGCCGAAACTTGCCGATTCGGTGAATATATATTTTTTTCTGTGGATAAGGATATCATGACAATGCTTCTTCTTACGTCTGATCCAGGTCTAGGTAGGTTTAGAAAATGTACCAGTACTCACAAAAAAGTAGTTTCAGATAAATGTACTGAGTACATAACTGAAAATAATGAGTCCGAAACACTTGCAATCAATTTAAATTCGGATCACTCATTTAAGGACTCTGAAAAGCGAATAACTTTTAGTATATACATATGAACATATGTTACATATGATAAACTTCAAAATTTTGTAAAACTTCTTGATTAACCTTTTTTGAAAAAATACAACCAAAAAAAATGAATACAAGCAATATATTTTGAATTTTGATTTTGGTCCTATTTCTTCATACAGTCGTTACACTGTGCGCCGTTGACGGACACATATACATTTCCTTATTTTTTGAAGATATACGGCCCACCAATGCCGCCAGTCCATAAAACGTAACAAACAGTGCAATTTTTGGGCGTGCGTTGGTAGCTGATGGAACACATTTGGATGTTCTTCCCCCCAAATGCGACTATTTAGGTTATTTACAAAGGCACTGAAACATAAGTGAGCCTAATCACTGAATAGGACGAGTAGAAATTGGTTTTGGAAATAAATTTCCACAATTTGTAAACTCTGCTCGGGCGCATAGCCTCACATGATGGTTTACCAAACAATACCGAATTAAAGCATGGTGTCAATTTCCCTGCAATCGATATGAAGAAATACAACCTCTGGTGGGATAAAGTCTGACGGGACGTACTCTCCTTGAGAAATAATACTTTTTGAATACTTGTCTGATATTCGAAAAAGGTGGTACCGTGAAAAAAATGTTAGGCGTTGTTCCTGGGATTGAACTCAGGCAGCATTGCCTAGTAGTCCAATGCACTTACCACTACACCACGGTGCTCGCTCACTGAGGTAATAAGCCCCAAAAATCAGGCTATTGTCACTGGTTATCGCCCCCGCAATATGCGTTCAAATCACAGATCCTGAGATACTGCCTCTCAAATACCCGAATCTATGACGGTAAAGTTTCCATAGTCCTTTAAGCCAATACAGCTCAATGCCAACTGTTTTAGTTATGACTACGATTTTTGACATTTATTTATAAAATGTCGTACATATCATCAATTGATTCTGCCAAGTTAACACCGAAACAGTGAAATTCCCAACTGTTTCTAAGTTATGGCCGTGTGACATAAAAGCTGTTAATTGGTTTCAACATGCGAACCGATAGCTTTATGGAAACGACAGCATTTTTCTCGGCAGTTAAGTTGGTAATAAAAAATGTTTGAAATAAATGGAATACGACTAAGTTAAGTTATGGAAAAGTAACGGAGTCCAACATCGCTATAGCAGCTTCGTTTCAAACCCGTAGTACATATTTCTAATTGCATCGTTTTCGAAATACGAGGAAAAGTATTAACCTAACGTAATATTGCTCTCGTTGCAATTAGGCAATGTCATCCTGATCCCATCGCAACCTAGCAAAGCACCTAATCTGAGGTACAAGTATAACGAGGTAGAGATCTGTTTCTACGAAGGACCTTTGAACTTTGTAACTAACTTTGTATCATAACAGAGAATACTGTTTCTTTGACTGATTTAACCCATCTATAGTTAAAGGAGAAAATCAGAAAACAATTCCAGAGTGATTGTTAGAAATACATTGTAAAGACTCTTCAAGGTCATCTTAGCCTTCGATACCTTGAGAGGACAAATTTATTAATTGTCGTCAAGTGAGCTTCAGTTGATTGTTATACCATTGCAAACAGTAATCAACTTGAGTAGCAATTATCAGCAGATAGTCGAGATATGCATAAAGATGAGTTGAATCCAATAAAATTATGTGTGTATTCTGAGGATGATAGTTCTTCAAGGGTGCTACAGGTAATGAGTACCACAAGTGCTTCTGAAATTGGAAATCCCTAACCATTCGAAAAAACGTAGAAAACAGCATGGTTTAGGGGATCACAATTCAAGTGCTTTCACGTGGTATCAGTAACCCATCCTTATGTGCTCTTAATACTCGCTTTTTATGAAAATCGTTCTCTCAGAGGAAGTTGTCAATTTCACTATGCAGGTAAGGTAGGTAGCGCTGGAAGGTATAACCTGTTCGCTGGAGTGCCATTTCTGCCCATCCAGTGGGGAATTTGAAATTTCCAATCTTTTTTTGAAGCTATCACTTTGCTGAAGAGGGGAATTTGCACAGAAAATGTGCCAGAGACTGTTTTTCTTTTTTTTCTCCTTTCTAAGATCGCTAATAGAAAGCAGAAGATGAACATGTCATTACAACAAGTCCCCATGGAAGTACCACCACCATAACTGCAAATCACGGCTATGGAACCACTTCAGCCTCCAATGGAATATTCTCCAAAGGAAGTATTCATTAAAAAGGAGCTACTAGAGGAACCGTCTTCTATGGATGCCACTTATGATGAAAATAGCAATGAACCACAAGAAATGAAGGTAAAGATCGAGGTTAAGATTGAAGATGCCAAATCAAATGTAGATTACTCATCCGCCGGTATGCCAGTCGGACTTTCCGCTCTAAATCCTCAGACATGTGTGAACGAAGCAGAAGAGTACAAACACGAAAGCCAACCGCCCACGTTCGATGGACACATTAAATTTTGTAATTCTGGAAACGTGGTCAAATATCCTGGAGATCATGATACAAAATATACCGATGCCATCAAGTACAATCCGCCGAGAGAGGTAATACCGAAGTTCCCACACGAAATGAAGTATCCGCCACCCTGCGAGCCCATAAAGTACGGCCATGAGCTGCCGGGGCTCCCACCGATAGTTACCTACCTCACATGACCCCACCACCGGTATCGAGTATGGCGAATCCGTTGGGCAAAATGTTCGGCCCTCAGGGTCAACATGGCTTGGGTACTTCGCCGGTACCACATCTGCGACCAAAAGTATTACCGCCGGTGATACGGCACCCACAAATGCCTCTATCTCTTCAGTTGATTGGACCCGGTGGAGAAATTCTACAAATCGGAAAACATCTGGGACACGCGCCATATCCTTACCACCTGTTGCACCTGTCAATGTTCTACTCACACCATTACAATCCGTTTAATTCACCCTACCCCTATCATCAGTTTGGCCCGATTTCCCGACGTCTACTAGACCTGAAGAGCGCTCATACTCATCAACAAGCAGAACTCACAAAATCAAACCACTCACACCAAAGACGCCACAGGGCAGTAACAGTGACAATAGCTCTAATTCAACGCCAACTGGTGGTGGGGGACCATGCGGACCAGAAGTGGTGGGGTGTAGGAGGAGGAGGAATCTTAGTGTCCATGTGCTCATCCATCCTAACCATCACAAGAGCATCCAGCATTCCAAGAGAATTCACCCACACTAGTGAAGCCTACCAGTCATATGGATGCACTGCGGGAACATGCGCATTGGGCAGTAGCGTCGGCAGTCATCATTCAACAGAACCTTTGCCAATTGATATTGAACCAGATCCAGAGTCAGGAATTCCGATTTCAATGTACAACATCCCTCGCGGTCCTAGTCTCCAGGCGAAATCCGACGACACCGATTGTCATCGATCACTACAACTCCTGCACAAGAACTGATTTGATATTCAAACCAGTTGCTGACTCCAAACCAGTATTGCCACTTCGTGGGAGTAATCTTTATCGTGGGGGATTTCAGTCCAAAATTTGATGAAAGGGAAAAAGGGGTATCTAGCTACTCCCTTCTAGAATGAAATTTGGGGAAAATAAAAATAGAATGTTAATCTATATACATATGTATATAAAAATGGTGTGGAAAATTTATAGTAATTCATCAATTGAGAACGGCTGGGCCGATTTCGTTAAATTTTTTCAGTTGTTCGTAATTGCCAGAAGAACGTTTGTACGAAAAAAAAAAATTTGGGAACACCCACCCTCCGGAAAAGACGGGAAATTGGAAAATCCAAATGTATAGAATTTTGTGGGCAATTGTTCCGGAATGGCTTTCGAATGAAAAAATATAAAAATCTTAGTGGAAAACTCGGAAAATCCCGGAAAAACGGGAAAAATTTGAATTTTTTTTTCAACGAAATTTTTTATTTCATCGCATGATGCAAAGGTGGAAAATTCGTTATGAAGCTTGGAAAATTTCTGATAATTGTGAAATTCATTGTGATAAAAGACGTTTTGGTGTGTATTTTGGGTGGAGAAGTAAACGAGATAAATAATAGATGGCGCTGTGTTGCGATCAATGCCACAACCCGATAGATGGCGTTATACGTTGACTTAGGCTTTGCGCAATTTGACAGGTATCCTTTTCGCATTGTCATTTTCTATTGAGCAAATGTGCTATTTTTCTTGCTGCAATTGATTCGAGTTCTGCGTATTATTACACTCATTCCGGATAGTCATATATCGCACATCACATCCGCAAACGGTACAAACATTACGATCAATTGAAATTCAATGCGATATTTATCAATGCGATAATTTTTTCACAAAATAAATTTTACTTTTGAATAGGATTAGTCAAAAACGAATTTGTTGTTTTTTAGGTAGAGTTATTTGCTTGACTAATGCCTCCTATTAGACGAGGCGGCATGTCAATCAAGAAATTGAAATTTACCACGAACATGAGAGTCGCATTGCAGAACAACCAATCGGCTGCTGAATTCTCGAGACAACTGATGGCGCTTGGCAATGGCCTAATCTCGATTCGATTAGTGAACAGACAGATAGACAGACAGACAGATAGACAGACAGGTAGATAGATAGATAGATAGACAAATAGATAGACAGACAAACAGACAGATAGACAGGCAGACAGACATACAGGCAGACAGATAGACAGACAGATGGATAGATAGACAGGCAAAAAGAAAGACAGATAGATAGACAGACAGGTAGGTAGATAGACAGTTGACATATAGATAGATAGGCAGACAGACATATAGACAGACGGACAGAGAGATAGACAGACAGACAGATAGATAGACAGACAGACAGACAGACAGATAGACAGGCAGGCAGACAGACATATAGACAGACGGGCAGACAGATAGACAAACAGACAGATAGATAGACAAACAGACAGACAGACATACAGACAGACATTTCATTTTGATTTTTGTACATTTACAAAAGTAATTCATTTTGAGTATTTATTTTACCTTAATAAAAAACTGATTTTAATTCAGCTTATAAGTTGACACAATTTATTAATTTTGAAGCGGTACGAAGTTCGCCGGGTGAGCTAGTAATATATATTAATAAACTTTCTCTCGTCGTATAACCATTCACAGAAAAGAACTGCGTGCAAATAAATCCTAAAAAAATATTTTCATAATCAAGCCAAATAGCAATTTGTTATTTCCCTCCATTACGACGTTTTTAATGACATTCTTTAAACATTATTATACCTCAAGTATGACTGCCATCAGTTCGTTCTTATCCTAGATCTCTGACAACGTGCCATATCGTTTCTTGGGTCATATAACATTCCAAGAATTGCCATTAAGTTTTTAGATTGAAAAATACACAAATGAAATGATCCTACTCTCACCACAAACCGAATGCCATTGCCTGCCTACTCGTACTGACGACAGGATTCTCGCACTTATTGCTGCAATATACTCGTACCCAATGAATTGTTCCTCATCTGCAAGTGGGAACGTGACTTCACAGACGACTCAACTCAAATGAAGTATCACGTTCCCATTGAATTACAAAAAACAAAAAAAAAAAAAAATTGAAAAAACAAGAGCAAACAAAACGGCAATAAAATAAAGCTTAAATTACTTTTCTTCACGCCGCGCCGCACTGTTCTGTTAAATATTTATAAGCAATTTACGGAGCTTGAAATAACTAAAAGAACTTTCGTCTGGCTCTGGGTCGAAATACAAGATTGACCTACATCTCTGCTTCATTCCATAGAATCACCTCATTAAATTTTTAAGGCAGTTTCACCAGGAATCCTAATGCGGTAATGTTTAAAATGAAACCACATTTCATGAAGTTCTGTGGCACCTAGACACCTTTGACACCATTTTGTTTTTAAGTAGCTTCTTTAAGGCGTAAATATTGGTTTTGTGGAAATGTTAACGATACCAGAATTGGCAATTGAAAAGGTTGCAAAATTTTGGAAGCGACATCCCTTCGTCGGAGATAGCCATTCTGGTGGTTAGTCCGCCAGCTCTAAAAGCAATAGGATCAAATACAATAAAGTCCAAAAATTAATACTTCATTATAGGCTCACAAGATATTTCCTTAAGGGGACCTTCTGGTCTAGATTTTTCAAAAAATCGATTTTTTTTTGATATTTCAAAAGTATAGGCCAGGGGTTCCCAAATTTTTTCAGTTCGCGGCGCACTTACAGGTTTAGTATTTTGGCATGGCGCCCTAGTATGTGTGTACAAAGGCACTAGACATAGAACATTAAAATAAAATAAAAACAAACACAATCTGAGACTCACATAAGTACACATGTATTTACATATATGTATGTATTAGAAAAGTTGTTTTATTATATTACAAAAAAATACAAAAGAAATACAGTGGTAAGTTAATCAATGTGACGCGTGAGCTTGGTGATCTCCACACATTTTAGAAACGCGGAATAAGGCTTGACACTGCCACTCTCATTTCTTGCCCCACATTGATCATTGAGCGATACTTGCTCTTTATTACAGATACAGCTGAAAATCCTGCTTCCCATAAATAGGAGGAAGCAAACGGAATAAGAATCCTTATAGCTTTTGCACTTAAAGTTCGATATTAATTTTGCACCCTTATCCAAAAGTCCACCAAATCGGAACAAGGGAATTTTGCTTTAAGGCTGTTATCGCAAGAGAACATGAGACTCTCTTCTTCTTGCGAAGTAAATTCTGCTGGAGCTTGAACATGGAAAGGATCTTGAATCCAAGCAAATTGTTCCGCCATCCTGATTAATTTTTCTTATCCACAACTGCAGTTTTTTTTCTGAACGCCGCGATCTTCTCCGATAGTTTCAAGATGTGCATGTTATTGCCTTGTAGAGACTGATTCAAGGCATTCAGTTTGTCAAATATATTGCACAAATATGCTAATTTTAGCAAAAAGTCTGATTCGTCAAAGTATCTGGAGCTTGCATGACCTTCCTCTTCCAGAAAAGTGTGAATTTCTTGACGTAACTCGAAAACACGGGATTTGACATTTCCACGTGAAAGTCATCGTGAACTGCAGTAGTATAGCAGGGCCGTGTGTTCAGCTCCCATGTCCATGCATAATTTTTTGAATAATATAATCATTTTTCAGCGGCCTAGTTTTTATGTAGTTTACTACGTCTATGACACGTTCTAATGTCAAGTTCAATTCAGAACTCATCGACTTCGTTGCAAGTGCTTCTTGCTTATTTAATAAACAATTTTCCATTTTGCGGCTGGCTTTATACGAAAACACACAGTATAATTGCTGCTTGACTAATAACTAATTTATTAAAATTAACGTTTCCTTTTATAGTGTCCTAAGTAGCCGGGTCAAAATCATTCTATAACCTGCCCATCAAAAACTTCATCTGGAGTCCTTTGATGATAGGACTCTGATTTATGAAAGTGTTTTTAAGTAAAGTATTTTAGCATAGTGAATATTAAAAAGTATATATAGTATTGGCTTTAAAGAGTATACTGTTAAATTTTCGTATTAATATTTCCAGTATTTTGACTTCTAAAGCATATTTAGCAGGTCAGCGCAGAAGCAGACAAAAGAAGCAAGTAAAGTTTAAACTCATTTATCTCGAAACTATATTTTTCTGCACGGTGTGAGACAAAAATAAAAACTGCTCGACCGATTCGTTTCAAATTTTAGCATATTATTCAGTAAACCAGTGCTTATCGTCGGAACTAAAAATTTTCTACGTTGAATACTTCTTACTTTTTTTTCGAAACGTAAATTTCAACAACGCGCCATTTTGTCAATTTTTAATTTTTTTTTTCAATCTAGTTCCTGCGATTACTACATTCATACTGATCAAAATGTTTTTTTGTGTTTTTTGTTTTCGATCAGTGGAAGAGCCAAAACACGATTTGTTAATATTTTTGGATATTGTTAATGTAGTAAAATATATCTACAAAGTTTAAATACTATTGCTTATTTTTTTCATTAAAAAAAAAAGATTCTATAAACTCGCCAAATTCAATGGCGCTAGACCATTAACGGATATCAATCTAATATATAAAAATCTCGTGTCACGGTGTTTGTGGTCGCACTCCACCGAAACGGCTGGACCAGTTTTTATTAAATTTTTCGTGTGTATTTGGTAGATATCAGAAATGGTTATAAAGTATACGTCATCCCACTAGGTGGCTCTGGAGTCAAGTTATTACCAACTTTTAAATTTATGGACCAAAAATGCTCATATTCACAATATATGTTGGATCAGTACCTAAAGAGAAAATAGTGGCACTGGAGTCGAGGCAGACAGGCGCAGACAGACAGACAGACAGACAGACAGACAGACAGACAGACAGACAGACAGACAGACAGACAGACATACAGATAGACAGATAGACAGACAGACAGACAGACAGACAGACAGATAGATAGATAGACAGACAGACAAATAGGAAAAAATGGAAATTTAAGTTGAAAAATAGAACAGCAGTGATTGCTTCCTAGTTCCTACTATGTACATACTACCTTTCTATCATACCCGAATAACTATGTGAGAGGGCAAATTTTGAAAAAATATGTGGAGTGAAGCGCACCAGGTTACAGCTAGTAAAATATGGAAATTTATCCAACTTCCTAAATGGTTCCAAGAGTTCCGATAAGAGTCGCCTAACGTGACAGACCAATGTACCAACTTTGGTTTTAGTGAATCCTGCCGAGTGCGGTGGATAGTCACCCAACATAAGCTAACCTAACCCAGCCTTAAAGTATTAAAGGTATGCAAGCAAATCGCATGGCATATCAAGATTTTAAAAAAAGAAAAAAAAAACCCTCAAATCTGACGCAACTCATATGAGCAAGTACGACCAACTCAATCGTGGGATGTACTTTATAGGCGCTCCTGTTAGTGAAAGTGAATTACTTTAATTAATTCGAAGGAAATTGAAATGAGGTCAAGTGTGGGTAGGCACTAGATGGCACCCGAGTAGGTACTCAAATTTATTTGTACGTACATTGTGCCTACTTAAATACATAGTGTGAGTTTGTCAATGGATATGGAATATTGGTGTTTTGTACCTCATACTTGTCATAACATAACGATGCTCAAATATTGGGGTCATACATTATATTAATAAGAAGCCACGAGTAGTTACAAACGGCTCCCTGAAATTACGGCAAAAGGAATTACGCCAAGAAAAAGGAAATGGAAAAAAGCCTGAAAATCTCCACACAAAGATGTGGCGTTTTTTCCTAGAAAAAATCACCCAAATAGTTTGGTGTAAATTCTGAAAATTTTGGCATTTTGGCCATAACTTTTTTAGACATTTTTTCCATTTATGAAATATGAAAAAACAAAAAAAATTGTTTGAAAAAAACGCCAGAACATTTTTTGGCCTTTTTTTCAAATTGAAAAAGGAAAAAAACCCAAAAAAATTATTGGCTTTTTTTTCCAAATAGAAAAGCAGAAAACGCGTGAGTACCAGCTACTCGTGAAATTTGATGTGTAAAGATAACTATTGCTATTATTACTCTGTGTGAAGGAGAAATGAACAAAGAGAATCATTATACAGAGAGCGCACTAATACTAAGTTTGGTTACGCACTAATACTACTAAGATTGGTTACGGGTTACGCATGACGGCGAGAAATTCGTGAGGCCCATAACCGAGAAGTAAGATGTTTACACATCAAAAAGTGCCAGAAACAACAAAACACTTTTTGGCGTAATTTGAGGGAGCCGTTACAAACATGTATTTTGTAAGATCTATAAAAATGAAGGAATATAGGACTTTCCAATAACAGGTTTCATTTCGAATAGACCCCTATTTTGTCACCTATCGAAAAATGAGCTGCCATTTTCTTTGTGACGTTATTTCTCAAAATGGTGATCAAAATTGGGAACCAAGGTCGTGCATGGGCGCCAAGGTCGTGCACGCCATGCGACTCAGATTCAAAGAAATCGCTATGCTGAAACAAACTAAGCACCGAGGTGTAGTACGTACGTTGTACGTTGGACTACTACGCAATGCTACCCGGGTTCAATCCAAGCCCAGACCCAACACCTTAAAGTTTTTTCACGGGCCAGCTCTTTCGAATGTCTGAAAAGCAATCAATCAGGTAAATTGATTGGTTAAAATGCCATGGACGGATCCAATAGAAATGTTGGTCATCTCTGCTAACTGCCTAATGGTCAATTTGCGGTTTACGACCAGTAAATCTTATATTTCATCGACGTGCTTCTCAGTTGTTGATGTCGATAGTCTGGCAGAGCGGTCTTCATCATCGATGGCTTATCGACCACTTCTGAAGAGTGCGAAAGAACACGCAAATAACAATTGAACAGAAAAAAGATTTTATACTTAATAAACCGAATTAAATCTAATATTTCAAGTATGCATACTTAACTCATTGAACATTTACAACCTACCTATATTTTTGGCAACAATCGCCCGTTGGGCTACCGATGGTCCCAAGCAGCGCTGCCGAAGGTGATACTATAGTATCTTTTTGATACTATTTCGGAGCCGGTGATACTGTGATACTCAAAGCTTAAAAATGATACTCTAAGTCGAAATCAAAAACCCGAACTGCACAAGTACATTTTGCTCGCTGTATTGCCTTGATGTATTGGCTTCTTACACTCTACCTCCGCAGCGCTTTGCTTCTTTACCAAAATGGGAAGAATCTATGAATCAACTTAATCAAAACGACAAAGCACATGGCTTAGCTTGCATCGCTGGGAGAAAGAAAGAGACAATTATTTGAAGTACGTATCGGAAAAGAGAACAAAAACAATGTTAAGGAAGGAAAAAGCTTACGGTATCTTTGTCGTGCTCTATTTGAACTTTCGTTACACAGCTCATAAACGTACATAATATCTGCGTATTTTTGGTTTGTAAAAGATGTTACATCAAACACAATTGTTGCGTAACATTGGCTTCAAAAATTAAACTGATGAATTAGATTTTTTTTTCTAATCTTTTACACAATTTTTCTTAGGTAAATTTTACAACTTGGCCTACATACGCAAACCTAACTCTTGCTACGATTTTAAAGGAAAATGGTATGGAAATTACGGTTTTGGCGGGTAGTTTAATAAATGCGCATGCTTTAGATTTTAGAACCTTCGTACAGCCATACATTTTTAAAAAAAATATTGCAAAATTATAGATTAGTTGGGAAATCGTATTAATTGCCAACTGTAATTAGAAAAGTAGGCAAAAATGATATTTTCCTTTTTTACCCGCTGCAGATTTTCCCAAGCATCAACATACATTTTTTGTTTAAAATTGTTATATAATAAAACAGTATGTTTATTACGCATTTTTTTGTAGAAAAGCAAATTGAAAGTCAAAAATTTGCTTGGGCAAGATAAATAAAACTGACTTAAAAATAAAATATCTACAAAGCCAAAAAAGGTTTCAATTTTATTTAAACGCAGCTTAAAAGGGTATTATTTTTTCTAAGATTGAAGCCCTAAATAAAGTCTCTGTAGTAAGAATTAGCGAATTTCTTCTTCTTCTTCTTCTTTTTCTTCTTAGCATGTGTCAAGGTAGGTATTTTCTTGAATTTTCGATAAATGATGTCCACATTGGAGATAGACTTTGTAAACACGCTGTATGTATACATATATTTTTAAAAAGACGAAAATGTGTGTATTAATTTATGATACCCTTGGGTTGAAAATGATACCCAAAAATTTCAAATTCTGATACTCTTGAAAATTGGAAAACGACAGCACTGGTCCCAAGTTATGTTACACGATTCCAATACACCAGCAGTGTGGGAACCCGCTCTCTGTATGTGGCGCTCTCAATTTAAAAAATAAAACTTTTTTTAAAACTTAAAATGCGTACAAATTACCCAATTATTACAAAATAAATAATAGTAAAATTACGATTCAATTAACAACGCATAAATAAATAGACTAGAAAGAGACAAAAAAAAAAAAAAAAAAAAAAAAATGCTTCGGGAGTCGGACAGAATCACGAAAACCAAAAATTTCAAAAATCCAAAATCCCGAAAATCCACAATCCCGAAAATCCACAATCTTGAAAATCTAAAATCCCGAAAGGCCAAAATCCCATAACGTCGGCTAAGGATGCAAACCTCGTAAATCCATTTTTGCAAATTGTGCAGGACAGTGATTTCTAATCTTCAACTAACGATCAATCGTATGCATTTTATGATTTAAGATGTTTTCTTTTTCGTCTTTTTTGCCATTTAATACAACAATAAAATGCATTTTTTTTAATCCAGACATTCTTGATAATCCATAGGTATACATAATATACATATATACATACACGATTATAGTGCTCTGAGCTGGAGTGTCCATCTAGATGTAGATTACAAAAGCCATAAACTACGTGCATCCTTATCCGTTTGTCCTTTTAAAGTAGAACGTAATTTTCTTCGTACAATTGGACAATTCTTCTCCCATTCACGAGACTAGGGTCGTTAATTTTGGTTTTCCTATTTACCCAAGTGCATGTGTGTTTGATACTACGTTTCGACCCATTATCTGGTCCGTAATTACCGCTTACAACACAGTCACGTTATCGCAATAAAAATTAACTAATGTCAAAGAGGCAATGATGACATAAAAAGTTCTTTTTAATTGCTTTCGGACGAAGGTAGTTTGGGAGGATGTATTTCTGCACAGTGGGGTCTACTGCTGATTTTCACTTATTTTTTGCCTTTTTTTATTATTTGAATCAGATAAAATGCATGATTTCATTTAAATGATTGTCAATTTCATATGATGACAAAGGCGATGATGGGTTTAAAGATTTGGAGATTGGAATTTGAACTTTAGCCTGCGACTCTACTGTAAAACTCACTTACGGTTCCTTGATGTGTTACGATTTTCAGAAAATTCAACTTCCATTCTTTGCGTGGCGATAAATGTCCACGCCATTAGGAGGATAAAGCCTTCCAATTTGTCCCTTTTTACAAAGATTGAGTGCTTTTTCTCTTTTTTCATTGAAATACACAAAGGTAGCCGTCCTTTGAATTTTTTGTCGCAGATAATGGAGGGTCACAAATTGCTATAGGCACTATGAAAAACCAGTAACAGGAAGACGGTTATAACTTGTCAGCTGAAGGAAAATACTTCCTGCAATTTTAGTCCTAAACTAAACTGAAATGATTTCAGAACCCGTGAGAACATCTCTAACACTTAACCTAAAAAGCGGGGCAACAAACAAAGTGCATTTCACCCATAATCCTTCGTCCCTCTCACAGAACATCGATGTAGAAAAAAAAGGAGGATAAATAAACCCCATCTATCCTTTTGTCACTCAGAACAATGACAGGGACAGCTTTCAGGCGCAATCTATCCGCTTGGTAACCTCATTATCATCTTGATTGATTTCCTTGGTCATGAATCCTTTGAAACGTTTTCATCTTTAACGTTTTGCTAGAGAACACCTGATATACTGATATCTATCAATTTTCTATTTGCAGAGATGAGGAACGATCCAATCAGCAGTAGCGTCAGTGCCAGCGCTTAGTGCCTGAAATTCTAACCCCAAAACGAAATTTCAGAGGACCAGTGGTAGACAAAAGAAAACCGCCAATCCACACATACATAGACAAGCGTCAAGTGGCAGTGTACGACGAGTATGTCCTCAGAACTAATGAATTCCACAGAGAACATCCTGCTCGATTATGCGGCATACAATTTCACAAACATCACCAGCAGCACCCTGTTTACACTGCTGTCGACGGCGGATACCGGATTTAGGAATAGCGTTGCAGTCTCCACCGCCCCACCGCCGCTGCCATCCGCACAGACTATGGGACAACTATTTGTAGCCTTGTACGCTATCATCTTCATGTTGGCCATTGTGGGCAATATCCTTGTCATTCTAACGCTGGTGCAGAACCGTCGTATGCGTACGATAACGAATCTGTTCCTCCTGAATCTTGCCATATCCGACCTACTGCTGGGAATGCTGTGTATACCGTTCACACTGGTCGGAGCAATGCTGAGGGATTTCATTTTCGGAGAATTCATGTGCAAAATATTGCCATATTTACAAGGTAAGTGTGTGTGTATGTGTACAGAGGCATAGGGTTTGGAATCTGGAATGTGTGGACATAAATGACGGTTAATCGAATGCTTTCGGGATGTTAAGGAATTGGGTTCTCTGTACGAGGGCAAAGGACATTTCATGACCTCGGTTTCAGTTTCAATAATCTTTCCTAATTGTGCATGTGATTTGTTCTTTTTTTTTTTTCATTTGCGGTCAAAGTACGAGTAGGTGCTCTCTGGATAATGGCAACTGTGGCAATAAGTCCATGATTGGGTCGATCTTGCTGTTAATGACTCGGCACTATTAACAATGCTAATGCAAAGTGATGGTAATGGCTGGAACAGTTGATTGGAACGCTGACATAAGCTTGATTTAGATGACAGTAATTATTATTGCCCAGCAATGTCACGGAATTGATTATCGGAACACATGCAACGCACACGTGTGTCCTTTTCAACTGGTAATTCACTAGATACTCATGGTACTCATGGTTAATGCGAGTGGTAAGGGTTGTGCGACATTCTATGCTTGTTTTATCAGTCAGAGTTCGTGCAGTGGTGCAGTGCCATTTTAAGCAAAACTGCAAACCAAACTTAATGCGAGAACAAGAAAACAATGCACCTAGAGAACTATTTTCAGAGTGAGTTGCCCGTAAGAAATAAAAATAACAATGTGCCTCATACAGATTTATTCATAAGTAAATCTTTTTGTTTTAAAGCAGAATCTTGAACTGAATTCCAACCAAGATGAAAAGAAAACAAATAAACTCAGCAGCAAGTGAGGCACTACGACCAGCGCTGTCAGGTTGTATGACTTATGCATATCGATGGCCCCATGCAAAAAGATACTAAGTGCATTTTTGCTACTTTTCAGGAGAAGCGTTTAAAGTTTTTCGACTATAACTTCTTTGTTTATTAGCGGATTTTTAAGCTGAATGCTTTGTTACTCTCATAATTTTCATACAATTTTTTTAGAGATGGAGTAAGGTCTGCAATATTGTGGCTTATTATGTTCAATTGCAGTTAGTATTATTTTGACTCTCTAATTCAAACTTTTGAATATACTATTTGATGCTAGTTCTATGTAACACGGAACAAAACATATCAAAAACTATTTTAAGGGCACTTAGTATTAATGTGGCTGGAAATCAATAGAAAAAGAGGCACACAAGTGTAAGTTCTACTAAAAAAAAAAGTGAACATTTCGTACACCTCTTGACGCATGTGCTTCAATAAGGCTGTTTGACACCTCTAGCATAGACCGTAAATCTATATTTATTTTCCGTGCCTCTAGAAACCTCTTTTTGGCGATGGTTTCATTACAAACGTATCACCTGGCTTCATGTGAGGCTTTTTTCAACACCGTATTCGGCGATGATAAAATTGTACTCTCTTGTATGCGTCCTTTTTGAGGTTGAACCCACTAGGGTTGTTCTGCGTCCAATTTTGTAAAACTTTGTACAAAGCTTATACCTTGCCTCCTCCTAAACTTTGCGTTCACATTTCATTCTGACTATTAAGGCAATGCTTATACTTTACTTTCGGAGTGAACCTGGGCCTTCTTCTCGCAACCATTTGTGTATGCGTGTTTTATTTTTGCAGGAATGGAAGAATTGCTACTGCTGTCCTGAAATTTTTGAATATTTGCCTTGATCCCGTGTTCGAAAATATTTTATTCGCTGGTATTTTTCTGACAGTTTTCGCCTTCAGGTTTTCAGGAGTAGCGAACTTAGGAATCCGTTCGAAATTTTTTTTCGAGGTGGTATCCAAGTTCTATTTTTTGGTCCTGAACCGCTCGTGTCAGATGAATATTCATTATCCTCGTAGTTACTCGCTACCACTGTCTTGAAAAGAAGAATATAAATATATAGGCAATATATTATATCGAGAATGTTGTGCAATTTATCCACAAAGTCTGAATCCTCAAACGATTCCAGTAGAAATGTAAGGGATTTTGATGGATTGCCTAGAAGTAACTATACGAATAAAATTCATAAGATTTAAGAGTGTTGTTATAGTTAAGTTACCACACTCCGTGGCGCCAATTAATTCAAGAAATTCAGTTGCATCACTAGGCATCTTCCCAGTCTCCTCTGCATTAATTATTTTGTTTTTCAAAACGAATACTTTTCAACATTTAAATTCAATACCTACATATTACATTTGTTTCTCTTGCAAGCTCAAGAATTTTTCTTGCCCTCGAAGCTACATTTTCACTTGGTTTAAGAGAAAACTTTATAGCTCATTCAGCTCATAAGTATAACTGCACACAATTCTTCCAGTCGTTAACATTATAACGGTATTTAGAATACAGCATCATACACAAAAAACACTGAAGAGTATACTAAGATACACTTAAGTGTCATCTTCTTTCTCTTGCGTACAGACAAAAGTATACTAAAAGACACATTAGTGCATCCAACTTCCAAAAATTGCATGCAAAAAAATACTATGTCAACATAGTATACATGCGTTTATTGGAAAATTTAGTGATAAAAATATTAAAAGCGCTTAGTACGATTTTGCTTCGAATAAGTGTTTACATAATACATTATAAAGGGTGATTTTTTAAGAGGTTGAGAACTTTTTTTAAAAAAAAAACACAAAAAATTCGAAAAAATGAATGAAATATTTATTTGAATCGATAGTTTGAACCTTGCAATTTAATGTTTAAAGATAATTTCATGCAAATGTTGACCGCGGCTGCGTCTCAGGTAGCCCATCCGCTGAGTCCAATTTTGGCATACTCTTTCACACATATCGGCCGGTATCTCACGAATGAATGCATGGATGTTGGCTTCCAGTGCGTCAATCGAAGCGGGCTTGTCCCTATAGACATTAGCCTTGACATACCCCCACAAAAAAAAATTTCTAATAAAAATAAAAAACAATATTCTACTCAAAATTAACTCGCAAAAGAATAAACACATCCCATATGATTTCCATGGGATTTTCATCAGTAGGCAGATGGAAATCATATACATATGTACAGTAGCTCACAGTGAAAATGGCCCACCCCAAACTAAATACATTTTCTGAGAAAAACTCTAGGAAATCCATCGAAATTAATAGCGAAAATGGTCAACTTTTATTGACTGCTATATTCTTGTTTCAAAAGCAACGGAAAATTTAAATATTTAGTAATAAAAGCAACGAAATAAGAGGAAATGAGGGAGAAGAGAACGAAATTCATCTCCCAGTGAAAATGGCCCAGATAGCAAAAGCTTCTCAATTAACTGTTTTTTTTTTTTTCAATTTTTAGCACTTTAAATTTTTTTTTTATCTCCGTTTTACTATTCCACATTAGAACGCAACTGCAGAAGTCGTTGACGCCCGTGTAATTTATTCATTTAGTTAACTTTTGCAAAATGCGACCTCATAGAACATAGAGTTACAAAAATCCGGTAGAGCTACGAAAGTTAAATATTAAGCATTTTATGAGTGGAGAGAAATCTCTAAAGTTGTTAAAATAGCTCGAGAAACAATAAAAGATATTATCAGAATGTCCAAGAATGTCCAAGATGTTTTCTAATCATGATGAACGTTGGATTGTCAACTAATCCGAAGAAAATCCAATGCTGAGCGCACCAAAGCTAAGAGATATGGTGGAAAATCATCTTTACCCATTAGCGCTCAGAGTAATATTTTGGTCCCAATTTTGTTAATTTTTTAGTATTTTGTTATTTACCGATAGACAATTTAAGAAAAAATATTACAAAAAAAAATATTGCAACAGAAGTTCCACAACTGTGTGTCCTATAAATAGGACGCTGGGCAGATATGAGGTCTAAAATTTGATACCTATGTTAATAATTTTCATTTATTTTAATTTTTTTTTATTTTATTTAAGGAATTTATAAATGCCTGTTGACCAAAAAACGAAATAAATGCCAGGCGAAGTATTAATTAATTGATAATTAGGTTAAAGTTTAAATAAATAAAACACAGTGAACAAAATATAAATCGGAGTTGAGTACAAGAGACAAAACGTATTTCTCCCAACTGCAGCAGCGATGATTATTTTCATTTCTCAGGCACCAAAAGCTTGTGTATGACCCAAACATTCACCATAGCCATATCCCTAAACTCGGATGAAGTGCACCAGTACCATTTATCCCCGCTTATTGCAGTATTGTATTTGGAGGCAAGTCAATATTATTTATCAACTTCACACTTGTAAAGGTTGTACTGCTTTACCAACTGATGTTGAGGCAATCAATTCAATTTCGAATAGTGCGAGCACTGGCTTGCAGGTTCAATACGATCAAAATTTGAAGCAGTTGTGACTAATTGAGCTATGAAAATCTCCTTTGCAACGTCAAACATGCGCGGTCAAAGAAACCACGACCATTTTCTTCATTTCTACAATTCATAATAATTGGACAAGATCTTAGCCTGGAGATTTTCCGTTATCGTTTTCATACATAGGTCATTTCTTAGAATATATGGAAGCTAGAAAGCCTCGCAGCTAGTTGCCCGTTATTTTTAAGTTACCATGTAATTTGTAATTACTTGTTAATAAATACTAATAATAATAATAGAAAACAAATTAGTTCTCTTCTAAACCTGGAATTCTCGTCAGTTACATAGTCTAAAGGCGGAGGTAAAACTGCAACACTTGCATCTTCGACTTTTGAATTACGTTGAAGTTGCTCCAGCATATCGGCAATTTGGTCAACAGTCAAACCAACAATTTTTTTGAAACATGGGGGATGTGAATTGCAAAATGAATCAATAAAGGAAAATGTAATCAAACTCAACTATTCAGTTCAGAGTCCTCCGCATCACCTTTTGCTTGCTACAGCGAAATAGTATTCTTTTTACCTGACTATGGCAAAGCCAAAAGGAAGGGTTGTGAATCTCAATGGCTTTGTATGTATTCCATATGTGTCTAATGCTATATTATGTCACAGAAAATTCACCCTCAGACTTTAAAATTCAATATAAGGTAGTTTAGCGAATACAACGAAACTAAAAAAAACATATTCAAAATGAACATTCAACCTGCAACCATTTTTTTTTTTGTAAAGCTATCATATCTGCCCAGCGTCATATTTTTAGGACACCTGATTGCAATCCTTTCTAGTTTCGTCCTGATTTTTTTTTTTTTTAATCTGGCTACTTACTTTAATATATAATTAAATTAGTTGATAGTTGATTAGTTATTTAAATCTGAAGTTTCATCCATTTATGTTGAAAGCTTATATTTTTAAAGTTTTTTTTCCCCAAAAAGTGTATTATTTAACCAAAAACTAAATATTTTTGAATAATATTTTTTTTTATTTTACCCTTCAAGTACATAGTCAATTGATTAAACTTAACGTTAGAAATGCAGATCTTGTCTTTTAATTATTTTCTTAGTCACTAGAAATTTTCGTCCTCAGCTGTCCTATAAATAGGACGCTGAGCGTTAATGGGTTAAGATTAATTGCAATGCTGAAACTGTTCGGACATGTCTAGGTAGATCTGGATGAAATGGTAGAATTGCAGGGAAGAAGCCATTCATTAGCCAGACGAACAAAAGGGTTCAATTGGAGTTCGCTCAGAACCACATAATGAAAGATTTTTTTGTTTTGGAAAAGCGTTTTAACTGCAGATGAGGGCAAACATAACCATTTTGGATCAGATGGAAGGGTAAACGTTTAGAGAAAGCCGAATAAAGAGATTAGTCACATGCATTTGCGTCCCATAGTTAAGCACGACAGTGGTCATCCTATATATATGGTCTGGGGTAGAGGATCAGCATCTTGGGCTGGTAGCTTACATTTTATTGAAGGGAATATGGATAAATATCAATATTTAGATATTTGCAAAACAATTTAAAACAGTATCCTGGAAATTAAAGATAGATTAATGGAATTAAAGATACTTTTCAGCTCAATCAAGATAAATGATCCGAAGCACCCGGCTGGAAGTATTAGGGACTAGATGTCGTACCATTGTCTAAGAGTGATCAAGACCCCACCGCAATCACCGTATTTTACTATAAGTGAAAATTTATGGCAAAAATTGGAGATTGAAATTCGAAAACATGAATTTTCCAGTGTAAATGACTTGAAAAGCGTGTTATTGGAGGAATGTTAAAAATTAGTCCCGACTATACAGTTACAAAACAATTAGTATACCCAAAACAGTACTAAATATTGAAATATTTACGCTTTTTGACAAGTTTTAGAACTTAAATATTATTGGGCCACATACATATTATGTACTAGCTTACCCGTGCTCGCCTCGCTTCGCCCCCTCCGTCCACCCCCCAGCAACGTTAAGCCAAAACAAATTGTATTGGAGATGAGTGCCGAATAATTTTTTCGAATTCACTCACTTAGAGATGGAATTTCAAAAAATCCTATCTTAGCAGATGGTTGTGTCACTATATGTATATCCTGTCCAAATCTCAGCCCTTTAGGTCCAGCAGTTTGGTCTGTGCGTTGTCCGTTAGTCGCACTGTTTTATATGTAAGGATTAAGGATTTTTCCGAATTCAACCCCTTAGACATGGAATTTCAAAAAATCCTCTCTAAGCGGATGTCTATGTTACTGTAGGAATGTACTGTTGAAATTTTAGAAAGATTATGGTTCTATTACCCGATAGTCAAACGACAGAATACATACTCTCTAGTTACACAAAAAGTGGGCACAGAGACAGGATAAGAACAAGATAAGATAGGAATATCAATACATATTCTACCCGTCAAGAAAAATATAGGTATGCCACTCGCTAGCACTCAAACTTGACACAGTGAATAAAACCAACGCTAGATGGGAAGGTGGAACTACCTGCCTTGCTACAAAGTAAATCGGGCCTGGATTAGATCTAAACTGCTCTAGATAGTACCTTCTGTCACTATAAAGACTACATATTAGTGCGATTATCGGTGCCATTACAGGACATTGTCTTATAGGCAAACACGCAACTAGACTTGGCGTCATCTCGAATGACTTCTGCAGATGCTGTAGGGAGGAGGAGGAAAGTCCAACAAATCTCCTCTGCTAATGCCCAGCTCTTTCTCGTAGTAGAAAACTACACCTAGGAGAATACTTCTTCGAGGATCTAAGCGATGTAACACAAAAAAGACGTAAGAAGCCTTTTTCGATTTGTACAAAGCTCCAAATGGTTCTCTTGAGTAGCGGAGTAAATATCCCCAAGGTCCTAATACTTAGGACCTCTATAGGCCTAAGTGTGCTGGTACTTACTACGGCAGCCACTGCTACCTACCTAACCTAACCTTTAAAAGAGAACACCGATATGGACCTCTGTCGGTATAGAAGTAACACCAACTGGTCTAAGGAAGATTCGACTGTATTAAGTATATAAATATTTCGTTCATTTACTAACTCAACGACTAAATCGACAGCCCAGAACCTTAAAAGTTCCACAAAAATGAGGTAGACCTTGTAGCTGTGTGCGTAAAAGCAGAGGGTTGTTATTTTGCATTTGAGTACTTTTTATCTATTATATTTTTGCATGTTAAGTTATTTCTTGGAGCCACACATATCGTTCGTTGTCCTTGGCCTTAAAATTAAAAATTATATTAAATTTTATTGCTAAACATTTTTATAGACTGACATAAATAATACTGTTTCCCTTTTATTTTATTTTCCAATCCTTATTTGTAGCATGTTCAGTTTCCGTTTCCGCATGGACATTGGTGGCAATTTCCTGCGAACGCTATTACGCCATCTGCCATCCGTTGCGGTCACGAACGTGGCAGACTCTGAAGCACGCCTACAAGCTAATTGCTTTAATATGGATTTGCAGCTTAACGTTTATGCTGCCAATAGCAGTGCTCAGCAAATTGATTCCCATCGGAAAGGGTGAGTACGAGTACAGTTGTAAATCACTTTAAAATAAATCACCCTAAAGGATTTTTTATATTTATTTCATTCTATTAACACCCTCGATAGAAATAAATTGGATTTTTTTTTCGTTTTTAATGTGTTGTGTGTGTCATGTGTGGAAGAACTTTATTATGTACGCCTGATAGCATGTGTTTACTCCTTAAATAGAAATCGAACAGAGAAGTATCCGTTTACACGTGGTGCTATTGCTGCGTAAATTAAGTAAAATTATGTCAAGGTAAACAATGTTCTCGACCTTTGTATAGGGTACGAGATGAAGTAGTTGTGAAACTGTATTTAATTAGAATCAAATATAGCCTTCGACTAAGAGTAGTTTTCAAAATAACGTGCGTTTTGTTAGTGTGTCCTTATATGAAACGAAGGAAACTGATATATTTAAGTACGGTTCAAAGATAACTTAAAAATATTTGTGGTAACTCAGATGTAACGAGGACTTCATCTGCCTCCTGCAGATTCATATTAATTGGATGCTGTCTCCAATGTGAAAGGAGAAGAAATCATTATGGAAGGGGGTAGGATAGGAAGGTAACACGTTCACAGACACCTCCTACCACAGCCATTGAGAAGTCCTGTTTAACCCATTAACTCGTTACATGAGAATGTCATTTCGTATCCTCTATTGAAAGTGCCTGCCAAATAATTCTGTCTGCCGACACGCGACGTACCATTGCTTTATTTAAGTTCATTCCTCTTAGTAGATTATAAAAAGTACTTTCAATCCGAAGTTTAATTATAGGAATGCTCCCAATTAGTCTAGAAAATTGCAACTGCCGGCGCGGAAAGGCAGTCTGAGCTAATGGTACAGACTGTTAAAGGACGATGACCCAAATCAGAGGCAAAGGTAATCGTTTGTTGGAATATTTTTCTTAGGTTATGCGCTTTGGACATTAGCTTGAAATTTAATTAGGATAATTTGTTCACATGGATTTAGATTCATTCGTTAAAATTAATTGCAGCTATAAATAACTTATAAAGCCAGAATGGTTAGTCTTATATTTGGCAAATTGTTTCTTAATGTCTAATAGGCACATTAAAGCATTCATTAGCGGGATCTAGAGGGTACGTGCTCCAAATTACAGCTGTGACATGCCTTTCAATGAGATTAGTAAAAAGATCTATCGAAAGTGATTCTCGGACTTCGAATGACGTGAGAGTCGCGTCAGCTATGTGACTGGAAGTTACATTTTAGACACATAAGCTTTAAACGGACTGTGGAATGTCGATTTGAGTATTTGAATTGTCATTCAAATAGTTTTGACACCCGTCAGATACCTCTTCGGCGACATTGTGAATTGGACTTTGAAATTTAAATAAAATTCAAAAATGAATTTTGTTGTTTATCAATTGTCAAATTTCTCATATTTAAGAGGTTTTTGTTATTTTTCGTGGTAAAATTAAGCTTTGTGTTTTAAGTGCTAGATGAAGTAGACGTTATTTTCCACGGTTGTGTTGTTTGTGCAAAAGATAAGAAAATGCATAGCCTTCCGGGGCCTGTTTCACAGATCATATATGACATATTTGTAAAGGGTGATTTTTTAAGAGGTTGAGAAAAAAAACACAAAAAATTCGAAAAAATGAATGAAATATTTATTTGAATCGATAGTTTGAACCTTGCAATTTAATGTTTAAAGATAATTTCATGCAAATGTTGACCGCGGCTGCGTCTCAGGTAGCCCATCCGCTGAGTCCAATTTTGGCATACTCTTTCACACATATCGGGCGGTATCTCACGAATGAATGCATGGCTGTTGGCTTCCAGTGCGTCAATCGAAGCGGGCTTGTCCCTATAGACATTAGCCTTGACATACCCCCACAAAAAATAATCTAATGGTGTCAAATCGAACGATCTAGGCGGCCAATTGACCGGCCCGAAACGTGAAATTAACTGTTCACCAAACTCGCCTCGCAATTGCGCCATTGTTTCGCGTGCTGTGTGGCATGTGGCACCGTCTTGTTGAAACCACATATCATGCAAGTCAAGAACTTCCATTTCGGGCAAAAAAAAGTTTGTTATCATCGCTCGGTAGCGTTCACCATTGACAGTAACGCTGCGATTCGCATCATCTTTGAAGAAATATGGCCCAATAATGCCGCCGGCCCATAAACCGCACCAAACAGTGGCTTTTTCGGGATGCATTGGTAGCTGTTGCAATGCTTCTGGCTGATCTTCACTCCAAATGCGGCAATTTTGCTTATTTACGTACCCATTCAACCAAAAATGAGCCTCATCGCTGAACACAATTTTTCGATAAAAAACATTTCGAACCGAGCACGAATTTTGATAGTAAAATTCAATAATTTGCAAGCGTTGTTCATTTGTAAGACGATCCATGGTTAAATTGCAAACCAAACTGAAGCTGTTTGACAGTGACACAAGGTACTAAACACACGTCAGCTGTCAAAACCAGTGTTGCCAAAACCAAACCAGCTAAAAAATCACCCTTTATTTGTGTTTATTAAGATTTTAATATAATAAAACTAGTGTAACCTTACATGTGGTTGAAGAAACTTAAAAATTCAATAGTGGTTTTAAATGAAAATTAATTGGAGAAAAAAATTAAGTATTTAAAGTAATGAAATTAATCAGAAAAAATAATATAAAGTTAAAAACAAAATATTGAGGGTAAACTAGTTATGAGCATTGGCCAGATATTCCATAAGTAGATTTTTAAATTGATTTGCGTTTCTGGTTCTTCTTAATGTGATGGGGAGGGAGTTCCAGAGGCGAGCGGCATAAACGAAAAATTGTCGTTCGGATGTCAAACACGTGAATCTTGGCATTATGAGTGTGCAAGTTCGTTGACAAGCTTGTTAAAGAGATAGGAAGGCTGCTGGGAACGCTGAATCTCGTGAAGCGAAACAAGGCAATGGTATTTGAGCACGTTGTCGAAATTGCAGAATAGGCGGAGATATGCTCGCGCCTATGAATGTTGTAGATATAGCGCGCGAAACTATATATTAAAGACCAGGTTCAACTTACGCCTAGATCTGCAGTCTACATTCGAAAAAACTTCACAGCAAAACAGTAGGATTGGTAGCAGCAGAGCTTTGGCTAGAAGCATCTTTGTCTTGACGGGTAGATAATGTTGTGTTGTCCAGAGAACTCGTAGCACACCATACACCTTCCCAACGCAGGTGGTAATGTGGTCATCCCAAGATAAGGTGCGATTGAAGGTTAATCCAAGGTTTCTCGCAGATTCAACAAAGTCGATGTTGCATTGCCCTAGCTTGATGGCTGGAAGAATTGAGGTACCCAGCGAGTTGCGGTATATGGCAAGTGACTTGGATTTTCTAGGGTTGAGGCAAAGACTGTTTTCTTAAGCTGAGGATATTCTGTAGATCCTCATTCATCTTGGTAGTGAAGAGTTCCGCCGAGTCTAGAGGGAAAGAAATTTGTAGCTGCACATCATCCGTACATATGAACACAACAGTGCTAAACAATGCTGGGTAGTTCATTTACGTACAACAGAAATAGGATTGGGCCCAGAATGGAACCTTGTGGCACGCCAGTTATCATGGGGAGAAGAGTGGACGTTCGGTCGCCAACTACCACGCTTTGAAGTGTATGACAATGGCAGTTCTGCTGTATGATTTCTGTTTCACAGATTTGATGTATGATCTGCTTTCATACAACAATTTATAAACCGAGAATCGACTGGAAGTATTGGAATGTTGTATGATTCTGTTTCACAGAAATTTATTATACGTTTCATACAGCAGTTTTCCGTCAAATTTATCATAAATCTCATACAGCACAATAGTTTGCTGTAATTACTTTATTATGAATTTCAACAAACAAATACAAATATACAAAAATAAGTAGTTGTTTACTATTTATCTTCTTGTTTATGAATCTTAATAGTTTTTTTTTAAAACAATAAATTATGACGCTACAAAAAATATACAATAAAAAAAATTGCTTTTTAGGAGGTTTGCCGGTTATATGGCTACAATCATCTTCCAGATTATAACCATCCGATAAAATAATTTCGTTTTATTTTACCATTCTTTTCCAAACGCTACTTACTTTAATTTCTGTTAGTTTTCGATAGAGTTTTGGTAAAAGTAGTCGTTGAACACTAACAACGAAAATGTCAAAATCATACAATTCATACAACAAAAAAAATTATCATACACCACTTCCAATGAAATCTGTGAAACAGAAAGTTGTACATATGTGTTGTATGATGAAAATGTATGTTGTATAAAATGTATATGTTGTATGATCTGTGAAACAGGCCCCAGGTTGTTATCGGAAGAAGGTGGATACTGAAGATAACCGGCAAGGATAGCCGACGGCGGCTAGGAAGTGTTAACGGGATAGCACGAATCCTCTGGAGTTGCCTGAATCATTGTTTATTGGTGCAAATGTATTTTATTTAACTTATATTAATACATTTCTGTTTATTAGATTTCAAAAGTGAAGGGTGTTTTTTTTAGAGGTATAGAACTTTTTTTTAAAATAAAACACAACAAATTCAATGGAATGACCATAATTTTGGCTTTATTAGTTTACAAATTTCATGGCATTTACTGTTTAAAAATAATTTCTGTCATATGACCTCCGCGACTACGCCTTATGAACGCCATCCTGTGGTCAAATTCTGCATCACTTTTTCGAGCATACCTGGTCTTATTTCGTCAATAGTGCGTCGAATAGCAGCATCGATCAGAGGTTTGACGCACCCCCAAAGTAGTCCAACGGTAGGTAGGGTAGGTAGGTAGAAGTGGTGGCTTCGATGGAAGAAAACCCAAATAGCGCCTGAGGCGCCGTTTTGATACCACAACCTCAGGTGACCTGTTTGTTAGAAGGTAATGTTGGGATATTTATATCCATCCTGTGGAATTTAGGAAGAGGATCAGTTCTCCAATGCTTTTCCTAGATATCTCTTTAAGGTCGTCGAAGAATAGCTTGCCCAGTACGCGCTGCCTGGCTCTCGCTAGGGCTGGACATTTGCACAGAAAGTGAATAAGCGACTCTTTTTCATTTTCATCTTTGCAGCTACGACAGAAACTGTTGTGAGGGATTCCTAGTTTGGCTGCATGATCTCCGGTATCAAATCACACCAAGTTACAGGTCCATTTCTTGAGATGATTCGATCATCAAACGTTTGGCTCAACAAACTCATGGTTGCACGCGCTATATAGCATGTTGCGGCGTCTTATTGGAACCATTTCTCCTCCGAATGATTTGCAATAACATGAGGAATAAAAAAATTACAAATCATTTGCCTGTAGCGTTCGCCATGGCCGCCATGCTACCTCTTTCGAATGTCTGACAAGCATCAAAGAGTATCATTTGTCATGATTGAGCTTCTCAACTCGCTTTTCGGGGTCGGCTAAAAACTGTAGGTCCCTTCCATTCGTGCAAAAATATTACACGCACACACAAATGGTTGCGAGCAGCAGGCCCAGGTTCCCCTCGAGCTGTAGCGTCTACTAAGTAAGTAAGTTCGCCATTCACGGTAATATTGGCACCGGCTTTGGAATTAAAGACAAATGGGCCGATGACCTCTTCGGCATGTAAACCGCACCAAACAGTGATTTTTTCGGGATGTAATGGAGTCTCAAGAGTTTGATGAGGATTGTGCTCACTCCAAAAATTACAATTCTGTTTGTTTAAATAGCCGCTAAGCCAGAAATGAGCCTCATCGCTGAAAATGATTTAACAGTAAAAATCGGGTTCAAGTTTCACAAACAGAGTGCGAATTTTGGAAATAAATTTCCAAGGATTGTAAACGTTGTACTGGTGTAAGACTTTGCATGGTGATTTGCTAAAGTATACTGAAAAAAAAGTCAAACACACTTCGGTAGTATGACAGCTAGTTTAACAGTTATCCCTATCGGAAGTTCTATACCTCTAAAAAAAACACCCTTTATTATAGAGTCAACAAAGTGGCCTTCAAATATTTGTTGGAGTTGCTCACAACGTCCCGACAGTCGACTAAAAAAGCATTTTGCAATATCCCCTATTGTGAAACTGAGCGCATGTTGTGCTTTTTTGCTGAAGGGGGAATAGACCATAATATTGGTCTGACAATTGCCAAAACAGGGGCACCTCTTCTTTACTTCCCTTGTGGAATCCGCATGCAACGTCGCGATGTGCTTCCAACAAATTAAGCAACGTTTGAAGTTGAAGCTTATTTGTTGTTTTAGCCCTACATACATATGTCTATAAGCATTTTACTAAAATGTATGCAGGGAATACTCTGCGAACTCTTCACAACTCTAGGAAGCTTTGTGAAAGCACCTGGTACAAAATATAACATCCTTTAGAAGCTTATAAGAATTGCTTTTTTTTGTTAGCATATTATCATGTTACCTGCTTAATTCATGTACGAATCCGTTACTTGTCATATCCTTATCCATAAATAACATCAGACAAATTCGAAATGAAATCATTCAATGGGTGATAAAATGTCAGTGAGACTGACAAAATGAAATGTCATTGTACTGGAACATTCACTTCACTATTCTAGAAAATACAAAACGCCGACGCGATGCTGTGTTAAAATAAAGTAATCAAAAAACCCTTCAAAAATTCAGTCAAAACAAAATTGAAACTTGTTCTGACAGTTGTCACATGAACAGAATAAAATTAATTTCGACATAAGGGCTGTTTTATTTTTATAGGAAAAAAAAAAAAAAACCAAATGGAATGCCAAAAAGTGCTAAGAAGTCCGAAGTTAGGAGATTCGACTGGATCTATAAATTGTTTGATGATTTTCCACAAACAGCTCGTGGAATGTCACATTTGCGGTGCTGCTAAATAGCAGTTTTTTTGTACATGTAAAGTGAAACCTCCCTTAATCCGACAGAGACGGTGAGGGCATTTTTGAAAGCCTAAAGGTCCCGACCCATGGAGTACATCTACGTCGTTGCGATGAACGTTGACGTTAACGTTTTCCAGAGAGAGCAGTCCTATAGAATCCGTTACATACCTTCGTTGAGAGATGACAGCTGATGACATTTTCTTCGATGGCAGTATCCATTGAAATTAATTTCAATTTTGAAATGTCAACCGATTCTCAATTTTCTCTCAATGCTTTTACCAATGAATGTGCTTAATCACAATTTGTGAATGTGTGAGCTTAAATTTGTAAAGGTATGAACACGAACAGCCAACGAACAACGCATTAAAAATGTAGAAAGTAAAAGTAATTCCTGCATTGAAATTCATAAATGCGTTGGTTATGGCTTTGTGGGCCATATGAAGCTACGGATATTTTTTTTTATTTTTGTTCGTTTAACGGAATTCAATTTAATAATTTCTGGCATATATGAATATCTAATAAAGGGAGTTTCCGGTTAAGGGAACGTAATATGTATACAATCTGAAACATACATAAAAGCTGTGTAAGGAATATTTGTCCGTCTAAAGGATCGGTCCGTAATGGGAGAATTTACTGTATTTTCAACATAATGTAGTAATTAAATATAAGGAATTATATAAGTTAAATAATTCCTCAATATTTTGCGTTTAAGAAAAACCAGAACGAATTGTTTATGTACTTACATATATGTACATACTCACACACAGTGCCGGTCTTAGCACTACCAGCACCCTGGGCGAGATTTCTACGGCGCCCGCTATCTGCGGGAAAAGAGGAAAGATCAAAACAAGGGAAACGATGAAATAATAACCATCAATGTATTAAAAAAATAGAATAATTTTAATTTTCTGGCCTTTCTATCGGCAAACTCTCTTACATATGACACCGAAGTCTGTTTTATTCAATTTTATTTTCAATAGACAATCTAGATTGCGATGTTGTCTATCGCAGAGCGGAATATGAGTTCATCACACAACATGCAACCATTTATAACTGATTTCGAGCCTACAGTTAATTTTAATTTGAGATTATCAAAGAGTTTGGGAAGGTTTGGTTTTTCTGGGATGTTTTTTATGTTATACAAAAAGGACGAAGATTCGTAGTACTAATTTAACTGTTCAGGTCATTCACTGAGTGAAATTAAGGTAGTGTCCAATAGACAGTTGAAAAATCTAACATCAAATTTATTTTCTGGGGAAGCTGTACTCATCGCGGGCAGTCCTACCAGCTTAACACATCGTATACTTGTCGCGGCTTCAAATACAAGTTCAATTCCAAGTTCTTCAGTTAATTCCTTCACTGCTAAAATGGCGCTTTTAAATCCTGCCTTTCTATACTCTTCCAAGAAAGCGCAGTATTTTTTCAACTCTTCTGTGCATGTATCGAGATCCATGTCAATTGACGGACTGCTTTAACACAACTTATTCTTGCTTCCCAAAGTATTTCACTGCGTTTATTATAGTATATAATCCTAAGTGATCGGAAGCTGGAAACAATGTGTACAACCTCTGAGGTACCCCAAATAATGTGACGGATTCTAATTATTTTCAAGTGCACCGGTGTAATGAGCTGTGTTCCGCTTCTCAATAAGTCAAAAATAATACTAGCTCTTGTTTAATACAATGTTAAAAGGGAATAAATAATAAGTTTTGTCTATTGACGGGGTTCCCAGTAAATGTATATCAGTACTCGTGTTCCAATGTTGCAACCTTAATGATTTTGTCGCCAGATTTAGGGAATTTAAGACTCTTACAGGTGACCTGGCCGCTGCCGAAAATGCAACAAGTCACAATATGCAACGGGATTGGCGCCCTTCGTGTCAGGCGCCCTGGGTGGTCGCCCAACCCCGCCCTACCCTAACGCCGCTACTGCTCTCACACATAGCGCTATCTTATTAGTTATATTCTAGCCCAAATAATACTCCAACGAGGATGTAAAACGTAACAATATTTTTTTTAAACCAAAAGTGAAGCATTATCCCACGCAAAGTCTTGTAATTTAAATATCTCGCAAATATGTAGATATGAAAAAATCGCTGCTGATTTCATTCAATCATAACAAAAAAAAAAAATAATCTTCCTTTTCACCCGGGAGCAAGATCATTACTCATTCAGTTGACAATGGAGCTGTCTCCTTAGTTCCATTTCCCATTTCTTATTTAGGCGCAAGCAGTATTTCTCCCTCAGGGATATCATATCATATACACAGAAGGCGTTCGTCCTTTTTTATTGTTCTAGAAAAGAGATACGAGACATATCGTTTGGGGTTTTTTTAAATAAAATTGTCCTTCCGTGGGCGACAATATTTTAGAATTATTCTGAGCTGATGGGGTTTTCTATTTTATTGGTTTAGTTATTATCGGGAAAACAATCCTGCGGCTACGTCAAAGTGATGTGACATTATATTTTGGTAAAATTTCAAATAGCAGCCGAATTATTGTATAAATATTTTTCATGTTAGCATGGAGAGCGTGTGTTTTATTGGTGAAATAAAATGTGTTCAAAAATTAAACTTACCTGAGTATTTTTAACGCCGCCTGTGCATTTATTCATTTCCAACCCTTTCCCCAAATAGGTTTTTATAAGGGAGATTTTTTCCAATTATGCAGAACAGGTATAACCAGAAAAACCAAATTACGGATTGAGGGCGGTTCACATACCTGTACTTTCTTGTGGTTTATCCAGTTTTTTTTTTTTGAATTCGAAACTAAAATTAAGAGAATTTTAAATCACAACTCGCACAGTACCTTTAATCACCTTTATTACCCCCATAATATAATAATTATTAGCAACTATTTAGGTACTTAAAACAAAAAAGGGATGCGAATTCGCGACTATAAGAGCAGGTGCAGAATTGCTCCCTTGACAGTTTCAAACAAATCACGCAGCCCGTACAATCTCCATAGATTTGAAATAAAACTAAAAAATTATTTCCCGACATGAACAAAGATAATATTCAACATTCCGCCCAACAACCAACTTCTGTTCCATATAAACTGCTCATGTATCGCACCGAGTTGTCGCGTAAGAAACCCCAGTATATTCGACTAACAAAGTCGAAAATTCAATTAACCGAAGATTTAGTATTGAAAAATACTTCAAAATCAACCGATTACAAAAACGACGAGTTCCTGAGACGTTCCTTGGAGAAAGCCATTCGCAAGGAGAAAATAAAGTACCACTTGTTTAAATTCGCCATTGCACTAAAGGACCACAAGGGCTTGGATGAGAAATCAGCATTGGAATGTATTCAAAAACATTGTAAAGTTTTGAAGAAAACGTGGCCTTTGAATAATTCTGAACAGAAGAGGAACAAATTGAAAAATATATTTTAACAATCGTATATAATAATTATAAATATCTGTAAATAAATAAAATATATAAATAAGTAAATAAATAATTGATAAGGTTGATATTACATTACGCCCTTCTTTGGTCACTCTAAGACCTTTTTGTATTATATCACAGATGGTTTCCTGGGGTGAAATCGGCTAACGCGATAATTGACTGTCGCTTTTTTGATTGTCGTTTTTGATTATCAACTATTCTTTGCTCTGTGTAAATCGATTGTAAAAAATTGTTATATTGGCATCATTTCTAAGTCTGTCAAGAATTAAATGTAATTTTCCAATTGTGTTGTTTTGAATTTGAAAGCTAAGTTCAACAAACAACCACCAAGAACATTTAATGTCGCAGTCAATTGAAGAATAGGTTGATCTTACTCCAGATGGTAAATCGAGCGGCCGCAAAACTTGTAAAAATGCTTCTTTTGTTAAACGAAAGTTTGTCAAAAATCTAAAACATTATGAGTGCTAAGAAATGGTTTAAAGGATATCCATACAGATTCGTACATACAAAGGTTCAGGTAGTTCAAAAATATTTGTTCTTATCAGTGCATTTTTATAATTATTTTCACTCCTCGTCCTCGCGTTTTGGAAAATTGCAAATGGTGTAAACATTGCACTTGAACTAATTTCCTTTATAGAAAATATGTCAATCCTCAAAACACACGTTTTTTTCTTAATACATATATGAACCAATTTGAAGTCGACCGCACCAAAATCCTTATGGAAAATGACATAAATGTATGAAAACGATACCTAAATAGCTGTCACCTAAAATCAAAGCAAAAAAACGATTGTCGATTTGATAATCACCTTACACAGAGCAAAAGTGTCGATTTTGATTATCAACTATCAACTATCGCGTTAGCCGATTCCACCCCTGGTCTTTTCCTCGGGTGATAGGTCGTCAGCGTAATCTTGGCAGACTGCCATTAAGCATTTAAAAAAAAAAAAACGTCTAGATATCGTAATAATAATGATAGATAAATACAAACATTTAACAAGACTTATTCATAATGGAATATTTAGAGAGAAACTACAAAACTAGTGAGCACCGTGGTGTAGTGGTTAGTGCGTTGGACTGCCCGAATTCAATCCCAGCCTAGGTCCAACACTTAAAAGTTTTTTTCACGGTGCCACCTCTTTCGAATGTCTGACAAGCTATCAAAGCATATCATTTGTCATGAGAAGCTTCTCAACTCGCCGTTTGGAGCCGGCAAAAAACTGTAGGTCCGTTCTTATAAAACAATTTAAAAATTTAAATAAATATGAATGCATATGTACATAATATGTATGTATAAAAATAAATTATAGATAGATAATAAAATAAATATATATTTATGAAACAACAATAAAATTGATTTAATAATAAATAAAAAAAGATAAATAAATAAATATATGCATATACAACTTAAAAAAAAAATACGTACATGTATTTATGTATAATAGATATATTTTACAAGAAAAGCTTTGATTTAAAAAATGTATAGGTACACACAAAAATAAAATAGAAGTTTTTTCTTTCATTTGACACATATTAAAACTTTTAAATCTATGCGTCTGGAAACTCAAAGCTTTAAAGCGGTCCTATAATACTGTGGGCACCGTAGCGCAAGTGGTTAGTGCGTCGGACTACTGAGCCAGCGGTCTTGGGTTCGAATCCCGCCGCAAACACCTAAAAAAAAGTTTTTCACAGTGCCCACCTCTTTCGAATGTCTGACAAGCATCAAAGAGTATCATTTGTCACGATTGAGCTTCTCAACTCGCCGTTCGGAGTCGGCAAAAATATAACACGCACACACAAATGGTTGCGAGAAGCAGGCCCAGGTTCACCTCGAGCTGTAGCGCCAACTACGTAAGTATAATACTATTGCATAGTTGAAACCCTTTCATTTGTATACATTTATCAATGGGGCTGTTTAAAAAATGTCAATTGGCCATGGCCATCCTTTAAGCGTCCGACATTTTTGATGAACGATATGCAATTTACTATTGTTTATTGCATTATTACGGATTAATTCACATGTGCAAAATTCGAATGCTCTGGTTACACTAAGTTGAAATTTTGATTGCTAGTATTGTAGCAGACAGACACAATGCCATTAAATACAAGTATTTAATTTAATATTTAGCAAATTTTTAATTTGAGAGAGAAAAAAAAACACATCAGCAGCAAGTTTGTCTACGGCGTTTGTCTGCCTTAAATAGCCTCGGTACTGGAAGGCCACCAGTTTGTAGACATTTATAATATCAAAAAGAGATCTTTGCTTAGGGTATATTCATGTTGGAATTCTCCGTCTCCCATCATGCTAACATCGAGAATGGATTAAATATCTTTTGTATTCTTAAGAGGTTTATACTTATCCATATCAAGTCCCATTGTTGGAAAACGAGATAAATTTAAAAAATGAAAATCTTTTTCAATTTATTAAAAATAAATGCGTGTAAGTAAACCATGTTCAACGTCATATTTAATTTTTTATTTCGTATGAATTGAACCTTCCGTTCCATTTACAATCTGCAGTTAATACGAGTTCGACAGGGGAAAATAAAAATGAAATTTAAAAATCCTTAATACTTCGCATGGGTTATTTATTTACACTTTAATAACTCCCGATTAAAAAAATATCCATTTTCCCTTCGTTTGTCCAGCGGACTAGCGTAATCCAATTCAATGGACTTGAGTGCCAACAAAGAACGTAATATCCATGTTTGCCCTCATGTACTGCACTCTGTTTCTTCCATTTGAGTACTGTTTTACACTGCATCCAATGATGTTATTCTCACTACTTCACAGATTTTAAAACACCTGCATATTGTATTGAAAAAAGAAAAAAGAAACAAAAAAAAAAAAAAAACAGAAAACACGGATTATTTATCATGTGGTTATAATTAGTTGTACATATATAATTATAGGAACAAGTAATACAGTAAATTCAGTTTATTATCTTAAAATAATAGTGGTTTTAATTCAAGAAAGTTAAGTTTATTCTAAATTAATCATTACTATTACATAAAGACGAAACTTAAAAATAAACTTTGTGCGCGATAATCTCCGCCCCGCAAATACTGCACCGATTAACGTGAAATAAATTCTATAGTAATCGTTACTTTCGATAAAACTGAGTTATCAAAATAAAATTACCAAATGTACAGGTAAGAGTTTTATTTTTATTAAAAAGAATACAAATAAAAAATTATGCATTTAAACATATTTAAAAAAAAAATTCATTTATACGAAACTTAAAAATGCAGGTAAATTAATCAGTATATATATATGTATTTATAAACTGCCCAAGTTTTAAAAAAAGAAGATCGCTTCGCAACAGCATTTATCGCGTCTTTTCTGGAGTTCCGTAATTTCTTCAATTTTGAGGTAATTTTGTTCTGCCTGCTGCAAGCATGTGGTGGAGCATTTTTTTGCCTCTTCTAATTTTACTTTGGGTTGTGTATCAATAATATTAATTTCTGCATTTTAAATAGAAAACTAACTTCTTTTTTTCGGGCTTCTATGTTTTGCAGATTTTCGGAGATCCATTCAGAGAAGTCATCCCTGCCTTTCTGATAAAATTCTATCCCGAATTAGAAGTAAAGTAGTACGAAGTACTTGTCACTTAACAAGTTGCTGAGTGCTCACCAATCTGGCTTTAAAGCTGACCACAGCTGTTCCACAGCCATGGTCAATCTACTCGAAGAAGTGAGACAGGACTTTGACAAAGGTTATGTTTCACTTCTTTGTCTTCTGGATTTCTCGAAGGCCTTTGATAAAGTCAATCATAGAGGCTACGATCACACAAACTTGGTCATCGGTCGCATCTACGGATGTCTGCCCAAGCTGTGGCTTAGTGCATATTTTACTCCGCTTGATACACGGCGTAAGCTGGTAACTACACTATCTATCCTTACATATGCTGAGATTGTATATTGTAATCTTGACTCCCTATCTCAGCGAAAACTACAAGTAGCCTTCAATGATGCAGTGCGTTACATACTTATATGGGATTCGTAGGTATGAGCACATTTCTGCGTACTATAGGGGTGTATTGGGTTGTGATCTGAAGCAGTATACCAATGCCAGGAACTGTATTTTCTTACATAAAATTATAAATAATCAGCGTCCGTCTTATTTGTATAACAGACTTCATTTCACTCGCTCCTCAAGAACCACAAACATCATACCTTACCGCTACAATTTCCTTAACTCGTCGCGTTTGTTTTTCATCCACACTGTGAGATTATGGAACTCGTTACCTTCGCATATAAGAGCTATATCGAATCACTCCAATTTCGAAAGTGATATTCTCCTACACTTTTCCTCGAACCAACATTAAACCTTTCTTTTTCTTCCTCTTCATCACCCACAGTACTTTTATCGTATTTTAGTTTTAAGTATTAATTGAAATTATATTTTTGAAATTAAAGTACTAAGTACAGGGTTTTTCAACCGTATCGGCCGATTTATTTTTGAAAACCGTCGAAAATTGGGTTCAGCGTCTGGACTTCTGCAAGCGTGCCCGTGGTGGCCATGCAAAAGAAATCGAGTTCCATACATAATGGCATCGAACGTACTTTCACAGGAATAAAGAATTTCATTGATATCTAAAACCGTTTTTGTTTTATTTAAAAAAAACTTTTGTAGCGCTCCTATTGAAAAACCCTTTACTAAAAAGGATTATTATCTTAATGTACAAACCATTGAAATTAAATAAATGAAATGAAAAAGGAAAGCAGTCTTCTTCCTCCCAATGATCAGGAGTTCTTATAATTTGACATTAAATGTCTAACCGCTTGATGTTTGTACTGAGATTTGTGCGCTTCAAAAGTGTTATAAGAGAAATATATTCCAAATTGGATACTCATTTTTTAAAATGGGCACTGGGCAGTAGCTCAGTTTATGGTGTGTCGGCTTCTCATCTCATAGGTTCCCGGTTCGTTTCCTGGCGGGGGCCACTTTTTTTTTTTTTTTGTTTCTTTTTGTTCTGAATTCAATTTCAGTGATAGCAAAGAAAGTTTTTTCCTTTGGTATATATGTGTCTTTTCTATTTATTCCTGTAGTTTAGTTGTTGTTTTAGCTTACTTAACATTTTTTAATCGTTCTGGTAACAAATAAATAAATAATACTGCTTGTCAAGTTAATAGCTACCTTTAAAATTGATTAATAAATTATTTAAAAAAAAAATAACTACTAAGACATATTAATGTTCCTTATGCACTTCCGTACAGCGGAGGTCTTTGTCTTTTTTTTGTTCCAAGATTTAGCAATTTAATTCGCTTTTTACTCTTTCGAAGCGCTTGCCAAAAAAAGATGGCATATTTCAAATTTAAGCTTTTCAGTTTAACATACTTCTTCATAATTGCAAGAAGATGCAGGATGGCTCAGCAAAAATGTTTTGTAGTAGAATTTAGTCAACCTTATTTGGCTTTGACCTTTAAAGGATTCGCTGTATTTAACACAAAAAAAATCTAGACGCGTTGTTATTACTACATTGTGTCAAGACTATTTACATTTGATGTCGGCAGAGGTTTGCTCTTGCCTGCAACATTGCATAGTAAAACTTACACACTAGAGTGCACTATATTTTAAAAACATTCACTTTTGAAGTGAAACTTCTACTCGACTTCGGAAGGTTGCGTTAAACGGTCGCGTTATGGTTGCATTAAACATTTCACCACAGATAATTTACACAGGCACCACAATATTAAGGCAACCGAAAAATTACTGCATCGATCCAAAAGATTGCTTTCAAACCATTTTAAGTTATATCGTCGTGGGAGTCAACCATCCTTCAGTGGGTTGAGTGGGCAGCCCGAGACGAAGTGTCTAATCGTTTGTCTATTTTCTACACATTCGCATGCACTAGATGTTGTTGCTCCTCATTTAAACAAAAGGTCTCCGCAGCTGCCGTGCTGGGACCTTATCCTGTTTGGTATTTCCCACTTATGTAGTGGTAAGTTGCATCCTCTGGAACGCGGACAGTAGACTGGGTTGCAAAAGTCGATACAATTGTACTGTTTTCGATACAATTGACCTTGCTTCAGTACACAAATACACTTTTCTAAAATTCGATACAATTTGCGCTGCTGCTAATTTAGTAGGTAAAACCAAAACATCGCATAGTTTGCTTTTGCTACTAAAAATCGAATTTATATCAATTTCACTGAACATACCTATTTGTTTTCAGTTCACAATCACTGTTTTTTATCCGACTACGCAGAGGAAGGGTTATGATTTTAACAGGCTGGGTTTGTTTGAATGTCACCTTGTACAGCCTAAACTATGGAATCGATTTCAACAAATGAGGTGTCGTTGGATTCGCCTTGACGCGGGTCCTAGGCTATGTGACGTCTAAGGAAAATTCAATATGGCGGGCGCGTTAAGCAAGATGGCGGATTACCTCTTATTTTCTTTTTCTTTACAGCCGCCTTGATAGTGGTATCAAATGAAAGGACTTGGCGAGTAGAATATAATACGATATGACGTCATTCTAAATTCAATATGGCGGACGCCCCCAAGACGGCCGATTTCCGTTATCTTTACTACATCCTTAATATAGGTACCAAATGAAAGCATTTGCCAAGTAGATTCAATATGGCGGACGCACCAAGATGGTGGATTAGTGTTATCTTTACGACCACATTAATATGGGTATCAAATGAAAGGGTTTCACAAGTAGAACACGACATTGGTAACTTATATACACTACATATTTTGTGCAACTTAAAGTTGGAAATAAAAAATTAAGTAACCAAAACACGACTATGGGGAAAAATAACTAAAAAGTACGAAACAAGATGAAACGAAACGACGGTTTTCATAGTATAGCCGTAGTCGCACGCCATTATAATAACGTATTTATATAACTACGCATTCGTTGGCAAAGGGGCATGCGGCCACAGCTATACTCTGAAAATCATCGTTTCGTTTCATCTTGTTTCGTACTCTTTAGTTAGTTTTCCCCATAGTCGGGTTTTGGTTTTTTAAACTTAATTTTTTCTATAATTTGGTTTCAACATAACTAGCGCAACGAGTTACTACGAAAATACGATGATTTCAAATTGTTTGTGCGTTGAGTACAATATAAATAGCCGTTACTTTTCTTTATTTACCCATAAACTGGATAAATATGGTACATTTATTTTGAATTTATTTTTTGTGTTGATTAATATTTTGTTTTGTTGCTTGATAATGCAGTACCTACAACTTGCACAATTTATTAAGAAAATACTTTAATCACAAACCAACACAGCTTACGCGAATTCAAACACAATTTAAGTTGAAAAAAAATTAACTAGTACAATTTCAATACAATTTTTTTTCAACTTTCAATACATTGCTGAAAGGCCATTTTTCATCCCTGACGTATACGTGGATTGGAAAGTTGGGGTTATCTAGAATTTTGGTGCATTATTTTGCCTAAGCGATGGAGGGACAAAATGGGGAGCCATTAAGCCATACTTACTTAGTTGGCGCTACAGCTCGAGGTGAACCTGGGCCTGCTTCTCGCAACCATTTGTGTGTGCGTGTTATATTTTTGCACGGATGGAAGGGACCAACACTTTTTTGCCGACTCCGAACGGCGAGTTGAGAGCTCAATCGTGACAAATGATACTCTTTGATGCTTGTCAGACATTCGAAAGAGGTGTGCACCGTGAAAAACTTTTAGGTGTTTGCGGCGAGATTCGAACCCAAGACCGCTGGCTCAGTAGTCCGACGCACTAACCACTTGCGCTACGGTGCCCACATCTTTAATAGTCTGTATTTTATTCGCAGCAGTAAAATATACGAACACAGTGCCAGTTTCAAAGCCGTCTTCAATGAAAATTGTTAATCTCCGGTAAAATTCTGAGCTAGCAAATAAAAAAAGATTGAAAGCCCTTGAGGCTTTTAGAATGCTTGCACGATCTTTTATTAAACATCTAGACGAAAAAGTTCATTTTGGTTAAAATTTAATAGCTCATGCTCAAATGAACTGCAGGATGAAAAAAACACGAATCCGGAAAATGAATCTCCTTCCTTTCTCTGTCGCCTTTTTCTTTGCTCGCCCATAATTCAGGATATTGTTAGATGCTTCCCCAGCCACGATTCACTTGTCAAAATCAATGAAATCGTGGTGTGCGAACATGATGGTGCCACTGAATTGGCTGCGAATATTGCAACTGCCAAATTAGTTTTCCTTCAGCTCAGATGAGAAGATTTAACCACGTATTGTACGTGATATAAAGCGGTACTCCACACCCAAACATCGTTTGAAATTAAGGATATTCCACTTCAAATACATGAGCTTTATCAAAGTCAGGTGCAAGTGCCAGAAGATTCTTTGAGAAACAAATTCCTCGTGTTGTGTTCGGTGGGAAAGAGTCAACCACACACGTAGTACGTGCTGTACGCTGACATTTAGTTGATAAGGATAAGACGTATTCACAACTGGCATCCACAGCACGTAGAGGATATGATCACTTATACTCCGGACCTGGGGAGTATTTGAAATCATCACAGAAGGGAAGGCACATAAGGAGCTTATTCATATTCCATTTTCGATGTAGAATCAGTCATCCAAAGAAAACTGCAAAAACCTTTTCTATGTTGTATGCATTTCTCTTGAAGGATATCTATCGCGGGTTGTTGACACCAGCTCCTCTTTCTCTCTTTGGTCCTTAAGGGTACAATGACTTTTTTTTAACAAGGCACTTGTCTATAAGGGTTAAACAATCGGATGATTATCCCACCCACTCATAGAAAGAATTAAAAGGACAGATTTTTGGAATTTTTTCAGCTTATCCTCCCTTTCACTTTATTCTTGATTTTTATTGGCAATTCGATATCCAGCTTCTATTGTCTCTTTAAGAATAGCCTTTTAAGTTCACACAGTTTTCGAAGGCTCCAGCATTCTGTTCGCCTTTCACACGAAGGGCATTGACCTTAGTTTGTTTGTCACTAAAACCTTTTACCCGAACTTATTGCTTACTCTATAAATAGAATCCTTTTCGTTACGCTTCCATTGTTTTATTTTTTTCTTAAACTAAACGCAAGAGCATATCCGTTTCATTGGCATTCTCTGCTGATTACATTTTGTGCGGTACAGTGCTCTCATAATATTTTTGCAAACAAATTGTGAAATAAAAATCTAAGGCTCATTTCCCACGCTAGTTTATGGTTTTAGGTTTTTATGTTTTTATTTTGAAATGCTGGAGTGTACTAGTCTCATTATTAAGTTCATGGCAGAAGAAGTTTCTCAAACCGACAAAAAATGGATGTCAAAGGACCTCATTTCTACTCAAGTTTAACTGAAGATTAGAACATATTCACTATGTTCAAAGCATAACCGGAATTTTCAAAGAAAAATGCTGAATTTTAAATGTTAACCAAATTTATTTAAAAAAAAAATAATAATAAATATACGGCATCAGCAGTCCTATACAGAACCAACCCTAGCTTCTCGCAACCAGCGAACAGGAAAAAAAAATTACATTAAATGCTGAAAAAAGTTGAACACAAAATTGTTTTCCACATAATGATAGTATGACTATAGTTCAAAACGTCCTTTACAGTCTCCTCCACTGAAGTTTTATCGACCTTAGGTCTATTTATAACTGCTTAACTGCAAGGCATAGGTGAACTACATACAAATAATCCAAAAGGATTACAGATGAAGTTTGAATCAGTGAGTTAATTGGACCGGTCCAAGGTACACCAAAAGTGTTGGACCAAGGTACACTTGATTTCATTCGTTTCCAATTCGCTTGATGAGATTTTTCTGAACATTAGCATTTCGAATGAAGAAATCAATGATTGTGATTGACTTTACGAAAACTTTGCGGTGTCTGCAAATTATGAGGACCTGTCAGATATTGAGAGCATAAATGTGAACACAAAGTGAAGGTGAAGCTGTCCCCCCTTTGTCGAAAGTTAAAACAGAAGTTACAGTTCGATCCTTCAACAAACGTTAACAATGGGCCGAAGGGAATAATATTCTAGTAGAACACATTTTAACTCTTCAAATCCCTTAATTTCTATTAGTTGCGTAAGTCGAGTTTGTACTGTATATATAACATTTTACTTTTGGCGGTAAAAAACATTTCTAGCAAATTACTCACTAAGCTAATACGTCACAGTGCCAGTTTCAAACTGAGTCAACGTGTTACAATATGGCACACAAATTGTAATGGCACTTTTGTCAAAAGAACATAGGTATACTAGAAAATCCCGCTGGGACCGAGGTACACTTGGTCCAAGGTAAACAACTCTCCCCTACGGCCCATTGCTTACACTAAAAGGATATGATTTTCTGTTGTAGAAATAAATACCGCAGGCAAAAAAAAATTGTTTTCGATCTGAATATTTTAGTTGGCAATCTCGAAAATCCGGGGATTTGGGCATTATAATCCCGGGATTTTCGGGACCAGAAAATGACCGGGATTGCAATTGATCTCAATATGTTAATAATTTTGCTGTAGATTCCTATATTGTACAATTTGTAAAAAAGCGCTTCACGGGTAATGAAGTCGAATGCAGCTCGTAAATCCACAAAAAGGAGTACAATTTTTTATGTTTATTTTTATACAACTCAGCTATAATAACTACCTTGGTCTATAATTGAATAATCCCACCAAAATACATACATACAAATAATTCAAGTACCAAAGAGCTTAGCCGATGTATTTAAAAAGGATATGCCTCTATAACTTGGCGACTTATTGTAGTCTTCTCTTTTGTGGAATGGGAAAATTATCGCCCTTCTGAAACATTCCGCGATGTCAGCGCTTTCGAAGATTCAATTGAATTCCGATCTGTGCGCTTATACGAACTCCATCGTTCAGTTTTTATAATATTTCAAAGTGATTCGATAGTCGCCAGGAGCTTTTATAGTCTTTGCATTTTCGATGATATTTTGTACATCTTGTGGTGTAAGCCAGGAGTCAAGATATTCATCAAAAGATATTGGGGCTGCATACTGGAACGGTGGTGAGATTTGTGTTTGTTTCAGAAGTTTACTAAATCTGATCCTTGAGTAGTGGCTATCTCATTTCTCTGCCCGTTTATAAGCCGTACAACGTTCCAAAACTCTGCTGATGACCTTGAAACATTTACCATGGCAATGGTTATTTGCGTAATGCATAGCAAATATGTAGTCCTTGTTTGCTAATCTATAGAGTGCTTTGAAAGTATCCGTATTATGTAATTTAGGAAGTCTTGGAAAAGCAAACGACTTATCCCTGGCATTCAAGTACTTGCTATCGAACCACTTCTGTTCATAGCCCTACTATACTTTATTGATTCGCGCGTGGGGTATGCCCTTCTAATGATTTCTGTGAGTATCTGAATGAATGGCAATGGGTTCGTAGTAAATTTTTTTATTTGTTTTTTTTTATAATCTACACACACTAAAGGGGATATGAACACCATTTTAATGATTACACACAGCGCGAGCACTTGAAGGACGAGAACGAGAGACAGACAGAATCGACGTAGTGGTAGGAAACTCAGATGATAGGTTTCAATTTCAACTAACTCTATGGGTGGTGTCCAGGATAACTGGAGAGTTGTGTATTATTTTTGCACTTGCTTATGATTCACAGGAGTTTTTTCCAGATGTTTCTTATTATAGTTTGTGCGATTAATTTCTTCAGCCATACCCACCAGCTTACTGCCAGTGTTATGCCTTCGTAGTAGGTTTCGATATTAACTTCTGAAACTGACCAACTTATTTTTATTTCGTGAGAAATAAATGCTTCGAAGACATCTGGATTCGAACCGTGAATGCGAAAGGTTCACAAGCAACGACGACTGCCACTACGCCACGGCCATCCACCAACTGTCATTGAATTTAAGTTTCCTCATTTAGTTTGATTCGATATGTGTTGCGATTTCTGTCATTCTAGGTCAATTTCCTCAACTGCGATGCATGCCACTTTGCATTTTATTTCAAGTGGCATGTGATCTCAGAAAACTTCTGTGCCTGTCTGGAAACATTTTAATAGTGAGTTCCCATATTCTCTACTTATTAGTATATCAGTTTAAATTCTTCCTAATACAGAGCTCAATAGCATGTTTTCAGCTTGAAATACGGAGTTGCTCTTCCCCATCATTGCATAGATGGAAATTTTAGAAGTCGCTTCATATGCTCCTGCCTTAACAGCTTAATCTATTTTGGATTCATGCATATACCCTAAAAGAGAATCTTTAACAAAAGTAGGTTTATTCTGTTTCCAATTTTGCCCCTTTTGTTATGTTACCTTGAAGTTGTGGCTAAAGTTATATCTTTGCAGACAGTTATCTGTAAAGGTGATTCCTATGAGAGTAGGAGTGGTCTCTACTGAGTTTCTGGACAAGATCTAGGTGAACTAGTTTGGAGTTAATTTCATCTGTTGAGATAAGCATGTAGGCGTTTACTATTGCGTATTGAATATTCCAATGAAGTAAAATATCTATGTAGGTATGGTTCTTGATAAAAAGAAACTAAATTGGAACTCGAACGTTAATAACAAAATTTCCAAAGCAACAAAAGCCATATGGGCCTGTCGTCGTTTGTACGGTAAGACCTGGGGAATAACCCCAAAGGTCACACATTGGATATATACAATGATGATACGACCTATCATCATTTACTCATCAGTAGTATGGTAGAGCAAAACTAAAGAAAAGTCCACCATTTTAAAGCTTCAAAAGCTACAAAGACTGACATGCCTCGGCACTACAGGCGCTATGCGCACTTGCTCCACAGCCGCTATAGAAGCGGTCATTGGCCTAATGCTACTCCACCTATTCATGAAAAGGTTGGCAATTAGCAGCACTGTCAGACTACTGCAAACAGGAGAGATAAACTGCATAGTTCACACAGATCAAGTTGATCTTCTCTCCGAAATTCCATAGCTTGATCTGCGCGATAAATGACCGCTTACCTAAAACTTTATGCTTCGGCAGGAGGTTCGATACAGTGATCCCAAGCCGTGAAGTATGGAAATAAAACTATAAAAATCCTACCTCAGATCTAAAAGGACCAATGGGACAAAATTCCATTGTATTTCAAGCTGAAATTCATGTCATTCAAGTGTGCACCAACGTCATCCTCGAATCGGGAATAAAAAATGTTCTCATCCATATACTCATCGATAGTCAAGCAGCACTAGGCTCAAACCCGATTGACTCCAAACCAGTCGTGAACTGCTTCAATACTCTCCAAGACCTCTCCCATAGAAACATAGTCAAACTTTGGTATTGATGGAAACGAAAAAGCTGATGAACTAGCTAGGAAAGAGCCGTTTTGTAATATTCCTAATTCAGCTATCAAACTTAATAATCAAAAGTTTGGAAAAGAACATGAGTGTCTTCTACTGAGAAAATACCCATGGTCTCCATCCATAGTAATTAAGCCCTTCCACAATAAATCCATAAAATTCCTACTCCTCAGTAGAAATTGAGCCTCTTCTGGTTTGCCAAACTGACGGTTTGCGGTTTGCGGTATGCAATAGATCTTTTGGGTCGCGGTGCCCTCCACAACTGGCGGGTAAGAACCCCTTAACAAGAAATTGCTTCTTTCAGAATATGGAGATGGAGGAGAGTGGGCATTGTTCACATCACATCCGATGTGCACACACAGGCTAGTCCTTAAAGTTTATTCAGCCCCACCTGTGTAGACTTTTGCCTTATTTTTTGCCACCAACAGGTTGCTGCATATGTCACTTAAGGTCTGACAATTTTTGTGTATACCAAAAAGAATTTTGCAAGCCCATACCGAGATCGTTGCTTTATCTTGACCATGGTCTTTGTAATGTGAGACTTCTAAGTGAGTTTTTGGTCAAGGGTTACACCCAGAAATGTTACTTGACTTAAAAACTCAATAATTTCGCCGAAAGGTTAATATTAAGGTCAACTTAATAACAGAGAGCTGGTGTCGATCGAGATTGTTTCTTTAAAATTACCCCTGATTAGGATAGCAGTACCATCAGCGTATCTTTGAACAGAGAAATGATCGTCCCTGAGTATAATCAAAATTCAGTAATAGCGCGAAGTGAGCTCTGCGTTCTGGGCAACTTTTTGCAGACTCTTAATCTATCCATGCATTTTCTATCTATGTATTTACATGTGGTATTGTCTACTACTGTATTTTCTGAAGAGCGTTACTCTGGGCGTCGATTTTCTCCGCAAAATTGCTGCTGGACGTGAAAGATATACATATCAGTTTTCTTTATTTTTCGAAAGAAGAATGTAGCCCGCAACGCTTGCCAACATATTGGATCCCTTGTTTTACCGACTCCCACAATATTGCCGCAAGAAAAAGGTGAAGAAAAAATTAAGGTTTTAAGCTAAGCTAAATCTGGATAATTTTTTGATCATTTGTTAATTGATATTATATTCTGATTACTAAAGGTAATAGAATCCAGTCCAAAGGTAATTTGAAATTACATTCCGATTACCAAGGTAATTGGAATCCCGTGGATAGCTTTATTTCTTTACATTTGTATGAAAATTCGTTGATGTTATAAATGGTAAGTCACCACTAAATATGCAAAAATATTGTCTTAGCCCGCAACGCTTGCGAACATATTGGATCTCTAGTTTTACCGACTTCCACAATATTGCCGCAAGAAAAAGGTGAAGAAAAAGTTAAGGTTTTAAGCTAAGCTAAATCTGGATAATTTTTTGATCATTTGTTATTTGATATTACATTCTGATTACCAAAGGTAATAGAATCCAGTCCAAAGGTAATTTGAAATTACATTCCGATTACCAAGGTTATTTGAATCCCGTGGAAGCTTTATTTCTTTACATTTGTATGAAAATTCGTTGATGTTATAAATGGTAAGTCACCACTAAATATGCAAAAATATTGTCTTACATTCCACACCAAAACATTTCGAAATATATAAAATTTATTACCGACAAACAAACAGCGGTGTCTTGTATTTTTATCTGCGCAAAATAACTGTCGTTTATTATACATCTGAAGCAGAAAGCCGGCGGCCAAAACTTTGCTCATTATTTATCTATTAATAACGTATATACTCGTATATACGAAATGATTACGGTTTTCCTTTTATTATCCTCCACTGGTGTTTTTGTATTTCATTGCAGGCCACCATAAATGTCGTGAATACTGGCCGCCCAGCATACAGCCCTACGAGAAGGCCTACAACATTTTTCTGGATATAATCCTGTTAATAATTCCGGTTGTGGTGCTATCAGCAACGTACTCGCTCATATCAAGGACACTCTGGCATGGAATGCGAGCCGAGAAGGTGGCGAAAAATACACAATCAAGTAAGTTCCATATTTTACCTGCAACATTCTCTAATTCACAGGATGTAGGAAGGAGGATGTAAGTCCATAGTAAGAGTGTAATCCTTAAAAGATGGATGGGGTTCCCTCATAAGGACAGTCAGCAGTAAAGTATGAACTTGTAAATTTCTGTCGACACAAAGCAGTATACAAAATTTTATGGTTTTGAATTAAACTCAAATTCTTGTACTTCGTAATTTAATCTTCGTGTTGGTGGAAAACTTTTACCATCAAATCGAAGATACAGAAAATCATGCATAATTAAGCCAATTCGTAAGTTTTTTGGGGTGAATTCCAGATCAATGAATATGCCTGGGTGGATGAGTGGGTGGTTAATAAGGAAGATTTATCTCATCACGCATGCATAATCCTACCCAATTGCTTTGTGCGTGTGTGTGTGTGTGTGTTTGTGTGAGGAGTCATTTTGCTTTGAAATCCGAGAGAAAAAAAAAAGTGTCGGCGGCTCCGAGTGAAAGCAATCCCACCGGAATGGAAAAAATAAGTCAAAGATGAGAGCATGGGACTAGGGAATCGGGGACCGTATCCCGATGTGATGTGAATTAAATTGATGAATAATTTAGATTTTTGAAATGAACCGAGCAAATGGTGTGGGGCGCCGATATTTACTTTCTTTCTCATTTTTTTGAGGCGCGCATGATATGCTTGATATTTTGATAATACCGGAGAAGAATTCCGACATGAGAGTTGGGGATTTTACATTCCAAGGGTGTAACGAATGATGAAATTGGGAATTCCTTCGAAAGCGTTCACACTGATTACAGAATTTTTATCGGATATAAAGCAAATTAAAGATTCGTCTTAATGAGCGATTGGGGGGAAGTTGCAACTCCGTTGTGGGTTTCTTTTTTAACGTGAAGTGCGCTTTAGAATTATATATGGAAAATTATTGTATTGATAATTCCTTAGAGGACTGAATCTAAGTGCAGGATGATGGAAATTCCGTTTGTTTCCATAAAGTAGGCCTTTATATAGTACATATGTACATCACAGGCCATTGGGAGTATTTACTAACTTACTTAAGTGGCGCTACAGTCCGGGGTGGATCAAGGCCTCAACCAGCAACCTGTTCCAGTTAGCACGATCTTTAGCTAACTGCCTCCAGTTGCGCACTCCAAGTTGGTTGAAGTCTTCTTCTACTTGTGCGACCTTAGGCGAGGTCGTCCACTGTTGCGCTGACCCTCCAGGCTCTACATGTCCTAGCCATATTAAACGCCCAGTGTGCAGTCTTTTGACCAGGTCGATGTCGCTGTACAGCTCGTACAGTTGGTGGTTGAATCTTTTCCTCGAAAACTCCTAGGGACCGAATATCTTACGGAGGATTTTTCTCTCGAAGCGACCAAGGATATCTCCATCCGCTTCGATAAAGTCCATGGCACAGCTCCATATAGCAGGACTCGGATGATAGGGTCTTATATAGAGTCTCCTTAGTCGATCGAAAAAGGACTTTACTACTCAATTGCCTTCTTAGCCCAAAGAAACAGCGGTTGGAAATCATTGGTTTGATTTCTGACGAGATGTCTTTTTTTGATGTTATGGCAGAGCCGGGGTAGACTAAGTCCCTTACTACCTCAAAGTTGTAACTGTCTACTGTGACATCCTGTCCAATTCGTCGATGTTGGGTGTCCTTTTTGTTGACAGCATATACTTTGTTTTGCCATCGTTTACCGCTAAACCCATTTTAGCCGCTTCAATTTCTATACTCGTAAACGCACCGGTGACAGCTCGCTGTGTTCTCCCAATGATGTCAATATCATCGGCGTATGCAAGTAGTTGAACGGACTTTTGAAAGATCGTTTCTCGTGTGTTGGCTTATGAGCATCTAACAATTCTTTCAAGTATGATGTTGAAGAAGTCACTTGACAGCGTGTCAACTTGTTTGAATCCTTTTTTGACATCGAAAGTCTCAGCGAGGTCATTGCCGACCTTGATGGAGCAGCGAGCTCTCTCCATCGTCATCCTGCACATCCATAGACATACCTAGCTCGTAGCTCCATACAATACATCTCTCCAGATGCTGTCATAGGCGGCCTTAAAATCGAAGAACAGGTGGTGGGTATCGATTTGAACTTCTTGGGTTTTTTCCATGATCTGTCTAAGTGTGAAAATTTGGTCTACACAGAGGCTAAAACTTCTCTAGTTATACAGGGTGAGCATCAGAATGACTTTGATTTCAACTGATCGATAACAACTATGTGCGAAAAATAATATGAACAGTAAAACCAGGATAAGTACTGTTCGGGTAAGAACTCGAGGGTTAAGATACCGGTGCGAAATAAAAGACCTTCATTGACCACGTTATAATTTAGAAGAAAGTTTATTACATAGAAAGAGCTGTCACAAAGCTAAGAGAGTTTCGAATTTCCCTTCACGGACATTGTTGACATTATTGATATTTTTGATGGGTGTGTCGATTGAGTGAGCACCTGAAGTGCATTTTCAGATTTGCCCAATGTCGTGAGGTACTTTCAAAATTATAACAGAAATTTGGGTTAATATGCAAACTTCTTTGGGTAGGTCTGCCTTATTGCAAACAAGCGATTCTGCTTCGATAAGTCGAAAAGTCAGCATTGGAGTGGAAGAGAACCGTATTGCTGTTATCGCATTGAACGAGTACAACAGGGTTTAAAAACTTGAAAGTAACACACAAATTCATGTGTTGTACAATAAAACGGCCCGTCGAAATATCTTCCGCCGATCACAACGGTCGCCGTGGCCTAGTGCGCTGAACTACCACGCAATGCTTCCCGAGTTCAACTCCTGGCCGGGTCTAACACCTAAAAGAGTTTTTTTCACGGTGTCACCTCTTTCGAATGTCTGACAAGCATCAAAGAGTATAATTTGGTTGGATTCAGTGACAACCGAGTAGGGATCACAGAAATATCTTTGAAAATATATTCACTGTGGAGCCAAAATTTAGCCGGAGTAATGATAGAATTTACACACGTCCATATTTCTCGGGAATCCACTTAGAAGATTCAGAGAGTAGAGAGAGGCCACCACCTGCATCAGTGATTTTTTGGTTGTGATTGGCATATGGGATCACCCAACTTAATTTTTGTGAAAAAGGTGTAAAAAATAGCGCCACTAACTATACCGGACTAACGTTTTGAAGAAGATCGTTAAGCCATTTCTTATGAAAGTTTGGATATCCTGCCAAATCAGTGTGCCGGAATTTATCACCCCTAAGAATTGGCCTGAAGGAATCCCGCACTTCAGTTCATTAGACTGCAGATTATGGAGATTCTTATAGGCCTTATAGCCTGCTCTGAAATTCATCGAAGCGCTTAAGGCAGTGATTAAGACAGCGGCGTCTTTAACTATAGTTCGTGCAGAAATCGACGAGTGGTCAGACCGTTTAAGGCTGAGAAAAGTTTTATGATTTTCCAAATTTTATCTCAATAATAGCACAACACAAATACTTCAGAAGCATACACTAAATATCTAGCGCTCCTTCAAATATGAACCCTTTTTTATATCTTTTTTGTTCTCCGAAACCGTTATCTTGCTTATCGATTATATTTGTCACAAAATCTGGCACTTTAACATCACCACATCACCTACCCCATCTACTGTTACTTATTTGAATGAAATATGAAATGATGATGCCCAGCTGGCCTTACAATACCCGACTGGCCATTTCCTAGTAATAAAGAATATTGAATTAATTACCACTGCTACCCTCTTGCCACAAAATAAATTACTTGTGTCCTTCAAAATTTTATAAATTTGTTACTTACATTCCTTTGTTTATTTGCGATAGCGGACAATTTAATGGAAGTCTTCATCAACAAGAATGGCTCCCCAAGCAATCGTAGCTTTGTCTCATATCGGGCGACATCTCGTGACAATCTGGCACACTATACACAGTACAGTAATAATTGCCTACAAGCACCGACCACATACAAGGAATTCTCCTACTCAACTCGAAGAAAACACGGTCTTCGGAGGTATGTGAACCGAATCAATTATCCTTTCCATCACACACTTCACACACACACACACATATGAACCAATTAAGGATTTCCTTTTTTTATCTTCCCCAGGACGAACATCGAGAAGAGTCTACAGAACAAGAAACGGGTGATAAAAATGCTGTTTATGGTGGTTTTGGAATTTTTCATTTGCTGGACACCACTGTACGCCATCAATACGATCACAATGTTCAATCCATTCCTGGTGTACCAAAATCTTGGATACTCTGGAGTGATTTTCTTCCACTTGCTGGCGTACTCGTCGAGTTGTTGCAATCCCATAACCTACTGCTTCATGAATCGAGGATTCCGAAAGGCGTTTTTGAATTTATTTCGGTGCTTCAAAAGATTTCGTTCCCCCAAACGAAAAATCAGCATTGGAGGAGCTGCCACTCAAGAGACTGACTTCGAAATAAGCAAGTTGCATTGCCAACGATTGTGTACCGATTCAACGTTGTCCTACTGATTAAGGTCTTACGACGAAGAGACGCAGTGTACTCAGTTTTAGACTACGTATTGCACAAAATGTACGTACTATATAATATGTATGTTTAAAATTAAAATAATAATATTGCATAGAATTAGGAGCATACAATCTGAAAATGAATAATAGTTTATCCTTTTTTACGTAATACTCGAGCTTAGTTTAATATTTATTTTAACATTTAAGGTACTCGTAGCAAATCAAGTCTTTCGACAGGAAGATCCGGAATGTAGGATATCGGACTTTATTTATTTCACTGGAACCATTAGTGTTTGAAAAACCTATCAAAGCAGGTTTTTTCGTTTTTTTTTTTAAAGAGATTACTCTCAGAACACAAATGGTTACGATTTTGGATCTATGCTAGGTTGTTAGAGCTGATAGTAATCCTACTGAAATACGAATAATAAGTAGCATTTCTGACCTCCTTAAATAATAATCCAAATCCATAGAATGGAACCGTGCTTGCGTGTTGTAAACTGCTTGACTGCAAAAGTTTTTTTGAAACAGCGATCTTGATAGTAAATGTTTACCCCTCGGTTGATGTCTGTGCTAAACTTGCAAATTGATTTGCTTAGATGGCGCCTCTTTCGACGATATTTTTAAACGTCATCGTAGCATAATTTATTATTATTACGAACCTGAAAAAGGAATATTTTAAATCAAAATTACCTTTCTAGATTACCTACTTTACGTGATGTGAAATGCAAATCGGGTCTACACATCCTCACAAAATTATTCGCACAAGACTTTGTATAGGGAAAAAGCAAAACTTAACCACTTTCTTGGATACAAATTAGAAATCTGATACTTCAGAAACGATTTTGATTTCATTAAAGCAAAATATTTGATTCGTTGAACTAAAAAGGGTAATAAAAAAATGAGCTTCAGTATAACGTGATACAAAATTATTCGCACAAAACCAAATAAAAAGACAAAACAACAAATTTCAAGGGATGCGCAGCATATCAATAATTTGTTGCGCCACCATAGGCGTTAATTTCAGTTCAGTTTTTTTTTTAGTAAAATTTAGGCTTATAGGCTCCCGTACCTGCATGAAGGCTTTTTTGAGAGTTTTGCTGCTTATAGCCCGATTTCTAATTTTTTCTTCAAGTTTTGTTCGATGGGATTAATATCAGGTGATTATGGGGGTGTTTTCAGTTGCGAGGATGCATAAGAAAGCAACACATCTTAACCTTATAGGCAGTAGGTTTCGGGTCATTGTCTTGTTGGAAGATGTAGTCTGACCCTAGACCCAATTCAATTTGCGAACATGATGTTCGCATATGATATGTTCGCAAATGGGGTCGCAAATGTTGTGGCCTATATGCGAGGTGTTCACACGATATGTAACACAATTTGCAAGTCACATATTTTCAATCATATGAAGATTTGCGAACACTACAAATCTTTTGACATTTTGTATTTTTTGTATTGTGTTGGTGATTTATGACTATTTAAAGTGCGGAAATTTATTAAAAATGTCAAAAAGAAAGTGGGCTGCTATTTCTATGTTGGCAATAGATATGATAGAAAACGACAACGAAGATGGAAGCTACGAAGAAGCGAGTGTGCAGAAAATGCAAGGGATTCATCGTATATGGGCCAAAGATTGGATACGACTTCGCGTGCTGAGCTGGCATCCCAAAGCCCGGTACTCTTCTCCACCGCAGCTATTAAAAGCTGGATTTCTTCGTGGTTTCAATTGTGTTGCACTTTTCGACTTCCGGATTCCGATTTTTGGGAGCGACGTACCTTTGACTGCGGGGGCGGCTTGTTCAGTTTTATTTTACCTGTAGACTAGGAATTTGTTCGTAAATATGCCGGCATATGCAATGTAAGGTTTTCGTCCGGTCGCATATGGTTGGGACGCTTGCAAATGCTCGCAAATTGTCACAAATGATATGCGAAAGTGTTTACACGATATGCGAAAGTGTTTACACGATATGCGAAAAAGTCGCAAATTAGTTTGCGAACTGGGTGTCGCATATTGTCCGCTTATACTTTGCGAGAATTTATGCGGACTGTCCCAAATATGTAGGTGTTCAGACGATATGCGAGCAATAATCGCATATGATGACGCAAAAATGACGTCAGACTCGCATATAAACTTTTGCCCAGCATATAATTAAAACTTGATTTAGAAATTCTTGTTCCAAAAACTTTGTTTTATTACTTGTTTTGTTAACTCTTGAAACAATAAAACTAAGAAAAAATATTGCAACTGATACTGAATAGTTGGTGTATACACACATGTATTTATATTTTCTTCCAGGTAAAAACAATGGATAGGTAGCACGCGTAATCAATTTCAGCAAAAAGTCGAACGCATAGCTTAAAAGTTTGGCCACCCGTGTTATAAATCATACATTATGCTTGTGCGGATAATTTTGTGTCTCCTTTTTGCAGTCAAAAAACGGGTGACATACTGCCGTTAGTTTCTATTTCGATATATTTTAGTAAATATAAATTCGACTGCCGAACATGCAGAGCAGTACAAATAGTATAAAAAAAATACAAAATTTTCATTAAAAATTAACAAAACTGTCGCATATTATGGCTAAAAAGTACTTGTGCGAATAATTTTGTGAGGATGTGTATATCACTACTTTGGAGACAATGGCTTTGTCGAGTTTCATATTTATACATACAGTCATGGATAATAGAATAGACACATTCAACAAACTTTTAACAGGTCTAAAGCTTTTCAGCTTCCTTTTTAAGTCACTTCATGGATTCATATATTTTTCGATATGTTAATCTTCAAAACCTTTCCTGACCCATTTAAACTCCATTATTTTCTTAAACGTTAGTAATAGTTGTGTCCCTTTAAAAGGCCAAATATTGTTGTGGTCTAAATATCCAGCAAGTAGGTGAACAACACCAATGTCACGGACCTCTATAGTTTGGTACTTCCTCCATTAGACTTGACTGTTTTTATTGTTAACTATAAATAATTGTTTTAAATGAGGGTCATCCACTTGTATTAAGACAACAAGCACTTAGACCTTTTGGTTCATTGTATAATACTTTGGCGTAAGCCACCCCAATCGCTGAATTAGCAATTTGATACTGAGCTATAAGTCCGTCGAAATCTACGGAAATCTTTCGGAAAGCATACCAATTGAGCCGGATTGAGCTCAAGTAGATATTCACCCAGAAAGATGTTTTTGCCTAGTGTTGCCAGGTTGATCCGAGCAAAAGCCGGGCATTCACTAATGAAGTGTGTAGCTGTCTCGTCTTCTTCGAGGTAAATTTCACAAAACGTAGAGTTTCTTATCTGAATTTTGTTGAAGTGCTCGTTTAAAGGAGTGAACCCTAGGGGCTTTTAAGACGTTTCTATTTAGGTGTAACAGACATTCCGTTTGGTTTTCCTTGGACGCGTCTTTTAGCCTGGCAGCGTATGTTAATTTCATGACAGTGGTTGCAGTGTTGTGGTCGCAGATATTCCATCAGCTTGTATCTAACAGGCGCGGAGCTACCGCCAATTACGGGACTGAAGAACAATGTGAACTACAATTTGAACCTCTACAGTGGTGGCCTTCTAAAAAATTTAAATGATTTCCCCAAAAAATGAAGCCATTTTTGCCCCCATTTCGAATTTCATTTTAAGATCAAGATTCTGCCTAAACTAAAGAAACTGCCCCTGCAATTTGTCAATGTGGATTATTAATGCCCGTTTTCCTAGAACCAGCTTAAGTGTCGATCCAGGAATAAACTCAGGATCAACACGAAATGCATTTTAAAAGTGCAGGTTTAACGATAAAACCACTTAAATAGTGGATTAACTCAAGCCACCGACTTCTTTGGATTACGTGTCGATCCAGGCAGTACATAAGTAGTTGCCGTTAGTGTACTATAATAATATTAATCCAAAAATACATTATTGAAAACCTACATAAATAACAAAATATAGTCTGGCAATGAATGCTGCTGGCGTTGCGATTCTCATTTTATGCAAGTAGAGGCCTAGGGGGATGATTGTGCTGATATTCGCTGGAGACTTAACCTTTAACTGGGTAGGTGCGGTGCTGACAACAGCCCAAGCCCTTATTTTTCAAAAATATTATACTTTGCGACTGACAACACCCGTTGTCGATACAGTACCTTCCTGTTGTTTTCTATTATACAAATTCAGATGGTTTTAAAAAAGTTTGGTTGCATAATTAAGTCGTGACAGACTCTTCAAGCTGCAAGGGTGCTGTCAACACCCCACCTACCCAGTTGTGTAATTTTTTTTTACTGGGTGAATTTGTATAGGTAATTTGAAAATGCCATTTAAAAAGATTAGGAACGCATTCAAGCGTTATTGACACTATATAAGTGAAGATTCAAGTGAAGAGCCGTACTTAATTGATACGGACAATGGCGAATTTGTTAAAACAAAAAATTGTTTCAAAAATTAATACGGAAAGCACTATTTTGGAGGAGATGACTGAAAACTCTATAAAGGGGTCTTAAAGTTAATTCTTTTAACATTATTCTACCCCAGAATGGCAATTCCGCCATAGAACCACATACCAGAGGAAAGATAAGCGTAATAAAGTGAAATCATGATGGGGTGTTGTTAGCACCCCACTACCTACTTACGTTACTATTTCTCACCTACCTACTTAAAGGTTAAGTTGGGTATCTGTTTCAACCGCATGCAGATCGAAGAAAGGGAGAGAATACGCACTTTTTTGCGTTTTATCAGCAAACTTCTGCTTCGTCATTTCTTGAATTAAAAACGAGTTAATTGAATTATTTTTTTATTTCCAACCATGCAGCGGTTTTTTGAAAAAAAAAAAAAAACACTTGACACGGAAATGAAAATCAAATTTCATTTAACATTTCGTGTTTATTCATAATGACTTTTTTGCATAAATGGCTCACTCAATCCATGACTTAAATAAACTACCCTTAACCCTCACCGAGGGAGTAGGAGTAGGGGAGTTTCGATAACCGGCTCCGTGGAGTTTCGATAACCGGCTCCATGTGGTAACACAATGGACCTTCTTTGGTCTTAGTGAATCCCACCGAGTACGGAGGATAGCCACCCAACCTAACCTAACCTTACCTAACCTAACCCTCACCGACCCACAGGTGGTACCCGGATACTTTTTGGACATTCAAACCTAAATATTTTTTTTTCCACTGTTCCGATTTTTTTAAGATTCCATGACATCTCTTGAAAATCATTTTTACGCAATAAAAACTAAAAGTTGTTTAAAAAAAGTGAAAAGAACATGTGTTTTTTTTTTACAATTTTTCAAACCAATGGCGGATGTGACCACCTAATACATTTTGTATAGAAAATTTTGTTTGGTAATAGATATTATAAGGTCATTTGAGATATTGTTAGTACAGTCCAAGCAAATAACCAAAGGAGGTATAATATGCAGGTCGTAAACAGTATTACAACAATTTTGGCAACGTTTCCGACAGTTTCCCTCGATTCGGATATCATTATAGCATTCTTGCAAGTACATTGCTTCTTCAAACACGACCGGTGCTATCTCATTCTTCAATTGGTTGTGGAAGTATACACTTCCGATTTGCGAGCCGAGTACGCTTCCCATGGCTGTTTTAATAAATAGAATCGCGTTGTTTACGGATCTAAGCTCCGAACTTAAATCGATGGCAAGCATATGTCTCGAGCCAGTTATTTCAGGAAGAGTTTGCGAAGATGTTTTCGGACATTCTCTGGATCATGCCCTCAACAAGCAACATTAAGTATATTATAGAATAACGCCAAATGCCACCAATTAGTTCTACGTTTAGTCGTATAACTCCATTATATCTACTCCACCGTTAGTCGAGTTATATTCGAATGATTTGTGGTTTTATGGATGCAATTGTCGTATCGTTTGCCCCATCGTGATGCACGCTGGATATAAAAATTATGGCTTTCTTTTTCTTCTGGACATATGAATATATCGTTGCTTCGGCTCCAAAACAAAACAAAGTTGAATAGATTTCGCGGTCTTTTTATGACAGCATCGCCATTGGGATATTCGGTTCATTTTTCCGAAGCGTCTGTCTTCAGCAATGTCAATCCATAGCTCTTGAGATTATTTAGGTAATGATATGAAGAAGTTCTCTGTGGTGACATTCCCGCCAAAACATTCTACATATTACAATTCACAAATTTGTTCCTTCGTCACTTATAGACAATACAAACACGAAAGAAATTAAGAAATATCTTACCAAAACACTGCAATTGACGATTGAAAATTCAAAACAAAGACTTGACATTGACTCTCACCCTGTGATCGTTGATCACTACAAAAATAAAGGAGAGAAAGTACTCAGACGGTATCCTAATTATTTATTTTCGTTATAACGCACATTTTCTACAAACACGATGGAATGATTTCTATGTAAAACGTACCGAAATAAAGGGTGATTTTTTAAGAGGTTGAGAACTTTTTTTAAAAAAAAAACACAAAAAATTCGAAAAAATGAATGAAATATTTATTTGAATCGATAGTTTGAACCTTGCAATTTAATATTTAAAGATAATTTCATGCAAATGTTGACCGCGGCTGCGTCTCAGGTAGCCCATCCGCTGAGTCCAATTTTGGCATACTCTTTCACACATATCGGCCGGTTTCTCACGAATGAATGCATGGATGTTGGCTTCCAGTGCGTCAATCGAAGCGGGCTTGTCCCTATAGACATTAGCCTTGACATACCCCCACAAAAAATAATCTAATGGTGTCAAATCGCACGATCTAGGCGGCCAATTGACCGGCCCGAAACGTGAAATTAACTGTTCACCAAACTCGCCTCGCAATTGCGCCATTGTTTCGCGTGCTGTGTGGCATGTGGCACCGTCTTGTTGAAACCACATATCATGCAAGTCAAGAACTTCCATTTCGGGCAAAAAAAAGTTTGTTATCATCGCTCGGTAGCGTTCACCATTGACAGTAACGCTGCGATTCGCATCATCTTTGAAGAAATATGGCCCAATAATGCCGCCGGCCCATAAACCGCACCAAACAGTGGCTTTTTCGGGATGCATTGGTAGCTGTTGCAATGCTTCTGGCTGATCTTCACTCCAAATGCGGCAATTTTGCTTATTTACGTACCCATTCAACCAAAAATGAGCCTCATCGCTGAACACAATTTTTCGATAAAAAAGCGGATCCTCACATTTCGAACCGAGCACGAATTTTGATAGTAAAATTCAATAATTTGCAAGCGTTGTTCATTTGTAAGACGATCCATGGTTAAATTGCAAACCAAACTGAAGCTGTTTGACAGTGACACAAGGTACTAAACACACGTCAGCTGTCAAAACCAGTGTTGCCAAAACCAAACCAGCTAAAAAATCACCCTTTATATGGTGGTACCCCGGTACCACCTATGGGCTGTTTAGTGTGTAATTTTGTATGGGTCGGTAAGGGTTAAATATTGATTGTGAGAATGAAATCTTCTTAGGTGGAGTTTATGTTCGATCCTACACTTAACTAATCCAACACTTAAGCAAGCACTGTGAAATTGGGCAAAGATATTTCATTTTTACTCAGTTCTTATGTCTCTTGTGTATATAAAAGAATCAAGGGATCAAGGATTGAGGAGGCGTAAGGAACTGATCAGTTTATACTTTCGTGTGAACAATAGCTTATGGCTGCAGTTCTTATGCCATTCCCCGCAAGAGTCCATCGTATATAACTTGGTTATAAAAAGTCGATACTGGAAAACATTCAGACAGTGTTTTTCAATGGATTAAAAGTAGAGTAGCATTAACTTCCCAACCTAAAGGGTTTTCCAATAAGAGGTGTTATTTTGGTATTCAAAGAAAAATGCCATTTTTTGAGATAAATGATCGGATGTTTATTTCATAATAAAGAGGAAGGTATGCCGTTAATAATGAAAAACAACATTAGCCAAATGGCCACCACGAGCACGCATACAGGACCATATCCTTTTCATGAAATTTTCCATAACCAAATCGCAAAGTGGCTGCCCTATGTCCTCGATAGCCTCACGAATTTTATCTTTGAGGTCTTGCATCGACGCTGGGCTGTTGGCGTAGACCTTATCTTTCACGTGGCCCAAAAGGAAGAAGTCGCAAGGTGTTAAATCACAAGATCTCGGTGGCCAATTGTGATCACCTCTTCGAGAGATAACACGGTCCGGAAACTTTTCCCGTAAAAGATCAATGGTTTCGTTGCTTGTGTGGCACGTAGCGCCGTCTTATCGAAAGTAAACTTTGTCCAGATCAATACCATCCAACTCCGACCATAAAAAATCATTAATCATCTCTGGATAGCGCAATCCATTCACCGTAACTGTTGATCCAACCTCATTTTCGAAAAAGTAAGGTCCAATGACCCCGCCGGACCATAAACCGCACCAAACAGTCACACGTTGAGGATGGAGAGGCTTCTCAACAATAACTCTTGGGTTTTCCGAGCCCCAGATGCGACAATTTTGCTTGTTGACATAGCCACCGAGGTGGAAATGGGCCTCATCAGTCAAGATAATTTTTCGATGGAATTCCGGATCATTTTCATGCATTTCAAGGACCCAATCAGCAAAGACACGACGTTGTTGATGATTGGCCGGCTTGAGTTCTTGTGTTAACTGAACTTTATAAGCCTTAAGACCCAAGTCTTTATGCAAAATACGGTGTAATGACGTTTGTGGAATGCCCAATACCAAGGAACGACGAGGAATGGACAAACCTGGGTTTTCTTCAACACTTTGGGCTACAGCAGCAATATTCTCAGTTGTTCTTGAGCGACGTGCACGGGTTTTATTCTTCACATCACTAACTTGTCCCAACAGCTCGAATTTTTCCACCAATTTCTGTATTGCGGTCCGATAAGGTGCTTCACGACGACCAAAAAATGCTTTAGTTTTGCGAACTGTGACTGCAGGATTTTCACCATTTTTGTAGTGAATTTTTATAATTTGAATGCGTTGTTGAAGAGTGTATCGTTTAATTTTTAGTAATGGCGTAGTTTCTACTTGTCAAATGTCAAAGAATAAAAGCTTCAAAAGTGACAGCTACCGAAATAGCGGGCCATTCACAATAACACCTCTCATTGGAAAACCCTATAGGTACCCTAAAGATTCAAAAATAAAGTAAAACATTTCTAAGAATATTTTATTGCCATTTCCTTTTATCCTTAATCGCGTTCCTCTTACTTCTCAAAAACTTGGTTTGCATAAATATTATAAGAATTTAATAAAAAAAAAATTACCTCCCACCATTCTTCTTAATCTTAATGAATAAGCTTTTTCGAAATGTTAACACAAATTAAAAATAAATAAAAAAAAAACCGTTGTAGTAAAACTTTAAGATAATAATTTTTTTATAAATCTAAAACAAAATAATACAAATTTATATATTTATTTAAAAATAAAAAAATAAGTTTAGCGAAAGAACAAAAACAAAATGGTGATATTGAATTTAATCTATTAAGAGAAACGTATATAATTATATTTTGTATTTATATTTAGAAATTAACCTGTTGTTGGTGAGACTTTGTTCAACTCGAACGGTCTTACGGAATTTATGGAAATTTTTTAATTTAAGTTCTGTACATGTACATATGTAAATTATTTATTTTTTTTCTCTATTTCTCACTGCGAATGTCACAAAGCTCAACTGGAACAAGAAATTAAAATAAAAACAAAACTAATCAAATCCCTTCAACAGAAAATAAGAAATAAATAAAAAAAATTGAATATTCTAATAAAACTTCATGTCTGATCATAAAAATTCATCAAAAAGTTTGTGTTTCTTCTTTATTTCGATTTTGTTTCTCTCTCTTTGTTTTGTATCCAGACCGGACCGGACCCAAGCCGAAGGAAAACATTTAAATTTTTTTCCAACTGATTGATACGTCATTATTATTCTTCAATTTCGTCTTTATACGCAGATGCCTCCTTTGGCTTGACCATCTGGCGGAGGGTATAAAATCAAAATATGCCCTACGAGGGGCTTATACATAATTTGAAGTGATTCTAGGGATTCGATTAGAACAAACACATCGACAGAAAAATCATTTTATTCGAACACCTGGAGGAGAGAGCAGTGAATATGGACCGACATATCCAATCGAGGGTCAAAAAGATATAACACGTGGTAAGGAAGGGTTTACCCAAGGTAACTGCAGTAATCACTTTGAAGTGTAAATTCTGAAATGGGTTACGAAGGGTCATACGAACGTGAGTTATTTATATTAAAGTACACCCCATGAATGTGTGCTTAAATACAACAAACTTAATCGTAATGGAGAGGATCTCAAAGGACTCTGCCGGTGATGTGCCTTGGAAAATCTCAAAGAAAGTCCTAGTGTGTGATTATTTAACGGAGTGGAAGAGTTGTAGCTTAAAAAAGTGGTTTCATTTCAGATTACATTCGACTGAACATTGAATTGCAGTAGTTTTCTATGAGCCTTGAGGATGTGAATTGCGAAGTTCCCTACCTATGATTGGAAAAGTTTTCATTATAAATTGATAGCTCCCCCCTTTTATGTATATCTCAACATTCCGATAAATTATGAAACTCATCTTAATTTAGTTCAGTTCATACACGGGTTGAAGAAGAAATACAAAACTTTACTCCATGAAGAGCTGGTGGCAACTTAAAGGGAATCTGCCCGGGCTAACTGGAAGGGGTTGTTGGTCCACCCCGGACTGTATAGCGCCACCTTAGTAAGTAAGTAGGTAAGTAACTATCTTAAACTATTATAATAATCCTCAAATTAAAAGGAATACGTTGAACAAATTTCCCGATCTGATCATGAAAGATAGAGATCCTCGGAGCTCATATGTGCTTTAACCGATATCGATAAAAAATGTTATTAAGTTTGCGATAATTCAGTGCAATCATTAAAGACCGAAACCTAGATTCATCCCTTAAGGTGTGATAAGGGATTTATCCCGTGATTTTCGGGATTGTTAACTAAAATATTCACATCGAAAACTACTTGTCTCTGCCTACGCACGGTTTAAATTCCTTACAGCAGGAAATAATATCCTTTTAGTGTAAGCTGAACGGTACACAAAAAGGGTTCGTCACCATTAAATACGCAGCTCAGCGATTGTGATGCAAAGTGCACACGCGAAAGAACACAGCTGTCTAAACAGAACAAGGACGACAACGAACTTCTGTTTCAGTATGTATATCCATACGCTGTAAGGATATAAGTAAAAAACATTCTATATTTATATACAAAATGGGGTAGGAGTATGAGATGTTTGTCCTATCTGTATAAATAGAAAATGGATGGTAAGTCGGGGCATTTTCCTCTTCGTGCAATATGATTTAAGTATATTTATTTTCTAGTTTATTCAATTTATTATTTATTTATCTATTTACTAGCTGACCCGGCGAACTTCGTACCGCTTCAAAATCAATAAATGTTGTGTTGACTTATTAGCTGTATTAAATTCAATTTTTTTTCGTAAGGTAAAATTGACCGTTTATTTCATCGGTAGTAGTCGATCTTGGAATGATTGGTAGTCTTTGGCAGAAATCGCCAGACAGTAGAATCATTGCGTCTCTAAAACGTCTTGAGTGCAAATCTTTCATAGTTTGAGTGCTTCCAGTGCGCGTTTTTGCACCTTGTACATTCATCCCAGATGACGATTTTACTTGTTATCAAAACTTTGGCCATTGCTGACTATTTCGCAATGTAGCATGTCGGGTTTTCAGTCGTCTAAAGGTTTAAAGGCAATTTCAACGCTGAATGAGCCGTTCGGTATTCTTCTAGCAAGCTGGCGGCTATGCCAGAAGAAGCAACTTACTTACTTATTTGGCGCTACAGCTCGAGATAAACCTTCTCGCAACCATTTGTGTGTGCGCATTATTTTTTTCCACGAAATAGAAGGGACTTACAGTTTTTTGCCGACTCCGAACGGCGAGTTAAGAAGCTTCTCATGACAAGTGTCAGATATTCGAAAGAGGTGGCACCGTGAAAAAAGAGTTTTAGGTGTTTTTGCTGGGATTGAACCCGGGCAGCATGCATAGTAGTCCAACGCACTAACCACCACGGCCACGGCAACCAATAAAAAAAAGTGCGTGAGACTCTCGCGCGTTAGAAGTGAAACTTCTTAGGTTCTATACTCTGGTCCACAATAGTTGTCAGTACAGTGAAGATATGACAGTTGCCTCTCAGTTTTGTTACAAAAGATGGCATAAATGATAAATCTGTCCCCATTTTAAAAGTCTTACTGGGTTACCGTAGTATGCAATGCAAATCGCCACAATTCGGAGAGCAATACCCGTAGGAGTATGGAGGAGGCTCGCACTCTTTTTGTACTTGTCTTTTTATCCATTTAACTTGTCACACAATGGAAATTGTTAACTTATATTTACATGCATATTAAAATATTATCAGACAATGCACAAATATAATACAAAAGAATATACAAACCCAAGAAGTCTAATCAAGCAATCTGAATTTTAAGGTTTGAATTAAAAATTACGTTATTTATTCTTCACAATCTTTAGGAATAAAACCAAGGAATATACTAACCCAAGAAGTCCCATCTCATATCAAATTTTTGTATGAAAACATTTTTACCGGCAGAAGTACATGAACCCCTTTTCACTGTGGTAGTATTTTTTCGGAGCAAAATATTTTGAAAGTTGTGTAGGTATGCATTAGTTTTGAACATCATACAACGATTCAACCGCTCAAACTCGGTAGAAGATTCTCAGTCGTTTCTAACCGCAGACCTCAGTTGCTTTACTGGCAAAAATCATCTCGTGTGCGGTGGCCCAATGTTTGCATGGTGTGGTTGAAAATAAGAATTTTATTTTCTTGGCTTGTTTTGTTGTTGTTTTCTTCGCTTGCTTGTACTTTTGATATTGTGCGGCTCGATGTGTATGTGTATTTTTTTTAAAATTTATTTTACCCGCCTGTTAAAGTTGGAGAAGGGGAAGCGTTTCACTTTTTCGTCTGATTCATGCAAATTTGCCCTACCGCGGCTAAAGAAGTTTCACTTCAAAAATTTAACTAGCCTCTTGAGACCCAAGCTATATCCAGAATGACCATGTGTTTGATGTTACTTATGCTCACACATAGGGCTTATCTGAGAGTAAATTTCAACCTTAAAAATAAGTGGGGTGGGGGTTTCCGAGAAAAGGGGGGTATTATATTTTATACATTGGGTCTATATCTAATTTTTATTTATTTTGTTTGTTTATTTTGAAGAAAAAACAATTGTATATTAAGTTGTGTAAACAAAGGAAAGAAAGGAAGCAGAAAAACAATGCTAAACTAATTTACCCTTTTCGCGACCAGAGATTTTTTTGTATTTTTAATGTCCGGTTTCCTTTTTTTCGATTTCTTGAAATTTAGAGGTCAAATCTTGCGCGAAGTAGTCCCGAAGTGAAAAAAGCGTATTTTTAAAGTATAAACAGTTTATTTCGAGTGTATTCCCGTAAATAGTTTCCCTTTGGATTAAATAAATAAAATATGAAAATTCTTTTCCGGAAGTACACATATGTGTACCGTAGGTCCGAAGAGGCTAGTTCTAAAACTACGAAACCCTTTGAGTGCGAGTCTGATTTGCACTTGACCGTTTTTTTTTTTTTTTTTTTTCGAAATAAATTAAATGGTTGTTTATGATAAAAAGAGATTATTTTATGTTTAAAAAAATATTCAGCGATAAGCAAATTTTATTTGGACTTTGTGTAGGCTTTATATAAAATTTATAAATAAATTTAAATGATTTGGTCTATGCTTAAAATTATTATTCAATTTTTATAAAATCTCGGGATTATCCCGGGCGACGTTAAAACCAATGCCTTGGCACTTAGGGTATTGAAAATGACAATAAGAAGGACATCGCGAGACAAAATATGTTTTTGAAAAATATAACACCAGCGTAAAAAAAGTGAAATAAACAAGTTAAAGCAAATTAAACATGTCGCATATTCAGAACCTTCTTTGCTTTTTGTTAACCACTCGAAACACTTTTCCCAGCACTGATTATATGCAATCTTTCCTTTTTTATTTGCTTTTTCAGACATTATAGGTACTATTAAACGCAAACGAAAATAATTTGTAAATAATTTGCAAACAAAAACTGAAAAAGGACAGATAGCAGCACAAATCATAAACTGACAGATGAAGAAAAAATTTTGCGCGTGAAGTGATATGTAGGTCATTGAGTGGATGCGTTCAGCTTTGAAAGGATTTTGAACTTTAAATGGATGTGTTTACAGAGAATCTTTTTAAACATATTTAATGAAAATATTTTAACAGTTTTAAATTCAATATTTTCTCTTTTTGAATTTTACTTAATAAGGGGGACAGAGATTTTTATAGGGGGGACAAACAGCATTTTGGTATGAAAAAGGGCGACGTCTGGTAACCCTATGCCACTCCATCAAAGGTAAGTATGTGATATTTTCCCCTTAACGCTGTCGTCATCAGACCTACATTGAGCAAGCAAAGGTAGGTAATATTATTAGCGAAACTCATGTATGTAACTGTGGGAAAGATCTCCATGATTAGGCTAGGTTGTCAAAGACTGTGTTGGTGCTGAAAACTTCGACGTTAAGTCAGAAGTTTTGGATTGTATTGTATTTCTATCAGTGTCAACTTCACAGCGTAAGTATTAAACTTCAGGTCTACCACGTCGACATGTATAACTTTTCATAACTTTCCATACAGACAACAGCATTTCTACGACATGCTCCTGTCAGTAGAAACTGCAAACCAAAAGATTACAAAGAAGTTGTTTCGTTGTTAAAAGGCTCTCGACAACTTAAATACCAATCGACCTTGAAGGCTGGTCAGTTTGGAGGTAAATAAATATTGTAACTTTGCAAATTGTAACAACCAAACTTGACACGAACTGTCTGCACGACTTCGAAAACTTTCTCCTTAAACTTCTTTCAGCCAGTTAAATAAAGGTAACAAAGTAAGGCACACACTTGGGTAATATGCGAAACAAGAGCCAAGTTAACATACACCTAAACACATATTTCCCTTCCAGCAAACAGGTTAAACTAACAGCAACACACAAAAGTCAATACCTATCGTATAGAAAGGTATTTCAAAAACCACGCGTCCATATCAATGATTAAACTTTTGAAAAACTTTTCCAATCGACTTACAGAAATTCCCCCCAAATACAATTTTTGCTCTTTTTTGCCAAAAACCAGGATTGGCTTCCGAAATCCTTGTACGTTGACCTCATTTATTTCCCCCCCACAAACCCCCAAACAGGGGGTACCTGGCATTTGGCTGGTGGAAATGATTATCATTTCTATTTCAGTTGATTTGGGATATTTTTTTGTTATTATCCCTCAGAGAGGCATCTTCGAATCCTTAAAAAGGAACGGAAGAAAATTATTTTCCCAATCATTTGCCGAAGCTTACGCAATACACCCGTTTAGCCTTTACTACGGTCCGCCTGCTGCTGCCGCCCAACAATTTTAATGATTACAACACTTTTGCAATGTAAATTAGTTTCATTCGAAGGCTTCGCCGGCACAGGTGTTGGCCGTTGGGTGGTAAACTTTTAAGGACATCCCACCCGGACACTAAACACGATAAACGAATCTAATTACACAGCACTTGGGTGTGGGATTTAAGTTGTCACTCGGTGGTATGGTGGGGCGTTAGCCCTGAACTTATAAACTTTTAACCAAAGGCTCTATAAAAGGTGGTTGGCAGGATGGCTTATCTAAAAAGTCATCAATTCCCTTTGAAACTTTCGTTAAACATTGGGCGGTGGTTATCCCAATATGTGTGCAGGATAACTTTGAAAGTATTTATCTACAAAGGCATATGTGTGGGACTGAATAAAATCTTGATACTGCATAATAGAAATAATGCATTTCTCTAATTGAGACCAGGCTTAAAATGTTTGGATACAAAGGTGTTGGTGGCCGTGGAAAAAACGCAACTTTAAGTATTTTCTATTTTATTTTAAGTAACAAATGAACATTAATAGTTAAACATGTAATTTTAAGATTAACTGATAAACCATAAAAGGCAAAAAATGAATGTAAAAAAGGAAAAAAGAAAGAAACTAAAATTAAATTCTATTACTCCATCTTCTGCCACCAACTGCTTGATTTAAAATTCGTTTGACATCTCAATATTGTCTCGTTCACCACGAATGGCTGCGTTCAGAAAATGATCATCAGCAACAGGCAGCGTTCAGAAATTATCATATTATTAAGCGTCAGCAACATTTCCCCCCTCCGGTGAATCAGCCGCTTCTGCTGTTGATTTACCAACCTTCGACCTACTGACATCCAAGACCGCCAACTTCGCTACGGGTCTCTCGTACACACCGGTTGCTGTCCTCACGGTAGCTCTTCTTACTTGGCCATCATGGGCCCGGATGACTCCAACTACTAAGCCTTTTGGCCAAGAACCTCTTGGCAGATTTTCATCGACGATTATGACGATGTCTCCTTCTTCAACGTTCTTAACACTCTGGAACCATTTCGTCCTCCGTGTCAATGTTGGTAGGTACTCACGTACCCACCGCTTCCAAAACAAGTCGGTCAGCTGCTGGCACTTTCTCCACTCCTTGCGCAGAATTAGGTCCTTATCGCAGAAAGCTCCTGGTGACTTGCTTCCGTTTGATGACCCCAACAGAAAATGGTTTGGTGTCATCGCTTCCACATCATCACAATCCACTGATACATGTGTGAGTGGTCGTGAATTGATGATACCTTCTATCTCTATCAGCATCGACTGCAGGGACTCATCCGTCAACCTCTGATTCCGCATTACTTCTTTCAAAACGTTTTTAACTGACCCGACGAGTCGCTCCCAAACACCTCCCATATGAGGTGCCGCGGGGGGGTTGAAATACCATCTAGTTTCTGAGGTTGTGAATCTCTCCTGGATCCTGTTTTGGTCGATTTGGTGAAATGCCTCCCTGAGTTCTCGTTCTGCTCCTTTCAGGTTACTACCGTTGTCGGAGTAAATCTCTCTTGGTACCCCTCGCCTTGCCATAAAGTTTCTGATACACATGATGCAAGAGTCGGTCGATAGTGTATGCGCCACCTCTAAATGAACAGCTCTCACCGTCAAGCAGGTGAAAAGCACTCCCCAACGTTTCACTGACCGCCTACCAACACTGGTCACAATCGGACCGAAGTAGTCCACCCCGACATAGCTGAATGGTCGAGTATACGCTGCAAGCCTAGCCTCTGGTAGTGGCGCCATCTCGGGCACTGCTGGTTCAGCTCGAATAATACGACACCGCTGGCATTTTCGACGAACTAATTTTACAAGAGGACGTAGGCCAGAGATCCAAAACCTTTGCTTCACTTCATTGACTACTGTTTCCTGGCACTTATGGTGAAATATGAGATGGTACATCCTTACAATCAGATATGATATATGATGATCCCTCGGTAATATGATTGGACGTTTGGTGCACTCGTCGATACACCAGGCGCTGTCGATTCTTCCTCTCATACGCAAGACTCTATGCTTATCTATATATGGAGACAATTTATATAGACAATTACCTTTTGACAGTGTTTTTCCATTAGATAATATTGCAATTTCGTCGCCATATTTCTCCGATTGCACCATCTGAAATAGCAACAGCTCAGCTCGTTGAAGTTCATTCATCGTCAGCACACCAACAACCGTAGAGATTCCTCGTACCTTTGCCTTCAAGTTATTAACGTATCGCAGCACCCATGCCACAGCGCGGTGCAAACGTGTCCATGATGAAAACCGGTCTACGTTCAACAAGGGCTCCTCCGTCAAAGGGAAATGTATCGCCAGAAGATACTTTGAGCGCAACTCTTCTTTGTAGCATTCAGTCTCCTCCGGTGCTGGCCATGTAGTTTCGTACTGGTAGAGAAAGTCTGGACCTACGAACCATCGAGCACCTTTATTGAAAGAAGGCACCTTTGCCCACTTTGTCGCCTCGTCGGCCACGTTCAACTTAGTTGGGATCCAATTCCAATCATCCAATCTCGTCTTCTGCAATATCTCCGCCACACGAAACATCACAAATGGCTTAAATTTCTTCGCATCAGAGCGCAACCAGCATATGACGTTCTTCGAATCGGTCCACATGTACTTCCGCTCAATAGTCAACCTATTTGCATGTGCTTCTGCTACTGAATTCGCCAGCCTAGATCCCAGCAAAGCAGCCTGCAGCTCTAACCTTGGAATTGACGTAGGTCTTAACGGTGCTACTTTACTTTTAGCACAAACAAGTGCACACCCGAAGCGGCCGTCTTCCATGAAGCGAAAATAAGCCACAGCAGCCATCGCGTCCTCGCTAGCATCGGTAAAGATGTGAAGTTGCACCTTTGCTCGCTTGCTAAATCCTTCAGGAAAGTAGCACCTCGGAATTTGCACCTCTTCCACCTTTGTCAGTAGCCTGCGCCAGCTCTCCCATCTTTCATGAAGTTCCGGGGGTAATTCGTCATCCCATCCTATTGCAGACTTCCATGCTTCCTGCTGCAACACCTTCAGTTTGACCAAGTAAAAGGCGAGAAAACCCAACGGGTCGAAGACGGACATGAGTACTCGAAGCAGCTCTCTCTTCGTTGGAATCCGGATCCCTCTCATAATGTCTTCCTGCATCTTTACGAACTGCAGCGAGAATCCAAGAATGTCTTCACTGGTGTTCCACCAAAGTCCCAAGACCTTCGTCGTGCATTTGTCTTCTATTAGGTTCTCCAGCATCTTATTTGCATTGCCGTCAGGTTCTTCCATTGCTCGCAGAACGTCCTTTGAGTTAGACAACCAGTTGCGAATATTAAACCCAGCTTTTGCGTGGACGAACTTCACGTCCTTCGCCAACTGGATTGCTTCCTCGATTGTTTCGACACTGTCTAACAAGTCGTCCACGTAATGGTGATTAATGATGGTGTCGGCAGCTCTTGGAAAGGTTTCAGCAAAGTCCCTTGCGTTGATGTTCTTAACATGCTGCGCAATACTTGGCGAACATGAAGCACCAAATGTTAGAACCATCATTACGTAGACTTCTGGTTGCCGGCTAGAAACACCATCCCGCCACAAAAAACGTTGACAATGCTGATCCTTTTCGCACACTTTAACTCGGTGGAACATTTCCTGAATATCTGCTGCTATCGCAATCCGATTAATTCGAAAGGCATAAAGAACATCTGTGAGAACTTTTAATTCGTCCGGACCCTTTAGAAGAACACTGTTTAAAGAAAACCCCTGTGTCGTAGCCGCTGCGTCCCATACCATTCGGATTTTTTCAGGCTTGTTCTGATTCCTCACTAAGAAAGTGGGCAAATACCAAACCCTTGGATGTTGTGTGTCGAGCTCTCGTTGATCCAGCTTACGAGCGTACCCCTTATCCACGAGATTCTTTATTTGATCGTTGACCACCCTCAATAGAGAAGGATCTCTCACAAACTTTTTCTCAAGGCACCTTAGCCTTTTGAGGGCCATTGGAAAACTATCCGGCATGGTGATATTGTCGTACCGCCACAACAATCCGCATACGAAAGCATCTTCTTGCCTGTGTACTGTTTCTTCCAAGATCTTCTTCGCGCGAACGTCCTCCGCTGTCTCACAACAAGCACTCTCGATCCCTTGCTCCTCTAACGTGTAATGTCGACGCAACAACTCTTCCAAATCCTGATCGCATTTGCAGGCTTTGATGTGATATACGCCACCATCCTTTACTCCATTCGCCTCGCCGCCACTCAAACACCAACCTAGTCTGGTTTTGATTGCGATTGGGTCGTTCCACTTTCCTTCCTTAGTCTGCAAGGCTAAAGTCAGCTTCTGGTTGTTCAGCCCTATCAGGATCCCACACTTTGCCTTCACGAACGTGGCCAATGGTACACCGCTCAAATGTGGATACTGACGCTGCACCTCCTCAGCTAGAACAGTCTGCCTCGGCAATGCCAAACGCTGCACTGTACGAACATCTTGAAGCCGGTACCTTCTATCGCGATCGTTTGTAGCAGCAGAAATCTCCATCGGTACAACCATAGATGACCCCTCATAGCGAACGGTGTCTGCAGTCCATTTAAGACATAATGGTTTGGCTGTTCCCTCGATGCCCAAAGATTTCACTATGTTCTGTTCCACAAGTGTCAGAGAAGAGCCGGTATCTAAAAATGCGTACGTTTCTAATGACTTTCCATCGCCATGAAGTACCACTGGTATAATCCTAAACACTGTATTTCCTCCATCACACCTTTGATGAGCGTTGCACGGTTTCACTGGGGCCGATGAGTTCGACTGCAACAATACATGTACAGAACCCTTCGCAGTACTTCGACATTTAAATCGTTTTCGATGTCCAAGACAACTCTCACATATGCCCTTGTCCTTCACCAGTTCACATCTTTTTGCAATTGGAAGTGTTTTGAACTTACCACAATCCAACAGCTTGTGATCTTCTTCACAAATGAAACAGCCGTTCCCCTTTGGTTGTGTTGTCTCAGACATTTGCATTTCAGTGTGAGCATGCAATCCCGCTTGTCTCTTTTCGTTTTTATTCTCAAATGTAGAAAACGTCATCACCGAACTAGCTGCTTCTGCCATCTTGTAGAGCCATTCGCCAAAGCGCACTAAATTCGGTTCCGTTGTACCACGATGCAACGCCCAGTTCATTCGAATAGACGCTGGTAGCTTCTCCACAAGCTCCTGGAGTAGAACGGGGTTATTGAGGTGGCTCGTCAGCCCAGATGCCTCCATTGTTGCATACAAATTGCGCACCGACAGTGCATAGTTTACCAAAGTGTCTAGCCGATCAGCTTTCAGTGGGGGCTCTGACCGAATCCTAGACAATTGCATTTGCACAATGTACTCAGGACGCCCAAATCGCATACGGAGAGTAGAAATCACCTCATCTACCATAGATGGAAGTAGTAGACGTGCCCTAACTGTTTCCAACGCATTACCTTTCAATGCCCTTTGAAGACGCCACAAATTCTCCTCTTTGCTGAAGCCGCACATTCGTGTACTATTCTCAAAACTGCTGATGAATAATGGCCAGTCTTCTGGCCGCCCGGAGAAAAATGGCAACTCTTTGGATACTACCTGACGCGCCGAGATCTGATTCCTACTCAAGCCAAACTCAGGAACTTCAGCAACACATTCTAGAGGCCGATGCTGAGTGTGAACCACAGGATTTGTCTTGAGATCAATTGGAGCATTTTCAACACTCACTTGATCCACCCACGCCGATGTCCTGCGCCTCTCCGAACAGCTTTCTTCAATACAGTCGTCAGCTTCTTGTGCCAACAATTCGTATCGCTTTATGATATACTCCTTTTCCTTTTGTTGTTGTTCGACTATAAGCCGCATATCCAACTTCTTCTGCTCTTCAAGGCACTTCAGCTCCAATTCCAATCGTTTCTTGCTTTTACCTGATGATGCAACACTCAGATTTGTTACTGAATGTGCCGTCACGCCAACGCTTTGATGATCACCTAGTCCTACGTGTGACAACCTATCGCCCATATTATCGACAGCTGCCACATTTCCACGAACCGTTTCATTAAGCCCAGCACACGTAACACACTCGAAGCTTCTATCTGCAACTGATGCATCCACTCCCACGCAGCTGTAATGATACCACCTGTGGCACACATCACATTGCACCATATCATCAATGCTGTTCGGTTTATTGCATTTGGCACAATCGCAATTCTTCGTCTGATTTGGATTGGACATTCTGCCTTTTTTCTTTGACGCCTTCCCCAATATATATATGTAATATAATTGCCAAGAAAAGGCAGCTCTAAAAGAATTTAATTTTAGAAATGTTGGTGGCCGTGGAAAAAACGCAACTTTAAGTATTTTCTATTTTATTTTAAGTAACAAATGAACATTAATAGTTAAACATGTAATTTTAAGATTAACTGATAAACCATAAAAGGCAAAAAATGAATGTAAAAAAGGAAAAAAGAAAGAAACTAAAATTAAATTCTATTACTCCATCTTCTGCCACCAACTGCTTGATTTAAAATTCGTTTGACATCTCAATATTGTCTCGTTCACCACGAATGGCTGCGTTCAGAAAATGATCATCAGCAACAGGCAGCGTTCAGAAATTATCATATTATTAAGCGTCAGCAACAAAAGGTACTTAGGTACCTACAACATATAAGGCCGGCATCACTTTTGAAGAAATATGGACTAATAATAATTGTTTAGAAATATATTAGAACCAGCAATTTCCCAGTTTGTTCCTCTTAAACATGTCAGGAATAATAACTCGTTTGGTTCAGCAAAAGTCTGTGTGGACTTAGAAATATCATAAATTGCAGAAAATTATAAGGCTCTCTATTTCATAAATGGAAAAAAATGTCTAAAATAGTTATGGAAAAAATGCCAAAATATTTTGGGTGATTGTTCCTAGAAAAAAACGTCACAACTTTGTATGGAGATTTTCGGGCTTTTTTTCCATTTTCTTTTTTTGGCGTAATTTCAGGGAGCCCCCCAAAGTCGAAATTTTGCTTTTTAAGTTCTGGTATGTGTTTAGGCCACCAATTGCTATAACTGTTCCAAGTTTTAATAGTCTACATTATGTCAAATAGTCTTTGAGAAAAAGGCCTGTGACAGACAGACAGACAGACAGACACCGAACTGATTCCATTAGTGTTCCGTTTCGGTACGGACGGAAGACTTTTGCTGGCGTAGTTTCCGTTTTACTTTTTGGCTTTTTTTCCAAAAATGTGGCGTAATTTCCTTGCATTCTAGCGAATTTTTCTTTTTTGTTTTCTGTCGTTTTTGCCAAAAACTTAACGCCACAATTATTCTGACTCTTATTCCAAATTTGGCGTAATTTCATGGAGCCAAGAAGTAGTATCAACATAATCTCTTCGAAGCCAATAACGTCAATGAAAGAAGGAGTATGATTTTTAAAAAAAATGGGTATAGAAAATGTACCTGGTCTGTTAAAATCAGATATAAAACAGAACTCGAGACCGTTTTGGAGTTTCATCAATGCTAAACGTAAATCGCTCGGAATACCATCTGATTTGACCAATAATAGACGTACCAATGACAAATTCCATAAAGATTGTGACTTATTTTCAACACCATCCCGCTACAAGAAATAACCAGAAAAAGAAGACTGAAGCGCCTTAGACCATCAGACCTAACTCAGAGACTTTAATAAAAATTATAACAATTGTAATCTTCACTTTTTGAAATTCGTAAGCATAAAAAATAAAAAAAAAACACCTTATTGTAAAACAAAAGTATGTAAAGGCACCGGCCTTATAAGCTATCATATCCTGTCCTGTAACAACAACTACTAGGTGTCCAATTTGGACAGATGTAAATAAATAAAGGAAACCAAAAAAAAAATATATATATTTTCAACACTTTTCTAACTTAACTTCATAATTGAGTCATTAGATATCAACATGTATATAACACGTATAACCCTATAGCCGATCTGGGATTGATAAGTTTTACTGAATATTCTTCTTGAGTTGACATCCCTTGATTCAAGTGCAAGCATTGCGCCTGACAATTTCCGTTGTGATGCCAATTTGCACAATTTACATCTCTTACAACTGTGGCCTATTTCACCAAATTACAAGTACAATTACAAATTTGTATTTTTTGTTTTGCTTCATTTGGTGTGGGTTATTGATACGCATGATTTATTAGTTTTCTCTTACTGAAGAGCAAAGAATACAGGCTTAGAGCTGTGTCAATTCAATTCTAATATGAACAGTTTTTAATTACCGTTTATCGAGAGCAAGATGATTGGTGGTGTGCATTTGGTATGATTACAAAAAGATTTAGGATTTTGGAAAAAGTTAAGACAAAGTGAATATTATAAATATGACATCCTGCGTTCATCACAATTTTATAATAATGAAAAATGGAAAATATACGGATTTTTACAACGAATTACAACACGTCGAGCTGATTGTAGTAGTAGTAATTTCAAATCGTCCAACAAGCATTGTAATTGATATACGAAGAGAATTCACGAAGTATTTCAATTCAACTGACGGATCAGTTCCATGGTAATAAAGGGTTTTTCAATAAGAGCGCTACAAAAGTTTTTTTAACCCTTTATTGCATGGTATATCATATATGATGTGCTCTAGTAAATTAGTATTTTCCACCCGTTCAAAAAGAAAATTTCCAACTGTCGGAGCGTAATAACCTAAGTATGATATTACACTTTGAATTTAACCGCCATCAGCAGATTTCTTTTGATTAAAAATACAGTTATATTTCAAAAATTGGTTGCGGGGGCCACGTGTGTGCATGTGTGTGCATTTTTGCTATTTTAAATATTTTATTTTGTGATTATTTTTAATAAAATACAGAATGTCAGCACAAAACTTTTATTGCTATTCTGTGAAAATATTGTTATATTTTCAATTTGTTTAAATTTTAAGTTTAAAGAAGAGACAGTTGAAAAGATAATGGCCTTTTAAATTTTACGAAATCTATAGATATAGCTCAATATCTCGAAAACGCTTCAATATTTTTCAAAAATTTTGCCATTTTTGAAATCACTGCAACGAAATACATCTAAAAGAATGTGTTTCAAACAATAAAAAAAAAATTATGCATTAAAGGGTTAAATAAAACAAAAACGGTTTCGGATATCAATGAAATTCTTTATTCCTGTGAAAGTACGTTCGATGCCATTATGTATGGAACTCGATTTCATTTGCATGGCCAATTTTCACCGGTTTTCAAGCATAAATCGGCCGATACTGCTGCAATTTCACGTTCGCAATTCGTACAAAGTTCATCAATCGTCGCTGGCTTGTTGGCATAGACCATAGACTTGACGTAGCCCCACAGGAAATAGTCTAACGGCGTCAAATCGCACGACCGAGGCGGCCAAGCGACTGGACCATTTCGTGAGATAACACGTTCTCCAAACTTTGTTTCCAATAAATTGATTGTGACATTCGCTGTGTGGCGTGTGGCGCCGTCCTGTTGGAACCACATGTCCTCCAAGTCCATATCATCCAATTGGGGCTAAAAATATTTGGTTATCATTGAACCAGTGTTGCCGCAAGCTGAAATAAAAAGTCACTAGACCAACCTCCAAAAGTCACTAGATTTACTGAAATTTTGAAGAAAAGTCACCAGGAAAAAAAAATGTAGGAAAAATAAAATGTTATTCAGCTCAGTGACAAAAATGGAGGGCTGCATTTTCATGGGATTGGAATTGAAACTTGAAAAACGAGTCCAGCAAGACAGCTTGATTTTAAGTAAGTTGAAAAGATATGGAATATTAAGGAAAATATGTTTTTGCATGCCACAAAAATGCTTGCTTGAGAAGTAACTAGAAGAAGCACTAGAAATCTGGTGACATGGAAATTTGTTTTGTCACTAAATGCGTGAAAAGGCCACTGACTCCGAATTTCGGTAGTAAATTTTAATAATTTCGACTCGTTGTTGGCTCGTATATCTTTCTATCATGAAATGGCAAACCTTACTGAAGAGAAATGTCAAAAGAGCGGCAAGAAATATGGCGTCGTTTGCTGTCCCTGTCGCTCTACTTTTGTAGCGTCCCTGTTGAAAAACCCTGTATAAATATTGCTAGTGTTATCTAATGTACCCCATGTACTATGGACTATGTACATAATGTACATACTGTTAGAATCACCAATTTTCTTTAAGAAGAATAATCAAGGCTGAAGACATCTGATACAATACTCAAAACTTGGAAAACAAAAGAGCCCGGATTGATTAAAATCACTTCCGGAATATAATAAAAATTTGAAATATAGATTCATTATTCATTTGAGATCGATAGCGATAGCATCGAATAACACATTGAAAGGAAAATTAACTTACTTATTTAATTTATTATTTCAAATCTAACAATACATTTATGTACATACATAATAAAAATGTTAAATACAATAAATTATCATAAAAATACATAACGCAGCAATTTCTGACCATAATTTGTCAGTACATAATTCGTTTATCGCTATGTTCTTTTAATTTAAAATTATCACCTATATATCGCTGCCCGAATTTCAGTCAAAAATATTTGGTTTTCATCGTCACACATCTCGATTCGATACTACACTACACTTGGCTTTACCGACATTGAATGAATAAAGCGTTAATTCCGATAAGTCATCGCTGAATTTTGTTCATTTTGTCTGTTTGACTGAGTTGATGTATTTGATTTCATGTATTTTTCGCCTTTTTATGCCTAAAATGTCTTCTCGTATTGACTGTTTTGCTTAAAATAATTTTTTGCTCATTTCAATGTTCGTAGTCCCATAAATACACGTGCGATATTTCACTTAGGCAGTCAAGAAAAATCGTTTGCGTTAGTCTGCTTTGTTTTGCTTTCTTCAAATATGTGTGTCTAAACAGTTTTGTCCTATTCAGTGTGGGTTAACGCTAACTGATAACATCAAGGACAAAAATGAATAAACAGAACAACATTTTTATCACCGGTTTAATGATAAGAAGAAACTGCTGTGTCGGTATCAGTGAAAAGATTTTTTCAGACTCATTTGCAATCCAAGGTCCAATTTATCTTATTATTTCCTCTGCCTTAACTCGTTTTAACCGAAACTTTTCGTTGAAAACAATAGAATCTGCAATTACATAGTTAATTCGCGGACGATATTTTTTCCTTGGTCTATTAAGCACAAAACCTCATATCACTTATATCACTTTGCCTTCATTTTTAGGTTTGAAATGCGATTTTTTTCGAAAAATACAAATACAAAATACAAAATCGACACACGATCTTTCTATTGAAGAAATGTTCAGCAATTGAACAAATTTGTAAAATTTCTTGATTTCGTGAAACACAAAGTTACAAAAAAATATGAATTTTAACAATTTTGTACTTGTTAGCAACAAAGAAAATTAACTTTTGGTGAAACGAAAATAATGAAATTTCTACAAATTTCCCTTTGTAAACTACAACTACAATTTTGTAGCACAAATATTGTGTGAAACAGAATAAATCGATTTTTCTACAAATTTGTTGAAAAAGTGCTTGTAAATTACAATTTGTAAGTTGGTGAAATGGGCCAGTGGTATATTTTTTAAATGATAAAAAAAGCCAAATCTGGTATGTTACTATGTATGAGCCTAATGCTAAGCTTTAACTCATTCCAAAATTATACTTAAAGCAGTTTTCAAAAAGAAAAATATCTCTGAATATCAGCATGGCCTTATGAGTGGTAGATCAACTACCACACACTTGGTCATCAACACTTATTATTGTCCACTCAAAATGGAACAACATGTTCAAGTTGACATTATTTACATGGACTTTTTCAAGGCATTTGATCGATATCGACTACAAAATTTAAATTGCTCGGTTTTTATTCCAATGTTTGAATATGGATTAGAAGTTACTTACTCTGTCTGGCGTAACCCAAGGTAGCCGCCATCTTGGCTCGCTTCTTCCTGTGTGTTGTAACGTGGACCTTAGACCAGTACTGCCAGCAGTGAGTGTTACCAACTTCACCTACTTACATGAAACTGATCGACACTGCAGTCATCTCGCTCCATCGATACTTGGGTCACTTCCGACTGAGCCGTCATCGCACCCACACGTGCCTTTGCTGTTGCCGCATTAATAGTATTCGATTTTAAGTTAATTACAAATATTATATAACATTGAAGTCAAATAAAATAAGAGTTGAAAACATAAAACTGTCCATTTATGATCTATCATTGCTTATCTCATCGTCAATCTGCCAAGTATAAGATAATCCAGTCTATTCTGAAAAGAGTCAACAAAAATAGGGATTTGGGTGTTAGGTATTTGTTGTCGATGAATTTTAAATTTGTTATTTTCATGAAAGGTTTTCTATCTTTAAGATATCCGAGATCCTTATACTCTCAAGGCTCTATACATAGCTTTAGTTCAGCCTAGGCTTGAGTATTGTTGCGTGGAACCCTTCTTATTTCCGATACTCTTATTTGATAAGAGAAATAAGCCGCGTTAGATGCCGTTTGCTTACATTGGTAATTTCTTCCTCAGCAATAGGAATTTTGAGGTGATTGTAAATGTCGAAGCTTGTGACAGAATTTACTACTGGTCGTCGAATTTTTGATTGTTGTCTTTGGATAATGTCCATGTTTGAGGTTTAAGCAGTGCCCCAGATTTGAGATCCGTACGTCCATATGGGTTTTATTACAGTTTTATAAAACAAGATTTTTTTGCAGGTTGATAATGGAGTGGGTATTACGAAAACTATGATGATATTCGCTTCAAAACACTCATTAACCATCGACACGGCACGAGAAGACGAGTTCTATGGCAGTAGGCAACTTAATCACAGCGTTCCAACTGTGTTCAATGAGCTTCCCTCAAGTAAAAAAAAATTCGTGTGTGTAAACTACGCGCGGCAGAAGTAAAACTATCCCTTCATGCATGTTATACAAGAATGTCGCTTTTCAATGACTCCGTACAAGAACTTGATCTTTTATGAGATGCCTACGAATAGTTAGTTTCCTTACAGTAAGTTTTAGATCCTTTTAGGCGCTATACTAACATAACCTGTGAATATGAATCATTTTGGTAAATAAATAGAGAAGTTGGTAATAACTTGACTCGTTTTTTTTGCATATGTCCTTCCTCAAGTCCCAGACTATCTCTATACCAAATTATGATTGGTCAGCGGCTTGGACGTGAAATGGTATGTAGATAGACAGACAGTATGTATGTAATGTACATATGTATGTATGAATGTAATGTATATACGTATGTAATGTACTATGTATGCAATGTATGTACGTAATGTATGTATGGATGCAATGTATGTATGTATGTATATATGTATTTACATATGTACATTATGCATATTATATTAACCAACAGGCATAGTATCTGCTCCATTACTTCGAAAAGCTAGTATGTATGCATTCAGTCGGAGCTATGACGTTATCAGTCGTCACACTTTTTCTTTACAAAAAATTTTGACCAAAGTTTTACTTCAAAATATTATGAATTTCGAAATCCGCAAACAGCCTTAAAAAAATGTCTTGCTGCAATATAACCTACATAATGTATATATGTAGATAGCTAGCTTTTCTTTTTATGTTAAATTATGTACTTAATTTCAAACATTTTATTTGCCTTACTAAGTTAAAATATACTACAGGGTGGTGCATAAATAACGTGCCACCCGGTATGTAAAAATAACTTAAAGCTCACTTCTTCAATTCTAATTTATAAATTTTGATGCACAATCTTCTGCTACTTAAATATATAAATGAATAATCCTGTAAAAAAAAACTAAAATAAATAAAAAAATAACTAAAATAAGACAAAAATAAAAATGTTTTTTTTTTTTTGTAGTAATCAGCAGATTAATCCAAATCAATCAATCAATAAAAAAAAACATTTTCTCTTCTATAAATGGAAAAAATGAAGCAAAGCTAAAAGAATTTCAATTCCAAATTCTTTTGCAGGTGAAAAAGAAAAGACTTAAAAATAGCACAATAGCAGGATGTTGTAAATTAAATTTACAATGTTCTGATGGAAGGAAGCATGGACGAGCATTTATATTTGTTTGACGTTCTTCAAAAGAAGAATTGTTATCTCTTTGAATGGTATGGTGAGGAGATCATCCCTATCCAGGTATATGTAAGTCCCATTCATGGGATCAAAGAAAGAATGGAAAAACTCATGTGTGTGGATTTATTGACAAATGAGAGGAAAACAAATCGTTTATCTGAAAGTTTCAGCAGGACAATGATCCAAAGAAAGTCTATTTTCAAATGACATTAATCCTATTGAGTGCCTTACGAAGTAGGCGGAGATTTTTGCGAGGAGAAGTTAAGGAGAAAGGTCATCATTTGTATTGTTTGAAATAATTAAACTTTATTAATTAGTTCATTCAGGTATATGCTTTAATTATCAACAAAGAGACACAATTTAACGATAGTCATCCAAGTTCATTTAAAAAAGTTATTTTATCCCGATAGGATCCTTCACCCTTAAGGAAAATGTTGACCTTTAACATTATAGGCGTAGAACCTACCTGCAACCTTTGTGAATTCTGAAGTATTAAACAATTCATGAATTAGATTGTTAGACGTTGTTTTTTCTAGTTTTTTTGTTTCAAATGAAATTTCGACGCAAGAGAAACAATTTTAATTCAATTTTCTCCCACATCGGAAAGAGGGGGGTGAAATTCAATTATTAACTTCAACTTATAGCGCCAGACCAACTAAGATTTTTATTTTTTTTTTTCGCTTTGTGGGACTCTTGGTAAATAAGAATTGATTCTCTCTGATGCCTTGTAGTGCCCCGAAAACCTGTGTTTGCCAACAAAAGAAAAGGAAACCCACTTCGATGTTGACACGTACATAATGTAGGTGGTAGGAGTATGCATGGCCTTTTCTACTTTGTATTTGGTAAGCAGTTTATTCATAATCCAATTGTAGATAGGGACTTAACTCACACCCTGCGGGTGACAACGTAGCTAGGTGTAAACAGCGTACTTTCATTAAATTCACCAAAAATGGTTGTTTGCCAAAGTGGGCTGCCATTTCGCCTTTGGGAGAAGCTATTGCTCCCCATCGTCGAATTTGGGTCGCTACTCGTTACCGAGTGTTCCAACAACTCATGGCCTTCGAAGCCTACTGCCAATGTTAAGTGCTTAGGGAAATCAGAGAGCATGTGGTCTTTGTGTAGGCCTTTGGATAACATCTAAATACCACGTCTGGGTAAGGAATGTCTTGGTCGATTAAATGGGTTCCGGCAGGAAAGTTTCCTCTTTTTGTTTAGTCATGCATGAGGAGTTGATGAGGCTCTACGGAAATTGCAACGCAATAAAAGGAAAAGTGTGCAGTTTCAAACTATAGCAAGGGTGCACTACATTCCGAAGAGTTGTCCAATTCCCTTAAATTGTTCTTTCGTTTTAAGTATATGTACATATGTACTGTACAGACATTGAAAAAAATATGGTTCGTTATATCAATAAACGCCGTTTATCAACTCATTTTTTATTGTATTAACCTTCATCTCATCTTTGTGTAGAAAACTACACAGAAATAAACTCTTTTCTTACTTTTTTCAAAAACCACTAATTGATAACTTCTGGAATTTTCTGACTTCGTTAACAACCTTATATTACAATAAAAAAAACTTTTTCCCCATAAAAAAAAATGTTCATGTTGGTTGTTATAGCTAAAATTACGTTGTCTACCTTCTTGTGTAGATTTCTACACATATGGAAACTTAGTGCATTTCATAAAAAAATTTAATTTGCATTGAATCTTTTCGCAAGTGAACAACGTTCGAATATATATTGTGAATTTAATAGTAATAAAAAAGAACTATGTCGGGACCAAGATAGTTGGAAATGGAAGCATGTTTGAATGAAAGTGATGGTGATGATAGTGATATTTCTGGAGTCAGAAATGACGAATTTGTGCCAGAAGAAAATGTTTATGATAACGATTACTTACTATGTATATTGAGATGATAGAGATTCTGATGTTACAAAGGTAGCGAGTGAATCAAATGAAACATACATCAGTTGTTGAAGGTGAAAATATGGACACATTGCTTGTTTCGAAAGATGGGATTGTGTGGCAACCACAACCAGTTGGGCATCAAACTAGAAGATTCGGAATGAAAATATGATTTCTCTTCGTCCTGAATATCAAAGATGCTTCTTTATTTTTCATCCCACCACATATTGAAAGTATAACTTTGAAAGATTCTAATGTGTCTAACAAGCTAAATATGGTAATATTTTCAAACTAATCGTTTCGAATATGTTGCAAGCAAAACACTGACAACATAGCACTTGTTTCGTTCATTGGAAAGAAAAACAAATGTACTATATTGCAAAGTACAATGCATAACTCTTTTGAAATTGGATCTGGTAAAAATGAATAACAGAGTATTACAATAAAATAAAAGGATTGTTCATATACACTGCCATTTCAAATTTCAATATTTTTTTTTCATTCGATTTACAATCACGTACATACATACCTAGGCGATGTAGCTACAGTTGCCAAAATGGTTCCTTGCTACAGCTGTAAAAGAAAAATAAATGGATAGCCAATGGCTGTATTTGCAAAATATGGTTGATATTTCTGATATGAATTCCTTAATTATTTTCAAGGAAGTGAATCTGAATTGGCAATCAACATAAAAAAACAGCAATACAGAGGAAAGTGCACTTAGAATTCATTTGCAAAACCACATATGGCAGCTAGAAGAAGAAGACCAGCATTATCAGCATCTTTGCTTGCAAAAGTTTCAGGAGAAAGTTTACCAGCACAATCTTTAGAGTATACTTCTGCATCATCTTCATCATATTCATTAAATCCATCAAAACGATCACGACGCGTTCTACTACAAATAAAAGGCCGTACAAGATGTCACCTTTACAATGAAGAAAATTCCACCAAAAATAATATATTATATGAGCCAATCTGTTCTTTTTGCACAAAAGCTGATTGTTTAAACTTTAAACCAACATAATCAAAATGTTTGTATAAAATACATTCAAGAAAACTAATTTCAATTTATTTTCACTTGTTTCTTTAGAATAAAATTATAAAGGCAATTTGTTTGGTTGATTCGTTCGGCCAATGAAACACCATTTATTAAAAAGCTATTTCGAAAAATTAATAACCGATTGCTTGTTTTTAAGAATATATTTATTGGCACAATTAATTCATACATTGTGCCAAGCAAATCTTTTGTTTGGTGAAGAATTTGGGTTTCTTTCTGCTTAATAAATGCATTCGTTGAAGAAATAAACAAGCACTCAGTGCTTCTTGTGTAGCGTACCCCCCCGTAAATCTTTAATTGATTTTTTTTCAAACAAAATGTATTTTTCAATTTTACAACATATCGCATTTTAAAAATAACAGACACCAAAATATGTACACTACACATGGCGCCTACTCACGCCAAAAGCCGCTGTAAACTACAGAATCATAACGCACTTAACAGCGGAGATGGTCATTTCACCACTCTATAAAAGGCCAGGTGCGACCGCACGCGATCTTTTTTTTTCTTTATTGGTGTCAAGCGTGAGCATGAGCGCGGAAATCCCGCGAATTCAATTATTTTTTCTGACTGAGTGCAGTGCATAAAAATAGAATAAATTTCTTGTGCAGCATATTTTGCGCGTAAAATTTAAACCATTTAGATGGTAAGTTTAATTGTATTATACCATATGTGTGTGCTATATAGTGTATGTAAAATTACAGCCCTCGATGTGCAGAGTTTGGGGACGAATTTAACCCTAACCTGCACCTGTGACCTCGATACCACCTGTCGCGAGTGCTCTGCTCACGAAAAAAAAAAAACGAAAGGGTGGAAATAAAAGAGGCCCCCACGCCACTCATAACTACTCCATCAAATGAGAATCGCCACCTAAAACGACACAAACCCCCACAAAGAAAAAAAACCAAAAAGCGCCGATACACAGACGAGCATCTCACTGGAGTACCACATTCTGTGCGAAGTACACCTGTTCCACCGAAGCCCGAAATTTTCTGAGCAGGTACACGTGGCCAGAGACCGATGACGGCTGAAAGCGCAAGTTCCAACATTTATGGTGACTGCCAAAGCTGCAAATCAACCTTACCGTTTCGCCATTGAACCAGGGAAGTACCTTAAGAGTGATCCGCAGTACATAGTGTGCAGATCCCCGATCCGAGAACTCAATCTTGTATCATATACTTAAGATTAATTTGCAGAATTATAGGTTAAGTAACAATTGTTGTTGTCATAATTTAGATTAAGCTCGAAAAAGGTAATGCCACGTGGAATATATATATAAATCTTATCTTATACCTAACCAAATCTTTTCACCCAGCTTAACAGAAGAACGATACGACAAACGATTTGTGCGCACAAAGCGGAGTCAACATCAGTATAAACATACATACATACTTCAAGCTATGTTTCATCTCAGCACATAAAACGAAAAGCAAAATCAAAAAGAAAACCAAAAGAAACGTAAGTGTTTGATATAAGTTTATACATATTTTCCTTTGGCATAAAATCCTTAATACCCACATACATATTTATAGTAATTTCTTTACTCATACACCCATTTTAAGATCTCTATATATTTTGAATTATTGAAGATAAAATTTAACATTTGGATTGTAAAAATATTTTAAACAACACATTCACAACTTATTCACATTCATATGATTGATACATACATGACATTCAATTCTTATATTACATTAGTACATTATTTTCTTATATGTAAAAAAAACCTAATACATACCAACATATGCATAGAGATATACATATGTATATACTTCTTTAATAGTGTTTTGCAGAATTATTTTGCCTTACTAAAATTTTTTTTTTTTTTTCTTGAATTCATGCTTTTGGTTCCTTCAGTATTTGTAAAGTGATTTTAGAATTTAGAATTTATTAATAAAACTTGGATTACCTTTGTAATGAAACTCCTCTTTGAATTTTGATAAGCCTAATGTCGACAGCCATGACGTGGTAAACGAAATTATTTTGGCGATGGCAAGGTGTATTAAGTGATGGAAGAGTGAAATAGGCGTAACACAGAATAATTAGGGGCTACCCAAAAAAGTTTTCCGGCGTACGGTAGCCACGGGGCTGTTGATCGTTTTTCAGCAGTCAAGGGTGGGTATAGCCGATGATGCAGCCAGAGCACAGTCACTGCACGGTCTTCAACACCTGACCACCTTCTTGTTCTCTTGTTTCGTTCGTTCTCGGTTAGAGATCCCTTAATTCCTGTGGTATCTTTTGTAATTCTTTCTCTTCTTTTCCTTTTTAAAATTGTAAGCCCGACGGGTTGCAACCCTTCTTGGGACAGGTCGACGTTAAGTGTTAGTCACAGAATAGTGACATCCTTTTTTTGTGTGTCTTCGGATACATGGCACGTTATTTTTATTTTGTATCCAGCGAAGTAGCAGTAAGATCCCCCCCCCCATCCGACGAGCTATCGCCGTGCAACCCGCAAGCGTGCCACCCTCTGCTACAGAAAAAAAGTAACACCTTTATTTCCACTGGAGAACCCGCCCTTCTACGGGTTCCCTTACAAAATTGGCGCCCAAACAACGTGGGGCCCAAGCAATGATAACCTTACCAAAATTAACCATCAGTGTAGGCATACGCGAAGATCTCCTACCAAGATTGACAAGCTACTTGTAGGCCAGCGATGAAGCAGTACATCGGCTTCTCACATTTGGTTTTTTTTTAGGAAATCATTGCCGCCCCATACTATAAACAACTTAGAAATTAAACAGCAGCAATTAACATCTAGCAAACAGTTGTGTATACGAGTATTCTTGCGGACACTCGTGTGTAAATGGCTGCAAACATTTAAACGTCTCTTATTTATAACATCGTTTGCATTTTAATATTTACGTCAGAACCTTTAATCACGTTTAGCATTCTAGGAGTCCTATTCTTATCAGATTTCACATCTAAGATTAGTTGCACTAGAATATTATTCGATTTCAGAGTCGACGTACTAGAACCACTTAGGAAGATCATCTATGAGTCCTGACATTCACAGCTGATTAAGCTTATGTTGCAAGTTGCCATAGAAAGACGCCTAAGTATTTTTTTAGTCTCTTTGCGCACAATTTCGCGCAAAGAAAATGCATTCACCTGTTCATTCCTTCTTAAATTTTTTTTTTTCTATCGCTATATGTTACGCCTAACCATATTTCATTCATGTCACCAAGATCGCCTTAATATCGCCAAGGTTATTATTAATTAAAACATAGAAAGAAATTCATTCATAATATTTTGAGTCTGTAGTATTTACGCTACTTTCATTTTTACTACATTTTACTTTTCGGTTATTATTTTTTTTTACTCTTTGAAACCAAAACAAATCAACGAATATGAGTGCCAACGAGAATAACGGAGCTATCCCAAAGCAAAAAAGAAATACAGCTTTCGATGCCAACCGAAATATTCAAACTCGCTCTCAGGGCAAGCAGAATACTCGTGCAAACGTGATACTCCCATTACTCTCAATCGGTCAATCAATAACCAACCCATACGTCATTCTCCTCAACAAAATAAAAATACAAATTTTAACGTTATTCGATCTACGAACAACTATGATCTAGTTTACAATAGAAGTTTGAACCAAACTATTAATGAAAATTTGTCGGAGAATGTGACGACAACTGTCACACCCAGAAATTCCATTTTTACACAAGTTACGACTTTACCTGCTACTACAACTACTACCGTTACTTCTTCAATTCCTATTATGTCTCTTTTCGCTGACGAATCAGCTGATCTAACAAATTTCAATGTCAATAACACTGCACGTAGAGTATATGCAGACGATGCCAATGCACGGCAAAACCCACAACAGCTGTTCGCAAATGGTCACCTGCATACGCACATAAAGAGAGTAGTAGATGCTAGTTTAACAGAATTGCAGAATTCGCTTTTTAAAGATTTACCAAATTTAATTAAACAGAATGTGGAGCAAAGCATGAAACATATCTTAACGCAAAATGTTCCACAGAATAGAATTATTAATCCACAGGCTGAATCATTTCACCCTATTTCGAGTCAACGAATTCCACAGGACGATCATTCTATTCAGTTAGGTAATATGTCGGCTAGCTCGCGATTTAATAACTCACAACATCAAAGTAATGCCATACCAGAAGAACATTTTTATGTTCATAATCGTAATGGAAATGATATGCGCTTTGCTAATTTTGATCATCCAGTCGATAGACCAAATCACCGACGTTTTGAGTTGGATCGTTGGGGTATTCGATTCGATGATTCTGCTAAAGGAATGTCCATTGAAGATTTTGTCTTTCGAGTAGAAGTTCTCAAGATCAATTACAATTGCCCTTGGGCAGAGATCATTCGCAACTTCCACCATTTGTTGTCCGGATCCGCTCAAGATTGGTATTGGCAACATCTAAGAAGTAATCCTAGTGCTGATTGGCCATTACTTCGAGCAGCTTTATTAAAACAGTTTAAAGGTTTTGAGAATGATTTTGAAATTATTAAACAAATTATGGATCGGAGGCAAGTGCCGAATGAATCGTTCGATGAGTTCTTCAAGGCAATAATACACCTCAAAAGCCAACTAAGAGATCCAATGCGAGATCAAGATCTAATCAATATTTTGAGAAACAACATCAATACTCGTTTGATGAATTTTATTTATCCTATGAAGATCGATTCATTGGAACATTTTCGAGATGAATGTAGACGGACAGAAAAGATGATTCAATTTCGTTATGTGACGCAACCTCGCGCAAGCAACTTTAGAAATCTTCACGAATTACATTGTTCTGATGAAAATCAACCTGATGTTCCTTCCGATTTATGCGAAAATATTTCAGCAGTCTCTTTTACAAACCGCTTGAATGATTCGCATGGTCGTGGAAAACCTGGTAGTGAAACTGTAAAATGTTTCAACTGCAAACAGATCGGACATATTTTTATTAATTGTCACTCGCCAGTGCGGAAACTATTTTGTTACAAGTGTGGCAGTGATAATTATACCGTCTTGGATTGTCCTAAATGTAGTTCTTACAAGGGAAACTTGAGGACGAACGTGACGAAATCTGGGGAATCTCGTTCGACTCAAACATACCCAGAATAACAAAAAAGGATGCTTCGACAAACACATCAGACATTCCAAAACCCGAAATAGGTAAACCCAACGATGTTCGTTATTCAGAATGTTCTACTAGTACGTGTACCTTACCAGAAACCGAAACAAAACAAAATTTTATACCTTTTTATAAAAGATCTTTTGAACAAAGAGTATTTGATTATCAAAAGATTCGTAATCGAATTTTTAACGTAGAAGAGATCAAACAACACAGACTTGCAAGGAAACTATTGAAGACAAGACTAAGACATAGGAAAAGACATGCTTACCGGAAGCTTATTAATGAAACCTTCCTTGTAGCAAATGTCGACGCTAGGCCATTCGTAAACATTCTATTAAATGGAAAAGAAATCAGAGGATTGCTAGATAGTGGTGCATCGATTTCATGTTTAGGTAAAGATTGCATGAATCTTGTAAATAAACTTGGTATTCCAGTTCTGAAATTTCATTCAGAGGTAAACACTGCTGATGGAAAAGGACAGAAGATAGTAGGACGTATCTCGGCAACGGTCGAATACAATAACATGGCTAAAACTTTAGACCTCTATCTGGTCCCGGATCTTGTACAACCTCTATACCTCGGCATAGACTTCTGGTCCAAATTCCAAATCGCTCCAAATATCATTAGCGAAATTTCTACTGGCTTAGACAGTAATCATAATACCAAACCTCAACCACCAATGCATGTACTCACTAAAGAACAAGAAAAGAAGCTACAATCTGTGATTTCTAAATTTCCTTCATTTGTAGAACAAGGTTTAGGAAAAACTACCGTTGAGACACACGTGATTGACACCAATGACGCTGACCCGGTAAAGCAACGTCATTACCCTATGTCACCAGTAATTCAACAAATAATATATAAAGAACTTGATCGTATGCTCTTGATGGGTGTAATCGAAGAGAGTCATAGTGCGTGGAGCTCGCCCGTAGTCCTTATCAGGAAACCTGGTAAGAACAGGCTATGTTTAGATTACCGTAAAGTGAACTCTCTTACGAAGCGAGACGCCTATCCTTTGCCACATATTGAGGGTCTGCTAAGTCGACTTGGAGATACACATTACATTAGTAGTGTGGATCTCAAAGACGCTTTCTGGCAGATCCCTCTAGAAGAGAAGTCAAGAGAAAAAACCGCATTCACTGTGCCAGGACGACCGCTTTATCAATTCACCGTCATGCCTTTTGGATTGTGTAATGCACCCCAAAGGATGTGTCGGTTAATGGATAAAGTGATCCCCAGTGTACTTAGGGAAAACGTGTTTGTGTATCTTGACGATCTTCTTATTATTTCACCGGACTTTAACCACCACATATCCGTATTAGAACAGGTAGCTGAATGTTTAAAGAAAGCAAACTTGTCGATAAACGTGGAGAAATCATTCTTTTGCTTCAAAGAACTTCGCTATCTGGGCTATATAATCGGACAAGGACATATAAAACCCAATCCAGAAAAGGTATCTGCAATCAACGACTTTCCCATTCCATCAACTCAGAAACAGGTCAGGAGATTTCTAGGTCTTTGTGGATGGTATCGCAGGTTTATCCGGAATTTTTCAACAATAGCAACACCCTTGACCGATACACTAAAAAAATCGAAATCTTTTGCAATGTCCGCCGATGCTGTCACCTCTTTTGAAGCTTTAAAAATGGCTTTAGTATCTGCACCTCTTTTAAGCAATCCGGACTTTTCAAAAGCTTTCGTCATTCAATGTGATGCATCGTCAAAAGGAATCGGAGGTGTATTATTTCAGCTTGATGAGGAACAAAACGAAAAGCCGATTGCTTATTTTTCTGAAAAATTAAACTCTTGTCAACAAAAATATAGCGTTACCGAGCTCGAATGTTTTGCAGCCTTAAGAGCTGTACACAAATTTAGACCATACGTGGAAGGTATGTCATTTACCATTATCACAGACCACGCAAGCCTAAAATGGCTTATGGGTCTAAAAGATTTAAGTGGTCGTCTCGCTCGTTGGTCTTTGAAACTTCAAGCGTTCACCTTTAATATAGAACATCGAAAAGGCTCGCAAAACATTGTGCCAGATGCGTTATCGAGGGCGTATGTGGAACAAATCACTTCAACCGATTTTATAAGTAATTCACTTGACTTAAGTTTACCGGAATTTAAATCCGCTGAGTATTTAGATCTTGTATCAAATATAAGAGACAATCAGGATAATTTGCCAGATCTTAGAATAAAAGACAATTTGGTGTTCAAACGAGTTTTAGCAAGTGGTAACGACAGTATGAATACTCAGTGCAATTGGAAGCTTTGGATACCCACGGGTCTTACCGATTCGATAATTGAACAAAACCACAATCCACCCAATTGTTCCCACGGAGGAATTCTTAAGACGTTAGCTAGAATTAGAGAAATCTTTTATTGGCCGAACATGGCAACACAAGTGCGAAATTTCGTTAACAAGTGCGCAGAGTGTAAAGAAAATAAAGCACCCAACTTCACTCTTAGACCACCTATGGGGGCACAAATGAAAATAGAAATGCCTTTCCAAAAGATCTATGTGGATTTCATGGGACCTTATGTTCGCACAAAGAAGGGTAACCTATTCATTTTCGTCGTTTTAGACCACATGTCTAAATTCGTTTTTCTTAAAGCGATGCTTAAAGCAACCTCCAAGTTGGTAATTGACTTCTTAGAAAAAGAGATATTTCAAAAGTTTGGGGTGCCCGAGTTTTTGCATAGCGACAACGGCAAGCAATTCGTTTCGCAAGAATTCAGCCACTTCCTTTCGAAATATGGAACTATTCATATCAAGAATGCTGTTTACTCACCACAAGCAAATGCATCGGAAAGAGTAAACAGATCTATTCTGTCTGCTATAAGGACGTATCTGAAGGGAGATCAGAAAGAATGGGATATCCACCTGTCGGAAATCCAACAAGCTTTATGTACTGCGGTACATCAGTCAACAGGAATGACACCATATTTTACATTATTTGGTCATCATATGATAACACATGCAAATATGTATAAGCTAGCGAAAAAACTGAACGCGTTGAGTGATGGTGAAGTAGAATATCTAACCCATTCGGACTCCTTACAGCTGGTGAGAGAAAAAGTGGTGGAAAATTTAAGAAGGGCATACAAGCGTAATGAAAAATCTTATAATTTAAGATCTTCTGTGCGAGTTTTTAAACCTGGATCCGAAGTGTATAGAAGAAATTTCGTGCTAAGCAATGCTTCTAAACAATTCAGTTCAAAGCTATGCCAAAAATTTGTTAAATGTCGTATTGTTAAGCAGATTGGTAGATCGTTGTATGAAATTGAAAACATGCAAGGTAAATCCAGCGGCGTTTACCATGCAAAGGATTTAAGGCATTAATCCAATTTTTTTTTGTGTTTCAACAACTGATCTGTCTATTAAGCTTCAATACCTAACATCAGACATTGGAAAGATAACAGGGTCATGGGTCGAGCACAGCAAGAACATCTGATAATACCATCGGTATAAAACAGATTTCCAGGAGTCGGTCTTCATGTCTTTTGACAACACCTGTGTTTACAAAATTCATGACTTTGTAGCGTACCCCCCCGTAAATCTTTAATTGATTTTTTTTCAAACAAAATGTATTTTTCAATTTTACAACATATCGCATTTTAAAAATAACAGACACCAAAATATGTACACTACACATGGCGCCTACTCACGCCAAAAGCCGCTGTAAACTACAGAATCATAACGCACTTAACAGCGGAGATGGTCATTTCACCACTCTATAAAAGGCCAGGTGCGACCGCACGCGATCTTTTTTTTTCTTTATTGGTGTCAAGCGTGAGCATGAGCGCGGAAATCCCGCGAATTCAATTATTTTTTCTGACTGAGTGCAGTGCATAAAAATAGAATAAATTTCTTGTGCAGCATATTTTGCGCGTAAAATTTAAACCATTTAGATGGTAAGTTTAATTGTATTATACCATATGTGTGTGCTATATAGTGTATGTAAAATTACAGCCCTCGATGTGCAGAGTTTGGGGACGAATTTAACCCTAACCTGCACCTGTGACCTCGATACCACCTGTCGCGAGTGCTCTGCTCACGAAAAAAAAAAAACGAAAGGGTGGAAATAAAAGAGGCCCCCACGCCACTCATAACTACTCCATCAAATGAGAATCGCCACCTAAAACGACACAAACCCCCACAAAGAAAAAAAACCAAAAAGCGCCGATACACAGACGAGCATCTCACTGGAGTACCACATTCTGTGCGAAGTACACCTGTTCCACCGAAGCCCGAAATTTTCTGAGCAGGTACACGTGGCCAGAGACCGATGACGGCTGAAAGCGCAAGTTCCAACATTTATGGTGACTGCCAAAGCTGCAAATCAACCTTACCGTTTCGCCATTGAACCAGGGAAGTACCTTAAGAGTGATCCGCAGTACATAGTGTGCAGATCCCCGATCCGAGAACTCAATCTTGTATCATATACTTAAGATTAATTTGCAGAATTATAGGTTAAGTAACAATTGTTGTTGTCATAATTTAGATTAAGCTCGAAAAAGGTAATGCCACGTGGAATATATATATAAATCTTATCTTATACCTAACCAAATCTTTTCACCCAGCTTAACAGAAGAACGATACGACAAACGATTTGTGCGCACAAAGCGGAGTCAACATCAGTATAAACATACATACATACTTCAAGCTATGTTTCATCTCAGCACATAAAACGAAAAGCAAAATCAAAAAGAAAACCAAAAGAAACGTAAGTGTTTGATATAAGTTTATACATATTTTCCTTTGGCATAAAATCCTTAATACCCACATACATATTTATAGTAATTTCTTTACTCATACACCCATTTTAAGATCTCTATATATTTTGAATTATTGAAGATAAAATTTAACATTTGGATTGTAAAAATATTTTAAACAACACATTCACAACTTATTCACATTCATATGATTGATACATACATGACATTCAATTCTTATATTACATTAGTACATTATTTTCTTATATGTAAAAAAAACCTAATACATACCAACATATGCATAGAGATATACATATGTATATACTTCTTTAATAGTGTTTTGCAGAATTATTTTGCCTTACTAAAATTTTTTTTTTTTTTTCTTGAATTCATGCTTTTGGTTCCTTCAGTATTTGTAAAGTGATTTTAGAATTTAGAATTTATTAATAAAACTTGGATTACCTTTGTAATGAAACTCCTCTTTGAATTTTGATAAGCCTAATGTCGACAGCCATGACGTGGTAAACGAAATTATTTTGGCGATGGCAAGGTGTATTAAGTGATGGAAGAGTGAAATAGGCGTAACACAGAATAATTAGGGGCTACCCAAAAAAGTTTTCCGGCGTACGGTAGCCACGGGGCTGTTGATCGTTTTTCAGCAGTCAAGGGTGGGTATAGCCGATGATGCAGCCAGAGCACAGTCACTGCACGGTCTTCAACACCTGACCACCTTCTTGTTCTCTTGTTTCGTTCGTTCTCGGTTAGAGATCCCTTAATTCCTGTGGTATCTTTTGTAATTCTTTCTCTTCTTTTCCTTTTTAAAATTGTAAGCCCGACGGGTTGCAACCCTTCTTGGGACAGGTCGACGTTAAGTGTTAGTCACAGAATAGTGACATCCTTTTTTTGTGTGTCTTCGGATACATGGCACGTTATTTTTATTTTGTATCCAGCGAAGTAGCAGTAAGATCCCCCCCCCCATCCGACGAGCTATCGCCGTGCAACCCGCAAGCGTGCCACCCTCTGCTACAGAAAAAAAGTAACACCTTTATTTCCACTGGAGAACCCGCCCTTCTACGGGTTCCCTTACACTTGTCTTAATAAACACTTTTATTGAATTAATAAAACAGTTATCGAATCTACAAACTGCTTATTATGATAATAATTTTTGATTTTTGCAAGAAACTGTTCCTACATATGTATATAAGCGAACTAACGCTTTCGCAACTGTGCCATTCAAGTCTTTTCCGTGAACCAGTTAGCATCTTTGTATAAAACTAAATCGAAAAGTAGTTATGTAATAATTCTGTGGACAAAATAGCCTTATAATCTAAATGAAAACGAAAATAAAAAAAAATAACTAACTGAAAAGTGTTAAATTAGTTAAAAAAAATGGACAAAATATTCAGTTAAGTCTACGTATCTTTATATGAGCTGTTCATTTGATACCTCAAAACTCATAAGCTAACCATCCGATTGAGCTGAAACTTACACTATATACTTCTCCAGATGTTTGAAGTGTTCGGACATCAAAAAATTTCAAGTTTCCCGCTAGATAGCGCAGGAACTCAACATTTCTTAAACTCACCATACGATTAAGCTGAAACTTACATCGTATAATATTTGTAATGAATTGAGAAATATTCGTACATCAAAAGTTCTACGATAGATGGCGCTGGAACACCAACATTTCGAAACCATCCGATTGAGCTGAAACTTATAGAATATAAATATTTGTTATGAAATGGGAAGTATTTGTAAATCAAAAGTTTTCAAGATTTCCGATAGATGGCCATGAAAACCGAAACTTCAAAATCATTACTACGGTGCACGGTGACAGCTAACAGCTTACTTTTCATTTGCGTGCACTTCTCGCTTCATAATAAATGTCTTAGTTTCTAAGTTTCAGCTCAATCGTATGGCAAATTTTTGAGTTTATAGGACATTATTGTTTGGACAGTTTTCTTAAATCCAAATAGAGTTGTCATCATTTAATTCTCCGCCAGAGTCAATACTATTCACAAAAAGTCACTCGAAAAAATTTCATTACATTTATGACATAAACAGTGTTTTCAATAGGTGTAGCGAATCGCACCGGGTAACCACTAGTAATTATTATAAATTAATGAACTTATGAATTTTTTATATGAAAACACTTTTGCCCGCAGAAGAAATTGTATACATAAATCCCTTTTTACTGTGGTAGTATTTTTTCGGAGCAAAATATTTTGGAAGTTGTGTAGGTATGCATTAGTTTCCTACATCATTCAACCGCTAAAACTCGGTACAAGATTTTCAGTTGTTTCTTACCGCAGAGCTCAGTCCCTTCGCCAACAAAACCGATTTTCTGTCAGCAAAAATCAGTATTTGCATGGTGGGGTTGAAAATAAGAATTTTATTTTCTTGGCTTGTTTTGTTGTTGGTTTCTTCGCTTGCTTGTACTTTTGATAGTTTGTGACTCAATTATGTGTGTATTTTTTTTAGAATTCATTTTACTGCCTTTTAAAGTTGGAGAAGGGGAAGCGTTTCACTTTTTCGTCTGATTCAGGCAAATTTGCCTTACCGTGACTAAAGAAGTTTCACTTCAAAGAACATTATTATTCAAAGGGGAAATTAAAAGTTATATTTCGCAGGCCTGTGTAATAATATGGAGGACTTATCCAGATATAACATTGTCTTTTTCCTATCAAGGTCAAGCTTCAGCCATAAAAAACAGGTTGAGACGCAGTCGGTTCGTGTGAACCACAGAGCCTCTGGTCTCTTTTTCGGTTTTATGGTCGATTATATTCAGTGTTTTAATCGGTTGCAGTTTGGAGGTGTCAGCATAACTTCGATATTGCTATATCCGGGTCTTAGCACGGTCTAACCTTCTGGTGCCTTATTGAATTTAGCGACATTTTTGGACTGATGTTTGGTTTGATTTTAGAGCTGAGACTTTAGCTGAGATTTTAGAGACTATCCACCAGAACGGCTATCTCAGACGAAGGGAGGTCGCCTCCTTTTTTGAATGTGGTAGCCATTTCAATCGCTAGTAGTTCCCGCTGGAAGACACTGTGTGTATCCTGTAGTCTATAAGATTCTCGTTTATTTAGTGCATATGAGTAGAACCCTGCTCCAGTACCTAAGTCCATTTTTGAGCCGTCAGTGAAGAGTGCTATTTCTTGGTGTCTGATCATCTTGTTTGACAGCCAGTCTTCCCTACTGTGTAATAGGATCGGTACATTCAAGATGAAATTAGAGTGCTCCTCACTAATGTAGTTTGAAGTTTTGGTTAGAATTTCAAGGTTACATCTCCTCATTTGCTGTATTTCTCCAGTATGTTTTAGCAAATCGGATTCTATTAGTCTGAGCACTCTCTTTGGTGTTTCACCTTTGATGAACATGCCAATGGGAAGGTAATGAAGAATCATATCCAATCCTGCTTGTTGTGTACTTCTTAATACTCCTGTTACACCGAATGCCGCTCATCTTCGTACTTTGGTGAGCTTGTTTATCCTTCCGTCGGGCGCAACTGATCTGACAGGCACAGCTGCTAAAGATTTGCATATAATTGCACAGTTTTTGACACAAAGAATGCGAGCTTTTTATTAGCTTCATATTTTTGCATTCCCCACTCAAAAAAACAATTCAGTTGGTGATTGAATGACTGGAAGTAAATTTTGTTGCCATTTTGATCTGACAAGCACATTGCGCCCGTTCTTGGAACTTTTTCAAGACATAATCGTTTACTTCTGTTAGCATTGCTTTTGGCCCGTTTTTCTATTTTTCTTTGTGCATTTAATTTTTTAGTTTCTATACATATTAGTTTTTGAGAGATATTGTGCTTTTTAAATTTTTTCTATTAAGAATTGAATATGGAAAGTAAAAACAAATCCTATAATCTTGAAAACCTGGCTATTAAAAGACGATGAAATCGACCCTATTAAAGATTTTGGTGAAAGAGGCCATAGTGAGAGTTACACTGGGGAATTTTAAGAAGCTTTTATTTTTACAGTGAAACATCAAACAAAGCTAAATAACTTGGAAAACTACTTATGGATCCGTCAGTCACATTGCGCCCGTTCATGTCCATATTGCTATTGCGCCCGACGGAAGGCTATGTAGTTTTTCTCTTTTGTAGCAGTCCGCCATACGGTGGATCCATAGGTGGTGATGGCAGTGTACATCTAGTTGATGATGTAGGGTTGCAGTCTCCATCTTTTCCCGAAGATCCTTTTACAGGCGTTAAAAGCATTTAATCTTTTCTTCATTCTCATTTCAATATTTTGTCTCCAAGCCAGCTTGGAGTCTTAAATAATTCCCAACTATTTCGCCTCCTTCGAGAGGTTGATTGTGGTTCCCTCGAGTTGTGGCAGGGGAAATTTTGTGGTCTTGTTTCTCCTGGTGAAGAGGACAACCTCGGTCTTCTGGGGATTCACGTTAATTACTTTACTTTCATTGAGTGCGCTCCTCGGCAATATCGATTCATTATGCCTTTTATCGTGCATACGATGTACCTGACGATATTTGAATTTCTCATTATCGCGTCAATTACGAACTTTATGCCAATTTACCTTATCAGTTCTTAGCAAGTGAATATTTCTAATAAATCTTTTAAAGTACTATTCTATTCTTCATTGAATGATAATATTTGGAAATAGAAATGTTTGGCAGAAATGGAGTTTGTCAATTTGTGTGTCATAATCACGGTTCTTAGTCACCTACTTCTCCTACATACAATCACGTATCACTCCACCATTATCATTTTCAAGTCGATATGAACCCCATTTCGGTGCCAGACAGATTCCATTGAAAATGTAAAAGTGAATCAGAATCATGTGATAATTGCTTACTCTGCAAAGTTAGGCGTTCATTTAGCCAATAAGCTCACACGTTGCGGGTTCAATTTCACGTTCATTTTAGCAAACTACCTTACCCATCACTCGTTAGCAGTGTAATACCATTACATAGATACTCACACAAGCAATCTGTGCTAATGACTTCTCTGATGCATACACCATCCGTATCGGGTTTCCGTAATTCACGCACGTCGTCGTCGGCAGTTTGAATTTTGGAATACAGGTCTATGCTGAGATGCCTTCGTCCTGTGTAAATCGTGATGAAGCTCTGGCAACAAGTTCAGTTCAATTTGATGAAAGTCCAATCAGTGTAATAACTGAGTTTCGTCCGATGTTTGATAACTCCAATCGATTAAATATTACGTTTGCCCAAATCGTTACGTTACGTATTGCAGGACACAATTTCATACGAATATGAAATAACACAGTTGAAACTGCAATGCTCATTGACGTAACGTTGACGCGACATGTGAGGTCACTGAATTTCATCATTCAGTCTGGTTTATGGGTCCTGAATTTCTCAAGGCAACGCCTGCAGAGTGGTTGAAGAAAGAAAGGGGTAAGAAACAAACGGTAATTATGTGTACAGTGGTGGAAAAGATATTCGTACAGCATTTTTGTAAATACAGAAAATGCTTAAAAACGTTTCGAATAGTGGCGTACATGTTACGATTCATAAAAATCATTAGAAGTAAGCAGGAATTCAAAGGAAAGCTGTTTTCTGCAGAGGAACTCGAGGAAGCATTAACGATAATCGTTTGGTGTATTTAGCTGGAGCGATCTGGCAGAAAACAATGCCAGAAAGCACAGGCTGTTTTGCAATAGTATATCCATACTGTCGCCGTTTATAGGTAGTGTACATGTAAATAATAGAATGGTATTATGCGTAGGAGGTCGTATACGTAACTCGGAGATAGATTATGACTCGAAATTTCCTATTTTGCTGCCAGGCTGACAATTACTTTGTGAAGATACTTGCATATCTGAAATTATCATGAAAATATCTCGGGCCTTATTAAACATAGCCAGAAATCGATTTTGGATTCTTAATGCTCGAAAATTGATTCAGAACATTGTCAACAACACTGCTTACACTGCAAGAGGTACAAACCAAAACTGTAAAAGCAAATCTCCAAACGAAAGAACCACTAGGCTATTTAATATAATGCGGGGTATACGAGGGAAACAACCATATAAAACATATATTGCTTAATTTGTATGTTTCGCCACAAAGGCTGTTCATCGTTCAGAGGTAGTTTCGGACTTAAGTTCAGATGCCTTCATTGCACCGCTTAAGCGGTTGATAGGGCGAAGAGGTTGTCCATCGAAAATTCATTGCAATTACGTGATTAATTTTATTGGTGCAAGAAACAAACAATGACTTTAGAAATGCATTTTTTAAGAATAATATTTAAAAAAAATTATTAAAATTTCAAAAAAATAAAAAATCTCTTAGCTGTTATATCTTTCAAATAGCTGTAAATTATGTATTAACTTTTTTTTATGTTAGCAAATCATTAAAATTTCCATCCTAAAGATAAAAATATATTTTAACAATTGTAATTAAAAAAAATTAATTTAACTGCAAAAATGTATCCACGCATGAAATTGTCAATCTGACTGACGGCTTTTTCCATTGGTAAATAGAATATGTAAAAATTGTAATTGGAAGAAACAATTAATGATACAAGTTCATACCACCTCGAGCACCTCGAGAATCTCACTTCGGGGGCAGCGGGGAAGCGGCGGTCAAGTCAGCGAACCCGCTTCTCACTTAAACAATAGGTGGGGGGGGGGGGCTAGGGTTACCAGATTGAAAATGACGAAAAGGGGGGCATCGCCAGACAAAATATGTACCAGCGTAAAAAAGTGATTTTTTATTATAAAAAACAATCACAAAAATCAAAAATTATAACTTATCAACTAAAATAAATTAATGAGAAACAAAACAACAAAAATAAATTACTTTTTTCCTATAAAAATGAATGAAAAAATTAAAATTAAACGCAAACGAAAATAATTTGTAAACAAAAACTAACAAAGGACAGATAGCAGTACAAATCATTAACTGACAGATGAAGAAAAACTTTTGCGCGTGAAGTGAAATGTAGTTCATTGAGTGGATGCTATCAGCTTTGAAAGGATTTTGAACTTCAAATGGATGTGTTTACAGAGAATCTTTGTAAAAATATTAAGTGAAAGTATTTTAATAGTTTTAAATTGAATGTTTTCTCTTTTTGAATTTATCTCAACAGGTGGCAGCAAATTACAGCGTTGAAGCAATATTTCTGGAGAATATGGTCATTCGAGTACATACGCGATTCTCAGGAGTAATCGAAGTGGTTTTCAACAACCCAATGTTTTGGAAGGAGCGTTAGTGGTGCTTCACGAGGACAACTTGCCCCACTACAAATGGGCATTGGCACGGGTTGAAAATACAGTCGACTCTCCCTAAGTCGAATTTTCAGGGGATACTAAGATTTGTTGGAGTTAGAGAGAGTTTTGGAAAAATTCGAGTAATAGAGAGAAACATTTATTTTTGTTTTAAAACGTTTGTTTAGTAAAAAAAAAGTTTCTTGCTTGATTAAAAAAATCTAGCTACAATCTAGCACGTAAAGACTGCATCAGCTCTGTTGAACTGCCTACAATCAACTGATTTTGCAATTCCAGCTGGAATCTTACTAACACAAGTTCTTTTTATATACATACGCAGATAGATCCATTGAAGTTCTGCTTAGAATACAACCAACAACACAAAGAAAAGGATAACAATTTTTTTTTTCGCGTTGCAATTTTTTAAAAACTGTACTTCTTATGGAGGTACCAAGAAAATAAATAGGAAGAAAGACGACGAGCTGACGATGATAGCACACACGATGCTACACATATGTATTTAGGGTATTGAAGTGTGTAGGTACATAATGATTAGTAGTTTATACTCAAATACGAATTCCGAAGGGGTAATGTATTTTTATTTTGTTTTGTGCTAAACAAAATTCGACTTAAGCGGTGAAAAAAGATCCCAAAAATCTAGAGAATGTGTTCGAGTTAGAGAGTTTCGACTCAGAGGGAGTTCGACTTAGAGAATGGTTATTGTATGAAAAATTGAAGGGAATGATAAAATATTGCCAAAAAGTTCGAGTTAGAGAGGTTCGACTTAGGGAGAGGGAGAGATGACGACAATGTTCGTGTAGTTGACCTTAAAACTGCCAACGGAAGATTCCGACATCCGATAACCAAAATACCAATTCTCGACAAATGTGGCGGGCTAATTAGTTAGTTAACAATTCTACATCTCTTTTATGCGGCAACACATAACACAAGGTAACGTAACGTAACGTAAGATGACGCTGTTCTGTTCTACACCACAATTCAATTTTCGTTTAATTACATTTGTGAATAGCGTTTTCTCGTGCAAATTTCATCACAGAAGTGACAGTCACATAATGTGAATAGATTTTATAGGGGACTACCGTTAGGATTGTGCAAGTTGCCACGTTTACTTTTGTATGTCTGCATAATTGTTTTCCAACGTAAGACCATTTTGTAACTCAATAATTCCAGGATCTACTTTTCATGCGATAAAACATAATTGTTATTGAATTATTCAGTACTCAATGTCTTTTGATGTGAACTGTCAAAACCAGTTCCCGCCATTACTGGTCTCTACGAAAATCTTTTCAAGTCTTTTGAGTGCTTAAGTACACATCGTTATAAAATGTGGCAAACGACGGGCAGAGTACCGTTTATTAGTAATGTTCCAAAATATTGGGTACGTACCCAGTCGGTTGTGTGTAATGGCAACCCTGAATTGTGTCCTGCGGAAAATACGTTTTCCCAATGGTTAGGCATACCGCATACCACTACGACTAAAACTTGAACAAAATCGCTGTCTTCCGGTGGTGGTTGGGAAAGACGACTCCGCATTAATTTTCAATCGCGGAAGCACTCTAGCGGGTGAAACTCAATAAAATTTCTTTTCTAATTTCGACAGGAGCATACGAATTATCTTTCTTGTGTAACTGTTAATAGATTTAAATATTTTAACCCAGGGGGGTGGGGGTATTTAACGGTAATGGAAAAATTTGCTTGTATCTTTGTTGTTGTGGTGTCGAATTGCAGATGTTAAGCGAAAAGTTTAACGATTGGAATATAAAGTTGATTTCGGTGCTGGTACGGGACCCTCGCCTCGGCCGTACTTCAAGGGCGGTAAATATTTTTATTTCTAAATTGCGAGCAAAGTTTAGCAGCAATTGCTGTTCAAGTTTTGTTTAAATTAATTTAATTAGACGTGCTTATCCCTGGCATCTGTGAATTGGCGCGTGGGTGTTGTATTCCACTTTGAGGTGAAGTATGGGATTTAATATTTAAATAAATGCTCTTTGCGTGGGATTAAAAGTTTCCAAAGTCTAACAAACACGGATGATAAAGGTACCAAATCGTTATAAATCTAATCAATGGATAAGAAATTTCAATGGAAGATTGAGGTAAAGTTAAAAGTAAAGTTAGGCCAGAAAATTTAATGAGCGCCATTATTTTGAAGCTATTAAGTTGACATTTTAGAATTTAAAATAAAATAAATAAATAATTTCGGGGTTGTTAGATCAAAGGGTGTCGAGAGTAAAGAAACCATCCAAAAATTCGGAAGAGGAAGATTGAAGTTGGTATTGTGGAAGGCGGTGAAGATGGTGGTTCCAGCTTCCTGAGTCTGGCCGACATTTCTGTTGTTTCTGTTGTTGGACCGATATATAGCAGAAGCCTTCAACAGTCATCATATATTCCGATGGAATATTTTAAGCCCAATCAATTCGAATCTGATCAAGTTTGGTATAGGAAAGATACGGATGGATCTAGAATATGCTTTGAGGCCACTAACTCGAACTTCTCTTTTGCTATCCGTAAGAACACTTCCATATTATAAGCTAAAATTTTTGATAGTGACCAAGTTCTCCAACTTTGAACTGCATAGCCATTTGACTCAGTCATCGCAAAATTTAAGATAGCTCTTGAGAACCTCCTGGTGCTCGCGGATCTCGCTAAGAGAAACTTGGTGACCCTCCACAATAGATCTCTGACCACCAATGACACTTTAATAATGAGTATTCAAAGGCCACTCTAGAAATTATGATGGGCGGTGACATCATCAGTAGTTTAGTGTAGATTAGTGAAGTCATGGAGAAGATTGTGGATACTGTAAAAACATGGGCAGCAACCTGCAGCTTGGGTGTTAATCCAACCCAATCCAGTGATGTTTATTACCACAAGACTTCTCAATTTGAACGGACAGTTTCCCAGCGCTAAGTATCTTGGCATTGTCCTCGAATCAAAACTTAGTTGAAAGGATAATATCGAAACTACGGGTTACCTGCATTGGTAAAAAATGGGGACTTAGGCTCATTAGCGGCGTTAGGGTAGGACGCGCCCAGGGCGCCTGACATGAAAGGGCGCCGATCCAGTTACATATTGTGACTTGTTGTATTTTCGGCAGTGGCTAGGTCACCTTTAAGTGTCTTAAATTTCCTTAATCTGGTGATAAAATCATTAAGGTTGTAGCAACGGAACGCGAATAGTGCTATACATTTTACCGGGAATCCCCGTCAATAGACAAAACTTATTATTTATTCCTTTTTAGCATTGTATTTAAAAAGAGCTAGTATTATTTTTGACTTGACTGCCACATGACCCACCGGTGGGTCATGGATTTTTTTCCCAGTAGGCCACATGTACCACCGGTGGATCATGTGCTATATGTTTTTGTACTAGCATTATCTTAATGGCATAAGAGACAAATGTGTTTTTTCTTCCTGGGCATCTAGTTAAAAGTACATTATTTGATCCAAACAAAAAACAAAGAATCAGAAGGTAGATACTCATCTGAATCTGAACCATCAAAATCAATGTCATCAATTTCATCAGAAGCAGCATTATCAGAGGAAGATCCATAAAATCTCTTGGGATCCAGTTATTATAGTTATTCGTACAACACAAATCCTATAAAAATAAAATATAAAAAAAAAATATAGTATGACCACTGGTGGGGCTGGTAAAATGGCCCGCGAAGAACCTACCTCCAGAAAATAAATTTGAAGTTAGATTTTTCAACCGTCTATTCTCTATTGGACACAACATTCATTTCAGTCAGTGAATGGCTTGAACAGTTAAATTAGTACCACGAATCTTCGTCCTTTTTGTATAATACAAAAAAAGATTCCAGAAAACCAAACCTTCTCAAACTCTTAGGCTAAAGATGCCTCTATGGACGCATACAACTGTAGTGCATCCAATTCTCATCTACGGGTCCATACTTTCGTGGCCTGTCGTGCAACATCAGCAAAATCAGAAGAGTCCAAATAGCGGCAATCGTAGCCATCACAGGTTTATTGAGGTCATGCCCAACTGTTGATCAGACTGTGCTTTTTCAACTTGACCTTCAACACAGAATAGTGCTAGTCTGCTTAGGCATTTGGATACAGTAAAATCCTGGACACACTACCAAATGGTCTGGTTATGTCTCCAACTGATTACAATATCTCCGAGCTGAGCTTACGGACGCTGCTATCATTCCAAAGGTAGAGGAATGGAAGCGAGCGGGAGTGGTGACAGATCACGACACAATGGTATTCACTGATGATATGGTTCGAAAATAGACCGCGGGATAGCCGCGGACATTTTCTCGGAAAAACTCCACATCAGAATAACCGGACTGGTGGTCTCCAGCTCGAGAACATGACACATTCACCATCATCTTCATTCAAGTAGTTTAGTAGAAGTAGTTAAGTAGTTTCTACAGACCAGGGGCCTATTCCACAAAAGCACTCTGCAACTGCAAGAGTGCAGAGTGAAGAGTGCAGAGTTGCAGAGTGCTTTCGTGGAATGGGCCCCTGATCCTGATGTCATGTAAATAGGTGAACATGTATTTTAGGTATACTTACTTACTTACTTAGTTGGCGCTACAGCTCGAGGTGAACCTGGGCCTGCTTCTCGCAACCATTTGTGTATGGGTGTTATTTTTTTTGCACGAATGTTTTTTGCCGACTCCGAACGACGAGTTGAGAAGCTCAATTGTGACAAATGATACTCTTTGATTGCTTATCAGACATTCGAAAGAGGTGGCAACAGTGAAAAATTTTCTTAGGTATTAGACCCGGGCTGGGATGGAACCCGAGCAGCATGCGTAGTAGGCCAACGCATTAACCACCACGGCCACGGCCGCCATTTTAAGTGTAGTCTCTGGAAAATATTCTCTCTCTTCACATTATATACTTAATCATTTCAGAGTTATCTTATAAAGTGCTACCTAGTACTACCTCACAGTCCTGCTTGGCTTCAATAAAACACAACCCAAACCTCGACATAAAGAATCAATCAGTATCAGCTATCAATTACTTTGTTTTATCCCACTAAACGCAACATATTTGAATACGAAAACCGTCGCTTTTTGGCAGAATAATGAACGCAATTTGAGAAACCGCATTAATTTCACCCTCAATCCATCAGAGTTCGTGTGTCTCATTAGTAAGCTGTTTGACGCTGCAGCTCCTTTTGGCGATTGATATACGAGTACATGCAAATTAATTCGTATTCTTGATTTATAGTACGACACTCCCCAGCGACGGGTGTATTCCCAAAGGATATCGTTAATTCAGCGAGTGTTAACAGCCAAGCCTGTAGATGAATAATTAATGAATAAAGGATAATAGCATTTTTGGGTGTTATATACCAAAGGTTTTTCGTTGCAAATCATTGATACACTACCATCGCATCGAGCCGGACTTGGACTAATCGTACATAAATGAGGAGATAGACCTCGTAGTCTTGCTGAGCTTTAAAAAGTTACATGATTCCTTGAGTATTTGATGCCCTTTCTCATCTGCTCAGAAGAATAACTATACATCCACACAAAACAACAAATAAAGTATGCAAGGAACTTACGCATGTGCATCAGATTTCATTCTTCATCTCGTTATTCGTTAAATTGTATTAAATGTGTGAAATTTTGGAATTTGTCTCTCTGTGTCTGTATACAAATTCACTTTTTCTCAATGTAATGTAATAGGTGCATAATATTAAACATACAGATTATGTTTGTATAATGTTGCATATTGCAATACAAATTCAGCACAATTTGCCAAAAAATAAATTAAAAAATTAACATACGCCTTTCTGGTGTCCTTTCTCATCTTCTCAGAAGAATAATTATATGTACATCCACAAAAAGAAAACAACCTACATATACATATTTTCGTCTAGTTTCGTTATTCGTTGAATTGCATTAAATGAGTGCAATTTTGCAAGTTGTCTCCTTCCCGTGTCTGTGCACAAATTCAATTTTTTCTAAATGTGGTGTAAGTCTAAGCTCAATGGTTATAACGGAAGTGTATTTTCTGGAAGCGAATGGCGCAACCATTTAATTTTTACTCTCACACATACAAATTTCCCTTCACGTATCTAGGTATATAATTAAATCGCTAGCGCAAGAGCTTGTGATTCCTCTCGAGAGTTTATTTCTGCACAGATGATTCAATGATTCTAACACTGATCGAAAGCTTATCAACTGAACTTTGTTCATTAGTATAAACAATTTTGAAAAAGTGGATATGAGTAAGTTACTACGAAAAAACATTATTACCTATACTTACGTTCTCTTATTGTTCATTCGTTAACCGCAAACGGTTGTAGCGTTTATATATGCGAGATTTCTCGCACTGGTCCACTAGTTTACTTTTATATGATTGTAATATGGTTACGTCACTTTAGGATATTTAAACATTTGGGAAGGTGAGATTACAAAAAAATTAATAAAAAAAAAAAACTGTCGAACGTAATGCAGTCCTGATAATTATTTTTCCATCTACACTTTATTCTCAACGTTTGTGATTTTATTCAGATTCTTCTGATCGATATTTTTTGAGATAGAGCTTCGGACACCGTAGCGCAAGTGGTTAGTGCGTCGGACTACTGAGCCAGCGGTCTTGGGTTCGAATCCAGCCGCAAACACCTAAAAGTTTTTCACAGTGCCCACCTCTTTCGAATGTCTGACAAGCATCAAAGAGTATCATTTGTCACGATTGAGCTTCTCAGTTCGCCGTTCGGACTCGGCAAAAAACTGTAGGTCCCTTTCATTCGTGCAAAAATATAACACGCACACACAAATGGTTGCGAGAAGCAGGCCCAGGTTCACCTCGAGCTGTAGCGCCAACTAAGTAAGTAAGAGCTTCGGACAGCACTTTTTTAAGTTTTTTTTTGAAAAAGTGTTAAGAAAAAAGTAGCACAAGCCCACAAGCCCATTGCCCATTCATAAATGCAAGTTTTGCAAAGCAAACGCAATGCAAAGCAGGAAAAGCTGCACAAATGAAAGTTTAAGTCCACTGCAAAGCATGGGCAAATGCAATACGACTATGACAGCTGCACGATTGCGCTTAAAATTGCGCAATGAATAGAGCTCTACTACATTTATGAATTCTCTGCTTAGCAGTGATGCCTTTGCATGCATTTGTGAAATCTCTGCTTAGCACAACTTGCGCAATATTGCATTTATGAATTGGACCAATATTTCATACATTTTTGAATTCGTAATTTAACGAGCTTTTTTTTTAACATCCACTTTGGGGGAACCAAAGTCGAAATTCAACTTTTTAAGTTCAGTTCAGTGTTTGGGCCATTAATTGCTACAACTGTTCCAAATTTCAATAGACTACATCAAATGGTCTCTGAGAAAAAGCCCTGTGACAGACGGATAGACGGACAGACAGACAGACACCGAACTGATTGCATTAGTATTCCGTTTTGGTACAGACGGAGCACTAAGAAAGATTAATTCAGATGCGTAGGGAAACGAATAGAAGGGGTGCAAAATAACATCCTTCTGGTCTGACGTTTTTGACTTGAAACTCCTCTCACGAGTGATCAAATTGCACTTGGCGCGTTTTTTGTTGCTTCAATGGATGTACATAGATACAATTATTATTGAATGGTGAGATGCACTACAATCTTAAGGTCTATTGCTCGCCCTATAAGTCCTAGTAGAAGGAACATCCCTGTCGTTATAACTTCTTCCGGAACTGGTTAGAGATAGCTTAGCTCACACCTAGTCGAACTGATAATTACATAGATCATAATACCTTATTCAGAGAACTTTTCCTGAGAAATCACAGCAAAAGATTGGGTGCTATGAGCTATGAGCTTGTCTCCTACAGTGTTTGGATTTCCTCTTTCACATTGTGTTCCCCTATACCGCAGAAGCGTTTAGAACATACGAAGGATGTAGCATTCCTGCACCCGTTCCATCATCAGTTCTGGAATCATCCGTGCGCCATTTAATGGTATAACGATTCAGCGTGTAGATTCTAGATTCGTTGCTCTAGTTTTTCTGGTTACTGAGTTTGATATGGAAGCTTTTTTCCACAGTTTAAGTTTCTAATCCCATCGTCTATCTATAGGAAAGGTCAAAGGTCAAAAGTGGAAGCTTATTAGCCATTGTATCAAGGTGAAGTGGAGTAAGCTTCAATAGCACCTCAAGTCCTGCAGTCGGACTGGATCTCATTGCACTTACTATGCTTATACTAGTTCTTTTTGCATATGTTGCTGCTCCATTGGTGATCATAGCTTCATGGGATACATTCATCTGAGAATATCAATTCGATGGCCCCATGACGTTCCTGCTATGATTGTACATGTCGATTTCTTGGTAACCTCCTCTGTGTGCTTCCTCCAGTTTAAGTTAAGATGCACTCCTAGGAGAATGCAGGTATAATCCTCTACAAATATTTTTAGCCCACAATTCGTCATTCGATGCCAAGAATACGCTTAATTACTCAAAGCCGTGTGAGCTAACGTTGCCAAATTGGTGCAATTTTTTGCGATACGATCGTGGCCAGGCAAAGAGTTGCATAAGGTGGTAGTTCCAATTTTCATGTACTCTATTCTCTTATTCTCTCGATAGTCGGGATCAATTTGAAGATCAATTTACCTGTTGAAGTGTTATCTTACCAAAATAGCAAACTGTCCTTTAAAGTTGCCTCGTCGAAGTCAGCACATAAAAAAATCTTTTTAAAGTCCTGGATGTTTGAAAGAGCTTCTACAGAAATTACGCCTTTTAGCTCGAGTAGTCTACATTACTCCTAGATACTCGAAAGATTCCTCGATCTGATGGCTTGGTTTGCAACCCTTGTACTCAAGTGTATCTGTATTCCAGCTTTTTAGGAATATAGCTAGGTATCTATGTTTAATGTATGGGAGTTTTTTGAAGAGCAATTCTTGAAAACTACGTCTCCTTTGATGAAGAAGACACTATATTTACTCGAAATATATCGTCTCTGATTATGTGGGTCCTTCTTAACGGCTGCACAGGAACAATAGCATGTGAAGAATAAAAGTTCGACCGAGAGATAAAAATATCTCATTGCCAACCAATATTTCAATTGTCGACTGCTGGGAAAATCCAATTATTCTCAATGTTAATATGCTTAAGGAAGCACAGCATTTAAAATGGCCAAATGGGAAGCGACCCAAATTAAATCCTCTTCATCGTCGCCATCGACGAATATCGTACACAATGGCATCATAATGACGAATGGGATTTAAATTTGTTCGGGGGCATTCCCCTATAGAGTAGAGATACATATGTATACTCCCGTATATTCACGGATAATTGGAATATATGAACTGAAATAATGTTAAATGATATTTACAAACTCACCCGATTGTTGATCTTTTTTTTTAACTTAAAATTACATGCTTGGATAGTCGCACTGCGTAGGTGCACATTATAATTGTACAAGGAAAATATCGGGCAGGTTTAAGTGTTTAACTTTTTAATATATACAGTAACACAAATTAATATACATACCCCTCCAAAATATTAGTTTTCCACCTTTCTGGACATTTAAAAGAAAAAATGCTTAAATTAATATTAAACAAACAATTTAAAATAATAGGGGTATTCACGATTTTGTGTATCTAGTCTTGTAAAAGTGTAAAAATGTATTTTTTTACACCAAAGGGTGAACGCACTTTTTCGTATATGTAGCAATCTTGAAGCTTATGTCAAAATTAGCTGATTTTTGCTTACAAAATAAGAATTTGAGAAGATATTTTAATGCACAATGCCAAAACCAACGATGAAAGCAAAAACAAAAACATTTACTATTTGTATCCCAAATGAATACTTTAATTTGTTTTTATATTCCCATTTTCATCATATTTAATTTTTCCATCAACTAATTTAATTCAGATTCTTCTTTTTTCTGTTCTTCTTTCTTCTTCAAATTTAGATTTTTTATCAAATTCAAATTCAAATTCCTTCTCCATTTTATTTCTTCGAAATTTAGTTTTTTTTTCTTGCAATTCGACACCCAATCCCTTTTCCAAACATTTTTTTTATCACACACTATTTTCTTATAGAGGAATTTAATTATTTACGAGAGCGAAATACATTTGAAAAGCTGTCAGAAATGTACACTTAAAATTTACACTTTTACACTCTAGGTTACAATAGGGCTGAAGTATTGCAAAAGTGTAAAAGTGTAAAAAAAAAAAATGACAGCTAGTGTATTTTGTTGCTGAATTGTGAGAACATTTTACACTCTTACACTTTTACACTTTTACAAGACCAAATACACCGAAGCGTGAATACCCCTAATGTTTCTTCAAATTTCAGAAAATTATTCACAAAGAGACGAAAAAAATAAATTTTTCAACACAAAAATTATACATAGCTACCACCTGAACATTTCTTAAAATAAATAATTTTAACACTAGAAAGACGGGCGGGGGTCATTTGACCCATATTGAAGTTTAGCGTCCTATAATTTTGAAAGTTTTAACTTTTATGGCATGTTCTCTTGTGACTTTTATTAAAATAGTGTCAATTTAAATTTACATATAGTTTCATTGTTATACATATCTTCATAAAGAATTGCATAAACATTATCATCTACCTACCTTAGGAACGAAATCGAAGTAAATGTTGAACTGAGCGTACCGCTTACGACACCCTATGAACTTGAGGTTGAAGTCGATCGCTTCGTTGAGATAGTACAGCTCGCCTCTTGGAATAATACGCATAATCCAAGAAAAACGCCAGACAAATACGGTCTACGATATCCTGCTGAAATAAAGGAATTAATTAGGGAAAAAAGAAAAGCGCGTAAAAGATGGCAACAAAGTCGTGCTCCACAGCATAAAACCCATCTGAATCGTCTCTGTAATTTGTTAAAGAATAGCATTAAGGATTTTAAAAATCGTGCGATAGGCTCTTACCTTGAAAGTTTAACAGCGAAAAAAGATTCCAATTATTCCCTTTGGAAAGCCGTAAAAGGCACCAAAAGGCCCAAAATCCCCGCGCCGCCACTTAAAATAAATCAAAATGAATGGGCAAGGGAAGATAAAGAAAAAGCGGATATTTTTGCCGCCCATTTGGAAGAAACCTTTAAACCGAACGATGGTCAAGTGGTTCATGACAACATCAACCTCACAAGGATGGTAGTTCCACCATCTGACGATTTAACGCGCAGATCTGCAACGCTTAGAGAACTCGAACGTGAGATCGCGAAACTAAAACCTAAGAAAGCTCCTGGTTATGATTTGATTACCGGAGAAATTCTCAAAGCCTTACCTAGAAGAGCATTTATTAAGCTTCTCCATATTATAAATGCTGCACTCAGATTAAAACACGTGCCGAGCCAATGGAAAGTTGCGGAAGTCATTATGGTTTTAAAACCAGGAAAACCGTCATATGAAGTAAAATCATACAGACCAATCTCGCTTCTTCCAGTCGTATCAAAAATTTTCGAGAGGATATTACTAAGGCGTCTCCAACCGGTTATAGAAGAAAATAATCTAATCCCTGACCACCAGTTTGGGTTCAGAAGTAAGCATTCGACAATTGACCAGGTGCATAGAATTACTAACGTAATCGAAAAAGCACTAGAAGAAAAAAAGATATGCTCAGCCGTATTTCTTGACGTCTCGCAAGCCTTTGATAAGGTGTGGCACGATGGCTTGAAATGCAAATTACGACAAGTACTCCCCGTGTACCTATACGAGATTTTGGATTCATATCTCGGAAATAGACTCTTCCGTGTTAGAAATGGAAACGAATACTCAGAGCTCAAAAAAATTTCGGCCGGCGTACCGCAAGGAAGCGTTCTGGGGCCGCTTCTTTATCTGTTATATACTCGTGATATACCGAAAGAAGATGGCACTATGCTTTTTACGTTTGCCGACGACACCGCTATCCTAGCAGTAGGTAAAACAATCGAGGAAACGACTGCCAAACTGCAAAACGCAATGAATAAAGTAAATGAATGGACGAGGGACTGGCGGATCGCCCTTAACGGAACTAAATCTGTTCACGTGAATTTCACTTATAGAAAAATTAATGACTTGCCAATTTTTATAAATTTGGCCCGAATTCCTATTGCAAATGAAGCCAAATACCTGGGAATGACACTTGACGCAAAGCTGAAGTGGAATTCGCACGTGAAAATGAAACGTAAAGAATTAGAAATCAAATATAGAGAAATGTACTGGCTGATCGGGAAACATTCCCACCTCAGTACCGAGAACAAACTGCTTTTATACAAGCAAGTGCTAAAGCCGGTGTGGTCCTACGGTATACAACTTTGGGGTTGTACCAAGAAAACAAATGCCAATATTTTACAGACCTTTCAAAATAAAGTGCTTAGAGAAATTGTCCAAGCACCGTGGTATGCTAGAAACGACGATATCCACAGGGATCTCGGAATTCCGACAATCGAAGCTGAAACTAGAAGCTTCGCGCGAAAACATAGAAACCGACTAATCGGACATGTTAATAATACAGTCCTACTTATTTTGAATGAGAGCAATTTATTGCGCCGACTACAAAGGACAAAACCTTTCGACTTGGCGAGATAAGGATTAACCGCATCTAAATTGCGGAATAGGCAGGATCTTTCATTGGAAAGTAACCTGCCAAACGTTTATATTTCGTGATAGAAAAATTGCTTGATAAGTAGTATAACTTAGTTGCAGTATCTAACAAATTTATATCGAAGGGAGGTGTTTTTGGTCAGTAAGAATCTGACACTACTATGAGCACGCGCTCGCTATTCTCATAGTGTCTATGGAAGATTTTCACCTACCCTCGGGGGAAAAAAAAAAAAAAAAAAAAAATCTACCTACAAAGCCGGCGCCGGTCATTTGACTCATATATTTAGTGTAATTTTTCAAATTTTTTTAATTTTTTTTATTTATTTTTTTTTAATTTTTAACACAACCACCAATACCGATGCAGCCTTCAGCTGGTAAAAGACGTCACTGTTATATTTCCAGTTGTAATAATAAATCTAGTTATGTGTGCGATATTTGTAAAATTACATTACGTGGAAAATGTAATCAGTCAAAAGCAATTATTTGTCATGATTGTAGTAAGAAATAACAAACTTCTTGTTAATAAAACACGTTAATATGATTATATCTGTGGCAACAAGGAAAAACAGCATAATTCGATTTTTACAACTTTTCAGGAGAGCAGTTGAAAGGTTTGACGTTATCTTACAGAAAACTATGCATCGTATAAGAAAGTTGTTGATACAGAAATAAAAATGAGAAAAAAAATATTTTTATATAATTACTTATGGTTGCGTTAGTTTCGTTAGCTGTTCGAGCATAAGAACATATGTCAAAAACTTCCGGAAAATCTTTACTTATGCTGTTTTTCCATAAGAACGTTTGCGGGAAAATTACTCATGTTGATTTTTGGCGGTCTATAACTCAGCAACCGCTAGAGATAAAAATAAGAAAAAAATATGGCAAATAGAATCGAATATTGCGCATCCGTTGGTGTAAAAAACTCAATTTCAACATATGTCGACTTATGTCGTTTTTCCTTGTGGCCCCAGATATTTAAGTTTGTTTACTGATTGATTAGCACTTTTAAATGATTTACTATATCAAAATCTACATTTTTATTTTATGGGGTCAAATGACCCTTGCCGTCTTTCTAGGTAAGGAGACTTTCCCGTCTTTCTAGTGTTAATTAACTTTTTTGAATTCTATTTTATAAATTAGTATTTTATAGATCCTCGCTTACTTTAAATCACTTCCTGAAGAGGACTTTTCATAGATATCACAAGTTAACTAGTAATTTCAGAGGATATATTGGACTATCTTCTATTACATAACTGAAGGTGAAGCTCGATGACATTATAACTCGATAGCCGCTGGGTCGATTTTCATGATATTTTTTATTTTGTTTTGTTTGTGCTGCTATGTGTCAGGTTTATGCAGAAATCTAGACCCGCTAAGTGCCACTGGAATTAAGTTATTAATAAAATCTATATTATTTGACCAAAATGACTCATATTCACAATTTTGAATATTCACAATATGAATACCCTTATAATGTTTACACATTGAAAGTTCTGTCATTGCTTACGATTCACAGAATTTTTTTTCCAGATGTTTCCTATTATTAATCAATTTCTTCAGCCATACCACCATCCTATTGCCAGTGTTATGCCTTCGCAGTAGGTTTTGATGTTAGCTTCTGAAACTGACCAACTTATTTTTATTTCGCGAGAAATAAATGTTTCGGCGACATCTGGATTTGAACCGTGAACCTCCAGCGTGACAGGCGACGACGACTACCACTACGCTACGGCCACCCACCTACAATTTCTGTCGGCATACTGCCAAAAGAGAAAACTACAATATCTGTACTCGACAGGTGGCGCTGAGGTGGAGTTATTGAAAAATTGTATATATTGAAAAACGGAAAAGTTTCTTTCCTGTTGAATGGTAAAGAATTTTACCAAATTCTCAACTGCAAGACGGGAAAGGTAGGCTATGATTAAAGAATTTTGTACCGGATAATTACTTGTGGTGAAAAGTAGAGTATGTATGGACCTAGGTAGTAGTTGGATGTATGCAAAACTAAAACACATCCACAATGCGACACTTTACCTATAAAAGTTTATGGCGACAATCTAATGGACTTTCATTGGATTAACCACGAGAAACGATAAACGTCATATGTACAATTTTCTGAGGAAATTGACAAGTGAAGCCTGCAATGGCATGGTACAATACTTTAACCCATTAATGACGAGAGTCCAAAATGTTCGATACAAACCTGAAATTTTAAGGCGCGACTTGTATTGTGTGCAGAAACCTAGATCAGATTTTTTTAAAATTTTTTTTATAAGGTTTGGTCACACTAGGCCGTTACATATATGTTACGTTAGTCCTGATACCACAAACATCGTATAATAAATAATAAGACTGTATACATGCAAGCAAATCATGTATTTTATTTCAGTATTACTTTACTTTAGGTGGCGCTACAGCTCAGGGTGAACCTGGGCCTGCTTCTCGCAACCATTTGTGTGTGCGTATTATATTTTTGCACGAATGGAAGGGACCTACAGTTTTTTGCCGACTCCGAACGGCGAGTTGAGAAGCTCATGACAAATGATACTCTTTGAATGCTTGTCAGACATTCGAAAGAGGTGGTACCGTGAAAAAAAACTTTTAGGTGTTGGGCCCGGGCAGCATTACGTAGTAGTCCAGCGTACTTACTACTACACCACTGTGCATTTTATTTCAGTATTATTTTTATTTATTTCATAAATTTAAAGATATGTAATGATTTTTCTGGAAGCAAGCTACACATAAGCCTACATCGCACTTAGAACACATTGTAGTACAGTGTGATCTGTATAGCGAACCTGCACATCGTCATCATCGTCCACTCGATCGTAGCGAGCATTAGCATTTTCGGTTTCCATTTTATGTCTACGAAAACCATCAGGAGGTTTCGGGTCACCAAGAGTCCGCCAATAAAACCGTGCTATCGAATGCTTGAACTGAAGTCCGGGTAAATTGGAGCCAGCTTTTTTGTGGAGTAACCAAGCGTTTTGATTTGAAACATCTATCAGTAAAAGCCAAGTTAAAATGGACGACCACCATTTCTTCCCTCTAATACATATTCGGTAGTTGTTAACATTTCGGTCCATACGGCTCGGGCCATCCGTGTTTGCATTATACCATGCAATTGCATAGGGTCGTGGAAGATCCATAGCTTATGCTCTTTCCGGAAATATGTAGACACTTTTGTAACTGGATTTTTTCCAAAAAGTATAGACGCAACACTCACAATGGAACTGTCAACCCATTTCAGCAGAATTACAATTCAATTGTACCACGATTTCCATTCTTCAATTCCTTTTTATTTCTTAACTGACAAGAAGCCGGAATGCAATTTTCCCGGATGGTTCCAGTTCCGTTGTAACCTCTTTGTTTTATCCTACCAAGACGAATAATACAAAAAGTAATCAGATACAAAGCCTGCTGCATACGGACTTATGTTACATAAATGTATTTTCTGTTACAAATTATGTTATGTTATATGCGGACTAACGTTACATATATGTAACGGCATCCAAAAACCTGAGCGATCAGGCAAACGGATTTCCAAAAAATATTTTTGTTTCAGGTATTTGCTTCTATACATATTATACAATAACACAACATTCATATTTTTTCTTACAATATACAGTAAGTTCACTAAAATAATTAACAAACAAATGCCTACCTTCCGCTCATCCCCATTTTGCTATGAACTCAAATTCAAATATGTAAAAAATCTTCTATTGTCAAAAAAATCACAACCAAAATGCAGTATTTTCGTGTTATTCTCTTTAGAATCCTTTACACTTTACATTGCATAAACTTTAAACTCAGAAGTCGATGAAAAACAAATAGTAATTGTTTTAAATAAATAAGGTGACCCAGTGTTACATTTATGTAACGTTAGGCTAAAATGGGTTAACATGGCAATACTAAACGTGTAACAGTACAAAAGCTCTTATATTCGGGATAGAAAATTCTTTCCCATCCACGGTACTGTTTCAGTTCGTCTGAAGTCATTTAGCCATAAAATCTTTTAAAGATATCATTGCGTTAAAAATTCAGAAATTCTTAAAAAAAATTGGTACTTGACGTTTGATGTCGGTCGGAAGAGCGTTGTAGACGCCAACGCCTCATTTTTTGAATAAGGAGAGATATATAAAATAGTTATTATTGGCTTTTCAATATTTGCTATAAAATCGAACATTTTATGTGGTACATACAACCAAATAATAATAGAAAATTGGTAAAATACAAAAAAAAAAAACATATACGGCGTCAGCAGTCCTATACAGAACGAAGCCTAGCTTCACGCAACCATTTGTGTGTACGGGTTATTTTTTCCACGAATTGAAGGGACCTACAGTTTTTTGCCGACTCTGAACGGCGAGTTGAGCAGCTTCTCATGACAAATGGTACTCTTGGATTGCATGTCAGACATTCGAAAGAGGTGGCAACCGTGAAAAACTCTTTTATGTAGGTGTTGGACCCGGGCTGGGATTGAACCCGAGCAGCATGCGTAGTAGTCCAACAAATAATTTACGTCATTTTTTTAAGACACGCTAGGAGCATGTTTTTGATTTTAACTGATCGCGTTCATTCAGGTTTTGTATTAACTTGCATTTCTAAGTCGCATAAATATTGTCCTTAAAAATATATAATCCATAAAATGAGCATTCTAAAACGTTAAAACAACCATCACGTCCCATTGTGGGATTAAATGAAAAGAAGTAGCTAACAAGGACCATGTCAGCATTTGATTAAACTTCTGAGGACAGGTTGTTCACGCTGACTATAAAAATAACAATTTAACGACTTAATTTCCGGTAGTTTTATCCTTTCTGTTCTTTTCAAAGGAACACACACAGCCTGTTAGTTTCAAAAACGTGTCGCGTGCAAAGGAAAGCAATAATAAGCTATCTCGAGGTGTGGTCAGTACGAGAGCAATAAAATTGTGCCATCTAGCAGCTAAAAATTTCCCAAATGGTACCTTAACTTCCGATTCTAAAGTTAGAACTGTAATTTGTGTACGTACATGGTTTTATCGTGCCCACAAAAAGATAAGGTATACAATTTCCAAAACTTTATTCTACTGAAAATTGGGTCACTTGTTGACCTCTCTCGTTCACGTTTTGGGTGATGTGACATTTTTCCCATGAATTTTCAGAGCACTTTATGCACGCAAGGAAATCATTAAGCAAATTGGTGACGTATACTGATATGTTTACATTTCGATTGGGAGTGCTGAAATGTTATGCAGGCTTAATGATTATGAATGGGTCTCGGCATGCAAATTATACTCAACTGGGACATCTGTTAATCCACTCAGAAGTTGATTGCACTTAACTCATTAATGCTTTGGATTTCAAAGAGATTTTAAATTATTCATATTTGAAAACGGATGACATTGGACATTTCGCAAACTAACTAGTCTCGCTGTGGCAGATTATAATGTTTAGATATTTAAAATTAATGGTTTTAAAATTGGTAAATGTGGTGTAGTCCCACAAACGTAGAAATAATTGTTTTTTTTATGAAGAAACTTAAAACAAAATTTTGTATACTTTATAAAAATTAGACATCCTAATTGGGAACCTTGTGGTACTCCATAATTTCTTGGTTTCCTATAATTAAACGTGAAATAGCAGTAGATATGTAGCAGTAGTTTGCAGGCCAAGTATGTCAAACTATGCCATTTTTTGTCGAATTCATGCTAAATGATATCGAAATCGAAACTAACGGCAGTGTACCTGTCGTTTTATGAATATTGAATGAAAACAGGAAAGAGAGTGAACTTATTGGAAGATCTTACACCTTGATATTGGCCGCAAGCTTAGGAATGTGAAAGTTAGGGGTCGAAAAAAAAAACGAAGCAAATGAAAGACGTATCGTCAGGAAAATTAATCAAAACCCGATGACACCTGTAAAGTTATTGACCGCAGATATGTACATATGTCTGAAATTTTAAATAAACCACTTTTTGTCGAAACAGTAATGCCCAGTTTCACAGTGAGAGTTTAAACTGTAGATCAACTAAAGGTGAACGAAAGTTTAAACTTTTCGTTTAACTCGTTCGGTTTCACAGTCTGAATTAATCTTCCAGTTAACTAAATGCAGTTTTAGAAGCTATGTTTGACAAAAATTCGGCGCTATTGTTTTGAAATGTCAAACGATTCTTTTCATTCGAAAACGCATAATCTCAATTTGTGAATACATGAACTCAATATGTGAATGTGTGAACCTAAATGCGTGAATGTGTGTACTGACAACAGAACAAAGTCTTTGTCAAACGATTGTCAACGGCGATGACAGTTTCTCTACATTTTCTCTATGATTTAACCAATGAAAATGCCTACTCTCAATATGTGAATGCGTGAACTTAAATGCGAGAATGTGTGAAGTGCCTAACTCTTTAACTTAAACGACGAGCTAAACACTCTACTTCGAGTTTAAACGAGCACTGTGAAAATGAAAAAAATTTAAACGGCAGTTTAAACCAAAACGAGAGTTTAAACTCTCACTGTGAAACTGGGCATAATACGGGTTGTAACTTCGCATTATTTTTATGGTAGAGCTGCCCAACCATTAATTTCTGACATCATTAAAAAAAACTTGCTTTTGCCAAAGAATATATTGACAAAGCGCGACATATTAAAAATGAAGGGCTAGTGAAATTTCACTTTCCTGCAACGTCTTCCCAGATGATTTCCATATAGCAAAAACATATACATACATATAATGTACAGTTATGCTTATATAATTAATTCACATAAACACGATCACACTATCTTCGGTAGAACCAAGTTTTATTAACAAATTCAGATTAATTGGTTAAAATAGAATATTTATAAGTATTTGTAAAGTTCAATTCTTCTTGATTTTTTTGTTTAACAAATCAATAACATAAAAATTTTGCAGATTATATTGCTTTGAGCTCGGTGGCATATAATTAAGTCATTTACTAAAAAAAAATGTTTAAAACTATAAATATACATTAGTTATTATTGTCGATAGTAATACATATCCTATTTCGTTGGGACTCAAAAAAACAGGCAGCATATTGACAATAATAGCAAAGTAAAATATTTTATGTGTTCAGTGTATTTTTAACTAGCTTATTTCAGACGAATCTACTCTTAGATTCATTCACAAAAAAAATTAGGACCTATTTATTAAGAAATGGAATGTTGTATCAAACTGCCCCACTCACGGGGTACATTGATACATGTCAGGGGCACCTTTCACAGCCTATTAATCAGTATTTATTGAAAAACCTCAATTAATAAAATAAGTTTTAATTATTTTTATAACATAAACACATTAATACAACCAGTATTTAAGTATTTGGTAATTCGTGTGAGCTTAGTTGTAAATTAGTTTTAATCCTATCCTATCCTATCCTACTAATATATAAATGTGAAAGTTTGGATGTTTGGATGTTTGGATGTTTGGATGTTTGGATGTTTGGATGTTTGGGTGTTTGGATGTTTGTTGCTCTATAACACCTTAACGGTTTAACAGACTTGAATGAAATTTTCGGGAATAGATAGTCTACTTCCTGGATTAGAGATTAAGCTACTTTTTAATCAAAACATACAATTCCTTGATTCCATAATTTGAGTTATTCCAATTTCCGCTTTTATTACTTCGTCATTATTTTTGGGTACACCATTGCCATTGATCGTCATTCTGTTGGGAGAGGGTTGTTTTTGTAGATGTTATGCTCTTCTCTTCGCCACAAATCCATCGCTATCGCTTATTCTTTAATTCTCTTTCTACCCATACGCGCATTGAACGATGGGTAAACCATTGCCATTGATCGTCATTCTGTTGAGAGAGGGTTGTTCGTGTTAATAATTAATGCTCCTTTTTGGGATTGTGACTCAAAGTAGAGGAGGGATGATTTTGCTGATATTTGCTACCGACTTTAGTTAGTTGTGTTTCTGCTTCATCAGCGTGCGGATCTAGATCTACAGAAAGGGGGAAATGTACGATTTTTTTTACTTTCTTTTTTTTGTCACTTTACAGCGGTATTTGGTTACCTTAAGGTTAAGTCAGTGGACACCTTAGAATAAAGTTTTTCCTTTTTTTTAAATTCACAAATACATATTATATTGTAGTAGGGGTAGGCAGGCGATGTTGAGTCTTATTAGTTGGTGATTTCAGACAAACCTCACCAGTTACTCGGCGATCAATGCTTACAACAAAGCCTTATATCTTCGGTGTTTACATAATACTATTGTACTTTAAATATAAACATTAAGTACAACTATTAGAGACAAGAAACCAGAAAGTACCATTATTTGATGCTCATAAAATACATATTATGTACATATGTGTGTAGACGTGTTTGTACACAGGAATATTACATTTCCATACATTTTTTATGCAATCGTTTCATCTATAGGGAACAACCACTTAGTTCAGATAATAATGTATTGGCTTTAGAATTCTTTAGAATCTTAATTTAAATAATATCGATTCCTACTACTTCCTTTCTATCATACTACAATCAAATGACGCGACTGATTTTTAGCACGGGCAACGCCGGGCAGGCAACAGCTAGTTTGAAATAAATGCTTTCGCTTTTTAGATAAATCACATAAACAAAATAACTGAAAACAAGGAACTTAGAATATTAAGTATAAAATAAGCAGTCTCCTGATTGTCATAATCAGTTTAAAGATAACTGTAATTAGCATTTTTAATATTTAAGTATTAAGCGTGGGCACCATAGCGCAAGTGGTTAGTGCGTCGGACTACTGAGCCAGCGGTCTTGGGTTCGAATCCCGCCGCAAACACCTAAAAGTTTTTCACAGTGCCCACGTCTTTCGAATGTCTGACAAGCATCAAAGAATATCATTTGTCACGATTGAGCTTCTCAGTTCGCCGTTCGGAGTCGGCAAAAAACTGTAGGTCCCTTCCATTCGTGCAAAAATATAACACGCACACACAAATGGTTGCGAGAAGCAGGCCCAGGTTCACCTCGAGCTGTAGCGCCAACTAAGTAAGTAAGTAAGTATTAAATCAGCGATACAGTCAGTGTCAGTGTATCAATGTGCCCCGACCGACTTTACAGAAAATAAATATAAAATGCGGTTGACCCAAATGTTTAATAATGAAATTTAACGTAAGTATTAAATTATGAAGGACATATACTCAACAAATAAATTCAAATGAAATTGTTAGCACAAATATGCCAAAAAAAAACTCACTCGAAAGAAACGACAAAAATTTACTTGCGGACAAGAGAAACAGATTTATGCTTGCTGGGCCCAAAGCAATGACTGAAAAGGGATGTCAGTTAGATATGTGTTTGCGTTGATACACATGTTGCGTTATGTGCATAGTTGAGCAGCCTCTTGGGTTTGGTTTTCAAATAAGATCGACTGTATCTATGTGCCCCATGTATTAATGTACCCCATCTCCCCCTACTTTGTTTTCTATTCTTTTTGTCTCATAACTTCGGTGCATCTATCGTCCATAGCCTTGACAAGGGCAACACAGTGAGTGGGTGTCATTCCTGTTGAATAACTTGCACAGAGGCCTTGTTTGCAGGTTTTTTTTGCAGCAACTATCCTTTTTATGACCGCCCATAAAAATTTCTATGGTTTTTTATTGGGACTTTGAGCTACCCACTGAAGGAGATGGACTCCAACCAAGGTTAAACGATCCTGGAGCAATGCTTTGGATCCATGCCAGTAGCAAATTGTCTGCCAAATCTATATTTAAATGATTGCTTATGATGACTTGATACATCTCATCGATCGTTTTTCCATTTATTTGGACAATCGGACAAACGCCGGATGAGGTGAAGTATCCCCAGGCCATCACCGATGAGCCACCAGGCATCACCATTTTCTTGGTTAACTTATGGTCCAGTTCTTTCGATGGGGGATGCTTTAAATATGGAGTATGACGGTTCCTTACAATGGATGGCTATATGTGCTGGTCTCCCTCTCCACTGAAGGAATAATTGTTTTGAATATTGCTCAGTTTTAGGACAACGCAGAAGGATGTTTCGTATCTCAAACGGATCAGGAGTAAATGTATTACCTATTTTTTGTTTTTCAATCCGATAAGCCATTATTGAGTTAAGGCTGTATAAGTCATAATTTCCCTCACGTATATGCAGTTTTTTTTTTTGACTAGGTATTATCATTTTGAAAAGGAATATAGTGATTATTTATATACTATAACCTGGCCAGAGAAAACATCAATGAACAAAAACATAAAACACGTTAGTCGGAGAAGTGGTTCTCGATTTACGGAGCAACTAACATTGCATTTTATAATATGTATTTTATAATATGTAAGGATTTAGTTACATATACTATATATTTATAAGTTATGTACCTGTCTTTAGTTTTCAAAAATGCTGAATATAAATTACTTATCCACTCAAGCACACTTTTTAAGTTAGTTGAAATTTCCTTTGTTTACATTAAAGCAAATTGACTTAATTTATTTACTAACCCTGCTATTTCGTGACTTTATGTACTTGTAAATACATTACAAGCACACATACTCGTATTAAAGATTGATATCGAGGCATTCAATTTCGTTTTCATTTTATTTTAAACAAGGAGTTGGCGTTCTCAAGGGCGATATCGCTGTCAGATTTAAGGAAAAACCAGGAAAAACCTCCCTAAAGACTAAATATGTAAGTTCGTGGATATTGAAGTAGTAAATATCTTACGAATTAAGACTTAAAGTTAAACACTAATGAAATATTTCCCGAAATAAGGAGATTACACAATATTAGTGTCAGTTTTTGAGGAGTTATTTTCTATTTTATATTTTCATTGGAATTTCTTGGCAATTGAGATAAATGACAAAAAGGCAAGACAATTTTGTTTTAAAGACTTATTTTATAGTCGGATAATGCGATGAAGTTGAGGGGAATATTTTCATCAAAAATAAAAGATTTTTTATTGATGGAAAAGGGGTGTTTTGATTTTCATTTAAAAAATGAAGCGACACTGGCTACATTTTGTTTATTTTATTCACTTCCATTTAGTTGGGTAAGGGGTGCATGCTGAGTTTTTTTTTATACACTTTAAACGAACGAAAAAAAAAATTAATCAATACATCGTGATGGTATTTATTACTCTAATTGTGTATGAATATTTCGCCATTTGTAGAAATAAATAAAATTAATGTTTATGCATTTACTCAAACTGAATTAACGCTCGTTAATATAATTATTCATACCACAGTGGACACTTGCAAATAAATATTTAATTAAAATAATTTGGAAATTAATAATAAAGTATATAAATCACTTCACAAATTATAAAGTGCGTTAAATATTTACATATGTATATCAATCTTCATTAATTAATTTAGTATATGCCTGTATTTTAAGGTCTTTTGTTTACGAATAAAATATACAATACATAAAGTTCGTAAACAGGACTATCCTGCGAAAATTTGGCATTTTAAAGGATTTTTTTTCGAAAAACAGGATAAAAGTGGGATACATTTTTATTAGTGAGTAAGTTTGTTTATCTTACAGATTGGCATTAAGATTAAAAAGAAATAAATGATTGAAAAGATGATCATATTTTATTTTGTGATTTAAGTCCAAAAAGAGTTTAGGCGGTAGTTTGGTGGCATTCCTCCGATGTGATGTGATGGACGGTGATGAGGCTAGTTAACTTTTGCTAAGCGTAGTACAGTCCTTCAGGTGAGACACAGGACACGATTGCTGCTGTCGCTGCTATCATACAAACCAATCCCAGCTTTTCAAACCCGGAACTTACTGCTCGAATAGGAATTAGCAGACAATCACTGTAGATAAGCAGATTTCAGCTTGGTTCCATACAAAAATCAAATAACGAGTAAACTGAACACAGCAGACTTGCCGATTCGCTTGAAATGTTGCCAAAATTTAATTCAAATTGTGGAAGAGGACAACAACATGTTAAACTTTATTTTTATGTCTGATGAGGTTCATTTTGATTTAAACGGCAATGTAAACAAGCAAAATTGTCGAATATGGAGTCACTCTAACCTGGAGTGAGAACCTATGCAGAGATTTGAAAGTAGAGAATGTAAGCGAAATTGATAAAAAAAATTAATAAGATAATGCACTTAGACACTACCAATAGATCCGAGACCATGTTTACCCTCAAATACAATGCATGGGGAAAAAAACCACAACACCATTAGGCAGTATGTCTACGAATCTAGTACACCATGGTGTAGTGGTAACTGCGTTGGGCTACTACGCAATGCTGCCTGGGTGCCACCTCCTTCGAATATTTGTCAAGCATTCAAAGAGTATCATTTGTCATGAGGAGCTTCTCAACTCGTCGTTCGGAGTCAGCATAAAACGGTAGGTCCTTTCCATTGGTGCAAAAATATAACACGCACAAACAAATGGTTGCGAGAAGTAGGCTCTGGTCCACCCCGAACTGTGGCACCACCTAAAGAAAAAAAAATAGAAGTCTTAATTTCTTAGAAAAACAAGGTATAAATACATTTTTACATATAAATGTAGGTATGACATATCTATATTACATTAATAAAATTAAAATAACAAAGTTAATTTCGGGGTCAGCTAATGTGCTTTACCCCTCCAAAACGTTAATATTAAAATATATTAGAGAAAAGTTACTGGATGAGAGTTCCTCTCACTTGTAATAATAGGATTTTTTTTTTCTGATTGGGATATTTACCCCACTATGCAACCCATGGCTGAAAACCCCCGGTGGACGATATGCCTTTGGTAGCATCGATCGTCGGGAAATGAGATTGCAAGCAGGGTTGGTATTAGTTAGGGTTAAAGTCGCACACTCTGGTTTTCGATGCTTTTCACATTCCTTACAAAAAACAAACCAACCAGAGACATATGTAAATACCCCCTAATCAAATGTATGTACATGCAAAATTGATAAACATCATTCTCTCACGCAGTGATTTCTCAACGGCGGCGTGCGACATCTAATTAATCAAAATTAGATAAAATTGCAAACTTCGCATTAGGATTCTAATTTCCCTTTGAATTTGATGACTTTAGTAGTAAGTCGACTTTGGCCGTAGTCTAGACGTATTGAATTTGCATAGTTCAAACATCAAAAACCTTTGAGCCGTCGTTATTAATTACTCAATATAAATCGTATTTATCGACTTCTATCCTACTCCATCATTGAAGTTACAGCGATAAGCCATAAAGTCATTATGGCTTTCTAAGCACCAGACGAATAGTATTTTATTGATCATATTCCAATGGACGACATCCTCCGGTACCCTTTCAAAGTAAAATGATGTATCGTTTGATCTTAACATACAGTTCGTTCTTTTTGAAATAGACTTAAGGGACTTCCAGCAGAGGTTATAATGGTCTTTTAATGGGGATATAAATATTAACTTGAAGTTATAGTTTGGCAAGTTAGGGAAATTTGAATTCAAAATTTAGTTCAAAACAAAACTGAAGCAATTTGGGGTTTTTCTATCGTTTCCCTAGCAAAACGAAATATCTTTTGATTAATTTTAATCCTTCGAAAGGGTTGAAGGTCAATAAACCTCTGCGTTTTCAAGTTTTTGAGTGCTCTGCGGATTTATGTGTTAACTTTCGAGCTGTCGAGATGTGCTTTGTTTTCGATTCAAAGGTGTACTTTGAATTAAAGAAATTTAAAGTGCGCAGGATTACAAAACGCTGTATCAGTTTCAGGCAATTTGCACATGGGAGAGAAATATCTTTCGCGGTGTAGACGGGTATTTTAAGATTAAACGATTTGCTCTAAATTCTTAAATGCTCTTCAATACGCGAAATAAGAAACACATTTCGAATTCGTTTCATCGAAAATGCCAAGAGGCACGCGTTTACATGACAGCTATTACGTTTGACAGTACGCTTCTTAATACTCGTATAATGCAAATCATCGCATTTCCGTTCATGTTTTGGAGAAAGAGGACCTTTTACGACTCTTCTTTATGTTATTCTTTCGTTCGCATGGCTGCATAAGCTGCTGCAGGAATAGAATACACCACACTTGACCTTGTCCCACACTCAACTATACTTTCGGATACTATGACACGTTGATACGTGGTACACTTCTTCATTTGAATTTCATGTATTTTCAGTTTCAATGAACTTGAGTGGTTGTCATAATATATGTCGTATGTGTCACTATGTGTGACAACATGGTACACTGTCACAGCTGGTCAGAGTTATTACTGGGACGTGACAAACACATACAAACGTACTAAGAATTTATTGAAAATAAAAGCATTTCCTTTAGAAGCACTCTATCCTCTCTAAGGATGTAAATATTGAGTACCTCCAGGATTTAAACAAAAAAAAAAAAAAAACTACAATAGACCAATAAAATATTAAAATGTTCGCTGAAAAAAATAAAAGTGAAATAAATTTTCGAAACTTCCGCTCAAGTCTCAACGGTCTCAATTGCAAATACATACAAAACATTATGAACATATGAAGTACATTTATTGAACTGATATATTTTTCTGTAAGATTTGGCTTAAGGCCTTTTGAGAAGCAATGGAGCACAAAGAGCTCTCTAATCAATACAATGCCATGGGCTAAGTACACTTGGGCGTATACGCAACCTTTTTTATCTGGTGGTAGTTGCCTACTGGCTGTTAGTTCGATTGCCTGGAATTTTGTAAGGTTATGTTGTTTGCTCCATGGACTTTTGGTAAATCACTATTAAATTCATTGTTTTACTTTAAAGTGGTGTTTTATTGAAGTAGAGCAATGGAAATAGAGGCACTTTTAAATTGAAACATCAAAAGGAGATACTCTTGCTAAATGGTTAACTCGCAATCAATTATATTCAGGGATTCAAAGTTTCTGTGCTATTGCTAGCTTTTATAGTGTGGCACCCGTTGAATGCATGCCCTCTTTCGAATTATTTTTTTTTTTTTGATTTTTTCCTACCAATTCATTCCTTTTTTTCCGTAAATTAATACAGAGTTGCTTAAATCAATTAATGTTATCTTATAAAAATAAAATAAAATTGCCAGCAACAATTACACTCAGTGTTCAAATAAATGGTTTTCAATTCGTATAATTTACTAAAGTTCTATTTTTGTTAAGTTAAACTTCTTATAGTTTCTTGGCAGTAATTCAAACTCCGATAAAATGCGAAAAGTAAATGTATAGGATAAATGGAAATGGAATGACAATAGATGCAATTCAAGATGATTTACAATCACGAGTATTAATATCGTATTTAAATACAAAAAAAAATAAATATACGTCAGCAGTCCTATACAGAACCAAGCCTAACTTCTCGCAACCATTTGTGTGTGCGTGTTATTTTTTCCACGAAACGGAAGGGACCTACAGTTTTTTGCCGACTCCGAACGGCGAGTTGAGAAGCTTCTCATGACACATGATACTCTTTGATTACTTGTCAGACATTCGAAAGAAGTGGAACCGTGAAAAAAACTTTCAAGTGTTTTGCTGGTATTGAACCCGGGCAGCATGCGTAGTAGTCCAACGCACTAAGCACCACGGCCACGGCGACCACTATCGTATTTTACATGCCACAAACCCATTGTATCTTTTCTGGAACATGAAAATATGGAAATTAATGAATAAATATTTTATAAACACTAAATGCGGTTTTTTTAGTAACCTTTTTCTTATTTCCTAAATTTAAATATTACATTTGTCTTAACGTCACCTAGTATCTAATTGTTATAGAAGTTCTTGGTGGGATACATAGGACAATTTAGACCAATACATTCAGAGCTTTTTAACTTATCTCTTAATAAAGGTGAGTTCTTAGACATTTGGAAGACTTCGTTCATTACACCAATATTTAAAGCAGGATCGAAACAAGAGGTAATTAATTACAGGCCTATTACGAAACTTCAATTAATACCGAAGATTTTCGAAGCAATTGTCAAAAAGAGAATTTATGAAGCAATAAAAAATGGTATATCTGAAGTACAGTATGGTTTTGTTAATCGCAGATCAACTGTTCCAAATCTGGCTATTTTTTCAAATTTTTATATAAAAGGAATTGAGCGGGGTAATCAAGTCGATGTTATTTATACTGATTATGCTAAAGCTTTTGATAGGGTTCAGCACGAAATTCTAATAGGTAAACTTAAAGAATTAGGATTTCATTCAAGCCTTTTGAAATGGATTCCGGATTATTTAGTAGACCGTAAACAATTTGTCAAGATAGGTTGCAAATTATCGAAAGTGATTTAAAATCATTCAGGTGTTCCACAAGGCAGTCACCTTGGTCCACATTTATTGGTTTTATTTATTAATGACCTTCCATCTAGAGTGCAGTTTTCTGAATGTCTTTTATATGCTGATGATTTAAAGTTGTTTAAATTGCTTCAGATTGTAATCTTTTACAAACAGATGTTGGTAATGTAGTGAACTGGTGCGTTGAAAATTGATTGCATTTAAACATCTCTAAATGTAAAAAACTTTCTTTCACTCGATCTCCTCGTTTTCTTACGAGTTTTGCTTACGAAATTAATGCCGTTAAACTTTTTTTTTTTTTTGTATTGTATTTTATTCATTTTTTCTTTTTTAAGGTAATATATACAAAAATGATAAGAACAATTCAGAAAGACTTAAAATTAAAAAGTGTTCTACATAAATACCATAAATTAAAGAAAGAAAATTACCATAAAAAAAAAAAACAAATAAATAAATTAGAATCACTCTTTAGCCAAGCTTAAAGCTAAAGCTAGTAGCAAGTGCATAAAAAGAAGAGAAAAATAAGAAAAAAAAGGAGAAAAAGAAAATTTAAAAGATTCATATAAGACAGCGGTGGCCAAACTTTCAGGCCATGTGTTCGACTTTTCGCTGAAATTGGTTACGCGTGCTACCTACCCACTTTTTTATACTTGGGAGAAAATACATATATGTAAATATGTACTAACCATAAGAAGGTAACTAGATATAAGAAGGTAACTAGACAGAATAGATAAGACAGACTTCTTGCGAAAGATTGTATCCAGCTACATCACAAATAGAAGGTGGAGATATAAAACCGAAGAAGGAGAAAAGCAAAGTCTCCGCGGGAGTCCCACTGGGCCCCCTACTTTGGAATATCATGTGCGACGGAGTTCTGTAATTAACACTGCCACCAGGAGTAAAAATAGTCGGATTTGCCGCCGGTACTGTTGCAAAGAATATTTGCGAGATACAGTCAGCTATGAACGCAGAAATCTGCGACTGGCTAATATTTGCCGGCCTAGAATTGGCAGATGGCAAAACGGAGGCTGTCATAATAATCAGCCGGAAACATGTGTAATACGTGGACATAAGGGTAGGAAGTCAAACTATCAGATCGACAGACTCTATAGAATACCTAGGAGCATCAGTAATTAAGCCTTACATCGGCTATTCGGGCGAAAAGGCGTCAAAGCTTCAGGCAGCACTTTCTGGAAAACTGCCAAATATCGGAGGACTTGAATTTGCTAGAAGAAACTTAATATCTAAGGTAGTAAGCTCAGTCCTGTTATACGCTGCCCCAGTTTGGGTGGGGGCCCAAGCGACAAAGTAAACAACGAGAAAGTTATCGTCAATATATCGACTTCGCGCACTTAGGGTAATCAGTGGCTTCAGTGGCAGGGATGGTCACAATATCGATATCCTTGCCAAGAGTCTATAATAGGAGAACTGCTAGTAACCACGAAGCGACGGTCATCAAAAGGAACAAGGAAGAACAAAGAGTGACTTCAATGATCTGGTGGCAAACTAGGCAACTACGAATGGCAGATGGACTTACAGATTGATCCCAACCACAGACGTTTAGATAAAGCGAAGGCACGGAAACTGTAACTACCACCTTTACGCAGTTCCTGTCTAGTCACGGTGGATATCGGAAATACCCACACCGTTTTGGGCACGATAGCTCACCTTTTTGCCCAAATCAGGAAGAACACATAGAGCTCTCAGTATTCCATTGCATACACTTTCTGGGATGGAGTGCAGTGCAGTGTTGTTACGGTTTTTAACAATGATATCCATATATAGCATATGTGTTATCGGGTTCGACTGTAAATGCCTTTGCGTTCGACCAGTCGACCGCGTTCTACTGTTTGGCCACCCATGATATAAGATATTAATTAGGATTATCTTTAACCATGTACTTTGACTAGATTTTCAATTTGTTTGAAGTCGAGGTTAATAAGCCAAGATTTTATTTTTTATGTGAAAGCTGACAATAGTCTTAAACGTCTGATGGAGTCGGGCAATTTGTTAAATACAGTAGGTGCTACTATAGAAAAGAACTTTCTGAAATGCATTTTCTTATGAGTGGGTACATTAACATAGCTATCAGAGTTAACACGTAAATTATGTGACTCACATCTTCTAGTAGAAAGGTAGCCACTCCGTATGAAAAACAGTTTAAGAACTTTATAATAGTAGAGATGTCTTAAGGGAAGAACCTTCAGTTCCTGAAACAAAACCAAACTACTGTAGCGACGATGTTTTTTGCAGATGATACGTATAATGTGTTTTTGCGCAATAATCAGTGGACTAACTTTATTCAGATACGTACCTCCCCAAGAAGAGATACAATACTGAATTTTGGAGTGAACAATACCATAGTATATCATAAGTAACAACTTTTTGGAGCAGTACGATCTAAGGTTATAAAATTGCCTAGAACAACACAATAAATATTTTTTTAATGCATGAGTATGATCAAACTAATTCAATTTGCTATCCAAGATTACGCCAAGATATTTAAAAGAATCAACAAAATCAATCTGAAAGCAATTATTAGAACAGGGTTCACTTGAAACAAATGTCTCAGATATATATGTAATTGCAATCGGTTACGTTTAAATTAAAAGTAAGCTTCCGACAATCAAAAGAATGGTAGAAAACACTGCAATCAAGGAAGGCGGAGTAACCCGTCAAACTAAAATACATCAATTTCGTTTTATTGCTCAAAATCATATGATGTGTAGCAAACCAGCGTCTTAAGATATCCAGATCGATATTGATGTCAGTAATCAAGTCCAGTGGAGATTTGCAACCATAGAAAAACGCCATATCATCCGCAAAAGCCGTAAGTTTACCTTTGAAATTCTGTATGAAAATAGAATTGAAAACAACCAAGAAAAGAATTGGACCCAGGACCGATCCTTGGGGTACACCAATAGAAATACTGCTTAGTCTACTGTATTTGTCGTTAATTCTAACTTTTTGCTTTCTATCTGAAAGATAAGATGCTAACCAGTTGTGAATAAAGCCTCGCAAACCTGCATAATACAATTTACTGAGTAGAATAGCGTGATCAACTAAATCAAATGCTTTGGTTAGATCATTAAAAAGCCCAGCAGTAAAAAGATTTTTATTAGTACTTTCATAAATTTCAGTACAGGACTTTAAAAGAGCATCTTCTGTCGATTTACCAGCACGAAATCCAAACTGGCAGTTGTTAAAAAAGTTGATTTTATTTAAATAGCCCAAGATTCTTCTCTTCATGGCCTTTTCAAAAAGTTTGCACAGACAGGAAGTAGGGAAATCGGTCTATAATTGTTCATGTCTTTTGGGTTTGATTTTTTATGAAGAGGAATCACTTCCGCAGTTTTAAGATCATCACCTTAATCATCAACTGTATAAAGATTTAGGTGTTATTTTTGATAAAAAAAAAACTATGCTTATGATTATTTAATTTCAAAGGGAAATAAATTATTAGGATTTATCAAAAGGAATTCGAAAGAATTTACTGACCCGCATACATTGAAAACACTCTATATTTCATTAATTAGATCAATATTAGAATATGCCTGCTGCATTTGGTCTCCATCGTGTGCAGTAGGTATAAATAGAATCGAAGCCATTCAACGAAAATTCACTAGATATGCTTTACGTAACTTAAACTGGATTGATAATGTTATGCCCTCTTATAGACAGAGATGTCTGCTTCTAGATTTCAAAGCGCTAGAAACCAGACGGAAACAATTACTGGTAATGCTAGCAAGAGACGTAATATGTAACCATATTGACTTTTCAATGTTGCTTGCTCTGTATAGTATATATGCTCCTTCAAGGCCTATAAGAGAGAGACACTTCTTTTTTGTTCCCCTCAAAATCGTGTTTAATGTTCAACTCTATCTGTGATGTGATCGACCTTCATCTAGGTAGAATATTGTTTAAGCAAAATCTTGATAGAGCTTTATGTTATATCCTGTTTTTATTTTACCGTTATTTTAATATTTAACTTCTAATTGTTTTTTTTAGTCTAAGAGAGTATTGTACTCGATAGATGAATTAAAGAAATAACTAAATAAACTATTGTCTGAAGAATTTTTGTTTGTAGTCGTGATATTAATATTTGTCATGCAGGTGGTTCCCCAGATTTGAAACCCGTCCATATTGGTTTTATTATTGTCTTCTAGATTGGAAGTTTTTTTTTTCTGTTAATAACCCTGAGTTCTTCCCTAAAAGCCACTAGACCGGTTCCGTTTATATAATATCCCTTGAATGCATATGGGGTGCCAGCGCACCCCGCATCAAAATACAAACTGTTATAATTCCTAAAATAAAACCGGTAATTTTCGTAAAATACCTGGACTTTTGTTTGTTTTTCGTTTGTATTTTATTTGTGAAAGGTGTTTTAGTGGATTCCTTTCTCCGTATTGAAGATATCATGGTACCTGTGGTACACTGGCACCCCATATGTGTTAGGGTGACTTTTTGTTTAAAGTGAACTAAATAAAAATTTGGTAATTTTAAGAGTTTTAAAAAGTTTATTTAATGAAATATTTCAGAGTTCCATAACAAAACGTTCCCTTAGTGCAGAAGTTCAAAATGTATCGATTATATGCACAAGATGTGGCGAAATAAAGCCATCTTTGATGAATAGGAGATAAGGCAACTTATTTAAGATGTCGGTTGTGATATGGACGAAGAAGATGAATCTTGCTTAGATGACATAGAGATGGATTCTGTAGAGGATGATGAAAATCCAGAAGAGCGGCATTACTTAGGAGTTCTGTCAGGAAAAAAGGATGAAATTGCTGCCTAAAAATATACCGATAATATTTAGGAAATCAAAGCCTGTTATATGTATATTGCCTAATGTTGCCTTGCATATCTTCTTTCAGAAACAAAAAACATTTTGCAACTATTGAATTAAAAAAGCTGTATTTTCTTATTTTTTTTGGAGCACCCTATGGTCGCACCACTTCAGTTCATCCTTGTTTAATTTTTTTCTCATTATTATGGCTGTAAATCAAATACAATTTTCATTGTTGATTTAATTCATAAATATATTACTTATAAATTAAATAAATTAATTTTATCAATTTTGTGTCCAAGGATTCTAGTTTTTTCAACCCAAAGTGTTGGGGTGCTCAGGAACCCCATATGTGTTTATGTAACAAAAAAAAACACGTATGCATTCTAGGGATATATGTATGTAATTTCCAAGTAAGTTTTTTATCTATAAGCATGTCCAGGTACTTCGCTTCATTGTCAACAGTAACTTGTTTTTTGTTTAGGATGGTATTTTCAGCGATATCATTTCTTTTTGTAGTGTATACAACTTGTACTGTTTTTTCCTCGCTTATCTTGAGGCCCCATTTGTGGAAGCAATCTACTGTCCTTTCAAGTGCTATTTTGGCTTGTTGAGTGGCTACGTCTAAGCGTTTGTTCAAAGATAGGGTTACCGTGTCTTCTGCAAAAGACGCTATCATAGAGTAATTTGGTTATTAGGTATGCCTGCTGTATACAAAAGGTAGAGCGTTGGTCGTAGAACACTTCCTTGGGGGACACCTGCGTCTATTCGGCATGCACTCATCCTTGCATGAAGTGAGTGTGTCATCCAGATAGCTTTTATTTAGCTCAAAGAAGTCCGGCAGCATGTTTTTTAATTTGTGTAGTACCGTATACTAAATGCCAATCACTATCAAAAGCCTTTGCTACGTCTTGATCAATTGATGTGCAGTTTTTTTTTTTTCATTTCAACATTTCATTGGTTACTCTGTGTACTTGTTGTATAGTCGAGTGGTTTTGTCGAAAACCAAATTGGTGATCCGGTATGAGTTTTTTTTTTTTTTTTTTAATACAACTTTGTCAGTATGGTTTAGTAGCAGCTTTTCGAATATTTCTGATACTATTGGTCTATTAGTAGTAAAGTTATCGGTATAGTAATTTTATTATTTTTATTTATTATTTTATTTCCAACAAAATTCAGATACATAATTCATAGATTATAAAAATAAAGTTAAAAAATAAATGTAACTAATGATATTTTATATTTATATATAGATACTTGAAGTATTTAAATAGTATCAAATGCCACTTCAAGGCTTAACAGCAAGTAAATTAATTTGTGGGTTGGGTGATCCTTGGAACAAAAATTATACATTAGCGAAAAAAGAAACAAAACAAAGCGAGTGATGATGTGCGAAAGAAAGAAAAAAGAAGTGTCGTATAGTAGCGTTTGAAATATTCCTTAGGTATATGATGGCACTGTCGGGTAAATGTTTGGTAACCTAACCCAGCAAAAAATTCCTCAGTAATGAAACATTGCTTCTTTATTCAAAAAACATATTTTTTTAAGTAAGTAATTGTGATCCAGGGTCATCCCTATTATCAGCTTCATTTAATTTACTTTGTTTAAATTTTTATTCATTGTGAAATTAAAGTGTAAATCAATTTAACAAGTCAAAACAAATTATCAAATACCTCGAAATTAAAAAGAAATAAAATAAAAAAAAAATCTTTCTGGACACCCTGTAAAATTAAACGCTATCTTTCATTATATTTGTAAGCTGTTTTCTTCTTAATGCAACCCGAATGCATCTGATAGCCAAGACAGAAAAATAACCTAATTGAAGTCAAAAAGCAATGTTTTCAGAAGTCAAAATCACCAATGTAAAAGAGTACCTACTAGAAAAGGTCGCTTGAATTAATTCATAAAAAAGTCCTGTCCATGTTCATGCATCAAGATGAAACTCATAATTTATTCTCAAAGCCATTAAATGAAATTAGCATACATTCGTAATTTCCCGATGAAAGTCATTTATGCCGTGGGTCATTGAAAGTTTTGCAAAAAGTTGATTATTTCAGAAATCTAAATTTTTCAGACTTCTAATGTCACTAATTGTTATTCATGATTTCACTTCGAATTTTAAGTATGTTATGTGATTTTAGAAGAAGAATTTTGCAAAAACAACTCTGAAATTTATTCGGTATATCATGTACGGGTACCGTAATTTTGGTGTACGTACATACTTTGAAAGACTGATAATTTATTTGTTATTATTTTACGAAACTGAAATGCGGATATAACATTACAGTGGACGTCCAGTATAACGAATACCCGATATAGTGAATTTGTGAACGCTTTTCAGATTTACATTAGTATATCTCTATATAGCCAACGGCGGCCACGATTTGCTATCCGATATAGCGAAAATACATATTATTTGCGGATCTGTTCTTGTTTCCATACGAAAGTGTTTTTTAGTTTTTTTTGCTCTGCGTTTGCATGTCCACACACCCAATGAGTAAACAATTGTACCATATTTGTTGTCTTCTTCTTCCATTCATTACCTACTTGGCTACTCTAAAAGTTTTGAATTTTATGCTCACACTCAAATTTCTAGTCTCGTGCTCTTATGCCATCCAACGTTACGTCGTTAATACAACTGCTGGACCAAAGCACCATCCGCCTAACAAATCTCCATTACAGCAATAGCTTATTGAGTGACATTATGCGTTCATACTCTAGAGGTCCAGATATCACTACTGTGCTGAAAGAATTCAAACTCTTTGATTCAATTGTCCTTCTGGAACGAGAATAGAATAAACTCTCGAGTCTAGTGCTTCAAAAATGTTGGAGAAATATTCTGATTACAGACTCAGGAGGATGAAATTCCACTTTCATTATTGCGGCAAGATGACGAAGTTTTGGCAATGCAGAGCACCTTAAGTGTTCTTAAACGTGTTTTCCCGAAGGTAACCCACTTCAATTATTTAATTCAGTTTCGAAATTTAAGTCGCATATTTTTCGCTCAGCAACGTGCTACCATCACAGACCTAGAAACTTGGAACAATACTGAAACTAATTTACAAGAACAAGCCTACGATGACACCGTTGAACTAAAATCTGAAAGCGAAGATGAGGTAGGTAATGGTATCAGTATTCTTGGAGCTCCAATAAAGCATGCTTAAGCAGCCAGTTGCTTAGCGGGTGGGCTACGATGGAAACAATAAGTTAATATTGATATGAGTGACAGGTTCACGTTGAGACGGTTTCAAGAAAAAGCTTCGCAGTAAAACAAAGTTTTGTCGTTGATTTTTTTTTCAAAGTAATTTACAAAATTTGTAAACTTAAATGGCAGGACCATCATCTATTAAATTTAACATTAATTGAAAACGTCTAAATATACATATTAATTAATAACTTCTTCTGAAAAAAAAGTATAAGAAGTCGATTGGTATAACGAACGCGCTTGATATAGTGAATGACATCAAACATTATATCATTCGTTATACTGGACGTCCACTGTATTTCCGAATTGAAGTTTACTCACCGAGAAGGATATTTAAGCAGCTGTTGCTTAAAAAGTACTGTGATACGATGCTTAGAAGTCTTAAAGCTGTTGTGGGTATTGTGGTTATGTTAAAATGTACAAATTAATTTCATAAGGATTAATCATAATCATAAGATTTATTTAATCTTGATAGGTAGTATATTTTGAAGGATAAAATTATACTTTAATAATAGGGTCTCCACATTTATTATAAGTATTATTATAAGTTTTTATAAATCCATTGTCGTGGTTTTCCTCATTCCTTCACCATGTGCGCGAGCAATCAAGCGTTTGCTGAGCGTCCCGTGCAAACTGTACGCACTAAAGATTTGGCAAGAAGTGGCCGGCCCCATCTTGCTCTTTCGACCAATAATATCTATGCTATGACCGAGTACGTCCGAGAGAGCTAATATACATCGACGAGACGCTGCAGACAGATGTGAAACGAGTTTTTTTTTTTTGGTCGCAAGTTGCTGAAATTGGTCTCGAGTGGGACGCGGAGCAACCGCTCATACAGCCGGGCAACCATGGAGATTTTTAATCACAAATTTCTGCGGTAGGATCTCCCGTTTTGGCGATTTGAACTGGCCGGCCAGATCACCAGATCTGATGGCGCCAGACTTCCTCTCTGGGGTCTTTTTAAATCTCGTATTTACCACAACAAACCACAAACCTTGTAAGCCTTGAAAGACATTATTGAAGAAGAAATCACCAATTTGCAGCCAGATGTTTTGTAAGCAACAATTCCAAATACCGTTTAATTCAATGTCATCAATTTTACACCTTCAAATAAATTTTTCGTAAAAACAGAGCCCAATACTTTTTATTGTGATCAAAATGGCAGCCAATTCACATTATTATGTACTTATGTTGATATTGTCCTGCGTCTTTTTGACAAACAGTAAAACAGACAAACAGTACTGCTTTACAAAAGTAAATTCGGCATGTTTGGGAAAGCAAAAGGAATAAAGTGCACAGATCTTCAAAAGAAAAATTTTCCAGAGTATTTTGTTGCAATATCACTTTCAAGTTGTACCATTAATACCCTGCAGGAGGTTTTACTCTACGTAATTAAAAAAAAAAATCCAATATTCTTTCCCAAAACGTCGTCAATGTAAACGTGAAATTAATTTACAACTCCTTTTCCCAACGTCCGGAAAACACCACAAACCCATTTATCACCTCATTTTCGAAACTGTATCAGCCCTCCGGTTCCAGTGTGTTTGATTTCATCAGAACCATTAATCCCCATCGTCTGCACTCTGTGTGCAGTTCACAGACAGACATGATTTTTCTCGTCCTTGTACTCGTATTTCGTACTCCTCAACATCGTGTTTCCATTACCCAGGCAGTTAATGAAATTGCGTACGTCACACTGTACTGAAAATGGCTGCTAATCTTGCACATCAGCTGTGATACAGCTGCACACATCCCTTGGCTATTAATTCCATTTGCTATTTTTAACGTATTTTGTATCCTGGTAGTATACAAGTACTCACCATGGTCCAGTACCCAATAAAAATGCTTCCATGCGAGGATGGACTGAAATAAAATCCGCACCAACTGGGGCAGAACTAACATGAACAAGTGGGTTAAGTCTTTGGGTCGATAGAATACAGGTGGGAACATAGCCTTTTAATATAAATGCGGCAGAGAATTACTTAAAAGGCTGTTCTGCTTGTGGCATTGCAACACGCACCGTCGCGCTTAATGTGCGCATTTGTTATTTGCAGTCTTACAATTAATTGGCGCTTACAATTATAAAAAAAGTTACCAGGAATCTCATCTGGTGTCAAATGGTGTCAGGCTAGTATTTGTATCTAGTCCGCTCTAATGTATGCGGACAAATAGTGCTCCCAGTTGGTAATCGACTCGAAAGGTATTGCACCACCTCAAATCGGTCTGTTAACCTACCGAAATCGAAAATGATGAAATTAGTTAGTTAGTTAACTGAAATTTTTAATGCGAATTAATAGATGTGGGCGAAAACTGATCACCGATTAACATAGATATGAAAAAGTACTGCTGAGTCTGTAGAAGCTGCATGGAAAACAAACATATAACGCACCCTTTAGAGCAGCTGTCAGCTCTTTGGACAAAGCCAATCTGCTTGCTGCACATTTTGCAGCTAGCTCAACGCTTCCAGATTGCGCTTTGCCTCCACCTGTACTTGAGAGCGTTGAATACTCCATGGGACAAATCCACTTTCGCACTCGTACAGTTGCAAGAGTACTTAAAGATCTTAACATTCACAAATCCGCTGGTCCAGACGGTATATCCTATCTATGCTGGCAAAACTATTGCGTAAGTTTTTTTTATCTCTCCTACTCCACTGGGCTCTTTCCGAGTAGATGGAAAACAGGACTTGTCCAGCCCATCCCTAAAAAAGGCGAATCTTCTTCTCTCTCCAGTTACCGACCCATAACGGAAACGCTGATAAACCGTCAGCTAATGAAATATCTTGAATCACGGAAACTGCTCAATGATCGTCAATATGGCTTTCGTGCCAAAAAATCCACTGGTGATTTAATGGCATATCTCACCGAAAAGTGGAACAAATCTCTTCACCACTCTGGTGAAAGTAAGATTGTTGCACTTGATATTTCAAAAGCATTTGACAGAGTTTGGCATCAAGCTCTTTTATCGAAAATGCGTACATATGGCTTCGATAAACATTTTCTATAATGGCTTAGAAACTACATTTCGGGCCGTTCAGTACAAGTTGTATTGGATGGTTTCAAGTCTGCAATTCACCCTGTAAATGCTGGTGCCCCCCATGGCTATTTTGTCTCCGACTCTCTTACTTATTTTCATAAATGATCTCCTGTCTGCCACATCTAATCCAATTAATTCCTTCACTGATGATAGCACCCTCAGCTTCACATGTTCGTTTACAGATTCACGTCCCTGCTCATCGGCTGTGAAACTGGAACGGTCGCTTATGTTAAGCTTATTAAATTCCGACCTTGACAGCATAACCAAATGGGGTATACATAATAGAGTGGAATTAAATGCTTCAAAAACTCAATGCTGTCTTCTGCCATTAAACCGTTATCTTACCGATCAGCCATTATCCATGAATGGCTCTTGCATCGTTGAAACCGAAAAGCTTTCCATTCTCGGTATGTGTGTTAATGCCAACCTACGTTGGAATGACCACATATTCGAAGTCGCCAAAAACGCCACGAAATGCCTAGGTTTCCTCCAACTATGTAAGAAGTTCTTCACCCCTTCTGACCTAGCTACAATTTATAAGGCCTATATTCGCCCCAAGCTCGAGTACAATGCTCATATCTGGTCGGGTGCTCCAAAAACATCACTACACCTGATCGATAGAATACAAAAGCGCACGATAAAACTAATAGGGGATAGGAACATCACTGAGTCAATTGACTCTCTTGAACACCGGCGTAATCTTTCCTGTCTTTCCCTGTTTTATCGCTTTTTCCACTAACAGTGCTCCAGCGAAATAGCCAGCTGCATTTCTCCCCTTCAACAACTTTCCCGCAACACACGTCTCGCAAGGAATGCCCATCAGTTTACCCTTAAGCCCAACTTCGGACGTACAGTAAAATGTAGAGATACTTGCTGTTATATAATATGTAATACATAAACCATTTAAAATCCTATTGTGAATTGTATTATGAATTCTAGTAACCGTCTTCTGATTTGACAGATGACAGAATATATCATTAGCATTAGAGCAATCAAACCACGAGGTCGTTTTCTTCTAGAACTTTCACCAACGTATCATACATTTAGGCCAAAGTACAATTACATTAGTGGCGACGAGGATCTAAGATTAAGGACAATCTTTACAATGGCTGAATCTACGCAACAAATTATAGAAGCACTAACCAATGCTATACGGAACCTACAAACTTCATCAACGGGTGCACCTAACCTACATTTTGAGCAATACAATGGGAATGAGGAACCTTTTCCCAATTACATAAAGCGGTTGGAGAATTATCTAGCGCTAAGAGGAATCACCGATGGCATAACAAAGCGGCAAGTATTAATCAACTGCATTGGATCAAAATATTACCAGTTACTATTAAACTTGACAGCGCCAGAGGAACCAGATTCCAAATCATACGAAGATTTGATTAAAGCTCTCAAAAATCACCTCAGTCCCAAGCCAAATGAGATTACGGAGCAGCATAAATTTTTACTGAGGCTGCAGTATGAAGGGGAATCAACGGCCAACTACATAGCGGAACTAAAAAAATTAAGTACGTACTGTAACTTCACGTGCGAAGCATGCGAGAAATCGACGCTCAATACTCATCTTCGGTCACAATTTATTCGTGGATTGAGAGACGCCGATATCAAAGAAAAGCTCTTACAAGAGAAGAATATTACGTTGGACAAAACGGTGCAAAGTGCCTTGTCAATGGAAGCTTCAAAATTGGAAAGCCGTGCTATGGTCAGCGTCCATCAAGTCCAGTACAGTAAACACATGCCAAGGAAGAAAGTTCATACCAAAAGCTCTGCTACTCACAGAGCAAATACAAATAACAATTCATTGGCAAGTAATAATAAAATTGTATGTTACAGGTGTGGTAAACATAATCACATGGCGAACAAGTGCCGATCCACAAATTTACATTGCAGCACGTGTCGGAAAAGAGGCCACGTTGCATCAGTATGTATCAATTCTAAATCGCTTACCAGAGAAGCTAATACCCTGCATGTAGAAGAAGCTGATGAAATGTACGAAATAAGTATGCTTAACGTAATTAGACCAAAATCGGGAAATCAGGAGGTGTACTCTGTCGATTTGCACTATAAGTCTAATGATACCAGTGACAGTGGTAAGTACTATGTTACATTGAAAATAAACGGCATAAAATTTGATATGGAATTCGACACGGGTGCTGCAATTTCCGTTATGAATTATGACACATTTACCACTTACTGGCCAGACACTCAGATTTTACCCACAAAAGTTTTGCTAAAAACATACAATAATGACATTTTTCCCGCGTTCGGAAAGGCGCAAGTTGAGGTTGAGTATAAAAAGCAAAGAATTAATTGCTCCTTATACATAGTAAAAGGCAAATATGATATAATAATGGGCCGCGAATGGGTTAATGCACTTAAATTATTCGATATTCATTCTGTTGATACCTACACCGAAGCAGATATAGGTCGATTAAAACAACAAATCTTTGATAAGTACGCGGATATATTAGAGCAGATTATCGGAAAGATACCCAACGTTAGAGGCAGATTAAAATTGCGAGAAGGAGTGACCCCAACTTTTATAAAACCTAGACCAGTTCCATATGCGATTAGATCTTTAATTGAAGACGAGATAGATGGGTTAGAGCAAATTGGAATTCTAGAAAGAGTAGAACATTCTGACTGGGGAACCCCAGTTGTGCCTGCAATAAAGGCCGATAAGACAATTAGGTTATGCGCTGACTACAAAGTTACCCTCAACGATTGCATTGTTAATGACAAATACCCGATACCGAAAATCGAAGAGCTTTATCAAAAATTGAGATACGGCGAATATTATTGCGTTTTCGATATACACAAAGCTTACCTGCATCTTCAAATGACGGAAGAAAGTTCGCACCTACAAGCAGTAAGCACAATCAAGGGCCTGTATAAAGTCAATAGGCTGATGTTTGCGGTTAAAACGGCCCCAAATATTTGGCAAAGGTTTATGGATGAAAATATCATAAAGGACCTTGAGGGTACTGCATGTTTTTTTGATGATATCATCGTAATGGGCAAAAGTGTTCAAGAAACTTTCCATAGGTGCATAATTTTGTTCGAAAAGTTACGCAAATATAATCTACATTTAAACAAATCGAAATGTAAACTATTTGAGAAAGAGGTTACATACCTGGGGCACAAAATAAACAAAGAAGGTTTACATAAGACACTGGAGAAGGTAGAGGCGATTTCCAAAATCAAAAGCCCAACAGATTTAAATCAACTTCGTCATTTTCTCGGTATGGTAAATTATTACCATAAATTTATACCTGATCTTTCAACGAAACTCCATCCACTCTACAACTTGCTTAGAAAGGACCAAAGTTTTTTCTGGAACAAACAGTGTCAGCATGCATTTGATACAATAAAGAAAGACATAATGAGCGATAATGTTTTGGTTCCTTTCGACGAAAATCTTCCTGTTATATTGGCTACAGATGCTTCTCCGGTTGGCTTATCTGCAATCTTGTCCCACAAAACACCGAGCGGAGAAAGACCCATTGCATCGCATCCAGAAGCTTAACGAAGGCAGAGGCAAATTACAGCCAATTGGACAAGGAAGCAACGGCGATTTACTGGGGCTTACATAATTTTTTTAATTATTGCTACGGACGAGAATTTACACTCATTACGGATAATAAACCGTTAACAATCATATTTAATCCAAGCAGAAATTTACCTTTACTAACAGCACAGAGATTACTACACTATGCTCAATTTCTGAGTGGATTCAATTATAAGATTCAATATAAGAGTACAAAGGAACATATTAACGTAGATTTCTTTTCCAGAAATCCACTAACCGAATGGGAATACGATGCTGACAAAACATGCGAGATGCATCAACTTTGTGATGAATTTCTCCCAGTTACAAATAAGCAGATATCCCTGGAGACCAAACGTGATAAGGAGCTGGCATCGGTAAGTTTACATTTACAAAACGGAACGAGTTTAAAATCCACGTCGTTCAGAAATATGGAAAATGAGCTTATGCTGGATGGTGGGTGCATTTTTCGAGGCATTCGCATCATAATTCCGAGCTCATTACGCTGCCAAGTCTTGAATGTGTTACACACAGCCCATATTGGAATCAGCAAAATGAAGGCTTTGGCAAGGGGTTATTGCTATTGGCCCGGTATAGACCGTGATATCGAAGAATTAGTGAAAGGATGTAGAGACTGTGCTAAAGTATTAAAGGAGCCATCGAAAGCTCCGCCGCACCCATGGATAGTACCATCAGAACCATGGCAACGCCTACATATCGACTTCGCCGGTCCCTTCATGGAACGATACTTTTTCATCATTGTGGATGCAAGAACTAAATGGTTGGAAGTTTTCCCAATGAGCCGAATAACAAGCTTTCACACTATACAGGCTTTGAGAGAGGTATTTGCGAGGTTTGGTATTCCAGAGGTAATAGTATCTGACAATGGAACTAATTTTACATCGATGGAGTTCCAATTATTTTTAAAATCAAACAACATATGCCATAAATTGACATCTCCAGCGCATCCATCGACAAATGGGCAGGCAGAGCGTCTTGTACAAATACTTAAGAATGGGCTTCGATCGGCGCAAAATGACCCAGGAGACTTACATACAAAATTACATCGACTCCTTATGCAATACCGTAAGACCCAGAGTTCTACTACGGGGAGAAGCACGGCAGAGTTGATGCTAAAATTTAACTTACGAACCAGATTAGACTTTTTAAGAAACACCCGAATGGACCAATTTCTGGAATGTAACGAACGTGAGCGAAGTTTCTCAATTGGCGACCTAGTTCAAGTTCGGTATTATCAGAATAAGGAGTGCAAATGGAAATTCGGAAAAATTACTAAGAAGGATGGCCATTTGCACTACATTGTTGATGTAGACGGGACTGCTTTTCGCAGACATATCGACCAAATTAGATCAACTTATGTTGAAGGTAATAATTCTATCATTAATACAAGTTTTTCTTCGCCAGATACAAATGAAGGGGTTGATCAAAACTATAAGAGGCTGACCGAATCTACTCCACATTCAGAAACCATCTCTGAAAACATAGCAACATCAAGCGGAGAGGGACCAACTATGGCTGCACGGAACACGGCAGTAGTAGTCGCAGCATGTCCTTCCCAAGCAACAGGTGAATCATCAGGCGAATCAACAGCATCAGAAGCAACGATTAAGTTTTCTGGAGCACACGAGGAACCACCCAAGAACCCGTTGGAGCTAAGGCGATCGAGCAGGATTCGTCGTCCAGTCATACCTTACCAACACAAGAATTAATTGGTGGGGGAAGACTGTTATATATGTAATACACAAACCATTTAAAATCCTATTGTGAATTGTATTATGAATTCTAGTAACCGTCTTCTGATTTGACAGATGACAGAATATATCATTAGCATTAGAGCAATCAAACCACGAGGTCGTTTTCTTCTAGAACTTTCACCAACGTATCATACATTTAGGCCAAAGTACAATTACATTACTTTCTTTAACCGCTCAACACGAATGTGGAATGCTTTACCAAACACGATTTTTCCCGACCAATGCGCATCGGTATCTCCTCTTTCATCCCCCTTAAATTTCCCTTGGCCCGCGCTGTGCAAGACATTTTAAGGGTATTAAAAAAAAAAAAAAAAAGTGCGAGTCAGAGAGTTCCGTAGTCTTATTTTTTATGATATTATCGGAATGGTAGATAATATGCCCTTGGGACTTGCATCAACAGATCAAAAGAAATAATGAAAAAACATGTAACTAAATCGTAAACAAATTTGTTTATGATAGTTAAAAATAATGTGAAACATAGTATTTTTTATTGGGATGTTTCTGAATACATGTAACATATTATGTGTACTAGAGAACATATGTACCTATGTAATGTACGTACATGCAAGACAGTTTTTGGAAGCTTTTTTATTATTAAGCTTTGTTCTAGTTTCCTTATCGATACAAAGAATCGAAATCACATGCGTAGGACCACTTAGGTTGGAGGTTGGAGTCTATGCAAAATTATGCTCTTTTACTTATTTTTAATTTTTTATTTTTTATTTTTATATTTTAGTGGAAAGTCCATAATACCCCTTAATTAATTTTATTGATAGAAAATTATAATTTTATTAAAATCGGTCCGGTAGCTTACGAGTTAATCGGTTGAGAAATTTATTGACGTGTAAATCTACAGAGCATGCTCTCCACCATCTTGTCAATAAGATAGAGGGGGTTCATCGCTCTAAGGATATTGCCCTCTGTGCTTTTCTTGACATTGAAGGTGCCTTCGACAACACTGGCTATGACTCAATTTCAAGAGCCATTCGCCAAAGAGGTATCGAAGAATCGACCAACAGCTGGATTAGGACCATGCTGGAAAGTCGTATTATAAAATCGACTTCAGGAGATATTTCGGTGGCGGTAACGGCAATCAAAGGCTGCCCACAAGGGGGCATCCTTTCTCCTTTGCTATGGTCCCTCGTCATCGACGATTTGCTTGCTGAACTACGCAACTCGGGATATGAAGCTATCGGCTACGCTGATGACCTAACGATCATAGTGAGCGGTAAATTCGATTCCACCATCACGAGTGTGATGCAAAGTTCACTACAAATCGTTTCAGAATGGTGTAACAGGGAAGGGCTCTCAGTTAACCCCTGTAAAACCGTTCTAGTGCCTTTCACGAAGAGAAGAATCATTAACTTGGGTCCAATCATCCTGAAAGGCACCACACTTGAGTATTCCAATGAGGTCAAATATCTGGGAGTTATCTTAGATAAGCGTCTCACTTGGAATCCTCACCTCAACTCTATAATAAACCGTGCAACTAGGGCCTTATGGGCAAGTCGTCGACTGTATGGTAGAGCTTGGGGTCTCAATCCAAAAATTATACACTGGTTGTATACCATGATGGTCAGACCCATCATTTCGTACGGAGCCTTAGTTTGGTGGCCTAAGGTTCTCGAAAAGACCACAGCCAAGAAGCTTGATAAGCTTCAATGCATGGCGTGTCTTGGTATAACCGGTGCCATGCGCACCTGCCCTTCAGCAGCTCTAGAAGCTATAATTGGCATATCGCCATTACAGATCTTCATTAGGAAGTCAGCCGCTAGAAGCGCTATTAAATTTCAACTTATTCGTAAGTACAAACCAGGTAGCCTTACGGGTCACCTTAATATTATCAACAACATTCCCGATCAGGACATGCTTTGCACTGTCGCTGACTTTATGATAAGTGAATATTGCTTTGGCAGAAAATTCGAAGTTCATATTGGGGAACGTACCACGTGGTCAAACGGAGGACCCACGATAGACCCAAAAAGTCTAATATGGTACACTGATGGATCAAAAATGGCCTCTGGCGTTGGCGCTGGGGTTTTCGGGCCCAACACTAGAATCTCCGTCCCTCTGGGATCATTTCCCAGCGTGTTTCAAGCTGAGGTACACGCCATTGAGATCTGCGCCTTGATTAACCTACAAAGAGGCATCAAGGGAGCTAACATAAATGTCTTTTCAGACAGCCAAGCCGCACTCAAAGCTTTGAGCTCCTATTCTGTGGACTCAAGACTGGTAAAGTGCTGCTTTAATGCTCTCCAATCTCTAGCTACCCACAATAAGGTTAAACTTTGGTGGGTGCCTGGTCACAGAGGCATTGAAGGAAATGAGATTGCGGATGAACTGGCCCGATCAGGCTCTACTGCTAAATTCTCAGGTCCAGAACCCTTTTGTGGCATAAACTGGGCAACAATCTCAGCATTAGTTAACAATTGGGAACACAATCTCCGACTTTCTCATTGGAGAAATGTCCCGCGGCTTAGGCAAGCCAAATTGTTGATTAAGCCTTATACCCATCACAACGAACTTCTAAACCACAATAAGAAGGATATTAGGTATCTAACAAATTTCCTCTCCGGTCATTGTCATTTACGATACCACCTGAACAAGTTAGGCCTGTCTAGCGAGACCGATTGTCGACTCTGTTTGGAAGAGGTCGAAACAGCCGAACACGTCCTTTGTGACTGCCCGGCACTTTTTGGGGTCAGACGACGTACCCTACACAAAGAACTGCTTAGACCTTATGAATTAAAAAATGCGTCAACCAAGGACTTACTCACCTTTATCAGAAAGGTGGTTTGCCTCTTGGGCTAATTAGTATCCTACGATACAATAGATCTTTCAGGTCGCAGTATCAGCCTTGGGGCAGGATCCAGATATAAAAAAAAAAAAAAAAAAAAATAGACAGCTACAACTTCGAGGTAGTAAAAGACTTTGTCTACCTCGGCTCTGCCATTACATCAAAAAATTACATCTTATCGGTGAGAAGGCAATTCAGTAGTAAAGTCCTTTCCCGATTGACTAAGGAGACCCTTATCATCCTAGTCTTGCTGCATGGAGCTGAAACATGCACTTTTTCGAAAGCGGATGAAGATATCCTTGGTCGCTTCGAGAGAAACATCCCGTTTGCGTTGACGGGTTTTGGAGGAGAAGATTCAACCACGAACTGTACAAGCTGTATAGTGACATCGACCTGGTCAAATAACTGCGCACTGGGCATTCAAGACGGCTAGAACATGTAGAGCGTATGGACATCAACGCTCCGGATCGGAGAATATTCGTTTCTAACCCGGTGGGTCAGCGCAGAGGACGACCTTGCCTAAGGTGGCGCGCACAAGTAGAACAAGACCACGACCAACTTCAAGTGCGCAACTGGAGGCGGGCAGCTGTGCCGGGCTAACTGAAAGAGGTTGTTGGTTGAAGCCTTGATCCACCCCGGACTGTACCGCCACCTAAGTAATTAAGTAAGTAAGTTAGTCGATGATTGAAAAAAAGACATCTAGTTATCTAGTAGATAAAGAGTCGAATATATTTATTCATTAGATAGCAATCAGACTGTTTATCTAAGTATTGTAAAATCGGCCCTAAACTCGAATAAGCAGATCCGAAGCTATGATTTTACCTTGAAAAATACCCCCTAAATTTTGAGGGTCCGTTACACGCAAACTGTATCGAATTCGGCAAAACTTGTTGACTTGTGATTGTACCACACCAATGAGTAATTCTACCAATTTTGAACAAAATCGTCGGTCGAACCTTGTGGAATGACCCCAACTGCAAAGTCGATCATTCTTTATGGAGCACAAATATGAGGATATTGTCCATTTGAAAAAAAAAAATTGTTTTAAAAATTTGTATTTTTCTAGAAAAAAATAAAAAATAAGACCGAAATATTTACCGCTAGTGACATTTGTGACAGCAGTCGAAAAATATTAAAGGGGTAAGCATGGTTTGATGCGTCCTTTTGGCGAGGCAGAACCTTTTCGCACTGAGCAATAATTGGATTGTACAAAAAAGGAGCCAATACCAGGCTTTTTATTTCCTACATTAATATGGTTTAGGGCAGAGCCAATTTGTCGAGATTAAGTCCTAAAAAAAATCCATAAAGTCTTCAGCTGATAAGCACAGATATAAAAAAAAAAAAAAAAACACAACATAATGACCTTTCGGAATACAGGAGACAAAATTGAAATAAAAAATGTAAATCCGGGACTCTGGTGTTCTTTTTATTTTATTTTATTTTTTTTATCACTTTGCAGGTTTTAAAGGTCAGCGTGTTAAATTTGATTTAAAAATTTCTCAATTTCACAATCTCACGTGGCAAGTGACTCATGATTTAGCATTAATTAGCCAAGCTTAGGATGGGGGTATGCTTCCAATTGCCAAGTGGGCTTCGTAACTTTTCTACGTTGATTGCAAAAATACAAGAGAAAGAAAATATTCATTTTTCCCTCATATTTTCTAAGCATGAATGAACATCGCAACAACTGGGAAAACGGTCCAACGTCAAAAGTTAAATATTTAATTTTCACGTAATGTGGTAGTCCGTGATATGAACATGTGGGATAAGGGAGTTTTTTTTTCTAAATTGTGTTACCACAGACGGAATTATCCTTACACAGTTGAGGTACAAATGAGATTTGTTATGCATGTGCTCTGGTCGGTGGTTGTGGTACTGCCAGAGAAGTAGTCCACTCCTGCAATCACTGTGGGGTTTTGTAGTAGGTATTTTAACTAATGTAGCTTTTTAGTTTCCTTTGAAACTGAGAACGTGTCTGCTATGAACACTGCTTGGTTTTTTCAAACAGGAATTTTCATTGAGCTGGCTTTGTTATGAGCTTGGGAAGGATCTTTTGCATTTCATTTGCCTGTTAGAGACAAATTGAAAGTGTAAATTATATATTTTGTACGCTTATCCCTGAAACTGCATATGGCATTTTTACCTAAATAATTAAATTTTCTTTTTCTCACATCATTCAAATGTGTTTTTATCTGTTATCCGTAGAAAACTGTGTATACCATCTTAAAGAGCATCGATTTAAGTATCTACAGGCAATGGACACTTATCAAAAAGTCAATATTTTTGGAATCATCTGAAGTTGAAAACGCTTGGGGTGGACTTAACCCTGTATGCAGTCCGATGTTCATGGACAATGGATAATTGTTTTTCCTAATTTTCCAACATTTGTTATTGTTGCAAGTGGCTTTTGTCTTCTTTTTTTTTTTGGTATCGCTAGAAGGAAAAATCATTTACAGACATTACAGATATGGATACGCGAGGGAACCTTCGGCAAAAGTGAGAGACTTTAACCCAATATAAAAAAAAAAACTTTCCGAAAACTTAGGGAGTTGTGCAACTAGGTCTGCCTTCAAAGAGTTGCACCTAGTTGCACAACCATTTAGCAATGGACTTTTCGTATATTTTCAAGCCAAGTTCGAGGTCGTCATAGAATTGAAATAATACTTCAGTGCGTGCATCAGGGCAGCCACTTAATTTTCGAAAAGTGAAGTGAAAAGGGAAGTAAAATTGGAAAAAGGAAAGTAATACAAGTGTCGTGTCATAGACAACATAGTACCTGCCATTATAACACTTTGATAAAGGGACATTAGACCAACTAGGCTTTATGCGCTTTATGCACTGCATATATACATAATTGTATTTGCATGATTAGCATAACGCTTCATTTACCATTCTCAGAAGTTTTAAATTATTTAAGTCTTGACGAAATGATAGAATTTGACCTTCTATCACGACAACGATATAATCATTTTTGCCCCGCTTTATAATTGAACCTTTTTTTCCTTTATTAGCGGTTTTATTTTTACACTATATCCAGTCAAAATCGGTTATAACGACATTGGTTATAACGAGATATCGGTTGTAGCGAACATTTTCTACCCAGAAAACTGACTCTGTATCGCTTTCGATTTGATTTCAGTCAATGCAGGAAGTGTTTGATCGCTAAACAATTTTTAAATTTAAACGATTTTTAGTGCGTTTTATATTTTTCTTTCAAAATGTGTATTAAACGAAGAATATTTAGCATTGTAGAAAACCTTCAAAAATTCCCAGACTCGAATCTGTTAATTCAAATAGAAGTTTGGCAGCTGAATGTTCAACATCCACATATCGAGGCTGCTCTACTCAGCTGGTCAACAGCAAAAACTTACAGATTACTTTGAACTGCAAGCATGAATAAATTAATATTCACTATCATTACATCTTCTTTTATTTTATTACAAAAAATTCGAAAATCGGTTATAACGAAATATCGGTCATAACATACAAATTTCCTATTCACTTCAAGTTCGTTATAACCGATATTGACTGTATATGATACTCAACGCTTCGGTTTTAATAAAGTGAAGTGTTTGGCTTTTTTCCGAAGAGAGGTAGTAGATCAAAAAAAGGGAAGTTTAATCGCTTCGATGGTAGTGGAAGTGGCTGCACTGGCGTGCATACATATGAAGAGTTTAATCATCCATGAAAGATATTGAATATTTGATGATTGAAGTCCTTCTTAACAATTACTGTGGTCCCACATTTTGTAAAGTTATGAAGATGAGAGAAATTAAATGATTCGAAATACATATATATATATATATATATATATATGTACATATACATATGTATGTATGTTCATATCTAAAGTCACTTGCGATGCTTTCCTATTCTCTGATTATATCTATCTTTATCTGTATCTTTTTGTTGCTATTTTGACTTTCAAGGAATTTTAGAGTGAAGCGCAATCTCGAAATATAATTTTAGGACATATCTAGGATATTTATCGACAAAAACACGGCAAATGCTGCTTCCAGTCCAGGTCGTCGATTATTAGAAACGATAGTTTATCGGCGTATACTGGCGATATTACATATCCGCACAGAAAATAATCCAAAGATGTTAAATAACATGATCTTAGAGGCCAATTCACAGGTACATCATCGAATGTTTGTCAGTAATCACGGATATACTTATTATAGCACCATTGACCTTAACGTTCTTGTCGGCATAATTTTTAAAGAAATATGGAGCAATGATTCCACCAGCCATAAAAGCATATCCAACAGTGACATTTTGTGGATTTAACGGTGTCTAAATAATGGCTTGTTGATTTTCTTCACTCCATATATGCCAATATTGCATGTTGACGTAGCCATTCTACCAAAAATTAGCCTCATCGAAGAACAAAATAGTGCAACGGTAAGTTTCGCGGAACTGAAACACAATTTCGAAATATGTAAAGCATTATTCTGGCGTAAGTCTATTCATAAAGAAATGGCAAACCAAATTGAGTACAAATCAGGGACACATGTTGCCAATTCAAAAAAAAAAAACTTCTAAAAAAACACTTTAGTTTTGTTGTTTTTATCCACTGCTGTTGTTTTTGATGATATTTTTTGATGTATGCCACAAATTCATTTTCGAATTTTAAAACTGCTCTCATGAAAAACAAGAAACATCGACGTAAGCTACATATTTTGCCTTAAGGCCTCGTCGAACAGAACGCTTTTTTTAACGCCGCGTAAAGATTGGCGCAAATTCATAGTCAGATAGAGCCGACGATAAAAGAATTTATTCACCTACATAGCCTAAAATATACCTTTTGCTATTCATAGTCACTTATAGCCGGCTTTAAATTTAAAACAACCCAAACGTCATTTTAAATAATTAAAGCCGGCTATAAATTTCCCATATAATATTTTGACGTTTGGGTTTGTTCGTTCAAATCACTTTACAAAAACATATGAAAGTCGATACTAACTAATACACAGGCAAAAATGTGTTTATGAATAACGAAAAGTTATAGCCGGCTTTTTTATTTATAGTCGGCTGTAACTATAGTCGGCTATAGGCACTGACTATGAATTTGCGCCATTATTTATTATTGAAATTATAATGTGAAATTTGGGTATTACTTTTAACAAAACTCTTACATGGCAAAATCACATAAGAATCACACTAGGCAAATTATATGGAAGTCTTAGAATGTTATGGCCATCTCAACAAATAACTCCTTTAAAAACTAGAATGATACTTGCCAAAACGCTACTAGTTCCAATAATACTGTTTGGCTGTGAGATATTCGGGAACTGCGACTATGAACACAAGCGGAAAAACATGGTCTTAGTCTTGATAACTTGTTTAAACTCAGAACTATAACTCTACTGCATAATGTAATGCCAACACGTCAACCTTCATATATATTCAATATTATTCCCTTTTCGCACTCTCTAAGAACATTAGAACTGATCCTAGTAAGGTTCCATTATTTAGTATCCGAGCGACAATTTTTAATACATATTATTCGGCTCTGGAACTCCCTTCCCCGCTCGATTAGATTGATAGGTTGCACTACTGCCTTTAGGAGGAAGCTGAGACTGTGCGGTTTTTTTATATCTTTTCTTTTTTATTTTTTAATATTTTCATTTTTCATTTTTCATTTACCATTTTTTTCTTTTATTTTATTGTGCTTTGAGTTCCTATCAACTACTTCTAGATGTTAACTTTTTCTTATCTTATCTTATCTTCTTACACTTATCTTCTTGTCTTACACTAAATTAAAAGATTATTGTATCTTACTGTGTTAAGAGAATCCTACTAATATATAAATGTGAAAGTTTGGATGTTTGGATGTTTGGATGTTTGGATGCTTGGATGTTTAGATGTTTGGATGTTTGGATGTTTGGATGTTTGGATGTTTGGATGTTTGGATGTTTGGATGTTTGGATGTTTGGATGTTTGGATGTTTGGATGTTTGGATGTTTGGATGTTTGTTGCTCAATAACACCTAAACGGTTTAACAGACTTGAATGAAACTTTCGGGAATAGATAGTCTACTTCCTGGATTAGAGATTAGGCTACTTTTTATACAAAACATACAATTCCTTGATTCCATAATTCGCATTATTCCAATTTTCGCTTTCATTATTTGCTCATTATTTTTGGGTAAACCATTGCCATTGATCGTCATTCTGTTGGAAGAGGGTTGTTTCTGTAGATGTTATGCTCTTCTCTTCGCCACAAATCTATCGCTATCGCTTTTTCTTTAATTTTCTTTCTACCCATACGCGCATTGAATGATGGGTAAACCATTGCCATTGATCGTCATTCTGTTGGGAGAGGGTTGTTCGTGTTAATATTAATGCTTTGTGGGATTGTGGCACAAAGTAGAGGAGGGATGATTTTGCTGATATTTGCTACCGACTTTAGTTAGTTGTATTTCTGCTTCATCAGCGTTCGGATCTGGATCGACGGAAAGGTTACTCCACGATCAATCAATGCTTACATCTTCGGCGTTTACACAATGCTACTTTAAATATGAACATTAAGTACAACTATTAGAGACAAGAAACCAGAAAGTACCATTATTTGATGCTCATAAAATACATATTATGTACATATGTGTGTAGACGTGTTTGTACACAGGTATATTACATTTCCATCAATTTTTTATGCAATCGTTTCATCTATAGGGAACAACCACTAAGTTCAGATAATAATGTATTGGCTTCAGAATTCTTTAGAATCTTAATTTAAATAATATCACTTCCTACTACTTCCTTTCTATCATACTACAATCAAATGACGCGACTGATTTAAAGCACGGGCAGGCAACAGCTAGTACTGAAATAAAATTAGAAATTAACAAAATGAAATTGAAATGCGATTTTTATATTACATCAGCTCAATTATTTAAGTTTTTAGATAGATAGATATTAATTTTATTTCTTAAAAATCTATTATATATGTATATGCACAAATTAAAAAACACATCAATGGTACAAGGATAGATAATAGATTAGAAAGATGAGACATTCGGTATTTTACAAATTGATAAATAAGTAAATAGTGATGAATGCCACTTCAAGCGACTTAACAATAAAAAATGGGGTGGCGTGACCCTAGCGTTAAAAATGTATCAAAATTAATATTGACTTAAACAAAAAAAAAAGTTACAGCATTATAAATAAATTACAATCACAAGTTAAATTAGCATTTAAAGACAAAAAGAATAAAATTAGAGAAAAAAACCAAAAATTAAACCAGAATATCAATAAATTAAACCCAGAAATCGGCAATAAATGATTATAAATTAGCATAGTAAAAGTTAAAGAGCCAGCGTGTTACATTTTAAATCAACAATTCAAATAATGAAATTGTCCTGATCGACTGTGGAAGTTTGTTAAATAACCGATAAGATGAAACAGAATTAAAATTACGATAGGCAGTGGTACGAAAAATAGGTACAGACAGCAAATTAGAAAAATTACCACGTAAATTATGAGATGAAATTATACGAAAATTACAATTTCCAGGCCTTATAAAGAAAGTCTTTAACATTTTGAAACAATATAAACAACGGAAAGGAAGAATTTTCAGGTCACAAGTATACCAATGTCAATGGGCTTGTGAAGGAAAAAGTCCGCCATATTCTACTTACCATACTTTCATTTGATACCCATATCAAGGAAGCCGCGAAGATAACGGTCATTCGCCATCTTGGGGCATTGGCCAATTATTCTGTGACGTCATACAGCCAAAGACACTCTCCGGACAAGTTTGACGAGGCCTTTAGTTGCGTGTAAAAAAATAGAGGGCCTGCAAAAAAAATAATACTGACAATTATTTTTCACATGATTTAAAATCAGTTTTTTATTAAAAGCAATGCAACATATTAATTAAGTTTATTCGGAGAATTTAAACAATGCTGTGGTGATGTATTTTTTTTTTTACATAATTAAAATATATATAATTTTAAACACTAATTTGTGATACGCGTACGAATCCGGTGGAGAGCAAGCCGTATTCGGAATCATAACGAATTTAATTACTGCACAATACGTAACAATGCTTCTGGCCTCTGCCATATAGTTATTATTGTAATAAGGAGAGCTTAATAATAGCCATAGTTCTGTGGTTATTTTTATAATCAGATGTAACCGAAGGGAGGAAATTAGCAGCTTATAATATAACCGCAATTATTCTCGCATACTAAATTATTTGATTTTTTTTTAATTCAAGCATCGATTTCAATCAACAGCCATATTAAATGCCTGAAAATCTAAATCATACCTGAAAAGGTACATGAGCGAAAAAAATAGGTAAACAGCCCGCATAACAAACTGTTAAATTAATACAAAACCAATCACTTCAAAAGATCCGCAATCAATTACTAAAGCCAATATTATACAAGTCTATTTAAACAAGCGCAGCTCGAGTTCCGGAAGTACATATTTTCTAACCTACTACCAGCTGCCATTCGCATACAAATTGATTTATGATAATTTCGAAATCCCCTCCACCCTCTTTGGCCAATTGCCTCTCATAATGGTTCAGCAGACAAAAATTATACTAAACCCTCTCCGCTCGTGTATAAATTAAAGTCCGTTTCAGAAAATAATGCAAATTGGGACCTAAAATTGGAATACTTCCATGCAAATGCTTTGAGGGAAGAAAAAGGATCTAGTTTATATTTATAGAGGACAGAAGGAATTTTCAATAATCTCAAAGTCCCACCGGTTAGTTAGGGAAAGTGTATAAAATCAATTGGACCCCAGAATCCAATACACAACAGAGTCATTGATTAGGTAATTATAATCGAATATAATTTGAATATTGATTTGGTCTTGTGGTAAGACTGGCTCCTTCAGTGGGAAATAAAATGACCACCTACACTTTAAAAAGACGTCATACGGTGCAGATTCAAGAATTTAAAGCAAAATAATTCATTCATTTGTAAAGCCAAAAACATGTTTTCTAAATGTCCTTGTTGGCAGAAGCACTCAACCGTTTCGGAAAAAATTTCTGCAGACGAGTGGTCAAGCACGATACCAATTATATAGAAGTACATAATATTATCCATACCGGGTATAAAACCGGGTATGAGAAAAAAAATTAAATAAATAACTTCATAGCACTTTGCTATTAAGGATACTTAAGGACACTTCAGCAAACATTTTTAGAGAGAAAAAAAATGAAGTACTTCCAAAATGGTCACAAACTTATCACAGACTCCCAACGACTCCCAGCGTACTAGTGCCCCATCAATTCCAACCAATAACGACTCCAATTCGAGCGTGTGGGGGTTGGCAACTACTCGCACTTTATATGCAATCAGCTTCCCATCGATTTTTAGTAAGTAACAAAATAAGACTTTAAGGTTGCTATCATTCACGATGTTTGCTCCGGTGGTCGCTGTGGCAGACTTTGATCAATTAAATGATAACGTTTCCGGAATTCCAAGAAAATGAAATTCCCCAGCACACAATTAATTGGGGGGCGAATTTTCTAAAGAAATGCTTCGAAATGTATTGTCTGCAGGCGGAAAGGAATCTCTCGGAAATTCGTGAACAAGCTAATTGAATTGATGGCCCACAGCCTGGGGGGCAATGGGAATGAGTTTCAAATGTCTCGAATCTCAAATGGATTTGAATTCAAGAAGATAAACGGAACATTTTTAACGAATTTATTTCCTTCTGACAGGACAGACTTTGAGCTATGGGTGCTTGTGCTTCTGCCTTTCGCTTTGAGATTGAAAGAGGAAATGCCATTGTGTGACAGGTAATTTAGGAGTATCCCTATGTTGAGATAAGAATCTTGATTTTAATTTCCCAGATCGATTTTGAAGTGGTAAGTGGAGGGATCTGTATTTTGGACATTTACTGCGTTTTATTTATTTTATTTGTCAAATAGAAGGCTGGTCTCTTGTTTCGAGCTCTTTTTTTAGTGTTCCGTACCCAAAAACGGAACACTGATGGAATCAGTTCGGTGTCTGCCTATCACAAGTCTTTTTCTCAGAGACTAGTTAACGTAGAAATTCGGAACAGTTGGAGCAATTAGTAGCCCAAACACAGACCTGAACTTAAAAAGTTGAATTTCGACTTTGGGGGGCTAGTTTTGGGGGTTAGAAAAACCAATTTTGAGGTAATCGTATGGGATGTTAAATCAAAGCTCGTTAAAGCACAAATTCAAAAATGTATGAACTATTTCTTTGTGTTACTTTTTCTCAACACTTTTCAACAAAAAAAATGTTTGCTGTCCCCCTACCTTATCTCCAAAAACATCGCTCAAAAAATGGGAATAAAATTATATAAATTGAGAATAAAGTGTAGATTAAACTAAAATTATCAGGACTGCATTTCGTTCGACAGTTTTGTTTTTATTAATTTTTTCTGTAATTTCACCTTCCCGCCGCAAACACCTAAAAGTTTTTCACAGTGCCCACCTCTTTCGAATGTCTGACAAGCATCAAAGAGTATCATTTGTCACGATTGAGCTTCTCAGTTCGCCGTTCGGAGTCGGCAAAAAACTGTAGGTCCCTTCCATTCGTGCAAAAATACAACACGCACACACAAATGGTTGCGAGAAGCGGGCCCAGGTTCACCTCGAGCTGTAGCGCCAACTAAATAAGTAATTTCACCTTCTTAACTGTTTACATACTCCGAAATTTGTTTGTAATTTGTAATAAAGGGTTTTTCAATAAGAGCGCTACAAAAGTTTTTTTTAAATAAAACAAAAACGGTTTTGGATATCAATGAAATTCTTTATTTCTGTGAAAGTACGTTCGATGCCATTATGTACGGAACTCGATTTCTTTTGCATGGCCACGACGGGCACGCTTGCAGAAGTCCAGACGCTGAACCCAATTTTCGACGGTTTTCAAGCATAAATCGGCCGATACTGCTGCAATTTCACGTTCGATATTCGTACGAAGTTCATCAATCGTCGCTGGCTTGTTGGCATAGACCATAGACTTGACGTAGCCCCACAGGAAATAGTCCAACGGCGTCAAATCGCACGACCGAGGCGGCCAAGCGACTGGACCATTTCGTGAGATAAGAGTTCTCCAAATTTGGTTTCCAATAAATTGATTGTGACATTCGCTGTGTGGCTTGTGGCGTCGTCCTGTTGGAACCACATGTCCTCCAAGTCCATATCATCCAATTGGGGCCAAAAATATTCGGTTATCATTGAACGGTAGCGATTCCCATTCACAGTAACGTGCCGGTCTTGATCATCACGGAAGAAGTACAGCCCAATGACGCCGCCGGCCCATAAACCACACCAAACCGTAATTTTTTCGCATATTTTGTTTATTGACGAAGCCATTCAGCCAGAAATGAGCCTCATCGCTGAAGATGATTTTTCGATGAAAATCCGAATCATTTTCAAGTCGTTGCTCAGCCCAATTCACGAACATACGACGCTTCTGGTGGTCAAGCGGCTTCAGTTCTTGCATCAATTTAATCTTGTAAGGATGTAGGCCAAGATCTTTTCGCAAAATTCGCCACAACGACGTCACAGAGATGCCCAACGCTTGAGAACGACGTGTGAGAGACACATTTGGGCTTTCTTCAACTGAAGCCTCAGCGGCAGCCATATTCTCGACACTACGGGCACTTCTTTGTCTCACTGGCACGGGAACATTTTGTACTGTGCGCTCTTAACGTTGAGGCCACTGACTCCGAATTTCGGTAGTAAATTTTAATAATTTCGACTCGTTGTTGGCTCGTATATCTTTCCATCATGAAATGGCAAACCTTATTGAAGAGAAATGTCAAAAGAGCGGCAAGAAATATGGCGTCGTTTGCTGTCCCTGTCGCTCTACTTTTGTAGCGTCCCTGTTGAAAAACCCTGTACCTTATAAATAATTATACGTAAATAAAACAAATTAATATTAAATCCCACATATATGTACCAGTTCTTCCCATATGAATGTGACATCTGTATATTTATTGTCTGTGCTATGAGCATACATTATGCCAAAGTCACATGTATATGCAAGTCTGACGTAATTGTATTATTTCATCATATGCCATTCTTGCTCGCATATCTCCTATGCTCCTATGCTCGCAAGGACACAAACCATATGCGACACCCAGGTTGCAAACCAATTTTCTGCATATTGTTTGAACACTTTCGCATATCATTTTTGACAACTTCCAAGCAAGAAAACATTACACTATATTATGCTGTCATTTGCGTGGAAATCATATATATGTAGGTACATAATGGGAATGTTGCATTGACGAAAGCGATATTTCCCACACAATTCAACTGCATTTGTAGCTAAAAAAAATCGTTTTTTCACGGTGCCACCTCTTTTGAATGTCTGACAATCATTCGAAGAGTATTATATGTCATGAGAAGCCTATTTGTCCCTTCCTTTCGTGCAAAAATATAAAACGCACACACAAATGGTCGTTATGGTTGCGAGAAGTAGACCCTGGTTCACCCCAAACTGAAGCGCTACCTAAAGAAAGAAAGAAAAATGTTGGTATATTCGTTTCTGTTTTGTGCAGCATTTTAGGTATGGAGCCCTAAAAAACAATTTAATGATCTCAAAATGTTTAGGTACGTCTACCAGTTCTCTGTTTATTGTTAAATAACAGGCATCTAGCAGTATTAGAGATGGGCTAAGTTGTGAATTTTCATTCGCAGTTATAACTGCTAATGCGATTTCTTATTCACAGTGAATATAAACTGCTCATGTAAACTGCTAATGCGAATTCGCAATGAAGTCCTATTATGCATTCGTGAAAATGTTGAAATTCATTTTAATTTCAAATTCGATCGATCTACCTCAAATCACAAACAAGAAAAATCTGTTTCTCTTGTCTGTGCTCAAATAAACCATTAATTCCCTTTTTTTCTTAGCATATAAAACTGAACAAAACGATGCATACAATAGACGTGTTTTATTTGTAGCCTGTAAAAATGTTTCAGCAACATGTTTTCCACGTAAATGGGATATTTATCCAGTCTAAGGTTTTGTTGTATTTATTTACTACATTGAAACCTTTTTTTAATATATATGTATATAGGCTTGCAAACAAAACACGCCTGTGAACTTTTTGTGTATTGGACGAATACAACACATGAAGTGCACAGTTCAGTTTCGCACGAGCTTACGTTCAAATTTTTCAATGTCTATGTCGTGCGTGTGATGATCGGTACAAGGAAATCAAGGGTTGTTTTTGGTTTGATCTCATTCAACGAACAGAATCAATCATATGCCAAAGTTATGATGTAAATACTATATATTACATATGTGCATGTGTATATTTTGTCGGAGAGGTGTTGCGGGGAAAAACATTAAAAAATATTTGTATGGATTGAGTATGTTTTTGACACGTACCTTGCACACCCTGACGAGATGTATGTACTGGTATGTATGTATGTACATAATATCCTCTGATAAAAAAAATTTACTTGCATACCTGGCGCCGATGATCTTGCTGAAATTAAAGATATAGTAGGATGCTTTATTTCTATGTGCTTCTTTAAATTCATTGTACTGGTTCTGTACGAAAATTTCGACCAACACAAATTACATTTCGCGAATATTTCGTCCACTTCTGTAAAAAATAGTAAAAAGCAATTTTGGGCCCATTCAGTGATATTACTCTACTGATAGAAAATCGCATTCGCATAAGCATAGCAGCGATTGCAAGTATAATGTATAACCTCTGCTGCTACCTCTGGACCTGCTACTGCTCCCAATCCCAACCAACCATACATACTTTCAAGTTTCAACCAGCTGCGACTGCGATTTTGATAGCAGCAATAGCGACAATAGCAAGTAAGATCTCCGTTGGCGATAGCAAATCGCATTCGCAACTCAATAGCAAGTATAACTTGTGCTGCTACTGCTACCTTACCTGCTACTGCTAGCTTACATGCTACTGCTATTTAACATGCTACTGCTACCTTACATACTACTGCTATCTATCATGCTACTGCTACCTTACATGTTACTGCTATATACCAACCAACAATGCTTTCAACCATCTGCGATTGCGATATGCAACTTTGAGAATTGGTTTGGCGCCTGTTTCGCAGACACATGTTGAAAATTGGATGAGACGTTCGGCAGATGACGTGTAAAAAGGGTAGATAGTTTTGTTCTTTTCTACGTGTTTCGTATGAGGCAAACACACATTTTGTGTGTCGTGTATGAAAAATGAAATTATGTATGTATGTGTATGTAATGTATAGAAGCGAGACAAAATTATTATATGGAATAGCAGTTTCAGCAATAGCAGTTTATTTATAAGTCATTAGCAGGTTGCGAATGTGAATTTTCATTAGCAGTGAATGAATAGCAGATTGCGATTTTTTGATCATCTCTAAGCAGTATTATTTGAAGTTCCTCCTCTTTGAATCGAAGCGAAGTGCTTTGTGAAAAAGGATTGCTATTTGGATAGCAACGCACTTTTACCTCTCTTATTAGCATCGAGTGCACTTTCAAAAGGCTTTCCAGATTATTGTTATCTTGTGTAAGCAATAACTCTTTGTCTAAAGAATTGAACTCAACACAATTGCACTCAATAGTTCACTCGAAATGCCGTCGCCTTGAGACAATCACTCAGCATAAAACAACAAAGGGAATGTATAATTGGAACGTTTGCACGAAAATATAAAACAATATTTATTAAAGATTCGTCCGTAATTGAAAGTAGTTGAGATATTAAATCTTTACACGGAGTCTGATATGGGATGGATGACGATGGTGGATATTTTTTATATCAAATAAAACGGAAGGGCATTCGATGCATTTCCAAAGAAGTAATTGAACATTATATCGAGCCATTTATCATTTGATTTGAAGTCTGCACAAAAGGCAGACAGACCAATTGCAAGTTTTCTGGAAAGGCAAGGAAGGACTTGTAAGATAAGAAATGAAGCAGAATAGGGAGACCACCGAAGAAAAACTGTCACAATATGAAAAATTATGGTGATATCAGCATTTCATTTAAAATTTTCACAGCTGGGCATTTAGAGATTTATGTTCTTCTTCTTACAGTGGCAAAATCCAACCATTGGAAAAAATATGACGCTTTGGAAAAAAAACATCATAGAGGCAAGTTGGATGCAACTGAAGGATGTATAGTGCCATTCACTTTTTCATGCTATAAATAGAACATCAACATACACTTTCTGTACAAATCCCGTAGTAATAAGGTAATACGGAACCATTATAAGTTCGTTCTAATTAAAAAACTTCTATCAAGATAAATATATCAAGAACCGTTCCATCTAGTCTAGAAACTTGGAATTACGAGACAAGTAGGTAATCACTCAGAAATATTGTGAAACAACTATACAGGGTGGTCAAAATATAAACTCGAAAAAAAATCATGTGGGATAGAGGAACTTCGGCTATTGTGGTATTCATGTTTCTATTATGGACTTGAGAAGATACCAGAGCCCGTGCCGTTGTCGGCTTTCGATCCATCCGTATTAACCGCAATGTGTGTTCCCTTAGACTTTTCTCTCCGGGTACAACGTTTCATACCGTGTAGCGAAGTCCAGAACTGGGAGAATGTCATCCGTTCTATCGGGGTTGCCAATTTTAAGTTCTCTCAGAAAAGTGCTACGACCATAGCTTCTATTGTTTCCTGAGGACATCATTCAGGGCCAGCACCTACAATAGGGGTGGTATGACACTTCCTTGCGGAGTGCCTCTGCTAACTGATTTCCTGTGCTATAGAGCACAGCACAGTCTAGCATTTTGTTTATCCAGCAAGATATAGCTTAGTCCACATTAAACCTGTCTAATGCATTTTTAATAGCCTTCCCCTCTACTTTGTTGAATGCACCTTCCACATCTAAGAAAGCCGCTAGCGTAAATTCCAAATTCCTTGTGATGCAGACTGTCTTCAATCTTTCCTACCACCTCGTGCAGAGCAGTTTCCACTGATTTACCTTTTAAATAAGCGTGTTGTGCTCCATCAAGTTGCCCTTTTCCACACTTACCACGAATATAAACATCCAGAAGTCTCTCAAACGTCTTTAACAAAAACGATGAAAGACTGGTGGTTCTGAGATCTTTCGCGGTTTTCCTTGTTTGCCGGCTTTGGGAACGAAGACCACCTTCACCGCCCTCCTTATTTCGGGCAGAGCTTGAAAATTTCCATTAGTTCTCCTTGGCTATATCCGGAGCTTTTTGAAGCATTATGGGTATAATGCCGCCCGGGTCGGGAGATTTGTATAGAACCGAACGTACCTTTTTCCAGCTAATTACCTCATCGATTCCTTCCTCAGTTAATTGTTGGAGAATCGTCACCGATTTGTCTAATAGACTTTTCATCTCATCATCTCATCAACGGGGGTATAACACGCTGGAAAAGTCAGTTCAATTAAATGTTTATTTCAATCAATGTATTCTAATTAACAGTTACGGATTAATATGTACTTAAATATAATATTTATGTCTTATATACATACTAGCTTAAATAGTGTACTTTACTAAGAGAAATATAACAGATACATCCTATACTTATACAACTAGTGGCGGATGTATGGAACTTTATTAAAAAAAAAACCTAAGGGAGAATTTATTGTGGGGTGAAAACATTTTGTTGAGATTTAAGATTGCAAAAAATACAGGAGTTAAATTAATGAAATTCAATTAACCCATTTTTGGCCAAAGGTGCGTAAACCTTTTAATTTCGCTTTGAAATTTCTTTGTATCTGCAAACTTTTTTCAGGATCTCAGCTTCCATAGTGTTATGGTATAGTTTTTGAAGAAATCACAGATTAAATTTTCAATCTATCGGGAAAATCACCAAAATTACCGTTGTTTTAATATATTGACATTTCTTCATTTTTAAAACGGTAGTTTAAAATATTCTTGAATATTTCCAAGAAATTATTGTTATGGGCAAACGTGTTTTTTACGAAAGTTTATAGATCCATAGTCCGTGGTCAAATAAAAAAAAAAATATATTTTTAAATGTAGTGATAGTTATTGACCATAGAACATAAAGTTGCATATACGCACCTTTAGCGTGATATGTAAAAATTTCCTCAGTAGGGCAAAATTTTGTTTGAATAAAATTACGTGTATTTAGTATTTTATATGTCAGCTGTATATAAATTTACTATCAGCTGCTGATGGTATGCTGGAAACATGAATTTTTTTCTGAAGAAAACTGAAAATATTGTTAGAAGAGGACGATGATATACTAGAAGCTGAGAGTGTAGACGCTGTATATCTATGTTCCACCATCTGTTGATGAGCTTACCGGTAAAGAAGATTTGGACGAAAATGTTTTGGAAGCCGAAGAATTGCCAAGTACATAATATAACAGGTACTTTTGAAGTTTATTTGCGATAACAACACTCAACAGAAGAGGAACCATCATTAAAAAAACCAAAATATCCAAGAAATATATGTATACCAGATTGAATAAAAGGTGGTTCGATATTTTCAACATTACCAGTTTCAGTAGAAAATGTTCACAGAGAAGCTTTTGAAAGTACATAAGTGTGCTGGATAAACTCCATTAGAGTTTCAATGAGCCGTAACTGATTTAGTCAAATAAAGCAAAATTAACATCTTTTTGACAACAATCTATAAAACAAAATTGCAATTTGGTATTTTTTCCCACAACCTCTCTGTAGATTTAGAAATGTTACCGTGTTTTGGTCCGCATTCCACAAAGATGTTTATAACAGGAAAGTCATATGCTGGTGTCTAACCCGAACATTGCCTAATCTGAGACGGTATGGGAGCGTACGAAGAAAATGCAGATATTGTAAATCCCATACTATTTACATGTGTAGTAAACGCAAAGTTGTTGGTTGAGGCCTTGGTCCACCCCGAACTGTAGCGCCACCTAAGTAAGTAAATATGTAAGTTAACTCAAAGTTCATTTGCATTTGAAATGTTTTGCAGATTTCATAAGAAAAAATCAAATAAATTTTTTTTCAAAACTATATGCATTTGGCCAAAGGTGCGTATATGCACCTTTTTGTTCTGTAAATACAATTAGCACAAAAAAAAATTTTTGTCACAATTTGTTCTCTCCTAATGTTATTTATTATTAAAAAATAAATTGTAGCCAAAAAGTTTGCTTTTTTTAACTATCGGCCTTTAATGGGTTAAGTTAAAGCATAATACATATAAATATCATAAAGTTAAAGCAAAACTCTGACAAGATTATTAATTTCACTGAAATCAAAACCCAACAACCGCTTCTTAATAAGTCTGTTGAAAGTAAAAGATCTACGAATACTACGAAGTTCAAAGGGAAGCCGATTGAAGAGTCTGGGTGCCAAGGACGTATAAAAGTTGAAGAAGCGAATAGTGTTATGTGGAGGGATGGTTGCCAAATATCGTTGAGTGCTGCGGAGGTTAGAGGCTGTTAAATTCTGATTCAATAAGTAGCAACTTCTTATATAAAATATTTTTAGGACTTTGTAAAAGTAAAGATGTCTAAGTGGAAGTATCTGCGAGTTACAGAATAAACAAAAGCTGTGATCAGTTTCTACCATGGTTTCTAGTGCTTCTAAACTATTCTCAGCCTACGTGCCATCACGTTTCCTGATAAAGCAAGGAGCATTTGCCTCTTTTCAAAGCAACTTTCTTTGTCTAGATACTTCTCCTGTCCCTTCAATCGTTTCGCAGAATTGCTTCCACGATTTGCTTTTTGCCTGCCTGAAGAGATACTTTACCCTCTAGATATTCGTTCCACGAATTTTCTTCACCTAATAGCTTCGCCCTGTTATATAGTTTCCTAACTTCCCTTTTCTTTGCATCGACTTCCTTACTCCAGGAGGAGTTTTGCTGACCGAGCTTAGATTCTCAAAAGCCTTGTTAAAGGCATTACTGAGATAATTCACCGCCTTCTCAATTCCTGCACAGTCGTTACTAAAATCGACCTCTACCCTTAGAGATTCGCTAACTAGTTCTGTGAACTTTATCCAGTTTGCTTTCCTGGGGCTCCTAAAGCTGGCCCGTTCCTCGAATTGAAAGCTGAGAATGAAGCGTATCCATCGGTGATCCGATAATGGTGCTTCGTCTACGTCCCTCCATTTTCTAACTACCAGATCAGTTGTGTTGGACACCGGTATAATATCTATCACAGGACATTCCCTTGGTTACTTATTGTGAGTTTCGACGATACAATATACTTGAAAAGGCACTTATCCCTTGTACTTAAATCGCTACTTTCCGATTGTGTATGATGGGCATTAGCGTCATAGCCCAGCAGAAGTGTTCATTTATCTTACGATATCAGCTCTCTCAGCTGTTCCAGTACAACAGCCATAGAATCGTAGGGGAGTTACGCAGAACCAGACAGAGTGGTTTTTTGCTCTCCAACTCATTTCATAAGAAATGCCATAATATTAGTTTTAATTAGAATACATGCCCTGATTTAACCTTCATTTGCCTTGTAGAACAACGTATAGTTCCTGATTTTTAAACTCTGAATGCCGTTGTTCTTGTGGATCCAGGGTTCTTGAATCAGTGCGGCTGAGACGTCCTACCTGATGACGTAATCTATCAGGCAGAGGCAGGCCGTCGCCGCCCTTCTGTGATGCAGGTTGATTTGCAGAGCTTCTCAACTCGCCGTTCGATGTTGACAAAAACCTGTAGGTCCCTTCCATTCGTGCAGAAATATAACACGCACACACAAATGGTTGCGAGAAGCAGGCCTTGGTTCACCACGGACTAAAGTAAGGTCCGAGGAGTTGTTTATGTAAGGTATGCCGTCTGACCCTGAAAGGTGCCGGGCAATCAGAAAGGACTCGACCTCCTTTAAACAGGGTCCACAATCGGTCTCGCTAGACAGGCCTGACTTACTAAAGTAATGTCGTATCTGGCAATGACCAGAGAGGAAGTTTGTTATATACCTAATATACTTCTTATTCTTGGTAAGAAGTTCCCTGTGATGGGTGAAAGGTCTAATAAACAGTTTGGCTTGTCTGAGCCTTGGGATATTTCTTCAATGAGAAAGCCGATGATTTTGTTCCCATTTGTTAACTAAGGGCGAGATTGTTGCCCAGTTTATGCCACAAATAGGCTCCGGGCCTGAACGGGCAATCACATTTCTTTCAATGTCTCTGTGACCAGGCACGCACCAAAGTCTGACTTAGAATCTACGCATTCTGAAAACACTTTGAAGGTTATTCCGAGACCATCTCACCTCTGTGCCTCTTTTTCCATCACGAAACTATCGCTACACAAATTACGCCAGTTAATATGCCAAGCGTTTTCCAATAATGACATTGAACCATTAAATAGTCATTACTAGTGTTTCTTTTGTCCGGGCCTTTAGGCAATCTAAAATTAATTTCAAACCGAGCCGCTGCTGGGCATATTGACTGTTTTATTAGCATATGGTCATACCTACCTGTTCAACAAGCCATTATCTTCTTAATATAACTTTATAGGAACACTAACTTGTATGTGTGTTTTTTTTCCCCCCGAAGCTGTGCCATTTCACCACTTGAGATTATTATCTGAAGTCAGCAGCGATCCTTATTAAGATTCCAACTTCATCCTTCAGCTTTGGTGAAATTCAATTGAAATCTTGATAAAACCAAACCGACTGCTGGGCCCGGCACATACTCGCACGTACCTCTACTAAACAGCACTACCTCCCTTAAGTGATGTCATTAATTTTACATAAAGGACACAAGGCCCCCTTGCAACCCACATACAAACACTCTGATATGCGTTACGATCCGCCAGCTACAACTTGCGTTATACTGTCAAAAATGTTCAATACGCTTAGTGCGACATCTCATTACTCCAAATTACCTCTTATTGAATTTCTATTTATATGTAGATCAGTTTATTTCATTCAGTACACGGTACACGATACACGGATTCGTCGTTATTGTATTCCTGTCCTGACCCGTGCGTCATCGGTTGGTGCTCGAATTGCTAACGCTGCACACAGTGGGCTTATATCGTTTATGTGTCGCAACCGACCCGAAATGAGCACGTACGACAATAATAAAGTTTTCCAACTTTCATCGTTCCATTAGTGAGGAAGAAGGCATCTGTTGGATTTGATCACTCCAACTACTACTACCACTGACGGTGTGAGTGTATACGTTTGTAGTATTTCATATGCGAAAGAAGAATTCACATTGTAGTCGTATATATCCAGAAAGGATTATCGACAGGATACTCAAACTCAGAGCAACCCATGGGAACAATCTTAAAACTCGCTTCGCAAATATGACTGAGGCACTGGGATTGGGATTAGTTTTTGTAATTAAAGTCTTTTCGATACGAGTATCTGTGGGTCCTTGTAAATTTTGGTTGATAATGATTTTCCCCATAGCTATGGCCATCATTGAAATCAAATTAAATTTTCACAGCTCCTTAAATGGGGTTGTATCCAGTGCCACAATATGCTTCCAGTCAAATTACGGGAAGGCAAACAAAAAACCACCCCCAAATCACTGCCAGCCAGATGAGTAAGGATACGGTACTCCTTAAGGAGCGCTTAATTCGATGGATAAGCAGACAGACAGGCGCCACATGAAAGCTGATAATGATTATACTCCAATTGGTTTGATAGGCAGCAAAAAAAAAACCCTATGCTAGTGTGCCATGCGGGCTGAATGGTTTAAAGATTGGGCGCCAAATAGGGTGGGATATCCAACGCTACGATAGAAGACAAAATTTACTTCATATATCGATGGACTGGAATTTATTGGCATCAATACGGGATTCATTATTATCGCTGAGGGGTGTATTTCGATTAGAGAAGACAAAACAGAGACTCAATAGATTTCGAATCCAATTTAAGGTGTCAAGATTGTTTGCAATGTTTTTCATCCTAGTAGAAGGGAATTAAAACGGTAAGGTTGAGGATGAAGACGCTTCTTCTACTACAGTACAGATCTGATTAGTTGTGGAAGAATAGTCGTCGAGAAATACTGAGCAGATTAAACGACCAGTAACAATATCACTCTAAGTTCTACGAAATTAATTTTAATTTAAGGATTGATAATAGGATACGTCAATCTTACCACGCTTTTAAACTCAGCCTAATACAAGCAACAACCTGCAGTAACTACGAAGTGGAACTCTGCCTCTATCATTACCCAGCAATAGCGAGTTTGCGGCAGAAAGTTCTGGGAGTACCACTGAGGCCAATCCCACGCGAGTATATAGAAAATTGTACAGACGACGTCTTTTTGGTCGCGGGCGCTCGTGTGTACAGTTCGATTGGTTCTCTATGCATTTATGACGCGCGACCAAATGGCTGCGCGGAAAAGGGAGCTCGTGTGGCATTGGTCATAGAACTGTACACACGAGCGGCCGCAAACTATTTTACCCAGCAACTTTCATCCATGACGCGCGAGTTGTAGAAAGTGACGAGGGGAACTGTTATATATCGGCATGAACAGACGAGCTTCCAAATGGTGGCGCGTCACCTCACTTAAAATGGCAACGTAAGTTTTATGCATGGTGAAATTTTTCGTCCAGTAATAAATTAATTTAACACTAGAAAGACGGGAAAATCTTCTTACCAAGAAAGACGGCAAGGGTCATTTGACCCCATACAATAAAAATGTAGATATAGTAAATCATTTAAAAGTGGTAATCAATCAGTGAACAAACTTAAATGTAATCATATTAACGTGTTTTATTAACAAGAAGTTTGTTACTACAATCATGACAAATAATTGCTTTTGACCGATTACATTTACCAGCTAATGGAATTTCACAAATATCGCACACATAACTAGATTTATTATTACAACTGGAAATATAACAGTGACGTCTTTTACCAGCTGAAAGCTGCATCGGTATTGGTGGTTATGTTAAGAATTAAAAAAAGAAATTAAAAAAATGTCAAAAATGTCAAATGACCGGCGCCGGCTTTGTAGGTAGATGATATGTTTATGCAATTCTTTATGAAGATATGTATAACAATGAAACTATATGTAAATTTAAATTGACACTATTTTAATAAAAGTCACAAGAGAACATGCCATAAAAGTTAAAACTTTTAAAATTATAAAAAGCTAAACTTCTCTTCTTCGTCTTTCTAGTGTTAACGATATTGAAAGGATGATAGTGGAGTTACGAAAGAGAACAGAATTGTGGGACACTAGCCACGGAAAATATAAAGACCACAAAAAAAGTATCGTGGCCGGAAGTCTGTCGTTGTCCTATCGATGGGTTTGATTTGGAAGAAAATAAAGTTAAATGATTCCTTGGACCTACGGTGGTAACCAAAAAATTAGAAGCGACCGGTGAAATGTCTTTCGCTGTTAAGTGGATGTTCCCAAAATGTTCTTTGCTTTTTTTTCCATTGTTAATCTTTCTGCAACACAATATAAAGATAAAACATTGTTTGTTTGTTGTATCCATTTTAAGCAACCAGGCTAAACTAACAAGCATGGTCAGCAATATATTCCGTCTAGCGGATAAAACCCCTGAAGAAGTGCATATGTCGCTGAAAGAGATGCAAACAACAAGTCTACGCAGCCCCAAACCGAAACCGATGAAAACGTTTAGAAGAGGCCTACGGTCAACTTTGGACATGACAGGCTTTTTGATGATGATGATGTGATGATGATTCTTAACGTGGGTTTTATCAAAATTGATAGGTTCGGAAAGAAAGAAATCTAACAATTCAGAGATTTCGAAAATTCAAATCGTGCCGAAATCCACACAAGTACCAAGAAGACTAGAGTAGTAGACTCATAATGTCGCCGTCATTTATGGGATTCCAAAAATAAATAATGAAAATTATGGCTCCTTACAAAATTGTCTGCAAACATAAAAATGGTCGACATTTATTAGATCGTTCTTCAAATGGTAAAAAAATGTATCACGACATCTTAAGTCACATGGAGACAAACGCTTCAACATATTTCATGCTTCAAAATCTTAAATTGTTCTTCAGATGTCTAGAACTGTAACATTTTGTAACTTTTACTTTTACAGCTAACATTTCATTCATTGTATTGTTCATTGTTGGCATAATCCCCAACTTTGTTATGCCACCAAATCTGTCCGCCACACCGGCATTCACATAAGCGAATCTTCAACAACTGACAACAATCACAATAAAAGATTCAATAAAGCAAAATGATTCAATTGTATCTGTGTTTTTTTATTATTATGAAGCAACAAACAATTAAGTGATTTCATTACACATTTATTCTATACACTGCCTTACTCTTTCTTTCTACGACGAGCGATGCGATAAATAGATACTTTCCAATTGAATATGAGACAGAAACGGAAGGAAAAAATGAGACAATGAATGAAGTAATAAAAGTAACCATTGTGAAGGAACCGTGAACTCACAAAACAAAACCAAATGGGTCTTTGTGGTCGTATATTCGTACATTTATTGCATTTTAAGAATAACTAGGAAAAGATGTAGGAAGTACTTTGTGACAGAAAGGGAGCCGCCAAATCTAGTAACCTTAATGATATGACGAAAGTACAGAGAATAGCATACACTGGAACTATCCGCGTGTTAGAAACAACGCCAACAGCGGAATCGGAAGCAATTCTTAAATTTCTTCACTCTTTAATAGCAGAATCGAGAAATTAATGTCTCATTGTGTCTCATTCTGCTAGCGGCTATTTACATTCAACAAGTACATATTCTGAACTAGGGATGCACGATGTTCATCGATGTTCACAAAACATAAAGGCCAGTGCCTTTACATAAGGCCAGTGTTTTTTTACTTTTTAACTTACGAATTTCAAAAAGTGAAGATTACAATTTTTGTAATTTTTATAATTTTTATAATTTTTATTAAAATCTCTGAGTTAAGTCAGAAGGTCTAGGGCGCTTCAGTCTTCTTTTTCTGGTTATTTCTTGTAGCGGGAGAAAGTTGACTTCGTTCTTATCGTGGATAAGTAACCGGATTTTGTATTTTCTGCTTACTTAGTTTTGGCGCTACAGTTCGAGGTGAACCTGGGCCTGCTTCTCGCAACCATTTGTGTGTGCGTGTTATATTTTTGCACGAATGGAGGGGACCTACAGTTTTTTGCCGACTCCGAACGGCGAGTTGAGAAGCTCAATCGTGACAAATGATACTCTTTGATGCTTGTCAGACATTCGAAAGAGGTGGGCACTGTGAAAAACTTTTAGGTGTTTGCGGCGGGATTCGAACCCAAGACCGCTGGCTCAGTAGTCCGACGCACTAACCATTTGCGCTACGGTGCCGACCGTATTTTCTGCTTGTCTTTTGTATTTCTTCCATTACTGTCGCTATTTTGATAAAAGAAATCTATATATATAAAAATGAATTGATATTTTTGTGCGTTTACTTTTCACGCCTAAACCGCTGAACCGATTGCAATACTATTTGGTCAGGAGATAGTCTGGGACCTGAGGAAGGCCATAGACTTAAAAACCGCCCGCTAGGTGGCGCTGGAGTCAAGTTATTGACAAAAACTCTTCACGCCTAAACTGCTGAACCGATTGTAATGTAATTTGACAAGGAGATAGTCTGGGACATGAGAAAGGAGATAGGTGTAAAAACCGCACGCTAGGTGGCGCTAGAGTCAAGTTATTGACAACATCTTTTCACGCCTATACCGCTGAACCGATCGCAATGTAATTTGACAAAGAGTTAGTCTGCGACCTGGGGAAGGACATAGGCATTAAAACCGCCAGCTAGGTGGCGCTGGAGTCAAGTTATTAAAAAAACTTTTCTCGCCTAAACCGCTGAACCGATTGTAAAGTAATTTGGCAAAGAGATAGTTTGGGACCTGAGGAAGGATAAATAAGAATAAACTAAGGATCTGGACCCGATAGGTGGCGCTGGAGTCGTATTAAGGGAAAGAAACAAAAAAAGTTAATGGTGACATTCTGATTGACTTTACATTGCATTAAACACGAGAAACGAAAAACGCCATAAAATTTTCTGAGGAAATAGACATACATATGTATGTAAGTAGTGCATGCAATGGCATGGTATGATTACTATTACAGTGCAATGCAAAACCCCATACCTCACGTGTAACAGTACAAAAACTCTTTTATTTGGGATTGAAAATACTTCCCCATCCACGGTACTGTCCTGATGTTTCAGTCAGTCTAAAGTTATTTAGCTACCAGATACTCTTCCGATACCAAGCAAAAAGCCATAAAATCCTTTAAAGATATTATTTAGTTGAAAATTCAGAAATTCTTGAAAATATTTATACTTGACGTTTGAAGTCGGAAGAGCGATGAAGATTCAAACCCCTTTCATTTTGATAAAAGATAAAAGTATAAAAAAGTATTATTCGATTTTAAGTGTTTGTTACTTAATCGAACATTTAATTTAGTACAACCAAATAATAGAAAAATTATGCAGTTGTTCATTCACACGTTGAACATTTGGTGTGGTTTGTCCGATTTTGCGGGTCTTATTTCTATTCAGAACCACATTACTAGAACAGTGTTTTACCTAATAAGTAACGCGACTATTTTAGTACACGGACGAAGCCTGGCGGGGCAGAAGACAAACAGACAGATTGATAGATAGATAGACAAACAGGTAGACAGATAGATAGACAAACAGACAGATAGATAGATAGATAGACAGACAGGTAGACAGACAGATAGACAGACATATAGACAAACAGGCAGACAGACAGATAGATAGATAGATAGATCGACTGACAGACAGACAGATAGATAGATAGATAGACAGACAGACAGATAGACAGGCAGACAGACAGACAGACATACAGACAGACAGACAGACAGACAGACAGACAGATAGACAGACAGATAGATAGATAGATAGATAGATAGATAGATAGATGGATAGATAGATAGACAGACAGACAGACAGATTGACAGATAGATAGACAGACAAGCAGATAGATAGACAAACATATAGGCAAATAGAAAAAACAAATGGAAATTGAAGTTGAAAAATAGAATAGCCAGTGATTGCATCCTTTTATGTACTTCCTTTCTATCATACTTCATACCCGAATAACTAAGCGCGCGGGGAAATTTTGAGAAGATAGGTGAAGCGAAGCGCACCGGGTTCCGCTAGTTTTTAATAAAAGAAATAACGTTGCCGATAGTGGAATGCGAATAGTAAAAATGTGCAACGAAGCACTTAAAAGTAAAGAAAATGCCGAATTCGGCCTTATTTCGCTCGGCTTTATTCCACGGTACCCCTGTGTTCTTCGAAAAAATTATAAGTGGGAAATAATTTCACAATATTTCTGGTTAAATTATTGCCCACCTTCAGTGAGAAATAACTTCACATCAAAAATGTGCATTTATTTTCCACTGGATGTGAAGTTATTTTCCATGTGAAGTTATTGCCTGTGAAGTTATTTCCCTGCACCGTTCCCGGGTACTATGCTTTCAAGCATAGATTGAATTTTTTTTTTTTTTTCAAATTAATCCGGTATTGGTTACTGAAATTAAGCGGGAAAATTGATTATTTGCGGTCGGTACTTATTGTATGCCAGTAACACCGTGCGTTCGTCGTGGCGACGTTTTTATGTATACAAATTTGGTATCTGCGAGCATTCATCATTTAAACATTTCACCCTGGGGTATAGATTCTCACATCCAATACCACTTTGCTATAAATTCAGAACTTCCATGAGACTGGCTCTGCATTGAGAAAAAATCTGGTGACAGCACGAAGATGGCCGCGACACCTGAAAACGTCCAAGCTGCTTGCCAATTGAGCGGAGCTACTGCCGATCTGCAGTCTCTTGGGATTTTTTCAGATTCTTCGGTAAACTTACTTTAGGTGGCGCTCAACTGGGGGTGAACCTGGACCTGCTTCTGGCGTTGTCTATGCGTGTTATATTTTTGCACGAATGGATAGGTCCTACAGTTATTTTTTCCGAATGTCTGTGATAGGGCCCTACTTTTTCGATTGAAATGGGAGAGCAACGTTCTTTGATCATGTTACGTGAATTTCTCGTCCCGGATGTTCATATAACTCGTCGAATTGTATTGGTTCAGTAAGATGCAGCAATAGCTTATAGGTACTTCGATTGAGTTCATGACCAAAGTTTAAGGTTTACGTTCAAAGCTAGGTTAACATGGATAAGCAACGTATTCTGGTTAAATTGAAGAACGGCATGGGACACGTTGGAGATATTGATTAGAATGCTTCCTTGAAATAATCCGAACTCGAATCAACTCAGCATTCCAAAGAAAGTCCTATTTTTTCCTCAAGTGGTTCCACATGATAAATAAAATCTTCGCTATGCGAAAGGTGTGAGTTTATATGTACTAGTATGTAGGCTCTAGCAACAACTCTAACTTGTATTTCATTTTCCGTGAATTCCACTTCCCCATTTTGACTGACTTGACGAGAATTTGATTTACTTATCTTTACTTTAATTTTGCTCTTGTCCCAAAGCAACCTGTGTAATTTACACAGAAACGTTCTAAAATTAGAATGTTTACACGAAATATGCAAATAAATGTAAGTACCTACTTCTATCTTCTACAGAGACTGATCTGTGTCACCAAAATTAGACCACGTCTGCAAATTTATAAGTGGGCAAGTATACAAGACAAATTAATCCTCGGCATGATTCATGTAACTACTTCAACTACCATTCATTTTATACCCATACCTTCGATGTTCTTTTCTGTTTGTCTTTTTATTACCTGAATTAATCCAATTATTCGTTTTTGAGGTTAAATTCGCAAGAATTGTTTTGACCAGAGGTGTGCTTGGAAAGCTGTGGAATGCAAAAAAAGAATCGGCAGGCGTATTCAAAATGGCGTATTCAAAGTTGTTTTGAAGAAATTGCTTTAACTCCGGTATCTTTAAGTAATTAATTAATACAATTTTTTGGGATTGATTGACTTTCTTGAGTAAAAGTTCTCATTCATAACTATCGGACGGTACAAGAAGAATCAAAATTCTTATGTATACGGATGTCAAAGTAGTGATTTCTGACTCCACAGGGTTTCAATCAAGACTATTGAACGAAATTGAATTGAATCTCAGATAGTCTGAGTACTTTTTTTTTCAGAAACCTAGCCCGAAATATGTAATATGTTCTACACAAAACTTCAAGTTGCATAATAACATAGCTGTAGTAGATTGAGTACCGGGACACTTAGCCCTGTAAGGATCCATTGTGATAACCAAGATCTTGGGGATACTTATGAAAACCATTCGGAGTTTTGTATTAAGCGAGATATGCAAAAAGCTCGCTGCTCCCGCCAGGACGGTAATGACCTCACCGAGACATTCGATGTCAAAAAATAATTCAGACAAGGTGACGCGCTGTCATGCGACTTCTTCAACATCATACTTGAAAGAATTGTTCGAAACTCACAAGCCAACACACAAGGAACGATCTTTCAAAATTCCGACGATATTGACAGCACAGCGAGCTGTCACCGCTCCGTTTGGGAGTATGGAAATGGAAACGGCTAAAATGGGTTTAACGGTAAACAAAGGCAGATCAAAGTATATGCTGTCAACAAAAAAGGGGCACCTAACATCGACGAATTGGACAGAAGGTCACAATAGACAGCTACAACTTCGAGGTAGTAAAGGACTTTGTCTACCTCGGCTCTGTCATAACTTCAAAAAATTACATCTCGTCGGAAATCAAACAGAGGATTACTCTTGCCAATCGCTGTTTCTTTGGGCTAAGAAGGCAATTGAGTAGTAAAGCCCTTTCTCGATCTACTAAGGAAACTATATAAAAGACCCTTATCATCCCAGTCTTGCTATAGGGAGCTGAAGCATGGACTTTACCGAAAGCGGATGAAGATATCCTTGGTTGCTTTGAGAGAAAAATCCTCCGTAAGATATTCGGTCCCGTTTGCGTTAACGGATTTTGGAGGAGAAGACTCAGCCACAAACTGTACAGCTCGTACAGTGAAATCGAACTGGTCAAAAAAACTGCACATTGGGCGTTTAAGATAGCTAAGACATGTAGAGTGAATGGACATCAACGCTCCGGCTCGGAGAATATTCGGTTCTAACCCGGAAGGTCAGCACATCAGAGGGCGTCCTCGCCTAAGGTGGCGCGCATAAGTGGAAAAGGACCTCAATCAACTTGGAGTGCGCAACAAGAGGCACCTACCGAAGGGGTTGTTGCGTGAGGTCTTGGTCCACCATGGATTGTAGCGACACCTAAGTAAGTTAGTACGTTAGTTAAGCCATCTCTATAGAAGATGAACAATAGTTGGAGGTAGTCCCAGAAAATGATAATATCGTTTCAGATATATTGTTTTATTCCTCAGATAGGTGGAATCTATTTTATATTTTGTGATCCTATCCGAAATTATTTTACAAGCCTTCTCATAAGTACTTCAACAAGCTGCTGTGAACTTTATTCCCTGTACTTTCTGATAAAAAAAAAATCATACAATCCCTTTCAATTAGTTCAGTGCAAGCAGGTACATAATGTAGGTTGGAATTCATCAGCTATCAAATTTATTGTCGGTTACGTAAAAGCAGCTCCGAAAAGGTCACTTCTCAATTAATTAACTGAACTCTTCTGGATTTATTATTCTTCTGTTTGAAACATTCACAGTACTCGGTGCCCTCTGCTTCTTCAACTACAAATCTCAAGTACGCACCTAAACGTACTCTGTTATGCATCTGGAACTCGGATCATAGTATGTGGGACCTACATCGACATTCCAAGATATACAGTGCCGTTCGAAAAATGTTGCTCGAACTATTTTTTTCGAATTATAATTATTGCAGTTTTTTTTTTATTTATTTTTATTGCTTCATATAAATATTTTCCATTTAATCAGTACTTTGTTGGACGGACCACTTCTTGCTTTTATAACTGCTGCACATCTGCGATTCATTGACTCAGATATGTATTTCCATGTTGATGCTGGTATGTTGTTCCAAAGTCGAATTAGTAAAAGTAAAAGGACTCCTTTGTAATCTTACGTTTCATAATTGACCAGATATTCTCAATTGGATTTAGGTCTGGGCTGTAGCGAGGACAGTTTAGCATACCAATATTGTTTTCTTCGAAGTACTTTTTAACTTAAGAAATAAAACAAAAATATACAAATGTAGTTTCTAATCATAAATATTGAAGCTTATTTTAAAGCTACGAATTAATATTTTATTAAAAAGACATTTTTGGCTCGCTCTTTCCTTTGGTTATTTTTGCCTAGGAATCCTTTCATCTCCAGCATGCAGCTTAATCTTGGATTCGTCGGAAAAGATAACATCGTTATTTTCTGTATCTCTTGCCGCTGGTGGGGGAAAACAATAGAAAAAGCTCGAAGAACCAAATGTAAATAAATACTACTTGGGTGAGGGTTTGTAAGACTATGATTTTATTTCCAATTTTTCTCTCCTTTTATACAATTTTCTTACTCTAAGTTTCAACTAATTTACTAGGTATCTAATCTATTTTAGTTAAGTACGCCGAATGCGCACATCTGCTCCTTTAAAGGAGAATTTGACATACAGGCTATTTTTATTTACTTATTGATAAGTGGACTGCGCACATCTGCTCCTCGAATAGGACGATGTGTGCGGTCGGTCTGAATATAAAGGTGTTCATGTATGAACAGTTGGCCTTCCTGAACCTTTAATTCAGCTGGTAGTCCCGGTCTCACGAATATATTTATTTAAATTCCATGCCACAGTTTGTTGAGCAACGTAAAGTCTTTCAGAAATTTGCCGGGTTGTCAAATTAAGACGTGACGGTCACAAAAATTTGGATTTGAAATCCGAACTGCTTTTCCTATTTTTTGCTTTTTAAATTACTTTGGTTCGTCTTGGACGGCTATCACGAGCTAAATGCACCTCTCATTCATAAATGCATCGGATGTGTGCATTAGCAGAATTGTCCAATGTCGTGAGGATGCTATGCAGGGTTTGCACTTAAGAGGGTGGTTCTTAACGAGGTTTCACTGTAATCAAATAACATTTTCCTACCTAGTGCAAAACAAACATCGGAACTCAACAAATTCAAAGAACTGCCACTCGAAAGTGTAAAGAAAGGTTTGAGCAACATTTTTCAAACGGCACTGTATAAAATACATCCACAGCTGTGTTGAATGAAATGTCCATTTCGAGAAATTAATAAATTGACTGGATAACATGCAATGACACACGGACACGACTTATCCCAAATGACATGTGCCAGTGCTTACACTCTTTTCAAAATGTGTCATCGATATTGTCGTGATTTGAGAGATTTCCAGATGTCCCATGAAAAGGATATGAAAACCACAAACGAAATTTATCATTTCGTGACAGGCATGTCAGGCATCTCTACTTAACGAACTCCGTGATGGATGGAGTTTCATTCTTTCTCGCGGAAATGAGAGACTCAGGGACTGAGACCAAAAATAAAACTTAATCCTTGATATTTCCTTCTTCCAAAAAAAAAAAGAGAGAAAATATTAGACTCATTCACATGCAATTTCATTAAAATCAAATTAACGTCTCATTTCTTTTGATTAAGGTGCACGAGCGCAAGCAACTTTTTGTGTTGCTCTCGGCAGCACGTGTTGACGATTTGTTATGCTCAAAGTTTTCTGTTTTTGTTATTGTTTGCTCGTAATAATACCTGTGTAGTGTATACCTATGCCAATGAAGAAAAAAACTGGCTGGGACTGTTTCTTTGGATATTATTTTAAATTTATCCTGTTCCCTTGTTTGAAATATTTTTTTTCTCATTTTTACCATGTCACTTGATTCTCACACGTGTTTCGTTGGAGTTTGGCATAGGAAAGTGTGTTCCCACTTAACTTATTGCAGGGGATTATATGAATGTCTGGGCTTTGTGCATGGTAATAGCATGTAGATTAAGATTCATCTCCGAAGAGAACTACATAGCAGGCAAATTTCAATGTTTAACTACCGGAACACATGCCTTGCCATACGGTTAGGGTTGAAATGATGGTAATAAGAATAAAATTAAATGTTTGAAGTCAGGGCACGTGGGTGGTACAACGGTTCAGTTTATAGTCGACTAAAATAGGATTACAAACATTTCAATTTAAATGTGTAGAAAGGAAGTTACTTTTTGCAACTATTATACAAGTAGCTGTGTTCGAGTGAGGTGTAAAACAGGAAGGAGTTTAAGTTATGCATACATCCATATACATATGTTAGCTTCTCATAAAGTTGTCTTAGTTTGTGGACTTAAAGAAGACATTTGATATGGTTGATCATAGTATTCCGACGATTTATCTATGATTCGTTCGCATCTTATTTGAATGACAGCGAAGAAAAAGCTAACTCATCCTTCTTTTATATGCCTGCATCACGCGGTCTGCTCTCCTACAACACCAGGTACCAAAGTTGATCCATCGCGATCCTCGAAGAATATATCCTAGGAAGGCTATTCTAATTTCTGCCCTGCTAAGTCTAGGGATTTCAGTAGTTCTTTTCCGGTCCTACTGATTAAGAATCTTTTTGTTTTTTTTTTCATATTACCAGAAGGGTTGGAGTCATGTCAACAAAGACGCACCCTTATTTTTCAACGCCCCACTTTACCAGCCTTTAATTTTTGAATTTTTCAAAAAAAAAAGTTTTTTTATTTTTTTTTTGTATTGTTAAAATATTAATAAATATCTAATAAAAGACTAACTAGTAAAAATGTACTTTGTTTTTTTTATAGAATTTTAAAAAACACCCAAAATTCGAACCGCTAGACTAGAATACCACCTTAAAGCATTCACTACATGACAATGACACTTAGGTTTTTTTGGTTTTCGAAAGCTCAAAGCCCCCGAAACTTGATAAGTATATTATTTAATGAAATTCCACCACCAATCGATCATCCTAATGACACATTAAGTTTTTTGTTGTTTAACGTTTTCGAAACAAATTTTCCAAATGTAGGTAGATGTAGGTACTGTAGAAACTCCAACGGGATAGCAAACATTGCACTCCAAACATGACAGGATAATCGACGGATTGCATGGTAGCAATCCATCTCATGAGCTTGCTACCCACGTGGAATCAGTTGAAAACCAGTCCATCAAAGCCAAAGCCATGTACCACCACAAACCGCGCGCTCATGGATGACGAACCATTTTATGCTCAGGCAGCAATTAGCGATATAATACCCGTTAGCGAGAATCATTTCTGCTAGAAAATGCATAGGAAAACTAAACCTGATTTGCAACCACAACAAAATTTCCATCACTTTGAGACTGGAAAGGACGAAACGATGGGCAAATTTGCAGCAGAACAGAGGCTTGATAGGATGTGTGGAAGCGGTTCAAGTGCGAGCAAAGTGCAGAGCGTCATTAGATTAATTTTTTTCTATTCTCGGTATCTATTCAATTTAATTATATTATATTTAACCAAGAGTACTCGTAAATGGAGAACTGTTATACTGATAGTTAATTTCGTACAGATTTTGTTGATACTATATGCAATATTGAGATGACGAGTGATGATTTACACATCAATGGGGAATCGGGGGTGGTTGTGTACTGTCCGGATATTTCAATTAATATTTATGAATTTACTTACTTACTTAGTTGGCGCTACAGCTCGAGGTGAACCTGGGCCTGCTTCTCGCAACCATTTGTGTGTGCGTGTTATATTTTTGTACGAATGGAAGGGACCTACAGTTTTTTGCCGACTCCGAACGGCGAGTTGAGAAGCTCAATCGTGACAAATGATACTCTTTGATGCTTGTCAGACATTCGAAAGAGGTGGGCACTGTGAAAAACTTTTTTTTTAGGTGTTTGCGGTGGGATTCGAACCCAAGACCGCTGGCTCAGTAGTCCGACGCACTAACCACTTGCGCTACGGTGCCCATTTACCTTTAAACTTTTGTGACTCTCTTCCAGGTAGACGATTTCGTAATACACATGGTCCTGCCCAGACAGTCAAGCTACATGTAAACCTTAAAGGGTCTGTATGGTAATTTTGCTCTGGGAACCTGGATACTACGATACCAGGGAATGAAAATTTGACGCACTGGCTGCGGAAGATGTGGATTAGTTTACCAAAAGTCACGCACTTATATGGAAGCAACAACAAACAGGCAAAACTGTCAAAGCCACGATAAAGTTACCTAGTTATCACCTGGCTTAATCATGGTAAAACTAAAACTGATAGTCGGGTAATAGACTGGCTGCATGAACTTTATCGAATACTTCTGAAGTATTCGGGCATATGTTATTCTTGCAAGACTTGAATTTTTTAACATTTGTGCGGTAAAGTGTTGCCAACAAAAACAAAAGACAGTGTGACAGCTTACAGTTTAGGACTATTAAAAAACGAGTGCTTCACGAAAGATCCACGCGTTTTCATTATTGAGCAATATTTTTAAATAAAATGGCGGTTTATTGAATAGGTTATGAAAACAGAATCGTCTTCAGCGATTAGGCTCATTTTCATCGTGATGTCTTTGTTAATCGTTAAAATTGTCGAATTTGTTGTTCAGAAAATCTACGAGTTATTGTGAACCAAATAATACCAATAGAAACAATAAAGTACAAAATCTCTGCGTAAGTACTACAACAGGCTAATGAAAGATGGCGGAAGCTTGATACGTGTAGTCACGTCAAGCAGACTTTTTTTAGTATTAAATATTTATTTATTCGTTAGGTTTATAGTACGTTAGAACTTTTAAGTTGTACATACAATAATTATGTTACAGAGCTAAATTTAAGTACATTCAACTCGTTATATAATGCTAAATCGACTCAATACTCACAGTGTGCATGCATGAACTCAATATGTGAATGTGTGAACCTAAATGCGTGAATGTGTGTACTGACAACAGAACAAAGTCTTTGTCAAACGATTGTCAACGGCGATGACAGTTTCTCTACATTTTCTCTATGATTTAACCAATGAAAATGCCTACTCTCAATATGTGAATGCGTGAACTTAAATGCGAGAATGTGTGAAGTGCCTAACTCTTTAACTTAAACGACGAGCTAAACACTCTACTTCGAGTTTAAACGAGCACTGTGAAAATGAAAAAAATTTAAACGGCAGTTTAAACCAAAACGAGAGTTTAAACTCTCACTGTGAAACTGGGCATAAGACGGGTTGTAACTTCGCATTATTTTTATGGTAGAGCTGCCCAACCATTAATTTCTGACATCATTAAAAAAAACTTGCTTTTGCCAAAGAATATATTGACAAAGCGCGACATATTAAAAATGAAGGGCTAGTGAAATTTCACTTTCCTGCAACGTCTTCCCAGATGATTTCCATATAGCAAAAACATATACATACATATAATGTACAGTTATGCTTATATAATTAATTCACATAAACACGATCACACTATCTTCGGTAGAACCAAGTTTTATTAACAAATTCAGATTAATTGGTTAAAATAGAATATTTATAAGTATTTGTAAAGTTCAATTCTTCTTGATTTTTTTGTTTAACAAATCAATAACATAAAAATTTTGCAGATTATATTGCTTTGAGCTCGGTGGCATATAATTAAGTCATTTACTAAAAAAAAATGTTTAAAACTATAAATATACATTAGTTATTATTGTCGATAATAATACATATCCTATTTCGTTGGGACTCAAAAAAACAGGCAGCATATTGACAATAATAGCAAAGTAAAATATTTTATGTGTTCAGTGTATTTTTAACTAGCTTATTTCAGACGAATCTACTCTTAGATTCATTCACAAAAAAAATTAGGACCTATTTATTAAGAAATGGAATGTTGTATCAAACTGCCCCACTCACGGGGTACATTGATACATGTCAGGGGCACCTTTCACAGCCTATTAATCAGTATTTATTGAAAAACCTCAATTAATAAAACAAGTTTTAGTTATTTTTATAACATAAACATATTAATACAACCAGTATTTAAGTATTTGGTAATTCGTGTTAGCTTAGTTGTAAATTAGTTTTAATTTGAAATAAATGCTTTCGCTTTTTAGATAAATCACATAAACAAAATAACTGAAAACAAAGAACTTAGAATATTAAGTATAAAATAAGCAGTCTCCTGATTGTCATAATCAGTTTAAAGATAACTGTAATTAGCATTTTTAATATTTAAGTATTAAGCGTGGGCACCGTAGCGCAAGTGGTTAGTGCGTCGGACTACTGAGCCAGCGGTCTTGGGTTCGAATCCCGCCGCAAACACCTAAAAGTTTTTCACAGTGCCCACCTCTTTCGAATGTCTGACAAGCATAAAAGAATATCATTTGTCACGATTGAGCTTCTCAGTTCGCCGTTCGGAGTCGGCAAAAAACTGTAGGTCCCTTCCATTCGTGCAAAAATATAACACGCACACACAAATGGTTGCGAGAAGCAGGCCCAGGTTCACCTCGAGCTGTAGCGCCAACTAAGTAAGTAAGTAAGTATTAAATCAGCGATACAGTCAGTGTCAGTGTATCAATGTGCCCCGACCGACTTTACAGAAAATAATTATAAAATGCGGTTGACCCAAATGTTTAATAATGAAATTTAACGTAAGTATTAAATTATGAAGGACATATACTCAACAAATAAATTCAAATGAAATTGTTAGCACAAATATGCCAAAAAAAAACTCACTCGAAAGAAACGACAAAAATTTACTTGCGGACATGAGAAAATGCTGGGCCCAAAGGAATGACTGAAAAGGGATGTCGGTTAGATATGTGTTTGCGTTGATATACATGTTGCGTTATGTGCATAGTTGAGCAGCCTCTTGGGTTTGGTTTTCAAATAAGATCGACTGTATCTATGTGCCCCATGTATTAATGTACCCCATCTCCCCCTACTTTGTTTCCTATCCTTTTTGTATCATAACTTCGGTACATCTATCGTCCATAGCCTTGACAAGGGCAACACAATGAGTGGGTGTGATCTTTTCCCACGCCTGTTGAATAACTTGCACAGAGTCCTTGTTTGCAGGTTTTTTTTTTGCAGCAACTACCCTTTTTATGACCGCCCATCAAATTTCTATGGTTTTTTATTGGGACTTTGAGCTACCCACTGAAGGAGATGGACTCTAACCAAGGTTAAACGATCCTGGAGCAATGCTTTGGATTTTTATATTGTTGAAAGATCCATGCTAGTAGCAAATTGTCTGCCAAGTCTATATTTAAATGATTGCTTATGATGTCTTGATACATCTCATCGATCGTTTTTCCATTTATTTGGACAATCGGACAAACGCCGGATGAGGTGAAGTATCCGCAGGCCATCACCGATGAGCCAACAGGCATGACCATTGGTTAACTTATGGTCCAGTTCTTTCGATGGGGGATGCTTTAAATATGGAGTATGACGTTTCCTTACAATGGATGGCTATATGTGCTGGTCTCCCACTCCACTGAGGGAATAATTGTTTTGAATATTGCTCAGTTTTAGGACAACGCAGAAGGATGTTTCGTATCTCAAACGGATCAGGAGTAAATGTATTACCTATTTTTTGTTTTTCAATCCGATACGATTCGAACCCCGCCGCAAACACCTAAAAAAGTTTTTTTCACAGTGCCCACCTCTTCCGAACGCCTGACAAGCATTCAAGAGTATCATTTGTCATGTAAAGCTTCCCAACTCACCGTTCGGAGACGGCAGAAAACTGTAGGCCCCTTCCATTCGTGCAAAAATATAACGCGCACACACAAATGGTTGCGGGAAGCTAGGCTTGATTCTACATAGGACTACTGAAGCCAAATACTTATAACTCAAACATTTATAATGCGATGTGACCACTCCAATAATCGCCTAATAAATCAACTACATGTTTCTTTATAATACCTTTTAATATTCAATGTTATACTTATCATGATTTTTCTTTTTTTTACTTTGTTTACTTTATTTAATTTTTGTTAATTTATTGATAAGTTTATTATTTTGTTAATTAATGAATTGTTATTTATTTACATATTTTTTGTTAATTTATTTATTTGTTATCATTTTTTTTTTGTTATACATATTATTACATTTTTTTCTATTGTTATTTATTTATTTCTTGATTTAATTATTTATTTATTTATTTATTATTATTATTATTATATTATTATTTATTTATTTATTCTTAATTTATTTATTTTCTTTTAATTTATTTATTGTTATGCCCAATTTATTAACTTTTTTTTCTGTAATTGTTAATCAAATTACCCTTTTTCTGTGATATTTTTTTATTTTATTAACACAATATTTATTTATTAATTTTTGTATATATTAAACGACATATATCATTATCTTTATGTACATACATTTTGTTGTAAGCAAAATTCCTTTTTTTTTTAATCAAATTGAGGGTTTTGTACGATTTTTTTTCTCAAAATAAATAAATTCTCAATTAAACAAATACATTTAGAAAATAAGACAATGCTTCAGTAGGAAGATATATACCTAGTAATATCATATCTCTGAATTGTAAGCTGTGCGGTAGTAATCCATTGTATTTTAAAACGAAATAAATATCTATATCTATATATCTACGCCTTGAACGAACGAACTGAGCACTGTATCAACATAATTGAGTCACATTTATGCAAAACATTCATGAAAAAATTTCGACAGAAAAGTGCGTATGTGTCAGCAAAGCCCGGGAGGCCGGTGCTCTTCCATACCACACTTAATAAAAAATTGTCAATTTTTAATCAAGAACTTGTGTTTTCCATCGAAATTACTTCTTACGTGTGTAAACAATTAGTTTAAGAGTATGCAAGTCGTTTCCGGTAATTGTAGCCGCGTCTACTCAAAACTCTGTGTAGCGCCCGACTAAAGAGTTTCCGCGTCGAACTAACATTCAACCAGCTCTCCTACACTAACAGGGCTGCCTAAAGCGGTACTTTTCCAGAAACGATGAGTAGGGAATAAGACACGGGATTTTGCTCTTTTGTTACCATTCCCTTCTCATGGAGATCGAGATTGCTTACACGTGAATTTTGGAAGACATAGTATTAGAAAGACATATTCTACCCGCTCTAAAATCGCTTAGTTTGATCCTATTTATGGAAACCCTAGTGCATTGCCTAAATCATTATATTCCATCAAATAGCCCATTCCCTTGTCATATCACCTACGTGATTCCGAAACCATTATTTTAATATAAAGTTTTCCATAATAGGGATCATATTTCTTCTAGTCACCCAGTGAAATTAAAAGGAAGCGTATCGGAAACCGCTTTTTAAAGTCCCCTGCTTTAAGGGTACCGCCAAAAAAGTTTGAAAACACCCTTTTTTAAATGCTGCCTCTTAAAATCCTGTTTAATCCCACTTTGCCCATTTCTCAGAATCCTACTTTTGTAATTCAACACGTTAAAAATGTAATATTTTTTGTTTTCCATATTGTTTTATAATTAGTTTTTTTTTACAAAGAAATAGAAAAGTTCAATGAAATGGAAAAAAGCCGGAAAATTATAAAAAAAAATAGGAAAAAATGTCAAAATCAGGATTTTACTGTCGTATCACCCGCAATTGAACCTACTGCATAAAAGAACTTTATTTGTTCCATTTATATTTAAATGTATATTTTTACATAAAGCTTCTGAGTTTTATTTCAATTACTTTTTCAGTAGGTACCTAAATGAACATTATTAATTTATTTACATATATGTATTTGTTGAATTGCTATATTTCTTACATTACATTTTTTGTTGATTAAAAAAACATAATACGACATTTAAAAAAAGGTTTGTATATGACAAAACCTCAGTTTCACTTACATATTTCTAAATGTTTGTATAATCTCGCTTTTGCAATCAAATCTATTTGTTTTTTTTTTTTTTAATGGGAAAATTTCGTTGTAATTGATTGCATTAATTTTTTTAAAATAAAACAAATAGTTTTAATTGCAAAAGCGAGATTATAAAAAACGAGAATAAAATAAATCGGATTATAAGAAGCGGGATAGTAAAAATCGGGATTTTAACAAACGGGATTACAAAAAGCGGGATATCGTACCCAACCCGTGTGCTTAGTACGCTTTTGAGTTTTAACATCGTTCATAAACTGTTCACCTGCTAAATTGCTTTGAAGTGGTAAAATCATTAATTAATCCTAGTACCCTAGTAGTAGGGTAAAATGTTACCCCACCGCAATTTTGAAATCGGACAAATTTTTTTCTGCCAAAGTTTAAAACCTGGATTTTTGTGCTACTACTACAAATTATGTCCTAAGACCATTTTTAACGTTTCCAACGATCTGGGAGCACTCCATATGTTTTTGTCCATATATATTTTTTTTTTGTTTTCAAAAGTCTTCAATTTATTTTCAAGCTATTTTCATTTATTTATTTAATTTTTATCTGTCTGGGCATTGCTTTTTATGCCATTTTTGTTGACAACTGTTTGCTCTTCGTAAGATGTCATGGAATTCAAGGATTCCAACCTATAATGCTAGATGCCAGCTTATTGATCTTAAGCAATTGCACATAAGAAGAACTTATTATTCCGTTCTTTTTGCTCATGATGTCATAACTGCTCGCATTGATTGTCCGGTTTTACTTTCTATGTTTAGTGTATATACCCCATCTCGTTGTTTGCGACCTAGGGATTTCTTTTATGTTTCGAGACATAGTACGAACTATGGAAAAAATGATCCTGTAAATAATGCTTGTTTAAATTATAATTTAGCCGCTAATGCTATTGATTTTAACTATTGAGTAGAGCGATTTGTAAAAAAACAATTCTTAATTATTTTAATGTACTTTAATTTATTTTTTATTAATTTATTCTTATATATTATTTTTGTTATTATTAGTATTGTTATAATCGGTAGTCTTAAAAAGCATGTATATGTACTTGAAAGACGAAATAAATAAATAAATAAATAAATTAAAAGCAGTCCATTTCGTGCTAAATTACAAAAAAGATTTGGTCTATAAAAGAATCACGATTAATTTCATGTGAATAATCTTGCCACATGTAGCCCTCATTTACCCTTTACTTACGTTTTCTTATTCGTGGGGTAAAATTTTACCCCAGGCTTTAAAACTTGTTAATGGCAGGTCCATTGTACTGTAAACATGTAAAACTGATAAGAAAAGTTCTTTCTTTCTCTGTTTCTACTTTCTAGTCACCAGGTGGTCACTATGAACTTATTGCCGTAACGTATATAATAGAAATTAGGCGTGTTTATTTTGTAACCTGTATAGGTTAAACATGTTTCAGCAGCATATTTACCCATGTAAAATACAACAAAACCTTACCCTGGATAATTATCGATTCTTATTTTTAATCTGAAAGCTTTTTCGAAATCTATATACCTATGTAGGTTACAAAAAAAAAAAAAAAAACACGCCTATTAATATTTCAACATACACATGGTACATGTCATGTAGACACTAAGATCCATAGAATTAATAATTAAATTACTAAACTATTGAACAACACTTAAATGTTTGCAGACTACTGACAGAATTCCAAAAGGCCCATTTCAATATTAAACTTGTACAATTATAATTGCAAATACATAAAAGTGAAACAAAGCAAACCAAAAAAGCTCTTAAAAATATTACAAAACTTTATCGTTTGCTTCTGAAGTGCGAAATTATTTTGCTGTTATAAAACACGAAACGTTTTTAAGTATCAATAATCAACATACTTTGTTAACGTTTAAGTATTAAACTTTCATACAAAATGTGAGTTTATTTCAAGATCAAAAGACAAAAGTGATTAATGACAGAATAATCATTCTTAAGTTGCCATGCTATAAATATAAATCCTTCTTTGCATTTATAAAATACTTACATGTGTAGGTACGAGTTCATACCTTTCCACACTTCAATAAAAAGTAAAGGGCACCCGCGACACGGGGCTCTTAACTGTTGTATAGGTTATTGTAAGAAAAAGTTTTCCATTTTATTTAAGTTTTAAAAAAGTGCTTTTACAGGGTGGATGCAGAGCTAAATTCGCTGTTTGTTGGCAAGATATCAAAAATGATTTGTGAGATTTCGAATACGGTGTCGTTCAGTGAATCCGTTTTTTTATTTATGGAAGAAGGTTTAGTCGAGTTTGCGTCACCGGACCGTTTTGATAGAAAATGCCGAAAAATGTAACGTGTTTCCCAGTAGGTACTTCAAACCAATATCCCTTTCAAAACCCTTGCAGAGGTCGAAAACGGTCGTGTTTTTTGAAGAAAAAGCACAAACACAACATAACCTCTAGGTAGATATGTAGAAGTGGTGGTCTTGATGGAAGGACATCCAATTAGCATAAAAGGGCGTCGTTTTGATACCACATCCTCAGGTGAGCCGTTTATTCGGATATTTGAGATATTTATATCCACCCTGTCCCATAACCTCCAATCAAAGGGGATTTGTTTTTTTCGAATTTCATACATATAATTGAAAAAATGTTACAGACTTTTGGAGATATGTACCTCTTATTTTACTATTTTTTGGATACCTTTATCTTCTCAATCATACAATCGTACATTGTACGAGTATCTTGGCATTTTAGTTTTGTAAACTTTGACCCCAAATTGTAAGCTGAGATAAGTTTATAAATCTCAAGATCTCTTCAAAACCAATACTTACTCCTTAATGTAAATAATCAAAAATATCCTCTCTCAACTTGTACACTTTCTGCGAACTTATATAGAAAAAAGGATTCCTACGTTCAATGATATGTGTCACTGTCAATCCGAAATGTCCCCCCTAAGTCATTCCAGAATTAACTTTCGAATTTGAAATGTATTTTGTATGTTCAGTTTGTTCTCCCACCGTGGTATATGGATGAATACATATATGTATGTGTTGTAAAACATCGCCACACTTTCAACTTTGGTCATAAATTGTTATGCTCTTGGAGGCCTTTTTTTGTTATTAATTTCCACCGCTGTATACAAGTATAATATTACGTCAAACAGTATAAATTAATTCAATAACATTTATTTTTAACCAACTGAAAAAGAAAGAGACGAAGAGGCCTTTAGAAGCAGTAACAATAAAAAAGAGTTTCATCCTAAGTGAATTCAAATTTATTACAATTTCCAAAACGATAAATATGGTATACTTGGCATCACTTGCTTAAATTTCTCAAAGAATTTAGCTTTCGATTTTGGGTAACGGGAAGTGGCCAATGGGATTGGCAAAGCACATCTGCGACCCCTGGGATCAGACACATTAATAGAGTAAGAGGTGTAGTTGTCAGCCGGCCTTAAGAAGAGTGTGTATTTTTTAGAGTGGAATATCATTTAAAACAAGTAAAATAACGAATATGTGTTTAAAGAATTTTAAAGTTTAAAGAAGTTTACTAGTATTTATTGCACTCATTCACTCGAACAATAATTTTTATAGTTTTCAAATATTTTTATTTCCATAAGATTTCTCTTTTAACTGTCAGTTGGGCATCCGCTGTGAGTTGCAATTTTTTTGCCTTCAACTGTCAACTGGTTAACACGTTTAGTCAGCGCGACGGGTACCCCTTTGTATTTTCAATGGGGTGAGACAAATATAGGAAGAGTTATGTATATAAAGGGAAAGAAACATTATCTAGGTTGAATTTAACTCAGTTCAGAATCTATATTTAGAAAGTTGCTGTTTATTTTAACTTAATTATCCATTCTTTGAGCAAGAATGACATTTGTTTATAGTCGTATTATGCTGGTCGCAGATTAACTGTTCGCAAAAGTTGCCGCATTTTCTAGTTTTTTGTCTGGGCTTACGTTGCTCCGAGCAAATATGGCATGCTCCTTGAATTTTGAACCGTCCATAGGATCCCTGTGGTGTTATCGGTACGAACGTATGTTCTCATCAAGCATAGCTTCAAAGCTATTTTTTGTGTTGAAGTTGCGGTGAATAAGATGATTTTTGAATCATTCTTGAATATTCAGCATACAAAGCTGCTTTCCCAGCCTTTGCAGGAATTCGCGTCGGTTATCATTTCTAATTGCAGCTTCCTTGTTATGTTGAGTACGAAAAAGGTAGGACGCCAATACACATATTATCAAATATGGCAACTGGCCATCGTTTTGCAGTAAAATGACTAACCATTTTATCATCATCAACACCACCTTTAGAGCTATTGTAGTATTTTATGATGTCTGGCTTATGTTTATCATCCGATATAGCATTGTCGTGGTGCATTGTGAATAAAAGAAACGATGGTTTTGTTTCCCATGCATGTTTCCCTTTATTAGCACGTAAGATTCTAACCAACGTAAGGTTTTTTTGAGAAGATAATCGGTGAGATCCAAAGAAGTAAAAAAGTTGTGCATCATAATATTACGGCCGGATCCTTCGTATTGACGAACTAACGCTTTCCTCCACTATCAAATCTAGCCCACAAGTCTCGAATCGGTGCAGCTTTGTCTTCTATCACTCAATGAATTCACTTTACGCAGTTTTCAAATCGGATAGATCGATTTATGGCCCAAAACCTATTGATGCTCATAGTAGCAATATAAAGGCAATGCTGTTACTTTCCAGAGCTCTACTAACGGTTCACTATTGAAATGATGAGTACCAGCTGTTATAAGTATTTCAAGATAGCCATTGGGCTTCTGCAATGCACATATCCTTCAAACTTTAAGCTCCCGCGTAGGATTGTTCACGTTCATTGCGCTGAAAATAACTAATTCCAATTTGATATTACTTACATAAAAAAATATACACATATGAGCTCTGTAATATAAATCGGGGTACCCGGGACTACATCGCATATAACTCCGTATTAGCTTTGAATAATAAATTTTATAAAATTAATGGATTATATTTATTTATTTTAAATTGAATAGGCCATTCGAAGCAGAATTCAATTTCAAGAATGTACTGAAAATATTGTTATGTAGTCATTTGGGCGAAATGAGTTTTATATTGGTTCAATTTTCAAAAGGATACCCGGGTACCCTCGAATTGATGCGAAGGTTAAAAGTAGTTTCCAGATCCAAATGTAGTCATCGCTTTTAATTCTAAAAATCCTGACAAAGCCCATGAAAAAATTGAAAATAACTGACGCACACACATGAATTACGGTACTTCTTTGATACTTTTGAACCAAGATGAACGCCGATGAACTGAGACAAGTATACAGACAAATGTTTTTCTCCTACCCAATCCTGATAAAAAAAACAAAGAATGCCGCCGTCTTCTTATCTCGAACAACAAATTGTGTACAATATTTGACATTTTTTTCAACTCCCGTACAAGACGACAGATGTCTGAACTGAAGGAATCACTCTTCGTATTGTTTTAAAAAGAATTAAAGCTACAGCCAGACAATCTCCAATCATAAATGTTTTCTTTAAAAAGGGATTCATTTTCATGTGTTTCGGTGTTTGTATGAAACTTTTTCTTACTGTTGCCGTATCGGGTTAACTTTGTTGTTTAGATTATTTTCTTTTGGGGCTGTTAAGTTACTGAAAACTTTTAAATTGGTTCACCATCTGTTTCGTGTTATTATGAGTACTTTGTTTTGGTTTACTGCTAGCTCTGGGCTCTTACGATAGGAAATATTGAAATGAAGCAAAAACCTCAAAATGCTTAAACCACTATTCTGATTTCAACCTAAAAGGGGTGCAGAGACAGAGAAGTGACAATGTGTTGTTATGGTTTAGTTGACATTTGACATTAAGTGCCTACGTAGCAAATTTGGAATTGCTGTGACATTCAACAACATATTGTGTGTTTCTTTCTTAGTTCAGAGATTGTTTTGTCATAAAAAAAAGTTTGGTAGTTATTTTTAGGCTAAGACCCATCAGAGAGTAACACTAGAATTAGCTCTTGCTGACAGATAACATTTATAATGGGGGATTCGATCTTTTCACCTGACACAAAACTGTTTTATCGATCTGACTGTATTATGGTCTGAAAAATTTGAGTTCACCACTCATCGTATTCACCAGACGAAGTGCAATTCGTGGTGAATATCATGGCACGATATTCAATTTTATCCATTTGTTACAAAAACACTGACATCGACTGACACAAACGACTGTCAAGCAACAACTGAGCATTCAAAAAGGCTCACGTTTTCACAGGCATTTTTCAAAGCATATACAGCCGAACCTGCTCATTTGATACTCGTTTAACTGAAAATCCAACTTATATAAAAAATGCATTCTCTCCCCGTCAATTTTTTCAAATTGCATGCAAACTACTCCGCTTAGGTGAAAAACTTCTCCGCTTTAATGAAAAACTCAGTTAACTGAAAAAAGGAATCCCTAAAGATTTATAGAGAAGGCTTACATAAAGAAATCCAGTCAAGTACAAGTCGGACTTGCGCAATCAGTGTTCCGTACCATCAGTTATGTTTACATAAGTACATATGTATAGATTTGTAATGTAATGCGTGTCTGTACCCAAATTAAATTCTTCCCAATGTAGTAAAAATAGAGGCACCTATATTATAATGTATAGGAAAACATCCAGATTCCTTTGTAAATCAATATTTTAATAATTCTTTTTTAAGGGTCGCCCCACCCAATTTCAAATAATTATGTAAAATTAATTGCTAAGATTGGCAATAACTCTATTTTTTTATAAAAATATTTGTCACTTGAAATAAATAAATAAAAACTCAACTAAATGATGTAAGTATAAGCTTAATTCTAAGTTTTGGGGCATATTTCTAGGATCAACCATTCAATTTATACTCTCACACATACAAATCCTCCTATACGTACCCGTTTACATATCACTTCTGGATATGTAAACATTTGGGTAGTTGAAATAAAAAAAAATAATCAAAAAAAATAACTGTCGAATGTGGGGCAGTCCTGATCACTTTAGTTTAGTCTACACTTGATTCTTAATGTTTGTGCTTTTATTCAGATTTTTCTGAGCGATGTTTTTGGAGGTAAGGTAGGGGGACAGAAATTTTTAATCGTTTTTCTAAAAATGTGTTAAGAAAAAAGTAACACAGAAAAATTTCATACACTTTTTAGTTCTTGCTTTAACAAGCTTTCATTTGACATCCCACACGATGCACTCGAAATTAATTTTTTTAACATCCTATTCATCCTTACAAAACTAGCCCCCTAAAGCCGAAATTCAACTTTTAAAATTCAAGCCTGTGCTTGAGCCACTAATTGCTACAACTGTTCCAAATTTTAATAGTCTATGTCAAATAGTCTCTGAGAAAAATGTCGGTGACAGACAGACCTGGATACGGAACTAAACAACAAAACTAAACTAAACTAAACTCTAATATCACAAAAAAAAACCGGCCAAGTGCGAGTCAGACTCGCTCTCAAAGGGTTCCGTAGTTTTAAAACTAGTTATATTGGCGCATAATTATAGTCACTTAAAGTACACTTTAAAATTATTTTAGCACGGAACTAAGCGTTTTCATATTTATAGTCGTCATAAAGCCCACTTTTTTAGCACGGAACTAAGCGTTTTCATATTTATAGTCGTCATAAAGCCCACTTTATCGGTATCGCCTCGTATTAAATTTAAAATCACCCGAACTTCGTATCAAATATTTAATATGGAACTAGACTTATAAGTTTTTTTTTATTCAAACTGTCACTTTTATGTGTGTTCGAATGAAATTTCTCATAGGAACGTTGCGAAGTAGAAATTATTTAGCAGCATACTAAAAAGTGTCTATTATTCAATAAAAATTAAAGTATGCTTTTAAGTTTAAAGTTGCGTATAACTAGTACGGAGTTAGACTGATGAAGTGGGGTTGACTATAAATTTGCGCCATTTTTGAAAACGACCAACTCTATATTCACTTTAAAAACTTATAATAAGTAATATTATTGGCTATGAGAAATTGGATAAACATTAAGAACCCGGCTGAGTGTGTAGCGCGTCCATGGACCTTTTTTGGGCTGTACTACTGAGTTCAGTGGTCTCAGGTTCGATTCCTGTCAAAATCCGTATTTTTTTTGTTAGCAGCACATTTTTGGAAAGTCTTTAATTTTCTTAAAATTATTATTAATAGAATAGTGGAAATTTCTGTAAAATTGATCCCGTAGTTTACGAGTTAATCGGTTGAGAAATGGAATTTTTCGACATAAAATTGAATTTTTCGACGTGAATTTCTCAAAAACTATACAACTTACGAGGCTTGCCAGGTTATCTTTAAAAATATAGTTAATTATCTACAAACTATGAGTTTTTCATAATATTGACTTCAGTAGTTTCCGAGAAAACCGTAGGAGACATTTTGGTATGATATTTTGCACACATTTTTGGCAATAACTTCTAAAGTTTTTAACAGAAAAAATTAATAGAAAAAATTAAGAAAAATATTTTTGGAATCTTTGTTTCGAGCCCTTTCGAATGATGCTCCACATGATATATTTTTCAATTTTTTTTTTTTTTAGATTACCTACATTTTACCCACCCTGAATATTTGTTTGTTTCACAGTTTGTGGTTGTTTGTAGTGTAAAAACAAAGTGCGTGTTGCTTATTTGGTTATTTTGTGAACGATATTCTTTGTCACAATGACACTTAAGCGCAGCTTAAGTTTGTTGTATTTTTGTTTTTTAAGTACATGGAATGTACATATTATGTTTTTTACGGAAGAGTTGTTTTTGTTAAAAATAAGATATTCTTTCTTATAAATATTGGCTTGTTTTTTAGTAATCGCAAAGATAATTTGGAATTATATTCTATTTTCGATGAATTGTACGTAAAAACATACACATTTTGATAAAATTTGCTTCAAGGAGTCCACGCTCGTTACAATGAACAATCTCGCTCCAGTGAACAGGCCTGGTTATTATAAGTATACTATATCGAGCGTCTACTGTAGTTGTTTCAGAATATTTTTGAGTAGCATGTTGTTCATGTATGTGGACCATCGTAATGTATAAGTGTGCCAAATTTCAAGTTTCTAGGAAGAACGGTTCTTGATGATTTTATCGTGACAGGCATTTTTGAGTTAGAGCGAACTTATAATGGTTCCGTATTACCATATGGTAACTCTAAAATATCTGTCACGATAAAAACTTCCAGAGCCGTTCTACCTAGAAACTTGAAATTTGGCACACTCATACATTACGTACGGTGGTCCACATATTGCAGACAACTTATCACTGAAAAATATTGTGAAACAACTATACAGGGTGGGCAAAATTTAAACTCGAAAGAAAAAAATTTCTGAAAAATATATCATGTGGGATATCATTTGAAAGGGCTCTAATAGAAGGAAAAGAGTAGACTTGTCAACGGTATTATTGAACTGTTAAGCGAGGGGGTAGCTTGATGTAGCTGAAAATGGTACAGTTGTTTAGGTAAGACTCTAAAGAATATTTAAAGGGAAGAAACCAAACGGAGGGGTGTGGAGCACGTTTGTTCTGCACTGCTGAACTTTCGCAAATATTGATTTTTAGACCATTTCTTTTTAAAAATTCATAGCTGCTTGAAGAATAAGAAAATTAAATTTACAATATAGTTAACGTTTTCTTTAGACATGCTGTAAAACGTATTTAAAATTTTAAAATTATTATGAACTAGATACTGACTAGAGTACAAGACCCTTCGCTGTATGCACTTAAAATGGTTACATAATGGAGCGACTTTAAAGCTGTCGCAACTGTTTTCATAAGTGTAAGTATTTCTCCATTCCATCGAAATGCGTTATCCAACTAATATATTTTAAGAATGCAAAGCCACTAAGTGTTACAAACAATTTAAAAATTTTGATTTTTTTCGCCGCGCAAACCACTGTGCGTCGGTCGGCGCAAAAGGTAATTCAATTACATTCTAAGTTTGTTTAATGGAAACAATTTTCTGTTATTCGAAGTCCGCTAAAACTAAATTTTTTTCAGTTATCCGAGGTCTGCTTGAATAAAAAAACGCGATTTTTTCTCCTTTTATCCAAGCAGGTTCGAATGTTCCATCAAAGCGATCTGTAGTTTCCATGCAGTATTAAACACACTCGATGTAACGAAGATATCTGTCAATCAGGAGATGCCTTTGTGTTACGCAGGTGCTTTGGTAGCACTTACAGCAACCTGGTAACAGTGGCAACACTAATTTCTTAAAAGGCTAAATTGTCGTAACGCCGAAAGTAGTTCCAAGTTACACTTGACAACGTATTGTATTTGTTGTTGTGGTTATTGTTGTTATACGTAAGCTTTACGCTACGTACTCTGCACAAGTGGAATTTAATTTGCGGCAAATAATTATGTTAATTTGTCAAGAGTGACACTTTATTAAAGTGCTACTCTTTGATGTTGCAAATGTTATGCCAGTATGGTGGGTATACAAATAAATTGCTTTTGCCGTTGTTATTAGCCGAAATTATGTATGTGTGTGGGTTGGGTACCGCAGTAATCTGAAGATAAATATACGGTACATATCGTCAAACAAATAATGAGGAATCCAATTGTCAACCTGCCAGATCCGTGTAGTACGCATTGTGGCTGGAGGCGTTATTCTGAGCCTAATTATGAGTGTTTATTTAATCAGTTGATTGTGTTGGCGTTTGCCGCTGGTAGATATGTGTGGATCTAGTATTAAGGTGTGCAGTGGTTTAAGTTTCCTTCAAAAGAATAATGGTGACTGCTAATTTTAATGTTTTACTTAACACTTCAATTCCCAGTGTCACCTGTAGGTGACAGATGTTTTAAATTGCTGTTTTACCCATAAAATAACTAAAATTTTGCATTCTATCATTATCACTTATAAAGTGAACAAAATGTACACCAAGTATAGGTGGAGTTGACCATGAAAATGCTGACTCTATGAGGGTAATTCTTCGCGGTAAAAAGTGGTGTTAGCCATTGTTTACTTTTGGTTTACACGGAGCTTGTTCAAATGTTGGGCTTATTAGAAAACAATCAGCAAGTAACTGGACATACTGCGATGTTCGCAGAAACGTACTTACCACCTATCTTCAAAGACATGGAAAGCCCACAACCCCTGATATGTTCTGTGGAGTTCCAGGCCAGGCAACGGTCAATCTGCACATAATGCCGATGATCACTTGGAAACAGATTATTCTCAACGGCCGGCGCGGCGGTGCCGATATTGCCACCTACGTACACGAAGTGCAATTTTGGTTTGCATTTGAAGTATTGGTTTATATTCCACAATAAATAAATCTGCATATTATGTATTATGCTTTTTTTGTACGTTCATACAGTAGCGATCATAGAAACTGCAACACGAAAAAAACCCACATCTCTCTTCATATCTACCTTTGTTGTCAATGAAAAATATCAATGAAATCATAAGTGTTTTCCATAAATTATTGACCAACTTGTAGGCAATAAAACAACATATAAAACCATTTGTTACGGGAACAGAATCCGAGCAAATTAGAGTTTTTCAAGAAAGTGTTAAAAAACTATACATATATTTTCTTGCTGTAGGTGATAAGCCTTTTAAATGTTTATTTATTGTTTATGGTCATCCAACTTGTACATATTGGAATTCTGAGGTAAGCGCAATTACATTTATAAAATTTAGTGGAATATTAATACTTTGTAGCGCCTCCTTTTTTTTTTTTTTTTTTTATAATCTACACACGCTAAATGGGATATGAATACACACACACTTAGGCACTGAATCCACTAAATTTGAAGATGTCCCATGGATATTTCCCTATCCCAAAATTCTGCAATTACTTCATTGAGCATTTTCATCGCGGTAGGCATTTTGTTATTTATTTTCAATACCTTGGTGTACCAGAGATTTGCGATGGGGCGGAGGTGCGGTGAATAACCTGGCCTGTCGAGTGTGGAAATTTCCTTATCAATCCTAAATTCTTTAGTCTGTGAAGAAAGTAAATTTTATTAATTTTTTTTCAATGCGTATAATTAGTACCTAAGGGATTAAAATAGAAATAAAAAAAGAAAATAGCATACCATTTTGGAACGATGGCACGGAACAGAGCCGTCTTAAAAAATCACATCGATGGCCTCTGAAAAATGCTTTTCAATTGAAGATAAAAGTGATTGACTAAAATATTTTTGTAAACTTTCGAGCTTACAGTTCCCTTAACGAAGCATAAATCTCCAACTCCATAGTAGGAAAACATTCACATATTATTTGGAACGCTGAATCTTTCACTGTGCTCTCAAGGCAATTTTTCCTTAACCCTTTCAGTGAAACTTTTTGTTTTAAGGGTTAAACATTATTTTTTTTCTTTGTATTGTAACAGAGGCTTAAACTAACAAGGATGAAAAACAATTTTTGTTTAGTTTTAGTTCTAAAGTGGTTTTTGAAAATGATGTCCTAAAAACACAAAAATGATGTCAAATTTACTAGAATTAACTTATGTGATTATTTTAATTTTAAAATCTATCTACGAAATGACATCAAAAATGTTAATTAATTCGACAATTATCTAAATAAAAAATAAATAACAAAAATGGTCTACTGTAAAAAAATCAATATTAGTTTGGAGGATTTTCCTGCACGAGTGCTCAATGCGCACTGAGAACTTATAGGATCGAATTTTGTTAGCATCAAATGCTTGAACATTTACAGCACGAAGTTAGGAAGAAATTGCAACAAAAAAATGTTTTTCATAGAGAAAGATTGGGATTTGGGAGTTACAAGAAGCCATGTTACCATATGGTATCAAAATACTGAAAGGGTTAAGGACTCTCCACTCCAGCTCTTCGGCGCACGTACTGAATTTCATCGGATCCATAAATGTTGAATTTACTCTCATCGGATCAGATGACTTGTCTGTAATCAATTTATGTCCACTTTTCATATTTTTTTTGTCCAAATTGGCCGAGATTTCTTCATTTTAAGTCTAAACATCGGGTTTTTTTCTCGGGTGGATGAGCCATTAAGCCAAATTCTCTAAGTCTTCGATGCACTGTATGCACACAAATGCAATTGCATTTGACTCCACAAACTCTGCTCTTATATGTACAGATGTTTGGAAACGGTTCTTCAATGACATTCGGTGTAAAACTCGATCATCTGCGGTCGATGTCTTACAAATCCCTTCTATTCCTTTTTGCAGTTCAACTGTGCTCCTAAGTAGTTTTTTTTAATAATATCCTAACAGTCGACTTGCAGCAATCAACCTCTTTACTTATTTTGGTAATAGTCAGCCCTGCCACTTCAAAACGCGCAATTATTTGATTTTTTTGGTCTTCCATCAATTTCTCGTAATTTGGCATTTGTTCTAAAATATTAATTTTAACCCCAACGCTGATAACTTTGAAAACGAAAGTGACTCTGAACTACTTGTAGCACTCTTATATAACTAAGAAGGATGAACTTAATAAAAAAAAACTGCTATCAAATGGTTTTAAGGATTATTCTGTAAAAAATGGGTGTTGCACTTTCTATGCTCGCTACTGTACGTACATAAGTACTTCTTTTATCTTGTAATAAATATCTTTCTTTGAAATAAAAGTAAATATTGTATGAAATAATCAGATGTTTCACTTATGGAGAAAGTAAGAAGTAACTGGTACAAGAAGTACAAATAATGTCCAATGTCACCTGTAGGTGAGAGCCTTGTTTTAAAAAAATTGAGGGTAGAACTTTTTTTAAAAAAAAAATGTTTTGTCAACTCTAAGTCCAAAGATACCATTTACTAAAAAGATAACAATATTTTTCTTTAACATGGTAATGGGAATTGAAAGGTTAATAGCTAGGAACCGATATATCGATGAAAATAACTGTGCACCAGAAAAATTCTGACAGCAAAAAACACTACACTATTGAATGTACTTTCTCACGGACGGATTCCGTAACCCCATCATACTTTCAAAACGGATGCAGTTTACGATCGTCTTTTATGACAGGAATATCCCTTTTAATAAATGGTAGTCGCAGACACGCAAGCCTATCATGCATTCTTCTAGAGGGGTTAATAGTCTATTGACAGACGTTTAAAGAGCGTGAAGTTGGATTAACTTGGTTTGAAGTTTCAATAGTGTTGGTCAGAGACGTCAAAGAGGACTTGCTATTGGCTATAAAAGTTCTGATTATTTTCTGGAAGGATGTTTGTAGTTTCCATGATGTCATTCAACTAAAAGACATACTGCACATATTTTAGTTTATGGGCTTTTTGTATTTCATTTGTTTTAAAAGATATAATTTGAGGATACGACTTTTGTGAAGGCACTTGGAGTTCTGTATCTGACCCGCATAAAATGAAGACCGGATAACCAAACTGCTCGCTTTAATATCTGAACTCCTAGCACCAAAAACATTAATTTTCTCAAACATTGCTTTTGGAGAATGTATCCTTACTATAATAAAAATGTAACTTTTTTTTCGACTGCAAAGACTTTGTTCCCATTTGTCTTAAAAACTACTGCAAGAAATTAAATCCGGTTTTCACAGTTGGATTGCAAAATGTCTGGAATACAGGCATAGAATATTTTTTTTCGTTATCTGCTATCCAGAAGCGGAAATCTAAGCTGATATCTGGGCAGAGATTATTTTTATAAATACCTTCAAGCTCCTAGCTCTAGAATGCCTTGGCCGATGGGAATGGAATTTCTTTTATTGTAAAGTTCAATTTTGTACAAACATTTTAAGATATAAATCATCTTCGTACGTTTTACAGAAGCTGAACAATAAGCATTAAATTAAAATGAACGATCAATTTAAAATGACATACGATTCAAGAAAAGCTTAGATCGTTGGATTTTTTTTTCTGTGTTTTTTTATTTTGGAACTGTTTGAATGCACATAACGCAGAAGCTAATGGACGGATTTTGATGAAACTTGACATAGTGATTGCTTATGTTCTTGGTCAACTTACTTTTTATCCTATACTTTTTATCCCCCAAAATGATCTGGTTTTAGGAAAATATTGAAAAATACTGCATATCTGTAACGAAAATTATAATTATTCAGCCCTAGCTCAATAGTAGCTTATCGGATTAAAAAACAAAAAAATAGGTGAGTTTAGTAAATTTTCCACTGATTCATTTGAGGTATAAATCATCCCTCTGCGTTATACTGGACCTGAGCTATGCTCAAAATAGTTCATGTAATGTTCGCCAATAATTTTCCATCAGTGGAGACCGCAGACAACAGCCGTGCAGCTGTGGGTGACGTCAGTAAGTATGTACCTATATAGGCATGTCGTATGTATATTAAAAGTAGTCTTTGTTTGTTCGACTTTTATGCGTTCGCGCATCCGCTCATTCATTTGGGATAAAACTTGGGGCATGTGCAAAAACAACATTGTTGTTGTGCGCACCCAGGGGAAGGTTCCTTCTACGTTGCAATTCCATTTTTTTTATTTTTTTACAAAAGCAAACGCATTCATCATGATCTCGAATCTGCACTCGGTGGAGACAATCATGTTATGTACAGTCGAATCCCTTTATGTCGAATTTTCACGGGCGATTAAAATTGGTGCAAGTTAGAGGGATTTTTGATAAAATTCGAGCTAGAACTGTTGAAATAAGATAGCAACCATGCTCAATATAGTACTCTATTATATTACAATGGCAACACTGTATCATTTGTCACTTTGACACTTCAACGAAGATGGACCTTTTTTTGGCCTCTTCCCTTTTGTAACCTGAGAGAATAAAGACGTGGTAATTTAAATGAGTTTGTTTAATCTTTAAAATCCCAACAAGAACGATTATCCCTTTTTGTTGAAAACGCATTTATTCATAGATCAAATTGGAATTAAAAAAAAAAAAAAAAACAGAAAGAAAAAAAACCTTTAAATGAACATTGATTAATAACAGAATAATTTGTGATACAAAGTAGGTACCAGTCAGTTTCCGATTTCCTGGTATGTTAGAAAGTTAAAAACATGTTTTTTTAACACTGCAGCTTCGAAAAATCATTTGGACTTACCGCAAAAAGCATTTAAATACGAGGAAATATATAGGCCAAGTTTCGAAAATCAGAAAAAACATGAGAGGCGGGCGAAGCAAGGCGAGTACGGGTCAGCTAGTCTACAATAAAGTAAGAGAAACGATATCAAATCTTCCAGTGGAACTTTATAATCAGAAAACGATTTCTTCATCATGTAAGTTTCATCCTTAAAACAGAAAATGAAGCCAGACTTTTTATGAGCTCTAACGTCATTTATAGTCGGAGTCTAAACTAAACTCAACCGAAACCAGCACCGCAAATGGGTGAATGTACCATCAAACTTCTTACGTCTTAATCAAGAACTACTGGAATTGAAATTGTCCTTCCTTACAAAAATTTGGCATTGAATTCACTTTCGGTTTCCTGTGGCAACGGAACTATTTATTTGAAAAAGTAATGCGAATGACCCAAACTAACTACATAGCAAAGTACCATTACTTTAGAATATTTCATCTAAGTACCCCCTGTCGTTCCTTACACATTCTCCTGCAACCTAATGGCTCAATTATTTCCACTTGCACTCTCAAATTGCCAAGCTAAAGTGCCCCCAACAGAAATAAGTCATCATTAGAGCCCATTCGTCCTTGCAAAAACTAGCTGGATACCCTGCAGGATTTCCATTTATTTTTAGTTTTCACACAGAGTCAACTATAATGAATCTCCTCCAGTTGCGTGTGCCAAATGTGTGGCAATAAAAATAAGGTCCGGAAAAAAATACTCATACGCCTCCGTAAAAACTCTGTGACAAAAATTGTCTCTCATAGATACTCGCAGATCGGAAGATAATCGCAGGAAAAACGTTGCCACACAAATCATAGTCCTTCCATATGGTGCGTGCGCTTGTGTGGGCAAGCAGAACACATGCCGCAGTTGAGGGAACAGCGTGAAGCACTATATTTCCGAATTATACGAGTGTATGTTTACTTTGTAAGCAGCACGTGCAAAGGTAGCAGCGATTTACTAGCTTCATTAATTAAGGATCAGCAGCTAGCAACGTAATGAAAAAGAGGAAAATTAACCAGCATGGTCCTCTGGCTGCCAAGATACCTCAACCCATTGAATACATTGTTGTTTTATGCGCTAGTCAAATGGCGCCCTTAAGAATAATTCGTAAAGTTACCACACTTCCCGGAATGTGATGTCCTTAACGTTTTTGTATTGCGAACAATAAGTTATAATGAAAAGAAGAGCGAAGCTCGGCGCGGACAAACGAATGGGCGCCATAAAAGAGTCCGTTTACTTTTCAGCATTGTGGATGGCTGCAGTGGTGTCCTTTTTAACGCTTTCAGAGCATCGTCCTTTAATGAAATCGTAAATAATGTTTCTAAAAAGAAAACTTTGCAGATAAAATATTTGCGAATGCAATAAAGTAAACTTGGGTACTTGAATACGAGGAATGGCGATGTGGTTAGATGGTTCATTGTATTTCCTCTCAAAGACTTGAATGCGAGTTATGTGAATCTGCAGTTCAGCAGGAATCATTGGAGGAAAGAGTTGTTGAAAGACATCATGGTCTTTCCCAGGACCTTACCTATCTGGCTGCGTCATTGGTCAAAGCTTCTAAAGATGATTGAGTGTCTTAGAGGAAACTTACTTAATACTGTGGATTAGCACTTCATTGGGTTTGAAAGGGCCATTTGAACTTTTATTTCTTTCAAGGAAACTCCAGTAGACTCATTCTTCTAAAATAAGTATTGAGGCCTATCTCTAAATCTATAAATCGATGAATTCGAATGCTTTTAATTGCCATTACATCAAAACAAAATTTACGATAAGATCGGCAGGGCAATGGACGTTTGGAGTAGTGTTAGAGTGTGAGCCTGAATATCTTCCATGATTTATTTGGGATGCGGTTGAGCAGGGGAGACGGATTGAAGTGTGTGTAGCAGTGGATTTGTCTTAAGACTTTGTTGATGAACATTATACTATCCTGCTCAGCGCTGCCGAAGGTGATGCTATAGTTACTTTTGATACTATTTCAGAGCTGGTGATACTGTGATACCCAAAGCTTAATAACTCTAAATCAAAAACAAAATTAAAATGTGCTTTTATTGCACAATCCTAATTCAATAAATAATTTTCACATCACCTATTCCGAGCAGCTCAAGTACAAATTGCTTGCTCCATTGCCTTGGTGCACTTACTGGTTCCTTACACTCTACGTTTACAGCGCTTTGCTTCTTTGCCAAAATGGGAAGATGACATGAATCAACTTAATCAAAACGACAAAGCACATGGCTTTGCTTCCATCGCTAGGAGAAAGAAAGAGACAATTATTTGAAGCATCCGAAAAAAGAACAAAAACAAGGTTAGGAAGGATAAAGCTTATGGTAGATATCTTTGTCGTGCTCTATTGGAACTTCTGTTACACAGCCCATAAACGTAGATAATATCCGCATATTCTTGGTTTGTAAAAGATGGTATTTGAAACATCGTTTATAAAAAAATCTCTTGCGTCGACTTGAAAAATTAAACTGATAAATTAAATTTGGTTTTCTAATCCTTTGCACCATTTTTCTTAGGTAAATTTTACAACTAGGCCCACATACTCAAACCTAACTCTTTCCGAGATTTTAAAGAAAAATTGTATGGAAATTACGGTTTTGACGGGTATTCTAATAAATGAGCATGCTTCAAAACATTCGTACATACTTTTTTTTTTTTTTTTTTTGATCAACAAAACTTTTTTTTTAATTTGAAAGTTAAAACCAAAATCAATTATTATTCTTTAAAAAATATTATATGTACGAGTAATTTAATAATACATCAGTGTATATTACAAACAAATTTATAACTTAAACTACATAAATACAATATGGAGATAACGAGAGAAAACTACCAAAGGTTATAAGAAGGTATTAATAATTAAAACATAAGTTGTTATGTTTTCAAATTAACATGGTTTGAAAACCGACTGTAAATCCGACGGAAATACATTCGAATCAACGTACATTTACATTGTATACAATAAAAATTGCAATTTTTATAACTTAAATGCTCAAAAACAATCCATTTTTGAAAAATAAATTATTATAGTACAAAAGAAAATAACAAAATTTAAACATTAAAAATACAAAAAAAAAAATAGAAAACAAGTCTAATAAATATCGCCAGCAAATATAAATTATTAAATCCAAATAAAGTTATCGCTTGCACAAACTTTTAATATATTATCCTTATCGTTGGGACATTTCTAGGGGCTGCCTTCATCGAACCCAATCAGCGTGTCCGATCTGGAACTTCTTGTAAGCGGCTTATGTAGCTTAAAATCGTAAAATGAGTGCTGCCATTGCCAGCACGTTCTGCAAAAGTAGCGAAAACAAGCCAATTCTCTACAAAAGTAAGGACCATGTTGAACTCTGCACAGTGCGCAAAGAGTGTCTTCGAGATATGGGTCGACTTGTATGGTTTTCGTAAACAAGCGTAAGCAGTGGATGGATTGGGCGCATTGAGTTAAGATCACTTTGCGCATCCAAGCTGGAAGGGCGTCCATCCGAGTTCGCCTTGTAATGTTGCGAACGACGAGTTAGTTTTTTGTACGAAATGTGGAGGTAGTGTAACACAAGCTCGTCTTAATTTTGATAAAGCCGGCAGATACTGCTTTCATATACGACCGACAGTTGTTAAACGTCACTCGCCCAGATCCAATTGGATACTTGTATTTATCTGTATCAATTCCGGCGTAAATTACCCCATCGAACATGTTGTTCATTATTTTAGCCAAGCCTTCGGCAGTCAGTTTGCCATGTAGTGCTCCCACGAAGACAGTCTTACTCGGATTCAGCTTCTGATGGGTAGATGTGACAAAGTTAGAGTCTGAAATAGTCCATGGAATGATTTCTACTTGCTTCGTTCGAATACGACCAGATGATATGTGAACATAGTAGTTTCCAGTATTGGCTGAGCAGGGGTTAGACGTGGTGCATGCAGCAAGCAACTCTCTCACTTTCGTCTCAGCTTCGAATATGACATAAGCATACCCTTTGGGCTGAACCGCATGTTTGTCCCTCCTGGGCCATTCAACGCGTATTCTTCCGAAAGGCTCAAACAGTTTATTTAGCGATTGCTCACTCATGTCCCAAGGTATTCCTCCGATAAACACCTTTGGCGAATAAGTCGTTATTCGATTGCTGCGATGCGGTAAAATTCCATTCCACAAATAAGGAGCCTTGTAAGCTGAAAAGTATTTTTGGTCCATATTAGCACTTATCATAGAAAAAAATTTTTTTTTTTTGTTACAATCGTTACATTCACAGGAAAAAAAATAAAACGGTATGTTTATTAACTACGCATTTTTTATAGAAATGCGACCCTGAAAGTCAAAAATTTGCATGGCAAGACAAATGAAACTGATTTGAAATTAAAATATCTACAAAACCAAAAAAAGGTATCAATTTTATTTAAACGCAGTTAAAAGAGTATTATTTTTTCTAAAATTGAAGCTCTATATAAAGGTTCTGTAGTAAGTATTAGCGAAGATATTTGCGTTAACATGGGGCAAGGTAGGCATTTTCTAAAATGTTCGATAAATGATGTCCACATTGGAGATAGACCCTTGCTGTGAACGATTATTTTCTTAGATTATAGCCAAAAAATAATTTCCCAGTTTTGAAATTTAGCTTGGAAACACCCTGTATATATTTTTAGAAAGGCGAAAATGTGTGAATTATTTTATGATACCCCTCGGTTGAAAATTATACCCAAAAACTTCAAATTCTGATACTCTTGAAAATTGGAAAACGACAGCACTGATCCTGCTGAGCTGAACTCTTCTGCCATTGGTTAGTTGGTTGGTTATTGAGGGTAAGGAAGAACCTCTTCACGTAGGCCACGAGTCGTTGTGTTCCCCTCTATGGAACTGTTCTGAGAAGAAAATGGGTTTGGGTTTGTATAGGTGAAGGGGATGACTGTAGATGGAATGAAAAGGTTAGAAGAAGAAAGAGGATTTAAGAAAAGCGCTCTGTATGTCGTGTAAACTCCAGTGTTTTCGAGAAATCGATAGATCTGAGCGATGTCAGCCCGGGTATGATGTGTCTACCCAGGTATTTTTGCCTTATTGAACATAAAGCAGGACAATCGCAGAGGAAGTGTTTGATAATTTCTTCTTCTTTTTCGCTACTCAGGCAGGTGCTGTGCTGCACTAGTTCCAGTCGGTTAGCATGTTTGTTGAAGTTGATGTGTACCTTATATCAGCCAATCAACAGTTTTATTTATACTCTGTCCAAATTCAGTACTTTCCTAGCCCACAGTGGATTTGGAAATTCCATAATTTTTTTGACAGTCTCGCATGTTTGGATCTGACTCCACATTTGTGCGTGGCGGCAAAAGACAGGCTATAGGCAGTTTTCACTGCTTGTACTGCCAAACCAATAGTATTTACTGTGAGGTTTTCTACGTCTTTCACTCCTGCTCTTGCAAGTTCGTCCGCCCTTTCGTTCCCCGGTATATTGTTATGGCCAGGTACCCAGAGCAGATTTACCATGCAGGATCTTGCAAGGTTGGTGAGGTGCATTCCTTCACTAATTTGGAACCCACTAAGTTCGCAAGTTCTTTAAGTATTGCTTGATTGCCCGAGCAGATGTATACCCAAGTATCTCTGGTATCGGCATTATCGAGTTCGTCTACGCCCCTGAGAATTGCAAAAACTTCCGCTTGGAAAACAGTCACCGAGGTTTCTAAGTGAATGGATATATATATCGGAGGATCTGGACAGTGTACAACAGCTCCCGAATCTCCGTTAATGGGTGATCCATCCGTGTAAAATATAATGCCTTCTACTTCGGCAATCACTGTGCCTAGTAGTCATTTTTCACAGCTAGGGAATTCGACTGCATAGTCTGTCTTAAAGATGTATTCTATCTCTATGAGATGACTTGGATTGCTGACAAGTCCAGAGTATTCTGAAACATCTTTCCAGGTGGCTCAGTTTCCTGTGAGGCTCTCGTCTTTAAAGTAACCCAGCATCCACAATCTGATTGCAGAAAGTCCCCCTGTCCTTTTGACCTCCATTTCCATAGGAAGAATATTAAGAATAATCTCCATGGCTGCTGTGGGTGTGCTGGATTGGGCTCCCTAGACAGGCTATTCTCTCTTCTCTTCTTCTGCCATTGTAATATCATCGATAATTGGACCGGCATTTTCAGAAAGTCTATTAAATCCTTCGGCTCAGTACATGAAGTTGGCGCTGGGCTTATATAACCGAAAACGAGTCACATTTATGTGCGTCTAAGAACTTCGGATTTCGGTTGTAAATAAGAAGCTTGCATGATTGAAATTGATCGCACAAACTATAATAAGAAACATCTGGAAAAAACTCCTCTGAATCATAAGCAAGTACAAAAATAATACACAACTCTCCAGTTATCCTGGACACGACCCATAGAGTTAGTTGAAATTGAAACCTATCATCTGAGTGTGCAAGGTGTGCACTGTACAATGTACACCCTCATCGTACGTATCAAAAACATACTCAACCCATACAAATATTTTTTAATGTTTTCGCCGCAACACCTCCGACAAAATATACATAGGCACATACATATCATACATACGTACATACATAGTATTTACATCATATTTGGTATAATGATTGATTCTATTCGTTGAATGAGATCAAACCAAAAACAACCCTTACTATATACAATGGGCCAGCGCACACGAGATCAATTCTACCGGCAGAAAACCGAGTTTCATACCATACTTCGAGGGCACACGGGATCATCTCTGCCGGTCGAAAAAAATTGTGTAAATAAACCCCTTTTCACTGTGGTAGTATTTTTTCGGACCAAAATATTTACAAAGTTGTGTACGTATTAGTTTCCTACCTATCGTTCAACCGCTTAAGCTCGGTAGAAGATTTTCAGCCGTTTCTTACGGCAGACCTCAGTCCCTCCGCCTATAAAACCAGTTTTCTGCCGGCAGAAATCATCTCATGTGCGGTTGCCCAATAAGTTCGTCGAAAAATTTCCTTGTGCCAATCATCACTCGCACGACAATTAACATTGAAAAATTTTAATACAAGCTCTTGCGAAACTCAACTGTAGGCTTGTTTTTGTTTTGTAACCTTTAAATAATTCGAAAAAGCTTTCAGAGTAAAAGTAAGACTCGGTAATTATCCAGGCTAATTTGATTTGTACATAAGAATGAGTTGAACTTCTACGCCGAAGTTCACAACCATATATCCGAGTGTCAACATGGATTTGTGAGTGGTAGATCAACTTCCACTAACGTGGTTATCTTTACTAATTATTGTCTACAGTCCATGGAAAGTTGTCTTCAAGTTGACTCGATTTACACCGACTTCTCTAAAGTATTTGACCGTGTTCAACACAATGTTCTTATAAAGAAGTTGGAGATTCTTGGCGTTCATTCGAAACTGTTGAAATGGCTTAGCAGTTATCTAATCAATCGAAGATAATTTGTCAAAATTGGTGCTGTTCTGTCGAAAGAAATCATTAATTTGTCTGGTGTGCCCCAAGGCAGTCACCTTGGTCCTCTTCTCTTCCTCCTTTTCATCAATGACTTACCTTCTTATGTTTCTCACTCTAACTGTCTTTTGTATGCTGACGACTTGAAATTTTTTAAAACAGTGCAATCTGTCGCTGATGCCATTGAGCTGCAAAGCGATATTACAAGTGTTCATAATTGGTGTGAAATGTATGGTTTACATTTCAATATTAGTAAATATTCCGTAATGTCTTTCACAAGAATTGTGTCTCCTGTATGCTATGATTATAGGATAAGTAATTATAATCTAAGAAGTGTTACTTCACAAAAAGATTTAGGGGTAATATTCGATGTCCAACTGACTTTTTCGATGCACATCGATTACATCGTTTTAAAAGCCAACTCTATGCTGGGATTTATGTTTCGGAATTCTAGAGAGTTTCAAGATCCTTACACCCTAAAGTCTCTGTATATTTCATTAATCCGCTCATTACTGGAATACTGTTGCATAGTGTGGAGTCCGTTCTACAAAAATAGCGCTGCTCGCATTGAGAGAATTCAAAAGAGATTTACAAAGTTTGCTCTTCGTAAGATGTCATGGAATTCAAAGATTCCAACCTATAATGCTAGATGCCAGCTTATTGATCTTAAGCAATTGCACATAAGAAGAACTTATTATTCCGTTCTTTTTGCTCATGATATACGAACTATGGAAAAAATGATCCTGTAGCTAATGCTTGTTTAAATTATAATTTAGCCGCTAATGCTATTGATTTTAACATGAGTAGAGCGATTTGTAAAAAACACTTCTTAATTATTTTAATGTACTTTAATTTATTTTTTGTTGATTTATTCTTATATATTATTTTTGTTATTATTAGTATTGTTATAATCGGTAGTCTTAAAAAGCATGTATATGTACTTGAAAGACGAAATAAATAAATAAACTTCTAGCAGCTGACCTCCTTATGTAGATCTGTAAAGGTGATATGCCAATTATAGCTTCTAGAGCTGCTGAAGGCCAGGTGCGCGTGGCACCGGTTATACCAAGACACGTCATCCGTTCAAACTTATCGAGCTTCTTGGCTGTAGTCTTTTCGAATATATACATATGTATAGACATACCACATCGCCCAGAAGTTTCAATTGTATACGATTCATGTAGACTCAAAGAGCGGGTGGATGTGTTCCACTATTTATCAAGAGTTATGTGAATCTGCAGTTCAGCAGGAATCATTGGAGGAAAGAGTTGTTGAAAGACATCATGGTCTTTCCCAGGACCTTACCTATCTGGCTGCGTCATTGGTCAAAGCTTCTAAAGATGATTGAGTGTCTTAGAGGAAACTTACTTAATACTGTGGATTAGCACTTCATTGGGTTTGAAAGGGCCATTTGAACTTTTATTTCTTTCAAGGAAACTCCAGTAGACTCATTCTTCTAAAATAAGTATTGAGGCCTATCTCTAAATCTATAAATCGATGAATTCGAATGCTTTTAATTGCCATTACATCAAAACAAAATTTACGATAAGATCGGCAGGGCAATGGACGTTTGGAGTAGTGTTAGAGTGTGAGCCTGAATATCTTCCATGATTTATTTGGGATGCGGTTGAGCAGGGGAGACGGATTGAAGTGTGTGTAGCAGTGGATTTGTCTTAAGACTTTGTTGATGAACATTATACTATCCTGCTCAGCGCTGCCGAAGGTGATGCTATAGTTACTTTTGATACTATTTCAGAGCTGGTGATACTGTGATACCCAAAGCTTAATAACTCTAAATCAAAAACAAAATTAAAATGTGCTTTTATTGCACAATCCTAATTCAATAAATAATTTTCACATCACCTATTCCGAGCAGCTCAAGTACAAATTGCTTGCTCCATTGCCTTGGTGCACTTACTGGTTCCTTACACTCTACGTTTACAGCGCTTTGCTTCTTTGCCAAAATGGGAAGATGACATGAATCAACTTAATCAAAACGACAAAGCACATGGCTTTGCTTCCATCGCTAGGAGAAAGAAAGAGACAATTATTTGAAGCATCCGAAAAAAGAACAAAAACAAGGTTAGGAAGGATAAAGCTTATGGTAGATATCTTTGTCGTGCTCTATTGGAACTTCTGTTACACAGCCCATAAACGTAGATAATATCCGCATATTCTTGGTTTGTAAAAGATGGTATTTGAAACATCGTTTATAAAAAAATCTCTTGCGTCGACTTGAAAAATTAAACTGATAAATTAAATTTGGTTTTCTAATCCTTTGCACCATTTTTCTTAGGTAAATTTTACAACTAGGCCCACATACTCAAACCTAACTCTTTCCGAGATTTTAAAGAAAAATTGTATGGAAATTACGGTTTTGACGGGTATTCTAATAAATGAGCATGCTTCAAAACATTCGTACATACTTTTTTTTTTTTTTTTTTTGATCAACAAAACTTTTTTTTTAATTTGAAAGTTAAAACCAAAATCAATTATTATTCTTTAAAAAATATTATATGTACGAGTAATTTAATAATACATCAGTGTATATTACAAACAAATTTATAACTTAAACTACATAAATACAATATGGAGATAACGAGAGAAAACTACCAAAGGTTATAAGAAGGTATTAATAATTAAAACATAAGTTGTTATGTTTTCAAATTAACATGGTTTGAAAACCGACTGTAAATCCGACGGAAATACATTCGAATCAACGTACATTTACATTGTATACAATAAAAATTGCAATTTTTATAACTTAAATGCTCAAAAACAATCCATTTTTGAAAAATAAATTATTATAGTACAAAAGAAAATAACAAAATTTAAACATTAAAAATACAAAAAAAAAAATAGAAAACAAGTCTAATAAATATCGCCAGCAAATATAAATTATTAAATCCAAATAAAGTTATCGCTTGCACAAACTTTTAATATATTATCCTTATCGTTGGGACATTTCTAGGGGCTGCCTTCATCGAACCCAATCAGCGTGTCCGATCTGGAACTTCTTGTAAGCGGCTTATGTAGCTTAAAATCGTAAAATGAGTGCTGCCATTGCCAGCACGTTCTGCAAAAGTAGCGAAAACAAGCCAATTCTCTACAAAAGTAAGGACCATGTTGAACTCTGCACAGTGCGCAAAGAGTGTCTTCGAGATATGGGTCGACTTGTATGGTTTTCGTAAACAAGCGTAAGCAGTGGATGGATTGGGCGCATTGAGTTAAGATCACTTTGCGCATCCAAGCTGGAAGGGCGTCCATCCGAGTTCGCCTTGTAATGTTGCGAACGACGAGTTAGTTTTTTGTACGAAATGTGGAGGTAGTGTAACACAAGCTCGTCTTAATTTTGATAAAGCCGGCAGATACTGCTTTCATATACGACCGACAGTTGTTAAACGTCACTCGCCCAGATCCAATTGGATACTTGTATTTATCTGTATCAATTCCGGCGTAAATTACCCCATCGAACATGTTGTTCATTATTTTAGCCAAGCCTTCGGCAGTCAGTTTGCCATGTAGTGCTCCCACGAAGACAGTCTTACTCGGATTCAGCTTCTGATGGGTAGATGTGACAAAGTTAGAGTCTGAAATAGTCCATGGAATGATTTCTACTTGCTTCGTTCGAATACGACCAGATGATATGTGAACATAGTAGTTTCCAGTATTGGCTGAGCAGGGGTTAGACGTGGTGCATGCAGCAAGCAACTCTCTCACTTTCGTCTCAGCTTCGAATATGACATAAGCATACCCTTTGGGCTGAACCGCATGTTTGTCCCTCCTGGGCCATTCAACGCGTATTCTTCCGAAAGGCTCAAACAGTTTATTTAGCGATTGCTCACTCATGTCCCAAGGTATTCCTCCGATAAACACCTTTGGCGAATAAGTCGTTATTCGATTGCTGCGATGCGGTAAAATTCCATTCCACAAATAAGGAGCCTTGTAAGCTGAAAAGTATTTTTGGTCCATATTAGCACTTATCATAGAAAAAAATTTTTTTTTTTTGTTACAATCGTTACATTCACAGGAAAAAAAATAAAACGGTATGTTTATTAACTACGCATTTTTTATAGAAATGCGACCCTGAAAGTCAAAAATTTGCATGGCAAGACAAATGAAACTGATTTGAAATTAAAATATCTACAAAACCAAAAAAAGGTATCAATTTTATTTAAACGCAGTTAAAAGAGTATTATTTTTTCTAAAATTGAAGCTCTATATAAAGGTTCTGTAGTAAGTATTAGCGAAGATATTTGCGTTAACATGGGGCAAGGTAGGCATTTTCTAAAATGTTCGATAAATGATGTCCACATTGGAGATAGACCCTTGCTGTGAACGATTATTTTCTTAGATTATAGCCAAAAAATAATTTCCCAGTTTTGAAATTTAGCTTGGAAACACCCTGTATATATTTTTAGAAAGGCGAAAATGTGTGAATTATTTTATGATACCCCTCGGTTGAAAATTATACCCAAAAACTTCAAATTCTGATACTCTTGAAAATTGGAAAACGACAGCACTGATCCTGCTGAGCTGAACTCTTCTGCCATTGGTTAGTTGGTTGGTTATTGAGGGTAAGGAAGAACCTCTTCACGTAGGCCACGAGTCGTTGTGTTCCCCTCTATGGAACTGTTCTGAGAAGAAAATGGGTTTGGGTTTGTATAGGTGAAGGGGATGACTGTAGATGGAATGAAAAGGTTAGAAGAAGAAAGAGGATTTAAGAAAAGCGCTCTGTATGTCGTGTAAACTCCAGTGTTTTCGAGAAATCGATAGATCTGAGCGATGTCAGCCCGGGTATGATGTGTCTACCCAGGTATTTTTGCCTTATTGAACATAAAGCAGGACAATCGCAGAGGAAGTGTTTGATAATTTCTTCTTCTTTTTCGCTACTCAGGCAGGTGCTGTGCTGCACTAGTTCCAGTCGGTTAGCATGTTTGTTGAAGTTGATGTGTACCTTATATCAGCCAATCAACAGTTTTATTTATACTCTGTCCAAATTCAGTACTTTCCTAGCCCACAGTGGATTTGGAAATTCCATAATTTTTTTGACAGTCTCGCATGTTTGGATCTGACTCCACATTTGTGCGTGGCGGCAAAAGACAGGCTATAGGCAGTTTTCACTGCTTGTACTGCCAAACCAATAGTATTTACTGTGAGGTTTTCTACGTCTTTCACTCCTGCTCTTGCAAGTTCGTCCGCCCTTTCGTTCCCCGGTATATTGTTATGGCCAGGTACCCAGAGCAGATTTACCATGCAGGATCTTGCAAGGTTGGTGAGGTGCATTCCTTCACTAATTTGGAACCCACTAAGTTCGCAAGTTCTTTAAGTATTGCTTGATTGCCCGAGCAGATGTATACCCAAGTATCTCTGGTATCGGCATTATCGAGTTCGTCTACGCCCCTGAGAATTGCAAAAACTTCCGCTTGGAAAACAGTCACCGAGGTTTCTAAGTGAATGGATATATATATCGGAGGATCTGGACAGTGTACAACAGCTCCCGAATCTCCGTTAATGGGTGATCCATCCGTGTAAAATATAATGCCTTCTACTTCGGCAATCACTGTGCCTAGTAGTCATTTTTCACAGCTAGGGAATTCGACTGCATAGTCTGTCTTAAAGATGTATTCTATCTCTATGAGATGACTTGGATTGCTGACAAGTCCAGAGTATTCTGAAACATCTTTCCAGGTGGCTCAGTTTCCTGTGAGGCTTTCGTCTTTAAAGTAACCCAGCATCCACAATCTGATTGCAGAAAGTCCCCCTGTCCTTTTGACCTCCATTTCCATAGGAAGAATATTAAGAATAATCTCCATGGCTGCTGTGGGTGTGCTGGACTGGGCTCCCTAGACAGGCTATTCTCTCTTCTCTTCTTCTGCCATTGTAATATCATCGATAATTGGACCGGCATTTTCAGAAAGTCTATTAAATCCTTCGGCTCAGTACATGAAGTTGGCGCTGGGCTTATATAACCGGAAACGAGTCACATTTATGTGCGTCTAAGAACAGTGTGCCAACAGCTGTTGGAAGTAAACGTGTTTTAGAAGTGCTCAATCTATTACATTTAAAAAGTTACAAATTAAGTAAAATGAGTGCGAATAGCTGCAAAGAGTGTGGCAAATCGCTTAGAACGGAAAAATTTATTTCATGTAATGGCATGTGTGGTGGTTATTTCGATTTGAGATGCGCGGGCCAATTAACTGATTATGACTTGAATTTGATTAATAGAAATCCGGGAATTCTATTCGTTTGTAAAAACTGTAGAAGTTTTATTGATGTAATGTCAACACAAATTTCGTGCTTGGTAAACAAAGTGGAATCTAATAATAAATCAATAGAAAAACAGGAAGCAAATATAGTTAAAATTCTTGATCGCGTTGATAAATTGAGTGCCGAAAAACCACAAGAAAAGAAAAAATCATATGCCGAAATAGTGAACAAAGAACCACCCGTTATAATCAAACCGAAAAAATCACAAGAAAATAATAAAACAAAAGAAGATATGAAAAAACATATAAACCCGTCATCATTGTCTATCAAAGTAAATAGTGTTTACAACAGGCAAAATGGTGCTATTGCAGTAAATTGTGATGACAAAAAATCAAGTGAAGCGATCGAAAAAGAAATAAAAGAAAAACTAGGTGATAAATATACGGTAACAGTACCGAAAGTGAAGAGTCCATCCATTTTAATAGTGAACATAACACAAGAATGGGATAGCGATAGTATTACAGAGGCTATAAAAAAACAAAACAGTATCGATGGAACTGTCAAGTGTACTAAAATTTACAGGGTGCCTGGAAATTCTTCGTTTAAGGCTATTATTGAGGTGGATACCATCACTTATAATCTTATTATGGAAAAATCCAGAATTAACGTAGGATGGGACAGATGTCCAGTATACCAATATGTGTCACTCACACGGTGTTATAATTGTTGGGGATTTTATCATATCGCAAAATACTGCAAAAATAAAATTGTTTGCGCTAAATGTGCCCAAAACCATGACACAAAAGAGTGTTCCGAAACCTTTTTGAAATGCAATAATTGTGATAAAGCGAATACAAATTTAGGTCTAAAATTAAATACTGATCATAATTGCAAAGACAAGTGTTGTGAAGTGTTTCAAAATAAATTTAAAACGGAAAGTATGAAGTTTACCTTTTAGCAACCAAATTATATTAAAGGGGCATATTTAAATATACAAAGTGCTTTAAGTAACTACTCTGAATTGGAAATTATGTCTTTTAATAACCAATTCGATTTCATAATGCTTTCTGAAACTTGTGTTACTGGTGATATTAATGATAGTGAATTAAATTTGAAAGGCTTTAATATTCTGAGATGTGATAGTGTATCTCGACACACTGGCGGTGTAATACTTTATATAAAAGAAATATGGGAAACAGAAATAGTTCAAAACTATAAAATAAATAAAGATATGTGGATCTTATCTGTTAAAGCAAATTGTAATATGTATACATTTGTGATTAGTGTTGTGTATAGATCACCCAGTTGTTCTTTACCATTCTTTTGTAATATGTTTAGGATATGGATGGATGAATTAAACGACCTTACATATGATTTGTTGTTATGTGGTGATTTTAATATTAACTGGATGAACAACTTTGATCTTTATAAAAATAATTTAAAGGAAATAATAGAGAATAATAATTGTAAGCAGATTATAGTACAACCAACAAGGATAACTTCTACATCGCAAACTTTAATAGATATGGTAATAACTAACAACACAGAAAAAATAAAAGCGCAAACGAGTTCATGTTTAAAAATCAGTGATCATGAAACCATTATTATAGACATTAAAATCAAAAATAAATCTGAAGAACAAATCAAATCAATCAAATACCTAAAGTATAGAAAAAATCAATTCGTTTCAAACTTAGCCCGTAGTAATGTCATTATGTCTGTGTTAAATATAAATGATGTAAACCAAATATCTCAACTGTTCCAAAATGAACTATGTCGTATAGTAAATTTATTTGTTAAGTCTAAATCCATTGTTGAACATGAAAACGAGTGGTTTGATAGTAGTTTGTTATCTCTGAAAAATCAAAAGATAGCTTCGTACAATAAAGCCAGACTAACTAACTGTGTTCAGGACTGGGAAAATTATAAACGTTTTAGAAACCTTTTTAAATCCAAATTAAATAGACAAAAAAGTGAATTTATAAAACAAAAAATAAATCGTGCTGTTGACCAAAAATCAATGTGGATCCTTTTGAAACGTTTTGTGTTAAAAGAAAAGCGCTGTGAGATAAAATCTATTATATTTGATAACGTATCGTATTCTGGCGATGGTGTATTAGCTGACAAGTTTAATTTCTTTTTTGTCAAAAGTGTACAATGCATAAGTGAATCAATCCCAATTACCCCATATGTTAATCGAATTGAAAGTAACCCATATTCATTTGCCTTTAGAGAAATACAACTAAATGATATTGAAAAAGTAATTAATCAAATAAATAATAAAAGAGACTAAACGAGCTATTATTAATTTCTTAAAAAACCATATGTAAAATATACCCACCAATGTTTGTCTAGTTAAAATTATTTATTTATTTGAAATTATTTATTTATTTAAAATTATTTATTCATTTAAAATTTAATTAAATTCATTTAAAATTTATTTATTTATTTACTTATCCATGTAATCTTTTTAAATCATTTTGTATTTATTTTAATCATTATATTTTTTTTTGTAAATGGTGCAAATGTACTAAATAAAATTATATCTATCTATCTATCTAACTTCGGATTTCGGTTGTAAATAAGAAGCTTGCATGATTGAAATTGATCGCACAAACTATAATAAGAAACATCTGGAAAAAACTCCTCTGAATCATAAGCAAGTACAAAAATAATACACAACTCTCCAGTTATCCTGGACACGACCCATAGAGTTAGTTGAAATTGAAACCTATCATCTGAGTGTGCAAGGTGTGCACTGTACAATGTACACCCTCATCGTACGTATCAAAAACATACTCAACCCATACAAATATTTTTTAATGTTTTCGCCGCAACACCTCCGACAAAATATACATAGGCACATACATATCATACATACGTACATACATAGTATTTACATCATATTTGGTATAATGATTGATTCTATTCGTTGAATGAGATCAAACCAAAAACAACCCTTACTATATACAATGGGCCAGCGCACACGAGATCAATTCTACCGGCAGAAAACCGAGTTTCATACCATACTTCGAGGGCACACGGGATCATCTCTGCCGGTCGAAAAAAATTGTGTAAATAAACCCCTTTTCACTGTGGTAGTATTTTTTCGGACCAAAATATTTACAAAGTTGTGTACGTATTAGTTTCCTACCTATCGTTCAACCGCTTAAGCTCGGTAGAAGATTTTCAGCCGTTTCTTACGGCAGACCTCAGTCCCTCCGCCTATAAAACCAGTTTTCTGCCGGCAGAAATCATCTCATGTGCGGTTGCCCAATAAGTTCGTCGAAAAATTTCCTTGTGCCAATCATCACTCGCACGACAATTAACATTGAAAAATTTTAATACAAGCTCTTGCGAAACTCAACTGTAGGCTTGTTTTTGTTTTGTAACCTTTAAATAATTCGAAAAAGCTTTCAGAGTAAAAGTAAGACTCGGTAATTATCCAGGCTAATTTGATTTGTACATAAGAATGAGTTGAACTTCTACGCCGAAGTTCACAACCATATATCCGAGTGTCAACATGGATTTGTGAGTGGTAGATCAACTTCCACTAACGTGGTTATCTTTACTAATTATTGTCTACAGTCCATGGAAAGTTGTCTTCAAGTTGACTCGATTTACACCGACTTCTCTAAAGTATTTGACCGTGTTCAACACAATGTTCTTATAAAGAAGTTGGAGATTCTTGGCTTTCATTCGAAACTGTTGAAATGGCTTAGCAGTTATCTAATCAATCGAAGATAATTTGTCAAAATTGGTGCTGTTCTGTCGAAAGAAATCATTAATTTGTCTGGTGTGCCCCAAGGCAGTCACCTTGGTCCTCTTCTCTTCCTCCTTTTCATCAATGACTTACCTTCTTATGTTTCTCACTCTAACTGTCTTTTGTATGCTGACGACTTGAAATTTTTTAAAACAGTGCAATCTGTCGCTGATGCCATTGAGCTGCAAAGCGATATTACAAGTGTTCATAATTGGTGTGAAATGTATGGTTTACATTTCAATATTAGTAAATATTCCGTAATGTCTTTCACAAGAATTGTGTCTCCTGTATGCTATGATTATAGGATAAGTAATTATAATCTAAGAAGTGTTACTTCACAAAAAGATTTAGGGGTAATATTCGATGTCCAACTGACTTTTTCGATGCACATCGATTACATCGTTTTAAAAGCCAACTCTATGCTGGGATTTATGTTTCGGAATTCTAGAGAGTTTCAAGATCCTTACACCCTAAAGTCTCTGTATATTTCATTAATCCGCTCATTACTGGAATACTGTTGCATAGTGTGGAGTCCGTTCTACAAAAATAGCGCTGCTCGCATTGAGAGAATTCAAAAGAGATTTACAAAGTTTGCTCTTCGTAAGATGTCATGGAATTCAAAGATTCCAACCTATAATGCTAGATGCCAGCTTATTGATCTTAAGCAATTGCACATAAGAAGAACTTATTATTCCGTTCTTTTTGCTCATGATATACGAACTATGGAAAAAATGATCCTGTAGCTAATGCTTGTTTAAATTATAATTTAGCCGCTAATGCTATTGATTTTAACATGAGTAGAGCGATTTGTAAAAAACACTTCTTAATTATTTTAATGTACTTTAATTTATTTTTTGTTGATTTATTCTTATATATTATTTTTGTTATTATTAGTATTGTTATAATCGGTAGTCTTAAAAAGCATGTATATGTACTTGAAAGACGAAATAAATAAATAAACTTCTAGCAGCTGACCTCCTTATGTAGATCTGTAAAGGTGATATGCCAATTATAGCTTCTAGAGCTGCTGAAGGCCAGGTGCGCGTGGCACCGGTTATACCAAGACACGTCATCCGTTCAAACTTATCGAGCTTCTTGGCAGTAGTCTTTTCGAATATATACATATGTATAGACATACCACATCGCCCAGAAGTTTCAATTGTATACGATTCATGTAGCCTCAAAGAGCGGGTGGATGTGTTCCACTATTTATCAAGATGCCCCATGCTAAAGAATTTTCTTATAGATCTTCGGTTCACTTATTCTTCAAAAATATTTAAGTGTCAATCTGGTAGACGACTCTTAGCCAAACCCTTGTTTGAAGTTTGCCTCGTAGAAAATATAAGTAGGTACTGTGTTAAATCTACAAAAGGGCATTGCCATTATGCAAACCAGAACACTATTATGTTCGGCTCCATGTGGTATGCGTATGATACACTCCTCCATTAGTCTTTCACAGTTAATAAGTTTTTACTTAAAAAGCTACGCAAATGGAAAAGTGCTACACATGCCACCCCACCATTTCTGTTGCTGGATCATTACACGAGTACGTACTTAAACACTCACAGTTGTCAGCAGGAAGAACATGCACATACACACTCGTACATAATTCTTCCGCATGACATAATGTAATTCCTGCATGAATCGTTCATTTCACCTGTGATTGAAAGCAGTATTACAAACTTTCTGAGTGCAGCAAGACCTTACCACGGTAAGGTCCTTGTGTAACATACATCAACAATGTGTTCGCTTTTCTTTTGTGTATGATTCTAATCCCTTGACAAAGGAGTCATGCGTCCCTGCTTATATTTTTTAGTACTGAGGTGTTGCTAGCAGTTGGCTCTTGGGTTTTAAAAACTACAGCTGTTAAAGGTTTTCCTTTTTTGCTTTCAACTTTAAGGAGCAAGTATTGTATTATGAGAGTTTTACCCCATTAAATACGAGGTTTCTTTTAAATGAGTCTTTTAAAGAGCTGAGCGCTCTGATTTAACTACATATACTACTTTCCATCTTAGTGTATTTTAAAAACGAAGGCGCAAAATTATAGTCAGCCCATGAATAGTGCCTAGAGCTGCCTCAAAGAGTTTTTTCACGGTTCCACCTCTTTCGAATGTCTAACAAGCATCAAAGAGTATCATTTGTCTCGATTGGGCTTCTCAACTGGCCGTTCGAAGTCGGCAAAAAATTGTAGGTGCTTTCCATTCGTGCAAAAATAACACGCACATACAAATGGTTGCGAGAAGCAGGCCCAAGTTCACCTTGAGCTGTAGCGCCAACTAGGTAAGTAAGGAAGTTGGCTCAATTTAAATTTCGAGTCGGCTATAAGTTTAAAGTCGACTTTAAGGTGACTATGAATAGCAAAAAGTCTATTTTAAGCTATGTAGGTGAATACATTCTTTTATGGTTGGCTTTATCTGACCATGAATTTCCGCCAAAATTTATAGGGTTATGTAGATATAGGATATATGTATGACTTTGGTCAGTCGGTCCGATTATCCTTATATCACATTTTCATTCTATCTAGAATGAGACCCATGAACTTTGGTATACAGACGTAAATTGCTGACCCAAATACAGAGATTTTTGCAAAGAAAAGATTTGAACCTCTTAGTGTAAAGAGATCTAAGAACAAAGTTAAAGTCACAAAAATATCCTATGAAAGTATGAAATATTAATTTAGTAGTTAAAAAGTAGTGACGAATTAAAGTGTACCTAAGAGTAGGCAATGAAGTTTGATTTCTCACTCTTTGTCGGCTTTTTTCATTCATTTGTGGTTCTGTTGTCTTTTGTTGGCCCTCTTGGGATCTTCTTATTCTCCGGGTATATTTTGAATGCTTTTTGACATCAAAATGGCGCTTTATTTTTATGCGGGCAACTGACAGTGTTCAATCGTGAATATTTTGGAAAAAGGAAAAAAACATACAGAAAAGCAAAACACTAGCCTAGACTACTTCAGGAATAGAAGCTACGGTCATACCGCTATTCTTAATGAGCAATTGGCAACCTCAATAGAACGGATGACATCATCCCACTTCTGGACTTCACTATACCATACGAAACCACTGTACCCGGAGAGAGAAGGTTGCGGCAGCATTACGCCTACACGGCAAGAATACATTGAGGTCTTCACGAATGAGAGAGAGAGAGTCGGAACTTAATACGTCTTTAAGTCTTCCGTACGACTCTAGTGGGTATCTCTCAGACAGGCAAATGTTCTAGCAGTGCGGGAAGCAGTGGAAATGTTAATCAGATGAAGCTGATAACATCGACAGTCAGGCCGCGCTCAGATCTCTAGAATCGTGTATTTAAATCAATAATTGTAGAAGGAAGCCGCTCTCGGCTTTAAATACTAAAAAGGCATAGAACGGTCAAAATATGTTGGGTTCCAGCTTCCAGGATACTTTGATGTAGATGGAAATTATTTTGCGGATGAATTTGCAAGAAAGGCGGGGGAACTTCCTATAACCAAGATGGTATACCATCATCATGCGGCAACGGGACAAAATTAAGAGCACTGTTACAAGTACGGCGAGCCACGGATGGTCAAGAATAGAAGGGCATAGGGTGTCCAAGGCCAAAAAACGACCAAAGCAATCCTTGAACGAAATAGGGCAAAGTTAATAACTTGAATAGAAATACTTTCCGGATAATGTCTCTTAAGAAAACATGCCAACATGATGGGACGAATGAAGATACTGCAATGAATTGGGTACATCAGAGGATGTCTTTCTATCTATCTTTGATACACTGAAACCAAGTACATGCTGTCAACAAACAAAGAAACATCTGTCCACCGCCTAGGATAAAACGTCACTGTTGGCAACAGTAACTTCGAAGTGGTTAAGGAGTTTACCTACCTCGGAGTAAACAACAACGAATGACAACTTAGTGCAGATTGGACGAAGACTTACCCTAGGAAACCGCTGCTACTTCGGTTTGCCAAATCAAATGGATTCAAAACTCCTAACTCGGAAGATGAAATGCATGCTCTACAAAACATTGATCCTTCCAGTTCTGCTGTATTGAACCGAGTGTTGGACGATAAGCAGGAAAGCAGAGCAGATTTTGAGTACTTTCGAGAGAAAAATTCTTCGTTGCATTTTTGGTCCCGTATGCGAGGAGGGCGAATTGAGGAGATGGTATAACCGCGAACTCTATGAGCAATACCAAGATGTGGATGCAGTTCAATAAGCCAAAACACGTCGACTAAACTGGCTCGGCCACATCGAGCGAATGGACAACAATGCTCCAGCAAAGAGGATCTACGACTTACAGCCCCCAGGTTCGAGACGACAAGGAAGACCGAACCTCCGGTTTAAGGACCAAGCTACCGCGAATGCCAGACAACTGGAAGCAGCGTGCCCGGGATCGAAGAGAGTGGAAGACTGCCGTGTCTCAGCAGAGGCTCTTCACGGGTCGGGAGCCCGTTAATTAAGTAAGTAAGTTGATACACTGGAAGATGCTGCGCAAACCGGATACAATAAAATTTTGCAACCATACAATAAAATTTTGCAACCATAAGATGGTCCCAGGGTATCGGGATAGACCCACTTTCACGACTCAGCCTCATAACCTCTTTTAGCCTAACTTTTCCTAACCTAGAAAAGCAAAACTTAGCTGTTATTTAGAAATAAACAAAATGTACACCATATCAATATCCGTGCTAGAACATGCGACCCAGATATGTACTTTAGTTTGTTTACCGCAGTTATAAGAGAGAGCCACACAGGCCGCGTTATGATGTTAGACGATGACTTTTATTTTTAAAGGTGCTCCCCTTGAAAGGAAGTTTTAAAATTATTTGATAACACCAGGTGGCGGCAAAACAGAAATTTGTTGTCCTTGAAATATTGTTGGTGCTGCTAAATTAAATAAAGTAATCTATCGTGCTGCTTGTATAAATTAAAACAGAATCCCCAAAAAGGTTTTGTTTCTTCTTAGTTCACCGTTGAAAGGGGTTCGGTAGTTGGTGTTCCATTAATGTCCTTTATATTTGGACCGTAAACAACCGCCGTGGTATTATACTTTCAAGGGCTTGCCTTACAATATAATACAAGAGTAGAAGTCATTTTATGAGAAGTGTGGAGGTGAGTACCCTTCTAAAATTCTGAAAGTGTTACCCCCTTTCATATAAAACAAACATTAAGCCGGTATTATTGTTTATTTGGCAGCAACGATGCCGCTGTAAAGTGGTAATTTCATTTAATCCCATTTCTTTGTGTACCGTCAGATGAATGTAAAAGTTTGTTCCATTGGCGTTGGTGGTTTAAATATTCCAGCAACTTTTTTAGGTCAGATGCGTTGACCATTTAATTGATTAAACCGAACCACAAGCTTTGCTCTCTACAAACTATTTTCATTTCCCTAAACTGATCCTGGAAGCGCATGAGTTTCTGCATTCACGGCATTTGTCTACTTCAACGTGGCTTTTTCGCAATTTGTTCATTTGGTATGCGAACTTTTCGCATCATGCTTTGAGCCAAATTGCTTTTGGGTTTATTTTTTTTTTACTCGAAGAGAATTCATGCTTCTCAATACACCATTGTTACCTTACGCTAACGGTGAACAATATTTTGGAATTCACTAAAATCGGATACAAAATCAATTATTTTTCATGAATGGTCTGAATCAACGCGTCGGATCACCAGAGATTCATTTTTCATCATCACTACACACTACAGTATTTCAGTTATCGGATAAAAATTTATGACATACGAGTAGGAATAAATCCTTTTTCTCTTCACAACCGCCTGCTGTAGGAAGGAGCATAGCCAGCGGGTGGATTGGCAACATGATAGCTAGCTCCAATTTGAAATGAAATATCGATTTGCCGAATTATCCTTTTGGAAAAGAATATGCATGAATAAAAAAAGGTTAGTTTTCAAAGTTGTTTTTGTTAGCCGATATGTGCCTGTATAAACCTATACAAATTGCCGCCTAAGTACTTGGCGGCACCGAAATTAATGAAATGTAAACATTTTTTAAGGGAAAATAATAAAAGAAGTCTTAATTTTAAGTGGAAAACCAAGCAAACCGACTGTGCTGTAGTTTTCCAAAGTTTGACAATACCTTACATTTTAAGGTAGACTTACTAAACATTCACACCATTTCACCTTAGTAAGTTGACCGAACGTCTATTAACCTTAAGATGTAATCCTTAATCCACAACGATAAGTCATTCTGAATAAACAAACAAACCTATCTATCTTCCCTAAATAAATATTTATTTATCTATAACATGTACATATGTAGGGTAGGGCGAGAAGGTTCTGACACGTTAACGGATATTGCCAAAGATGAAATACATCCGTTTACAAACAAAACTATATATATGTAAATTTTACTTTATTAACATTTAATCTATTACAAGAACAACTTTAAGGGGCTAATTTATTAACCGTCTCAGAGTTTTTGATGCATTTCTAAAAAAGGAAAAAGTGACAGAACCTCCTAGTTTTTAGGAGGTTCCGACTTTTAAGAAGGAGGTTTCAACATGCTATGCTTTTACTGCTTCTTTCATGGCTTTCTTGACAAATGTCTTTTCAGGATACTTTCTTTTATAAATGTTAGGCATTTTGAGTTAAACCTATAAAATTTCAATATAAAAAAAAAACTAAAACTAAGTAAAATAGAGGAAGGAGGAGGTTTCGACAATTTGACTTAAACGAAACGTTGAAAAAACGAAACGAAACGACTTAAGCGAAACGTGTCGAAACCTCCTTCAAAGCATGCATTATATTTACGCTTTAAAAAAGTTTATTATTTTATACCTACGTAAAAGGGTCACAACTAATAAAAACACTATTAATCTGTTCGTATTCGTATTCTCACTTTCAAACACTTAAAACAGAAAAAGTTATAGCTTAAGAATTCACTGAAAAAAATTACATGTAAACTTACCAAAAATGAAAACACGACTTAACTTGTTACACGCTGATCAGAAACTGAACTCGATAAGGGGAAAAGTAGAGGTACCTTTAGACTGTGCACATAAGAAAATATCATATCTGTCATATTTATAGGAAGTGAAAAATTTGAGTTTGATGAAACCTCCTATATGTCGAAACCACCTCGCCTTACCCTACATGTGTATAAAAATGAATTGGTGTCGGTTCGTACGCGCATAACTTGGCTGAACATCATCCGATTTGCATGGCGATTTTTGTTTTTTGTTGAATTCATATTGAACCAGGTAAATATGTACAATACGAAACCTAAAATTGGAAAATTTGACCGAAAAGTCGGAAAATCGTGAAAACGCGAAATTACATACTTTCAGGGGTGAATGGTGGCGATATCTCGATTAATAATTCACCAGGATGGCGTCAATCATCTGTTAAGATATCGCTGATTGGTTCAACAGTATTGCGTCGACATGTACGTCAAGATAGAAACAGAACGCCACAATTGCATCAGCAGTAGCAAGCATCTGCTGTTGGAAGCCTGAGGCATATGCACGAATATGCGCAGGATGCAATAACATATGTACGGCATCACGTTCACCTACAATTCGGAATGGCGAGAAATGACGCAGCTCCTACTTCCCAGGCAAACTTCAAGTGACCGCCACGATATCACCGCACGAGTTTTCAAACAAAAACTCAAAACGATCATGGACTTCATCGCTAAGAACAATGTTTTTGGACAACCACGTTGCTGGATGTACTCGGTCGAATGGCAGAAGCGAGGATTGCCACATACCCACATTCTGCTTTGGTTGATTGCGAAAGTCCGACTGGTCCCAGTCGATTCAATAATTAGCGCCGAAATACCCGATCAAAAACCGACCCGGAATTGTATGAAGTCGAAGCTACTCGGATGATATCGACCCTGCGGAAATTACAATCTAGATTCGTCATGCATGGTCGCAACTAAATGTTCTAAGCGATATCCACATGCACTCCTGGCACAGACAATCACTGGCAACGACGAATACCCATTGTATCGGCGGCGATCACCAGACACCAAATGACAATGGCAGAACGGTCGCAATGAAAGTGATAGGAAAATATGTCTTGATGGACAACACTTGAACTCTTCCATATTGTCCTTTTCTCTAGAAAGTGTTTAAAATGCACATCAATATTAAATACTCCAATTCGGTGCAGTCCATCAAATATGTTTCCATGTACATACATACGTGCACAGAGGAAGCGACATGGCGGTTTTCGGCATTGAGCGGCATTATAAGGATAACCAAGTGTCGTGCTATCAATTGGACCATGTTTGCATTGTTTATTTACGCACCGGACAACAAAACAAACAACGCTGTCTATCACAAAGCATTGCAGTGACCTGAAATGTGTGAAATCCATTTTCCGTGTAAATAAAATGCATTGAATTCAATTTAATTCCAAGAGTTTTATTCTTTAGAGAGGCTCAACTTTCGAAAGGGACATTAATAATTTAATCAATTTAAGGCGGAACATAGTTCGCCGGGTCAACTAGTTTTACCCTAGAAACGCAAACTCTGAGGAATTTTTTGTAGCAACATTGAGAACTTCTAGGAAGCATGCAGACTCCAATAATTACTCACCATGCAGTCCAAATATTACTAGCTATCTAATGCAATCAGACAGCTCTTGGACCTCTTCTAGCAAAGAAACAATGGATATGCTATTAGAAACATACTTCTTCCTCTTTCCACACAGCAGAGTGCATAGAAGTACTAAATCTACAGGATTTACACAGCTAATCTGATGACTAACGACAAGTTGCGTAGGATACTAGGAGGCTTCAAACCATATATATACAGCTTCTTCCAAAAATAAGTTTCCACGGCCTGTAATCAAAGTTAACATCAAATATCTTCGCACTTATAAACTTTTTTCAATATTTATTTTTATGAATCTAAAACAACATAAAATAAGTTACAAAAACAATAATATTAACTGACAAAAAAATGATTCATTAATTTTCTTTTTAGGGTAAGTAGAATAAAGACAAAATTCAATGTTGCAAAGTATGTTTCCACTCTTTTTAATACCCGCAATGACCACCTTTTTGCTGAGACATCTTAGCCAATCGGTCTTCCATAGTATGCACTAGTTGTTTACATTGATCTGGTGTGATTTTTCCCCAGTTTTGGTTGATACATTCTTTTAGTTTGCGAAGGTTTTGAGGTGCTTGCTCTGTAATGCGTAATTTGAGAAGTGCCCATGTTTAACAACTACAAAAAAACAACTACCGATCTTAATGCAAATTACATCAAGAGCGCCATTCTAGAGGTAACTCAACACTCCAGGAACTTCAAGATGTTTAAGTTTGATTTTTTTATAAAAAGAAATATATATTTTTTTATTAAAATTGGTTTTATTTCAAAAACAAATATTTAATACATTTAAAAACAAGCGCGCAGCCACTTTTTTACTGTCATAAACTATTGAAATAGCTACAGTTTAAAAGTGCCCCAGGCCTGTTCAAAGCTGCCCCCGCTTGGAGAACATTTGAACATTAGGACTTATCTTTTTAAAAAAAATTAAATAAATTATAAGCCTTTATTGTTTAAATTTTAGGGTAATTAAATTAAATTGAAGGGTAATTTCACTTCTCAAAGTGTGAATAACTTAAAGACCAATATTTCAAATATATTGGTGCTAAGAAGCCTTCAAAGGAAAAAGTGTTCAAATGTGCCCCAATTTTCCCTACCCCATTTGAGGTAAGCATTCCCCAGGCCATGATACACTTCTCTGCACCCTTAAAAGTTGGTTTTGTGCACTTGTAAGAGAGAGCTTTTCCTTTTTCTCTCCAAACGTATGTATATTCGTCCTTCACTTCAATCTTATCATGGATTCATCTGTCCACAAGACTTTATCCCAGAATGTTTGGTCCTTTAGTGCGTAGTCTTTATAAAATTCCATCCGTTTTTGCATATTAACCTTGCTGACATAAGGAATCTTTCGAGCAACGCATCCATATTTACCAGTTTCATGGAGCCTCCTGCGTATGGTGTTCATGGATGGAGCATCGCGACCTTCGTCTAGCAGCTGTGCTCGAATTTTCGGCACTGATATGAGTGGGTTATTATCTAAGATGGTCCTTATCCTTTTATCAGTCCTTTTGTCACTTTCGGCCGCCCGACGCGCTTTATAGCTTCCACTCGTCCTTGTTTATGAAAAGCTTGAACTTTAAAAATTATTGAAATACGCCTATTGGAATCACCATTTTTACTTATTTCAATTATAGCCTAGTGTCAGCTGCTTAAATTTTTCCATTACGGAGGCTAAAAAGTATGCAAAAATAATTTTTTTTCTATGTACGAACTTAGTCACAAAATTACCTGATTGACTTAAATTGAAAGAAAAATAAATTGATTAATTTTCTTATTTTTTCTTGAAAATGCCTCAAAGAAGTTTTATCGCTTTAAAATTTTAAGATAGTACACACTACAAAAAAAAAATATGTCCGATCACTTCGAGTGGAAACTTATTTATGCAACGATCAATCCACAACTATCTCCACTCAAAAAAAACATCTGTCGCCAATGGTGAAATGCAGAGAAACTTATTAGCTCTGAACGGTATCCTAGATAACGGTTCTTTACAAGAATTAAAAAAAAAACGTAGCTACGCGTTTCATGGAAAAAATAGCATTAGTTCCCCAAAAATATTGAGTGGAAACTTATTTTTAGAAGATACTGTACATTTATGCGCGAGACGCTCCAATCGGTAACAGATATCATAATGCCAAGACACAAATTCCCCAAATATGGTTGCAAGTCAAAGTAGTCTTCAATTCCAAAGCGGGAGGAAATTCTCACGCCGCCAGTTCAAAATGTCTCAGACCCATAAGTCTACCATCTACCATCATTCTTCCTGAAAACCTCTGAAAGACTGATCGATACTCCGTAGTAGCATCGACTCCAGATTGCTATCAAAATCTTCGCACGTGTACCTTAATGGCAAATGAATGAAAATGACATTGCATTCTGCATGAAAAGATGCTACAATGCAGAGAGTATACAATGGTCGTCTTCTTAGATATAGAACGTACTTTCAACAATGAAAAATCGAAAACCAGGGCAGACACCCTTTTAAGTCCCAAGGTTGAGAGCTCACTTTGCAAGTTGATCAATTTGCCACTCACTAGCCGAATTATCAACACAAAGCTGGGGGAGTCCACATCTAGAAGAATTGTCAGCAGAGGTACCCCACAGTGTGGTATCCTTCTTTGGAGTTTTATAATAAAATTACTTTTGGTACTCCTGAAAGGTGCGGGATGCATAATGCTAACGTCGCGATGTCTCGCTATAGCTATTCTGACAAGCATCTTCAAATAGACCAACAAATGTGGCTTTGGGGCTCAACCCGCAGAAAACTGATCTGCTTAATTTCAGCAGGAAATATAAAATCTCTCTAAACGGCACCAACTTAGTCTTGATCGACAAGTACCTTAGTCTCATACTAAATATGCACAGAAAAGTAAAGAAAGCTATTATAGCCCTCATAGCCATTGGCAGCAAATGGGGATTTTATCTCCGCTAACTCCATGTGTCCGATTGCGATGTATGCTAAATAAAAATGCATCGCGACAGATTTTCATCAATCAGAGGTTTAAACTCAGCCCACATCAAAATTTACCCACTTAAACCACTAGGAACATTCGGAATTTTTCATTTTACATAGAAAACAGGTTCAATTTCTAAAAAAGTTTGAGAGGACAATTTTTCACCACATTCGATAACATTATATACTACACCAACACATAACCGACTATTTCAGCATTGCAGACGAATTCCCCAGCTTCTGATCTATTTGGCATCCTTTCCAGTAAGCCCACTTCCGACCAATTCGATTTCTTTCAAAATTCCTTTCAACAATGGCAGCCATAAATAATATAGATGCTTACTCAGCCACGAGTTTTATTTAAGAAGCACCTCTCTTGATGCCGGATAAAGTCAATACCCTCTCAAGGACTTCCAAAATGTAAGTTCTTTTTTCTGTTAAAAATAAATCAACAAAACCTTATCTGTCAGGGCTAATGCCGACTAAACACCTCAATTGATTGACACTGGATAGGCATTTCCAATATAAAAATAAGCACGTTGCTTCCATATGACTGCCTTCAAGAAATCATTTGAAGGTCACCTTTTATATTATCTGAACTGCAACCTTCAATCACAGACACCTTCGCATTAATGTATTCTACTTCATTGACTTTGTATCGTTACTCGTATATTTTACGGTATAATTACAAAAGATCTTTGGAATATGATGCCATACTAGAATTTAAGCCTGTAATTATGTTAATTAGTAATTGTATGGTTTAGGAATCTACTCGTATTCTGTTATAGAGAGGAGGAGTTTATAGAGTGTGTTTAAAAATGTAACCATTATATATGCATTTAAAAGGCAAAAGGTTAAATGAAATCAAAGTAAGCAGGTATTATAAATAAATAGTTTTATAGGACATAATTAATATTTGGTTATGCCTCTTTTGCCCTCTATGACTGCAGGAACTTTCTTAGGTAGAAATATCACTTCACGGCAACACATTTCATCTTCACACGTCTCATCTTCTTCCAGGCACATCTCGCAGAGGCCCGAGCTTCTGATTCCAATTTTGTTCAGGTGCTCGTTTAAGGGAGTGAACCCAGTTGGATAAGCTTGAGCACCACTGTCAAACCTCATTTTAGTGGAAAACAAAAGCAAATTTCCACTGGCTGAGAGTATGTTCCCCCACTTCTCAAATTATTTAGGATTTGACAGCGATGTTGGGCATTACACAGAAAAGATAACAAACAGACCTTGTTTGATGTAAACGATTGCTCCTGGATCCTTTAGGTGGCGCTACAGCTCGGGGTGAACCTGGGTCTGCTTCTCGCAACCATTTATGTGTGCATGTTATATTTTTCCACGAATGGAAGGGGGACCTGCAGTTTTTTGTCGACTCCGCACGGCGAGTTGAGAAGCTCATTGACAAATGATACTCTTTGATTGCTTGTCAGACATCTGAAAGAGGTGGCACCATTAAAAAACTTCTAGGTGTTTGACCCGAGCTGGGATAAAACCCGGGCAGCATTGCGTAGTAGTTCAACGCACTTACCACTACAGGCAGCGTTGCCGCTATGCGACTTAAGTCGCAATTTGACCCTTTTTTAACGCAAAGAGACTATGACCCGACTTTTTAAAAAACACCTCTTTTTGACCCTTTTCAGTTTTTTTGGAGACTTTTTGAGACTTTTTCGTACAAAAAATATATTTCCAACAGAAATTCCATTAAGTTGCTCATCAGCAATCAATCAGCACTAATTTCAGTGTACATAACATATTACACAAAAACTCACTAATTTTTTTTTCCAATGTGTTCCTTTTGTAGAGATTTAGTTTAATCTAATTTTTTTTTATGCGTGAACATCTTAGCACTCAACAAATGTATGCCGGTAAAAAGTGAACTATCTGTCAAACTCAGTTGTTACATGTATTTTGTATTTTTTTATTTTAATGCAAAAAGTAAAATAATGGAAAGAAAAGGAACATAGATGAAAGTTGAATGTTCTGAATATTGAAATTTGCATGAAATTTGCATGTCGCAATATCTGGGATATCATGAAGGGTGGACTGAAGGGTAAAATCTAAAATTGTACATGTATGTTGCAACACCATTTTGCTTACGTCTATTTCACATATGTATATGACATTTCGTTTGTTGCAACTTTTGTGGTTAAACGCGTTCCTTTACTTTTTCGTAATTTTGCCTCTGTCTGAGAGAATTTTACCCCCACTCCATGAAATTTAATAGCTTGCTATTTTTGGAGCAGACGTAAAGGAACAGGCCTATTATTTGTTTTTGTTGCGACTTTTTTGCTCCATGACCTTTTTTTGCGACTTTTTCAAATTTTTCAGCGGCAACCCTGACTACAGGTATCTATCGATATAATTAAATCGCTGGCGCAAGAGCTTGTGATTCCTCCTGAGATTTTATTTCTGCACCGGTTTCAATGATTCTAGCACTAATCGAAAGTTTATCAACGGAACTCATCAGTATAAACGATTTTGAAAAAGTGCATATGAGCAAAGTTATTACGAAAAGACATTATTGCGTATACCTACTGGTATAGGGTTTCCACATGCAAGATTCTCGCACTGGTCCACTTCATAGTTTCAAATTACGAACACATTGAATTTCAAAACAGCTATCACTGCAACGTAAATCAGACCTGAAAATTGGCGGAGAAAGTTTGAACTTAAAGCAGCAAGGTGCATGATCTGACAAAGATTGGCCTTCAGGAACCATTCCCAATAAATTAAAAAACATGAACTTAGTTTTCCTGCTAATAACCAGCTTGTGAAACCTAAACCAATAACGGAGAGTTTCTAAATCATGGTTCATATTAGTAAAAGTTTCAAAATGATTTTTATTAGAGTAAGAAAGAACAGTGTCATCCGAAAAAACAGTTAATACGCCTTTAAACGGCTGAGAAAACAAAAAATTAACGAAAATCAAAAATAAGATAGGGCCCAAGACAGAACCTTGAGGAATTCCCATCCTTAAGTAGTATTTCGCGCAAAGATCAGTCTTGATTCTAGTTCTTTGATTTCGATTTGTCAAGTAGGAGCAGAGCCAATCATAAACAAAGCCTCCATACTTAAAAAGCTTATTCAACAACAATTCAACCATACCAAAAGCTTTTTTTATATCAATAAATAAAGCTGCTGGAATAGAGATTCATTACTTGATTTATATAGACTTCAAGACAGAATGCATCTTCTGTCGATTCCCCACTTCTAGAGCCAAATTGAAGATTACTGAAGAACTCAGTCCTGTTTAGAAATGTCATAATTCTTATCTTCATACCCCTTTCAAATACCTTAGAAAACACAGACGGAAGAGAGAAAGGTCTGTAGGTATCTCCTCTTTTTGTGTAGCGAATCGGGAAACACACCCCTTCTTACACTTAGGTTGAAAATGTAGCATATGCATAAGACATCAGCAATCAAAAATGAAATATTTTCGATAATATAACTTGGGATTAAGTCATTAGACGTCGATTTCGTGGATTTAAGAGACGTCAAATCGACAGAATTATCAAAGTGGACTGACGCCAATGGCCTATCGATTAACATCAACAAGACAGAACTAGTTCTGTTCACTAGAAGATACAAAATCCCATCCTGGAACCCACCAAGACTGAAAGGCATGCGTCTCAGAATCTCCACGGAAGCCAAATACCTGGGCATCATATTCGACTCCAAACTTAATTGGAAACGGAATACAGAAGAAAGAATGAAAAAAGTACTAAATGCATTCTACGCCTGCAAGAATACATTCGGGAAGAAATGGGGACTAAAACCGACCTACGGGTCAATAATATGATGGGGTGCGACTAACACCAAATCTTACCTTAGAAATCTAAATAAGGTACAAAGGATAGACTGTTTAGGCATAACAGCTGTGCTCAAATCCACTCCGCAATTTGGCCTTGAAACGTCTGAAGCGTCTTCCAATCAGAGATATATGCTATTAAGAAAGCAGCGCAAATTGTCCTAGCAAGGAAACTACCAGCAACGGAAATTACAATTTGCGTGGACAGCCAAGCCGCACTTAAAGCACTGGACTCCACCTCCGTGTACTCAAAATGCGTAAAGGAGTGCCTCGAGGCACTTAAAGCGATAAAGCACCACACAGTTCTACTCTGCTGGGTACCCGGACATGTGGGCATAGAGGGAAAGGCTCTGATATAGATATAATACTAGCTGACAGACAGGTCCTTCCGGCCTTCAACACAGCTAAGCATCTAATAATTTAGCCGAGGAACGATGGCACAACACTAATGCCCGTGTCATAACCCGCACCCTGTGGCCCGCAGTCGACCAGAAAAGTACAATATCCTTACTCTCTATGAAAAGAAGCCAAATCCATGCTGTACTTGTCGGTCTCATAACCGGACACGGTATAATAGGAAACATGGCCCGAAGATACGGTATCCTTACTAATGACTTCTGTAGAAGTTGTATGGATGAAAATGAAATAGAATCTGTAGCACACCTTCTATGCCACTGCCCGGCTCTTCAGGAACGGCGCCTATCTTATATGAGAGCACGGTTCTTTGACTGCCTGGACGACCTTGCTAAGATACCGCTCACAGACCTAACAAGGTTTATTAATAGATCAAAATGGTTTTGTTAAAAGTATGTTTTGACATACACAACTAGGGTATTCACAATGGACCTTTACGGCCTCTGGGTGAAATTTGCATGTACTGCAAGCGACCTTCCTAACCTAACCTAACCTTACCTAAGAGACGTTATCAATTTGTGAATCTCAAAGGCAGAGTAATCAAAAAAACAGAAACTACTCGGATTAAAGACACCGTGCCAAATGGCGTCATCATGAAAAGGCAAGTTATCCACTTGGTTTAACCCTTCTATAACCTTAGGGTCTTTTTGTGACCCAAAACGACTTTTAAGTAGAAAAATAGGTGGTTATAATTTTTTTAATTTTTTTTTCTCTTTACTGAATTCGTGTATATTTTAAGAAAAAACAATTGTTTATCTTGTAAGTGTTATGTTGAGACCCTCCCGGTAGGTGTATACACACATTACCTTACGGGTCATCATATGACCCATGAACATTTGAAATGTGATTTAACTTAAAATCAGTCAACTGTTAGTGTTTTTGGTTGCTAGGCGACTGTATGATGCACCATTCTTTTTGTTGAGCGTAATCATACCAGTTTGGTGGTAAAAAAAATAAAAGCAAGCTATTGATGCTCCAGCAATTGGCATTTCCAATGACCAATATCTGAGTAATGATAAAGATTTGATATGGTGCACCGCGCCGGTTCAAAGCTTGCTGTCGCGTGCGATACAGTTTGCTGTTCAGCGTATCTCACTTCTGGCCTTCTGGCCAATTCATTCAATAATTCGGCTGACTAAAATAGAAGGGAAAAAGGTGGGTAAAACAGATTTTCATGGAATGGATACAATCGAATTTGATGCTTTTTTAGGCATATTGATTCTTATCAGTAAGTTATATAAAAATATAAAGCATGATTCCCTATCCTTTCATACGGCAAAAGTGTAACAATCCTATGGAATGAAATACGCTGTCGCTCAATTTTTAGAACCGTTATGTCTCTGAACTGATTCATCTCGTTTCGTTGCGTCTGATGTGAGAGAAAATCGAAGATCACAAATTCGTGGAGATAAGCTTGCGCCGTAGCGCAAGTGGTTAGTGCGTCAGACTACTGAGCCAGCGGTCTTGGGTTCGAATCCCGCCGCAAACACCTAAAAGAGTTTTTCACAGTGCCCACCTCTTTCGAATGTCTGACAAGCATCAAAGAGTATCATTTGTCACGATTGAGCTTCTCAACTCGCCGTTCGGAGTCGGCAAAAAACTGTAGGTCCCTTCCATTCGTGCAAAAATATAACACGCATACACAAATGGTTGCGAGAAGCAGGCCCAGGTTCTATTCGGGACTTGTATGAAAAATGGGTCGAAAATCGGCAGTTCTTATACGTCCCGTATGAAAATATTACCGTCGACGTGCAATTGACCCTTTTTAGCCCAGAAAATACGGAATAAAAGCATGGGTTGCAGCTTATGCATCGCATGGGTTTCGTTTGAACTTCCAAGTTTATCTTGGGAAAGTTTCAAGAAGTGCAGTTATCGCAGAAGGAACGCAACTACAGATAATTTTTTTTAAAACCCGTAAGTTGGCAATCGAGCCACTGGGCTAATGGGTTGTTACGCTTGACCAATTGGTGAGAACAAACTTCAAATAAATCGTTGGCCAGTGGTTTTTTTTTTAGTAATTTCATTGACATCTCTGACCTTGAGCGCATATGTATATATTATGGACTGAGGTTCATCCTCAATAAAAAAAATTGCATAAACGTTGCTTGTTTTTGCAAGAATTCGGTGAAAGTCCTGTCGAAAATTTATTTTTTGACGGTGTCGTTTACCTAAGGTAGCATCTTCTGAATGAAGAAACTGAACAATCAATGTCAAAGCCACCAAAGAAAAACTTCCGAGCGAATGCGCTGCATCTTTTGTCCACCGAAACCTGACCGAAAGACATTTAACACCTGCTTTGTCTGCTATAAGTCAGTATGTCCACAATATGGCCATACTATCAAGGTAACTACGACTTTATGTAACCAGCAGAAGCCAGAAGGAGATTTCTTTATACATAAATTATGTATATTTCGCTTTTACTGCATTTAAATCAAAGGGGTCATTTTATGACCCGAAAGGTAATAAGTGTTATTTTTTGTAAGGTAACAGAGGGGTTAACTAACTAAGTTATCGAATAAATTTTTTCCTAAACAAATTATATTTTTAGTACCTTGTATATTATTTTCTTTCAATATATGTTGATTGTTAAATCGTAGATTGATTAAATAAATAGATAAATAAATAAAAACTAAATGGAAAACTTTCTTATGTAATTTACCCTTTCTTAGTTAGCCAAAGAAATATAAATATTACGACTGAAGTGTCATCTATGTACTTTGCCCAGTGCTACCAGATGTACATATGTACATACATTAAGAGAACTTTAAGTCACGATGATAGTTTTTTTTTTTATGTGAACTTTTTCTTCGCCTATATACTATGTAGCTATGTATGTAGATTACAAGTAAAAACACACCTATTACAATACCGGCACCGTGGTATGGTATTGATAGGTGCGTGAGACAACTACGCAATGCTACTCGGGTTCAATCCCATACCGGGCTCAATACCTAAAAGTTTTTTTCACGGTACCACCTCTTTCGAATGTCTAACAAGCAATCACAGAGTATCATTTGTCAATGAGCTTCTCAACCCGCTGTTCGGAGTCGGTAAAAAATTGTAGGTCCCTTCCATTCGTGCAAAAATATAACACGCACACACAAATGGTTACGAGAAGCAGGCAGCAGGTTCACCCCGAGCTGTAGCGCCACCTAAAGTAAAGTTTTACAATACTAGTTTTTAAGTTGATGAATAAATAAATAAAGAACATACGCATAAAAGTATGTATTTGAAAATCTCCCTCAATTCATTAATTTCCTAATCTCGAATTTAATAAAAAAAAAAAAAGCAAAATATCAGCCCTTTTTTTCTTGGGATATAAAATGGTCGCACGGAACAATATTTTTTTTATGATTTTTTCTCATCACTGATTATTCTAAATGACAAATACATGCTGACCGAGAAAATGGTCCAAAAATAATGGAAACGAATGGGAGGATGAACCTTTTTTGTCTAGGTAACATGCGTTGAGGAAAATTCAATTTGCTTCAGAGAGCGCTCCGTGATTTAAAATGTGCCCAAGGCAAAGGCATTAAAACAAAAAAAAAATCGGCTTTAAAGAATGGGATCAAGCAGCCCATGGCAAGCTATAATGGATTCCATTTAGTTTACGAAATGATTTGTGGCTATAATTTCAAGGACATGTTAAAGTGTAAGATAATGGCTGACATTTTTACCGACATATGGTGTTATATATTAACCTATGTTATGTTTGTTTTATTTAAGAATTTAAGCTGGGTAAGCCTTAATATGATGTACTCGCATGTACTGGGAAATTTAGAAGGGAAACTCCAGCGTTGAGAGGCTTAATTAATGGATGTCATTCTTTTAAGTCGTTGATCATCATTATTCTCACACCTTTGTGTAATGGGGTGCAAAGAAAAAATAAAATAGACCGCCTATTGAAAACGTGTCAGTTGTATAATTTAAAATATAGACTGAGGGCCATAAGCTAATGGTACCAGTGATGGAATATTGTGATCTTTGGCAAAAGTATTTATTTTCTTAGCGTTACTGTTCGGGAGGAACCAAGCACTATTTCTCATTCATTTGTGTATGCGAATGGAGGGGATCTACAACTTTTCGACGTCTCCGAACGCCGAGTTGAGAACTTCCTCATGACACGATGCTTGATAGACATTTGGGAGATGCTGCACAGTGAAATTTTTTTTTGGGATTTGCTGTGATTGAGCTCGCACTAACCAATACGCCACTGGTCGAAAAGTATTTAGAAAAATCATAAATAAATCTGAATTATGCGCTTAAACTTGGTGTCGTAAACTTTCGCATGTTATCCATAATACGTTTGCAACAAAGCGAGACTCAAATTATGAGACTGACATATTTTTTTTTAATTTAACCAAAAAAAAGGTTTGACATTTAGTTTTTGTTTTGTTTTGAGATCGAACAATGCAGCTCTGCATGAACAGTATATAGTTCAAATGTCCACTAAAGCGCCCAATTTTTGATCTTGGTATCCTATATTTGCGGTTTTATTCCGGCGATAGCTTGGCGTATGTTAGTTTTCAAATGATTCAAGTCTGTGGAGCAATTTGGTTGTAATGCTAAAATCCTGTCATCTTGTAGCGACATTTCCGAGATCCGTCCCCTACAAATTAGGTTGAAGGTGTACTTTCTGTCCAGAAAGTATATCCGGCTCGAAGGACCAAATGTTAAATACTAACTCGGCCACCTTACCCTGGATGGGGGGATAGCTAAAGTTGGATACATAACAGAATTAATTAAAAGATCGTTGGTATATTTTGAGCCGTGTCGTAATCAAGTATGCCAATTTATTTATACTACCTTATTTATAAACATTTATTTACACCGGACTATGCTGTACCTACAGCGTACAGTGGATCGTTTCATACACGCTAGACGTGAAAAAGTCAACTTCGATTTTTTTTTTGCAGTTTTAATCAATGACAGCTATCCACGGATGTCGAAACTGTATTTAGACAACAGAACGCAGAAAGTCTAAACCTTTCTCGTATGAAGTTTGGTACTCAAATTCAAAATTTTACCGGAATGAAAAAATTTAAGAATTTGTTATGAATAAAAAAGTGTGCCGCAAGTTAATGAACATCAAGTTGAACTAATTAAATAAAAAATTGGACTTAGATATATCGACAAATTTTGGTTAAAATTGAAAGTCAGCAGGTTTGCGTAGAGAAAGGCTCTCCTCAAAGTGTAAAGATTGGCTCGAAGAGAGCGATATTATCCTAGCAGATTATGCTAGAAATGCATATTTCATCATGGAAGAAAACCATTTGATAATTGTCGCGAATACTCAAAGTATGCCAAAGTTCGTGACCTTTTAGAATCGAGGTCTTCATCAAAGTTGGTGTATGCTGCACAAATGGCTTCATGCGCTAAATGTGGTCGCGAAATAGCAGAATAGCAGATGTAGTGAAAGAAGTTTCATAAACTCCAGAAGCAGCTAAGAATTTGAAGAAATTTGCATAGTTTATCACAGTGACGGTATTCGTCTTCTAATCTATCAAGCTAATAAATTAAAAATATGGTTGCAAATACATTGTTTTATGCCATATCATTATTTGACAAAGATATACAGTGTTCCACAAAAGTCTGCGTACAGCGATGAAACTCTGATTAACAACGACGTTATTCACAAACGGAAAATATTTTATATTTGAAGTGAATGTATTTCAGTAGAACAATACACAAGGCATTCATTTCGAACAAAATTTAAATAATCTTATTATTTATATAAGAAAAAAATAATAAAAACAGAAAAAAGTCATCGAATTCATTACACAAAAGTCTGCGTACAGCTGCAGATGTTTCTTGCTTGGATGTCTTCTAAGAAACGTTTAACTTTTTTTCGTAAGAAATGAACACGCAACGTGGTAGTTTGGATGTAATGCTTATAATAGCCCAGCAAAACGAGTAAGGCTTATTTAAGGCATATGTCAATATAGTTTATTCCTTAGCGGATAAGGCTTCTTATCTATAAGGAATATCTTTTGAGTACAGATATCCTTTATTTTATGCCTTATTTTTCTACAGACCATGTCCTAGGCAATCAGGTATATACTTTTATACCTTACACATAGCCTTATTTTAACCTTATGATAAGCTTACTTTAAGTCTTATTTAAGGCTTATTTTAATCTTTCTTAATACTTAGTTTAAGGTAAAAAAAATTGTTTTTTCATTTATTTAAAAGCCTTTCTATCAGTTTTTGATAAACAATATATTTACTTGTAAAAAGCCTGGTTTAAGGCTTGTTTCCTTTTGAGAATCATTATTTTAAAGGTTATACAGATTTAGAAAAAAAAAATTAATATTAAGTATACAAAATAGAAACAAATATATTCCTCGTTTTATAGCTTCTTTTGGTCCTCTTCTTCATTGTCGAACGGCTGATAAAATCTGTTAACAAAGAAATAATAGTTAGTAATTAAAAATTAAATAAATAAATTAATTCATTTTACCTCTATCGAATCTAAACTGTCAGTTGAAAATGAAACCGAAATGAAAAATCCCAATGAGAAATTCCATAGAAAAACCATTTACGACTTGGTACATGTCTCTCATTGGAATTCAAAATCTGATATATACCTTATAGTGATGTTTAGATAAGCCTTAATATAAGGCATAAGTAAGAATAAATTTATTTAAACCTTGAAAGAGAGAGAAAATACCTAGAATCTTATTTGTAACTTATAATAAACCTTATTATAAGCCTTATTTAAGACTTTTAATAGTCTCGGAATAAGGTTTCTAGTTTCTCTCTTCCTTATTTTTTCCTTAGCCTTATATGCCTTATAAAATTGTTTGCTGGGAGGGAACAGTTTTTTTTAGATTTTCCGCATAGATCAACGAACTAAATGCCCAATAAACAATTAAGTGTGTCTGAAAGCCAGTTGATTCTCAATTTGTATATAAAATAACAAAAGTAAAACAACAAATATCCGAATCAATTTTAAGAAGCCGGTCAACGATCCAAGAAACAATTTATCGCTTTAGGGGTGACGGTCAAGTCAAACCAAAGCCAAGATCTTTGAGACCATGGAAGCTTACTCTGAGAGATAAGCGAACAACCAAGCGCTGAAAATATAAGTTCCTTGCTCGGAATATATAATAATACAATTGTGCACCCAGAAACGGTAAGAAGAGTCATCCTGGAGAGGGGATTTAAGTCGTGCACACCCAAAAAAAAAACATTTGTCGATAAATGAAAATAATAGACATAAACGTCATAAGTTCGCAAAGAAGTACCTACGTCAAAAAATCTCCAGACTCCTAGGTTCTGGCGCAAGGTTATATTCTCGAACAAGTCAAAACACAATATTTTTGGCTCCAATGGCCGCTTGAGGGTCTGGAGACGTCAAAACCAAGCGTTAAATCTAAAGTTTACCACCAAGACAGTGAAACAGGAATGTGGAGTTTCAATGGTATGGGGCTGTATATCTACCTCGGGGGTCGGAAAGCAGGAATTTATTGAAGAAATTATGGACCAGTTCATGTACATACATAAGCATATCTGCGAGGCTAGGGAGCTGATTTAAAATGGAAGCAGCCCATGAAAGTCTGCCGAAGAACTTGGTTTGAGCGCCAGCACAGTTTCAAACCATTTAAACTACGAGAACTGTGACATAAGCTGGTTGCGCACTCTTACCCATACCTCTGCGCACTCTTACCCTGACTTCGGGGCAAGAGTGCGCAACTTGACTTACTTTGGTTTTTTGATCAAAACATATGAAATATTATATAAAAATTTGTTCCTAAAATATAGAGTTACCAAATTATAGGCTCTTTTGTTTGTTATCTGTTATAAGTTTTTCAGAATTTAAGCCCGAAGTCCAAAATGCGCACTCTTGCCCCGAACGACTATATGAAACAGCCCACTGTGCAGCGTGACTCTGATGTTTTGAATCGTTATCCACTTGCAAGATCCAGTCGTCATTGTTAGGTCCATACAGAGGTTCGACAGACTTTAACAAACCCTTCTGATTTTATTTTGCCATGAATTGTGCATCGAGGTTTTGTGTGAACATTATCAACTTTCCGAATCTTTTGGCCGAAAAGCATCCATCTTGCAGCTTTTCATATTTTGTTCAGTCTTTAAATAATTATGAACTAAAAAATGTGATTGATCTTATATTGCTCCCATCTCGATTTCAATTCTGCGTAAGTCAAGACTCTTCTTTTCAACGTGTTTCTGGGTCGATGGTGATTTAGTGTTGGCATTTCTATTCATGATGTCAGATTATACTAAACGGCGTCGTATTTTGTTACTGGACACTTTAATTCCTTTTCTGGACAATTTTACTTTTGTGTTCCTCAGATTTATTGTGGGATTTTTCCGGAACAACTCGCAAATTACTTGAACTTAGATGAAGTGCCTCTTTTGATGCCCCTTCCTGACGCATCATCGCCATTGCCACATTCGTTTTACCTTTCAATCTTCTTTCATAAGAATCCCTCTGACGTTTTCAAGTACTTTTGCTGCTGACTTAATACTTATTTGCGGTTTTTTTTTTTGGTTGACTTACCAAGAATACACTTTCAAAACGCTTTTCGAGTTCGCCATTACAACGAGGATTTTACTTGGGAATCAACTGATTTATTTTGAGAAAGTGGTTAGCGCAACGACACGTTATACCTAACCTTTTACACCACAAACCACACAGAATACAAATCAATAGCTATTAAATCAGCGACAAGGGATTAATATCGATTCCCAATGGCCAACCTCTGTAGTGAAGTTGACGAAGGATTATTACGAACAGTTCTCGTATGCTCTTTCACCCGCCCGCGTTCAGTCAATCGAACGGGCAAAAACAACTTTTTACCTTTCAACTACGGTGCTCTCGTGGGAATGGTAGTTCTTCTTTGTTTACCTGATTTTAATTTAGTATTCCTTTTATTTGTGAATTTTTGATTTGTTTGTACTTTCAATGTTGACTATTGTGAACGTGAAGGGTCAATTGGTTCGTTCAACGGTAATTTGGTATTTTTTCCTCAGCTATTCTGATATTTTCGAATATGTGGATGATGGTATGTACATAAATGTATGATATGTACATATGTAGTTTTATATATTCTATGACCTCAATAACCATTGAACCGGATTTGATGTACAGTTATGACCTTACATATAGTATGTACATATGTTAATTATGGGTATCAGTGAATGAAAATATTAGGCAACGGTGGCCAGTGGAATATTCTTTTATAAAAATTCACTGTTCTATGTATGTACCTTATTTGAAATGATTTGACATAAATATTGATTTCTTAAAATTAAAATAATAGGTGAGTCATTTGGAGGTTCTTTTCTCAGTAGAGATTTTATGATGGATCACGCGTGAGTCATGTCATTTCATTTCATCATTCTACGAGGGATGTTGTTCGTGCACTTAAAGCAACTTATGGTCCACATTATCAGCCTACCGACCACATCCAGGACGTACTGAAGAAAATATAGCTGCCGTCAGGGCCGGCTTTAACAGTTTTGGCGCCTGGCGCAGGAAAAAAAATAAGCGCCCCAAAAGCAACTTAAAAAATGTTTGATCTTTTCCACATCACCCACACCTGAAGAGATATAGTAATTGACGCGTTGACTTTAACATAAAATTCAACCCTAAATCTTTCCTGACCCTATCCTCATAGGACCGTAAAGTTGAAATAGCTGGAAAAGTGCAAGGAACTTTAATTTCATTTCCTATAAGTCTCCCCTAATCCAAAAATTCAAAAAAAAACTCATTATTCAGTAAGTCATTAGTTCTTAGTTCGACTAAAAACTTTTTCACTGAGCACAAAATTTCAATTGCAAGCTTAACGCAAATACTGCTCTGTGTCTAATATTGTGTACCAAATAACAACACAACAAATAAATTTAAATTCGCTAAGCTACCAAGAGATTGAGGCATATTTTGGACTTTTTGATCATCATTTTCTGAAATTTCAACAAGAGTATTAGTGGTTATATTGTATCTATTCTGCTTAGGAGTCAAACTACTAAGATGCTTTTTTTTAAAACCAACCATCTGCCTACAGAACTTGAATAGAAAACATAGATACTCTCAACTTTATCGAATAATGCAACTGCATCAGTAGAGCATTGAACATCATCAAAGCTCTAGGTTCCAAAACCTTAGTTCTCGATTGCATACCACAATGTTTCCCTCTCATATAAGTACAATTATCACACCCTTGTTCTCTACAATTCACTAATAGAATATACAAATCAGCAAGTTCATTCAAAACTAGGTCAGTTAAGCCAGACCCAGTTGTTTTTTTTTGCAACTAACAATCCCAAAAAATATTCTCTAATTTTAAACTTTTTCGTATTTTGGTGCACTATTCTAACTACTAAAGTTGATTGCTCTTCTACTTATGTATATAGGCGTACAATCTACTATAATTGAAGCCAAGAAGAATCAACGCATTACTAAACGCAGGGAAAATTGAATATAATTAGAATTACATACTAATTTTCAATATTTTTAAAAATGTGCTATCTACCACTTGAAGTGCTAATGTTCTGAATTGAATAATATCTTTTGTTTTTGTAACCGCAGGTTGCATTTTTTTATGTAGTCTTGTTTTGTTATCAATTAAATATTAAATGCGCAACATATAAGACGGAAATGTTTTTTTATTGGTTGAAAACACGACAAAGCAAAAGGGATCCAAAAAAAAAGCAAATGTGCTATCTTTCTGTCGCGATCTGTACATACATAATGTAACAATAAATTTTACTACGTATGACTTGAGTTTGACTAGCCTTCTCTTCAGTCAAATCGAACGTTTTGATATATCGAACAAGGTTGCGAAACCAAATTTGAAGTTCGCATTGTTTTAGGTAGGCGCATTGCCTTGGCGCAAAATTTGAATCCTGCTCCACAACTTCCGACATGTGTGTTGATTTGTATGGATTTTGGTAGGCGCAAATGGAGCGGTATGATAAGACTGCTCCACAGCATGTTGGCAGTGAAAATTTCGTTTTTGGCAATGGGCTGAAATGGTCGACTGCATATTTAATATGAAACAACAGAGTCTACTATGGTTGCAGCAGAGACAAATGTTTGTCTCTGGTTGTAGTTGGGTACAAATAAAAATTCTGCTAACTGGCCTGTTATATCAATTAGCAGCTATGGAGAGAAAGAGAATAAAATGTTGTGGGAACGGGAAGGGATAGAAGAAAAAAACATTATGTGCATATTTATATGGAAATTTGGTGATTTTAAAGTGGGTATTTTTTAAAGTACAGTGATTGAAATGTGTGTATTGTTATTTGAGAAGTACGGTGAGAAATATTTGTTTGTGAAGAATATAAATACATATGTATTATCAAACGAGTAGATCTGTTTTTTGGATAGTATTTTTTTTAGTTTTTACCCCTCTTGCTTTCTAGCGCTTGGCGCAGCTGCGCCACTCGCTCCTATGTAAGGTCCGGCCCTGCCTGCCGTAGCTGAGAATGTACGCGATGAACAGTTTGGTTTATCGACTTATCGTATGCAACAACTTGGCACATAAAAGGTAAGAATCTTGGCTTAAAAGCATACAAAATTCAGCTCGTGCAATAATTGAAGGCGGCTGATCTTTCAAACATCACCGTTCCAGTTGTTGGGCTCTTGGAAATCTTCAATAATTAGCACTATTTAGCGATGAGGCCCATTCCTGGCTTAATGGCTTTGTTAAGCTAAATTACCATATTTGGGCTAAAGAGCAACCCGAAGAGGTCCAAGAGCTGCCATTAAATCCAAATAAAACGGTTTGGTTTGGTTTATGGGCTGGTGGAATCATCGGTTAGTAACTGTGAATGGCACCCGTGATCGCGCGATAATGGATTTTTTGCTGCCTGAAATTGAAGCCTGTGATCTCGACGAAATTTGGTTCAAACAAGATGGCACTACTTACCAGTCAGTCCATGAAACCATGGCCATGTTGCCAGAACAATTCGGTGAACAGTCAATTTTACAGTTCGGATCCGTGAATTGGCCGCCTAGGCGAATACAATTGAGGAATTGGAAGTCAACGTTACTCGCGTCAGTTACAGCAAAAATATGAAAAAAATTATCTTTAGAAAATAAATGTATAGTCGTTCGGGGCAAGAGTGCGCATTTTGGACTTTTGGACTATTGATAAACAAAATCAAATGTTTCGCTCAGCGTAAGTTGATTATAAAGTTGATAGTCATTTTCGAACCGTCGTTTTCGTGTGATAGCCCTTTAGGTGTCATTTTCGTTTGCTATTTGGTGCGTTTTTTAAGTTTTTACTGCAAAGTTGAATAAATAAAGTGGTTGAAATTATTCAGCTCAAGTAGCACAGAAAATGATTATAAATGCATTGAATATTCTGGAACTTTCTAATCCAATGTAAGTTTGAGTTATTTATGAATGGTTCAAATTCCTAGAGGTTTATTGATATTTATTGGCTTTACTCCTTCACAAAGAACGAGTAAACCAATTCAGCAATTCATAAACAATATATGTAATATAATCAATTTTATGTGCTTACACTTTGTTTATTTTTATAATCTCTTTACAAATACAAACACAAAACGAAAAATCAATGATGATTTTTTTATTTTTTTTACATTTTCTTAGATAGGACATTCAAATTTGAATTGCGTTGCCAAATCTAATGAGAAATGTTTTGATTATTTTACACAGAGCAAGGAGTTGATACCCCGGAAAATGTACAACAGATAACAAACAAAAGAGCCTATTATTTGGAAACTCTATATTTTAGGAACAAACGTATACAAAAATATTTTACATTTTTTTAATGTTTCATAGATATGTTTTAATCAAAAAACAAAACTAAGTCAAGTTGCCCTCTCTTGCCCCGAAGTCAGGGTAATAGTATGGGTAAGAGGCCGCAACTACTTTAAGCCACAGTTTTCGAAATTTTAAATGGTTTGAAACTGTGCTTCCACTTTAGGGGTTACATGGGTTTCACGGATTTGAAAAATCAATTTTTTTTTATTATCTTATTAGATTCTACAATATTTCTAGAATATTGTCCTAAATTTTCAAGTCGATCGGAGTAATAGTTTTGGAGATAGAGCCCTTGGGAAATTACGCGCGAAAATAAAACTGCTTTGAAGTCTTATTGTCACTTAAAACTTAAAACGCGTTTTTCTCGAAACTGTATTTTCAAAGTCGGTTGTCAAAATTTCTCGAAAACTACTGAACCGATCTTGATGAAATTTTACACACGTCTTCGAGATATTATTGACAAGGACTTGGACGAAGGACTTTTATTTTGTTTTAATGCAACTATTTTTAAAAAAGAAATGTAGAGCAAATTTTACCGAAATTTTTAAATTTTTTTGTTAAAATGTCTGCCAAAAGTTCAATTTTCATTTTTTTTGTTTTTTCCTTCGTCCGAGTTCTAGTTAAAGGTATTAACTAAAACACATATTTTTGTTTTTGACTTCAGTTGATCCTTGACGCGCAAGCACCTTTTTTCCGAGGGGTCACCGGAAATGACGTCACAGTGGCAGAGTTTCAAATATTTTTCCGCAAAAATTTCAGAAATTCTTTATCAAATGTGTATATTTAAGGCAGGAGACAGTTTGAATGAAATATTTCATATCTTATATAAAAAAAAAAAATTTAAAAATAAGCCGTTTTTTACCCGAGGAAACCCATGTAACCCCTTGAACTAAATTCTTCGGGAGCGTTCCTTGAGATGCTTGCATTTTAAATCAGCTCCCTAGCCTCGCAGATTTACTTTTGGGTTATCAATTTTTTTTCCATTAGTCTTTAGTAGATACGAGACATTTTTCAGGGTAAGCAAAAACAGAAATATAGAGCTACAACCTACCACCTACGACTATGATGACAGAAGGTAATAGCCCAAAAATTGTTACTATCCTAATTTTATTCCAATCAGCGTATAAAAAGTTAAATGCTGGGTAAGAAAGCACTGCACACTCTTACGCACAGAACGACTGCGCACTCTTTCTTTCCCTAAACGCTACTTTTTTTTCATTGTATAGAAAATCTAAGAACGAATAATATAAGCCACTAAAATTTTATCCTAAATAAAACACGCATATGTATACACTGTTTATGCTTACATACTACTTATGTGGTATCGAGTTGCCACGCTTTCCTGACACACTTTTAAAAATTAACTTTTTTTTTAAAAAAATCCAGCTTTTTTTTTTCTTGTTGCTTTTGTACTGTCAATTGGAAAATTTTCGTAGAAGTTGTTCTTCATTGGCAGTTAGTGAAGCACACATTTTCTCATTCAGCGATTTCTGCTAATTCTTTCACAGATGGAGAAAATGGCCCTGCGTACTCTTACCCGCTGCGCACTCTTACCCCAAATGAATCGCAACTTGTGTATCTAGTAATTTGATTGCTGTCTTCCAGATACATGCCACCCCATTCTGAATAATAATGATTTATCTGTTAGAACATCGACTATCGTCTCTAGGATGAATTTCAACTCCATTTAACCAAAAACTCGATGAGAAGAACGAACTTTTATCGGACATATAAGTTGATTGGATTCAGAAAATAAGGCTTCAATTGGTTTCCCGATCCTAGGATCCAGATCTAAGATTACCACAACCAAAGTTCTCTTACACATTGAGTCGACAAAGTTTGATTAATTAAGAATATTGGCTTTGCACTGACAGTTATGTTTGCCTGTCTCTTGTTTATTGGTTCCTGTAAGGCACTAAGCCATCACCATAAATTCTAGGTTGGGATACAAGAGGGTGGAATCTATTTCTGCGGACATTTTAGTTTTAGGTTTGGTTTGTGTGCTGCGGATTGTTATTCAAGTGAATTGAACTGAAAGTTTATTAGAGCGTTTATGTTTTAGCCATGGCGTACATAATCTTCCCAGTAGCAGAATAATCTTTTTAGCAGATTTTTTTTATTCGAAATGTTTTGTTAGAACTATGATACTTGTGACAAACGGACCTTGGGCGTGTCCAATTATATTAACATAAGCGCACTCGGATGTACTGGCTTCGCACTGATGCGTTCAATGTCCGCCAGTGCATCATTGAGAGGAGAGCACACTGAAATTGCTGTTGCATGTTCGATCTTCGATTTCGAACTGATTCAGCGCTGGATTCGCCCTGGGTATTTTTTTCGGTTTCATAAAAAAGGTGGTCAAAACATATCAGCTGATTTGTCATATAGTTTTTTTTATTGTATCGGTTTTGCTTGTGTTTTTTTATGTTCGATTTGATTTCATAAAACAACAAACAAAACAGACACAAATATTAAAAAAAATTTGCTCTATTTTTGGTTATCAAAGGATGTCAGTTGTCAGGGCGAATTATTTGTGGTCTATGTATGGTGGGTTGCACTGGGTTTTTTGAAAACTACGAAATACACTGCCACTAGGGTTGGGGAGACATCAAACAAAGCTCTTACAGCAAAACTCTCTTAAGTGGACGGCCACGGGACCAGACTTTTTGTCCGGTGATGAGAGCTGTCCGTTACTAAGAACGCATTTTGTATGGGAAATTAGAAATTGGTTCAGGAAAATGTTTCTTTTACTTTAGATGGCGCTACAGCTCGGGGTGAATCAGGGCCTGCTTCTCGCAACCATTTGTGAGTGCGTGTTTTATTTTTGCACGAATGGAAGGGACCTACAATTTTTTACCGACTCCGAACGGTGAGTTAAGAAGCTCATTGACAAATGATACTCTTTGATTGCCTGCTAGACATTCGAAAGAGGCGGCACTTTTAGGTGTTGGACCCGGGCTGGGATTGAACCCGAGCAGCATTGCGTAGTAGTAGTACATATGTACTTAATCATTTTTCTAATTATGTAATTTCACTTTTGTTCTTTTCTTTCAAACTGATCCATAGCGTAGCCGTTTGTTTTTGATTACTTATGTCTTTTTAAGGGGGTCACCGGATTTGTTTTTTTTTAAGGGGGCGGGGGTGGAGTGTGGGTGTTCCCCGATATTTTTTTTTTGGGAAAAACTGTGAACAATTAAGCAATATTGCTGCGTATGCAAGAATTCTCAACTCAGCCGTTGTGTGAAAATAAATTTTAGCGGCAAAATTCATTGGCATTATTTACTCGAATATGAAAATGAAGGACGAAGTGAAACTAGTTTTCAATATGCGACCACTCAGAGGTGATTTTGATGCTGATTTCTACGAACGAGTAGCAGTTGCTTTAGCTTATGATTTAGAGTGTGAAAGAGCCAGTGAGGAGGGTGACGAAAGCGAAGAAATTCAACTATTTGGAGACGATGGCTACTGTGTTGATATGGACTATGTCCCAAATGAAGACGATGTATCAGATATTGAAAGCGATTTGGTTATCGAACCAAATGAAATGTATTATAGTAACGATGATGAACCAGAAGGAGAAACGCATCCTGAAATTGAACAGCGAGGTGCTGACGAAGATTGTTTTTGTGATAACCGGTGGATTAGTTGTAAATAAAACACTGATATTATTTAGGTACCGGTGATACAACAAGATAATAATTAACTTTATTTACTGTAATTATTATAAGCAATCAAAACTATTCTAAATACAACAATCGGATTCCTAAGATGATAGCACCTGCGCGGCTAGCCAACGACTGCCCCCAGCAGGTCCAGTGTGTGTCTGCTGATATAAGGAGAGCTTTTACGTAGAAGAGTAGTATGTTCATTTATCGGCAGGTCGCCACAGTTTTTATGGTAAAGACGGTACGAAATGGAAGAAAAATTAACCAATTGCTGCTGTTTGTTTGCGTCAATATAATCTTATCCGTTTTCGAGCTGAACTGAAGGAACAAGTTTCTGTTCCCTTTGAGGTGTTCAAGAATTTTTTCACACAAAACATTGTATTCATAATCGTCACAGAAACAAATCAATATGGAAAAGAGTCAATTCAAAAATGGAATAATGCTTATCCTGGTAAAACATAATAAGTTTGGGAGAATATGACCGAAAGTGAATTGGATGCATTTGTTGGAATCCTTTTGACAGCAGGTGTGTCCAACAAAAAATAACATGCAAAAGGCAGGGGTTCTATGGCGTTTAGATAATCTATCCATATTTAGAGCAGCTATGTCGTACCATCGCTTCATTACGTAGACACAATATATTCGTTTTGATGATTGCCGAACACGGCCACACCGTTTGCGCAATGACAAACCGACGTATGGAATTCAAAAAAAAAATTAAAACCTATCTCTCCGAAATGTTGGGACTTAGGTCGCATCTTCGACTTCTTGTGGGACTTTAATTCACATTCAAATGAGAACTAAGCCCACTTTCTAAAAAGAACTAACACCATATGGCTTAGGTTTTGAATTGAAAGTGCATTAACGCCATAAGTGGATTATGGCATTAATTCGCATTTGAAAGTGAGCAGTCCATTATGGCGTTCATTCGTATAGTCTTCGTTCACGGCACCGCACAGTGTGCCGTTTTGGCAATCTAGGCGAGCAAAATTATTGCGGGTGTAATATTAAAACTTTTGTTACTTTTTGTATTTAGAATTTTATATCGACATAATTTAAACACTTTTTTTTGGTTAATGAAACAAATTCAAACAATCAAAAATATATTAACGAAATGTACATGCATATGCATATGTATATAAAGGGTTTTTCAATAAGAGCGCTACAAAAGTTTTTTTTAAATAAAACAAAAACGGTTTTGGATATCAATGAAATTCTGTGAAAGTACGTTCGATGCCATTATGTATGGAACTCGATTTCTTTTGCATGGCCACCACGGGCACGCTTGCAGAAGTCCAGACGCTGAACCCAATTTTCGACGGTTTTCAAGCATAAATCGGCCGATACTGCTGCAATTTCACGTTCGATATTCGTACGAAGTTCATCAATCGTCGCTGGCTTATTGGCATAGACCATAGACTTGACGTAGCCCCACAGGAAATAGTCTAACGGCGTCAAATCGCACGACCGAGGCGGCCAAGCGACTGGACCATTTCGTGAGATAACACGTTCTCCAAACTTGATTTCCAATAAATTGATTGTAACATTCGCTGTGTGGCTTGTGGCGCCGTCCTGTTGGAACCACATGTCCTCCATGTCCATATCATCCAATTGGGGCCAAAAATATTCGGTTATCATTGAACGGTAGCGATTCCCATTCACAGTAACGTGCCGGTCTTGATCATCACGCCCAATGACGCCGCCGGCCCATAAACCACACCAAACCGTAATTTTTTCGGGATGCAATGATGACTCATGGAGTACGTGTAGATTGCTGCCTGACCAATACCGCATTTTTTGTTTATTGACGAAGCCATTCAGCCAGAAATGAGCCTCATCGCTGAAGATGATTTTTCGATGAAAATCCGAATCATTTTCAAGTTGTTGCTCAGCCCAATTCACGAACATACGACGCTTCTGGTGGTCAAGCGGCTTCAGTTCTTGCGTCAATTTAATCTTGTAAGGATGTAGGCCAAGATCTTTTCGCAAAATTCGCCACAACGACGTCACAGAGATGCCCAACGCTTGAGAACGACGTGTGAGAGACACATTTGGGCTTTCTTCAACTGAAGCCTCAGCGGCAGCAATATTCTCGACACTACGGGCACTTCTTTGTCTCACTGGCACGGGAACATTTTGTACTGTGCCTGTGGATTAAAATTTTTCCACTAGACGCTCTGCTAGGACGATTATGACGACCATAAATTGGACGTTGAGGCCACTGACTCCGAATTTCGGTAGTAAATTTTAATAATTTCGACTCGTTGTTGGCTCGTATATCTTTCCATCATGAAATGGCAAACCTTACTGAAGAGAAATGTCAAAAGAGCGGCAAGAAATATGGCGTTGTTTGCTGTCCCTGTCGCTCTACTTTTGTAGCATCCCTGTTGAAAAACCCTGTAGAAGCAAAATAATATACGTGTAACAGATTTACAGGTAACTTAAGTACGTATGTAAGTAAGCAAGAATAGTAAGGAATAGTAAGTATAAATAAGGATAGAAATTAAAATTCTAAGTTCTTGCTGGTAGGCGCACGATTTTATATTGATGCGTTGAGAGATTAGCATCAACTGTTAAGGCAAGCTCTTGATCTGCAAATAATTTTGCTGGCTTCCGACAAAGAGACTCGTGGGCTCTTTTTAAGGTCGTACTTGTTTCAGGGGAAGAAACAGACAGCTCCTTTAAAATCGCAGCCGGGTCTTTTTTCCCCTAGTTTCGTAGTTTTATTTTGGTGGCCAAAGCCAGTTTTCTGGACTTCTGTTTTGGAGAAGGTCTTTCCGTTTCTAAAATCAATAATTATAAGTATCAAACTACTTTTGTGGCCTTCCGGGTTTATATCTTAAACTATTGTGAGAAGAACTAGAGTTGTTTCAGTCACAATTTTTGAATACTTAATGTTTCTCTGAAGCCAACAAGAATTGTACTCCAAAAAGAGACCGATTTTACTTCAATTTGTTGACACACACCTCTTATTGTTATTTTAATGCTTTCTGATGCTTCATTAGGTAGTGGTAAATTGCCCGAAGCTCGCAGAACATATTAAATGATGGCATTGAATCTATTGGAGCTCGAGTTTGTACACCAAACGTCGAAAATGAACTGTTACGAAATTTCAGAAGCCATTTACAGTTATTTTCACTGCACATTCTTTCACAAAATTTCGCAAAATGTTTTGTGCTTTTTAGATAGCTAAAATGTCTAGCTATACTGTCTATATTCCCTGATTGTTATATTCTTCTATATAATAAAGTAAAACTCTAGTTTAAATTTCGAAGCTATTATTTCTTTCGCTTTAATTTACTCACATATTCAACAGGGTAATGCTGACTACTAAAATAAAGGGCTTTCCAATAAGAGGTGTTATTTTGGTATTCAAAGAAAAATGCCATTTTTTGAGATAAATGATCGGATGTTTATTTCATAATAAAGAGGAAGGTATGCCGTTATTAATGAAAAACAACATCAGCCAAATGGCCACCACGAGCATGCATACAGGACCATATCCTTTTCATGAAATTTTCCATAACCAAATCGCAAAGTGGCTGCCCTATGTCCTCGAGAGCCTCACGAATTTTATCTTTGAGGTCTTGAATCGACGCTGGGCTGTTGGCGTAGACCTTATCTTTCACGTGGCCCCAAAGGAAGAAGTCGCAAGGTGTTAAATTACAAGATCTCAGTGGCCAATTGCGATCACCTCTTCGAGAGATAACACGGTCCGGAAACTTTTCCCGTAAAAGATCAATGGTTTCGTTGCTTGTGTGGCACGTAGCGCCGTCTTATTGAAAGTAAACGTTGTCCAGATCAATACCATCCAACTCCGACCATAAAAAATCATTAATCATCTCTCGATAGCGCAATCCATTCACCGTAACTGCTGATCCAACCTCATTTTCGAAAAGTAAGCTCCAATAACCCCGCCGGACCATAAACCGCACCAAACAGTCACACGTTGAGGATGGAGAGGCTTCTCAACAATAACTCTTGGGTTTTCCGAGCTTGTTGACGTAGCCACCGAGGTGGAAATGGACCTCATTAGCCAAAATGATTTTTCGATGGAATTCCGGATCATTTACATGCATTTCAAGGACCCAATCAGCAAAGACACGACGTTGTTGATGATCGGCCGGCTTGAGTTCTTGTGTTAACTGAACTTTATAAGCCTTAAGACCCAAGTCTTTATGCAAAATACGGTGTAATGACGTTTGTGGAATGCCCAATACCAAAGAACGACGAGGAATGGACAAACCTGGGTTTTCTTCAACACTTTGGGCTACAGCAGCAATATTCTCAATTGTTCTTGAGCGACGTGCACGGGTTTTATTCTTCACATCACTAACTTGTCCCAACAGCTCGAATTTTTCCACCAATTTCTGTATTGCGGTCCGACAAGGTGCTTCACGACGACCAAAAAATGCTTTAGTTTTGCGAACTGTGACTGCAAGATTTTCACCATTTTTGTAGTGAATTTTAATAATTTCAGTGCGTTGTTGAAGCGTTTATCGTTCCATTTTTAGTAATGGCGTAGTTTCTACTTGTCAAATGTGAAAGAATAAAAGCTTCAAAAGTGACAGCTACCGAAATAGCGGGCCATTCACAATAACACCTCTCATTGGAAAACTCTATATTATTTAGAAGAAGTTAGACCCGTTACATAATGTAGATGAACTGAACAGAATAATAAAATAAAATTTAAGACGCTAGAAATCACAAATCAAATGCATTTGTCAAGTGAAATGCAGCGGTTGATTAGCATTTGTTGCTTGTGAATTTATGCTTAAGCTACGAGCAGACGATATGCAAAAGTCGCATATATATGCGAGTCTGACGTAATTTTTGCGTCATCAAATGCGATTAATGCTCGCATATCGTCTGAACACCTATTTGGGACAGTCCGCATATGCGACACCCAGATCGCAAACCAATTTGCGACTTTTCCGCATATCGTGTGAACACTTTCGCATATCATTTGTGACAATTTGCGAGCATATGCGATCATTTGCAAGCGTCCCAACCATATGCGACCGGACGAAAACCTTACATTGCATATGACCGCATATTTGCGAACAAATCCGAGATCTCAAAAGTTTGAAAATTTAGTTTGGGGTGTGTGTAGGTACATTCTTTTTTTATTTTTATCTCACATTTTGCTTTGGTTGAGTTAAATTGTGAAGATAATTATTTGGTCTGTTTGGTAACACGTTACTTTTCGTAATACTTTGTAAAATTACATAGAATCACACGAATCTGTGTTTGTTAACTCAAAAAATCACGGTACATCGCAAGCTGAGAGCGAAATGAGGGCGTAAAAAATAAAGAGCGATGAAATTGTACCCAACATCTTTTTCTTGTGATGAGCTGGACAACTCTGTCAAATCAGGCCATCTGACAGTTTATGAAATCTCATAAATCTTCATTGTTAGTGAAAAACAAAAACAAATCGAAAGGTTTGACCAAAACTGTGTTTGTTTACTTTTGTGCAAGTTTCCTGTCTTTGAGTTATGCTCGCTTGTGCACAAAAAAGATACCAAACAGACCTATTATATGTAATTGTGTAAGTAATCAATCCGTAGGCTACCTAGCGGTACGTGTCGCCATGTAATTATAGTCGAAATAGTAGGTCTCTTTGTCTTTGGTAACTTTTTTTTGCACAAGGAATTGAGACCTGTCAAATAGTAACATCGTCTCAAAGATAGAAAACTTGAACAAAAGTTACCAATCGCTTTTGAAACAACACTTGGTAAAAAAAATTGAGAGCCATGAAACTGTCATGATTCTATAAAAGTTTACATAGTAGGTTCGCGTACTTTTTGCACTTAATATGGGTTTTCTGTCAAATCTCGAAGAGTGGGGTTAAAATTCTCTCAAGGACAGAAAAATCACGAAAAAATAATCGAACGCGTTAACTGGAATACGGAAATGGTATTGCAAAGACCAAATATTTTCATCAGTGGACAAGAAGCGCATCATCAGCAACGGGCCATCTCACGCGGGAATGCTTAATCGCATGTTCCTGTCTGCTGTTTGTATTCGTGGTTTTACCAAACTTAGTAGATGACCAAATTGATCGGACGACATGTGAACGAAACCGTGATATAATTCCGGTTCATCGCCACGCAGTTCTAGCAACAATTTTGCGCAAAAGCCTTCAGTCTCGCGAAGTCGCACCCAATCTTTGGCAAATACACGACGAATCCTTTGCACTTGCACACTCGCTTCTTCGTGGCTTCCATCATTGTCGTCATTTTCCCTCATATCTATTGCCAAAATAGCAATAGCAGCCCATTTCCTTTTTGACATTTTTAATATATTCCCACACTTTAAATTGTCACAAATCACCAACACATTACAGAAAATACAAAACGTCAAAAGATTGATAATGCTCTCAAATCTGCATATGATTGAAAATATGTGATCTGCAAATTGTGTCGCATATCGTGTGAACACTTCGCATATAGGCCACAACATTTGCGACCCCATTTGCAAACATATCATATGCGAACATCATGTTCGCAAATGCATTTGCGAGTTTTGGGACAAAAGTCGCATATCGTGTGAACATGTCTATATGCGAGTTTGCAAGCAATGCCTACTTTATAGCATTTGCGATAAATTTGCGAGTTTTTCCGTGACGTCAGCACTCGCATATATATGCGACTATTGCATATCGTCTGCTCGTAGCTTTAGCATTTAACGTCAACTTCGAGGTAGTATAACGTTGCACCAACACGATTATTTCAAGCAATTCTTTTTTGGGCTTTATAGAAAAACTATTTTGCTAATAGAATATCAAGTGTTTGTAAACAAATTTAATATTTCGAAAAATCAATTTTGCTCACCTAGATTGACAAAATTGCACACTGTGCACCGTTTAAGACATCCGTCCAAATGCATTACAAAAACAGCATTATTCCAATATAAATATGTACAAAGGTATTGGGGTCTGGCTAGACCCCATGTGTTACGAATGTGACAACCGAAACATGTTTCAGTCTGAGGGTTAAAATAAAAATCTCACATTTTGGAAATCTTCTGGCTACGATTGTTTTATGGAATAACAATGTGACTCTGTTGAATTTAGGTGCAACCTTGGACTGAAGTTTGGAATCGATTTTCATTTTAAAACCTTCTCCGTTGCAACTTTCGGTAACCAAACTAAAAATCTAAGTTTGCACAACTTTGACAGCATGTTAGCTGTCATGTAAATATTGCCAAACGCAAGCACGCAACAAACTTTCATTTAAAAACAAAACCCATGCCATTTAAACACCAACCAGAGCCAACTCCCCAAATCAATGAGACTTTGCCTAGGGTAGGGAACATTTTTCCAAAGCGTCACATATATGTACGTCAGTTGTGCACCACGTCACGTAGAGCAGACATACAAATGATATCCGTGGAAACCACGAACTTTTTAATTATCCGTCACAAACCTCAGGCAACCTACCCGGCATATGGGTCAGCCGTTGTCAAAACTTGGACAATGCAGATAAATTAGCTTTCGGCAAAGTTTGTGATTAATTTAAATTGTATCCATTGCCAGCAATCCAAACTATTCTCCTCGACATGAATTATAGGGTCAGGCCTGGACACCTCGCTACGTCGTCGTCGGGTCGAATCAATTAGCCGAATGAGTAATGATTTTTAATTTGTCAGAAAGTTTTCTTTGAATTCGCAGGAAATTTGATTAACAAAGTCATCTGCTTTGAAATTGTTTCACATTCCTTTGTTGAAAGAAGTGAGAGAGAGATTGCTACACAATAATTTAAAACTTGTTGTGAAATGTGAAGTACTAATTGTCCTTGCAACACAATTATCACGCCTGAGTCGTTAAAAAGAGATTTTTCTTTATGTGAAAGCTCCAGCTGAAGAATACTGTTCCGATCCCATCTGCATGCAAAGGGGGAACTAAGGGTTGGAAAATGTCCACGTATTTACGCATTTAAAGGAAAAGGTTTCATCTCTAGAGCCTGTTTTGCTCATAACTTATAAAAGGATCAGTCGAGTTACACAAATCATCAAGTCAAGTGTAATGATGGCAGGAATTTTTCGATAGTATGTACTCGCATAAACTCTCCACCAAAGTGTTGTCCTTCATAGCGATAATGAGGGGAGACGGCTCCTCAGAGTGTCCTGTGTGTACTTTGAAATCCTTTTGTTTTTATATAAAGTAAATTAAAATAATTGTCTCAGTATGCCCAGAGAGTTTCTGTTAACTTAAGGAATTTATGATCCCGATACCCCGATACCAAAGGAAGCCCCACAATTAAAAAGTAAACAGGATTTAATTTTTTTTTTTTTGTGTTAAGGATTAATGAAGCATAATACAGTTTAATTAGACCTCCTTGTGCAGAGTCCTCCGCAGAGTTCGTAATTTTGAATAAATAATAACCCAGTCGACGTAAGCGCCCACTAGACACCGAGTATTTTGTTCGGTATCCTTGTATGCCGTCCGACCGTGCAGCATTCGCAGGTTGTTGAAAGTAAAAATGTCTCCTTGGTGGGCCTTAAACTTGGTGGCTTCATCGCGGGACAGCTCAACAAATTTAGCGTATGCCTCGTACCAGGGAATAACCTTCTCCACGTCGACTCTAAAGAAGCTGTCCCGTCGGGGTGTGTTTTCATTAATCCTCGTGCAGTTTCCCTCCAGATCCAGGCTGTGGATGGCAGGCAAATCGAATGATATACAAACATATAATAAAGTGGTGACATTTGAACTCACCAAATCACCGGGGCACGGTAGGAGTTGTGAAATGTGAATTCGCCTTCGGCACCGATGTCACACCAATCGACGAGTGTTGTCGACAGGATTTCATAGTATTCCGGATATTCTGTTTTCAATCGCCTGGCTATGTGAAATCCATCACAGATGGTATTGGCACCACCGTCCGAGCTCGATTGGGTGAGATAGTGAAGGATGTTTATGCCGGGCATATACTCGTAAAACGGCATGTCCGTATGTAGTGCCAGCGGTGTCATTAGGTAGGTGTAGTTCTTGGCATTAGGCTTGGATTTGACATAGAATTCATCGCTGCAAAGAGAGAAGATGGATACTCTCAAAAATGTGGACATGAATCTGTAGATAACAGGTGAAATGGTATGCACAAATCTACAACTAGGAATTTCTCATATGAAGATTTTTCTACGGATTAAATATTCGCTTAGTATTTTTGCTGACGTATAAATAGTTGTTATGCAGTTACGGCGTATCAGCAACTGTTGTCTAAAACCCAGAACAATTTTATTCAGTGATTAAAAATAGCAGGTGTGTTTTTTTTGGCTAATAGAAATCAAAGCCAAAATGTTATCAAATAGAGTTTGTACTTTCGGCTGAGTGCCAAAAATGTGCATAGCTGTTTGAAATGTATTTTAAAAAAATGCTCCGAGTTTTCCTGATTTTTTAAAAATTTCATCTGGAAAAGAAGATTTTTTAAAACCAGCTAAGGAGATAGTCCTTCAGATCAAGGGTACTCCTTCCAGATCGTAAGTCGAAGCCCTGTCCAATGCAGCCACCCACCTGACTGAACCAGTTTTATATTCTAAGTTCAATAAAATGGTATAAATACATATGTATGTAATTGCAAAGGTGTTGTTTTCGATCTGCTTCTTTGCCTACTTTTATCACATTACGACATGTCAGAAAAGATGTAAATAAGAAAGGTAGACCTACCGAATGTCCAAAATTAGAAACACAAATTTTTTTGTTTAGTTTGGGGATTTTCCATTTTATGCCAAGAGAGACCAATAATGCTTGTTATTGACAGGAGCGTAGGCAATTTACCGTTTATTGCTTCATAGAGATGATGGACCATAAAAATTTAACTATTTTGAATTTTGTTGTGCAATATAAAAACAAAAGAACAAAAAAAATTTATAAAAATGACCGTACTCTTCCAAGATTACCATGTTAGGGGACATTGGCCTATAGTTATTGCTCTTGCAATTGGAAGTGTTAAACAAAAACGCAGTCATTGATTGAATGATCAGTTATCATAAGATCCAGAACACCTATCTCACAATTGCTGAACGAACCATTTTTGAAACGCCCATAAATATGGTCTAAGCAACTTCCTGATATGGGTCTAGTAGGTTCGCTGATAAAGCTTATAAGACCATGCGATGCTTACATTTCCAAATAGCTCAAAACAGTTTCACTTTTATCTAAATTGTTAATATTGAAATCACCTAATATAATTAAATTTTTTGATTTTAGATTTGCTAGTAAACAAGAAAATTCTTCTAGAAACATCGAAACATTAAACATATGCAATCCATAAACACATACAAATACATAGATCTCATTATTAATTTCCATGGAAACCCTTAAGACGTCAGCACTAAGAAAATGAACACAAACGACCTCGTGGACTAAGTATTCTTCTCTCACTTTTATGAAACAACCGATACCACCTGCAGCATAATTTTCATTAGTATTAGCAAAGAAATTGAAACCGGATATTAAATAATCTTTTTTTTTCAAATCCATAAATCCAAATTTCGGATACAAAAACAATATCTGGAATGCATACAAAAGAATCAACATGAGTGACAAGAGCTGCAAAATTTTCTCTCAGACTTCTGACATTCTGGTGCACAATAAAAAATTTGTTCTTGCAATAGGAACTATCAGTAAAGACATTACTACAGTTAAGACTATGAAGGTCATCGGAGGAAAAGTCATCATGTAAATCATAATCATTAAACATTATAAGGTAATTGGAAAAAGTACTAAATGACTGTAAGATCACTAAAAGATCTTATTGAAATGACTTTTCCCCCCTCCACCTTCCTAACAAGAATTTTATTATTTTTGAACCATACGTATTTAACACCATTCTGCTTCCTTCTGTCTTTCGCCTGCATGAAGAGAGCTTTCGTATACTTGGTGAGTGAGTCATTAATGAAGATGCTGGTTCTCTTGCTACTATTGTAGCTGCTACTGCCCAGCGTTGCCGCTATGCGACTTTAGTCGCATTTTGACCCTTTTTTGACGCAAGGAGACTATGACCCGACTTTTTAAAAAACACCTCTCTTTGACCCTTTTCAGTTTTTTTGGAGACTTTTTGAGACTTTTTCGTACAAAAATGTATTACTTAGTTGGCGCTACAGCTCGAGGTGAACCTGGGCCTGCTTCTCGCAACCATTTGTGTGTGCGTGTTATATTTTTTAGCACGAATGGAAGGGACCTACAGTTTTTTGCCGACTCCGAACGGCGAGTTGAGAAGCTCAATCGTGACAAATGATACTCTTTGATGCTTGTCAGACATTCGAAAGAGGTGGGCACTGTGAAAAACTTTTTAGGTGTTTGCGGCGGGATTCGAACCCAAGACCGCTGGCTCAGTAGTCCGACGCAATAACCACTTGCGCTACGGTGCCCACAAAAATGTATTTCTAACAAAAATTGCATTTAGTTGCTCATTATCAGCAATCCATCATAACAAAAAAAAAAATCTTTTCATCACACTCACTAATTATTTTTGTTTTGATGTGTAAACATCTTAGCTCTCGGTATGGGCCTCACGAGTTTCTCGCCGTCACGTATAGATAAAATTAGTATCAGTTCTCTTCTCTGTACATGATTCTCTTTTTTCGTTGTTCCTTCACACAGAGAGTAATTGCTCATTTGTTTTGAATTATTTGCATTTTTTTATTTTAATGCAAAAAGTAAAATAATGGAAATAGACGAAAGTTGAATGTTCTGAATGTTAAAATTTGCATTTCGCAATATTTCCCTTTCTTTCCACTTTTTATACGTTTACTTCACAAATGTTTATGAAATTTCGTTTGTTGCAACTTTTGTGATTCAACGCTTTCCTTTACTTTTCCGTCTGAGAAAATTTTACCGTCACACTCCATGAAATTAAATAGCTTACTATTTTTGGAGTAGAAAGTAAAGGAACAAACAGGTTTTTGTTGCGACTTTTTTTTGCTCCATGACCCTTTTTTTTGCGACTTCTTCAAATTTTACAGCGGCAGCACTGCTACTGCCACTCGCACCATCGGTCCCAGTTACACGTGTGTGGAGATTGTTTTTATTCGTCTTCTTTGCGCTCATAATTCTTTGCTTCGTTTGTAGATCGGAGAATCTTACACAGATGGTAGGTGTAGAAACAGAGGAGGCCACATCACTGTTGGTTTTGGTTTGCACATTTTTGATGTAGCATTTCTCAATTTTGTTATCAGGAACATCAATGGACAGAGCGTTGTTAAAGAGATGCTTAGCCTTGGTCATAACATTTTTGTCATTGACGTCAGCCACTCCCACAATTTCAATACAGTTACTGAGTTTATACTGATGCTGCCAATTCAGTTTGCTTTCCACAAAATCAACTGTCTTGATTTTGGTTTGTTTCCTCTAAGTTAGAGAGCTTTTGATAGATCATTTGGAGAGTGCATTCTCTCTCACTTTCCACGAACTGAGTAGCCACAGGTGCTGTTGTTTTGCGTTGCTGCTTCCCGCCTGATTATTTTTGTTGGTGTTACTCTTAGTAGCTGATGCATTGTTATTGTTGTTGTTTGGCATTGGTGCAGCCAGTAGCGGCAAGTGTAAAGCACGACGTCTAAGCACTGCACATTTGTCACAACGAAATGCATTGCCACTTGTTTTTTATAAATTCTGCGTCCTCTTCTGTGATATTAACGCAAGAGTAATGGAAAAAATGCGAGCAATCATTACACTTTATTTTAGATGAACAATTACGATCAATTTTTTCCGAGCACACAGAGCAATTCATTTTGTAATAGGTATGTAAATAAAGTTCAAAGATTTCAAGATGCGCACCCCACGACAATCCAGACTGAACTTCACGTCCTCATCATGGCTCCGGATAGTGCAAGACCTTAACCTTTAACTGGGTAGGTGGGGTGCTGACAACACCCCAAGCCCTTATTTTTCAAAAATATTATAAGTACTTTGCGACTGACAACACCCGTTGTCGGTACAGTACTTTCCTGTTGTTTTCTATTATACAGATTCAGATGGTTTGAAAAAAATTTGGTTGCACAAGTACGCCGTGACAGATTGTTCAAGCTGCAAGGGTGTTGTCAGCCAGCACCCCAGTTGTGTATTTATTTTTTATTACTGGGTGCATTTGTATAGTTAATTTGAAAATGTTATTTGAAAAAGATCAGGAACGCATGCAGCTGTTATTGATACTATATAAGTGAAAAGCCGGATTTAATTGATACGGATGGCGAATTTGTTAAAACAAAAAATTATTTCCAAAATAGACTTTTTGATTGAAATAATTTCGAGCATTTACGATTCCAACTGAAGTTAATTTTTTCGATTTGAACATTAGCGACCGATAACAGATGACGCCATCTCCGAATGAAACTTAAGCACATTGCAATATTAGTAACTCACATCCATGAGTAGAGTAGTAGTTCGCTGTAGTGAATCGTGCAATCATATTGAAAAGCGGCGCGATGTGATTGGACATTCACGGCACTTTTTCTCACTGGACGATTGGCGTTTGATTCGACTTGACGATGCAGTTCGCGATGGCCCTGCTTTCTTAGTATTTCAGCAGATACGTGTGCTTCTTGTTCCTCTTGATTTTGTCCTGCACGAATTCGTGCTGGCTGTTCATTCCCTTCGCCAATCTTCGTGCATTGCGACTGCGTGAGCCAATTTTTGTTCTTCTGATCGGCAGCAAAATGTCTCCCGAACACTGAAAGTACAATGTCGAAGAATTCGAATTATCATTCTCGAAGCAATATTGTCTGATTCGCAAATGCACTGAAAATATTAGAAACGTTGAATGTTTTCGATAAACTGGATAGCTTAGGTTGGGTTAGGCTAGGTCGCTATCCAGCGTACTCGGTAGGATTCACTAAGACCAAAATAGGTCCACATGAGCCAATTCTTATCGATGCTGTTGGACCCAAATCGAAAGTCGAATAAATTTCCATACTGTATTGATGTCCGTTGATGAAATATCTTATAAGTCTGTAAAGAAATATTTTCCAAGAATCTTTTGTCTTGAGGGGGAGGTATCAGGGAGATTCTTCCTCTTCTCATTCATGCAGCTGTGCCAAAAGTCATTTGCGAGGATTCCCAATCTGCTGGCGTATCAGGCTTTTGCACCATGATCTGTCAATACCCCAACTAGGGTGACGATATGTGCTCTGCTGATTTTTAGCAGGCTGTAAGTTTTGCGCCGATTTAGCTGAGCCCAAGTCTGTTTAGCATGACTACACGTATCAAGGTTATGCCATGTTTCATTAGCCTCTTGCTTGATGTTGTCCTCGTCTTTTCTATTGGTGCGGATACTCAATACATTATCAGCTCTTATCATTTGGTGGTGCCACTTTTTCTGTTGATATCTTTAACGCAAAGAGTATCTTTGCCAAATCACCTCACACTTATGAATCAAAATAAGATAGGAATTTTATTTAACTGTAACTGGGACCCAAAATTTGTTAAACTGATCTAATTATTCACGACATCTGTTCGTTGTTATCTGCAATTTCGCAAAAATTCACAACATCTGTTCGTTGTTATCTGCAATCTCGCAAACCTATAGATAACATGGTGAAAGTATCGAGACAAAGCCAAGAGCTACCACTGATCAAAATTTAAAATTTCAAAATAAACTTTAAATAGATCTCTTACCCATATGTGGTGCGTTTGATGAATCCAATTCTTTCTGCCAATTTCCTGACCACACCCTCATCATCTGGAGCATTTTTAATCATAGCAATGCCCTGCAGAGCCAGCGAATTCAGCCATCCATACAAAGCTGCCAGTAAAAAGAACTTCAAACGTTCAGAAGAATAATTATTCGATTGATAGCAACCAACACAATCTCACCACTGTCACTGTGCAGAATCTCGTCGAAATCGAATTTATTAAATTTGCTAGAAAATTCTTTGCCACTCCATAGATCCGGCATCGGCTTGTATGTCTCGTAGAACGCCTTCTGGCGATGTTCCGCCGAGAAATCTCTCTCCTTCAGCCAATTCAAGTCGAAGTCACAGCTGTGCTCATCATTCCACTCAACCTTCACCGATTTGGAATCCAAATCGCTGGCAATCTGTACGTTTTTCACTTTAACCCCCGAGTTGAACGCTTCCCAATTGATCACACGGCTCTGTGTGGGCTGATGGAAGCACTTGGGGCACTGGCAATTGTCACGAAGCCATATTCCGGGAAACTTCCGCGATTTGCCGTCGCCCTCGTTCAGTATGATGAACTTGCTATCGCCGGCAACCAGGGCGCTTATGTGCCTGCGTGCAAACGCGATTGTTGTCTGGCATAGATTCCTTCGCAGCATTCCGTCCGTGCACTTGTCGAGTGAACTTGTTAATGAGCAACTCAAAAAGATTTTGAAACTGGCGATAGCGATGCGGCCCTAATTTTGTTATCGATTTTGATATCGAAGCTGTTATCGCTTTACATTCGCATCAAACTATCATTAGTCCGGGAAAATCTAACGCGTTCTACACATCGGGATTGCACGATTGATTTAATTTAAATACATACTGTATTTGGATTTGGAAGTCAGATGTTGCAGAAAGAATCGATACGATATTGTTATCATCATGTCAATGACCGCAATTTGCTGATAATAACAGGGGAGATTAGCCGCCTGGGAGTTATTTGTTATTCTCTAAGTGTACATTAGACGCCGAGGGTAATGTTTAAAAAATTATTTTCGGTGCTTATACGGATTTTTGTAAATAAATTATCACGTTCATCATATTAGTTAGTCATTTTTATTTATAAACTAGCGGACCCGGCGAACTTCGTCCCGCCAAAAATTGATTTTTTTATTGAAATAATTTCGAGCATTCACGATTCCACCCCAAGCTATTTTCGAACATTGACCGATAACAGATGACACCGTCTCTGAATGAAACTTAAGCGCATTGAATTTCAATCGTGCAGTCAAATTAGAAATGGCGCGATGTGATTGGACATTCACGGTTCTTTTTCTCACCCGACGATTGGCTTTTGATTCAACTTGACGGTGCAGATCGCGATTGCGCTGCTTTCTCAGTCGTTCAGCAGCTACGTGTGCTTCTCGTTTTTCCTGAGTTTGTTCTGCACGAATTCGCGACGCATCTGCTCGAAGCTATTCATTCGCTTTGGCGCATTACTCAGTGGTTTTATTTGCATGGCGAATCGCCAATCTTCGTGCATTGCGACTGCGTGAGCCAATGTTTGGTCTTCTGATCGGCGGCATTGTACTGAAAGTATAATCTCCAAGGATTCGAATTATCATTTTCGAAGCAGTATTATCTGATTCGCAAAAGCACTGAAAACATTAGAAACGTTGAATGTTTTCGATTAACTCACCGGAATCACAAAAATTTGCGCTTCAATCACCGGCGAAATAACAAAACCATTGACATATTATATATGGACTGCTGGTGAAATGTCATTTTCATACAACGTCTGCGGATACTTTGGTTCCAACATAACTAGCGTCACGCATTTCGTAGGGACAGCAATGTGAAACAATTATCCGCCATTATACTTATTTTACGTAGTTACTGCGAAAACACGTTGAATGCTAAATTGTTGCCGCGTTGGTACCAACAGATGCCACTACCAAAATTTCAATACAAAATTTTAAAAAAGCCGTTACTTTTCTTTGTGGGCACCGTAGCGCAAGTGGTTAGTGCGTCGGACTACTGAGCCAGCGGTCTTGGGTTCGAATCCCGCCGCAAACACCTAAAAGTTTTTCACAGTGCCCACCTCTTTCGAATGTCTGACAAGCATCAAAGAGTATCATTTGTCACGATTGAGCTTCTCAACTCGCCGTTCGGAGTTGGCAATAAACTGTAGGTCCCTTTCATTCGTGCAAAAATATAACATGCACACACAAATGGTTGCGAGAAGCAGGCCCCGGTTCACCTCGAGCCAACTAAGTAAGTAAGTTACTTTTCTTTATTGACACATAAACTAGATAAATATGTTAAATTTATTTGGAATTCATGTTTTGTGTTGATTAATACTTTGTGGTTTTGCTTTATAATGCAGTACAACTTCTCACAATTTATTAAAAAAAAATACTTAAATCACAATCCAACGGCTTTCGTGAATTCAAACACAGTCTAAGTTTCCACATTTCTCCGCTATGAAACAAGAGGGCTAGTGCTTATGTTGGTACCAACGCGAAGTTGGGTACTAGCAGTCCATATATAATATGTCAATTAACAAAACATTTCTTGCCAGCCCTACCATACACCACGTGGTCGTATACAAAAATCTAGTGCAATTAAAAAAAATCTGTGTGCGTGGAGTCTACGCGCGACAGAAGTGAAACTTGCTTATTAGTTATACATAACCCCTGTTTTAGTGGGAAACCTATGCGTAGTGAAGTGAAGTGAAGTAAGATTTTACATTCAATACACATACAAGAACCTACTGCGCTTCACTTTCAATAACATCCGCAGCCGAAGTCAAGTGTCGATAAATGTCTAAGTTCGATTGCGGGTTCGATTGCACGTTCGACTGTTTGTCTTTGTTTTGACAGCTAATGTCACCGTGAGCAAGCACATAGTACCAAATTTTAAAAATAAAAACCAGGCAACTGCGGATCGTTTTATTGGGAACTTTTCACTTCACTATTTATAAGTTCCCAATAAAACACGGCTATAGATAGGGATACATTTTGTATTGTATTAAACAAGTGATACTAAATGAGAATCGTAATGATCCCAAATAAAAAAATCCGGTCAAGTGCAAGTCGTACTTGCGCAATAAGTGTTGCGTACTATCAGTTAATTTAACACATAAAGTATGTAGATTTATGTTCATAGACTACAAATAAAGGACCTAAACAAAAAATGTATGCATGTGCTTACTTAGTTGGCGCTACAGCTCGAGATGAACCTGGGCCTGCTTCTCGCAACCATTTGTGTGTGCGTGTTATATTTTTGCACGATTGGAAATGACCTACAGATTTTTGGCGACTCCGAACGGCGAGTTGAGAAGCTCAATCGTGACAAATGATACTCTTTGATGTTTGTCAGACATTCGAAAGAGGTGGCACCGTGAAAAAACTATTTAGGTGTTAGACTCGGTCTGGGATTGAACCCGGGCAGCATTGCGTAGTAGTCCAACGCACTAACCACCACAGCCACGGCGACCATGCATGTGCATCAGATTTCATTCTTCGTCTCGTTATTTGTGGAATTTATTAAATGGGTGTCTGTATCTATACACAAATTAAATTTTTGCTTGTCTGTGGTTGTACCCGAATCGAATTTTTGGGGTATATTTCCAGGATCAATCATTCAATTTTTACTCTCGCACATACAAATGTACCTACACTTATCTGCTTTTAGGCCATTGTGATAGGGTTGTCATTTCTGGATACGTATGCAAACAGTTGAAATTCAAAAAAAATCATTTTATTCAGATTTTGTGTTAAGGAAAAAGGAACCCAAGAAAATATTTCATTCATATTTGAATTCATGCTGTAACGGACTTTCATTTGACATCTCACACGATGACCTCAAAATTAAATAAATAATAGATTAATTTTTACCACCCATTTATCCCCCCAAAACTAGCCACCCAAAGTCGAAACTCAACTTTCTAAGTTCGGGTCTGTGTTTGGGCCACTAATTGCTACAACCGTCCCAAATTTCAATAGCCTACGTCAAATAGTCTCTGAGAAAAGGGCCTGTGACAGACGGGCATACAGACAGACAGACACCGAACTGATTTTATTAAGGGAACCTTCTGGTCTAGATTTTTCAAAAAATCGATTTTTTTTTATATTTCAAAAGTATAGGCTACTAGCTGACCCCCGTCGAAACGACGAACATTTTTAGAGAGCTTAAGAGGCAAAAATATATGTAAAAAATATATATAAGAAAAAAACTGTGTGAATTATATTTACCAATAAAAGCTCAGTGTAGTTAGAAGATTCAATTGCTACCTCTGCAGATAAGTAATTCGCCATTTATGGTATAAGTGCTTGCATATTCTTTTCGCATGCTTTTAAGCGCCGCGCCGTATAAACTGAGTTTGAATTCATAGCTATAACGCGGAATTGAATTGGTAGAATTGAAGGAAAGAAAAAGACAACAACAGCACCATTATCCGTTGGGCCCACAACATTACCATGTTCTTTTTTTTCGACATTTCCTTCCGGTGCAAATTATGCTTTCGTTGTATGCGCGGCCGATTTATTTATCTTATGTACCCACATTCAGCCCCATTATTTGCTGTAGGTCAGAAAATATATTTTTTAAAATTTCGTTGCACTTTTGAATAATTTGAAATTTTTTCCTCAAACTTATTTATAAGATGGATTGTTTTCTTTTTTAACCTAGCCTAATTCATATGCATCCACTTTCATACCGAACTGTAATGCAAGAGGAGCAAAACATGCGAGGGGTATATGTACATATGTACATGCAAATATGTTGACGTTCTTTTCACATTACATCGTAGTTCTTAGATCAACTGAGCAATATCCGAAAAATAGCCAATTGTAAAAAATCAGTTAAAAAGTCAAGTAGCGTTGTACAACTTTTTAGGCAAAAACCTGGTATGACATTTGATAGCATGTGTCTAAGCTAACCTTAATATGAAGTATAGGTACCTTAATTTTTGGGGCTAGAATGAAAATTCCAAATTGGCCTTGTGGTATAGTCCCACAGACCCCATATATGAAGTTTCAAGCAAATCCGCCCAGCCGTTTGAGCTCCAGTCCGAGATACACCGATTCGTCTCAAATTTTAGTATGTTATTCAATAAACCAGTGCTTAACGTCGGAACTAAAAAAAAATGTCTACGTTGAATACTTCTTGCTTTTTACATACAAAAGGTAAGGAAAAACGGTCTTTTTTTCGAAACGTAAATTTCAACAACGCGCCATTTTGTCAATTTTTAATTTTTTCTTTTTTCATTCTAGTTCCTGCGATAACTACATTCATACTGATTAAAATGTTTTTTGTGTTTTTTTTGTTTTCGATCGGTGGAAGAGCCAAAACACGACACAACATCAAGAAACATTTTTTTGAAGAGGTTAACTGTAAATCATATTTTTGTTTAACCCTTATGTGTGTGAAGAAAAAAACACCTTAATCCGTGTGACAAGGTACCCGGGTACCTTCATATGAATTCAGTTCAATATTAACGATTTGTTTTATGTTTTGATGGCAATTAGATAAAAAATCATTCACATACATAATATATTTATATTTTTGCATCATTTGTTTCTTTTTTTTTTTTTAACGGTTAATGTGTTTTGACGACACTACTATGCCTTTACTTGCAGACTATGATTTCTCAAAAAACGAAAATTAGGAACATTTTGAAATTAAAAATAGCATAGTATGCATTAAAAAAACAACCGTTTAATACATCAGTTTCTGTTGACAGTCGTTACGTGTTGTTTCTTAGTAAATAATTTTCAGTCCAGACGTATTGTAATATTTCAGTAAATACGTCCTTCATATGAAAAGGTACCCAGGTACCTTGTCACACGGTTTAGGGTGTTTGATTATTTTTGGTTCACAATGATCTTAATTAAAATTATTATTATTTTTTTTTTTTTAATATTTTTGGATATTGTTAATGTAGTAATATATATATACAAAGTTTAAATACTATTGCACATTTTCTTTATTAAAAAAAAAAACGATTCTAAAAACTCGCCAAATTCAATGGCAATAGACCAGAAGGTCCCCTTAATGTTCTTTTTTTGGGTATGGAACACTAAGAACAAACCAGTCAAAGTTAATGTTTTTAAATATACTTTTGAATATATTTGACAAAAACGTTGATCAGTTAGAGTTATTAGTTTCTTATTTTTTATGTATCATTATCCGCCGAATTATCGGGTGAATTATCATAGCGACAATTCAATCTGCAACAGCCACCACTACAAAATTAATATCATCAATACATCTGTCAATAAAAAATGGAGCACCTTATCTCAAAGTGCCCTTTTCTAGCAAAAAGAAGAACCAAAACACTAGGGAAATATATTTAGCAAAAAAAAATGTATTTCAAAAACAAAAGCGTGAGGAAGAAACCTTCGTTACTCAGACTGCAGATGGATTTAAAAAAAATAGAAAAGAAAGAAAGGAAATGTCCAAGAACCTATCCCGTAACCACAGAGAAAAAGATTAAAGGAAACGCAAAGCTAAACCTGACTTCGAACTTAAGGTCTAACTAAACTTAAACTAAACCTAAATCTTATATCTAACTTTGACTAACCCTAGGTCGAGATTTTTAATTTCCTCTGTATGTCTACGGTAAAGAATCGTCAAGAACCCGGGACATGTCTGATGTTCTTGACAAAGGTCTGGCCAACCCAACCCATACTTAATGTCAAAAGATAACCAACGACTATCTCTTTGGCCTCTTTTCTGAACCAGTTTTGCCGAAATATAACAATTGTATCAAATTATAGTCTGTCCCAACCGAATTGTCAGTACGAATTGTCCTTATGGGGAAGCTTTTTTTAAACACTGGTGCCTGTACACGTCTTCACGGCACTCAATTAGAGAAATTGCCACTGAAATAAAAACCAAAGCACTGACTTACAAAGGTTTTGTTTTTGTAAATTCGCACACATCCCACCATAGCATGACCAGTCAACTCCACAGTCGATGGCTGAATGATTATGTGTGGCAGCCAATCGCTATGTATATATATTTATAGAAAATATCAACATCAAAACAGTGTTACCATTACTAAGTCAAAGCTAATCGTTACTGTTTTTTCTGTGATTTTTGTGAAAGAGCTTTGGGATTTTGTGCTTTGAGACCCACTAAAATTAATTTGAGTATTTGAGGGTATTGCCACATGGCATTTGTTTTTTCAACTTTCTTATTTTTCTGGTGAAACCGTTAAAATGAAGTTGAACGCTTTTTCGATTTTTGTGATATATAATAATTGAAGGTTATTTGCGCGAGATGAGTTTTGGGTGCAGAAACGAATGGTGACTTTTTTTTTTGTTTTTAGCCAATATCTCGTAAGCTAATCGTTTCCGATATATAACATTGATACACCAAAATACTCGAAAACATGCCCTTTACAACATACCAAAATTTCATGAAAATCGAGGTGTACAGAATTATCTTTTTTTTGTTCAACAAATTGTGTTGTTTTCAAATCAGCAGATGGTAGCCCTATGGCCCTATGAATGAGATGCAAACGTCCTATCTTTCCTGTACTGACGATTCGGTTGGGACAGACTATAGATACATTTTTTTTATATTGTGTTGATAAATAAATTTAAAAGAAGCCTTATTTGGATACATTTTGGCTCTCAAAAACAAAAAAAAAGTGGACAAGAATTTAATTTAAGGCACTGGATGCAATAAAACAACTACTTTACTACTATTCATACTACAACTTTTCAGATTTCAAATAATTTAAAATAAACCTATTTTCAATTGAAATGATAGGTACTGTTTGTTATTTTTTGTCAGCGTTATTTTGTCCATAAAAAAAGTTAATTAACTATTCAGTTTATTCAAATGTGTGTGTTTTAAGAGGATAAATACATCTAGATACTTTTTTTCACTTTGTTTGGATACAGCCCATGACACAACTGGAACTGATCCTTCATTCAAATATACGCATATATTCTCTATCATTCCTAGGTAAATCTTATTCATGGAATAAAACCAAAGGTAAACAAGTTATGCTCAGCTGGAATCAAACATCGAAGGAGTCCAGTGCTCCTAAATTTTCCCCGGATGGGAAATTATAATATTATAATTTTCTATTATTTTTTTTTTTAAAGCAAACGAACCGAAGAGAATTAACCTAACCAAAGAAAAATCTCTAAATTATCTTATGTTACAGTACCACAAGTTATAGATCGTAAAGGGCAACGGTTCGCGGACAGTTAAGAAGTATTCACCGTGCTGAGGTGCTTTAGAGTGAACGAAGAAAATGCTTACTCAAACAACTTTTCCAATTATGATAACTACGGAAATTAAGTAACTATGTAATACCAGAAAGCAAATACATACTCTGAAATGGTTATTCTATCGGAGTTTTCGCATAAAAGCTAAGGCACGGGGGTTCCGCTTCGGTGTACCTGCTTTGCTATCTCCTCGGAGGATATGTAATTAAAGACCAGTAAAACCCCTCACTTTAGCACTTAGCCATGTAGATAATTGACAAAGAGAGTAAAGAGAGTATAATAGTGGAGATTAGAATTAGAAGCAGTCGAATGCAGCGGACTCGGGGGTATCATAGACACGTTCATTTTTAAAGTCTCTTACGAGTAGTTAAAAGGGAAAAAACAAGACATTGAAGCTTAGCGCCATTAATTATGTGGCGAAAGGAAATTCACTCTTTGTAGTTTTTTACTCTTTGATACATAATGTATATGTAAGTTTTGATGTTAGGTACTTATTTTGAACTTATTTGAGTGTCAAGTTAAAAATATTACTGAACTTTCGAAATGACTGATGCCAATCATGAATGCCATTTGAAAGTGTGTGCTTTATTAAAGGGTGATTTTTTAAGAGGTTGAGAACTTTTTTTAAAAAAAAGCTCAAAAAATTCGAAAAAATGAATGAAATATTTATTTGAATCGATAGTTTGAACCTTGCAATTTAATGTTTAAAGATAATTTCATGCAAATGTTGACCGCGGCTGCGTCTCAGGTAGCCCATCCGCTGAGTCCAATTTTGGCATACTCTTTCACACATATCGGCCGGTATCTCACGAATGAATACATGGATGTTGGCTTCCAGTGCGTCAATCGAAGCGGGCTTGTCCCTATAGACATTAGCCTTGACATACCCCCACAAAAAATAATCTAATGGTGTCAAATCGCACGATCTAGGCGGCCAATTGACCGGCCCGAAACGTGAAATTAACTGTTCACCAAACTCGCCTCGCAATTGCGCCATTGTTTCGCGTGCTGTGTGGCATGTGGCACCGTCTTGTTGAAACCACATATCATGCAAGTCAAGAACTTCCATTTCGGGCAAAAAAAAGTTTGTTATCATCGCTCGGTAGCGTTCACCATTGACAGTAACGCGCCGAATCGACATTTCGCGGTCTTCTGTCACACTAGCTGATACGGCCGCAATATTTTCTTCACTACGCACAGTACGTAAACGTGTTGGTGGTTTAATGTCCAACAAAGTAAATTTGGTGCGAAATTTGGTCACAATCTTCCGAATAGACTGCTCAGAAGGTCGAGAATGCCGATCATAAAATGGAAGCAGCGCGCGATGACATTTCGAACCGAGCACGAATTTTGATAGTAAAATTCAATAATTTGCAAGCGTTGTTCATTTGTAAGACGATCCATGGTTAAATTGCAAACCAAACTGAAGCTGTTTGACAGTGACACAAGGTACTAAACACACGTCAGCTGTCAAAACCAGTATTGCCAAAACCAAACCAGCTAAAAAATCACCCTATATAAAACTGGCTCAACCCGTGCTCGGCTTGCTTCACTCTCTAAAATCTAAATGCGTTCTCATGCATACAAATATGTAACATCAGTGGGAGTTAAGAAACATCCAAGTATTTATCCAAGTCCACAAAATTGTGTAATACATTTTGTTGATTAATTGCAATCCATCCCAAAATACAACATGCTTTAAAATGTTATAAAACATCATCTACTATAAATAATTTATATTTATTGTATTTTATTATGGGATATTTTTTTAACGAAGCTTATTTGTAAACAATGTTTGAGGTTGTGTGGCCTGAAGCAACAAACAAATACATTTTTACTTTCTCTGACATGGGAAAGAGGCACGTATTTTTGACCGTGTAAAAAGGAGCCGGTGGTGGTGAGGTCCACGCCTGCGGTACACAATGTTTGTTCCTGCGCCTTTTTATCGCCATCTCGAAGCTGACGCTGATGGAAAATTGTACACGCTTAAACTGGAATGGAAAATTGTTAGGTATGATCGGCATTTGAGGGATAAATATATGTTCGCCGTCACTGCAACCCGTCAACACTTTCGCTTCTACCACATTTCGTTACAGATTTGTAACTCTAAGTCGGGTATCGTTACATTACTTAATATAGGAGGGCTCAAATTTTTTAAAAGAATAATAGGTACACCCACTATGATGGAGCAGATACAGAATTTGAAAATTCGATCGGATAACCGGGTTGTTACTTCTTGGTCCATAACCCCATAATCTTGTTGATTGAAATGTATTCTGCACTATGACCATCAATACGTGCCAATATCTCGCTACTAATTGCTGTAGCTTGATCATTCCGAGGCGGCAAAATAGCTCGCTCACAAAGCAAAGAACTCTCGCGGTTTGTTATTTGCGATAAGATAAGTTCTTCGATAGATGAGTAACACTGGACCAGAGATTTGACTTTTTCAGACAGGTGTTTACTTCATCAAATCTTGTGTCTCATGGCACTACTGATAACATTTGCCTAAAGTCTCCAAAAAAATAACACTGTAATGTCGCCTATCGGTCAGTCATTTTTGTCGTATATCTTGTTCGGTTCTGCTAACGACTTCCATTGCCTCACGGTCCCACACGGTTTTCCCGCCATTAGGTAACCAACAAAAAAAACATCAACAGTTTTATAATATTTTTACATATAGATGTACTTTTAAATGACGATAAAACTGCACCAAGATGCTTTCATTTAAAGTAATTAAAAAAATACATTTCCAAATGATTAAGGAATTAAACAAGTCTATTGAAAAATTGGGTTTTTTTTTTTTAATTTCCAGAAACCCATGTTTGAATTTATCTAAAGCCTAGTGCATGACGAGAAAATTGTATACATGCATATTTACATATTATGTATGGACAAGTAAGTAAAACCTACAACAAGGAAAAAATTGATTAAATTCAGCATTTTTTTCTACATTGAAATAAGGAATCCGAAATACTCGTATAAAATCACAATAAATAAATGAAAAGGAAACATTTTACCCTTTTAAACCTATTTGATATGTAGCTAGAAATTTATTGTATGCTCATATATATGGACATAATATACAAATGGATTTGGTAGAATTTAATTTTTTAAATACTACGAAAACACCTTTTGTATCGGTTACTGCTTTGAAAACACCTCCTAACGGCGGTGATTCCTTACGTTCAACAAAAAGGAAAATTAAATTGAAAAATTATACATGGATGTACCATCATTTTTCACACAATAACTGTGAAACGGTTTAAGCTAGGAGGTAAATATATGCGTACGAGTATACAGATCGTCCACGGGGGGGGATTTTTGAATTGATTTACATTCAATTTTAAATACATTTAATTTATTGTAAGCCATTACTTGTTTTTTTTTTCTTAACGTACTCACGCTTATTTATAAACATATAAAGAAACCGTTAAAGGTTTCAAAATTCCAGCGCTCTGAACTGAGTGTGCTCTGAGCGCAGTCTGAGACTCTGGGCGCTCTGATTTATTTTTGAAGCACACTGAAGGACTTAGCTGTCATATGACTATCAGTCATATGGTTTCAACCATGTTTCTCATCCATTTAGAACTTAAAATACCGTTTATTTATAATTAAAATAATTAGGGTAAGGCAAGGTGGTTTCGACATGTAGGAGGTTTCATCAAATTCAAATTTTTTACTTCCTATAAATATGACGGATATGATATTTTCTTATGCCCACAGCACCTCCACTTTTCCCGTTATTGATTTCAGTTTCTGATCAGATTGTAACAAGTTCAGTCGTGTTTTCATTTTTGGTCAGTTTGCATGTAATTTTTTTCAGTGAATTCTTAAGCTATAACTTTTTTTGTTTTAAGTGTTTGAAAGTGAAAATACAAAAACTAAACGAACAGATTAATAGTGTTTTTATTAGTTGTGACCCTTTTACGTACTAGGAGGTTCTGTAACTTTTTCCTTTTTTAGAAATGCATCAAAAACTCTGAGACGGTTAATAAATTCGCCCCTTAAAGTTGTTCTTGTAATAGATTAAATGTTAATAAAGTAAAATTTACATATATATATAGTTTTGTTTGTAAACGGATGTACCTAATTTTGGCAATATCCGTTAACGTGTCAGAACCTCCTCGCCCTACCCTACTAATACAATTATTAAATTGTATCAACTTCTACGAAATAACAAAAATCCTCGTCCACCATTTCAATTGTTTTAGAAATTGGTTTCCATTTACTTTCCTTTACACGGCGAAATTGAAAAATTTACACCAAAGTGACAGTTCATGTCCAGACATAACATACATAGATGTCGGGCTGAAAATCCAAACATAAATGGCGGGGTATAAAATCTGTCTGGCTGAATGTGGTCTCCACTAGACATTTTCCTAGCCAGACATGAACGCAGACATGAATAATATCTCGTGGAGACCCCATGTTAGGTCAAATTTGGCGTTGGCTACGCTCAGAATTTTACTCAGAATGCTCAGTTAATTCATTCTGAGCGCATAGAGTGCGCTCTAAGCGAACAAAGAAACACACGTTCCACAACGTTCCACACTCTGAACACTCTGAGTCTGAGCTAAAAAAAGAAACACAAACAATATTTTTGATAGTTCACGCTCTGCTCTGAATGAAAAATAAAACGGCTCAAAGTGGATGCATCTGCCACACATCTATTCAAGGATTTTCATCACCCCAAAAACGCAATATTTTTTTATGAATTTTTTCAAAAATAAGTGATGTGGATTTTGTTTTCTGAGCAGATTGTGGCCAATAAATAAGCGACTTGGGTCGGGTAATCTCTGGCAAGCAGTTGCTGACTAAATTCAATTTTATATGGAAAATAATGCAAATCGCTTCTTATAATTCTCTGTAAGGGGACGACGACTGCCTGGTCAATCTCGAAGATACCTCCACGGGACATATTTACATTATCTCGGCAATGTCAGGTCTTTCAGTTTTTTTGTATGACCAAGCCGTAAACTGGCAACAAAACGCACGATGTCATCTCTAGACGGGGCACTCCTTCCATTAAATTTTAAAGCAAAATTCTCATTGTATCCTTACAATTGAATTGTGCGGAATTCAAGATTCGAAAGCGAACATTTTTTTGTGGGGCTTAGCTGAAATTTAATCAATTTCGTGTAAATGTTTTCATAATTCGTGAAGTATCTGAAAGTTTAAAAAAAAATGATGCGTCTGTATCCAACAGTCCCGAGCTATGTGTAAACATCGCGCGGATGGGGTGTGTAGCTCCATTTTATTGGAAAGAAAGTAAGTTATAACTAGTCTATGTTCGATAAAATTGAAGCCAATCGCATATATGTATACTCATCGAATCCAGTCCATTTGCAGCAGTCGACGCCAGGAAACGAACGAATCTGCCCGACGGTTGGCAGTGGTCACCACTGAAAGAAAATTGTGGGCGATGCTTTGAACATTTCTTTTGAACATTGCTCAGCTCCAGGACAACGCAGGAGGATGTTTTATATCTCAAATGAATCAGGGACAAATTTACTAATTCCACCTATTTTTTGGTTTTTCAATCCGATAAGCCATTATTGAGTTACGGCTGTATAACTATAATTTGCCCTCCCAATATGCAGTATTTTCACTATTTTCTGAAAACCATGCCATTTTCCGGGATAGAAAGTGTATATATAAAAGTTGACCAGGAGCATAAGCATGTCAATATTTCATCGCGCTGCTATGAAATTTGAGTTACAAATTTCGTAACCGTTCAGTATTCCGTCCCCGAAATCGCGGAATTTCTTCCTTAAATCGCAGAATTACTCCACTAGAAATTTTGTTAACGCACGCTTTACATTTTTTGTGATTAAAAAAATGAGTTAATACTTTACTTTACTTTACTTTAGATGGCGCTACAGTTAGGGGTGAACCATTTTTATGTGTGTATTATATTTTTGTACGATTGGAAAGCACCTTCAGTTTTTTGCCGATTCCGAACGACAAGTTGAGAAGCCTCTTCACAAATGATATTCTTTGATATTCGAAAGAGGTGGCACTGTGAAAAAAAAATTTAGGTATTGGACCCGGGCAGCATTGTGTATTAGTCCAATGTACTTATCACTATACTCGCTAATAACTACCGAGTAGCTGATTGAAATTGCCAATAGTGACTACGTATGTATATTAAGTCATCGCTTGCAATGCTATTTATTTTCAAATTGAAAAGATTTCCAACCCTTCGACATCATTTAATAATAAATATCGTTCAAATAGTTAACAACATTGAATGTTTCATGATTTTGAGAAATTGACATTCGTTACTGCAAGCGAGATATACTTTTACTTCGTGATAATTATTATTATTGGTCGTTAAAAGTTTAGGAATTCCACTGCTCTTGGCACTGACAAAAAGACGGGAAGCTTTACAGCACACATTTAGATGTCGTCATCAATTCGCTTATGTAGATACATACGAGTATGTAGTTACAATATGTTCCATCAACGAACACCAGAGTTGAACTTTGTAGAAATTTCTAAAAAAAAAAAACGGTTTACTCTGGCGAATACGTAATTAAAATCGCGTGAAGTGCCGCAATGCAATCGGCATCAATAATGTTAATGTAAAGTCTGCGAATGTATTCCTTTCAGTCTTAAATTTCTAGAATTTTCTTGGGAAATTAATTTAATATCACACACACACTCATTTCATTCGTACCTAAAATTCATTCTTTTGTTGTAGATGCCGCTTTCTCCAACATGTTTATATGTAGGTACCTATATTCCGCTGTAGAGATTTCATATGTCAACTACTTTAGAATTTCACTTGACTTTAATTAAAATTTCCATCTAAAAGTTTAACTACGTGCAAATGTCTCTAAGTGTTAGTCTTAGAAGAAGGATGATAATGACTGCAAAGCAAATTGTGTATTTTCAATTAGGAACATGCACTACGTGAGCTATAAACTTAATTAAAATGTGAATTCCTTAGAACACCTGGAGTATTTACAGGTCAATGGCTAAAATAACAACTCTCCATGGCTGCGATTTTGGAGTCGTCCCAGGTGAGACCAAATTTAACTCACCGAAAACAAGAAAGGCAAGACAAAGACATTCAAATGAACACTGAAATGCGGAACAGAACAGCCATCGAAAAGTACTACGACAGATGGAATCGAAAGAACATCTTTTGAGGCAGAAAAACGCATAAACTTCCCACTCAAAAACTCGTATAAAAGAAGAATTCTCTATATAAAACCAAAATGCGTATGTTTTCCTCTACTGCTCGTAGTTTTCAACCAATTTAGTTGGGATTTTTCTAAATGTAGATGATTACGGTACAAAGGTGATAGGTAAAAAAAATATTACAAAAACATTGTTAAGAAAGGTTTTTTTTAATGCCTGGTGAAGCGGGCGGGATTTATAATACTTTAACTTTGCCAAGTAGCATTTAGGAAGAAACTCAATCAAGATTTGATCGACACATGAAGGATCCAAACAAAGTATATGTAGAGCCTAACAATTGGGTACAGAGAGGGACACCTTGAGCCTGTTCCTAGCTTCAAGCGAAATGTGGTTCTTCGAAACGACTATTTTACTACTAATTTTCTTTCTATAAGTATGGCAAAGTATATTAAGAGTTTTGATCAGTTATGGTATGCTGAACAGCAAAAACTTGACACAAGGAATATGCCAACCATAATATATACGATTATATACGGTGCCATGAAATAACGCCGAGCGAAATAAGGCCGAATTTCAAAATTCGAACATTGTTTGCGAAATAACACCGTGTTTCAGAGAATGCAAGAGAATTAGCATTTACCGTTATCAATAATTGTTGATAGTAACTCAACGTGCAATTACCTCATTAGTTCGTCAACTTTGAGTGACAAGCGTCGATTAAGTAATGGCAAATTTTGGTTATTCGGTCCTTTCATATGAAATTTGCGAGGGTTTCAGGAAAGGAAGTCTAAGCTGTCAGGGTTCATTACTTCTATAAATAAAAAAACCGGCCAAGTGCGAGTTAGACTCGCGCTCAAAGGGTTCCGTACATTGATAATTTTATTGAAATCGGTCCAGTAGTTTACGAGTTAATCGGTTGAGAAATTGAATTTTTCGACATAAAATTGAATTTTTCGACGTGAATTTCTCAAAAACTATGCAACTTACGAGATTCGCTAATATAAGTTTAAAAATATAGTTAATTATCTACAAACTATGATTTTCTCATATTTTTGACTTCAGTAGTTTCCGAGAAAAATGTAGGGGCCTTTTTGGTCTGATATACCTATGTCACACATTTTTGGCAATAACTTCCAAAGTTTCTAATAGAAAAAATTAAGAAAAACATTTTTGGAATCTCTCTTTTTAGCCCGTTTGTCAAAAAGTGAGCCATGGTGGAGGCTCTGTCATGTTCTGGGAATGTGTTGCATATAATGGCCTGGGTGACTTTGTTCCTATCACCGGCTCGATGAACCAAGGTCAATATCTTAGCATCCTAAATGATAATGCCTTTCTTTCTGGAGATAGGCTTATTGGGGAATCATTTATCCTCCAACAGGATAATGCCCCATGCCACAAAGCCGGGATGATAACTAACTTTTTGAAGGATGTTGGTGTTACCACTTTGGATTGGCCACCTCAAAGTCCAAATTTAAATATTATAGAAAGCGTCTGGTCTCTTTTAAAATGCAAAAGAACAGTTTCGTTAAAAAAACAGAGATGAGACATTTTCTGAGTTCACTCTCCTTTAGAAAGAGATATCTCCAGAGATTCTTCAAAATTTAGTGGATTCAGTACCGAGATGCCTTCAAAAAGTTACTGAACAGGATGTTATACATTTTACTAGATTCTTCATCATTTCTTTACTTTTTTTAAGTTTAAACCTTGTTTTCTTAGTATTACATACTTGTCAAAATGCTTTTGCCAACACATGAAATTACTAATTAATTTAAATCGTTTTTAGTTTCTTTGAAAAAATATTTGTTCGTTTATTTTTAAGTTTGTATTAGTTATACATAAAAAGAAAAAAATTAACAAGAATTTTTTATAAAGCCATTTAAAAGTTAAACTCAAAAAGTCAAGATTTTTATTTTGTCAAAATACTTATGCCGAGCAGTGTATATGTATGCATATACGTTTACGAAACTCCTTCAACTATATCTGTGTTCAAGTGTCCCATGAAAACAACATAGAACTATAATAGTCTAAGTCTAAGCAGGAAGTTGGTAAAATTTGGGAATTATTTTTAGTTCGTTACTGGATGAAGATTTAATAAAATCAAAAGAATATATAACGTCAACTAACAGAAAAAGAAACAAATACCGGTCCCGGTAAATTTTCTGTATGGAAATATGAAAACATGTACCTCTACCTAAATGTGTGTATAAATAAAAGCGTAGGTTATAAGTGAAATAAACGTAATAATACCCGGCTTTATTTGAAAGCGAAATAAGGCAGAATTCCAAAATTCGGCCTTATCATTCCGAATTCTAAATAAAGCCGAATTTTGAAATTCAGTCTTATTTCGCTTTCAAATAAAGCCGAGTCTTATTACGTTTATTTCACTTATAAGCTAATGTAATGATGATAATACAACTTTTTACATTTGGTAATGTAATCTTTTCGAAGCGGAGAACACCGTTTAACTAACAACTCGGATGTTATCACCTGAAGTTATTATTAGTGTTGGTCGATAAAAGATGCATAGAAGTTCCTCGGGAGGTATATTAAACACGTTCCAAAGTAGTAAAGGGTTTTTCAATAGCTATGTCCGAACTTCGACAGTTTATTGCTCTTTTGAAGTGTTAACCTTGGCATTCTTCGTTGTTTGTGTTTATGTCATAGTCACCATTGTACCATGAACTTTTTAACCAAGACCCAAACATCTCGATTTCGCAACGTGCACAAGGGGTTGGACTCTCTGGGAACTCAACTTGGCGAATTTTGCGAAAAGATTGAGACATGCATCCATATAACATCCAACTGACACCAGAACTAAAGTCCCGGTATCACCAGTCTCATCGTACGTTTGCTAATTAGGCTCTGGAGCAGTCGGAAACGTATCGAAATTTTGGCAAAAAAAAATCATCTTCAATGATGAAGCAGATTTTTGGTTCAACGGCTTCGTGAACCAGCAACATTGCCGCATTTAGGGGAGATTAATCTACAGCAATATCAAGAGTCTCCATTACATCCAAATAAACGTACTGTTTGGTGTGAATTTTGGTCAGGCGGCGTCATTCCGAAACGAAAATGGCCAGATGATGACTGTCAATGTCGAACGGTATCGGGCCATGATAACTGACTTTTTTGTGGCCTCAATTGGATGACATGGACCTGGCCGACATGTGTTTCCAACAAGATGGCGCAACGTCCCATACATTAGGCGTTCCATTGTCCGTAGTAAAGGTTTCTGTCATATCGCACACACAACTCTTTTTATTATGATAAGCCATTAAATACGAATGCCACTAGGATGTATAGCTACAACAATCAGCAAAATATCATCCGCCTATACAACAAGTTTACTCGTAGTTCTAAATAAATAAAATCAGTCACTTAGCCAAATAAAACAAGTCAAATATTTTCTTACAGTGATGAAGGTTTTAAATGAAATATCATCTAGGAAAAAAATGGAAACCTGTTTACATCACAGGTATTACCCTCATCTTTAAGCGAGCAACCCCATGCCATAATCATATTGTCAACGTTTACTTCTAATACTTTTAATATCCTTAATTATCAGGATTAACCAAAAATAAATGCTTTTACTCAAAATTAGAATTGGAACACCGCGCCGCGCCGCGCCACAGTAAAATAAAAAACACATTTGATTATCGTTATCTGCTTCTTTGGATCTTTGGGTTTCGCACAGTCCTCTCCTACTTCTGCTACGCCAGTAGCATCTGTGAAATGCCTTATTCTGCAGAAGGATAAAGAAACCAACTAAATGCCTGGGGTTAAATATGTTTTCCAACATAAAACGCTGATGGTTATTGCTGTTTAATTTTCTCCAAAGTTCCGACGAGGTAAACGTTCTTCTTTTTTACTCCGAAGAACGCCATCATTGCCTTTTGCAATAAATTCAAAGACAATAATGGGAATTTTGGGTCGTCCCATAGGGCTTACAATTTAATCACAACCAATAAAGTTTACAGTCAAAGAATGTTACACACATATTCATATGAATAGAGTAAAGGGCATACCATGGTATTGTCTGCTTAAATGACCTTGCTAGACTGTAGGCAGTACTAGTCATCATGAATCTTATGATATATGGTCTGGTGCTTTCCCAGAATCACACTCTGGCGTCATTATGTGGAAATTTTATAGTGGTAAGTGGTAAGCCAGTCAGTCGGCATATTATCCAGTAATGGAATTAAAGACCATGAGGAAAGTAACTGAAAACAATTTAGAAGAGTTATTGCCGGCCCAATGGAATGGAATGATTGACAATTGCAAACGAAGAACTAACGATGATGATTCTGTACTAAATCTTTCGGAGGAAGTGACTGTCCATGCTGAAATGATCGTAAAAATGCCTACATCCTTGTGTATATCTTTGAAATATGGTAACTTAAGATGAAATAATTAATTTTGTTTGCCATATGGCGCCAGATTAATTAAAAAAATTAATATTAAATACCAGGGACGAAGCCTCCATATTTTAAGTGGAATGTGTGCTTCCGTTAGTAATTCAACAAAATCTTCATAGAAAAGAATAATTAATACAAAATTCCAAATCATGGATTTATTGTATGTGAATAAATAATACTATAACAATACCCTCCCTTAATCTTTACTGTAAATTCATAAATTCCCAACATCATTATGGGAACATTATTATCTTTTATCAAAATCACTCAGAAAAAACGCTAAAATACGCACAGAATCTCTTTGCCAACTCGGTGCAGACTAGCTAACGCGGAAAAACAACAAGCGCATAAAGCGACGCTGCAAAGAAGGACTAGATCTGCTCGCATGCTCTATGAGCAGAAGAGACGGGAAGAACATCGGCTTCTGAGAAGGAAAAAGAAAGAGCACGAGAAGCGTGCATTCGAGGATATTGAGAGATGCTACTCCAGGAACAATGTACGGAAGTTTTACCAGAGGGTAAAAAGAATGTGCCAGCAAAACAAATCCCGTACAGAAACCTGTAGAGACGCGGATGGAAATATCGTAGTGGAAACACAGTCGGTGCTGAGAATATGGAAAGACTACTTCTGCAGACTGTATAATGGCGATGAAGACTAATACTCTGCTGTTAGGCAGAATGTACCGTTGAATTTAGATAATGATAGCCAAAACTCCCATCCACCTGATCAAAACGAAGTGCGGATAGCAATATCCAAGCTAAAGTCCAACAAGGCTGCTGGACCTGACGGTCTACCCGCAGAGCTATTTAAAGCAGCTAGAGATGACTTGGTAGTGAGCATACACCAACTCATCTCCAAGGTTTGGTCAGATGAAAGTATGCCAGATGAATGGAATCTCAGAATCGTGCTCCAATTACAGAGGCATCAATCTCCTCAACAACGTCATACAGCGTGAACGCCTAAAGCCTTTCGTCAACAACCTGATTGACCCCTATCAGTACGGTTTCAGGCCAGGAAAATCCACCATATACCAAATTAGACCAACACTTAGGCAGATCTTGGAAAAAACCCAAGAAGTCCAACTCAATACCCACCACCTGTTCATCGATTTCAAGGCCGCCTATGACAGCATATGGAGGGATGAACTATATAGAGTCTAGTTTTGACATCCCTGCCAAACTCATCCGTCTGTGCAGGATGATGATGGAGAAAGCTCGCTGCTCCATCAAGGTCGGTAATGACCTCACCGAGACCTTCGATGTCAAAAAAGGATTCATACAAGGTGACGCGCTGTCGTGCGACTTCTTCAACATCATACTTGAATGAATTGTTCGAAACTCACAAGCCGATCTTTCACGATCTTGCAAAAGTCCGTTCAATTACTTGCATACGCCCACGATTTTGACATCATTTTTAGAACACAGCGAGCTGTCACCTGTAGAAATGGAAGCGGCCAAAATAGGTTTAGCGGTAAACGAGGGCAAATATATGCTGTCAACAAAAAGGGACACCCAACATCGACGAATTGGACAGAACGTCACAATAGACAGCTACAACTTCGAGGTATTAAAGGACTTTGTCTACCTCGGCTCTGCCATAACTTCAAAAAATGACATCTCGTCGGAAATCAAACGAAGGATTACTCTTGCCAATCGCTGTTTCTTTGGGCTAAGAAGGCAATTGAGCAGTAAAGTCCTTTCCCGATCGACTAAGGAGACTCTATATAAGACCCTTATCATCCCAGTCTTGCTATATGGAGCTGAAGCATGGACTTTATCGAAAGCGGATGAAGATATCCTTGGTCGTTTCGAGAGAAAAATCCTTCGTAAGATATTCGGTCCCGTTTGCGTTGACGGGTTCTGGAGCAGAAGATTCAACCACGAACTGTACGAGCTGTACAGCGACATCAACCTGGTCAAAAAACTGCACATTGGGCGTTTAAGATGGCTAGGACATGTAGAGCGTATGGACATCAACGCTCCGGCTCGGAGAATATTCGACTCTTACCCGGAGGGTCAGCGCAGCAGAGGACGACCTCGCCTAAGGTGGCGCACACAAGTAGAACAAGACCTCAGCCAACTTGACGTGCACAACTGGAAGCGACTAGCTAAGGACCAGGCTAGCTGGAAGAGGTTGTTGGTTGAGGCCTTGGTTCACCCCGAACTGTAGCGCCACCTAAGTTAGTTAGTAACTACAATACAAAATGTCGCTCCTACTCCAAGCCAACTGAGAATACAAAACATCACTCCATTTTTTATTTCTCACAGGAAAAATGTTCAGAATGCAGAACAGCTAGGCATTCTTTGGTATCGCCTTCTTAACTCAAGTACCACCCCAACGTCAAAGTAAAATCTCTGAATTTTTAACCGTCTGACCAACGAGTGAAGAATGAGTTAAGTGTATTCATTACGAAAATTCAATAAAGCAAAACTGAAGACCAGTGGCCAAATTACCGCATTCGTTAACGACATTACCGCTCTCGATATCGAGCACTCGGTATCGAAATTTGAGATGACAGCATATGTTAACGAGTGTCATTTTATTCGAAAGCAATCTGGCTGTCGAGTGCGAACAAAAAAAAATTATGTGAGTATTTTAGAATTGATTTTCCGTGGTTTTTAAAATAAACTAATATGTAATTAATTAATTAGGGCCAATCTCAATAAAATCAACACAATCCAATAAAATTGTCTGTCTGAATTTATGGCCAGACATCCAGATTTGGCCAAGAATATTTTGCCTAAATGCCGACAAAGCTAAGCAACGTCGGTCATACAGTGGCAGCAGCTGACGGGAATGCTGAATTTTCACTAAAATAATATTTTTCTGTATTTGAATCAACCGGTAAAACGTCACTTTATTAGTTGTAGTAGAATTTTTCTAGTACAATTTTATTTTTATTCGATACGTTAGCTATCGAGTGCCGTCATCCCAATGAGGTTACTCGTTCATTCGATAGAGAAGTGTTGAGCTTTTTACTGCCCTTACACGACGCAATATTATAGCACAGTACTCGATATTGCGCAGTATATTGCGTCGTGTAAGGCAAATTGAATTTTTATTTGATTAAATACAAATATGGCGAACCAACGCATTAACAAAAATTATTAAGAAAGAGTTTTTTTTTTATTGAAGTGCATTCAGGTAGTATTCCTTATTTCCTATTTGAAACAATACAGCGAAAAACCATGACAATATATAACATTCTATCTATTGCCAAAGTAAGATTGTTGTTACTTTTTACCCCGTGTACTGTTACAACTAACCCCAAGGTCGGGACTAAAAGTAACACTCGCTAAAATTGAAATGTTTAAAAAAATGGTATTGTTCCACTTTGAATCCTTTCAGTTTCTATATGGCGTTTTAGAGGTTAGATATGCATCTTCGGAATGAATTTTTTTTATTTGAATAGTATGCAATATTTAAGGAGTGAGGACGAATTTACCAGTCTCCCCTACTCACCAAATCCACCTTTCCTTTTAAATGGCTGATATTATAAGCTCCCAAAATATGAAAGATTTCATTTCAACCGATGCTTGACTGCTGTACGAGTATTTTAATACGAAATAATTTCATAATTTTATAAAAATCTATCTATCATCAATTGCATTCATAAATTTTTGTAATATTGGAAAAAATGCAACCAATGAGCTAAATCATATCATGCTGGCAATGCTGCTGTTGATAGTTAGAATATCTACTTTTATTCTGTCAATCGACGCTCCAGCTTTCATCTTCTTGAACGAGTTTTTTTGTGTTGGGCATTCCTTTGTTCGATTTTTTGTACCCAACTCCCACATGTAAGATTGTTGAATACTTAAACTACTTTAAGATGATATCTACACTACTTGTTATTCTTTTGTCTAACACTGACAAACCTACGGCATAAACTTTTACTTCACATCAAAACCCTTTCCAGACTTCATCCGATATTAAACCAAGTAATTGCTCAACTTTTGCCTAAAAATAGAAATGGCGAATCTTCTTTTCTCTCCAACCGCCAAAACATCGCGTTAATGTCGCTTCATTTCAAGCGAAGCTAATAAACTGACAGTTTATGAAATATCTTGAATAACGGAAACATCGTAACGACAGATGAGGAATGAGGTTACATTTTAGACGGTTCTTAAATAATTTCACTAATGAAAGTCAGGCATAAAAGAAAAACCCTCCATTCTCACCTTTTCACTCCAAATGTTTGTGTATCTTGAAGAGAACATAAACGTAAAGGTCAGGAACACTCCTCATGCATAACTTTGATCATAAAAATGCGTTCCTTTGATATCACCCGTCTGTCCAGACCACCAATGTACATACATACAGATTTGGTATCCTTCATGAAAACAGGGCCAGATTCTTCCCAAGTCAGAAGATTAATGGGAAATTGATTTCAATTTATTAATTCACCCAACTCATTCATGGGAATTAATTAATTGGATTTTCAGCCATATTTCATATAGTAATTCCGGTACATTTGTTCGCAACAACCATGTAAACACAGTATATGGCCATGAATAGAACGGTAATTATGAATAGCCTTTTCTGCTTGAAGGCGCCATTGGTTTCTAATTAAGGCCATGGCAAAAAAAGTAATTATGTATACTGTAGCATAATAAATACATGGTAACACATCTACTATAATGCATGGATACGCTTGATCCTGGATACTCAAGTAGCTCGATTCCTCGTTTAACGACCGAAATATGAGAGATTTCGTCATAAATGACGCAACAGACGCACGGTGTGATGTGAGTCGACATAAAAAGGCAGAGGCCTTGTTAATTTATTATCGTTTTGAGAGACCAATCACTTTATTTTAATTAGTCTGTCGAGTCGAGAGTTGTTTATCTTTGCGAAAGTTTGCCAATACTCTTCAAGTAGTGAAAGGGGCATTTTTATAAACCTGTAAAAATCTTTTTCGAATTACATGCGAAGAATAATTTTTGAAGTTATGACACATCTCTTAGAAATAAACAATAAATGGATTTTAATAATCTCAATGTCAAAATGTGCCGCCATTGTTGATAGGAATCTCTTTGAAATTTATAATTTAAGATAAACTTGTATAGTGCTGTGCAAAAGATATAGCTGAAGCTTCAGTAGAGACCGCAGCTAATAGCGGTGAGTGACGTCATATTATTTATTTATTTATTTATTTAGCTTAATACAAGCGAAAATATCTAAAATGAACTAAGAAACTTAAGCAAAGACTTAAAACTAAAGTTTAGGGATTTAAACTAAGGCGAATACTTAAATCTAGAACTTAAGAGTAAGGTACTTAACGATAGGTTTTTTTAATTGAGCTTAAGAGCTAACAATAAAAAATTGAATACTAAGTAGAAAGGAGAGGGTAAACTGCAGAACGCACTCTGCAGTGTTTAGGGGACCCGCGGGTCGATTTTGGAGTCAGAGGGTCAAAAAATGTTTCGTTTGTCTTCCGAAACTACATCTATTCACGATCTTTTGCAAAATGATTTTTTTTATATCCGAGCGGTAGAAGTGTACTTAAATTAATGTGAACCTAATAGACTCGCTAAATATCAAGCATCATAGGTCCCTTAGCATGACAACGCTTCAGAGGAAGAGACCTAGCTTCCTGAAATTTCCGTTTAGTGTACAGTGTACTGTAAGGAATGCAGTTAGGATATGGAGTTTGTTTTTAATAATATTTGGCTTCAGCAGTCCTAGGTAGAACCAAGCCTAGCTTCCCGCAACCATTTGTATGTCCGTGTTATATTTTTGAACGAATGGAAGGGACACCTACAGCTTGTCAGGCAATCGGAATAGGTGGGCACTGTGAAAAACTTTTTAGGTGTTTGCGCCGGGAATCGAACCCAAGACTGCTGGCTCAGTAGTCCAGCACACTAACCACTTGCGCTACGGTGCAAGGCTAATATAATCTTTGAATCTTTTCAAGTTATATTTACCCAAAAGATTCTTCGCCTTTCTTATACCCTGAGTTTTTGTCCTGTTAGTTTCCTCCAGTGTTCGGAGCTCCTGAACTGGCGCCTGATTTGCTACAATAATCTATCTATCCTCAGAGCCCTGGTATCATATGTATATGATGCCTTGGCTGATTCAATTGTTCCACCCCGGTGGCCATGGTGGATATACAATTGTTTTATCTTTAAAAGAAACAAACCAAATAAATAAAAAAAATATTTTTTTTGTTAGATATAGATCCATTGTATAATATATAAAACAAAACCACCCTTTTCTCGGAAACCCCCCACCCCACATTCTGGATCATAGCTTGGGTCTAAGGAGACTATATAATTCCTTCGGAGTGAAATTCGATGACGTTATAACTCAATAACAGCTGGACTGATTTTCATGATTTTTTTTGTTTTGTTCGTATTGCTGTATTTAGGTTTAGGCAGAAAAACAGACTGTTTTAATGCACGGTATTATTTTTCCTTATTTACAGATCATAAGGTACTTCGAAGAGGACGATAATAACAACGTGTTACAGAGTTTGGCCCCCATACAGCCTACATCTGAGCCTGGAAAATACCTGGCTTATAATTATAGAGTTAAAGTAGTCAAGCAACGTCCAGTATCGACACCTGCATTGAAAAGGCTCAACAGAGTTTTCTTTTTAATAAAACATCATTATAAATACAGTGCGACCTTATTGAGCATTGAGCCAAAGCAGAGGTACTTGAGCCGAATTGCCCAGTTGAGTACTACAGCACAACGCTGGTAGAGACCTATTAAATATACAAACATACATATACTACATGTACATTTGGAAAGATTTTATTATTATTATTATTATTATTATTATTTATTGTTATTTCGGAAAACTTGCACTGTAAGGTACAATATCTTATAATATAATGAAAGTTAATTTAAAGGTATATTTGAGAACTACATTCTAAAGTTTATAAAAGAAAAATACAGTGGTGGTCCAGTATAACGAGTGCCGATGTAACGAATGATTGATATAACGTACACTTTTTTCAAATGCATTATCGGATCTATATAGCGAACGAACAAAAAAATAAAATAACGAATAACGAATGTTACTTAAATATCTGCGTACATGGTTAAAAAAAATAGAAAGAGACAAATTTGCCCAAAAAATACAATAATGTTTAGGAAACGGTCGACGGAAAAATGTGGGTGTTGTACATGCAAACAAAGGTAATCTCTTTGATCCTACCAATCACTTAGTTAAGCTAAGTGGAGGATTTGGAATCTTGGAACAATACTGAAATGTTTCTTCAAGAAGATACGCGTATCAGCACACTCGAGGCCGTTGAGAGTGTATTAACTGTGCTAAATAGAACAACGTTGGAAGTTCTGAAAAACTTGTTCTAATAAGTCTACGGGAAATAGCTACAAATTTCTGCGTTGAACGTTAGCAAAAGCATGTCCTTATTGGCGATTGCTTTTTGGAAAAGGAAAGGAATGAAATTAATTTTGTTTTAGTTTCTTTTACTTCTTTTTCTACTTTTAAACTTGTTTCATTGACTTTATGAATAAATTAAATAAAGTGTTATGAATTAGAAACGGTAATTTGTACATTTATTTAATGTTTCGTACAAAGAAAATGGGCTCGATATTACGAATTTTTCGATATAGCGAATGCAACTGGACATTATATCATTCGTTATATTGGACCACCACTGTACTTACATTTCATTTTATTCTTAGGTTTAAATTTATAAATAGTGTATAATATTCTTAATTATTTGCGAAAAAGAGCTTAAGTTCCTTCTTCATTTGGACACTGCTATTTATTCTTCTTATGTGCCGAGGCAAGGAATTCCAAAGCCGAATTGAGTTTACAAAAAACTGACGCTCAGATATTAGACAATTAAAACGAGGGAGTACTAATAGATTGTTATTTCTTTTTGAAGTGAAGAAACGTATTTCATTAAAGAGGTCAACAGGTTGATGAGTTAAGAGTATATCCGAAAACAAGACCAAAGTGCGGAAGTTATGTAAATTTTCAAATGTTATGTTAAGCAGTGACATGGTAAGGTGGGATACTCGATCGTAACGACGTAGTCCGTAGATATATCTAACGGTGCTGTTAAATGCCACAAGGACATTCCTTTTACTCTCAAAGTCAAGCTTACCGATAATTTCGCACCCATATGTCAGCAAAGGAAAAACAAGACTCTTGGCGAGCAAAACACGAATTTTGTGTGGGGTGAAGCTCTGCGTTGCCCATAGTGTACGAAGCACGCCATATGTCTTTCCAACTGTGTAGCTAACATGAATTTTGGAGAGTATTTATGAGAGAAATCAATCTACGTATGGAATTTTCAGAATGGTTCGAGACAAAAATTGGAGTAAAGCAACGATGCCGATGGTCTGGTAGAAAGGAGAAATGGTACTTCAACAGAGAATCGATCGAGATAGTGAGGGCTTACAAGTATCTCGGTGTTACAATAACCAGTAATCTGAATATGGAAAGCCACCTAAAGGATAAACTGATGAAAGCCAAAAGTGCGATAAGTGCAACTTGGAAAAGGTGCTTCACAAGCAAACTTACATATGTATATCACACGAGGTTAAACATAAAGTTTTTGTATCGGTGGCTGAATCTGTGATGATGTACGCAGCACAAACTTTTGTTTTGTTTGTTTGTTTTGCCGTACTTCTTGGCCAACAGGCTTACTTGTAAGCTTGAAAAAAGCGCTAGGAAAAAAGCTGGGACCTCTAATGATGTTTAGCACCATGGCTAACACATCTCTAGAGGTCATTCAGATTAACTTGCAGCACTCCAAGGCGGCTTCACATCTATTGTGTAGGCGTCTTGGTAAAATGCAGACAGGCGTATGCCTCATACAAGAACCTTATGTGTACAAGGGGACGGTAAGGGGCATCGCTGAAGCACCAGGTGCGACTTTCGTCAAACCAGGAACACTGAAACCTCGTACGTGCGTCTTTGTCGCTAAAGGCTATGATGCAAGTCTACTGCCTGAATACAGTTCCCAAGACTGTACTGCGATCAAGATTAGCTATAAAAGAGGTGGCAACAGCACAGAAGTCCTTATGGCTTCGGTGTACTTGCCCTACGACTCCATCTCGCCACCCCCCTCGGCAGAGATGATGAGGCTTGTTGAATATGCTCGGCAAGCTAACAAACGGTTGATAATCGGTATGGATGCAAATGCACATAACTGCGTTTGGGGAAGTACTGATACAAACGTGAGAGGAATAACTCTCTTAAACTACTTCGCAGCCTCCCATCTTGAGATACTTAATCTAGGGACCGATCCTACCTTCGTCACTCGACAAAGAAGGCAAGTTATCGATCTTACCGTTGCCTCGGCAAATGCGGTGGACATGGTTACTCGATGGAGAGTTCTCAAAGAAGAATCGGCTTCTGATCATAGATACGTGGCCTTTAATTTGGCTGCGGATCAACCGGTCAAAGCCACCACCAGAAATGTGCGCCGCACGAACTGGGACGCCTATGCCTCAGCGCTGCAGGATCAATTGGGGCAGACTCCAATGCGAATCCACGACAGCGTTGCACTTGACATAGCGGTTGATACCCTACAGAGCGGTATTATAACAGCATTCCACGAATCCTGTCCTGAAAAAGAGGTCGGCGGTGCAAAACCAACTCGTTGGTGGAACACGAAGCTAGCCACGATCAGGAAGAAAGTGCGGAAGCTGTTTAATCGAGCCATGAAAACTGGCAGCACGGTTGATTGGAACTCTCATGCCGACGCGCAGAGAGAATACAAACGACAAGTCAAAAGGGCCAAGCTCACATCTTGGCGAAATTTCTGTGGGGAGCTAAAGGATGTAAGTGCCATTTCGCGACTGCAAAGAGTTCTCTCTGCGGACCCAAATGCCAAACTTGACACCTTGCGCTATCCCGATGGTCGTTTCACTACCTCAAAAGAGGAAACCCTACAATTGTTAATGGGGACTCACTTTCCTGGATGCAGCGATGCTGATGAGGAGAGTCATAATCCATACAAAAGCAGGCCCACTAGTGATCAATGGAGGTCAGCGGTGAGCACTGTAACGAGAGAAAAGGTAAGAACCATCATTCTATCCTTCTCACCTTACAAATCGCCCGGACCAGATGGTATTTATCCAATACTCCTTCAAAGGGGAATCGATACAATACTACTGTTTCTCACTAGGATCTACCGAGCAAGTATTGCTCTAGGCTATGTCCCTCTATCTTGGAGGAGGGCCAAGGCTGTCTTCATCCCCAAGCCGGGTAAGCCAGCCTATGATCTTCCAAAAAGTTTCAGGACTATCAGCCTTTCTTCCTTCCTTCTGAAGGGCCTTGAAAAATTGATTGACGTGCAGCTTAAGATAGGAACGCTAAGTGTAGCGCCAATCCATGATAGCCAGCATGCCTATCAAAGAGGCAAGTCGACGGAGACAGCGCTTGTGGAGCTGACAGGAAGGGTGCAACGCGCTCTCGACCGGAAGCACTATAGCCTCGCTGTATTCCTCGATATTGAGGGAGCTTTCGATAATCCCACCTTTGAAATGATTGAATCTGCACTAAGATCAAAAGGAATTGACCCGACACTCATCGGTTGGATCCTAGCGATGCTTAAGAGCAGATCAACAACAGCTTCATTAGGTAGTTACTCCAAGACAGTGCAAGCTGTAAAAGGCTTTGCGCAAGGTGGAGTCCTGTCGACCACATTGTGGAACCTCTTAGTTGACTCCTTACTGAGAAGACTTAACGAGGGAGGATATCCAACAATTGGATTCGCTGATGATGAATGCATCATCGTCAGTGGTAGCAACTTACCAGCACTCTGTGAGCGGATGCAATCCGCTCTTAGCATTGTTGGAGCATGGTGCCGTGAGCAGTCACTATCGGTCAATCCCACCAAGACCGAGATGATGCTGTTCACAAACAAAAGGAAGTTGCCTCCTATAAGATGGCCTACGTTCCTGGGCACCCAGCTTAAACCTTCTAGTACGGTGAAATACTTGGGTATCCTGTTGGACCCAAAACTAACCTTCCTAGACCACTTGGTTGCAAGAACAACTAAGGCCACCAACATACTCTGGCAATGCCGTAGAATGTTCAATAGATCATGGGGGCTTAGCCCAAAAATGGTCTACTGGATTTATACGAGTATAGTCAGGCCATATGTCGTATATGGCTCGATAGCTTGGTGGTACAAAGCGAAGCCTCTCAAACGTTGCCTTGAAAAACTTCAGCACCTAGCGTGCATTAGTATTACCGGGGCCATGAGAGGGACACCCACCGCCGCCATTGAGATCCTTCTTGCCTTGCCTCCACTGCATATCTTCATTGAAAACGAAGCTAGAAAAGCAGTATACCGCATAGGTGTGCTTCTTGGAAGGCGAGTTACCTTCAGTGAAGGTAGTAGAGGTAGCAGGGTGGGGGAGCTTCTCGATTTAGTACCAGGAGCCTTGGGGGGAGCCCTGGACACCATAAGCTCCAAATACAATTTCGGGCGAAGGTTCCAATGTCTCCTTCCAGATCGCTCTGAATGGAACAGCGGAGGTTGGTCTGGTTTCCCATCAGGTAGTATAGTCTTCTATACGGACGGGTCCTTAATGGATGAGCTCTCCGGAGCAGGTGTCTACTCAGAAGAATGCCACGTTGAGCAATCTATTCCACTGGGTAGATTTACAACTGTCTTTCAGGCAGAGGTGTATGCTATCGCTACTACAGCGCACATTGCACTTAACAAGAGGTGGAAATCCAAGTCCATCTACATCTGCTCTGATAGTCAAGCAGCTATCAAAGCCTGTTCAGCAGCGTTGATCAACTCAAAAATTGTTGAGGAAGCTGTCAACAAACTGAATCAGCTTGGGCGATGTAATAAGATCACACTGGTCTGGGTCCCGGGACATTCTGACATCCCGGGAAACAATAAAGCTGATGCTCTGGCTAGAGCTGGATCAGCGACCCCTTTTATCGGTCCTCAGCCTGTTATTGGCTGCAGTTCAGCTTATGCTAAAAACGAGCTTCTTGAACTGCTGCGACTACAGCATTACAACCATTGGCATGAACTTAGGTCATGCAGACAGGCCAAAATGTTAGTAGACGCGCCCAGGGCAAACAGAACTAAGTTTCTGTTACACCTTCGTAGAAATGACCTCAAAATCCTCACAGGACTGGTCACTGGGTTCACTCCCTTAAACGAGCATCTGAACAAAATTGGAATCAGAAGCTCGGGCCTCTGCGAGATGTGCCTGGAAGAAGATGAGACGGCTGAGCACTTCATTAGCGAGTGTCCGGCCTTTGCTCGAATCAGAAAGGCCACTCTAGGCAACTACGTCCTACGGGACGTTGATCTACTGGAGCTCAATCTTGCCCTATTGCTTCGCTTTGCGAAAGCGACGGGCAGATTTAGATCGACATATAGCTCAGCAACAAATCGCTAATTCAGCGAATGGGGTGGTACTTCACCAAAGTACAATGGGCCTACAGGTCTACGTGCTTGTTGTCTCTAAGGAGACAACCCCCTTCCAAATACAATACAGCACAAACTTGGGGATACACGAAACTGTAGAAAAACTGCTAAGGTACTATGTTAAAAGACGCTTCCAGCTACCTAGAACTGCTCCCAACTATATGATTACGATTGAAACCCTAAAGCTACATGTGGATTACCTACTTAAAGTTTTTGATATGCCAAACGAAAGATTGCCGAAGACTCTAGCATTATATACTATAGAGAAGAAGAATTTATGGTTCGGGAAGCTAAAGGAGCTTGCAGACTACTGTGGCCTCAGTTCTGTTGCAAAAGTAGACGAGAAGTATAGATTATACTGCATTAGCACAGATAAATCTTCAGTGCATAGAATGATTTACAGCCATCTGCAGCATAATCTATGTGAACGGAACTATTTTCACAGCAAAAATAGTCAAAAGCTAATTTCTGCTTTATTTAGATAAGGGGTGAGTTAGTAGAATTGAATTTCATACCACATCGCGAGGATTCAAGTATCTACTGCAGTCTTTGTAATCGGTCTGTGAGGGAAGATGTCGTTCATTTTATTGGGAAATGTCCGATCCTGAAAGAAATACGGAGAGCTTTCTTCGGCAGTGATTTGAAAACTGAGGCGGAAGTATTGCAGATCCTTAACTGCGAAGGAGATTTAAAATTGCTATATAATTTTTATAGGGCTGCATTATCATACAAAAACCAGATTTTAAACGAATCTTTTTAAGACTGTCTATAAATTATTAATTATTACTATAAACTGTTGAATTTTCAATTTTCTCTTATTAATTTATTGATTTATAATAAAAACACAAAGTGCAAAAAATAAAATGTCAATCGGGCAGACGGCATAGCCATGCTTAATCAATTTTTGTCAACCTATATTATGAATTGTATGATAAGAAAACAATAAAAATCTATTCTATTCTATTCATTCTATTCATATACATGTATATACATACATACATATCGTCGTTAACTGATGTCGTGAAAATAGTGAACGCTTCTATAGTCGTGGGGCCCATTGGACCCACCTGTCTTAAAATATGATTAAAATAAAAGTATTAATTTTTTTAAATGTTTAAATGTACAAATGTAATTTTTAAAAATTAGCGGCAGGAACATTCGTTTTTATTTCAAATGTACACTCTTATTAGTAAGTCTCAATATACTTATCATAAAAACATGGTATTTAAAAAAATACTTATAAAATACAAAATAAAAGAAACTACCTAAACCAAAAAAAGACATTTTTCTTCAATTTAAAAACTTACTCTTTAAAACTATGTTAACAAAAACTGAAAATATTGGCGCAAATTCATAGTCAGCCCATGAATAGTGCCTATAGCCGACTATAGTTACAGCCGGCTATAAACCTTTTTTTTTTTTGAAAACTTAAAAAAATACAAGCTGGTAAAGTGGAGCGGTGAAAAATAAGGGTGCGTCCTTGTTGACATGATTCCAACCCTTCTGGTGATACGAAAAAAAAAATAAATTTCTTAATCAGTAGGAATGTCGCTATTGCATGAACTACGGAATAAATTTTTTTTCCCAAAATGGCGGCTGTTTGGAAAAAAAATTGATTTTTTGCCCATTTTTCAAAGTTTTTGATTTTTTAAAAATAGTAAAAACTAAATTTTTACATAATTCTAGTTCCTGCGATAGAGGGATAAAGCAAATCAACGGCAAATTTCAAGTTAATCGGTTGAGAAATCGTGTCAGACGTGTTGGAAAAAGTAGTTTCGAGAAAAACGCATTTAAAGAAATACGTTACATCGACCTTCACATAGAGACTTTCTGAGAATTCATGGTGTATAAGAGATTTTCTGTAGGATAATTCAGGAAACGTTTGGAGGATACATTTTTGAAGGTCTAATCTCTAAAAATATGAAATAAAAAAAAATGATTTTTTCAAAATTCTAGACTAGAATACCCCCTCAATATTATAAAGTTAGTTAACAAATAAAATTTAATTATTAAAGATGAAATATTTTTAAACGAAGAGTTTCTTTTTTTTCAATTCGTTTTATCCTCTTATCCACCGCTTTCGTGAATAATCATTACTCTAGGTGTTGTACGGTTCAATGTACCAATTTGATAAAATTTACTGCTTTAAACACCTTCTGGATTGCTCGCATCTGACCAACCAACCAATGACCATTTGAAATGGTCCATCGCAGACATGTTTCAAGGAATTGTAATAAATCAATCAATGTCAATTATTATCACAAAAATGTTTGATGATTGCACACATTGACAATGTGTCAACTTGTTAGCATTGGATTAACGGGAATAAATTGCCTTAAGTCAAGTAAGATGGGAATCCATTCAGGTAGACATTCAATTTAATGTCTTTTCGAACAACGCATTACAACTTACACTTCTATGGAAAGGTTCTCCCTTATGTGGTTAGGTTAGTCATTTGGAAGCGTTTCCCATTCTTCCCGATTTTTTGTAGAAAGGAAATCAAAATTAAATTTTTGTTTTTCTTTACGTCACCCCACGCTGAGACTGGAACAATAAAAGTATTTTCTTTACAAATCCATGACAGGGCTCAGTACTCAGCAGTATTCGCCTGAAGTAAAAGTTTAATGTGTCACACGCGCAAGTACACAACGTAATGTTCGTTGTTAATTATCTCTAATTGACTTGATTGTGTGAGATAATCGAAGGACAAATAGGGTAATCTACTCAAGATGAGGATTTGCAAAGTTCGTAAGAGCGAAGTACATTTACATTCATTTAGCCGAGTGCTTAGTGAAATTAAGAAGGTGTGATTCCAGTAATTTACCTGAAAATGAACAGAACTTTTCTTCCCGTTAAGTGAGAGGATAAATTAGAGTCAGAATATGTAATTATTAATTGGGCAATAAATGGCATGGAAAGTATTTTATTTTAATTAGTTGAAATTATGAGGCACAATGATTGGTAGATAAAGGAGTACATGCAATCCTCATCACTTAACGACGACATGTCCTTGAACATTCTATTACATAGCCAACATAATCTCTACACACAATCTACGAGTATATTATTTCATATTTATGTATGTAAGTATTCACTTATCCTTTAGTGAAAAGCCTTCAGCGATTGGTTTTCCTATTCAATTTATTTACTTATTGATGGCGGATTGAAAGTTCATTAATTTGATCAGGTATTTCGGACAAAGGCGATTATTCCTGCGAAAGAGGGAAAATGAAACAGGACAAAATATTCACTGAAACGCGACAGTGCCTTATAGTATTGCCCCTCAAAAGAAGGTTGTATTTCGAAAACAGACAACAGACATTGAATTGTTTACGATATAATAGTCTGCCCCTAGACCTGAACTAGATGGAAAATAATTCAGTAAAACTCATGCAGGTAGACTACGGCCCATTTGGAAAGGGTCGAATTATACCCTATGATTGTTTTTGGTGTGTCTGTCTGTTTCTGTCCGTCTGTCACAGGCGTTTTTCTCAAAGACTATTTGACGTAGACTATGGACATTTTGAACAATTGTAGCAATTAGTGTGGGCACCGTAGCGCAAGTGGTTAGTGCGTCGGACTACTGTGCCAGCGGTCTTGGGTTCGAATCCCGCCGCAAACACCTAAAAGTTTTTCACGGTGCCCACCTCTTTCGAATGTCTGACAAGCATCAAAGAGTATCATTTGTCACGATTGAGCTTCTCAACTCGCCGTTCGGAGTCGGCAAAAAACTGTAGGTCCCTTCCATTCGTGCAAAAATATAACACGCACACACAAATGGTTGCGAGAAGCAGGCCCAGGTTCACCTCGAGCTGTAGCGCCAACTAAGTAAGTAAGTAGCAATTAGTGTAGGGTTGCCATAAATAGTTTCAATAAACTAGTTAATCAGCATGGAAATCCCAGACTTTCCCAGACAAAATTTAATACAAAAAAGGACCAAAACGCATGTAGGTACTATTGGTTACATAAGGACACTTTCATGACGGTACTTTATGTCTTCAATATTAAATAATTTATAGTTCTCACCTTATATATGGTTCGTGGGTGGTCGTGGACTTGTTAACATAAGCCTAAGGCTTAATAAAAGCCCATACAAAAAATATCAAAGGCGTTAAATCGTTAAAGTTAGTAATAATCACCCTTATCAATTAATAATTGAATAATTGAAATTTATCAATCAATTTTATTAAATGGTATTGTGACTATCAACTGTCAATATTGTTGATAAAGTATGCTTTTTTTTTTAAAAAAAATCTATTGTAAATGAAATAACTTGGTATTACGAACAACAATTCTCATCGATTTTTTTGCTAGCTATCAATTTTTCTTTTAATCGTAAATTTGCAGTCGATGAGTTCGTGCTAGCTAAAAAAATAACTAAAAAATATGAGTTTCGAATGCAATGAAATTAAAATATTTAATTTTTTTATTTCCAAAGGTCTAAAAAAGTAAAAAACACAGTTACGCAAATTAGTCCAGTTGATGGAAGAGAACGTGGAGCTCGCCAAAGAATTTTGTTCCAAAGCTGGAAGTTTTTTTAAAAAAAAACTAGAAACGGTACGGATTAATTAATATTTATCTGAAAATCGCCTTACATTTGGCTTCCCAATTTCAAAGGATTGGATGCATCCCTCAAACTTCTTCGCATTCTAGCCATTTCGTGGACAGTAGGATCATTCAACTCCTCATCTTCATCAAAAAATAGTTCAGTTTAAGTCATTTTGTATTTTGTTTTTAATTATTTATTTTCTGATTAATGATTTTCTTCGTACGTTCCTCAAAAAAAAAAAAAAAAGACATCTGTCAGACGCACATTTCCATTCACAATAAAAGAAATATTTTGAAGGCATTCACAATAGCACAATATTTTATCAATTCATTTTCACAATACCGATTTTTGTTGGATTTGATAAACTCTATCAACCGTCAATCGGTTGATAGTTGATCTTCGCAATAAGGGTGAATTTCTTTGTACCGCTCACCATTGACTGCAATGTTCTGACCATAATCATTTTTGAAAACATGGACCAATGTATCCACCGGCCCATAAAGCGCACCAAACGGTGATTATCATTGCTCCAAATGCGGCAATTCTGTTGTTGCGTTATTGCCGAAATACAGCCTGATTTACTGCGAAAAAGTGTGAAAATTGAGCCTCCAGATTAAGCCGCATGTCAGCCGTTATGACCACATGCCCGAAATTATATTCAAATAGTAATGCCCTGAAATTATTTGTCAAATAAAAATAAATAAAAGTAGGGATATTTTTCACATTTTTCCGTATTTTATTTAAATTTGAAGTTCTCAGCCTTAAAAAAAACACCCTGTACTTTATTTGTTGTTTGGTGTGAATTAATAATTATTCTTCTGAGCAGATGAGAAAGGGCATCAGATAGTTAATTTTATCAAGTTGCTTACATTTGTGTCCATAAATCTATCAACATACCTACTCGTAAATCTGTTACATACAAACGTATGTAAAAATAACTGATAATACAGAACACTTATTGCGCAAGCCCAAGCATGACTTGAACTTAACCGAATTTTTATTTTTTTTTTTAGCTTTGAACCTCAATAAAGTAGACATAATATACGAGGCACTATAAAATGTTTCGTATGTCAGGTACTGTTGCCAATTTAGATTGTTCGCTTCAACGACCATTCATTACGAATAGAGAGAAGAATTCGAGTGGGAAGAAAATGTATCTACCCTTAATATGAGGTGTACCTATACCTCTATGTTACACGAACTATTTATAAAAATGATGACACCCTATGGGATTGGGTATACAAATTTTGCGATCATATGACAATAATAGGACAATTTACTACCCAAATCCTTTTGTGCGAAGCAACAAAAGCAGACCGAATCACATAAATCCATTCACAATGCTTGGATGATAGTCTTTTTGATTAGTCGTTTTGGCGAAAGTACCCATTCGCTTAGAGCTGCAGAAGGATGTTAAGAATAAACTGTGTAGATGAACCTTGTGTACTTGGAAGCCTATCGAGAAATGCCATTGTGTATGCGTGTGTAAAGTTATACATAAGATGTCCTTTACCTTGGAACTAGTCGCATCGCCCGTCTGCTTTATATTAGACAATCACAGTGGTTTTTTGAAGCGATTGCTGATTCTAACTCTTTAATTCTAATTTAAAAACTTAACCATAAATATTGTCACATGTATTTTAGAAGTAACCTTTTGTACTCTTTATTCTATTTGTTCCTTTGTGAAATATGTTTATTTATTTATTTATTATTTACGTCTATAATAAATAACAAACTTTCTTAGACTACCAAAAAAAATACCTAAGCATAGTCGATATGTCTCGTTATGATGCTGCAGAACCTTGTTGAAAAGGGGAGACAATACTACACAGCAATATTCCAGAATTGAACGAACAAGTGCAATGAATACGGAGTTTAACGTAAAGGATTTTGAAAACCAGAAAAAATCCCTCATTGCGTTAGCTCTTGATATTATACAGGGTGTTTCCAAGTTAAATGTCAAGACTTTGGCAACTGATTCTTGGGTTCATTCTTAGGAAAAAATCGTTCAACAGCAAGGGTCTATCTCCAATTTGGACATGATTTATCGAGAATTTAAGAAAACACCTACTTTGGTGTACCTTGACCCATAATAACTCAAATATCTCCGCTAATACTTACTACAGAAATCATTTATACCACTTTTCCTAGTTAAATTTTCCAACTTGGCCAATATACTCAGTTAGCTTTGAGTCTGGGATGTTAAGGGGGAAAATGGTATGGAAATTAGGGTTTTGACGGGTATTCTAATAAATGAGCATACTTTAAAACCTTCGTAAAATCATACTTTATTTAAAAAACTAATTGCAAAATTATGATTTAGTTAGAAAATCGCATTAATTGCCTACTGTGGTTAGAAAAATAGGTAAAAAATCATTTTTTCGCTTTTTACCTGCTGCGGTTTTTTCCAAGTATCATAAAATCTGTGAGTTTTTCAGACAGACACCGAACTGATTCTATTAGTGATCCGTTTTGGTACGGACGGAACACTAAAAAAAATGGTTGCTTACTTAAGTAGGTGAAGATACTTAGGTACCTAGTTGGGGTCGGATGTCTGTTTCGGTGTACTCAAGGCCAAATCACAGCAGAAATTGCTGCTCTTCAACACACTAAAATGTTTTCTAAAAAGGCTACAAAGTACTTTTTCATTTATTTTATTACCCTCAGAAAATGGTGCCTTAACAAATAAGTCCGATGAGTGGATTTAGTTTATAATATGCCACGTTTGGTCACATAACTCGTGCACATCGTTTGTTGCAGCTAGTGTGGCAACAATAACAAAAAAAAAAAGTAGGGTGCCGTTTTTATCCCAAAAGGAAACAAACCACCTGATCAACCGTCATCGCATAGGCCACTGTGCATGCTTGATACGCTGGGTAAAGTCCTAGAAAAAAATAATACGAGTAAGACTAGAGCGATACACTGAAGGAGACTCGGGACTCTCCAAACAGCAGTTTGGCTTCAGAAAGAAGCGAAGCACCATACAGGCAATAGAGGCAGTGTGCGATATCGCACGTAAATCGATCGCTGGACGAAGGTGGCTAGGAGGAACAAAGCAGTACTGCGCCATCGTAACGCTCGACGTCAAAAACGCGTTTAACTCAGTCAACTGGAACTGTATAGTCAGTACCTAATGAGAATAATTGCCAGCTACTTCAGAGACAGGAACCTTTACTATGACACAGAAGAAGGGCCAAAGAAGTACCAAATTACAGGAGGAGTACCTCAACTATGGAACGTTATGTACGACGAGATCCTGAGAATACCAAAGCCAAGAGGAGTAGACATATAAAAAAACCGTTAATGCCCGTTGGTAACAGATAGTGTAGAGATTCTTTTTACCAATTAACTTGGAGTGATAGAACGATTATTATTATTATTGCAGGCGGGCTTCTTCTTCTTCTTCGACTTGGACCCGTAAGGAAATGTACGACTGTTTTGTATTAGGCGTCGAAGTCTCCTTTCCATGATTGTCAGTGGCAATATCGATATTCTTCACTTCACAAATTAGTCAACTTTGCCCAATTATATTACCCTAACCCTTATTATTCTACGTCAATAAACTCCAACGCGGGTACATATTTCACATTCAGTCACTTTTGCTGATTGAATTTCCATTGAAAACCGTGCACGAGCACCGCCCCAACTTTCGGTCAGAGAGTCATTAAACGCCGCGCCCTACACCAACTGTGAAGGACTTGTGAACATTTACCCCGCTGCACTGTCTACATACTAGTTTCCATTCCTTGTTAATTAATCATTCCTGATCCTTGTCCAGTCCAAATTCGCTGTCCAGATTTGAAATATTTTTTTAGAGCTACACTTTTCCCACCATTTGTATCCCTTTTTCTCTGTGCCAGGTCTAATTAAATACTCGTAATGATTTATTCGCAAATACCCCTACCAATTGGAGATACGCCTTCCACACGAGTGGTTCGCGCTCGGAATTCGCAATAAATATTCATTTTGCCCGAAACCTAACCACGCCGATGCTCTTATTGATTTGCTATTTTCATGCAAATTACTTCTTCGTCAGCCAGCTCTCTCACTATCTCTCGTTTTCTAAGTTCGTGGACTTTGCAGAAACATTTAATTCCGTTAACATGAGTGGAATAATAAAATATATTTTCATTCGCTTGTCAGGACAGGAATGTTTGTCCTTAATACCAAAAGCGTGATGGTATTTCATAAACGATTTCCATAATATCAAATGCCTCTCAGTCCATGTTTCATATTGCTTTTGGTCCTTCGAGCGGCATTATGTACTCGTACATATGAACGTGATTTGATTGTGTTCACTAACTCAGGGTTGCACGTCAAAATTTTATTTCCATAAAGTACCATGGACGAGTAAGTATATGAGCCATAAAGTCATATTACTCCAAGAATCAAAATAAGAGGAAGATATTCACATCCTTTGACTTTTGTTTGGATTGGGAGGCGAGAATAAAGCACACCGACTTACAATGTCAATGTCAATAAAGAAGATTACCTTAAAGTGGCTCTTCAATATTTTTTTTAGATTTCGTTGGAACTATTTAGCTACAATCATGGTGGCTGCTCCTCAATTAAACTCAGGATGTGTGCGGATAGCGATGAAACAATTTATGGGGATTAAGCGAAAGGACCACATAAAATGGCTTTGTTGTACTTGTTAAGAGGTTTTTGTGTTCCAAACAAATTAAAAAAAATTGCGGTGTCTGAAACTTTGTGTAGTTACATATATCTGTCCTAAATGACAGACTACGATTTAGTTTGTGTGCCGCAAGCCACCATAAGGAATATTCGAACGAAATTATGCGGTTTGATGAAATACGATTTTTTTAAAAGAGTAGGTCCCTAGGTAGGTAGCTAGGGTGGCTGTATGACAGTTCTCGGCATACGCAATTAGCACTAGTGCGCCCTTATAATGCCACAGCTCAAAGGAACCTGATTACCATTAGTCTGCACAGAGGAAGTAGTGCTCAAATCCATTCTGTGGAGTTTAAGAACTTAAAGGTTACAGAATTTTATGGCAGACATTTCTGCACCGTCCTTAAGGAACTAGTTGAACACTGTGCATTGTTTGGCTCTAGCTAGTGCCGCGAATTTACACAGGAAATGTAAAGGGTTTTCCTAACTACCAATTGCCCAGTGACCTGTATTGATTGCTACAATTCTGGTGGTATCAGCTCTTAATCTGTGGATCAGGTCATGTGATTTATTTTTGTTGTAAGCAAGCAATGTCTTCCTCCACCTGGAATTGGCTTCAACTAGATAAGATACTAAGATACCAAACGAAAAACGACGCCTTGAGAATAATGACATATGCAGGGGATGTGGTGATGAAGATAGGCTCATGAGGACACGGCCTATTTCCCAATTGCCCAAACCTCTGCCAACTTAGAAATCGAACCCTTGGAAAATTTTTCTTCGAATATATCGACGAGCTATCAGATCGATCACCGTCGGCTCTTCCTAAGTTTGCCAGGACGTCCGGATGTTTGGAACCAAAACACTGACACCGCGGGTGGGAACACATAATGGCTACAACAATGTGTGATGAGAATGTGACCATTCTTGTCAGCCCGCTTACCTAACCCTAACCCCAAAGGAAGATAAGCTATCACCACAAGGCAGTCAGCAAGAGCTGAACCACGTCTAGCCAGCTCATTGGCTGCTTCATCTATGTTGCTGTGGCCGGGAACCCAGAGGAGAGTAATGTTAAACAGCTATTCCCCCAATTTAGAGTAAGTGGTGGTTGAGTGACAGTGAAGGGCTTTACCAAAATAGCTACCTCCTTGGTTGGTTAGACAGCTCATAGAGTTCGAGGTTAACTACTCTTCTCCTCCATTCGGCCTCCTCACATATCGCAGCTAATATTAGAGGAATAATCTTTCTTGAGACTGTTCAATATTTCTTCTGCTTTCCTGTCTATAGTCCAGTGCTCGGCAGCATATAGCAGAACTGGCAAGATCAGTGTTTTGTAGAGCGTGCATTTTGTCTTCCGAGTTTTGCCAAACTGAAATAACAGCGGTTTCCTAGCGTAAGACTTTGTCGAATGCTCACTAGGATGTCACTTCTGGTAGGTAAGTCTTAGACATTAAATTCGTTGATATTTTTCAGGAATTGCCTTCGTTTTGCCTGAACGGGAGCCGCACTTGTACGTGTAGATTAAAGTGTTGCGGATGTTTAGACAATTTATTGGATATCTCACGGACATCCTGGAGCAGTAAATCTAACCTACTCCTGATACTTTACCAACGCTAGACTGCTATCTTACATTTACGTAAGTTTGATCATGTATAGTTATTCTGGAACCACCTTTTCAGTGTTCATGTGAAATATGGTTCCTGATCCGTCCAATAGATAAATATGCGAAGTAGGTATAGGTACCAGAACCTACTCACGGATACACAATTTCTTCTTTCCATATTTCAACTTCAACGCGCTACGTACCCAAAGATGTGAAATTGAGTCTAAGCCCTTTTCGAAGACTGTGGTGGGAACGTTTTTTTTTTGCACCCAAAATATGTCGAAATTCATTAATTTTAAAACAAGACTTTGTGCGTTTTAATAGAAAACTTGTAAATATAAATGTTTATATCAGCGCCGCAACACATGAAACCATATCACGCCCCTACTTTAGTTTGGTTTTTTTAGTCAAAATACTTTCAAAGTTATCCTGAAAATTTCACTACACGTGGTGGGATAAACACCGCAGATTGCTGAACTTTACTAAATACTGAAGGCATTAAGGGATTACGAAAAGTTTTAAAGTGAACTGATGACTTTCCACTTGAGATGACTTTTTTTTCTTGTTTGCCTTTAACCACCCTTAATAGATCCTTTATTATGAGTTCACAAGGTCTATTGGATATATACGAAACTACCATCCAAACCATGGAGTGTCAATTTAAAGTCTCACACCCAGATAAGTGATGCGAAATTAGTGTCGTTAATTGCGGGATGGGGCATTTTTGAAACTTTACCACCGACACCGGGCAGGTACCCAAATGAAAGTAATTTACTTCGCAAAAAAGGGTCATTATCAGCAAAAAGGCTACGCAGCAAAGGATAAGCAAATATGATTGGCGAAACAGTGCTCCTTCCCCAATCCTTGGCGATTCCTTTGAGATTGGTAATTGTATTTAGGGAATACTTTCAGGAGCTTCAAAATGCCTGTCGAAGTGAAAATTAATTCTTATAGCACCGATGGACGTTGTGGAAATAGGGTAGGCACTGATTGGCTTTAACTTGGCGAAGCCCAGTATTGTAACTGTTACCACACATCAATTGTGCTTATTTTACCTCCAAGTGGTAGCCATCGGATACTGGTCGCTGCCCACCCGGGCTCGACTTGCTAAACTTATAAGTGCGAGTGCTGATCCAGAGAAAATAGCAGTACTATAATCACGTCAGCGGACGAGTTCCCTCGATGGAACCAACGGTGGCGCTAGATTTCCAGAACGGAAACAAAACCTTATCTGAGCTACTCCGACATATTCGGAGCTCAGGTCGATAAGGATTTCCATATACTAGTCGGGGTCTTGGAAAAGAGATGGTGGCGGATGAGCCCTTACTGGGCCAACGGCAGTGCTCACATCCCCGAAGCGGGTTACTGACATCGGTTTAAAACCGGCCTATTCAAAAACTTGAATCTGTCCTCATGCGGTACAAGGCAGATATTACCGCGATCCAGGAGATACGATGGATAGGATCAGGTATGCAAAAAGAGGAAAATTGCGACATTTATTACAGCTGCCACAAAAGACTGCACATGTTAGGAAGCGGATTCATCGTGGGAAATCGGCAACGCTCAAGAATAATTGACTTTAAGCCAATCAGCGATCTCCTGGCTGTAATCCGCATCAAGGCAACATTCCAAAACATCAGCGTAATATGTGCACACGCCCCTACCAACCAACTCTATCAAGGAGGAGTTTTATGACCTCCTGGACGGAGCCTACGGAGCCTGTCCGGAGTATGATGTCAAAATCATACTCGGGGACTTCAATGCTAAAATCGGTAAGGAAAACATCTTCGGCGGATTAGTTGGAAAGCACAGCCTCCACGACACGACCACAGACAACGGCTTCCGGCTAATCGACTTTGCAGCAGCTCGTAATACGGTGATAAGTAGCACTAGGTTTCCAAGACTACGAATCCACACAGCAACCTGGCGCTCTCCAAATGGTCGAACCGCCAACCAAATCGATCACGTGCTAATAGATGCGAGACACGCATTCAACATTCTGAATGTGCAAACCTTCAGAGGGGAAAACGTCGACTCTGACCATTATCTTGTTGCAGCTAAATTCAGAGTTCAACTATCCAACGAGAAAAAGCTGCGAACCGCCCAGAAAAAGAAATTCAATGTTGGAAGCCTTAGCACGAAGCCAGAGCCTACAAAGAGCGCCTGAGCGAGAGACTCTCCGCTGTGCATTCGCCATCCACAAACGCAAACAATCTGTGGAACCAGTATCGCGACATCATCAAAGCGGTAGCAGAGACCACCATAGGCTACCAGCCACCACCCAAAAAGAGCCATTGGTATGATGATGAATGCGTGCGTCGGAAAAAGGTGACAGAAAAGAAGAGTATCGAGCCAGAAGATCCTGCGTAAGAAGAAAAGGGCTCACGCAGTCTCCCAGCTCAAGGATATAGAAGAGTCCCGCGATAGGAACAACATCCGGATGTTTTATAGGAAAGCCAAGCAACTGGCAGCAGGCTTCAAGCCCGGAACGCAGGCTCTCCGAAACAGTGAAGGAAACCTAGTCACCAAAGAGAGAGTGATAGGCCAGGAAGAGAACCCGCATCCAGTCAGTGAAGAATCCATCCCCCCCTCCCAGTCTTGAAGAGGTCCGCTTACCTATCAAAAAGCTGAAGAACAAAAAGGCCGCCGGCTCTGATGGTCTACCAGCGGAGCTTTTCAAATATGGTGGTGATGCTTTGGTAGGGTGCATGCACCAAGTCATCAACCAAGTATGGGTGGAGGAAGTCATGCCCGATGACTAGAATATCAGCTCTATATGCCCCATCTTCAAGAAAGGCGATCCTATGTCCTGTAAGAACTACCGAGGTATATCCTTGCTCAATGTCGCATATAAGATCCTATCCAACGTACTGTGTAAACGTCTGAAACCTTTCTGCAGCACATTTATCCGCACGTACCAGTGTGGCTTCCGGCCCGGCAGATTGACGATCGACCAAATTTTCACACTAAGACAGATCCTGGAAAAGACCAACGAATTTCAAGTCGAGACTCACCATCTCTTCATCGACTTCAAAGCCGCATATGATAGCATTCATCGTATTGAGCTCTACAAGGCGATGGCCGAATTTGGGATCCCGGCTAAACTGATCCAGCTATGCCGCGTGACGCTGGAAAACACGCGGTGCAACGTGCAATTTGGAAACAGTTCCTCCGAACTATTCCAAACATGCATCGGATTTCGGCAAGGAGATGCGCTGTCATGTGACTTCTTCAATCTTGTGCTGGAACAGATAGTGCGCAGGGCAGGTGTAAACACGGAAGGCACTATCTTTTAAAAATCTGTCCAGCTACTGGGATACGCAGACGACATCGACATCATCGGTCGCTCCCAGCGCGCCGTCTTAGAGGCTTTTACGGCAATTGAAGAACAGGCGAAACGAGTTGGCCTTGAAGTGAATGAGGAAAAACCAAGTACATGTTGTCAACAAACAAAGAAGCATCTGTCCACCGCCTAGGACAAAACGTCACTGTTGGCAACAGTAACTTCGAAGTGGTTAAGGAGTTTACCTACCTCGGAGTAAACATCAACTCCACGAATGACACCTTAGTGGAGATTCGACGAAGACTTAGCCTATGAAACCGCTGCTACTTCGGTTTGGCAAAACAAATGAGTTCAAAACTCCTAACTCGGAAGACGAAATGCATGCTCTACAAAACATTGATCCTGCCAGTTCTGCTGTATGGAGCCGAGTGTTGGACGATAAGTAGGAAAGCAGAGCAGATTTTGAACACTTTCGAGAGAAAAATTCTTCGTCGGATATTCGGTCCCGTATGCGAGGAGGGCGAATGGAGGAGAAGATACAACCGCGAACTCTATGAGCTGTACCAAGATGTGGATGTAGTCCGAAAAGCCAAAACACGTCGACAACACTGGCTCGGCCACATCGAGCGAATGGACAACAATACCCCAGCAAAGAGGATCTTCGAATCACAGCCCCCAGGTTCGAGACGACAAGGAAGACCGAACCTTCGGTTTAAGGACCAAGCTACCGCGAATGCCAGTGCGCTTGGTCTAGACGACTGGAAGCAGCGTGCCCTGGATCGAAGAGAGTGGAAGGCTGCTGTGTCTCAGGCAGAGACTCTTCACGGGTCGGGAGCCCGTTAAGTAAGTAAGTAAGCACCGATGGACATCGTAGTCAGTATATTGGACCAATTCGGTTTCTTGGGCATTGGCCATTTCACGATGTTAAGTGCTGCCAGGTTATGCACAATCGATTGCAATTTTAGTTCACTTAAATTTTCAAAAACTTGTCCTTCCTGCAAATTACACCGCCCGAATGGTGTCAGAAAATCATGACGTGTCTACGTGAAGACATGTTCAACGCGTTGAAAGGCTGTCCGAAAAAAGATGGGAGCGTTGAAATTGAAAATTGAAAACTGTCAATGCGTTGCCCTAAAATTTCGCGTGAATAAAGCCGTCAGAGCGTCGATAGCGTCTGCGTTATAACAATCACACGAATTGACCGCTTTGGGACAAGTTCGTTTATCATTTTGACGTCAGAGAGCCAACGCTCTGGCCGACTAATCATAGCTTAAATAGTCATATACATTGCACGGCGATGTTAAGGGAAGTTCAAAGAGAAGATTTGTGTATATGATCGATGCGTTCGGTGTCCGTGTAATTCATCGCTTTTGTTTTTAGTTATCTGACTGACGCATTCTGCCCCGGGTTCAATCCCAGCAAACACCTAAAAATTTTTTTACAGTGCCACCTCTTCCGTATATCTGCCAAGCATTCAAAGAGTATCATTTGTCATGAGGAGCTTCTCAACTCGCCGTTCGGAGTCAGCGGAAAACTGTAGGTCCCTTCCATTCGTGCAAGAATATAACACGCACACACACATGGTTGCGAGAACCAGGCCCTGGTTCACCCCGAACCCCGAAAGAAGAATAAATCTGACTGAGTTGCTGATTTGATTGCCACCTTATATAATAAAATATGGCATTGAGTTTCTATTCCAGCTAATGAACGGCTTCTTCCTAGATTCGCTTAAATCACTTAGTAATCACTTGTCCTGGAAGAAGCCCTTTTTCTGATTCCAATTCAAATTGGTTGCTGCTCGGCCTCTTTGAAGCGAGTGTTTAAGAAAATACCGTCATTTTGAATTCACAAGTCGTATCAAAGCAAAGCCATAGCGAAGCAAAACGTCGCTATTTTTATGTTTATGGCGTAAACGGATAAACTTTCTACTACCATCGCAGTCGATAGACGACGTGTTTAGTTAATTCATTCTCGGCTACAGAACTTTGAAAATTATATTCATCCTTTCGAATCCTGGAACAACAAATAAAGTGGGGTATTACGTCATTCAAATTAAGACTGAAAATAGCAGCGCAATTGAATGACAATACTATTTCATTTGGGCAATAGCTATACCAAAGGGACTTCAGTTCCAAGCACAAGGACATAAATCGAAGGGAAAAGCCATGTCTGCAACCAGCTAGATTCATGAAGCAAGAAATTTATGAGGTGGAGAGTTGACAATGACAACTCGTAAAAAAAATGTTTCTTCTCTTTTTTTATGGATATTTTTGGCTATTTTGGTGGCCTCTGATGAATTCAAGGGATACGCGCGTTAAGTCATTGCTAACGAAAGAGATTTATGTAAATTTTCATAGACGGTTTGATTGTGTATTGAAAAAATGCTGATTGTAACAATTTCCGGTCGCAAAGTCGCTTGGATTTTGGTACATTTCCACTAGCGGCTGAAGAGTGTGGTAGCTGGTAGAACGAAATACGATTCACATGAAAATATATTACAACCTCAACCTCAACCTCAACCTTTTTTCCCAAAGTTAAACTGTAATAGGGAACAAGTTTTCATCAAACAACAGAAGCCCTTAAACCACTAGGTGGGGATTCTTTCAAATGAATCTTTTTATGACTTTAGGGAACTGTAAGAAGTTGGTCCTGGGAAACGACTCTCAAAGGCTTCGATAAGCGTACTCGTATACACACATTGTTGGAGTTGTTAAAGCTGTGAAATTTGTTTTCGCTTTGAAATGATATAATTTTAGTAAGAGAATAGCACTTTAATTACAATCTTTAGACCAAGCTGCAGCCACCGAAATAAGAAAAAAAAAAAAAAAACAATTGAACACATTGACTGCCATGGCTATCATATTTGATAGCCAATGTTGTTTCCGTTGTGGCCTTGGCTATCAATTCTGATAGCCACATGCGTGTTGATACTATGCCGTGGCATTCAAAATTAATAGCCACTAGGAACAAAATTCAATGCAAAACAGAAAGTCTGGCACCCCTAAGTGCTAAGTAAACTTGAATTCTGCTGTTCGAGATTGGTTTACATTTTATAGCTTCTTACATTTAGTCCAGTGCAATTAGGTTTATACCTCGGAGCCCAGCTATAGTGAATGGATTCAGATGTTTCGGAATTTTTTGAAACCATAAAGTAAAATGTTTACCTTTTGAAACCTTCCGCTAATGTTTTTTTTTAAGACCTGTCCCATGAAAATGATGCTACTTCTAGTATAGTATAGTTAGTACATTCCTTTTACAGGTTCTTATGACTAAATTAACTTAATACCAGGAAACTGTAAGCCCCAGGTAAGAACTTTGTATGGTGAAATTGTAGGTGACCTTATGGCACATGAAAAAAAATATTTATAATAGAAATTATAAGCACAATTTTCCGAGAAAAATATGATTTTCACTAAAATTGGTTAAAAAAAATTATAAAAATCTGTGTTTGAAGACCAATATCTCGAAAACGAAATTAAGGATCGTAATAGTTTTTAATTGTGATAAGTACTTATCAATTGTCTCCGAAACAATCTCTAAGTTTAAGACACTAGAAGTTATAGTAGAATAATTGTTGGTACCTACTTCAATGATATTTTTTAAACACCCTGTAGCTCAGTGGGTTTTCAAGATAGACCCCCCCCCCCCCCTCCCATACGATTTTTTTCATAGCATGAACCAATGACTCTGATCCCAAAATAGCTGCATAGTAACAAAATACCCTGTATAATAAGAAAATAAATTTGATTTTAGATTTTTTGCTTAAATCTACGGATTCTAAGAATTGCGGTATCCTAACCTATCCTATCCTATCCTATCCTATCCTATCCTATCCTATCCTATCCTATCCTATCCTATCTTATCCTATGCTATCCTATCCTATCCTATCCTATCCTATCCTATCCTATCCTATCCTATCCTATCATATCCTATCCTATCCTATCCTATCCTATCCTATCCTATCCTATCCTATCCTATCCTATCCTATCCTATCCTATCCTATCCTATCCTATGCTATCCTATCCTATCCTATCCTACCCTATCCTATCCTATCCTATCCTATCCTATCCTATCCTATCCTATGCTATCCTATCCTATGCTATCCTATCCTATCCTATCCTATGCTATCCTATCCTATCCTATGCTATCCTATCCTATCCTATCCTATCCTATCCTATCCTATCCTATCCTATCCTATCCTATCCTATTTTATCCTATCCTATCCTATCCTATCCTACTAATATGTATATAAATGTGAAAGTTTGGATATTTGGATGTTTGTCACACAATCACGCCTTAACGGCTCAACAGATTTGGATGAAACTTTCGTGAATAGAAACTCTACTTCATGGATTAGCCAATGCGCTACTTTTTACCCCGAAAATATAATTCCTTAATTCCATAATTCGCATTTTCCCAGATTAAGCTCATATTATTTTTCTCATTATTATTTGGGTTAACTATTGGCATTATCGTTGATCGTCGGGCAACGCCGGGCGGCAACAGCTAGTTTAATAATTAAAATTCAATTTACAAGAATAAGTAATAATTTAGAGGAAAAGTGTTAGTGTAAAACGTTTAAACATTCTCGGCACATTTGGGGTTGATTTAGGCGATCTTCACAAAAAGTATACACTTGCCTCTTTCCGAGCAAAAACGCTTTCTTTGGTTATTCAGGTGTAGCAAACATTGCACTTTCTGCGAATTTTATTTCCGGAATCATTTTCTGCTCGGGTTGGACCTGTTGCAATGTAGAGAACCTCACATACCAACATTTCTCTAAATTTGCGTGTACAAATTTTGCTTTTTGTTGCATGCTTGTATACGACCCAAGCATTGACAACAACAAACTCCAAGCAAATCTTCAATTCCTAATTTCTTGTACCATTTGATACATTTCCGCAGAGTTGAGGCATAGGAACCCATTTGGTCAGATAGATCAGTTCCAGCTTTTCCTTTATTGTAAGCTAGAATAGCTTCAGGCTTGAAAATACCCTCTGAGTTTGTCGTCTTGGCCTAGGAGCTGCAGGTGGATTTGAGCTGGTGGAGGGTTCATTAGCCGCCAAAGCAATCTCTCAAAGTTGATAGTTAAGGACTTCTCATTGAAGTACCTAAGTTATACCTATAAAGCCAATGAAATCGTTAAAACACACACAAAAGCCCCCGTACAAGGATGAGTGGATATCTATGAAGCGCACAGTTGACAGAATACTGAAAAAACGCGCACCCACGCACAAATTATGCGCTCTATTTGGCTTAAAGTTAAGGATTTGTTTACACTTGTGCAAGTACAACTCTCTATAAGTACAACAGCCGAGTACACAATCGATTTTTTCAAAGTATCCTTCAATTGATGAACTCGACTGAAAAGAAATGTACTTACATAGGTATAAATCTCAAGGTCAATATTGCGTGAATCGTTATCTTCTGTGAACGAAGTACTCAGCGTATGGCGAAGTTGATGCGGCTTTCTAAAAAGCTGAATGAACACGGAAACAGGTCATGGCTTACATCAAAGTATGAACTTTTTTTTATTTTAAATCTCATATCTCACAGAACCAAATCACTAACAAGTCTCCCCACAAGGTTTATTCATCTTCCTTTTCTTTTTACATTTCTTTATATTTTCTTCTGTCCGCAATGAACACACTTCAGCGATGGAATCGGGATTCTCGAGCCAAAATGTGTACTCCGGATTAATGGCAAAACTCTTTCTGTGGTTGCACTTCTTGCATTGTAGTGATAAAATTTCATATTTGCCCTCCAGCGCGGATATATCAGCGGTTACACCCGGTTTGAGTGCAATGCCACATTTCTTGCATATTGTTCTCTTAACATCTGGATCCCTAGAAAAATATTTATTAATACGTTTGTTAGATTGAGAAATGTTTTAAAACTATACATTCGAAGGACGGATTTCTTGCCGATGCTTTTGCATAGATTGCCATAGTAGGATGAGAGTGTGTCACTTTTTCCAGCCATTAACATCGACGCCTGGTACAGAAAATTCATTCGGCTAAGGGAATCCTTTCCCTGGAAACACTTGCTTTTTGAAGACATCTGATTCAAATATGTTTTATTTGTTTATACAGAAAATGTTTAATGGAATTTCAAACAAAACATGAATTGACACATGTCAGTCAAGTGTCAACGAATTTTACAGCAGCTACTGGCATACACGGGTACGTTCGCAAATGGTGTGGAATTGTTATAACACAAATCAGATTAATAAAAACAAGTAATTAGTCCCCATTTACACGTTAAAACAAATCGCGGCGATCAATGAATTTTGTTGGTAAAAGTATAAGCATTGTATTTATATCCTATAGTAATGACAAGTACGTTTGCAGGTTACCTCAATAGATGCCGATAGTTGTACCAAAATGAGAAAATATCTGAAAACGAGCTTTTTGTTTGTTTATTTATTCGTCGTTCTTAATTATGGTTTGTGAAAAGAAAAAAAGCTATTGATCTAAAGGGTGGGTTAGTAATGTGGGGAAGATGAAAAGAGCAAGAGGTAGCGTAAGAACAACAACAAGTTGAATTCAAGAATTTACTTTACAACATAAGCATACCTATACTATTGTGTGGAGTATATTTGTATTTCATTTCACTGCCATAAGCGAATGAGTTATGCGTATGTGTGTTTTTTTCGCAGAAATGATTCGTGCTTATAGAAATTGCTTCAAGGGAAAAGGAAATGTGACCGGAGTTTCGTTTTTAGGGTTTCGAACGTAATCTACCCATATGGTAATAAGGAATTTTTATAAGTTCGTTTTGAACTCTAAAATGTTGGTCACGATAAAAACATCAAGAACTATTATACAGTAGAATCTCGGAGAGATGAACGAATAAAAAACCGGCCCTGTTCATCTTTTCGAAATGTTCATCTTTTTGAGTACCTATAGGTACTTAATTTTACGTAGGTAGGTAGGTACTTAATTTTGGTTAAGATGTCTTTCAACACTTTGCACTTTTATTTTAAATTTACAAACTTTACTCGGCCTTTAACTGGTGGCATCTTTTCTCTATATAAATTCACTTCACACTGGTATGCAAACAAACGAAATGAAATGCAAAAATGCAAAATCAAGCAGAAAAGAACAGTTTTCCAAAGAATGACGGTTATATGAATCTACTAGAAATAACTGAAATACTAATAAGGAAGAAAAACAAATTTGTGGGTAGAGCGTTCATCTATTCAAGTATCCAAAAATCAACCCGTTCATCTTTTACAATACTGCAATGGTGAATAAATTCCGTTAATCTTTCTGGGTAGTTCATTTTGGAATAGTTCATCTTTCCGAAATTCTACTGTACCTAGAAACTTGAAATTTGGGACATTTATACATTACGGTGGTCCACATATGTACATATGTATGTATATTTGAGATAACTTATCACTCAAAAATGTATTTTGAAACAATTGAGGGGGTGGTTGGCGAAATGTAGATTAATTCGAAAAAAAAAATTCTGAAAAATATGTAAGGTAGGTGACCCGAATAAGGCCCAGCGCCTAATAAGGTCCTGTCCTACCAAATCATAAAAAAACGTTAACCAATTGGAATAAGTTTATATTTGTTTTTATGGGCACACATCAGAGGAACTAAAACCATAAAAAAAATGTTCCGTCGCAAACGTGCGCCTATCGCAAGAAGTTGGTAAATGTGGATGCACGCTCCCTTTACAGCTACATACTGTAAGTTCATTTTCACTGCACAAATGGTTTTTTTGTTATCTTGGCAGTACATCCAGTATTGTGCAAAATATTTGCAAGTTTTTTTTTCTCTGATGTTTTGTTAGCTAATAAACTCCCTTATTTGGTCCATACCAAAAAGGTGTGAGGAATAATAAGAAACAATTTAGCTATAATACTTTGTATTGTACCAAATACCTACATATTAAAAAAAAATAATTGCATGTGTTCGTTTTTTGTTTATATTTGCTATAAAACATCAACGGTATATGTTAGGGATTTATTTGCTTTCTTTTAAATAATAAACTCAACGTAAGTACTTTCAACTCAGTATTTCATTCGAATTCTGCCTTTTTTTAGAGTACTTAGTTAAAATACAAAATCACTGTAGGTATTTGAAAAAAAAATTGAGAATGCTTTGCACAATACTGTAGGTACCTACTACTGTAGGAGGAGCTCTTTATATGGAATAGAATACCCCCTTATTCTTTCTTAATCAAATAAAATTTAACCATCGGTCCACCACGTCCTCATCGTGGTTCTGGCGAAACAGAGAGTGGTTCAAACATAAAAATTGGATCAGAAATCAGAAGCTAGAGGCCTAGAAAGGTAAAAAACATTACCGCCAGAAGGACTATGAAAATCAGCTGTGACATATGATGCAAATGTCCTACATATGTAATTATGTACTTATAAATTATAATCAAATTATGTAGTATACTTAATATGCATACCAACTACAGCACACATGAGGTACACATATACATTACATACATACATATGTACATACATAATATGTACATACATAATATGTACATACATAAGTGTAGGAATATGAAAACAAGATAATAATTTATTCGTATCGTACAGAAACATACGAGTTCACCAACCGAATAACCTGAAAACAATTTAATAAAAGGAAAAAGGGATACATACACACAGAATAATGTCCTATCTCAACAACATCGTTTTGGTTGTGTAGATAAGAATGTGAGCGTAATCTATTTCTGTCCTGCAAGCTATATTTCCGAGTAAGCTTTTCTTCTAAACACAAACCAAGATTGCGAGGAAACCTGCAAACAATTTGTATGCCCTTCTTGTCATTACTATAGGATATAAATACAATGGTATAAGTCGAATTTGAGAAAGGAAAAATCTCCCTGGTCAACATTTGAGAGATTTTTTGACATATCTCTTCATAGTCAGCTTTTATATGTAGAGATTCGAAGTAGGCGATTTTTTCGAATTCTCTTTTGAAATTACATGTACCTTTTACACGTTGAAACCCTAAGCATGAAACTTTTTTTTTCTTTTCTTTTTGAAATCCGCATGCATGCCCGCCTGTGGATAGCAATGATTCCGCAAATTCTGTTGCTTACGTCATTTGTTTTGGTATGAATTTAGTGACATTTATGAAAGTTTGCCTAAATTGTGGTGGAATAAGGGTGAGTCATATGAGGAACGCGCATGCATACATGCTAGTGGATAGCAAAATAATTTGCACAAAAAACTTTTGCAGAATTCTCTGCGGAGAGAAATTAGTACACACATGTTTCAATATGTCGCAATCCACACGTTGACTCATGAGTCGCGACTCTTTTCTATTTTCTGTTTTCAACTGTCATTCGGTGAGGCGCTTGAATCCACACGTTGACTTTTGAGTCACGACTCTTTTATAATTTCTGTTTTCGTAGTTTGACAATTCTCTTTTATTTTTTTCTTTCGCTTTTGAAATGGTTACAGCTCTGTATTTATTAGTTTCTATGAAGATGTTTTGCTTACATTTTGTAATTTTCCTAAAATAGTAACTATGGAGAATCTGTACTAGTTGTTATACAAATATAGATGTATTCCATATAGGTATGCATTATCATTTAAATAATCAATTTTTGTTCGTCAAATTAAATTCTTTCGTAATTTTCAAGACAATTGCGTTCTACGCGCAACGGAAATAAATGAAGCGAAATATAAAAATAACGAACAAGAAAAAGAGAAACGTCAAAAAGAGTCTCGGAAAATTCAGCCCGCAACTCACCGGGCAGCTTGCTTTCTATCTCATCGTTCTTCTCTTTCATACTCGTGTGAGTCGCGACTCATGAGTCAACGTGTGGATTGGGACTATGCGACGCTACATGTAATTTCTGCATGCAGTGCTGTTCTGCAAGATGTCTCTATTTCTAAATTCTCAGCAATCGACAATGTTGACACAAAACAAAAAAAAAAACGCTGTTTGAAGTTTCTCCGTTTATTTATATATCAAAATGGGAGATGAATGGAATTTGTAAAAGAAAATGTATTTCAAATAGGATCGATACACATATAAAAGCAATGTCACTTTCTGATTTTTTTTTGTATTTTGTAATACTATTGGTTTTTTTTCAAAACATATCAAAATAATTTTCGCAAAAGCAAGTGTGATTTTAAATCAGTAGCAGTAATTGACAGTAGCCGATTCGCTGCAAATGAAATAATTTCTGCACGTCGGTTTATTTAACCTGCAGTGCTGCGCGCAGTACTGCATACAGAATTTCTGCACATGTGTACTTTCAGTAAAAGCTCTGAGCAAAGTAAAGGCATTTAGTATTTGCTCGAGATTGGTATAAATAAAACTCAAGTTTTCTTGAACAAGTTCGAAAATTCGAAGTGAGCATTTGCTCGACCTTTGACAGCATACTGCACAACTGACATTTTGCAAATTATTCAGGAGACACAAAAAAATATTTCCTACAGAAATAATTTAAATTAAGTAATTTAGTTTTACGCCTAGATGTATTGAACACTTTTTTTGTACCGAAGCAATAATTAATTTCAATGGAATTTCCATAGGGTTAAAATTAATTTTTAAATCTGGATATCTCTTAAACTAAGCGATTCATCAATATTCATATTTTATGCTAATTTCACCGAGATCTACAAAATTACGTTTTTAAACCTTTGCGCCACAGGTATCGTAAAAATGCCGAATTTACTAATTTTTCACAAAATAAATTAGGTATGCTCAAATGTAATAGTTACACAATTATTTTTATATTTTCACCATCAGATGGCAGATGGCGCTGTGAATTAATGCCGTCATATGCCACAAATGGCCGATTCAATAAATGGCAAACGTCAACCGGACGGGTTTTTGTCTGTGTACAATTTTTTTCAATTAATTTCCTTTTAACTAAACCAACAAAAATAAAATCATAATAAATTGAACTAATAATTTAGCGTCTTTATTTTGAATTGTTTTTGTTATATCATTTTGTTAAAGCCGCACGGAGAAAAATAAAACAATCGAAAGTGCAAACGACGACATATGCCATCGGTTTTGTTTTATTTTTTTTAATTTTAGTTTTTCCATTTTTCGTCTCTAAATTGTAATATTTTGTGGGGAAATGTACAAAAGCATTCCGCAAAAGTGGCGTTTGTAAGCGATAATTTGAGTTTTGAGCGTTATTTCCTCCAAAAAATGCAGGTAAGTGGCGCCGCAGCAGCATTGTGAATTCCTTATTACTGACTTTCTCTTCTCCTAGCAAGTGGATGATCCACCCTCGTTACCCGTTGGAACGGAGGTAAGCGCTAAATATAAAGGAGCCTTCTGTGAAGCGAAGGTCCGCAAAGTTGTACGCAATATTAAGGTAAAGGTCGCCTACAAGCATGGCCTAGGATCGGCAATTGTCTCGGATGACGCTATTAAGTCGGGAGTGTTGCGTGTCGGTTCGACGGTGGAAGTAAAGCATCCCGATCGACGGGAGAATGTCGAGGCGACTGTAATGAAAATACAGGATGGTTCGCAGTACACAGTCGTTTTTGATGATGGGGACATAACTACGCTTAGGCGGACGGCGCTCTGTTTGAAGAGTGGACGTCACTTTAACGAGAGTGAGACGTTGGATCAGCTGCCTTTGACTCACCCAGAGCACTTTGGAAATCCAGTGGTTGGCGGAAGAAGGGGTAGGCGATCACGTCACCTTCACGACGACAGCTCGGATGATGACGACGAGAGCGACGCCAAGGAAGTGATCAATGAGAAGGAGGAGCACATTGGTAAAGTCGTGTGCGTCGAATCGACCGACAGCAAGAAGAAGGACAAGGAGAAGTGGTTCCCTGGTTTGGTTGTGTCGCCAACGGCACAGGTGACTGTGAGAATTCGCGTGAAGGATGAGTATTTGGTACGTTCGTTCAAGGACGGACGGTACTACACCGTTCCCAAGAAGGAAGCCACCGAGTTTACCCGGGAGCAGGCCCACAGACAGGATGGAGCGGCGGTTCAGGCAGCTTTGGAATATCTTGATAGCAGTGTGCTACCAACACACTGGGACAGAGATTCGCTCTTTGGTCTAGCCAGCTCGTCCACTGAGTACGAAGAAGTAGAAACGGACAGTTCGGACGATGAACCCAGCGAGGAAAAGGACCTGTTTATCGCGCAGCTGTATAAGTACATGGATGACCGTGGCACACCACTTAATAAAGTGCCGTCGATTCAGAATCGGGACGTCGACTTCTACCGCCTGTTTCGAGCGGTGCAGAAGGTTGGCGGTTATAACCGCGTCACTGGTCAAAACCAATGGAAGCCCATTGCAATACGACTGGGATTCACGCCAATCACGTTGAGTGTGACGAATCTGGTCAAGCAGGCGTACAAGAAGTTCCTGCAGCCGTACGAAGACTTTCACCGCAAGCTGGGCTGTTCCATGTTGATGACGCCGCGCAATGCCAACCGGAGCAAGGGTAGGAGCTTGGTGCGAGCAAATTCAGTAGCTTCTCCGAAGCCTGTCGATATCAGCAAAGAACCGAAGGCATCAACTTCTTTGGCTGCGATTGCGTCGACGTCTGCGGCTGCCACCCAGGCCATCAATGATGAATCATCGGAGAACACAAGCGAATCCAGCGTGGAGGTAACTGTGGCGAAGGTTGCCACGAAACGAAAGTCGTCAGTGGGTGCAGGCAAAGTTAAGAGTTTGGTTGAGAAATTCGAAGAAAAGGCAAAGGAAGACTGCGATCTCCCATTGGCCAAGATGCAAAAGAGTCATCAACGTACAGCGGATAGGAAAAGCACAGACACTCCAAACACAACTAGGGAGAACTCCCCCACTGGATCTGTTGGTAATATTTTTAATTTCGTCATTCCTTTCAGATTGATTTATGTTTGTCCATTTTTCTAGGAGCTACCAGGAAGGAGAAGCAGAAGAAGCCACAGCACGACGAGAAACGAGGTGGAAAGAAGAAGAAGGATGACACTCAAGAGAAAGTGGAGCCTAATGATTTTCCTGTGGAGGTAGGCGACAAGTTGAAAGTCTACTACCACGAGAAGAAAGTCACCTACGAAGCTAAAGTCATCGAGATATGTTCGTCAAGGGGATCACCAGCATATTTAGTACACTACACAGGCTGGAACAACCGCTACGATGAATGGGTACCTCGTGAGCGTATCGCAGAAAATCTCACCAACAACAAGCTAAAGAAGACCCGTGTAGGACCATGGTCCGATGTAAGGAAGGCTGAGAAGTCAGAGAACCCTCCCAAGCCTCCATCAGCCAATTTTCCGGCCGTTGGCAAAACTCCCAACACAACGGCCAAGCAGCGTGGTCGTGGCAGAAGTGATTCACTCCCACCCCGCTCCACAACTCCTTCCTCGGTAGCGTCCAACTCAAGTCGTACAAAATCGCCAGCTGCATCTTATGCGCAGAAAAAAACACCAAGGACTACGCAAAGCACAATGCGCCGCATTTCCATCGTATCTGATATCTCGATGCAAAGCGACTCCGATAGTGACTCCGACGAACCAGTGCGTAGACCTACACGCGCAACCCGCGATTCCAAGGGTAAACCTTCACAATCATCCCGAGAAAAGTCACCCCAATCCCCGACAGCGACATCAGCAAAGTCCAACAGTCCAAGCGAGAGCGAGGACGATGAAATAGCGCCAGAGGAACTGTCCAATACTCCAGTGTCTAGCGCCAAGGGTCGCGATTACGACCTCGATCAAATCAGATCCGAATTAAAGGGCTTTCAGGAACTGAAGTCACCAACCTCTGACGCCGAGACTGAGAACGCCGACCAACCGGACATCAAGTCTGACTGTATATTTGACTTCAAACCCAAGGAAGAGGAATTATCAGACCTAAAGCACGACGAGAATACCAAGTCGTCGGGCACAGACAGCTCAACCGATGGAACAGACTCATTTGCCGATGATGACTCCCAGTCATCAGACAAGACAACTACTTTGGAGAACATGACAGAGAAGTTCCAGCTTAAGATTGATGCCAACAAGAGGGCTTATATGCAGAAATTCCCACTAGGCAAAGTCTCAGAGAAAGTCTCCCCGCTGTCCTCATCGAGGATCGAAAAGATAATCAAAGATTCCCTGGCTGAAAAGCGACAGGAGAGCATGAAGGCGAAACCATTCATCAATGAGGAGCCCGTAAAGATACCGCAGCTCGAGGTGAAGATTGAACCCGAGGACGTTGCTCCCATAGATAAGAAGCCTACTACTGTAATCCTGGAATCAACAGCTAAGCCAACTGTGAATCCAAGCAGAATCGGCAAGCTCCCAGTTATCGTTGAAAAGCCATCAGTTATCAAGGAAGTTCTGGAGACAGCTTCAGATCCAATAAAACTGGAGGCAGTACTAGAGATCAAGGAAGTCGTATCGGCTGCCCTTCTACCACCGACTCCAGACATCTACGAGTTCAAAGAACCGGAACCATTTGAGTTTGAAGTAAGAAAGATCGCCACCACAACGACAACAACGCTGGATTCGAAGAAGAAAATACTGACTGCTGGCCAGAAGTCGCCCCCCGAACAAGCGACCATCACTCTATCGCCCAGCGCGTTCGGTAAGAAGAAGAAGGGCTCACCAGTGAAGGACTCACCGGAAAACCCGAAGCAGATAAAGCTTCAGCTGGACGAGAAGTCTTCAGTTTTCACCAAGATGGAGACAACCGTCTTCGACGCACTGCGCAAGTCGCCCAGCTTCAATTTGAACTACAATGCGCTTCATGAAGAGCTGGCCACCACAGTGCAGGAGACAACGCGAGCATTGACCGATGTGCTTCCAGTGTCAGATCATCTGACACCAACTAAATGTGGCGACGACCTAGCAGACAGCTCACGCATCATCGGCAGTCCATTCATCGAAACCACATGCGACTTGTCGAACGTGTTTGAATTGAATCAAGACGCCGAAGGTCGCACCAGCAGTGACGAGGCAAAAGATAACAAATTTGAGCTGGAAAATGTGAAAATTCTCCTTTGCGATTCGTCCTTCGACTTAGAGCCAATAAAGGTGGAGAAGCCTTCGTCCATAGCCGACAAGGTGCTGAAGGCCATCAGCCAGAAGAAGGAAGAAGAAGAGAAAAATAAGATTGAGGTCATCACCAAGCTGGAGGATGTCAAACCAGATATTGTGGCGATAGTCAAATCAGAAGAAGTCAAGATCGAGGAAGATAACTTGCCAAGTACAAGTAACAGCAGCACCAACAGTAACAGTAGCAGTTCCAACAGCGCGAGCAGTACCTCACCATTTATCACTGAACCGCCAAAGATTGGCGACTCTACTTGCAGCGTGATCAAGAAGGACTTCGACATCCCCGTCAAGAGACCAATGCTGGCCAGTCCTGAGCCGAAGATAGGGATCCTCGAGTCGATCACCGTGAAAAATAACGTGTTGAGTGAAACGATTCAAAAGCTGGAGTGTGCAATCCAAAAGACAACCACCACGACTGCCAATGTCGATCAGTTCGTTGATGACTCGTCAGACAGCACCGATTCAGAGCAAAGGTTGATCATAGAAGATGAGGAGGATCCCCAAGAGAGGGCAAGCCCAGCAGAAGTGAAGCATGTTACAGAAGTCATTCGAAAGCACGACGATCCACAAAAAGTTGCGGTGGTTGAGCCTGAAGCCCGACTGGAGGAGGAAGTGGAGAAAGACGAACCTGAGCATCAGCCTTTGCCACAGTTACCGTTGCCAGTGCAGATGCCGGTACAAATGCCAGTACAAACGCAGCCACAGCCGCAGGTGCAGCTGACACCCGAGCTACCATCGCCGATTATCATAAAACCACTCGTAGTGCCAAGCATTTTCAGTCTCCCACAGACCTTCTATTCCGATCCGAATCTCCATCAGGAGGATGGGGTCAAGCCGATGGTTGACATTCGTTCGGTAGAAGCGTGTGCTTCGCAAGCACCGGAGAAGCCTCAGATTGATTCTGTGTCCATAATCGAGCAGACATCGGTTCCGCAGTCCGAACTGAAAAAGGACGATGCCATATCCGCAGCAGAGAGCTTGAACTTGCACACTGAATCGATAAATCTGTTGTTGTGTGAGGAGACCATTCCAGGGAGTCCCTGCTCTATGGTGGGCAAGGATCTGTTGGATCCGTTGGCCATATCCCGAGGTAATTCACATCCCATTGAGTCAGACATTAAACCAGTTCCGATGGATATTGAATGTTCCACGACATTGAGTAAACCCCCACCTCCAATGGAAGCTCCATTGAAGCCTGGAGCTTCTAGCAGCTCGCCAAATGATTCAGCCAGTCAGGATGAAAGTAGTGAAGATCTCAAGAAACAAGCGGACGTCGAGAACGAAGTGTCACCGAAGAAAAGACGGCGAACTAGGAAACAGTCGGAAATGCTAATGGAATCGCAAACAAAGAGACGCAGACCGCTGGCATCTGTGAAGAAAAATAATGGTAAGTACATACATATGTTCTGTATTTAGTTATATTCTAATAATGTTTCTATCCAGGTTCTGATAGTGAAGATAATTCAGACACAATTTCACAGCGATCGTCGTCGTCACGCCATGCAAGGCCCTGTCAGTACAACTTCCTCGTACAATTGGGTGAGTTTTATTTTCTATTTTATTTTTTCCCATTTTATTTAATTCCATTTCCAGATCCAACTCTCAACCCGGACCAAAGGATATCGATTCTTCTTAAGCAAATTCAGGATCTTCGCAAGACTTACAACATGATCAAAGGTGATTTGGCCAGCATTGATCGACGTCGGAAGAAACAACGACGTAGGGAACGTGAGAAGAAACAAATGCAGCTGCACCAGCAACAAGTCAAGATTGGTTCTTAAGTTGACGGGCAAATATGTTTTATTGCAGAAATATTTACATATTTATGTTTAATGTCAGGAGTTTTAATTTATGTATATTTACACAAAACTGAAAATCTTATGTCAATCACATATGTGCGTATAATGCTTATCATTGCTGATTAAAAATAAAATGTAAAACATACTTCACAGCTATGTTTTTACAAATAAGAGAATGAGTTTCGTTGTTTGCCAATAAACTTCGAGATATGGCAGATGATAGTTTTTAATGCAACGAAATGAAAAGAAAGGTAAACACAGCGGCTCCATCTTGTGAACCACTTCTTATCGTAAATGGTAGCAGTACTGGCTTAATTATTCTTTAACGACAAATGAAGTTAAGACCTTCAGCTGTAAATTATACTTCTAAGGCAAAACTTTTATCGAATGAATAGGAAATAGATTACGAGACAGCACATCGAACGATACGAGGGACATTATTTCCCACGTACTTTTTGTTCGCTTGGAATAACAAAACTATTTCTTTTATTGGCTGACGAATAAGCTGAAAATGAAGAAAGGATAAATGTAAGGATGTTGGATTTAACTCCAGCGCTGTAAAATAGGATTCTGATTGATTTAAATTCGTTTACCTATTTGTTCTATATTTGTGGGGTGACTTTCTGTATAGTATTTCTTAAATCTAATTTGGTGTAGATATGTACCTATATGTTTAATCTGAACACATAGTCAGGATTTAGCCAGGATTTAGATGAAGCGAATTTTCCAGGCGACATTTTTTCAATTCTCTTTTGTTCTCGTGTGCATTGTACACACGACACGATTTTTTCCGGACGACAAACAACAACATTAGCCCTGTCTAGCTCAATTCGCATATGTTACTATGGTAACCACACAAGCAAATCTCAAAAACTGGAAAGAAAACAAAAGAGAACAGAGAAATCGCCTGGAATTCCAGCGACCCAAACCAGTGTTGTCAGATCGTGGGATTTCGCCCATTTTATGGGTTTTTCGACCCCTGAATGGGCGCGTGGGCTTTTGAATAAAATCGTGGGTTTTTTAAACCAAATAATAAAAATCAAAAAATTTCAATTTGAGAAAATATATAGGCATTATAATGTTTAAATTATATTAATTGCATTGCATTTCCACCTTATATGTTCATCTCTTTCATGTCACATCGAACAGATCTTTTCATATATTCTTGTTTTTGACAGCTACGAATACAACGGTTTCTTAGAATCCATTTGTGGCTTGGTTTTCATTGTTGGCTATTAAAAATCCTCAGTTTTTTATATTCCTTCGTTGCATAGAACTTTTGTTTAACTTGTATTGATCGGTTTGCTGTAATTTCCCTTCGATGGCTGGTCCATATATTGTATACAAATGTATGTACAAGTTGGCATATGTAAATATATTCAAAGATTGTGGCGTTGACGAATTGCTGAATAAATGTGAAAATTAAGTGAACATATAAAGGGTTTTTCAATAAGAGCGCTACAAAAGTTTTTTTAAATAAAACAAAAATGGTTTTGGATAGCAATGAAATTCTTTATTCCTGTGAAAGTACGTTCGATGCCATTATGTATGGAACTCGATTTCTTTTGCATGGCCACCACGGGCACGCTTGCAGAAGTCCAGACGCTGAACCCAATTTTCGACGGTTTTCAAGCATAAATCGGCCGATACTGCTGCAATTTCACGTTCGATATTCGTACGAAGTTCATCAATCGTCGCTGGCTTGTTAGCATAGACCATCGACTTGATGTAGCCCCACAGGAAATAGTCTAACGGCGTCAAATCGCACGACCGAGGCGGCCAAGCGACTGGACCATTTCGTGAGATAACACGTTCTCCAAACTTGGTTTCCAATAAATTGATTGTGACATTCACTGTATGGCTTGTGGCGCCGTCCTGTTGGAACCACATATCCTCCAAGTCCATATCATCTGATTGGGGCCAAAAATATTCGGTTATCATTGAACGGTAGCGATTCCCATTCACAGTAACGTGCCGGTCTTGATCATCACGGAAGAAGTACGGCCCAATGACGCCGCCGGCCCATAAACCACACCAAACCATAATTTTTTCGGGATGCAATGATGACTCATGGAGTACGTGTGGATTGCTGCCTGACCAATACCGCATATTTTGTTTATTGACGAAGCCATTCAGCCAGAAATGAGCCTCATCGCTGAAGATGATTTTTCGATGAAAATCCGAGTCATTTTCAAGTTGTTGCTCAGCCCAATTCACGAACATACGACGCTTCTGGTGGTCAAGCGGCTTCAGTTCTTGCGTCAATTTAATCTTGTCAGGATGTAGGCCAAGATCTTTTCGCAAAATTCACCACAACGACGTCACAGAGATGCCCAACGCTTGAGAACGACGTGTGAGAGACACATTTGGGCTTTCTTCAACTGAAGCCACAGCGGCACGTCTCACTGGCACGGGAACATTTTGTACTGTGCCTGTGGATTCAAATTTTTTCCACTAGACGCTCAATTGTTGATCTGCTAGGACGATTATGACGACCATAAATTGGACGTAGCGCTCTTAACGTTGAGGCCACTGACTCCGAATTTCGGTAGTAAATTTTAATAATTTCGACTCGTTGTTGGCTCGTATATTTTTCCATCATGAAATGGCAAACCTGAAGAGAAATGTCAAAAGAGTGGCAAGAAATATGGCGTCGTTTGCTGTCCCGGTCGCTCTACTTTTGTAGCGTCCCTGTTGAAAAACCCTGTATATTTGCAGTTACCCATTTCTTTCAAATATAATAATTTTTAGTGCAATGTAAACAAAACTTAAATTTTGATACTTAATGTTGTTAATTGAGTGCGTTACGATTAATGTAGCTGACTCGGGGTAATCTTAATATACCGATATTTGAAACATAAATAGGTAAGCTGATTAATGAATACCTGGATGGACATCAATACTACATGATGTTTATAGTTCATTTCCTGTACAATTTGTGGTAGAAATAGACTTTCTACGTGCATTCGTGAACTGAAACTAAGAGGTCGCTCGTTTTTATTCGGAATTACATATATATAAACGGTGAGCAATATTTTTATGCAATGTAGATATGAATAATTTGTATAAACATTTGCACATATAATCATTCATTTTCAGTAAAAATCGAAATGTCCGAAGATCGAAATTCTCCAAATTAATTTTGGAGAAAATTAAATCAGTCTTTCCGAATAAAGAAATAGATTCGGTGTTATTTGTTATTATTATTATTATTATTTAAAAGCTAGACTAGTAATTGAAATTTCTAGTTAGCTGGACCGGTGTTATTTGAATGCACTGACAATCATTTCAAATTATGTAGATCTGAAAACCTGTACTAAAACTTTTTTATTTAAAATAATTTCAGTGGCAATATACCATAAATGTTATCATTATAGTGCATGATATGTACTTAGAATTAAACTTATACTCATTTGGATGGTAATAATTTGGGTTTGTTTTGAAACACTTTATCATATCTTTGTTAAATTCATGAACCTTTTTTTACTGTTAAGGATTATTAGGTCTTGACGCTTATACCTAGGCAAACATTACCTTACCTAACATAAGGAAACATTTATTATTTGTTTTTTGTTTTGTAATAATAAGATACCAATTTGCATGAATATATGTATATCAACACTTAATTTATTTATGTTATTTAATTAATTTAAAAAACACTGTTTTAAAAATTAAAGTAACATTGTTTTTATTGTGGGTTTTTTCGTGGGTTTTTTTGATAAAGTACATGGGTAAATTTGGGTTTTTCTGTGCTGAAGTCGGGTTTTTTGGAAGCAACCATCTGACAACACTGACCCAAACGATAGTTTCGTTCCCCGCTCTTTTCAACCCCTTCATCCACAAACAGAGGCGAAAAACTGGAAAAATCGCTTCATCTAAATCCTGACATATGCGAATTGAGCTAGACAGGGCTGTTTGTTGTTGTTTGTCGTCCGAAAAAAATCGTCTCGTGTGTACTATCCATAGGTACGAGAACAAAAGAGAATTGAAAAAATGTCGCCTCGAAAATTTGCTTCATCTAAATCCTGACTTAGCTGCAGGGTCGGCGAGTTTATTTCCCTGGATACCACGTGCCCACTGCCCAGGGATCCACATTAACTTTAATTTGTTTGGGGATTTGCCCAGCTTATTATGGGTCTCGATAATAAGGTCGGTGTTTTTGTTGGGGTTATTGACAGCTTTGGGCACAGAGTTAGGGTGTTTTTTTATAAACATCAAAAATTTGCGCAAGTAGGTACACAACCGCATTTCTTTTCTTATGGGTTTTTGAACGCTACTGCTTTTCAGAATTTATGTGCAGTCAATATGAAGAACTGATTTAGAACAATTTTCATATAAACATCGTTCATAAACGTCAGAGAAACAATAATAATTATCCTTGATAATTAATTAGATTTCGGCTGAAGAAAAAAAAAACAATATAATTATGTACTTTTTTTAATTTGAACTAGGGATGTAACGATTCCAATTCCGATACCGATATATCGGCCATGCCGGTGTTTATTTATTTACCAGCCGATATCAGACAGTTTAAAAAGCGGATGAAGCGACGTGGAGACACGACAATTTTTGCTGAGTATTAGGTCCGTTCGCGTACCCTCCCAAAACAACGAAAATCCACGAAAAATAACGAAAAACAACGAAAACCTGTTCGCGTACGCAAAAATTTCGTAGTTTTTCGTAGAAGAGAGTGCTCACGAGAGATTAAGAAAATTCCCCATGCTACAAATTTTAGTCCAAGGAATTTCTTTGGGGTGTATTATGAAATCTGTCAAATCTGTCAAATCACATACATTCTTCATTTCTTGGTGCTTAATGCGTTCGATTACTTTTTCGTGATTTTTCTGTCTTTGAGAGAATTTTACCCCCACTCTTCGAGATTTGACAGAAAACCCATATTTAGTGCAAAAAGTACGCGAACGGACCTAATATATTTACCACGACGTTTCAAGGCTTCATTTGACCTTTGAAGCTATTGTAAAATAGCAAATGCTGCGGTCGTGAAGTTGGAGGAAAATTCGGGTAGGATTCCAAGGCGCAGGATGACAATTTGTGCTCACAATGCATAACTGTCTAAGCCGATTATGTTTACTTTTTCGGAAAAAAATGTGAAGCTTAAATTTATTTAAATTAAATTAATTTATTTTTGTTTAAATTCCTTACCATAATTTTCCATCCTCTGGCTACTTAATAACTTTTTTGTCTTATCGGTACAGTAAGAGTTCCCATAAACGGAAACTCATAGTCCCCTAATTTTTACTAGTTAGGAGGGTGTCCGGTAACAAAATAAAATTAAAAAATATTTTTCCACTTCAATTTGTATTAAATATTTATTATTCAAAATCACATTTAATAAAGCGGCCGTTCGTCCGCTTAAGAGTCTTCGTTTATAAGAACGAATTTTGTATGGGTAATTAAGAAAAAATTTGGTTCCCGAAAATGTGTCCGTTTATCGGATCTGTACGCAAGTAGAGCTTTGACGGTATTCTATTTAATTAGTTGACCTAAAATTAAAAAGAAAAAAATAAATTTATTTTATTTAAAGAAACTATTTCTAAAATTAAATCTTTTGAATAAAAACCAGCTAAAAAAAAGGTATACCATATACTCACTGCATCTCAATAGTTTGAATTGACTGAAAAAATGATTAAAAGCATGCAAACAATGAATTAATAAAGAGTTCGCTCAAGACATTTGTTCATCAATGAAGCAACTATGCCTAAAGGAAGAGGAAAAGGCTCGAATCCGACGGGCTATACTCCGAGTAGCTTCCAATTCAACTCTATCAGTGAGCAAAATCAGCTAAAACCGGAGAAAAAGCCAGCAGAGCCCAGAGTAACCGTTCAGTTCATCGGATTATTCAGCAAGCCACTCATTGAATGCACCTGAAATTGAATGGCGTCAGTTCGACTTTTCTAATGAAAATAAGTTTAATTTTGATAGCTCCGACGCGCGAGGTGCCGGGATATGATGAGATAAAATAACTTTGGATAGAAGACACAGCAAGAGAGGCGGTGTGATGGTATGGGGGCAGTATTATTTTATGACACAGTTGAACTGGATTTTCAAAGCTCACGAATGACCGCGACAACGTACAAACGCATCCTTTGGAGCGAGCTCCTAAGTTTAATAAATTGTTTTGTGGACACCGGTGGGCTTTCCAGCAGGATAGTGCTTCCATACAAACCAGCAATAAGTTAACTAAGTCCTGGATTCAAGGCCAAAATGTAGAACTTTTGCCATGGCCGCCATACTCACCTGACTTGAGCTTAATGGAAAAAAAAGAGCCTACAAAGAAGAAAATGAGCACTATTTGGATTCCCTTTATCCGTTATGACTTACTGCACGTCTGCACCGCACACTCTTCTGTAAGTAATCGAACTTGAAGTAGACGAGGTAACCTTTCGATAATTTGAAGTTGGAAAAGTGTTTTTTCAGAAGATCTAAAAATTGGTAAACTTGCCATAATTTCTTATACTTGGTTGTGTCCTCCGCTTAATGAAACGTTTTCTATAAACTTGTTTGTATAGAACAAACTAAAAAGCTTACAAATGTTTCGTTGCGACTTTAGAGAGCAGAGACATTCCTCTAGATTTTTAGAACAATTCCGAGCAAACGCCGCTCAACATATTAATAAAAAAGATGAGCTTCCTCTGTTTGCCAGTAAATCCTTCTTAAATTATATGCCTCCCGGAGAGTAACAAAATTAATAAAAATATACAAAGTAGGTACATACCACCCTGACTGGCGATTGAATTTCAATTTCAACTTCATTGGAATGTTGTTGGTGACAGCGCCAAAGGTGGGGATGGGCAAAACAAAAGGCAGCGACGATAACAAACGAAATCTGTCCGCCGCGAGCTACAATTTGTGAATACCTCCGTCATTATCGGAGCTTAAGTCCATAATAGCTGGCGGCAGTTGAACCCTTGGGGGATACTTTGTAGCATCCGTATAAGTTTTCGTTATCGGGTTACCAAAAACAAAAGTACTCATATATCATAGGTAGGGTTTGCTCCATTGGATGACAGAAGGCTGTGGATCCCCATAGCATGATTCTGTACCTAAATTAAGTAAACCATCAGCCCACACAATCTGTTTCGTTTCATCAACTTCCTTCTCATCCAATCGCTGGAATAAGTTTCAATCCTTGTTAGGCGTGCAAATACTCGGAACAGCATTATCCATTCCTCGCACACTCTATCAGTAAACATAAATTCTAAGAGTCTCCATTTGCGTCCACATTAACCAGTTAATTAGTGCAATGGAATCTGACCATCCTTCGCCCCTGTCCCGGTGCACAAGTGAATTATGTTATGGCCCTGGACTAAAGAAGGAGCAAATGGACTCCATTATTGCAATTCATCTGCAATTATCACGTGCAGGCCATAAAGTGACTTGGAGCTATGAGGCAATCACGTGCCCGCAATTAGCTCATAGTTCATTTGGCCTGTTAAAGATTTTGTCGTTGCCAGGCTGACTTCTTAATCATCTCTTACATCCGGTATTAAACGTGTACACCCAATAAACAGAATGGAATAAGGATCTTTCCCCCCGAAGCAACACATGTCCCATTGTGAGGAGAAAAACGTCTACTAGCCCTGGCCCCAAAGTGGGCGAAATCAATACGACAGTAGTGGAAGGCGGCAGAACAAAAGCTACCGTCGCCGTTGTAGTTGACGCTGTAAATTAGACAGGATTCCAAAGGAGAGCACAGCACAATGAAGGCATATTGAATGTGAGTGCTTATAGATGTGGGTTAGGGATGGCCTGGGCTGGGTCAGTTTTATGTGTGAGAGTCTGTAATGAATTTCAATCATAATTGAAACTGAGGACCGAAGCGAGGAATGTTACTCGTCCTATACTGTATCGGCTACAGGAGTGAGACTATAGAGAGCCATTGACAACAAAAAGGAGGAGTAAAGTGACTTTTTTTTGTGTTCTTCGTCCATTTGTATGGGAGATGGAAATACAAATTAATTTTATTTTCATGCGGTAACCTAATATCAATAGAATCTGTAAAAAGGGATTCCTGCTACCTTGTTTGATGTGTACTTGTACTCGAAGTGATGAAGGAACATCTAGTCCTGGTGGAACACCACTTGATGAGCTTTTAAAATTAACTTTGTCTGCACAGGGCAAGGTAATAGCAATTCTGTGTGGAATAAGTTGAAGTGCCTACCCTTTTGTCTGGGATGGTATTCTTTTTTTAGTAAAAATTGGAATATGTACATAAGTGTACCTTACCTTACTATGTGGTATTTGAGGAATAAATTGCTGGAACCACTGGTCCGAAGGATGAGTAGTACAGATACTCCTATGTGTGCCAGTCTCTGATGTTTTGCATATAAGTGGAAGTCTTAGTCCTTTTATTCTTCGTAAGTGGCATTTTAAAGGTTGTAGATACATGTGAAGATCTCTTTTCCTCTTTACACTCGAAGATACTTACGTTCTGTTTGCGGTTGGATTTGGAAAAGGTTTGTTTTTTTTTTTAGATTTTAGCTGTGGTCAAGCATTTTCGGAAACATAGCTTAGATTAGATTCACTCCTTTTTCAGATTCAGAATAGAAAAACAAATTTTGTTGACAAAGACTCGGGGGACTATATTTTTTTCCATTTTTTCAATTAATCTCCTTTGCTTGTTCTTCCTTTTTCTCTTCAGGCACTAACTACGTTAGTTTAAAAAAACGTTTCCTCAAGGCTTTCATCAAAATACTTTTACTGCAGCTTCGATCTCTTCCTTTCTTGAAAATGTCGGTCCACCTGAATGTTAGTTTAGGTCGTGAAGCAGATAAAAGGTAAAAGAAGTAGTTCGCAGAGGATAGGTTGGAATTCAACCTACAGTTCTGGATTAAACCTATTATTTGATTCGTAGAAAATGTAAACAAATTTCTTCAACATTACTGGGCGTTGTTTCCTTTATATTTCCTCTCAATAACGCGAATGACCGGAGTAGTAATCGAAGTTAAAGTAATCATAACGATTCCCTTTTAGTCCCTAAAAGAAACCCATCTCCAGGAAGGTGCCTTGGTCTCACCGAAGTTGGTAACCCTATCGCACGCTCGGTAATAAAATGCGAGACCATGCAAAATTTGAGGTTTCCAGCTCTTAACAGCTCATGTAGCCAGAACGAATTGAATTCGTTTATTATGCACCTTTGCTGTCCGCAAAAAACCTCGTGCTGTATCGTTTTTTTTTTTAGTCTGGAGAAAATAATTTCTATACAAGTGATAGGGATATGTGAGTAGGAGTATCATCACACGACATACGCGTATAATATACATGTACAGCGGGCAAAAGGAGCAAGCATTTAAAATTAAAAACTTTTGCCACCAGGGTAACAAATTTGGCATCGATTTTTTTCTAGCCGCCTATCCAGTGTGTTCACGACCAACTACCTTTTTGTATCTACGTTACGTACCTACATAGTATGTTTGTATGTAGATACATATGAATCAATTATTTTACCTGAAACTCTTTAAATGAAAATTTGCTTATCGAATTTTGTTTGAAATGCAAGCTGTAACTATTCCTGATCCCGATAGGTCCTTCTGGGATGACTTAGGTGCTGTAACAGATAAGGTGATAAAGTTATACACTGATGGCGTGTTTTCTCAGACAGATTAAAACTCAACCTCTTCGTCCGCCTCCCTGATCACTGTAGCGTGTTTCAACTCAAGCCTGGACCTGGATTAAGAGGAATGTAATATCCACTAACGATATTACAATATTAGCATCTTCTCGGATAGTCAGGCGGCCTTGAAATCTCTGGAGTCAGTCTCATCCATTTCTAAGACCACATCCAACTGCCGTTCATTTCTTATAGAAATAGCTAAGCAGTTTTATATTCACCTTTGCTGGGTGCCGGGGCACAGAGACATTCCAGAGAATTGTAAAGCTGGCGAGCTCGTTAAACTAAGAACAATAATATCTATTCTGTGCGATAAGAAGAATTTAGGTATGCCCCTTGCTAACACTCAAACTTGACATAGTCATTAAAATCAATGCTAGATGGGATCTGGCCTAGACTATGCAAAACGCATTAAATAAAGTAAATGAATGGACGAGGGACTGGCGGATCGCCCTTAACGGAACTAAATCGTGTTCACGTGAATTTCACTTATAGGAAAATTAATGACTTGCCAATTTTTATAAATTTGGCCCGAATACCCTTTGCAAATGAAGCCAAACACCTGGGAATGACACTCGACGTAAGGTTGAAGTGGAATTCGCACGTGAAAATGAAACGTAAAGAACTAGATATTAAATATAGAGAAATGTACTGGTTGATCGGGAAACATTCCCACCTCAGTACGGAGAACAAACTGCTTTTATACAAGCAAGTGCTAAAGCCGGTGGGGGCCTATGGTATACAACTTTGGGGTTGTACCAAGAAAACAAATGCCAATATTTTACAGACCTTTCAAAATAAAGTGCTTAGAGAAATTGTCCAAGCACCGTGGTATGCTAGAAACGACGATATCCACAGGATCTCGGAATTCCGACAATCGAAGCTGAAACTAGAAGCTTCGCGCGAAAACATAGAAACCGACTAATCGGACACGTTAATAATACAGTCCTACTAATTTTGGATGAGAGCAATTTATTGCGCCGTCGACAAAGGACAAAACCTTTCGACTTGGCGAGATAAGGATTATTATTATATTATTATATAAAGCTTTATTCACTCTAGTATATATGTAACAATATTAAATTAAGATTAAAGTATAGATTAAGATTAAAATAAATTATTTTGTAATATTGATTAACATTAGTAATTCATTTTTTTTTTTTTTTTAATTTATTTTTGTCTACCTGTACTTCTTATTCCATCTCTAGGATACCAGCCGGTTAATCTCGCTGTCCATCGATCATCATTTATTCTTGCGACATGGCCAGCCCATTGCCCATTTTTGTGTTTTCGTTCTTCTTACCACATCCTCAAATTTTGTAATTTCCCTTATTCTAGTATTGCGAATTCTTTGGTATCTGGATACATGTAATAGAGATCTTTCTATAGCTCTTTGTTTAGTTTCTAGTTTTTTAATACTTCGTGTATTCAGACTCCAAGTTTGTGACCCGTAGGTAAGTACTGGTAATACGGCTGTATCGAAGATATATTTTCTTGACTGCACACTTATTTTGGACTCGAATACGCTTTTTAAATTCCATACTTGTTTCCAGCTATTTGAAACTCTTCTTGATATTTCCTTATCCATTCTGTTATCGAATGATATTGTTTGTCCCAGATAGATGTAATCCTGTACATATTCGAGTTTTTCGTTGCCTACTTTGATCTCGATCTCATCGTGATTAGTCATTATTTTTGTTTTCAGCTGATTCATTTCCAAGCCTACTGTCTTGCATCCTTCCGATAGTCTGTTCAATAATTCCTCCATTTCCCCAGCAGTTTCGGCAAAGAGAACTATGTCATCTGCAAACCGAAGGTTTGATAACAATTTTCCATTTATATTTATGCCAAGGTTTTCTATATCTATGTTCCTGAATATTTGTTCTAGTATTGCAGAAAAAAGTGCTGGCGAAAGCGGATCTCCTTGTCTTACTCCTCTATTAATATTAAACGTTGGGCCTTTGATTTCAGTTATGATCCTCGATATGCTGTTTTTATAATATATAGTATTCTTAAGATCCTGATAATTTGTTTTGGAATACCCTGGTTTTGTAAAGCTTGCCATATTTTGACGTGTTCTATAGAATCGAATGCTTTGTAAAAATCGACAAATGCTATATAAAGTTTCTTATTATACTCCTTAGTTTTGTCGACGAGTTGGTTTATTGCCTGCAGGTGATCCATAGTGGAGTATCCTGGTCGAAAACCAGCTTGTTCATTCGGTTGATTGTTATCAAATATTGTTTTACATCTTCGTAGTAAACACTTTGCATATACTTTGTAAATTATCGATATAATGCTAATTGGTCGATAATTGTTAATGTTAGCTTTATCGCCTTTTTTGTGGATTAGTATTATATTTGATTCTGTCCACTGTTTTGGTATTTCTTCACGAATAAGAGTTTGGTTGAAGATAAATGTTAAAGTCTTTGTAATCGCATCTTTTCCAATTTTAAGCATTTCCGCTTTTATTCCATCGCTGTCAAAACTTTTTCCAGACTTCAATTCATCAATAGACTTTTCAACTTCAGATTCCAAAAACATAAGGAAATCTTCTTCTCTATTTAGTACCACCATTTCTGGTAGTTGTTCGTCGTTTGTGATATTGGATTTATATAAATCTCTGAAAAAAATGGTAGCAGATGTATTTATTTCTTTTCTGTCTCTTAATTTTTTCCTCTTTTCCTCTAAAGCGATCATCCACTCTTTTCTTTGTGAGAAATGTTCTTTCGCTTTCTTTATCGATATCGAGATAAGGATTAACCGCGTCTAAATTGCGGAACATGCAGGATCTTTCATTGGAAAGTAACCTGCCAAACGTTTATATTTCGCGATAGAAAAATTGCTTGATAAGTACTATAACTTAGTTGCAGTATCTAACAAATTTATATCGAAGGGTGGTGTTTTTGTTCAGTAAGAATCTGACACTACTATGAGCACGCGCTTGCTATTCTCATAGTGTCAATGGAAGATTTTCACCTACCCTCGGAAAAAAAAAAAAAAAAAACGTGTCACTGTGTACGTACACGTTAATCTCCGAAACCGCCTAACCGATTTCGATGAAATTTGGTGAATATGTGCGGTTGGTTCCAACTTAAAAGATAGGATAGTTGTGGACCCGATAGGTAACTCATATTCACAATATATGTTGGTTTGCCATAAAAGAATTTTACAAAATCTGGCCCCGACAGGTGGCGTTGTAGTCAAGTTATTAACAATTTTAAAGTTTTTGTTGAAAAAAAAAAATTCACAATATCTGCTGGTTTAGTGCCAACGGAGAAAATTACAAAGTTCGGACCTGATATATGGCGCTGGAGTCAAGTTGTTAACAAAAAGCTTAACTCCGAAACTACATATTGAGCTAAAACTTTTTTGTTCTGTCGAGAGAAAAAAGCTTTATTTGTTTATCATTTTTGTGTTTCGATTTTATTTTTATGGTGCTGTTTTTGTTAATTCTTCTACTTCCCTAATTCATCAATCAAAGTAAGATCAAATTCATATTTTCTTAATCTTAAGATACTAAATGTAATTAAGATATCAAACTCATCGCGCAACATACAGGAAAGGGTCGGACAACTAGTTTACTATAAATTTCATACACCGAAGATATTATAATATTTATCAGACCTAAGCATTGAATTTTGCATTCGGTCACGTCTTTGTCTATTTACTCATAACTACATCCCACCATAGTATATACAAATTGCATCTGTGAGACAATTACATGAGTATCTTTGATGAGAATGGCAAAACTTTCTATTAAAATTGTTTACATTATTATTGCAATCAGAATTATGTAACTGTGAAGAGAAAGCCCTTTCATCCCCAATTCTCCTTTGGACTTACTGACGAAATGCCAGCATTTCAACTTCGACTGCAGTCGAGCACTTCATCTCCAACTATACACTATATGCTTGTAAAACAATAATTGGCCAAGGAAAGCGAAGCTCTTTTGTCCAAACAAGAGTTGTGTACAACAATTCGGCGGGACGAAGTGTTCTTATTGTTTGTTTGCCATTTTATTACTCTACTTAGCCACCACTCGGGTATGGAAAGGAACTTGATGCACCAGAAAAGTCATCCACTCCAGTTCTTGAGTGGTAGGTGTATAGATAAATATTCCATGAACAATGTTTCTGCCTTTCAATTACGCTCCCGCGAACACTCTTCCTGATGCAAGAGCGCCTTAATTATTTACATCGTAAGGATACATACTCGACTCGACTCGTACTCGTACTCGTACACCGTGTCGGCGAAGTGTACATCTTAATTAGTTTTTATTGCAGCTGCTCAACTCTGGTGGATTACACAATGGACGAAGCCAAGGATTGCCTTTAAAAAAAAGGAAAACAGAAAAAAATTCATTCCCAACGCCCTTTTGTAGCAAAGCCAAAAGGATTTCGTTTATTTGCATATCGAATGAGAACGATATAGTTTCATCACGGGATGGTGTTTGTGTGTGGAACTTTTTCTATTCACATTTTATGTGTCACACGCACAGTCAACTATGGCAAAGCCTTTTGTGTGGATTGTTCCTGCAAAGGTCAGTTATTGGTTTCGGGACATTTTGTGATTTCAGTGTTTCGTGTGACCACAGCGGATGTTTTTTTTTTTATTATGACGAGCATTGACGTTCCTTAAAACTCAAAATGGACGATATTTCCTTATCCGACTTTCATAAAATACCTTAATAAGGTTCGAATAGGAATTGCCGAAGGGATTAAGAGGAAACTTTACGAATAGAAAGAGGGTGCAATGTATGTATGTATGTTTCAAAAAATTAGTGAAATTGTAAAGCCTTTTAAAATATTAACTTCATTTGTTCGTCTACCGGAACCGGACCGGAACGGCGGACCAGCGCAAGGCGTAATCTTGTACTCTTTCATTCCTGATGGTGAAGCTGCAGCTGTAGTATGCGGCGAACACTACAACTACCTCATTTGTGTTTGAGCAGTAAGTACACATTGTTTGTTGCTGGAAAAGTGTTACCAATTCGAAAATAAACCCGTGATGAAACAAACTAACCCCTGCAGATTCAACTCTTGCACTCCGAGATATTCACTGTTAAATAAATTGTTTCGTTATTTCCCTAGCAATTTATAATACCGAGTTGGGGGCGTATAACCTCAAATTCTATTCTTTTCCAAACGACGCGACGTACAAGCAAAGTGCATAACAAGAGCGACTTAATGCGACCCATCAGTATGCTTTAGTTTATTTTATTTTAAAGGACTCTTATAGCAATAGCGTAAACAAGACATGCTCCTGCCAAAGCCAGCATATCCCTAGAAACATCAGACTAAAGTGATGCCGTCGCTCGTTACATGAGAATTTAATTTCCATATCACATGCGAAGTGGATACATGAATGTGTTATCGGAAAAGCTGCTGTAGACAGTAATAGAAACAAAGTCTCTATTCATATATCATATGTACATATGTCTAGACTAAGTGTAGGTATGTGTAAGTTAACAACACTCTTTATTTCTCAACATAATCTATCATTTCCCTTCCTCAGCACATTCCTTTTTCATTACCATCGCCCACTTCCAAACTCTGAACAACAGAATCACACATACGATTCATGTTGTTTCATATTTCATATTGCACACTCCATACCCATGCTGCTGACTCGACGTCTGCAGTTTATCCTATTGCACATTCCGCCCACATCCGTCATAGAATATTAGTTTGATTAGGTGTTAAGATTCATTTTGTAAATTAGAATTAGTCAGTTGTAAAATTATTATAGAACAATAAAGAGGTCTTGTCCTCATAAAAAATATATTTTTTTAATATTTAAACTTATAAAAATTTAATTTGTATACCTAGATATATTGACAAACCATTAATTAGAAATTATATACCTACTCAAAGAAATTTGACTGCGGGGTTCACTCCTGTCCTTTGATAACATTTTGAAATCACAAAGTGACTCCATCGGGGACAGGGGATGTGAGAAGCATAGTCGTGGCAACTACTGAAGCGGCAAAGTGGTTGACGGAAGTTAAATTGAATTTGTGGTCCTAATTTAAACTTCTGTGTTCTAAGTGCCGACTTTGTGGCTTTGTATAGTTGTAGTTGTAGCTAATTACTATGTATACATTACATACATATCCGTGCATATAGCCAAATGTGTGTCTGAATACGTAACAAAATAGTAATTTGAGTTTCTACTGAATGTGATTAATTCGTGCATTTCCTTGTGGCGTTAAGCTGTTTCTTTTTCATTTACTCTGGACTATACCTTGTTTTCATTCAATCATTGTATTATATTATAGGATAAAACTATTCATGACCATTTTCTCCAACTGAGAAAGTTCTCCTTTTTTCCTTAGGTGGCAATACGGTTCGGGGTGAACCAGGGCCGGCTTTTCGCAACCATTTTTTGTGCATATTATATTTTTGCACGATGGGAAGGGAGTTCAGTTCAGTTCGGCGAGTTGAGAAGCTGATTGTGACACAAGATACTCTTGAATGCCTGTCAGATATTTTGAAGAGGTGGCACCGTGAAGTAAGATTTTAGTATTCACTTGGATTGAACGCAGGCAGCATGTGTGTCCAACGCACTAACCACTACGCCACGGTGCCAGTGATAAAGTAGTGAAAAGAAAAGTTCATCGCGGAAAGTGAAACTCTAGAATGCTCTATCAAAACGTGTTTTCTTTCAATTGTTGAAATAAACTTATGAACATATGTCACAGTATGTAACATACTGGACAAAAATGATTTAATCTCATTTCTTATTAACACCTCGTATATTACCTAACTTTTTGGGCACTCTTTGCTTACATCTATTATTAAACCTGTGCCTCTCGGACTAAACCTAGTATAGTTAGGTCCATGTTTGGAAACTTTATCATTGAGTTTTAAAAACTATAAAACTTAATCTACCTTAAATATGTACCCTAAGCTACTTAATCTTAACTAACCATGATAAGAACTCTTTATCCGATTCCTCGAGCGCTCACTACGTTGATGCGAGGCTGCAGTGTCGGTTACTCCTCGGAGACGTTGATAGTCGAACGCACTAGCCACTGAGCCACGGCGCGGTGCATACGAAAATTATAAATAAAACATTTTATTATGTTACTTACTTACATATGTATGTACATACATATATCCTATAGCATAGACTGTCAGACTTACGCTGTTGACATTGTTCTAAATGAAGGGAATATGAAGAAACCTTGTGTGATATATGTAATTCAAAAAGGTCTCAGAGTGACCAAATAATGGTGCAACACAGCGGGGCTTAATATAAATCCGGCCACAATACAGGCGCAATGAGATCCTGTCCAACTGTAGCACTTGAGGTGTTATTATAGTTTACTCCACACTCCACTGCACCTCGTAGTGGAAGAAGCTGGAAATAGGACGTTTACAAGAATGGCTAAAGAAGGAATAGGAGAAGGAAAATGTATCAGTCATAGAGACCATGAAGCAGTGGCCAATAAGCTTCCCCTGTGTTCACATCATACTCAGCAACAAGAAAGACTGGAGCAACGAATCTAGAATCTATACGCTCAGTCCTCATACCATTAAATGGTACACCGATGTTTCAAGAACTGAGGAAGGAATGGGTGCAGGAGTGTTTGGGCCCGGCACCTATCTATTCGAATCCATGGTCAATTACACAATCATCTAACAAGTCAAAATCTGCGCTATTGACAGATGTGCCAAACTCCATTTTGAAAAACGCTACAACAGACGCGACAAAGCAATAATGTCAAATAGCCAAGCCGCTATCAAGGCAATCGGAGCTCAAGTCATCAAATCTAGGATTGTCTGGGAATGCCTAGATAAACTTAATAGACTGGGAGAAGGAAACAATGTCACCATCTACTGGGTACCAGGACACCTGGTGATAGAAGGTAACGAAGAGGCAGACAAACTTAATAGAAAAGGCGCTGCTATACTCTTCGTGGGTCGTGAACTATTCTGCGGCATGGGGGAGTATACCACAAAGGAAGAACTCCGATTACTGGAGAAGACAAACAGGACCAAGTCCTGGACAATAATTCAGAGTATAAGACAGGCGAAGAAACTGCTGAGTAATTACAACCTGAAGAGATTCAAAGCATTAATTTACTATAGGTGGCGCTAAGACTCGGGGTGAACCTGGGCCTGATTCTCGCAACCATTTGTTTGTGCGTGTTATTTTTTTGCACGAATGGAAGGGAAATGAAAGAATTCATTAGCCGGAACAAAAACAAGCTCCGCATCCTGACTATGTTCCTTTTCTGGGCATTGTATACTGAAGGGCCATCTCAGGGAGCCGGGTCTGCATATTTTACAATGAGTCCAGTGAAACCCCAGAACACATATTGGCTGAATGTGCGGCATTAACACAGAAAAGGTTCAAGTGCTTGGTTAAACATCAACTTACAGTAGAGAATCTATCACTTATTGCACCCAGTCTCCTGCTGCGATTTCTCCGTGTGAGCTAACCGATTCCAATAGCAATTATGACGAGAGAGATATTCCTTCGTCTAGGACTTATAGGGTGCGCAATAGACCTTAAGGTCGCGGTGCATCTCACCCTTCAATAATAATAATAATAATAATATTAATTCGTCATAACAAGATTTCAAGTGCAGACTTGGTAGTGCAAAACTTTCTACCTGGTTCTAAATTTGGTAATTGGAACTTGCTCCGAAAAGTTTCCTATAGCAATACTTACATGTATATTATACTAGCCGTAACCGGTGCGCTTCGCTCCACCTATCTTTTCAAAATTTAGTAGTTATTTTTCTTTCTGTCTACCTGTCGGTATGTCTATCTGTCTGTCTGTCTGTTTGTCTGTCTGTTTGTCTGTCTGTCTGTCTATCTATCTGTCTATCTGCCTGTCTGTCTGTCTGTCTGTCTGTCTATATGTCTGTCTGTCTGTCTGTCTGTCTGTCTGTCTGTCTGTCTGTCTCTCTGTCTGTCTGTCTGTCTGGACTTTTATCCTATCATCTTCGATGGTATGCGCACAACAACTTACGAAAGATTCATCACAATCGGATGAGCGATGCGCTCTCGCATACGGTATGAACAAACATACAAACAACACACATTAATTTTTATATAATAGATGATTATCTGAAAAAATGTAAGTCTTAAAGTCTTACGTCATATAACCTGCTTACGAGTACTACATATCTGCAGGGGTATCTTATATACCTAGTCTTGCTGTCGAAAGTATTTCTCTATTGTTCATCCCTTCTTTTAACGCCCGTAAAAGTCTTTGCTTCTTATGAAGGTGCGATGAAAAACACTACCCTAAGATTCATCCAAACAACGGTCTAACTTCCAAAAGAATTATCATCGAAATCAGTTCAGTTGTTTGGAAGTAATGTACTTACGAATATGTACTTTTCAAGAAAATATTATTTCCATTATTTACAGGTACAGTCCTATTACGCGCTAGTAGATGGTAATGATAGCATTAGTCATTGCAGAGTGACGTAGGTATCTATATATATCTAGGCTTTTACGAGATCCGCGTAGGGGTATTGTATCGCGCCCATTCTAGGAACAAATACATCCTCATTATCGCCATTGAAATGGGAAAAGGTATAGGAACCAGTGTGTTTGTTTAATAGTCTGTCATTTCAGTTCTTTGTAATTGTTTATTTGTTATTTATTCATAAACTTCTACACAAATACTTTCTTGAAAACTTCTATAAAATAAATCATAACAACACGATCAAGATACATATTTTAGTTTGCGAAGAGGAAGTATCTATGGAAGCCTACACCTTTAATTTATTATTTATCTCCAAATTATTTTTCTTTTAATTTCCCAACAAAACTCTGTAGATATCCAGTTGTATTCTCTCTAACAACTGGAGCAGTAAAAGATGATATCAATAAATTTGCATTCGATATTATTTCACACACCTACCTGCAAATATTTGCTTGAATTCACTTTGCCCTGAAGAAAATTTATTATGCGCCACTTGTTAAATTTATGGAATTAATCTAAAACAATCTTCTCGGAGAAGTGTTGCCCCAAATGAGTTATTATTTATAATTCAACTTTACCTTGGATTTTACTCATCTGCCCGTTATCTCTTGGTAACTTTCCTATCTTCTACTTCTACAAGTTTTTGATGCAAATGGAAAAATTTACCAACAAGACGGTTAAGACTTTAAATCTTATTTGCAGAAGCTGAACCTTCTGTATATTTTGATATAAATAATTTCTTTAATTTAGAGAAATCCATGGAACTTCTTTAAATCAATTATAGCTATGGCATACATATATGTATGTATGTATATATGTGTACATAACATACCTATACTATATTCAGCAGCACTTAGTTTTGACAGCATAATCGTGGACGCAATTTTTTTTTTCTTTTTCCTCAACCGTGGCCATGGTCGGACGCAGCTGAGGGCGTTTTTTTTTTTATGCATTTATATGTTTTCTTTTTTAAAGTACCCACACCTAGCCACATGCATATGTATGTACAGGGGTGGCAAGCTAATTGTGCTAATCATTGAAATTTTTCTTTCTGGCGACAAAATGCATTAAAAAAGTTCATTAACGCATTCCAAATACAAATATTTAGTTTTATTTGAACACATTATTATATTTTACGAAAAATAAAAAACAAAAATAGAAAATGTAACTATAATTTTGAGAAAAAAAAAACAAGGATCAAGATCAATGCTTTATGTTCGTGTTATTATGTGAGGCAGCTGCTCTCTAAAATAATACTTAGAAAGTCTTAAAAATAGTGACAACAAATTAAAAGTAATTTAAATCTGATTTCGGCTATTCAGATTTACTTAATATTTGGTTGGGTATCCTTTCTGAACAATAACACCAGCATATCTCCTACTTAATGACGCCATTAGGTCAGCACAGACTTCAGGAGGAATTTTGCCCCATTCTTCGCGAAAAGTAGTCCATAACATGTTTGCCGTTGTTGGTTTTAATGCCATTATATGTCGTTTGACGATGACCCATACATTTTCTATTGGATTGATATCCGGGCTTTGTGCGGCCAAGTCAGAACGGTAATATCGTTTGCATCAAACCACTCCGTAACTGTGCGGGACGTATGGCATGGGGCATTGTCTTGCTGAAACACAATTTGCCGATGTGTTGCAAGTGGAAAATCATCATAGAAATGTACCAAATTGTTGGACAATATCCTCCGGTGCATAAGCCCATCCATTTTTCGTTTAACTTGGACTATTGGCCCAATAGTATTCGCGGTAAAGCAGCTCCATAACATCACGCTGCCACCTCCATACTTAACCGACTTCGTAGTGTACTTTGGGTCCAAATCCTTGTTGTGAGGATGTCGTACGTAGATTCTGCCACCGGTTCCATACAGATTAAATTTGGATTCATCACTCCAGATGACAGAATTCCAGAGAAACTGACTATTGAAGATATGGTATTTTCCGAAATCCAGCCGTTGTCTTCGATTAGACTATGAAACCTTCGGTTTTTTGAGACTCTGCCATCCTCGAAGATTATTTTGCAAAAGGCGAGCTCTAACAGTCCTAGCTGATATATTCGCACAGCAATTTTGGTGCATTTGAACTCTTATTTGCATTGAAGAGGCGAAGGGGTGCCTAAGGGTATGTCTGACTATCGGACTATTCTCATGTTTTGAGATCTTTTTTGACCTGGATTGTTTCTGATTTGCAAAAATCCCACGTTAATGGTAATGCTTAAGTGCATTCTGTACTTTTTTTTAGTGAAAAGCAGATTAATCTTGCAATTTCGGATATGTTCTGCTCTTTTTGTAGCAAATTCGGAATCTGATTTCATTCTGCCTTCATTGAACACTTTTTTTTCCATATCTATTCTCAAATCTTAAAAAAACAATGAACAACTAAGGGAGATTTGAAAGAAAATAGCTCTGATCACAGAATTGAAATTTTGTCAGTAAAAACTTACTTGAATGCTTGGGTGTGCTAATTAAAATGCCACAGTAAAACACAAAAACTTACGGTAAATCTTATATAGAACGGAATCGTATTGCAAAACGATATATTTTTTTCTCGATTAAGTTTTGTCATTGATGTACGAATTAAACTCTTAAGCATTTGTTCGCTTATAAGTAAAAGAAATTGCAGAAAAAAACATAAGTTTGAATTTTCGTTGGGGTGTGCTAATTAGCTTGCCAGTGCTGTATATGTATTCTATGTTCGCATACAGGAACTTTTTTACTAAAAAAAAACAATTGCAAATAACAATTACCTAGATTTTACATTTATTAACTCCATTGCAGTAAGGCTTTCTTTAAGAATCACGCAAATTAAGTAAAATTAAAAAAATTTCACGAAATAACTTTCGTACTCAAGAACGAGCTCAGAAATAATAAACACCAAACGAAAAATGAATGGGAAAAGTTATCAATGAATGTATTTGTCTAGACAGCATGTCGGTTATGTTACATTTTTAAAACAAATCTAGAAATACCGTGTGTCGCATACATTTAAGTCATTATCGCCGATATTTATTTCAAAGCGATTATATGGGCCCGGCCGGGACTTAAGAGATTGGTTATTACAGTCAATATGTCGTTGTAGCCGATTTAAACTGTAATCGAATTCAAATAACCATTTCTATTATTATATTAAATTCTAATTATATTTCATTTACAGTGGACGTCTAATATAACGAATTATGTATAATGCACTTCTTCTTTTTTTTGCCGACTCCGAAAGGCGAGTTGAGAAGCTCATCTTGACAAATGATACTCTTTGAATGGTTGTTAGATATTCGAAAGAGGTGGCACCGTGAAAAAACTTTTAGGAGTTTGCTGGGATTGAACCCGGGCAGCATTGCGTAGCAGCGACTACACCAACACGGTGCTCACAGCCTCTCGTTAAATCTTTTCTTTGTCAATTTTTTTCTACCTTATAATACCAGAATATGAAGTACAAACATACTGTGAGTTTTACAATGAAATCTATGTATAAGAAAAACCAAATCAACTCAGAAGTTTTATTGTATGTATTAAAACTAACATTTCGGAAAAATGTCTTTGATTTGAGTTTGCTTTCTGGTTCCCTCCAAGCTCTTCTGAACAGCCTTTAGTATTTCTCATAACAAAAGCGTTTTTTTCTATATCCACCTTTAAATAAAAATTCTCATCTAAGCTAAGATAGTAAGCTCATTCTTTATAAAGTCGCAATACTTAATACTACCTACATTAGTATGAATATGCTTCTCCTTGCTGGTATAAAAAAAAAAAATAAATAAATATTTGGCTTCAGCAGTCCTAGGTAGAACCGCAACCATTTGTGTGTGCGCGTTATATTTTTTGCACGAATGGAAGGGACCTACAGTTTTCTGCCGTCTCCGAACGGCGAGTTGGGAAGCTTTACATGACAAATGATACTCTTGAATGCTTATCAGGCATTCGACAGAGGTGGTACCGTGAAAAAACGTTTAGGTGTTTGCTGGGATTGAACCCGGACAGCATTAAATAGTAGTCCAACGCACTGACGACTACACCACGGTGCTTACAGCCTTTCGTTAAATCTTTTCTTTGTTAATTTTTTTCTATCTAATAAAACCAGAATATAAAGCACATTATTTGAGATTTATAATAAAATCTATGTATAAGGAAAACAAAATTAATTCAGAAGTTTTATTGTATTAAAATTAACATTTCGAAAAAATGTCTTTGATTTGAGTTTGCTTTCCGGTTCCCTACAAACTCTTCTGAACAGCCTGTAGTACTTCTCATAACAAAAGCGTTTTTGAATGGTAAGTATTGTTCTGAACTGACAACTGGATGCATTTTTTATTGAAGCAATTCATTGCTTCCGATTATTTGATTTTTTCATCACTGCCCAGCTCAGTAAGGTTATTTTCGTCCTCGCTTCTACTCACTATTATATATGTATCACCTTCCTGATCATCTTCATCGTCGAAGTCAATACTGTTGCATTGAATGAGATCGGCAATAATTGTAAATGAAGACTAAAAAATATCACAAAAAGGGCTCGAAAAGCTTCGTTAAATCGAGCGTACAATTTTTGCATCATTCCCAATCCAGAACCATTAACCAGATTCAGATTCATTATATTGGAAATTCCTTATATCGTGTACTTATTCGTTAAACTTATAAAGTTTGCTTATCTCTTCATTGGTATCCAGAAAACATCTTAGAGTCGTGTTTCCAAAAAACTTACGCGTTCTTAAGCGGACTCCAAAGATCAAGTGGGTGTTTGAGTACGAGATATGGAGCGCATTTTCTACGAAAAGTAACATGACGAAATATGTTGCAAAATTCGATTTAAGAAGGGGTTTCAAGACTTACATAGTGTCGACTTACCGAGTGTAAAATGTACGGAAACTAAAGTCACGGGTCTAAGATTTGAGAAATTCGACTTAAGGATGTTCGACTTATGGAAGTTTAGCTCTAGTAAAATAGATGGGACATAACATACATAATGTACATAGTGTGTATACAAATTTCGAACTACAAAATACTTACCGCCGAAATGATTTTTAGTTCAACGCCTTCGTGAAGAAGCGAAAATGCCCTTTTGGGTGAGAGAATAATCCACAGCAGTATTAAGAGTCTCCATTGCATTTGGAGAAACTTACTGTTTGGTCTGGATTTTGGTCAAGCGGGGTCATTGAGCCATACATCTTCCAAATTGAGAATGACCAGACGGTGATTGTTGATGGCGATCGGTATCGGTACATGATAACTGACTTTTTTGTGGCCTTAATTGGATGACATAGCCCTGGAAGACATGCGATTCCAACAAGACGGCGCAACATGCCATACATTTTCAAAAGTGGTCTTAAGAACTTAGTAAAAAATTACAGACCGATTTCTAAACTGTATCGGGACTCCCATAAGGAAGTCATTTAGGCCCCCTCCTCTTTATCATTCTCTCTAATGATTTACCGTCTGTATTAGCACACTGCAGCTGTTTGATGTACGATGACGATGTAAATATTTTCACTGCAATTTTTTCACTTATAGATTTGCTTATTGCTACAGTTGGATATTAATAACTTTCTGAAATGGTGCAATTACAATCATCTAGAATTGAACTTTTCAAACTGCAAAATTTTTAGTGGAACTAGGTCGCCATCACTCATTAATTTTCAATACAAATTCTACGATGTAAATCTTCTCAGAGTAAAAGCTATTAAGGATCTTGGTGTACTTTTTGACCCAAAACTTGACTTTATATCCCACATGGATTATATTGTCTCCTTGCTAGGCTTTCTAAAATGGAACTCCAACGACTTTAAAGATGCTTATACTTTAAAGACCTTATTCATGTCTTTAGTTTTGCCTGTTTTTGAATACTGTTGTGTTGTTTGGTTGCCATTTTATGAAAACAATATTTTGAGAATAGAAAGGGTTCAAAAAAGATTCACGCGTTATGACTTACGAAAGCTAAACTGGGTTGGATCTCTACCAGATTATAAATCAAGATGTGCTCTTATCGATATTATAAAGACGCTTAAATGCCGTAGACAAGCCCAGTGTATTTTGTTTGTTAAAGATATTGATTAGCTTTCTCTAATGTCATTATATGTTCCGATGCGAATATTGCGCAACAGAAATGAATTATTTTATATTGCTACCCATAGAAGGGTTGATTGAACCAATAACGCGGTCTCTAAATCTTTTTAACTCAGTGTGCAATGAAATCGACCTATGCATGGAAAGAGACGGTTTCAAGAAAAAAGTACTTCAACTATGTGTGTAATAATTGAAATGTTTTTGTAAATGTCTGTTTTCAAAAATGTACTTCAACTATGTATGTAATAAAATTGTTTTTTGTAAATTTTTGTGATCAGCAGATCTTTGTAATCAATTGATGAAATAAAAAAAAAAATAAATAAATACATCGGGCGTTCCATTGCCAGCAGTAAAGGTTTTCGTCATATCGCACACACAACTGTTTTTATTCAATTTAAAAGCTAAGATACGATTAATGGAAAACCCTATATTTAAAGAAATATACAGTTCGCATATTGGGTTCACTTCTTATCCTGGGCTGATCATGGTCAAATGACCGAAACGCTTGTGGTTGGTGACTTATTTACGTCCCTTTAAGTTACAGTTAAAATACACCTACAGGCGTACATATACACTTATGGCTATTCCCTGAAGCATCATTCTTATAATTAAATGGACTCTTCAACTGAATCGATGCCTTACACTTAGGTACCTATTAACAGGAATTTCGCATTTGTCACATATTCATATGCACATATAGGTATGTATTATACACATGTACGTACATACAAAAATGTATAACATAGTAATCTTCTCATTAGTAAAGCAACGCACATTTGGTAACACGTTCCGCAGCTATATCTTTTGCTACGCCGCCTACGAGAATGTATCCATTTTAAATGATTCAATTATTATTCACATTAATTAACGTTAACATTGATACTTCAAGAGCCGATTGACTTCATTACCATCGTCTTAAACCGTTTGTTTATTTTTTAAATTAAATAAAATGAGGCCAGGTGACGATGATTCCAACAAATATTTCAATATTTCCGCCAGAGTACCTAGCTATCTCTATTCTTTAAACAAAATTCTCACACCTCCCCTCCCACACACGTTCTTTACTTTTTGACATTCACATGAGTGCGACTGAATGAGTGTTCTCTGAGGCAAAATAACTCAATTCAATTTAGGTAGGTATGTACACATATACTTATGTGTACGTGCGTATTGTTAGCTTGGCTTATTGACAACTTTGTCTATCAGCAAACATGCAGCAACGCTTCATGGAATCAATCATAAAAAAAAAAACAAAAAAAAAAAATCCAAATAAAATTGTCAATTCGTTCGTTTTTATTAGATATCTGTTAATGAAATCTGAAAGTGTTTTCACCTGAATTTGTTTTGGTTTTTTGTCGAGAATATACTTCGCTGCGCATGAAGTGCTTTCAATATTTTTCATCTATGTACTCTGGTCGTGCCAAATTAAATTATTAAATTTTTTTTCTTTCGCTATAAAGAAATGCAACCAGATACGCTCTTTTGTCCTGTGAAACAAAAAAATTATAAATGGAAGCCACCACTTACGATACGAGTATGTCGTGTCCGTGTGTGTACATGAGAGCACGGAACAGGGTCAGTTGTTAAACAAAAATGCTTTTATTATGGTGCACTTAAAATCGTCGGAACGGAAAGTGGAAGCTGTTTTGGACGGTTTGTGCTGTACCCTATGAAAAGGCTATGGCTTTGGCATTTCGTTCGTTGTTTCCTTTAGCCCCTTTTTTATGATAGTGCAACGCCAACGTGTCTCAAACACGAGCAGGCAATAAAGTCAACGAGAAAGTGTGTATGTATTATGAGATTATCTGTTAAAAAAATGACAATGAAATGAACTACGCACGATGCCCGGGTTCAATCCCAGCAAAAACACCTAAAAGTTTTTTCACGGTGCCACCTCTTTCGAATGTCTGACAAGCAGTCAAAGAGTATCATTTGTCATGAGAAGCTTCTCAACTCGCCGTTCGGAGTCGGCAAAAAAACTGTAGGTCCCTTCCATTTCGTGGAAAAAATAACACGCACACACAAATGGTTGCGAGAAGCTAGGCTTGGTTCTGTATAGGACTGCTGACGGCGTATATTTATTTTTTATACTACATAATGCTTTCCGGGTTCAATACCAGCCAACACCCAACCATTTTTTTTTTCCACGGTGCCACTCCTTCCCGAATCGGCTGAAAACCACTCAAGAGTATCCATTTGTCGTAAAGAGCAGTTTGGAGATGGCAAAAACTGTAGGTCCCTTCCATTAGAGCAAACAATTTAATTATTTCAAACAAAATTTCTGGGTTTTTATTATTTTTACTAATTAACTATTTTATTATAGTATCGTTTAGGTAAACGACGAAAAAACTCATTCTGCGAGGCCCTACTCGAACCGCGTGTTTTTTTTTTTTATTTTATTCACAATTCATTTTGTTTTTAATAAAATAAAATCAAGTCTACCCTATGGTATTAAGAAGACCGCAGTATAAATGTTAACTGAATGTAATGAAACCAACAATTTGCCTGACCACATTTAAGCTGATTGTATTTGCCGAAGTAAAGCTGCGGTTTACATAAAGCTTAAGGCATCGGGACAATTTAAAATGTTTGATTGGAAAGTAAGCTTATTTCCTACGAGTACATGTACATGTACATACTGTCAAATTTATGCTTTAACTCTTTGAGGGGCATAGTACCTACTTAAAATCACAAGGAATTATAGGTTTTTTGTGGAGTAATTAGTTTATTTACTCCATTTAATTAAAAAAAGACAAAAAACATAAAAAAGTATCCTTACAGGATACAGAGCAAGGACGTGATACAAAAACCATACCACTGCGCACAATATGTGTATTTAAACTATGAAACTCATTGAAGCAGGATTTTGTCTTACTAAGACAAAGTCGAACATTACAAGATCCACTCCATCCTTTTTTGTTGTCCCGTCTTGCTGCAGTGTGCACATCTTGATTTCTTGACCAACTACGAGCTGTCCCACTCTTCCATTGGATGCAAAAGGGGTCCCTGGCAAAAAAAGGGGTCCCATATATATATAAAATTAAGGAATAAGACGGGTAGGATAAGTATTATTTTATTATTTTTTTTTTGTATACATATTTGTCCAGTTGCCTAAAAAAAAAAAAATATAAAATATATAAAGCTTATGCATAACAACTCATAAAACAAAAAAATCAGTTCATTTAAAAAAAAGCAATTCATTTAAAAATAAAGTAACATAAACAAAAGAAACAAGAAAAGTATTTAGAGAAAAAGTTGTGATTATTAGTTTTTGTACTTGTAATCCAGTTGCGCATGATAACAAAACAGAGAATAACACACAAAGTGACTGCGCACTATATGAGGATACGAGAAATTTAAATGCGATGAAGTATGACAAACGAAACGCACCAACTATTTGAATCTGTCTGTTTACAAGGAAAATTTACATTTTGGCGTTGGCAAAAAAATACATAGATAGAAATCCGGTTAATGCACAAGGGTGATTGCTGTCGGTGACTTTGTCTACTCAAAGAAGTGAAGAAATTTCGGTTAAATCGTTTCTCAATTTACAGAAAGGGTCCGAAAAGGATCCCTTTTTTCAAAAAGGGTCCAATTTCGATGTTTTTCAAAAAGGCGGGTCCTGGGGTCCGTGTCATCAAAAAAGAGTCCATTTAACCCCAAAGGGTCCCAAAGGTAACCCTGGTAGGAAGCATACCGATGAGCATTAAAGTCTAGAAAAAATTGTAGATAAGTGGTATATTTTTGATGGCCTTGAAAGAGTTAAACATTCACTTTGTCAACTTGTATAGTAGTGTTTTTTTTCTGTCGGTGCGGACACGCCCTTACTCAGACTCGACAACTGGTCCATTCCATCCTACTTTTGGACTTTCTTCTCTAGGGATAGAGAACCCCACTTCAGTGACGAGGAGTATAGGTCAACAGCAGTCAGCACGTCAATACCGAAAGTCTGCAATCAAATCTGGACAAAGGCAGCACATTCAGATAGAAAATATTCCGCAGTGCGTGTGCGTTGTATAGTATGTAACTATGTACATCGGATCCCGAGCTTTGCCATAACTTATTTTACAATAACGCAAGTTAAAATATCTGGTGTGAAATGGTCTCAGCTGTTTTTAAACTATAATAGCTTAGTGGCGCTAGAGTAGAGAGACTAGAGGTGGATGGACCAACTGTTCGACAAGATAGCTGATTGGACAGAGTGAAAGTGTGTTGAAGTAATATTTTACCACTTACGGGGAGTTTTAACAAATACGTCACAGAATGGGAAAAATAAGAAGCTTAGCATGCTGTGATGCAAGCGAAACGTTTTTTAAATCCACTAGATGTCTTAAAGAGAGTTTGGAATTGCGGCTGTATAAAATGTTACCCTAATGAAAAATGGGCTCACTCACTCCAAGTATTTCACAGAAAAATAACTCTGAATAATGAGACACATTTCCATCTTCAAGGCTTTGTTAATAAGAAGAATTGCTATACATTTGGGGCTCAGAAAATCCAAGAATGATTGTCGAGAAGCCAAAGCCTCTTTATGTACAACGTGTCGCTATTTGAGGCGGGGTTTGTGAGTAAATACGGTGGAAAATTTTATCAAGATAGCCTGGATGTGCAATAGAGGTCTTGGAGGTCTGGTTTTCATAATTAATAGCAACCCTTCTTTTATTGACCAAAATCAATTGATAAGTGGATGTTCCATGAACTAAACGAGGTGGAAACACTACCTGCTTAGAAATTTGTATACCGCCAAACGTAAGGCACCAAAATGAACCGATTCATCACCAAACTCGGGCTTCAGCCAGAAACGGTTACGGTGACAATCTGGTGGACATCGAAAGGACCATTCCACTTTTCATTTCTCCAACCACTGAAAACGAAAGATGCAGTCAAATATTGTGAGCAAATCGACATAGTGCATGTGAAAATGGCCGAAAAGCAGCCTTCGTAGACGAATAGGAATTGTTCGATTCTATTGCGTGACAATGCCAGACCCCATATCTCACATGTAACGAAATTTGAAATTCTTCCGCATCCACGGTACTCTCCTGCTGTTCATCCGACGGACTATCATCTTTACCGCAGTTTGGCGTCATTTTGCCGGCAGAAGGTATTCCGAAACCGACCAGAGGTCATTAAAACCTCCAAAAAGTTTATAGCGTCCAAAAAAAAAGACTTTCTTTATAAAAAGGAGTAAAAGGAATATTATTATTAATTCAAACAATCATAATTTCATGTATTACAGGTTTAATAACAAAAAGATTCTGATTTTCTTATATTTTATTTTTAATTTTTGTTGGAGGAATATTAGTCCATTTGGGTTAATTTCCTAGTCAGGGTTCATTTTATAATAGGCAGTAAAGCCCAAAATAACAAGTGTAAATATTTGAAAAGGAAATAATGCCCGAAAAAGGAAATATCACCCAAAACAATTAGGACAACATGAAATAACGCCCAAATAAAATTAAGAATTGCCCAAATGGCAATATTGTTGAGTAATTTCTACGGAGAATGTAGAATGTCATTGAAAAACGCAACTCACTCAAAGTTCGATGACAGATATTGCAAGCCTCTTCGCAGTTTTGAATAAACTGGACTTCACAATTAGTTTGATTGCTTTTTTTTTAAATTAAACAACAAGAACGATTGTACCAAACTAAATGATTCCCGCAGCGCGGCGCTCCATGTGGGCGTGTGACGCGAACGGTACGCGGCCGCGAGGCGCGCCGCGACGCTTACGGGCCACCCCCCCCCCTCCCGCGTTTTTTATTATTCACTAATTTGGGAACAACATACGCATTGGTTGCAAAGTTTTGTTTTTAATGGGTACTAGCTGTCCCGCCTGGCTTCGCCCGTGTACTAAAACAGTCTCGTTAACCATCAGGCAAAACGCAATTTTGTTTCTGCCTATGCCTGAAATACGGCAATACGAAAAACAAAAACAAAAAAAGAATCATAAAAGTCAGCCCAGGGGTTATCCAGTTGTAACGTCATCGAGTTTCACGCCGAAGGAATTGTGTATATGTTATAAAGAAGATATGCAGTTTCTTTATATCGCTGTTTCGCATGTTTCCGCATGCATATAAAGAAACTTAACATGTACGTATGTTATATGAATATATAACGCCGATATCTTTATCCCCATGTCAGATTACCGACGCGACGTCTTCCCAACCCTTGGATCTATGTCGTATCATATTTTATTTTTTATTGTTGACGGAAGAGTGGATATTTTTTATATATATTTTTTTAGATAATACGTGCACCTGATGTTTCGTAGTAAATATTTTACATATTCGTTCGTCAAGTCAATCCATCAATAAGCAAATGGTAGTCACGTGTTTTACGTGTTTCAGGTATCAATTCACTCAGAACGACACGATTGATTTATGAAATAAACGAACTTGTAACATGTCAGTTTCAAGTGTGTTGTTATGTTGCTATGAATGCTGAACAAAGCATTTTAACGTCACAGTGTCATTAGTACTGACAATGACAAATTTAAATTTAAATTAATTATGAAGCTTGTTTCGAAGTCGAACGAAAATAGTAATTCCTAAATGGTCTTTTAATAGAGATTTCTCGGTTCCTGATAATTGTATTTTCTTCCAGGTGTCAAAATAACGACGAACATTTTTACAGAGCAAGAATATGTGTAAGTTGATAAGATAACTGTGTGAATCATATTTACCAATAAAAGCTCAGTATAGTCAGAAGATTCAATAAGATAAGTAATTCGCTATTCATAAGTACTCGTTTATCCTTTTCGCGTGCTTTTAAGCGCCGCGTCGTACAAAATGATTTTGAATTCATAGCTATAACGCAGAATTGAATTGGGAGAACTGAAAGAAAGAAAAAGACAACATTATCATCCGTTAGGCCCACAACATTACCATGTTCTTTCAGCTTCTTCTTCGACATTTTCTTGTGGTGCAAATCATGCTTTCGTTGTATGCGCGGCAGATTTATTTATCTTATGTACCCACTTTCAGCCCCATTATTTGCTGTAGGTCAAAAAATATATTTTTGAAAATTTCATTGCACAAGTTATTTATAAGATGGACTGTTTTTTTTTTAACATAACCTAATTCGTTCGTTTCCACTTTCATACCGAATTGTATTGCAAGAGAAGCAAAATATGCGAGCGATATACATACACATACATATGTACATGCAAACATGTTGACGTTCTTTCACGTTGCATCGTAGTTCTTATTGCTATTTCACAGTTAGTATATGAAAATCGGTAATACCGATCGACTGAGCAATATCCGAACAATACCCAATTATAGAAAATCAGTTTAAAAGTCAAGTACCGTTGTACAACTTTTTAGGCAAAAACCGGGTATAGCATTTGATAGTATGTGTCTAAGCTAACCCAAATATGAAATTTTAACAATATCGTTGGAGCCGTTTTCGAGAAAATCCGCTTTTTATAAAATCGGTCCCGAATGAAGTGTAGGTACCTTAATTTTTGGGGCTAGAATGAAGATTCCAAATTGGCCTTGTGGTATAGTCCCACTGACCCCAGATATGAAGTTTTAAGCAAATCCGCTAAGCCGTTTAGGCTCCAGTGCGAGATACAGCCGTGTTTACAGAATAAGCGTTACTGCTTTATTATATAGTATGATAACTAGTAGTGCCGCTATAACGTTATAACTTTTTGGTAGGCCCTGAGGCAATTTTTGTTTGTGGGCCTCTTAATTAAAAATAAGTCATTTTATCTACATATGTGTCAAAAACAATCCCCGTGGTAGGAAAATATGCAATGCACCAATGTCAACTGTTTTTATTTTTAATATTTTGTATTTGAAAGTGAGAAAGAAATTTTTTTAGTGATTTTAAGCAAAAAATTTGTGCTAAAACGTTTCAGTGAAAGTTTTGTCAAGTGATTCAGAAAAAAAACACAAGCATTCGAAAGACTTAATTAATTTAAAAGCAAAACAATAATTATTTCTAAATAGGTACAGGATGGCTGATAAAACGTACTAATAAGAGAAAACGTAATAACTTTTGTTTTCTGTAATCAATCGGTTCCATTTTTTTTACAGATTGGCATTTAGATTTAACAAAAATGGAAAATTGGGACGATGACACTAGGATCTGGATAGTGCGTAGCTATCATACTTCGAAATCTGTCCGTCCAAAGGGATTTTAGGCGGACATTTGGCGGCATTCCTACGAAGCGATGTACTGTGATGAGGCTAGTTAACTCTTTTGTCGATCGTGGGACAGCCACAAGAGGGCCTTATCATCGAGATCCTCCAGTTAGTACACAGAATACGATTGCTGCTATAGCTTGTGCCATACAAACCAATCCTAGCATTTCCACCCGGAACTTATCCGCTGAAATGGGAATAAGCATACAATTCTGCCCTAAGATTTGAGCTTATTTTTCTACAAAGTTCAAACAACAAACAAATTGAACCCGGCAGACTTGCCGATTCGCTTGTCCGAAGATCATTCAAATAGTGGAAGAGGACGACAACATGTTAAACTTAATTTCTATGTCTGGCAAGCAAAATTGTCGAATATGGAGCCACTCAAACCCAGAGATACTTCATAAAATGGAACTGTATCCAGCTCACGAAGCTGCATTGTCGGGCCATACTCTTTTGAAGAAAATGGTCGCACTGTAAAGGTCAATGGAGACCGTTATTTAAAGATGTTGAAGGAGTTATTCTTCTCCGAGCTAAGCCGAAATAGCATTACTTTCAAATCTGTATGGTTTCAGCAAGATGGATGGTGCAACTTCACCATCAAAAACTCCACATTCTGTTGGCCGCTAAGTTCTCCCGACTTGACTGCATCTGTTCTTGTTTTTGTGGGGTTATTGTAAACTGGAAGTCTGAAAAACTAAACTCACAAATTTGAATGATTTAAATTTAAAGCAATCCATTCACGCAATAATTGTAGCAATTCCCGCTTCAACCCTACAGGCAAACAATTTTTTCATGATTTCGCACATGCGTCACCGAGGGCGGAGGCCATTTGATATCAGTTTGTAAAAAACGTAGTAAAAACAAATTATCTTCAAAATTTACATAAGAAATCAATTATGTGAATTGAACAAAATGTTATTAGAATTTCAATATTCATCAGCCATCCGTTAGATATAGTCGAAAAATTTGCCAAAGCAAATCACTGAAAGACTCTTATATAATGTAATAAGTATTAAATAAATAAATAATTGAATTTTAATTATTATGATTTGAAGGAAAACTGTGCTTTATAATTGAACAACATTCTTCACTGATTTTATGAAATTGTTTTTTGTTTTAATTACAATTGTTGCTCTTGTCTTATTTGACTTCTTTTAAATATTGTTTTCGTGTGGGCTCAGTGGGCACCCTAGAATCATGGGCCCTGAGGCACGTGCCTCACCAGCCTCCATATAAAAGCGGCACTGATACCTAGTAGCTAGCAGTTTCATCATGCAGTAATTGATGCGCCCCGACCGTTTAGAAATTATTAAAAAAGAATACCAAAATGAGAACATCGATATTGAAGAAATGTGGTTCCAACAAGATGACGTAACGTGCCATACACCCACTGCTCGATTTGCTTGAAGGATAAGTTTGGCGATTGAATTATGTATCGCACGACAAGAATTTGTATAAATTGGCCGCCGCGGTCATGTGACCTTGTTCCAAACATAAATTCATTCAAAAACTAAATTGATGTGTCAAACCATTGTTATTTTTATTTACAATTAAAATCCTTTCATTCATGAAGAAAGGCGTTTTACTAAATCAAATATACATTTATTCACGCCCGGGTTTCCATTCAAAAAACGCTTTGTAATCTTTGGGATATTTGTGGACTAAAATAAATTTGTTATAAAAACAGAAATTTGTAAAAAAAAGTTTGCATTTGGATATTATAGAGGTGTGTTCCCTTTTAATTCACCCATTTTTAAAGCTAACATACGCATCTTATACGTGTATTCGTACCATAACAGTCCGTCCTTGTTAGAACATACATACATACATATATGTTTATGTATACATACTTGCCGATAATTAGTTACATTATTCGCCCATAACCTTAGCTATAAAATTAAATACATACTCAAAGTTACGCAAATGTATTCTAAATCAAAGTGCACCCCACCACTTGTGTAATCGAAAACGCTAAAGCAAATTAGAATCCATTACAGGTGGCCTCGCAGTCGCTGTATCAATTAATTTTATTAGCCACCTCTTAAAGAAAAGGGATTTGTCCAGAGAATACAAAAGAAATAACAATGCCCATCACACCGGGATAATAAATGGTGTAATAATTTCTACCTATATAGAAGATAGGAGCAAATTCCTTTTTTAATTCCATCGGCTATTCAGAGGACACGAAGAGGAAACAGAAAAATAAAAGAAGAAAATACGTTTTCAATTTTATTATCTAAGCAGGTGTGATCATTCATTCGCTTTTTCATTATATTCAATTTAATAAAAATTTAAATGAAACTAGAATAATGGGAATGGTATATAATCTGTCCCCATTTCATGTTTGAATAAATCACACACTGCGTGGGATGTTGTACAAGTTAAACGTGCTGTACAAGACACCCTTCAGTAATAATAATATTGATAACGGGCTCTAAAGAGATATAAGGGCGGGTCGGTAGTCAGCCTAGTAGTAAATATTTTTGTAATGCTACCAAGCCAACAACATATTTTAAAAGGGTAACGGTTCTTCTGTCTGTGTGTAAAAAATACTACCATACAGCTACAACTATTTACAGCATTAAAAAAAATCATCATTTGCTTAATGTTGTCAGCAGTGGAGGACACGCGTAACTACACGGAAGAGGCACAAGTTGAAGCATTAACAAAAATATAGATAGGTGGCCTATATCCTAAACCTAGTAAGGAATTTGAGATCCCTAGAGGCACTCTATTAGACCGCCCACCACATCCATTGCAGACTTGTCGAAAGCCAAGGAAAATGAGACCTGAGACCGTTCTGAGTGCAGCTGAACAGCAAACTCTTCCCAATTGGTTAATTGATCTTGCAAAATGCGTATTTCCACAGAAACCAACGTACCTGTTGGATTCGATGCAAAAAATTATCCACGACACAAAATGGAAGACACATTTTAAAGATGGCCCCCGGCAAATCTTGGCATTATAGTTTCTTTAACCCTAGAAAGATAACCATATTTCAAATCACACTAAAGATAACCATACGTCAATTCGACGTGCGTATGTTTAAAAGCACATATTTTGTATTGTGTATATAATATGTTGTTTAAAATGGTAATGTATTACTTTACATATCATTGTGCTATGGAATAATGAAAAGTAAGCTCTTTTGGTCGACTGAGTTCGCAGAAACTGCGAGCGCAGTGACGCCATGTATGCGCGAATTACACTGAATTTTAAAAATTGACTACGTCGATTCGACGTAGGTTATCTATCTAGGGTTAAGCGCCATCCCGAATTGTCCCTAAGAACAGCTGAAGGACTTTCAGAAGGACGAGCGATCGCCACAGAAGAGTCGGAGTCGGAGTAAAAGAGAGATTCTTCCATGGAGATGAAACGTCTCTCTGCCTATCTCCAAGAGCAGGGTTTGATTTGGCTTCTAAGCGGTGGAATAACTTGTATAAGATCACTAAAGGAAACGACAAAGAGACAATAACTGTATTGCTGTTTTTCAGTGCTGATGGGCACACATTACCACCTATGGTATTTCCTTATGTGCGTCCTCCTCAGGTCTTTATTAAAAGTATGACATCTTTATTACACAGATTCGCGCATGAATATATATACGAACATTACTTTCTTTTAACCATTCTTTTTATATAAGAAAGTTTATTTCTTATATCCATTATTTTCATATAAAAAAACACTGATATAAAAAAGAAAGACACCTAGTTCACAAAAACCTAGAAAATCTGGAAGTAATTGGAGAGGATTGTTTATGTTGTACTCCGATAACAACTGCTTTCCTTATTTTGACACCACGAAGTTAAGCCAACATTTTCATATCAATTCCATTACGGGTTGTGTATTTTGTATGCATTCCTGTTATAGCTGAAAATTTTTCTAAACATTTTAGAAAAAATATGTGTGAGCCTCAGCCGCATAAGCTCACGGGGGAAGTGAATACTTATTCAATCCAAATCTGTTGTGTATGTGTAATGTGTAAGAGAAGAAGAAATTTGTCTAGTACAATCGATAGAAAATGTGTAACAAAATTTAGTAAATATGAATGTAAACTTGACTATATTTTTGTAATACAAATTATAAAAGGAACAGCTATTCATAATTTCATTGTAAAATAGAATTTGTTAATTACTCGACGGGTCCAGTTTTTTTAGTTTTTCTTTTGGTAAATTGTCAATATGAATCATTTTGGTCAGTTAAAAAGTTTCTAATAACTTAACTCCAACGCCACCTAGCGGGCGGTTTTTTCACCTAAGTCATTCCTTAAGTCCCAGGCTATCTCTTTGTCAAATTACATTACAATTGGTTTAGCGGTTTAGGTGTGAAAGGGTTTTGTTAATAAGTTGACTCCAGCGCCCCCTAGCGAGCGGATTTTCCACCTAAGTCCTTCCTTAGGTCCCAGACTATCTCCTTACCAAATTATATTACAAATGGTTCAGCGGTTTAGACGTGAAAAGGTAGACAGGCAAACAGACAGACGGACAGACAGACAGACGGACAGACGGACGGACAGACAGACAGACATGCAGATAGACAGACAGCTGATGTATACATATTTCCCCGGTATGGAATAATTTCTTCGTTATCGAAACACATTTATCGAAATTTATCGTAACGCATTTATCGTAACTCGATTTCAATACGTCGCTAAAGAAGTATTCACTTCAAAAACTGTCGCTCAGAGATTAAACAAGAGTGCCGTGGGGAATCAATTGGGCAGATCTGTTTGAGGAGGCAAATCTTATTTTTTCAAAGATAATAAGCAGGTTGATGTAATAAAAGAATGTCCGAGAAAAGGCTAAGAGTTCGAAACTGTAGTAGGTGATCAAAGGTCATATTATATAGTTGCCTGGAATATCGCCAAACTCGATCAAATTTACGTAATCCAAATACATATCGAACAATGCAGTTAAAGACGATATTAAGTTTCCTACTAAATATTTACAAAGCTACAAATTGAATAAATTTCACAACCATACATAAGGACTGGAACTGCTAGAGTTTTCGCTAGTAAGACTCGCGTTTTGAAGGGCGTGAAGGAGTGGGTAGCCCAAAGTGTCATAATATTCTGTTAGTTTGGTTGGTTTCAAACTGATGTTTGTCGGGACTTTTCTAAACTCGTCGGGATGGCGGGATAAGGCTTCGAATGACGGTGACATGTCCCGACGTATCGGGACGAATGGCACCTCTACTTTAGTATCAACATTTTTTAAATGAAACAAAAAATCTTAGCACTACGAATGTAGAATCGGCCGATTGTATCTATTATCTGAAAATGTAACTCGAAATAGAACAGTAGAAAGTGCACTTTATTTTTTTTTATGTAGTTTCATTTTTAATCGTGTCTAAATTAAACTTGCTTTCAATGGATACCTGTACACTGAGAAAAAAACTAAACCCATTCGTGTTTAACCCTTTACTGCATGATTTTTTTTTTTGTTTGAAACACATTTTTTTTAGATGTATTTCATTGCAGTGATTTCAAAAATGGCCAAATTTTTGAAAAATATTGAGCTATATCTATAGATTTCGTAAAACTTAAAAGGCCATTATCTTTGCAATTGTCTCTTTTCTGAACTTAAAATTTTAACAAATTGAAAATATAGCAATATTTTCACAGAATAGCAATAAAAGTTTTGTGCTTACATTCTGTAATTTACTAAAAATAATCACAAAATAAAATACTTAAAATAGCAAAAATGCACACACATGCACACACGTTGCCCCCGCAACGAATTTTTGAAAAATAACCGTATTTTTAATCATAATAATTCTGATAATGGAGGTTATCATATTCAACGTAAATTTTATAAACAGATGCTTATTTGAATCAAAATGATTTCTATTTCAGACTAACAGAATCAAAATTAAGAAAATTAAATAGAAATAGAATAGAAAATATTAAAATTTCTTAAATAGGTATCTTTTTAATTCAAAGGGAATTCTATTTGGGAAAAATAAATAGAAACTTTAAATTAAAATCTGTAATGCTTTTAAAATATACATACATACATATGTATATGCTTACATGTAATATATATTTTTTTATTATTATTATTATTATTAATTAAAAGCTAGGCTAGTAATTGAAATTACTAGTTAGCTGGATAGCCAGAGCAACGGAGGCCTTCGGCTAATAGATAGATAGATAGATCTTATTTTCGTAATAAGTATAAGTACACTGGAGTTGTCCGCACAATTTACACAGAGATTCGATATTGTTTTATCTTTCTACTGAAGTATTATCTAATAATTTAATAAGAAGGAAACTACGAAAAACACCTTCCATTTGAGAAAAAAAAAATAAAAAATAAAAAAAAGAATTTATAAAAAATTAAATAAAAAATATAGATATAAATATACGTACATACATGTGTATATACATATGTATGAAGATAAATCGTAGACAGGTAGTAAAATAAATAGAATAAATGTATGTATTAACAAATAAATAAATAAATAAATAATATGCAAAACAATAAATAAATCATTTAGTAATAATAATAACAAATAAATAAATAAATTAATGAATATATAAATATATACATTTACATAAATAAATAAATAAATAATACGAAAAACACAATTTATAAATTATGTAAAAATAAATAAGAAAAAAAATAAATAAATAAATAAATATATACATCTACATTAATAAATAAATAAATAATATGGAACAAATAAATAGATAAATAAATAAATAAATAAATAAATATATACAATTTAACTTTAACAGAAAATAAATAGATTAATATATAAATAAATAATTAGCAACATAAATTACAAAATTAAATAAATAAATAAATAAATAAAACACTAAACAAAGATATATAAATAAATATAAGACTATTAACGTTATTCTAGTAGAAAAATACAGAAACATGTTTAAACATTAAGCTGGTTTATAAGATGATTCGATGCAAAAAATTATCCACGACACAAAATGGAAGACACATTTTAAAGATGGCCCCCGGCAAATCTTGGCATTATAGTTTCTTTAACCCTAGAAAGATAACCATATTTCAAATCACACTAAAGATAACCATACGTCAATTCGACGTGCGTATGTTTAAAAGCACATATTTTGTATTGTGTATATAATATGTTGTTTAAAATGGTAATGTATTACTTTACATATCATTGTGCTATGGAATAATGAAAAGTAAGCTCTTTTGGTCGACTGAGTTCGCAGAAACTGCGAGCGCAGTGACGCCATGTATGCGCGAATTACACTGAATTTTAAAAATTGACTACGTCGATTCGACGTAGGTTATCTATCTAGGGTTAAGCGCCATCCCGAATTGTCCCTAAGAACAGCTGAAGGACTTTCAGAAGGACGAGCGATCGCCACAGAAGAGTCGGAGTCGGAGTAAAAGAGAGATTCTTCCATGGAGATGAAACGTCTCTCTGCCTATCTCCAAGAGCAGGGTTTGATTTGGCTTCTAAGCGGTGGAATAACTTGTATAAGATCACTAAAGGAAACGACAAAGAGACAATAACTGTATTGCTGTTTTTCAGTGCTGATGGGCACACATTACCACCTATGGTATTTCCTTATGTGCGTCCTCCTCAGGTCTTTATTAAAAGTATGACATCTTTATTACACAGATTCGCGCATGAATATATATACGAACATTACTTTCTTTTAACCATTCTTTTTATATAAGAAAGTTTATTTCTTATATCCATTATTTTCATATAAAAAAACACTGATATAAAAAAGAAAGACACCTAGTTCACAAAAACCTAGAAAATCTGGAAGTAATTGGAGAGGATTGTTTATGTTGTACTCCGATAACAACTGCTTTCCTTATTTTGACACCACGAAGTTAAGCCAACATTTTCATATCAATTCCATTACGGGTTGTGTATTTTGTATGCATTCCTGTTATAGCTGAAAATTTTTCTAAACATTTTAGAAAAAATATGTGTGAGCCTCAGCCGCATAAGCTCACGGGGGAAGTGAATACTTATTCAATCCAAATCTGTTGTGTATGTGTAATGTGTAAGAGAAGAAGAAATTTGTCTAGTACAATCGATAGAAAATGTGTAACAAAATTTAGTAAATATGAATGTAAACTTGACTATATTTTTGTAATACAAATTATAAAAGGAACAGCTATTCATAATTTCATTGTAAAATAGAATTTGTTAATTACTCGACGGGTCCAGTTTTTTTAGTTTTTCTTTTGGTAAATTGTCAATATGAATCATTTTGGTCAGTTAAAAAGTTTCTAATAACTTAACTCCAACGCCACCTAGCGGGCGGTTTTTTCACCTAAGTCATTCCTTAAGTCCCAGGCTATCTCTTTGTCAAATTACATTACAATTGGTTTAGCGGTTTAGGTGTGAAAGGGTTTTGTTAATAAGTTGACTCCAGCGCCCCCTAGCGAGCGGATTTTCCACCTAAGTCCTTCCTTAGGTCCCAGACTATCTCCTTACCAAATTATATTACAAATGGTTCAGCGGTTTAGACGTGAAAAGGTAGACAGGCAAACAGACAGACGGACAGACAGACAGACGGACAGACGGACGGACAGACAGACAGACATGCAGATAGACAGACAGCTGATGTATACATATTTCCCCGGTATGGAATAATTTCTTCGTTATCGAAACACATTTATCGAAATTTATCGTAACGCATTTATCGTAACTCGATTTCAATACGTCGCTAAAGAAGTATTCACTTCAAAAACTGTCGCTCAGAGATTAAACAAGAGTGCCGTGGGGAATCAATTGGGCAGATCTGTTTGAGGAGGCAAATCTTATTTTTTCAAAGATAATAAGCAGGTTGATGTAATAAAAGAATGTCCGAGAAAAGGCTAAGAGTTCGAAACTGTAGTAGGTGATCAAAGGTCATATTATATAGTTGCCTGGAATATCGCCAAACTCGATCAAATTTACGTAATCCAAATACATATCGAACAATGCAGTTAAAGACGATATTAAGTTTCCTACTAAATATTTACAAAGCTACAAATTGAATAAATTTCACAACCATACATAAGGACTGGAACTGCTAGAGTTTTCGCTAGTAAGACTCGCGTTTTGAAGGGCGTGAAGGAGTGGGTAGCCCAAAGTGTCATAATATTCTGTTAGTTTGGTTGGTTTCAAACTGATGTTTGTCGGGACTTTTCTAAACTCGTCGGGATGGCGGGATAAGGCTTCGAATGACGGTGACATGTCCCGACGTATCGGGACGAATGGCACCTCTACTTTAGTATCAACATTTTTTAAATGAAACAAAAAATCTTAGCACTACGAATGTAGAATCGGCCGATTGTATCTATTATCTGAAAATGTAACTCGAAATAGAACAGTAGAAAGTGCACTTTATTTTTTTTTATGTAGTTTCATTTTTAATCGTGTCTAAATTAAACTTGCTTTCAATGGATACCTGTACACTGAGAAAAAAACTAAACCCATTCGTGTTTAACCCTTTACTGCATGATTTTTTTTTTTGTTTGAAACACATTTTTTTTAGATGTATTTCATTGCAGTGATTTCAAAAATGGCCAAATTTTTGAAAAATATTGAGCTATATCTATAGATTTCGTAAAACTTAAAAGGCCATTATCTTTGCAATTGTCTCTTTTCTGAACTTAAAATTTTAACAAATTGAAAATATAGCAATATTTTCACAGAATAGCAATAAAAGTTTTGTGCTTACATTCTGTAATTTACTAAAAATAATCACAAAATAAAATACTTAAAATAGCAAAAATGCACACACATGCACACACGTTGCCCCCGCAACGAATTTTTGAAAAATAACCGTATTTTTAATCATAATAATTCTGATAATGGAGGTTATCATATTCAACGTAAATTTTATAAACAGATGCTTATTTGAATCAAAATGATTTCTATTTCAGACTAACAGAATCAAAATTAAGAAAATTAAATAGAAATAGAATAGAAAATATTAAAATTTCTTAAATAGGTATCTTTTTAATTCAAAGGGAATTCTATTTGGGAAAAATAAATAGAAACTTTAAATTAAAATCTGTAATGCTTTTAAAATATACATACATACATATGTATATGCTTACATGTAATATATATTTTTTTATTATTATTATTATTATTAATTAAAAGCTAGGCTAGTAATTGAAATTACTAGTTAGCTGGATAGCCAGAGCAACGGAGGCCTTCGGCTAATAGATAGATAGATAGATCTTATTTTCGTAATAAGTATAAGTACACTGGAGTTGTCCGCACAATTTACACAGAGATTCGATATTGTTTTATCTTTCTACTGAAGTATTATCTAATAATTTAATAAGAAGGAAACTACGAAAAACACCTTCCATTTGAGAAAAAAAAAATAAAAAATAAAAAAAAGAATTTATAAAAAATTAAATAAAAAATATAGATATAAATATACGTACATACATGTGTATATACATATGTATGAAGATAAATCGTAGACAGGTAGTAAAATAAATAGAATAAATGTATGTATTAACAAATAAATAAATAAATAAATAATATGCAAAACAATAAATAAATCATTTAGTAATAATAATAACAAATAAATAAATAAATTAATGAATATATAAATATATACATTTACATAAATAAATAAATAAATAATACGAAAAACACAATTTATAAATTATGTAAAAATAAATAAGAAAAAAAATAAATAAATAAATAAATATATACATCTACATTAATAAATAAATAAATAATATGGAACAAATAAATAGATAAATAAATAAATAAATAAATAAATATATACAATTTAACTTTAACAGAAAATAAATAGATTAATATATAAATAAATAATTAGCAACATAAATTACAAAATTAAATAAATAAATAAATAAATAAAACACTAAACAAAGATATATAAATAAATATAAGACTATTAACGTTATTCTAGTAGAAAAATACAGAAACATGTTTAAACATTAAGCTGGTTTATAAGATGATTATCTGATGTTTCACAGTTTCTTAAAAATCGATCAGTCAATCTCGTAATTCTTTCGGAGATCAATTCAACATTAGCCCGCCAATGCAGGTCGAGAGTGGAGTGGTAGGGAGGTAGGTTAAGCATCATTTTGAGTATTTTGTTTTGTGATACTTGTAGTTTTTTAATGTGACATATTGCACAATCACCCCATACTTGACATCCATATAATAAGATGGATTGAAATATGACTTTAAAAATAATGATTTTATTTTCAATACTTAACAGGGACTTTCTGTTTATGAATGGGTAAAGTATTTTTATGGCTATGCTCGTTTTTTGTTTTGTATTTACAATATGTTCTTCGGCTTCGGCATATATATTTTTTTAATTTTGTTGATTTAGGTATACAAATTTCGTGCCCATTTTTTGACCTCAAGTAAGAACTGGATCCTGGAAAAATAGGTTCTTATATGACATAAAAAACAGATTTTCGTTTAGTTTAACTGATTTTATTAATTTTTTACAAAAACTTATTTCTTAAGTAACATCTTCCGTTATTAATTTGATACAAATGTATGGTAGGACTTGCAAAATATGAAGCATCGAGTATGCTACATTTTTTCTTCCTTCAGCATCTCCGAAACGAGCTGTTGGTACAATTAAGTAGTAAGCTGGAAGCTATGTAATCAACACTATCTGCAAATAATACCTAAATGTCAAAAGACAAAACTTATACTTTTAATTAAAACACGAAGCTACATACCTGTGTATATTTGAAACCGAATAAGGCAATAACAAATGATGGTACATTTACAAGTCATGTTACATTCAAACACGTTTATAGTCAAGTTAAATATACATCTGTTCGAATAATTCATTTCCAAACGTTTTCAAAATGTGGGTACCGTAGCGCAAGTGGTTAGTGCGTCGGACTACTGAGCCAGCGGTCTTGGGTTCGAATCCCGCCGCAAACACCTAAAAGTTTTTCACAGTGCCCACCTCTTTCGAATGTCTGACAAGCATCAAAGAGTATCATTTGTCACGATTGAGCTGATTTTAATAGAATTGTATTTAAAGTAACTCTTTGTATTTAAAATATTTGTTAATTCAACACCAAACATGTATTTATTTGATTAATTACGATTTTGGTTTACACTTTTCATTAAAACACGGAAAAGTTAAACATGCTTCTATTTGAATTTTTTATTGTAAATTTCTCTCAGTGTAGGCAAGTGGGATTTTATTACTTAATGGGCTTTGAATATTATATGAATGTACTGCATATGAGTACTTGGAATATTATATGAATGTACTACATACGAGTACATTGATTGCTAATGCATCGAAATACGTGTTGCACGAAATAAATCCTTTCGGCATACGTAAACTAGAATTCAGTTGTGATTGAAGACGCGGAGCAAGTAGTTCGCAAAATGTTTCCCTTGAGAATTGTAACGTTCTTATTACTAACTATCATTGGTGTAGTAAGTGGAAATTATCACTCATTAAGTGAAATCATCAAAAAGATTCACTATGAGAGTAACTCCGCGACGCCGACGCTGTATTTCTTTGGAGTTAACAACGCCTTCATCAGTGAATTCATGAGCATGGAGAGTTACATCCCGGTTACAGTTCTGACAGATGTACCCAGCAATAATGAAAGAGATATTGTTGAAAATACCATCATAGTGGTACGGGTCGCTAAAGACGGCCATCATAAGTCCCGCGAAATACTGGAACACATTACTTTACGTCTACGAGTTCGAACATTCGCAATAATTGATGCTGATAGTCTTGAACTCCTCCACCTTTGCTCTTCCTATCTTAAGAAGCAATACTTTTCGAGAATTTTTGGAATCGTTGGAAGCATCCCTTATGCATACCTTCCCTATGCGGATAATCCAGTTCAACAGATCTCGCTAGGAGAATCCCTTCCCGATGCATTGAATGATCTCAATGGCTATGCTTTTCGGACTGCAATTCCGACTTATATCCCGAGGATATTCCGGTATACAGACAAAAAAGGCAAACGTCAAATTGGAGGTTATACTGGCCTATTGTTTCTCAGTTTTTTAAGGAAACACAATGCAACGTTCATAGATATTCCGATAAAAGGTTTGAAAAGTGGATCTATAAAAGAAATGGAGGATGCCATTTTAAATGATGAAGTCGACATATACTTGAATGCGTATACCAAGTGGAAAGGACTTGCTTACAGCTATCCTATAAAATTGCTAAAGTGGACTATCATGGTGCCGCTCAATGGTTATCTACATCCCAATGAGTACTTCTTGAGACCATTTTCTACAACCGCATGGATACTTATAGGCGTTACTTTGGCCTTCATTGTGATGATGGATGTGTTCAAAGATATTTTTCTTAGTTTGCCGGTAAACTTGTGGCAGTGCTTCAGTCGAATAGTCCTAATAATGCTCAATATGCCAGTGGAAAGACCAGTTACCTCGGCTTATCGATTTCATTGCCTAGTTCTTGTGTTTGCCTTTGTCACTGTGAACATCTACTTAATTCAAATGACATCCTTTCTGACAGTTTACATTAAAATCAAACAATATGATTCAGTGCAGGATTTGATTGAGAATAATGTCCCTGTGATGATGTCGGACCACCAGTGGAAATATCACTTACGGTTTCTTCCTGTAGGTTTTGACAAGATTACAGTGTTAGTTGAAGATGCAACATTTCACAGGGAGCGGAATTTAATGCAAAATACAAGCTTTGCTTATACAGTGGGAACGGATATCGCTGAGTTTCTTATGGGCTTGCAAGTAACTTTCGCCGAGCCTAAGTTTCAAGTACTTCAAGATAGTTTGACGGAATATTATATTTCATTCATGTTTTGCCAGCATTCGACATTTCGCGAGATCCTAGACTTGTTTATTATCCAAATTTTCGAGACGGGCTTAATAGAGAAATGGACACGTGATACAATTTTTCAGGTACCCAATGATAGTCTAACACGCGCAGTACCACCTTCGCAATCCGCAGAACAATTGACAATTAATCATTTGCACTTTGCTTGGAATATTTTGAAATTTGGTCTGGCAGCTGCAATGTTCGTCTTTTTGGGTGAAGTGGGTATAAAGATGTTCTTCAAGCGCTAACCGTCTTTTTTTTTTTTAAGAACTTTATATATGCAAAATTTATTTATTTTTTTATTTTATCATGTTTATGATTAACCATTGTTTGTATTCAATATAGTTTAATAAAAAATAAAAGAGCAATTTGAAAGATTGACCCGAAATATTCATTTGCTGAGAGATGATAAGGTTATACCTTATGATAAGGATATCTGAGCAAATTTCTTGGCGGTGAGTAGAGGACTTGGGATCATCCTGCAGTGTCAGGTCCTTGCCTCCTTCTTTTTCTCGTGGTTTCGAGCTGAGAATCGTCCATTCCTGAGTGTTAAGTTCCCATTGTCTGCTCCTCCGGAATTGGAGGAGGGATCGATACGTGAGCTTTGATGCGTAGAGGGAACGAGGAGGCAGGTATCACATGTATTCTTGCTCCAGGTCAGACCTCTCCTAGACTTTGGGTGCAGCGGGTCAGGAAGTGGGATGAGTGTTTACTTGCACAGCTCACGACTTTAACGCCTTTCCGCCAACCGGAACCGTCGAAGTTGCAGGTATTGTCGGCTTTGTCGTCGTGTTCCGCTATCATAGCTTCGATAATCCTGGCTTTCACACTTAGTCAGTTCTCATTCGACATCTTGCCTTCCATCCGTATTGCTGCGGTCGGCCAGTTTAAGTTCTTTGCTGTGGCAGGCTAGTTTCCTCTTCCACTGGGCGTATTTTTCTGGATGATTAATATTTTACGTATTACATACAAATGCCAATTTGAATTGTGTGGTCAAATCTCGACTAATATATATTTTTGTTACTGTCTAAATCTAAACTAACAAGTTCTTCCATATTAAAGCAAAAAATAAAAATTAATTTTATAACATAAGAATAACTTGAATTCTTTCATGAAATTGAAAAGTGAAGAAAAGTAATGGTGCGATGGTTTTTTGGTCCGTGGGTGTATATTAAAACTTACTTTTTATTGCTAAGTATCATTTCGAAAATAAAAAAACCAACCGTTATTGCTGTAATCCGCAGCTAGTTTCATGCGTACTGAAAACGTTAGACTTTTTATGGAGTGCGAATCGGTTTCGGTTTCAATATTGCTTACCTTTTGTAACTTCCTTACCGATATACGTTCACTTTCTTACCGGCGTTTTCAATAATAGGCGTGTTTTTTTTCAAAACTATATAGGCTTAGAAATGTTTTTCCATGTTAATTACACTAACAACAAAGCCTATATACGGTGTATCAAAGTGAAACTCGTACACCCTCTTTCGGAAAACGTTTCCGGTAAAATTTTAGTCTAATATTCAAATTTTCACTATTTTAACTACACAAGTCCAAAGATTTTTTAATTATGAATATTATTATAGAAAAAAGAGTTCAGATCAGCACTTGCGATATGCATAAAATCATATTTTATAAAAGTATTCCCTAAATTATATCAAAATAAAACTCATACACCTCAGTTGTAACACATTTAAACATGTTTGTTTTCGAGAAAAACGTATTTAACAGTAACATTTTTACCTTGAGGTGAGGTTGATCATAGTACCTAACGAACTAGTTTTTAAAGTACAAGACCAATTTTTTTTTGATTATGGGTCGACAAAGAGGGCAATCATCTGAGGTAGAAAGATAACTTATGATACACCATCATAAACTAAGATAGTCTTTATGAGAGATCGGAGAAATAGTAAATAGAAGTCATGCGATGGTGCAATGTGTTATCAAGAGATTAAAAAACGACAGGGAGTTTAAAATAAGAAAAGAAGTAGCAGCAGAAAAATATTAAACACCAAAGATGAACGTAGGATAATACGAGAAGTCTAGAAAATCCAACCCAGGTTCCCCGAAACTTGCAGTTTTAGCAGAAAATTTTTTGAATAAAAAAGCTTATCCAAGACTTTGAAGATTATAATATTTCATAGAGGCAATTGGCTAGTAGGGTGGCCAGAAATAAGACACTCATTAACAAAAGGAATAGGATGAAACGATTGGATTTTGCTAAAGATTCCGGCCAGTATGATTATGATTACTGGAGTACCGTTATTTTTGCTGACGAAAGTAAATTTATATTTTTTTTTATCTATTTCTTTATTTATCATTTAATTTATTTGCATCTGATGGTAAAGTAACGGTATGGAGCAAACCGAATGAGGAACTTAAACCATCAATCTATGCCCAAAAGTCAAACAAGGTGGCGAAAGCGTTACCGTCTATGTCTATGTGAGGCTAAGCCGCCACCCCATAACCTAACCTTAGTGAGCATGTTCCTTATTTTACTATTTAATTGAATTAAATTTGACGAAAAAAAATTCTATCCACCAACTTATTAATGAGCGCTTGATAACTACCGGCCTTACTTTCAATGAAAACAATGCCGATGTGAAACTGTCAAACGTCAATTAGCATAGTCCTGCCAAGTCACTGTTCAGCGTTTTTTCCTTATTTTACTATTTAATTGAATTAAATATCTGGTCATTGTTTGTCGCTAGGAAAGTTTAAAAGATTTTATGATTTTTAGTCAATGTTAGGGACCCAGTCAATGTTAGGGCATTTTACAGTACTGACTTCGAATCGAATTTCGGGCAGGACGAATTCTTTTTTCTTTGCCCGTTTTTTTTTTCTTCTTTTAAATCTTTGTTTCATTCCTGATGTAATTCACACAATCTTTTTCAGTGAATTGAAGTACATAGTTGTTTTTTTGGTTTTGTTGTTGTCGTTTTTTTTTTCTATTTTTCTTATTCGTGATGTGATGACAGAACAGAGTATATACAAGCTGATATTATTTATGTAAGAACTTAGATTTTTTGATTTTGAAAGAATCGAAGTGACTATTGAATGACGACGCAGTGGTTGCTCGACTAAAAAGGAGTTTGATGGAAATTTCACGCTGGAATGCTGGAAAAGCAGGTGCGTGAGTACAAATGGAGAATGGATTATGTGTTTCAATTGCGTGGCTGTAACCGGATTTGGACCCATAAGCCGGGTCACAAATGCGTGAGCACTGATCAACCGGCAATTCGGATGAAGCTGGAGATGCTGGGTGCCTGTTGGGATGAATACGGGAATACGTGTCACCAATGGTTCTCTATGGGTAATGCGACTGATCATACGTACCTGGAACAGGGCGAAAAAAATTATTTCACTGCCAAGGCAACCTTGCGATCGCGATTGGCAGTGTTGACACAACAAGTAGCAGAGGGGATGAACAAATCAGACAACAATGTATTGTGAATTTAGTGAAGCGATATGCCAAATCAAGATAAATTGCCGATATTTCACCGCACTAAACTTTGCAACCGTTCGATATTATAACCTTGTTCGTTTATTTAATTCGGTTCCCTATTTCATTTCATTTGGGCCATATCACAAGATATCTATGAAAAATTACACCTATCCGGCCTTATTTCGCTTGGTTTCATTTCACGGAACCCTGGCATTTGTCCTAAAAAAATTAAAACATACTTGAGAAATAATTTCAAAAAATGTATGGTTCTCACGAAAAATGAGAAATAACTTCATATCATAAAACTGCATTTATTTCCCGCTTAAGGTGAAGTTAATTCCCATGTGAAATAAATTCCCGTAAAGCTACTTCTCTGCACCGTTAGCTAGTAGTTGATAAATTCGCAAGAATATCGATAATTGTTCTCACATAAATGTAATTAAAACCTCTGTAAGGGCGCTCCCTGTTACCCAAAGCAAGTTTCACTTGGTAAAGTCTCAATTGCACTCACAACATGAATAAAGTATTCTGTAAGTACCTCGGGAAAAGGGTTAATAAATCATTCGCTCTTATAGAAGACCTTCCTTTGCCGTGACCCTAGTGTTTGTGTTTTGCCTGAGTGCATTAAGTCAACAACAAAACACTAATAACGTCATAGAATGTGCTAAAAGCCGACAGAAGCCTAATTTTCCAAACGCGGAGAGTCTGTCCACAAGGTAGGTGTTCACGCTACTCTACTGGTTAAATTTCTTTATCAATATTGCTTAGGAGCTATTCATTACAGAATATGCATAGTTCAGGAAACTTTTTAAAAATCTTTCTCAGAAAGTTGTAAATAATTGTAATAGTTTTTTCTTATTATGTATAAATTATAATATAAATGTCAGTCTGGTCTTCGGCCAAACCATATAAGGACTTAAGTCAAACTTAAAGTTAAGAAAATGTAAATTGTATTTATTTTTGAAGTCAATAAATCTATCTATAAATCTATCTATCTACTGGTTAAATATGTGCAACATTTGCGAGTATCCTTTTGCAGTTCATTGTTAGTTTTGTATTAACGGTTGAATGATAGAAATGCATGGAGATTGATATCCTTGTCGGATGCGTGGAACTTTATCTGACCCTTTACATACAGCAGTGGTTGAACAGCACCTACCTCCCATCGCCAGGACGAAAACGTTCGATACAGGATCTACACAACAATAGTAACCTGTCGACCTGATCGGCTATATTACCACATGTACAAATATGCGTTAATTGAAAACTATATGAACAGCAAGTGCGCGAATGGCAGGGAGTGTATACAGCGGGCAATTTGTGATATGCTCAGTCCATAATGGGCAGGATATGTCGACGGCTACTAACATAAGCTAAATGCAACTTTGAGTGTCCAACCTTTGATAATTTTTTTTTGTTTTTGGTCCTGAAAGGAGCATGGATGAGTTCTATAACGATTCATTCGCTGTGGGCTCAAAAGGCTCCGATTGCTACGATGATGATATCGGGGATATCCGAACGGCGCGAGTGTATTTGATGAATTTGTTTACATTGATGTCTGGTTCTGTTTTATTTAAAAAAAAATACTCACCCTAAATAGAAGGAATCGTAGATGAAACCCCGCATGAGACTGTCCAACCAATTTAGCAATTGGAAACAGCAAAACAAATTGGAATTCATTACCATCGAGCATCTTTTACCATGATAATTAATTTTTATTAGCCACATCCTTAAAGGAAATACAAATACAAAATCAGCAAACACAAAGAGCATTCTATTGCCTGTTCCACAAGGATAATAAATGAGATAGCTATTACCATGGACAAGAAATATCAGTGCCATAAAAGTGTGGTCTTGAAAGTTTTCTCCTCGGACGTCCAACATGTCCCTTGCGTTCATTATTTGGAGTTTGCAGAGATGTGACTGTGAGTACATTTTAGCACTTTTCGTTTTTTTGTTTTATTATACTTTAGGGTTTAGGGGATCACAGCAGTCGACCTTTGCCAGGTTTAAGCCAATCCACTCCGAGTTCTGCTTCCCCAAGAGGCGTATTATATCAGATTCTTAAATACCGCTGTTGAAGTACTTACAATTTAATTCTGAGGTTGTTTCTTTCTGTATTCATTGTCATTGTAGCTGAAAATGAAAGCCTGTCTAATGGACATGTCGAAGTTCAAACTTAGAATAGGGTTCTAATATTAATCTTATGGCTGCAGTCAGTGCCAAATCGGACAGACAGCTTTCCAGAAAATCCGGCCTAGACATGCAATACAAAAGATACTTCCAGATCCGATATCCTTAACAACTCAGTGGAAGCGATCACCTAAGAAGCAATGATCTTTCGGATATGTCAACTGCGCAAACGATTTTTGGGCTAATTTTACGTTCTTTTAGACCTCACCACTATGTTACATAATTATCAGGGCAATATTGGCACAAATTTCCACTTTACCACTAAAGGTGTTGGCATCGGTTAGAGAAGGAAAATACCGCTGCTACATACGAGTTACAGGTATATATACATACATATATGAAACCAGAATTCTCCTAAAGATAGCCCTAGCTGCCAATGAAGTTATCGTCAAACTGCGTCATTGACGCCATTTTCTTGTTTTGGCATATATACCCAAAATTATTTGATGCATTTCCCTTCAGGAACCGCTAATTTCCTCAACCACTGACGGCATATGCTGCCTTGTCCGCGAACGTGTTAGCCAAGAACTATGTACATTTATAAATCCCGTTGCATTTTTTATAATAAATTGGTTTGTATATTAAGTGCATATATGTATGTATGTATGTCAAATTTTAGCTTGTTTGCCATAGACAGAAATTAGTATTTTTTAGTGATTTATGTTTATCACATACAAATGTCTATTGTGTTTCTTTTTTAAAGGATGTGAATTTTTTTCCCCACAACCGGACACCTCTAATAACCGGACAAATTACTGTACATCTCATAACGGTGGACGAAACTTACCTTTCTGCATATTAATGTGTTTTCTAATAATTACAGAGGCTTACAAAATAAAAAAAAGGTTTGGTGTCTCTGAGACTTCAACGGAATTTGAGCACATAGTATCTGGAACCTGGGTTCATTCACTCTCAGTACCTTTTATCTGTCAAAACAATGTACAGTTTTTGAGCATATTTATACGTACATATTTATCGCTGTAGTTTATTCAATAAAAACGTGCGTAAATACATACATTTATGTAAGTTCTTCGAGATGTTTTCGTCAAAACAATTTTGTTTAAATGATCCAAATAGTTTTTTTTTTTTTTTTTTTTTTTTAATTTATTTATTATCATAGAATATCTTAACAATTTTTATAAATATCTGCTAAGCCTTAGGCTTGTCGGCAGAAGATTAAATATCTTAATTTCCAAAAATTTAATTTAGTGATTGTTTCAAAAAATTCAAGTTTACGTTAACATAAGTAAATGTTAGAATTTGACTGTTTATACACTCGAATGAAAACATTATTGATTACTAATATTTTATATTTAAATTTGATTATTCAACAAGAAGTTTTTAATTGCTTTTTTTCTAGTTTTAAGGTTTTATATGTTTGTTAGTTCTCTCGGTAGGTTGTTGATTGTTGCCGGAACGCTGTATAGGAGTTGTCTTCTACCATATTCGTTCGCTATGCTTGATACTTGTAGCATCCCTTGGGCACGTCGTCGCGTATTCACCTCATGATTCACTGGTCTAATATACCGGCTGTCGTTATAGTACTCTAATGTGAGCGTCATCTTGAAAATGTTATCTACTCGAAGAATATATATTTTTGGCGAATATACGATAAAAAAGTGTCCAAAGCCTATAAGTGAATTCGTAGAAAGCGCGGATTTCACTTATTTTAATATGGAAATCAGAAACTTAAATAAACATTGGATTCCAAGCAGAATGCGAAGTAAACATTAAAGACAATGAAATCACGGGAAAAGACGTCAATTGAAGTTTGGTGTACCTATGGTTTGGAATGAATCGAACAATCACTACGATGACTGCTATTTTTGCCTAGTCAATCAGGAATCCGATAGGAGCCCTTTTCCTCATTCAGAGGCTGTCCCTGTTTCTACTTTGGGTGACCTATCAGATCTTTCCAGTACAGAATCCACTGCAATCGAACGAAGCCAAGGTAGTACATTCTACGAGGATGACTTTGATTTTAAAGCAAAATCATTAAAGCCCATACTTTTTACTCAAGCCGCTTTAAGTGAGCTTATCAGAGAATTTCAGAAAACTTTGATATCATATGAGCATTAAAAAAATCCAAATCTCCACAACCATTTGGATGAATTTCTTGAAAATCTTGGCTCCTACAGTCAAGAACAAGAAAAGCGATATCATCAGGACCTAAAAAATATGGAACAGCGGTACCATGGCGATGGGATGAACCCATGATGGCTGGGATATCAAGCATGAATGTCTTAAGAAGATCACTCAAGAAAAAAAATCACTCACAAATCAAGAAAAAAAAGATTCATCATGTTCAAACAAAGTAATAAAAGGTTTGAAATATAACAATTATGGTTTTTTTAAAAGTATCATGCCTCGAAAACTACACGACAAAAAATACATATGGTTAGAATCAGCACTTCAGCATTACGAGTATACTCAAAAACAGTTGAGTCTTTCCGGCACCAAATCCACCGTAGACCTACCTGCGCACAATGGAGTATTTGCATGAAAAAAGTAGAGAAAAGTATTCTTGTGTCTCAATGGTCTGATCTATTTCTAAAACAATAACTGATATCGTTTTTGAGGCATTTCTCTTTTTTTTTAAAATAAAAACAAAAAAATAATTAAATTCGTACCAAGTGTGATATTATAAGTTTAAATTTCTTTAGTTTGTCCTGTGCACAACACGGCGTTCTTTGTAAATATTGATCTAAGTTGTCCAATTTTGGATTTATATCGTTTCTTATACTCTCTTGCATTGGAACACATAAATGTTTTCTAGATAAAACTCTCAAGTACTATAAAAACGTTACATAACGTCTGAGTGGGTTTTACACGAAAGTGAAAAACTCATTGACCCACAGCACTGTAAAGAGCACGTAGGAGCAACCAATATTTGTTGCATTAACTTAATGAATCTTTAAACTTACGTTCATAAGTAAGTAATTCATTGCACAATAACAGGCTATACTAAAATAAAATCATTAAAACTTGAAAAATAACTTTAGGTATTGCGTTTTGATACAATAGTTCTAAGCCCGAATTCAAACAAAAAACATCGCCTTATATTTCCAAAATATAATTGAAATTGGAAATAAATACATACCTGACGCAGAATTCTCAATTTCAATGTTTTTATCCTTTTTATCACAACACTTCGATATCACTAATTGAATGACACTTACCAAAGTAGCACGCATCAAAATAAAAATGCAGTAGATGCAAATGTTAACTTTGAGCTCATTTTATCACAACACACGATCGACAAAAAGAAAAACAAGTACAGAATATTGTCCCATGTACATATATTTAGCATCCGCTATACTGAGCTTTTAGTTGTCAGTTTTACTTTTCAGAAAATCGACTTTTGGCCAGGTTTTTGATCAAAATACCCCTATGTGCTGCGTTACTCTCGAAATACATTACTGAAAAGAGTTTCATTACTAATTTATTTCCAATTTTAAATATCAATATGACAATTCGACAAAATGGCCTCCGAATTTAAGCTGTCATCTCGCGTTTCGTTCCGTCATCAAAGAATGAGTGAAAGGCACTTAATTCTGTTTATTTTTCATTTCCACGTGGAGTGCTGGAAATCATTGAAATCGGAAAAATGGTGTACCGCTAATGTCTTGTAAAATGTTGTATTATTTTTTTTTTATATTCATTTGTACTCGTATTTCGGTAAGGAACCTACGTTTCCGATTTGCCTGCTATATCTTATCAAGTGTCACTTGCCACAGCTGACAGTCCCACTTCAAACTGTGACACCACAATGCCGGATTCTCACAACGAGAATGGTTTCATGTTGTTGACAGACTGACATGACAGGAAGTAATATAATATGAGATACCTTCTCTTAGTCGTAATATTATAACCACAATATGTTAAAGCTTGAAAAGTACTTATTATGTTCATTTTACAAAATTGGATTTGGAGCTTTTATTTATTCGAGATTTCGTCGCCCCAGAATTGGTTTGTCCAATACGTCATTTTCACTATTTCGAGAAAAACGAAGTTAAAGGTTTGCGTACATGGTACTCCGAAACTGTTCGATAAATTATATAGGTTTTTATTTTTTTTATTTGAAGTATATCTTATGACGAGTTTAAATACCAATTTTCAAAGTTTTGCCAAACCGTTAACAAGCTACGTTAATTAACGTGAAAGTCAACTTTTTTGACTTCTGTCCCACCTCCTATATCGTATTATTGAAATTTTTTTCCATACACGTGGGACACAGAAAACTGGATATGGTACAAAACAATTCTCATCAAAGACATCTGAAGGGCAAAAAAGAATAGAGAAATTTAAAAGGAAAATCGAGTTTTCTTTTGTAATCAACGCTTATTTAAGAAGTAAAAAACTAAAAAACATTTCAATCTTAGCTTTCTTTACTTAACCATACTGGTTAAAGAAAAGAGCTGTTCTACTGGTATCACAATAAGTTTTAAAGGTAATACAGTTTAATTATTTAGCAAAGTTTTAAAATATTGCTTGTCATTATCCGGAATAAACGGAAGCAGGTCCTTTAGATCTTTTTTCTTTTCCTTTGATACTGGTGTCTTGAATGTGTTTGTTAATTTTGCAGTTGTAGGCAAATTTTTGGGTGTTTGTAAAGTACTCTTGGTGGCTGTTTTAATTAGACTTACTTTTTTCAGTTCTTTTTCCTTAGCCGAGATTTTATATTTGAACCGAAAGTCGGAGATTTTTTCGTACATTAATACTTTTATCTTGGAAAAGGGTAATTTGCCATAGTCCATTTTATTTGCCGAAATGGAATACGCCTTAAAATCCTCTGCAAGCATTTGAATTACTTTGAGTTCAACTTTCTCTGTATTCATACTTGTTAAGAGTTTGACCAGGTGGAGCGGACTATGAATTTCTACGTTTTTTAAATATTTATCTATTGCCGCATGAGCGCAATCTACTTCTTGGGTTAAAGAGTGTCCCGGCTCGGTAAATCTTTGGACAACCATGTCCACATCGCAATGTTTTAAAAACACTTTCGCAGAATATCTAACTAACCAATACTGAAACTTTTTTCGTGATCAGTGTCCCATATACATAGGTTTTCTTTGGTGATATGTACGCAGTGATATGTACGCCGTGATATGCACGTGGGATATAACAATTCTCACAAAAAATTACAGAAAATCGTATGGAAAATTTGTACCAAACGCCAAAAAATGGTTTATAGTACAAACCAATTCTACAAAACGTTGATTTCAGTGGATATTGGGCAAAATCGAAGTTGGATATCTCGGGATTGGAGGAACATAGCGCAATTCCGATCACAGATTTCGAAAGAGCATTGAAAATTACCGTAGAAACCGTTCCTCACTCGAAAACCACAAACCACCTATTCTGCTTATAGGTTTTTTTTTTTATTAGTCCCGTGTCTAAGATCGAAAGAAATTCTATTTTATATTTTTTTTTTTAGTCCTCACGTTCATGTACCTTACCCTGTATTTTCTATATCTATGTATATAAAAAAACATTAAAAACACATTTCCATTTTTATTTTTTAGACGTGAAAATGTATTCACGTTTTTGTTTTTATTCAATAAAACTAGAAGAGAATAAAATTTGAATAAAGCTACAGACTAAGGTAAACCTTAACACTTTTACTATACATATATACACACATAAATAGACTTACAATGTACTAGGTATATTCGAATTGAATCCTTTTTTTTTACGCTACAATGTTCCCATCATCACAAAAACACTAAGAATAGATACATGAAAATAGATTTTTCCTTTTTTACTTATACATAAAAGAACCTTTTAACTGAAATACATATATAATGCCTTAACGTGGACTGAAAGCGGATTATATATCCGCTGATAAATTTAAACAATCTACAACCATCGATAGGGTGATGTTGTTTTAATAGTAAATTAATTGAATTTTAATAAATCCTCGCTCGTTGAGATTGAGCGGCTTAAATGCTATTCCGTTGGGACGTGCTGGTAAGGATTTAACTTAAGTTTACTCCTCAAAGAAAAATTCAAAGAATCTACTTTTTTACTTTCTCAAAAATTCAAATTTGGTCCTTTTTTAATTTTGCGATTTACTTTATTTAACTTTTTATGGTTTAACCCTCTTACAGGTAAGACTGCCCTGGGCGAGCTATGACATAAAATTCATTTAATTTGAATCAAAAACATTTCGTGCTCAATCAATATTTATAGCTTTTTGGGGAATATATACATACATAGCATTATGTAGTTTCATAATTTTACTAGTCTTAAAGTTTCAGGCTGCTGCGTTTGTTAGCAAGACTACACTCTGTGTGACAAGACAGTGTAAGTAAGACAAAAAAAAATATTGATAATTTGGTGTAAAACTGAAAATATGAAACAATTCCTCCGAACTATTCCAAACATGCACCGGATTTCGACAAGGAGATGCGCTGTCATGTGACTTCTTCAATCTTGTGCTGGAACAGATAGTGCGCAGGGCAGATGTAAACAAGGAAGGCATTATCTTTCACAAATCTGCCCAGCTGCTGGGATACGCGGACGACAGTCAGTCGCTCCCAGCGCGCCGTGCTAGAGGCTTTTACGGTAATTGAAGAACAGGCGAGTCAAGTTGGCCTTGAAGTGAATGAGGACAAAACCAAGTACATGTTGTCAACAAATAAAGAAACATCTGTCCACCGCCTATGACAAAACATCACTGTTGGCAACAGTAAATTCAAAGTGGTTAAGGAGTTTACCTACCTCGGGGTAAACATCAACTCCACGAATGACACCTTAGTGGAGATTCGACGAAGACTTACCCTAGGAAACCGGTGCTACTTCGGTTTAGCAAAACAAATGGGTTCAAAACTCCTAGCTCGGAAGACGAAATGCATGCTCTACAAAACATTGACCCTGCCAGTTCTGCTGTATGGATCCGAGTGTAAGGGGAGGGCGTGAAGATATAGCTGCAGCTGCAGATCTTATGTCTTATTAGGAAATACTTCCAGTTGACCGGCCTTTCGCACAAGAGAAAGCGCACAGCACTAGTTCTGGCATCGGCCAGGGGGCAGAACATCATGTTGCTGACATAAGGTATGAGTAGGACAATATCGAGCACTTTTCATTATGGCTTGGCAAAGATTGTGGTCAAAAAAATGAAAATTTTGCAAAACATCGCAAGCACATTGCATTTGCTCTAAATGCGATGTCCATTTGTGCTGAAAAAACGCAAACATTTTATCAGAAAAAAAAATTAAAAAATGAAACGCAAACATGTGTCGTCTTTTCTGGCTTAAACGGGTAGCTTGCCCTGAAGCCGCTTTCGAATAAGTGGCGGTGGTTTTTATTTTACCTGGTCACTAAATTCGTGCTTCTTAAACCAGTATCTAACCTAAACAAAATGTCTGCTTTACTTTCCGTCGTTATTTTAATTTTGCTATAACAGGGAAAGTTAATTTTGACATAACGATTAAATTTGAATTTTATCAATAAATATGAAAAACAGATTTTCTTTAAAGGACTAAACAGGAACAACCTTTAAATAAAATTTTGTTAAATTTGAACGCTTAATTCGTTTGCATTCGTAACCGATTTAAAAAAGGAAAGCTAGTGGGCCGGGCGGAGTATCTGCCCACGTGTTGGCAGTTTATTTGAAATTAAATTCCAGCTTTTGCCTTCACATGAGTATGAGTATGAGTTTGTGGAAATAATGATCAACAGGTAGGTATGTATGTATGTAGGTGGTTGGATTCTGTGTAATGTAATCGCAACGCAAGAGGGATTTTACATATTTTTAAAATAATTATTATTGAATTACTCAAAATGTGTCGTATACCAGCGCAGCATGGGTGCAGCAGGAATTACTGTGCAACATGATTTACATGCCGATTTATAGGCCTCAGGGTAGCGTAGTTATGTAAATTTATTGGAGCCGCAAACATATGCATAATACCGGAAATGTCTTACCTGCAATAAATCTGTGGGAGAAATTCAATTTGTTACTCTCTGTCTCTAGCGGTAGTATCTATGCTATGTACTGTTTTAATTTTCAGTCGATAATTGTATTGATTCCTGCGTACATAATTGCTTTATGATAATACTTTCCTATCTGTCTCCCGCCGATCTGTCTATCTCTCGTTCTTGTCCTTCTTGTGCACGCGATGTGTGTAAATATTATAAGGGTATGCATGCATATCCCCTTAAGCGTGTGTCAAGTATATAAAAAAATTGTCTGTGAAATTGCAACATGAATGGAAAACAAATGGAAATGGAAAAATACGTCAATATCAACTGTCCTATCGGTACCACACTTGACAAAAAGCCAACCTTTTTAAAAAAAATCATATTCTGACCCCTGTGCCGGTCAATGTTGCCATAGCATAATATAGTCCTGTATTTTAAGGGAAGTTATCTATAAAGACAAAAAGCACTTAGACCTCTTGCCCCATTGTACAATATTTTGGTGAGAAACCACCACAGTCGCTGAGTTGCTGAGCTATACGTCGATCTAAGTCTTCCCGGCACTTTCGCAAAGCGTATTAATTGGACAAAATTATCCTCAGGTAGATCTACATCTCGAAGGATCTAATTGCCTAGGGTGGCCTTTCTTTATGTGTATGTTTGTAGCTAGATCAATTAAAAAAAATTAAGTTACATGAATTATTGCGAAGTAAACTGTGTGGTCAAAAGTTTTGTTTATTGTTTGTAAGTACATTAACCTGTTTTATTAAACAAACGTTTTAAAACAAAAACAAATGTTTCGCTCTATTATTCGAATTTTTCCAAAACTCTCTCTAACTCGAAAAAATCTTGGTATCCCGTGAAAATTTGACTTAGGGAGAGTCGACTGTCTATGGTTTGAGCTGGGTGCCTAGGAATATGGGCTATTTAGGGCTTCAACGATGTATACAATCATCACTGTTAACCAGTTAGAGACCAGACATTGACGTCCAGACTTCCAAGCATAGGCCCATATTGTGAGTGTCGATCAACGATCGTCACGACAATTGTCGATTGCGTTGATTGATTCGCACAAAACTTTTTCACATTTCTCAAAAAAGCATCGACTAGAAATTTGTGATCGACTATAGGCGACTGTCAAATCGACAAATATCGATCACAATCACAATATACAATACCAAAATCGGCACTCGACGATCGATAGTTATCGCTTATCGATCGTTGATCGACACTCGCAATAGGGGCCATAGTTTTTTTTTTTTTATTAGCGATCCTGCGACCTAAAAGATCTATTGTATCGTACGATACTAATTAGTCCAAGAGGCAAATGGTGATTTTTCTATTGAGTTTTCATTTGAGTAGCACAAATTGTACTTATAAGTTAACTAAAAAAAATTAATGACATTCAGACTGTCAAAATGACATAAATACAGTGACCGAAATAATTATAAAGGCAGCTCGTTACAACATAGAATTCGTGCGAAATTTCTTTTCGACTTGGGGGAACCATAACGGTACTTTGCATTCAGCTGCTGTTGAGTATTACACACACAAAAATTCTACTTCAGTCGAATTTTGGTTGCGCATGCGGAAACTAAGCGTGGTGTTTCTCACAGGCGACACAAATAAAGTATCTTTTTTGCGAAATAATTAAAAAGGCAGTGCCGTTTTCTTTAATATTAGTAAAATTGTTGAACTGACTTACACTTTGTTGCATTGTTTTATCGTTGTGACATCATTTCAGTGATTTACAATAATGCCACGGGGAAAAAGTCTCTCTTCGGAGGAAAAAGCACAAGTAGAAGTTTTAAAGAAGCTTGGGCTCTCCAACAGGAAAATTGCGGCTGAGCTTAGACGATCTGCAATAGTTATCGACAATTTCGTTAATTTAGGCGAAAATTATGGGCAAATGGAGCATTCTGGAAGGCCTTGCTCCATCAGCAGAAGAGAGAAAGAAAAAATAAGAATAGAGGCAAGAAAAAATAAGTTGACTGCACCGGAAATAAAATTTACGGATAGATTTTCATATGCGCACAACAATAACAATATTATCTTCATCATTATTATCATTAAAAAAAAACAAATGAAAACTTCTTTTCATTCTGTTTTTATTGAATATTGAGTTTCTGTTGGCAAAATTATTTTCTACTTCGACCACCAGAGGTCAGATTTACGTTAAATAATCAATTTGTAGTTGTTATTCGCATCTAAAAGTATGCAATTTTTTTTACAATCACAACTGAAAAAGGTTGTTTTATGTAATATGAAAAATTCGTTGAGTTGCGCGAAAGTGGAGTTGAATGACAGCCAACTCGAATAAATTGAGTTGTGTTATGGAATAGGGGCATTAAATTAGACTTTCCTGTTTCTATCCGACGTGTGCAACAGATTTTGCACGACACTCCCAACATAAAGTATAAATAAAGATTAAAAAAACCACCTCTAACGGCCCAACATAAGCAGGAAAGGCTTCAGTTTGCCATTAACCATATGTCTTGGACTGATGAGTGGGAAAGTGTCATATTTTCGGATGAAAAGAAATTTAATCTGGATGGACCAGACAGATGGCAGTACTACTGGCATGATCTACGAGACAAACCAGAAGTAAAAATGAGCCGAAATTACGGTAGAGGCAGCGCAATGGTCTGGGGTGGTTTCGCATATAATGGCAAAACTCCTCTCTTATGGGTTCCTCCGAAAATGAATGCGGAAAAGTATAAGGAGCTATTGGAATTAGTTTTGGATGAACACGCGGAATGCATAGCTGGCGAAAAATTTATATTTCAGCAAGACAATGCGTCTATTCACCGTGCAAAAATTATTAAAACATGGTTCAACAACATCAGTTTGAACGTTTTGCCCTGGCCAGCACGAAGCCCCGACCTAAATCCCCTCGAAAACCTGTAAGCGATTCTCTCACGACAAGTTTATGCCAATGGAAAACAATATTCAAACGTCAAAGAGCTAAAAGAATCTATGCAGAGATGCTGGTCCAGGATTGAAGGTTCAACACTTCAAAGTCTCGCAAATTCTATGCCAAATAGAATTTGTCAAACCATCCAGGAAAAAGGAAGCAGCACGAAATACTGATTAATAAAAAAAAATTTTTCTTTTCTTTTTTCTATGCAAATTATTTAATTTCTTATCTTTTTTATGAATTGCCTTTATATTTATTTCGCCTAAATAAGCTCAATTTTGAAAAAATATAATAATATTTTCATCCAACTGTGGTATGGACTAAAAAGTTGCATTAAATATTGCTTTTATAAGTAGCTTTTCATGTTAAAATAAGAAAAAATAAACAATTTATACTGAAAAATTAAATTTTTATTAAGAATGTGCTGCCTTTATAATTATTTCGGTCACTGTAGATAGTGATCGATTGAAATTACATAAATGAACGAAACTTGACGAAACGTTGCGTACCCTCTGACCAATTGCAACACTCAACTAATTGATTTTTTTTTTTGAAATAAACATCGCATAGCTGCAAAATACTGTGGAACACCAGTGGCAATAGTAACGCATGTCTGTCCAATTAGTCCAATAAACTCGAATTTAATTAATGATAAGTGGCATTTCGATTGGTTGGTTGTACATCACGTCGGACGACTAATTAAATCATAACTTGTTCCACATTACCAATTTAACTTGGAAATAATAACCGTTGTTCGATCTCGGAACCCGAATTCCCCAAAGCTGGTTTTTTGTTCACACGTGCGTCATCGCGTGTCCAAAAATGTTACGCAAAAGTTTATTGTGTGAAGTTTGTTAACCCCAGGAGCACACAGAATAGAAGAAGCCAGCTGTTGCGTTTATTTAATTAAAAATTCAATGCAGGTGTGATGAAGGGTGTTTGCCCATTTCCTGTTATGGGCTTTTGACACAATCACGACAAGTTTTGTATCCGGTTGGAAGTCAGTGACTACGTAGGAGTGTTGTATTTAAAGTCTGCACGGAGCATAAAAACAAAAGCTATGTTGTGGGTCCTGTCTGATATGACAATGGACTTCGGTTATCTGAGTTGCAAAATGTCACATAATAGGTAAGGAACGAACAGAAGCGTATCCTCTTCTGTACCACCTCATATGCGTTCGTATAGTAGATGCAGGTATTGTGAGTTATGTATTGCCGATCAAATTGAACGATAGCAAGTGCTGGGATCACTGCGCAGTGGATGTAATTTTCAGAGGGACACACACTTGTGTATCCAGGGAAACAATATAAATGAAGTCGATGGTACATATTCTTTTATGTGGCAATGCAAATCATGGAAAATTTACAAAAACCCTGAAGTTCAAGTACGTGGGTAGTACACATAAAATACAGGTTTTTAATTGATAAAACTGTTTGTTTCCTCGTTTACTCCTACCAGTAAAAAATGAAACTTCTGGAGTCGTGGAAGTTAGGATACTTTTACCATTTTAATGAATAGAAACAATCGAAATGTCGATGAATGTGACTTTATGTAGAAATAAATCAGACAAGTGACAGTTTATTGCAACTGGTTGCTTGACATTAATGGTCACTTCTCGAAAGGTTCGACTTCTCGAGTATCTTCTGAGGAACCACAAGGCAGCCAACATTGCCCGTTCCTATTTATCTTTTTTATCAATGATGTTGTAATGTAATGTTGCTTGCCATCGTTGACAGAAGAATAAGAGCTCTTGGTAGGTACTTCTTCGATGAGCTGGATGACTGGCCAGATCATATGGGTCAGATTACATTTAGAATACTTATTCGTAAATTTCATATTTTCGATAGGGTTCCTAGTTTTGACAGAAAATGCCAATTAGTTAGAGGTCAGGGAGGGCTTTCGAAAATTAATGGGTTACCCGAATTGGTTTCGTATACACATAATAAAATGCTGCGAGGAAATTGTGGCAGTTTAGGTGCCATTCTTGAATGGATTCTTGGGGGGTCGCGATGGGTCCACTCTGGTGCCTAGTGTTTTGGGATGGCTCAGCCTCTCAGCCCCTCTCAACCTAGCCTAAGATTTTATGAATAGCAGGTGCATATCATTAAAGCCAACAGAACTGAATTTAATTGAAGGGAAACTTTCTAGAACGTCAGTTTCATCGACAGCAATGAAGCTAACATCAGTTAAGCTCCTTTCAATGTAGGATTGATAATTTGAAGTTGGAGAAAAGTTATTATTATCACCAGGATATATGTACGGTTGAGCCAACTACAAGTTCCTATTTAAAAATGCAATAAAATTAACAAAATTAAATTTTTTCCATGTAGGTACATATTATGGCTTTATTAGTAAGAGCAAACATTTCCATTAATTATGGAACACAACGTCGTTCAAGTGGCTGCCTCGGCTGGCTTCGCAGTAGCGCATTCTGTCACTCCAATTTTCCAAGACCTTGCTGATGGTTTCGGGCGGTAGCTCACGGATTACTTGGATATTATTGGCCTTGAGTGCTTGAATCGTTTCCGGATTGTTGGCATAACATCGGTCCTTCACGGTTCCCCACAAAATGAAAATTTAAAGGGGTCAAATCGCAGCTCCGAGGCGGCCAAGACGGCTAATAACACGATTTGGGAATTTGGTGCGCAAAAGATCGATCGTGGCATGGGCTGTGCAGCATGGCGCGCCATCCTGCATGAACCAGAGCTCGTCCAAATCCATGTCTTCAATTTCAGTAAAAAGAAAGTCGGTTAACATGGCTCTGTAACGCCCACCGTTGACCGAAACGTTGTTCCATCATTTTCAAAGAAAAATGGTCCAATGATGCCACCACTCCACAATCCACACCAAACTGTCGCTCTCTGTGGATGCATTGGCTTCTCGACAATAACATGCGGGTTTTCCGAGCGGCAATTTTGTTTGTTAACGTAGCCGCCGAGTTGAAAATGCGCCTCGTCAGAAAAGATGATTTTTCGCCCAAAATCGTTGTCCAATTCAAGCTGCACTTAGGTCCAAACTGCGAAGCGATAACAAAGCGGATGGTCGTGCGTCTTTAATTGTTGAGTCAATTGGACCTTGTAAGCAAATAATCCCAGATCTTTGTACAGAATTCTCCTCAGGCTAGTGCATGAAATGTTGAGCTGTTTTGATCGATGGCGAGTTGCTGTGCGTGAATTGAGTCTCACACTCTCGGTTACAGCAGTCACAGTCTCGTTTGTGCACACCGTACTATGACGGGGACCACTAGCATATCAGTCTCACGAACATTTTGCACAAACTTGCGTACAGCAGGCGCGGTGGGTACTTCATGTCGGCCAAAATTTATTTTCAAAAAACGCACTGTTTGGGCTACACAGCACTCATTTTGGAAATGAGTTTTCAATATTACCCAACGTTGTTCCACAGTAAATCGACTCATTTCGTTCCGCGGAGGTATGATACTGACTTTCTGTCAAGATTTCGAGCGGGAAACAGCTGTCAGTGTCAAAATAACCTATGATTTAAAAAGATGCCACTAGATGCCACTGATGTTGTGTCAGTCAGTATGTGCTGTTGCGGCCGTATTACTGAGTCTTTCCATTTTAATGCACTTTGATTGAAAAAGAGAAGCCTGCACAAAAGTTATGCTAACATTTTTAAATATTCAAACAAATATATCTGAGCATTGCAGAGATTTCTCATGAAGGGGCCACAAGTGTGCTATACCAACATTTATTGACGGCCAAAGCTGAGAAGCCTTACTTCAAATATATGTACATTTGTACATACGAGCATGTGTGGTATAAATTAATTTTAAAATAAAAACAAAGTTTGTATTTTAATGAAGTAGTGCGGTTGAAAGGTTCATACCATTGAAATGAGTTTTGCACTCACATGGGAATAACATGTATGCACGAGTAGTAAAACTTCTGGCAGTGGACATCCATTTCAACCACTGGGGAGTGCGGTATTTTTTTGTTAGATTCATTTATATATTTCATTTTAAATACGTTTTTCTCTGAGTTAATTATCGTTTTTTTGTTTACTTTGTATAAAAACTTATGTGGAAAATACCAAAAAAAAAAAAAAAAAAAATAGACTGTCATTATGGTAAATGCTGTGGTTTTTTAGCTCTGGCAACTAAATTACCCGACATCGCCAGTTAACAGAGTTTCTAGAAATCTCTGATATGGAATTTTTTTAAAAATGGTTCTAAAGCACTGAACAGGAGTTAGGAGATATACTAAATAGCCAAGATTTTCATCATCACCTGTTTGATTTCGGAATTGCCATTTGTCACTGACATGTTCGAGAAAGAGCGCCATTAATCGAAAAAAAAAAACCCAACCGGAAATCCGAAAATCGATTCTCTCATAGTCGAAGTAAGCATAGACAAAAACCTATTAGTGGTGAATACCAACCAAAAATTTAAACTTAAGAGCCTCTTAACTTTAACCCATTAGAGGCCAAAGCTAAAATACAGTGATTTTTATTTCTCAAATGAGTACAGTCAAAATAATTGCATATAAATGACGATAGAACTAAATAATTTTTAATTTTTTATTTTTAACTTTGTAATGATAAGGACTTTAACTAAAAATCAAAGTAAAAAGTTCCAAGTGGGTGTACTCACTTGAGTACAGTGACTTCAAATGGGTTAAGAGCGATTTATGAGCGGTCGATAGGTACCAGCCTTATTTATTTATTTATTTATTATTTAATTAATTAACATCATTCATAATAGACTTAGTCACCCAAAAATGACCTCAATGACTTAACTGAAATCACAGAGGATTGCATTCAAAGGAATGCAATCTTTGACTTCACTGAAATGAATTCCCAATCAGTGAATTCAAAATTAATGGTGATTTCATATTTTGAAGTTGAGTCTCTAAGTGAATTTATGAGTTAAACATTTCTGGATTAAATTCTTAAATGACTTAATTCCTTTACAGCTCTGCTACATGGATACAGTCTTCTAGTACTTCATATGTATGAACATACATTTGTCATTATCTGTTTCTTTGAAATCGCAATAACCATGCACATATAGGTATGTATGTACCATCTATGGATATGTAAAAACAAAAAAATTACAAAGTACGAGTTTCTACAACGAAGTGCACTTCGTAACTACATACATACATATGTAGTATGTACATACATAAGGTTCAATGTTCAAAGAAATCCCTTGCAGTCGATCGATTGAAAATTGCACAATTAAAATTTGGATTGTTTCTCTCGTTCAGGATGAAACGATTAATAGCTGGGGTTTGGTATTTGAAAGCATCCTTCCAAATGCTTGATGTTTTGAAAAGTCACAGGTGTGGCGCGTTGAAAATTACTTGAAAACCCAATTTGGCTGTGAAATAGGACAGATTGTATTCAATAAATTTGAACTAATAGAAGTTGTTAAATGGATAAGGGACAAGGGGCAAGCTGTGACAATATTCCTTCATTTTTGTTGGACTACAAAGCAAGTGGCGGAAAATGGAATTAATTAGCACATAAAATGTCCTTTATTGGTGCCAGCACGATGAATTATTTCACAAGTACCATTAGGAAACTCAAAATATATAAAGAGCGCTAGCATTATCCGATTGTACAGGACTCATTGGCGTCGTTTGCTTCTTGAAAAAGCAAACAGAACTTTTAAAAGTCAAAGAAGAAAGTTTTTACTCTGTGGATGTGAAAGTATTCTTAGACAATGGTGAATTTTCAGGAAATGTGTTTTTTTTTCTCTTAAAACTCATTTGAAGTCTGTGAAAGTGGGTTTAGCATAGCTGCGAGGCAAATGGTCTTTAAAGTGTTCCACAACGCAACATATTGTCTCGAAAGATAATCCTTTTAAAGTTGAATGAAAAGTTTTCAAAATGCAGAATGTATCTCAATTTAATTTCCTGGATGGTACTAGAATGAGTATACATGTTATGTACACATGTATGTATGCACTTCAAACCAAATTCAGATACATATGTATGTATAATGTGACCATTTCACCCGCTTTTGGCGGGTTTTACCCACTTTTTCATCTAAGTACCCGCCACCCGCCACCACAACCATTTTCCCTCTTTTTGAGAAAATTTTCGAAGTTTGTACTCACCACAGAACTTTTTTTGAATATTCTTCTTCGTGCTGTCTAATTTAGCAATGTCAATGCTTCTGCATTGAAAATGTTATACTGAAGGTGGAAGATCTAAACTGCCGTAGACAACTTCAGTTCGCATCAGTGCGCGAAAATTGCAAATATCATGCGTCAAAGAAACAACCAACGTTATTCATTCGCTATCCGACGATACAAGGTCTGTTCGCGTACTTTTTGCACCAAATATGTGTTTTCTGTCAAATATCGACGAGTGGGGGTAAAATTCTCTCAATGTCAGAAAAATTACGTATTTACGAGAACGGACCTGCAATTTATAAAGAGATACACACCACATCCGAAATGTCAAAAAATCCAAAAGTTAAAAAATATGTAACGCTTACGCCAGATTTTGAAGCCGCTTTTCCATTTATTAAAAAAACCTATGACAATTCGAAGTTAAAATGTGTAACGTACAATTTTAACGATTGGGAAAAGCGGTACGGAGAACGTAATTGGTGTTAATTTCTAGTTTGTATTCCAAATCCACCAATGTATTGACTGTGCTGATCTACTTTTACGAAGCCCACCAAACCCGCTAAAACACGCCCGCTTTTAGCTTAAAAAAACCCGCCGCTTTTTGCCAAAAAATAAATGGTCACATTATGTATGTACATACGTGGCTGAGACAAAATCGCCACTCATTGGGACAGTCTTGATAAAGTAATTTAAAAGCAAAGAACGACCGGTACCTTTTTTTGGTATTCTTTTCTGTTGTGTGTGTGTGTCAAATCTCCCGGAACAGCTTATTACAAAAGTGTCATTTCAAATAACTGTAAAAACATTTGCCTTTTTTGCAGGATTGGCTTTGAAAAACGTTTTTTTACAAGCTTTACATTAACTTCACTTTCTGTGAGGGCCAAATCTGGGAATTGATTTTACACCCACTTCCAGATATCCGATCATCCTACAATTTTGCAAACGTAGGTATATGATATAGTATATTTGATAACGTTGTAAATATGTATAATATGGCGGACGCGTTAAGATGGTGGTTTACCGTTATCTTCACGATCTCCTTAATATGGATATCAAATTAAAGGGATCGACAAGCAGAATTAGACTAGCTAAGTGACGTAATTTGTGAGTACCGTGGTGTAGTGGTTAGTACGTTGGACTACTATGCAGTGCTATTCGGGTTCAATCCCAGCCCGGGTCCAATACCTAATAGTTTTTTTTACGGTGCCACCTCTTTCGAATATCTGACAAGTAATCAAAATCAAAAAGTATCATTTGTCACGATTGAGCGAGGTCGGCAAAAAACTGTAGGTCCCTTCCATTCGTTCAAAAATATAACACGCACACACAAATGGTTGCGAGAAACAAGCCCAGGTTCACCCCGAGCTTTAGCGGAACCTGAAAAAAAACCAAGGCCAAGTGCGAGTCAGACTCCCGCTCAAAGGGTTCCGGAGTTTTAAACCTACATAGTTATATTTTGTTTAAATAACTGTTTCGTTTCGTTAACACAAGAAACGAACACGACCCTCCTCTATACTAACTTAACAAATTCATAAGTAATATTATTTACTATGAGAAATTGGATAAACATTAAGAACACGGCTGAGTGTGTAGCGCATCCATTAATCTTTTTTGCGTTGTACTACTGAGTTCAGGGGTCTCAGGTTCGTTTTCTGGCAAAATCCGCATGTTTTTACACAATTGTTTCTAACAGACAAAATTAAGAAAAATATTTTTGGAATCTTTGTTTCGAGCCCTTTCGAACGATGTCCCACATGATATATTTTTCAGATTTTTTTTTTTTTAGATTACATTTTACCCGCCCTGTATAGTTGTTTCGCAATATTTTGGAGTAATATGTATGTGGACCACCGTAATGTATAAGTGTGCCGAATTTCAAGTTTCTAGGAAGAACAGTTCTTGGTGTTTTTATCGCGACAGACATTTTAGTGCAGGATTGCCGCTGAAAAATTTTAAAAAGTCGCAAAAAAGGGTCATGGAGCAAAAAAAGTCGCAACAGAAACAAATAATAGGTCTGTTCGTCTACTTTCTGCTCCAAAAATAGTAAGTTATTAAATTTCATGGAGTGGCGGTAAAATTCTCAGAGGCAAAATTACGAAAATGTAAAGGAACGCGTTTTAAAAAAGAAGCTGCAAAAAACGAAATGTCATATACATATGTATGTGAAGCAAACGTAAACAAAGTGGTGCTGTACAATTTTGGATTTTACAGCAGAGACTCTTCATGGTATCCCAGATCCAATAATATATTGCGAAATGCAAATTTCAACATTCAGAACATTCAACTTTCATCTACATTATGTCCCTTTTCTTTCCATTATTTTACTTTTTGCGTTCAAATAAAAAAATTCAAATAATTAAAACAATTGAAACAGCTGAGTTTGACCGATAGTTCACTTTATACCGGCAGAAATTTGTTGAGTAAGAATTCGTAAGAGGGGAAATGTTTATTCTCTCGTTGCTTCTCTTTGTAACTTCTTTTTTTGCGTAAAGGAACGCGGTTGGTCTACAATTCGTACAAATATGAAACAAATTCGTACAAATTCGTAACAATTTTAACAATGGAATTTTTATTGGAAATATATTTTTTGTACGAAAAAGTCTCAAAAAGTCTCCAAAAAATCTGATAAGGGTCAAAAAGAGGTGTTTTTTAAAAAGTCGGTCATAGTCACTTTGCTTCAAAAAAGGGTCAAAATGCGACTAAAGTCGCATAGCGGTAACGCTGTTTTAGTGTTAGAGCGAACTTATAATGGTTCCGTATTACCATATGGGTACGGAACCCTAAAAAAGAAACTAATTCATCCTTTGTCGTTATATGTACATAATGAACTATCGATCATGAGGTCCCACGACACACAATCGGAACTTTTCATATGTCGAATTTATTTATTTGTCATTATATTCTAAAAGGTGTCCAAGGAATAAAACTTCTCCAACCAAGTTAGTTTGCATTTTCTTGTAAATTGCACAAAGGAATAAATCCATCCTTGTTAGGCAACCGGAATCACAGCAAATTGACATTCGATGCTTGTTGTTTGTTTTTACTTTTTTTTATCTACGCGTAGTTTTTATTTTTTTGTTTTCTTTTAATTAAATTGAACAGCTTCCAATGAAAACCGAATTGTAATGCTGTAACGTTAAGGATCAAAACAGACTTTTAAACCTCTCACAATTGGATTATCCTGTATTTTATTTTTATAGGTATATCGCCGGTGGATGTTTTGTTTAAGTCCATAAAATAACAAATAAAAGGGTGGGCAGGAGAACATTTCGCACACAGTATTGTAACAGCCACCGATTAAAGTGATACAAAAAAAGAAATAACATTACAAATGCCATCGCCTCTGAGGCTTAACTGAAAGCTGAGGTTATAATATAACAAAAAAAAAAAAACCTGAACAAGGATTCCTTGTCCTTGCCGCGTGCAAGAGTACGGACATGAGATGGAAATCATCCATATATACGAACCGCAACGTAGCGAAATCTTTGTTTGACTTGGAATCATTAATTGTAGCTGCGTTACGTGCCATGCGAATTGTACACGAAAATATGGACAGCCAATTCACCTTCTCTCCTGAAGACATAAAGTTAAAAATCACTTTAAAAAAAAATCACGTAAATAACAGGTAATTACCAAAATCAAATTAATTCTTGCACCCTACCAACTGCCCAAAACGATGGTTCATTAAATTCTCACACATAAAGTCTTACGTCCGTGAATCCTAATTAGAGTAATCAGTAACCGCCTTGTAGATACACAAACATCATCACCATCCTTTCTTATGGAATTAACTCCTTTCAATTTGCTTAGAAAGCGACGAAACCCCCCATATCCTTGAAGAGCTGACATCCTTCTTGAGTATTCGCAGCAGCAAATTCGGCAAGAAAGTAATCCCCTTGAATAAATTCCCACAGACAATTTTGAACCAAGACATTCTACCTTAGTTGTAATGGAATGATACAACAATTAAAGACTTTTCGGAGTGTTTGAACTGGTTGCGTAGCTGAATAATTTAACGGTTTTATGGATACACCTCCCCTGTGATATCAATGCTTGGAACAAAGGTCATCTTGAATACGCAAAACATTAAGTGAAATCAATAGGTAAGGCGGAGGGCTATCAAATAAAATGAAACAAAAAGTCTTACGAGTTACGACTCACTTATGTGGAGATCCTTCGAATACTTCGCTTCGTTACTAAAAATCCACTTGCCTGTGGGAATCTGTAACCTCGATTTCTATTTTGGAAAATCATTTTCAATACATAGTTACAATTTCGTATTTTGTGATCCTTAAATAATGACATTCGAAGGACAAGTAAAAGCAAACAGAAGTAAATTAAACGGACATTTTGCCTCGTTGAAACCATTGAAGTTACCAATGGTTATTCCTAGAATAGGAAGCAAGTGCGATTCCTATTGTCCCATTGGGAACACACATACAAGCTCTCCTCCTTTGGAAATCTATTTCGATATGTCTGACACTACTCTAGCTATACTTTTGTTCGTTAACTATAACGAGGTGATGGTTATAGCCGCTTAAATAGAATAGGAAATAAAAAAGTACAACCAGGATACCGGTTTCTGAGGTCATCAAATTAAAAAGGAACGTGGGAATAAAATGAAATGAAATAAACACCTGACCTCACTCACCAATCTTTGGATATCTTTTAAGCTGTATAGTAGTGATTAAGGAAAATAGGGTTATTTGGTTCAATTAAATGGTTTCTAATAAAACCAAATTTATTTCCAAATTTCAGAGCAATATGAAAATTAGTGAAGAATTTTGTTTTGCCGAAGAAAATTTTGCACGAACACCGAAATCATATGGAACTAGTGCACCATCCCTTGTTGCTGTTTCAAAGTGGCTGTGAAGATTCCAGTCAGATCATTTTAATGTGGAGGACAAATATCGTCGAGGTCCTCAATGTGGCTCTAGCGATGGCCAAACTTGACGAAGATCCCACAACGACGCAGCTGATGAACTGGGCTCACGAATCTAGAATCATCACCTGAAATATTCAAAGAAAAAAGCTCGATGGTTTCCAAGAATTCTGAATTAAGAGCAAAACAGGCTCGTGTACATTTTACCCACTATTTTCTGGAAAAGTTCAGGAGCAAGTGATGAAATTTAGTTTTATTAAAGTGAAGAAAAAGAAGTGAAGAAAAAGAAGTGAAGAATATAAAGCCCGAAATATAATTAACAAAGTCGGAGACAAAAGTCATGATGTCAATTTACGAATTTTCTTCACCAGAGCGCGAAAGTGGTTACCGCTGAAAGCTGGCCAGCCAGTATCTGCTTATTGGTATATGGAAACTTGCTTACCACAGGATTTCCAAATTTGTAAGGAAACCAAAAAAGGGGAACTTCTTTGTTTCTTTCTTATCCACGACAATGCACATGCTTACACTGCCGAGAAGACCAACAACTTTATTGAGCTCTCGGGTATTTCAAATTCATCCAGCTCCTTGTTCCCCAAATCTAGCGCACGGCGTGTTTTTTTTTTGCTTTTGCTTTTTTCCGAAAATATTGAACATCCAATGAGAAGATAAAAAAAGGCGTGAGTACCGGGTACTCGTGAAATTTGATGCGTGTGTGTATGCGGGTTAACAGAGAATGCACTAATACTAAGAGAATCATATACGGAGAACGCACTGAGTTTTGTAACGCGTGACGGACGCGACGGCAAAAAATGTGCCCATACCGAGAGCTAAGATGTTTACACATCAAAAATGCAGTCATTTTTGAGTTCCAGAAGCTACAAAAATGCAGCTTTTGACAGGTGGATCTATCGATTGGAAAAAAATATATATATATATGCGGCAATTATGTGGAGAAAATAAAAAATAAAATCTTAATTAAGAGTTAAAATTATTTTTATGTTTTATTATTCAACCTGATAAGTGAACTTTTGTTTTTCCCAGGGCCGTCCTAAGATACACGTGGGCACCCGTGGGCTACCAAAAATAATGCGCCCCTCTTCATAAAAATATACACGGGATGGCGGTGGGAGCGAGTTACAGTTAAAGTTATACCAAAGTCTCAGAAATAGATAAAGTATAAGCATACGTTATCGAGGAAGTTCTAAGAACACACATATTTACTACCAAACTCCAAAAAGAAGATTTGCATAATTGCACACATATGTATAATATTCTCTATTTAATTTAGAACAGGTTATGTGGTTGCTTTTATCATGAAAATATTTTGAATATATATAACTATGTAATACATAAATAAGAAACTAATAATTACAAAAAATATAACATCAATTAAAATTGACAAGGCTTCCGCCCCGGGGCTATGGCTCATATAACCCTGTGGTTAGAGTTGTCCTGGTTAGTCCTCTATACGTTCAAAATGTTTAAACTAAGGAAGACTTCATCTGCCTATAGCTAACACATTTTGATAGCTATTTTTTAAAAAAGTGGCAGCACTAATTAGCTAAAATGAACGACTTTTGAAAATCGTAGACAATTTTATACGCTTTTCCATATTTTAATCAAATCGATAGCAACTTACAACCATTATAGAAGACATGAAAATGTCAACAGAAAATGACAGATATACATACATACTAGTATGTACAGAAAACGTCGTCGGTATATCATAATAACCACCTTCATTTACGACGTTCTTGTTTCAAACTTACGTCAATATATAGCTTTTTAAAATTAAAAAAAAAAAAAAAATTTCCTTAGATTATAATATTATCTTCTAAGCTTCACAAATTCAGTAGGTACATATGTATGTCGTATGTGCTTGCACATATGCATGAATGTTTCTATTTTAAGCCCTTTTAAATTAGGTACATATTCAACGCTTGGATGCATAATGTTCCATATGTGGCAATTTTTCTGAACAAAATTTTACTTTACGTTTTTTGCGCGAATTTCATTACTGATGAAACATTATTTATATAATATTTTTTTCAAATCTACCGTTAATTTTTTTTTGTACACCTCCCGTTACTTAATTATTTATTTTTCGTCATTTACGTGCATTTATTCGTAGATCACTCGCATATTTTAATCATTAAATCATTTTTGATATGTATATGTACATATATGTGGAGAATATGTATTCAAAAATACTGGACAAAATATTTCTGAGTTCGTTAAAAGTACCTATTTGCTGTATTTTGGCTTGGCATGCCCCTGGATAAAACAAGCCCTTGGCTGTATGTGGACTAATTTTTTTAAACCCGGGACAACTTTTTGGACATTTTTTAAATTTTTACCAGCGGAGACGCCGCTCTGGACTCGAGGATATTACTGGACTTTTTTTTTACTAACATTTCCCTAATACCGAAAATCAAATACAGTGTCGAGAATAATTTTTCATACCAGCCTACTTTGAGTAAAACATTCTCATTTAACACATATGTAAATTTGAATTCTAAATACGGAGTTCAATAAAAAAAAAATACATCATGCCGAATATTTACGCACAAAAAGTTAACAAAAAAGTCAGTTAAAAAAAGTTTAGCACTTAAATATTTGCTTGCTCCGAAAGGAATAAAGAACAATTTTTCATACATTAAAGGATTTGGCAACGTAAGAGTGTACCGTTAGTTTCATGTATAAATATTTTATTGTTTTGCACATATTTACAAATTCCTACATCGTGCTTGTACATTCTGCATAGTTCTGATCGAATAAATTAATCAATTAGTTTAATGCTGTGCTTTGTCAGAAGTTTGGATAAAATGGTAAAAACTCACGGCAATACTTCGATCGATAAGCGATCTCAAGTGATTTATCACAGAAAATCGGGTAATCATAACGCGAACTCGGTAATTTATCAGTGTTAACCCATTCCATAGTGCAAGGTATTTGTGATCGCTATTATAGAGAAGGTAGTTTAGAACATAAGAGTGGTGCTGGACGAAAAAAGAAGATAAAGCCATTAGATTCAAAGTTTCTGAAGAGAGAAATTAAATCAAACATAAAATTACAGTTTTCGGAAAGAGGAAATTAAAAGATTTAAGTGCAACAAAGTTTCGGACTCGGCAGTAGGTACAGAAGAAACTAAAATTTCTAGGGTTAAAGTGTTGTGTTGCATGGCGGCAGCCACTTTTGAGAAAAGAAGATTCTAAACGAAGACTTGATTTCGCAAACTTATAAAAACGAGATGATTGATTTTTGGAAAAAAAATAATTTTCTTAGACGAAAGTAAGTTTAAGATCTTTAAAAGCGATATAAAGCAAGAAAATGTGTGTAGAAAAAAAGAACCAAACGATGCAACCAAAACATGTGTCGGCGATAGTTTAACACGATGCGATGATGGGAACGTTATGGTTCTATGGTTCGGGGGGCGATGTGATATTACGGAGTGGGAATCTTGTATTTGTGGAAGGAAACATGCACACAAGCTATATTGAAATATCTTCAAGCTAAATTTGGTCGCTTTTCCTCAAAAAACAATTGCACACAGGATTTTTATTTGTACCAAGATAACGATCCGAAGCATACAGCAGTGAATATTGGACTTTGGTTGCTTTATATGTATGTGTTCGTCCCCATGTTCTTCAGACTCCAGCTCAAAGTCCAGATCTTAACCCAATTGGGCATCTGTAGGAATATTTTTATAGAAAAATACGAGAGAGCCATAAAGTTCAGACGAACTTACAACTGGAAGACGCTATCGATGAAGAGTGGAATAAGATGGACCCAAGCAGAACGGAAAAACTTGTACAGTCAATGCCACGTAGGTTAAATGCTGTATTCGAAAGTAAACGCCTTCATACTAAGTACTAATAGATTAATATTAACATTTTAACACTCATTTTTGAAGAAGAATCAAATTATTTTAAGTATCTTCTTATGCTTTTTACTTTCTTTTGTTTTTTTTCATACAGTTGTTCTCTAAAAGGTTGGTTTAATTTAAATTAAATTACGTTCTTTTTTGGTTAAACAATACTGTTGATCTATTTGATATCGATTTGTATGAAAAATTATTCTCAGCACTGTATGTATTTAAATGTTTTTAAAAAATTCTTAGCCATCTGCCTATGAAAAATATATTAAGGTATGGTTTTTTTTTTAAGTTATTTTCGATCGTAATATTTCTACTTCTGTTCTTATTTGTCTCTTCGAAATGTTCTCTGAATTTCTTTACGTTTTAATCATTTGATTGTCTACTGCGGTTTTTACATTTTGTTTATATTCAATAGCGCGATCCATTTCCGAAAAGTTAAAATTTCAAACTTCTATAGTTTTTCTTTCTGAATATATTCCGAAACGACGAGTTTCACGATTCGAATCTAACTGAACTGATTTTTATTTAACAAAAAAAAAAATAAAATAATAATAATAATAATAACATTGGCGCGTCTGAAAGTAAACATAATCCATTTGCTACTTTTGCGTCATCATTGTGTTCAAATTCACGTTCAAAAATGGCCAATTAATTTAAAATGTGGTACACCGGAAACATCAAAACTTGGCTGTAACCAATGCTAACCAAAAATTAAGATCAAGTTGCGTCTTGAACTAGGCCACAACCTAGACTCTGCCATAAGGCTATAAAAATTCCACTCTTTAAATCAGTTAGCGGTAGATACTTAATTAGGTCGTTTACCCGTTGAATTTCAAGCCATGTGTATGTAGTGATGATGAATATGTCACCTTGCACCATCAAAATCAGCTATGTACATAACGTTACGCAGCGGTGAGTGGTTGGCACGATAGCGACCAACTACACCGGCGGCACATAAGATGCGGGCTAATTGAATTAGAACCTGCGTTTGGTTAATTTCTTTTTATGTGTGATATTTACCATCAAAACCGTTTTGCCTGTTCGGTCGGAAGTCAGTAATACTTTAACCCCAGTTACAGTCGCTCATCATGAAAATTTTGTAAGAACGCATTATATAAAAAAAAAAATTCGGTATTATCCTTTTTGCTTCCAGAAGACATAGTTTAACCCTCGCCATAGTGTATTTGTACTGCCTGAGTCCCAGCCAACAACAGGACGCGCATAACGTCACACAATGGGCGAAGAGCCGACAAAAGCGTTTTCTTCTATTCGCCACACAGGGTGTCCACAAGGTAAGTTGCTTCGTTGCTGGATTTGTGAGCAGTTAAAAAATATAAACAAAAAAAATCACCACCGCCCCTTCCAGTTTATTGTAAGTCTTGCCTTGCCGGTGGATTTAAAGGATAGACGTGCCTGGAGATCCTTGTCGGGTGCGTGGAATTTCCAGTGGCAACATAGCCTGCCGCTTGTCATACAACAATGGTGGAATAGCACCTACTTCCCATCGCCGGGAAGGAAACGCTCCATAGGCGAAGCCATTCTGCCCACTGCTCCGCCAGAGCACCCCATCGACCTGACGGCGATATTCTTGTACGCGATGATTGAAAGCTACATGAACAACAAGGGCATGAACGGCCGAGATTGCATGCAGCGGGCAATTTGTGAGAACGCTCAAGTGCACTATGTTGGCGGAGTGGTTGACCGGATATACCAACGTTTGCTTACGTGAGTTGCAAGGACGAACGAGAAGAGCAAGTTAATTGGTTTTTTTTTTGTCTTTTTAGCCCCGAACGCTCCATGGAAGACCACTACAAGGACTCCTACACCATGGGCTTGAAGGGTGTTGATTGTTACCAATCATTTCGATGTCCCAAAGGGGAGAGTGTTTTCGACCAGTTTGTATACATCGACGAAATTAAATGATAAAAATAAATAAAAGTGTTGTTATTGTTTCAAGAATTCGGATTAATTAGTGAGTGTCCTTTCCAGTTCTGCAATTTCACAAGTATACATACTTTCAAAGAATAAGAAACTTTTACTGTAACGGCTCATTGGCGCCGTTTTCTTAAATTGCTTTCGTTGTTTCGTTAAAAAGGAAACAAATGCTTTTGTGTGTGTGTACCAGGAAGAAAAAGTTTTGCCCTAATTTCCAACTCAGTGTATCATGAAACGTCCTTGGAGCTACTTTGTTTTCGCTAAACACCCCTTACGATTCCAATATTTCACACAAAAACCACTAAATCCACATCGATAGGAGTAATCTCCCCATGGAACCATTTCCGGTTCCTTTTGTAAATCAGCCATGAGATCAAAGTACCCCGAAGACTTGATACAAAAAAAAAGTGAGATTTCATTTCAAAACACGGTCGCTCCTGCTACTATGCCACGGAAATGAAAAGAGCGCGCAGCAGTGCTGTCATTTGTGAAAAATTTCCCCGGCGACAGGACGATGTTGTTATGTTCCTTTTTCTGTTTGTTTTGTTATCCTGCGAGCACATATCGGTTTTTTTTTTTGCTTCTTTCTAAAGCCTCACTAGGGAGTAATTTAATAAAAAAAAAAGTTCTGAACTGTCAATGGAAATTACTCGTATGTCAAAACGAGGGGAGGAGTTACATCGATATTGGAAATTTGTTTTCAAACGTATTAACAGATGCAGAGACACTCGTGTAAAAATAGTGGTAAACATTTAAATGTATGTATATATCATATATGTAAGTATTCTACATCTAACATCGATTTTATTTATTTATTTTTTTTTTTTTGTATTTTTTGGTCCCAGAATATTTTATTTTATCCTTTTTTTTTTGTCTGTGTGAGTGATCCTTCAGCTCCTTAAATGACTTCCAGTTAGTGTTCTTCCCCCTCTCACATCTTTCCGTATAAAATAAGGAAACAAAGATCAAATTGTACCGAGCTAGAGACAGTCCCGTTGTATCCAATTGATAGTAACAGGTTAAAGCTGGCTCTCCTTGGTTGTTATGCGTTAATGTAGTATTCCCGCTTCTTATGGCATTTCTCGTAGATAATGTAACAGAGGGCGATTGTTATTAGAACGGCAATGGTTATGCCCATGCCGATGCTCACCCAGATTATTTCATCGTTGATGCTTTTGTAGGAGCGTCCTGTAAATGAGATAAAAGGAGAAAATGTGATTATTGCAAATAAAAACTAATGTAGCGCGAAACGTTAGTCGCTAATTCTATTAAGCACAATTAGCGAATGGGACTAGATAAGTAAAAGTTCACGAGGACCATTTATTCAAATGGATGTCGATAACTGATGGCTTTGGTAGTGCTACGAAAGATTCCCTTGATGGAGTGATAATTTGATTTTTTGGCTAAAATTGAGTTCCTTACTTGCTTCTAAACGGATATTTTTATATGAACTTTGTGAGGAGAGAAGAGTTGAGTTTAAAGTCGAATTCCAGAGATTGTGTTAGCTTAATTTTATCATTTTGTATGAAGCGATAAGATGTGGATGAAGTTTTTCGAAGTAAATGTGTATTATGAGGTGGACGGAGGGATAGTTTGATAATGTTTTTGATTAGAGATTGTTTATCCATTGTTATTCCACAGGGTCTTCAGATTGATTCCAGCAGACAACAACGTAACGATATATTCGCGGTTTCTAACATTATTCTTTAACTAGCTGACCCGTGCTCGCCTTGCTTCGCCCATCTGTAACTTGGGAAAACAAATAATTATTTTCTTCTAATACATTACCATAGTATAGGTATGTAATGTACAGCTGTTGCCCGTGCACTTTTTTAAAATTTGAATCTGCTTTAACAATCATATTTATCGTAGTAGGCCGGGCACAAAACATAGAATCATAGAATGCTATTTCAGTAAATGCGCAGAAATTGAAATGTGTCACATTCACATATACACACTATGACATCACCCACTGCTGCATGGCTGTTGGCTTCGGTCTCCACTGATGGAAAATTGTTGGCAATGATTTCAGGAATTGTTTTGAGTATAGCTCAGCTCCAGGAGAACGCAGATTTATACCTCAAATGAATCTTAAAGGAATTTACTACAAATGTTTTTTTTTTGGTTTTTTAATCCAATAAGCCATTGTTGATTTAGGGCTGTGTAGTGACAGAAAATTTTCTGCCACTTCGATCTCAAATTCTCAGCGCCTATTAGTAATGGAGTAGTCTGAGTACACCCATAAATTCCACCAGGAAATACAGATCATAATAGTGAAAACCGCAACTAAATCCGTTAAGTGGTTCTCGAGATTAGCCCGTACATACAGAAAGACACATTTTGGAGACTTCCTTTTATACTACACTAGTTGAACCCATGCTCGCCTTTCTTCGCATTCTAAGGGCTTTCTTATGCATACAAATATGCAATTTCAGTGGGAGCGTAGAAACATCAAAGTATTTGTCTAAGTCCACAAACGTGTTAAGTAAATTTTGTTGATTAACTGCGTTTTATCAAAAACGTTTCAATGTGTAACTTTCAGCCCCTAACTGCAGATTTCATAGTTCTCAAAAACCGCACCGCACCGTAGCCCGTCAACACTTCCGCCTCTACCAGATGTGATTGCAAAATTGTTACTCTAGGTCCGGTGTCATTACATTATTTGGGCGGGCTCAAGTTTCTTAGAAGAATAGTAGGTGCACCCACTTTTAGTTTTAATTTATGTGATGGCAGCAAAAGCGAGAGTTTAAAAATTCGACCAGATATCTGGTTGTTACTTCTTGGTCCACAATCCGGGTGATTGAAATACATTCTGCACTTTGACCATCAGCACGTGAAAATATCTCGCTGTCAATTGCTGGAGCTTAATCATTTCGAGGCAACAAAATAGCTCACTCACAAAGCTAAGAATTCTTACGGTTTTTTAGTTGTGATATATCACCTTAAACATTCCCAGCAGGAAAGTACGGTATGTATTCCTTGGAGAATCGAATACATAATTAGTTATTATATATGAGAAATAAAATGTATCCAAAAGAATCGACGTGGTAATGTCATAAAATAACAAAGCAAATTGTTTACCACGTAGATTCCCACATCTGCAGAAAATGTAATGTAGTGTTTTTGAATTTAACGATTTTTCGGTTACAGTGTTGTCTGTCAGCGCCTTCATGTCGCCATATTTAAAAACGCATGAAAAACTTATTTTGTGTTGCAAAGCGTGACAGCGAGGAGTGAAAAAAATTAGAAATGTATTCTAAACGGATTGGTGAAGACAATAAACAAAAAAAAAAACTTTGTGCTTTATTTTATTAATAATATTGTTTTTTTGTATTTAAATTCCTTTTTAATTTTATCCTAGAATTTTTTGTAATAAAATATTTTAAAACGAAACAGTGTACTTTTCATTTAAAGCTGAATACATTTCCTTAATTTATGTCGGAGAAATGCATTATGTAACTAATTATAAATGCATGAATTATATAATACATTACAAAGAATGAATTCTATGATGCATTCTTAAAACACTTTCAGGTAATCGATTATTTTCCTAGGGCATAGTCTGTGTTAAGAATAATGAATTCTGGAATCAATATTCTATACTAGCGAATGATTCCCTGTTCGATTCCAATAGATTACCTTTTCCTGCTGGGTTGTGATAAATTTACTTTTTTATTTTCTTCCGGAAGCGTTCCTCCACCAATTTTAAATAACAAATCAGAGAAGTGTTGTGCGTTCGGATGTGCCTCGTGGCACTACTGATAACGTTTGCCTAAAGTCTCGGCAAATAAGTACTGTAAACCAAACATCCCAGATGGCTTCCACATAGCAAATACATATGTGCATACATGTAGGATCACCCTGTACCTAAGCCCAAAACTCACCAGCTGTAGAACTCACCACAAGACGCAGAAGACCAAGATATAAAAAAGAGATGAGTCAGTGATTCCTCGACGAAAGAAGACGACGGATCGGATTTAACTTTCTTTTATTATTTTTATTCTTTTTTGCGCAAACAACCATTACCTATTAATGTAATCTCAATTATTAATAAATCTAATGAAGTTTAAATAAGTTCAATTTTAATTTCAAATACATCGTAGTAAAGATTTCTATATACATACATATATGAACCAAAACTAACTCTTAAAACAACATAAGTTCACTTTGGGTAGACTATTTGTTTTTGATCGTTTTTTTTAATTTATTAATAATATTTATAAACTGAAAATGCAATTCACTGCTCTAGAAAAATTCTCTTTCTTTTGACACCTCATTTGTTAAGATTGGTTGAGTGTGAGAGCCGCAAATGGTGATAATGAATGTAGTACAATGATGTACAAAGCATATGATCATGTTAGAGCGCGATACCCACTGCTGCACGACTGCTGGCGGTGGTCTCCGCTGAAGGAAAATTGTGGGCGATATTTTGAATAATTGTTTTGAACATTGTTCAGCTTCAGGATAACGCAGGAGGATGTTTTATATCTCAAATGAATCAGCGACAGATTTACTAATTTCACCTATTTTTTTGATTTTCAATCCGATAAGCCATTATTGAGTTAGGGCTGTATAATGATAATATTCCTCTCCGATATACAGTTATTTTGACTACTATGTAAGACCCAGTAGGCTGAGCAAAAAATTACATAGCTTGTGATCATCCCGGGTACTTAAGAAGCATTTCAAAAAAAAGTTTCATCGAAATCTGTCTAGCGGTTTTCACGCCATTAGGTAACCAACAAAAAACCTCTACAGTTCTATAATATTTATAGATTATAGATGTATAGAAGTCTTTTTGGGTGGTATAACACCCAACTCATGCAACATGTGTCAAAATTTAGTACAATCACCGAAATGTGTTTACGCTCTATAACGAGTCCCATGGAACATAAAGTACGATCGGATCCTAAGAATACCAAAGCTGAGCGGAGTGGACATTAGCGGCTATGCGAACGATATAGCAGTAGATGTTGTAGCAAAAATGCTGGAACAAGTATCCGTAATGATATGATCAGGGATTTCGGGGCATGGATACAGACATCAGACTTGAAACTGACAGTAGTGACTGTTAATAAGTAGTAGAACGATAGCAAAACATTTCACTATACAGGTTGGTGAGCATAACATCGAGTGAACTCCATATATCAGATACCTGCGAATGGGCTTAACTTCAAAGAACCCATAATATACGCAGGTGATAAAGCCTTCCGGGCAGTAGCGTATGTATGCGTCTCTTAAATGAGCACCAGGAAAGGATGTGTAGTTATCCACATCGCTAAGAGTATGCTGCGCTTTTATAACTGTGTCAGCGAAACAAATAAACGTGATCTCGAACAGAAAGCCCATCGTGCTAGAAACGAAAATGTTAGCGGTACAGCGTGACACCGAGTTAGAAGAAAGCAATGGCATTTCAGATGGAAGACTAAAACCAAATGAAGATGAACTCATGCACTCATTTTTGAACGAGCGGACTGGCAATGACACGAAGAGGTGAACTATTACCTGATACAATTTCTGTCGGGGTATTGATGCTTCCGGGAGTATCTCTGCAAATCAAAACATGATGATGGCAAAATTCAGAATGCGCAGCATGTTCTGATGGAACTCTGATAAAATGGCAAAAATCATGCTTGAAAGGGAAATAGACGCAAAGGTGACATCAATAGGACTGATTAGCTTTATGCTAACGACGAGCGAAGTATGGGAAATCGAGAATGAAGTCACGACAAGCATAATGCAGCAGATACGACTTGAAGAACGGGCACCTAAAAACAAAGAATCTGCAAGCTCCAGCAATTAAAAACAACACACATATGTATGTATGTACATACAACCACGCATACTCTGCCAAAACAAAAACCTCCAGCAATACACTGACATTAATATTATCACATACTGCTGAAAACATAAATACAGATAGACCAACTTTCGTGTGCTCGCACCAACCTTTCCGGTTCCGGATATGCGGACAAAGAGAGAAGCAGCTACGGCTGCAAATACCCCCATGAGGAAATGCTACCGGTTGTACCTCGATGATACGGGATTGGATGCAGAGGTTAAAGTCCCACGCACGGGTTTTCTCTGTAACTTTCTGCTTTATATTTACATACTCACTGTACGTATTAAAAAGCTATTATATGTGTATTGATGAAGTATGTACATTCATATGTATGTACGGTTTATAAAACAGTGAAAACAAAATATTAATAAACTAGCTGTTGCCTGCCCGGCGTTGCCCGTGCTAAAAATCAGTCGCGTCATTTGATTGTAGTATGATAGAAAGGAAGTAGTAGGAATCGATATTATTTAAATTAAGATTCTAAAGAATTCTGAAGCCAATACATTATTATCTGAACTAAGTGGTTGTTCTCTATAATAGATGAAACGATTGCATAAAAAATTTATGGAAATGTAATATTCCTGTGTACAAACATGTCTACACACATATGTACATAATATGTATTTTATGAGCATCAAATAATGGTACTTTCTGGTTTCTTGTCTCTAATAGTTTTACTTAATGTTTATATTTAAAGTACAATAGCATTATGTAAACGCCGAAGATATTAGGCTTTGTTGTAAGCATTGATCGTGGAGTAACTGGTGAGGTTTGTCTGAAATCACCAACTAATAAGACTCAACATCGCCTGCCTACCCCTACTACAATATAATATGTATTTGTGAATTGAAATAAAAGGAAAAACTTTATTCTAAGGTATCCACCGACTTAACCTTAAGGTAACCAAATACCGCTGTAAAGTGAATAAAAAAAAAAGAAAGTAAAAAAAATCGTGCATTTCCCCCTTTCTGTGGATCTAGATCCGCACGCTGATGAAGCAGAAACACAACTAACTAAAGTCGGTAGCAAATATCAGCAAAATCATCCCTCCTCTACTTTGTGTCACAATCAGCGTTGCCACAATGCTACTTTCGTAGCAAAAGTGCTACATTATTTTTCGGTTTTGTTAATTTGCTACTTTGCTACTTTAATTTTAGAATTTGCCCCATTTTGCTACATTTTATTTTTTCGAGATTCCCTGCAAAATATTTTGTTTCTGTTTGGTAATGCTTCCTGTTGCTTTCAATCCCAACAAAAGGTCTGTTCAATTAAGTTGTGCTGGACAGAGAAGAACAGAAAAGTACAAAGCACCTGCTCTTGAGGTAGTACATATTTGTAAGAAATGTTAAGATCAGCTGTGTTGCACATTTTTATTTAAAGTAAAAAGTGTTTCGACGAGATTTAAGTTTACCAAATGGGAAGTAATTGAAGTTCAATCGCAAAAAGGGCAATCAGCTATTGTAAAATGCTATAAATAATTTGGAAAACATTAAGTAAAATAATCATTAATGCAGTTGTCATTTTTGACAACAAACATATGGATGTATGTAATTTTCTATGCTGACTTGATCTGACATTTTTCACAAATCTGTGCTGTTCTAATCTGCCTTTTTTCCTCATTGAACAAAGCTAATTCATTTGAGGGTGAGAGCTGAGATTTCTGTTTTGTGCATCCAAAACATGCGTTCCCTACCGTCGTTTATTTATTCTGTTCGTGTTCAATAACTGGTAAACTGCCAATTGTGTTGACTGTGAAGCAAACAGGAAAATCGTTGCATTTCTTCTGTTAAGTTTAAACTGGATCAGAAAGATGATAAATTGTACTTATAAATTGCTATAGGTCGCTCAACAACTTTATGTAATTGTTGCAGATTCGTAATAAGACAGCGAAAAGAAAAGGAGGAGGAAAATAAAAAAAATATGGATAGTATGGAAGTTTCGAAGATCATTGCCTGGTCATGTTTTGGAACGTTAATCAGATTCTGCTGTTCAACATGGATTTTATTCCAAAAGTTTTAAGGAAGTGTTTTCCTGACTCCAAGGTAGCACAACATATAACTTTTGTTAGAACGAAAACGACAAGTATCATAAACAATGAGTTTTTGCAAAAAATTGGGCTGCTCTTACAAACGTTCTTCTTTTGCTTTTGCTACCTTAGGCTACTTTTCGGAATGAGAGATTTTGCTACTTTTGCTACTTTTCACAGTTTTTCGGGCTACATTTATCCAAAGTCAGGCGGCAACGCTGGTCACAATCCGAAAAAGGAGCATTAATTATTAACACGAACAACCCTCTCTCAACAGAATGACGATCAATGGCAATGGTTTACCCCTCATTCAATGCGCGTATGGGTAGAAAGAAAATTAAAGAATAAGCGATAGCGATGGATTTGCGGCGAAGAGAAGAGCATAACATCTACAAAAACAACCCTCTCCCAACAGAATGACGATCAATGGCAATGGTTTACCCATCATTCAATGCGCGTATGGGTAGAAAGAGAATTAAAGAATAAGCGATAGCGATGGATTTGTGGCGAAGAGAAGAGCATAACATCTACAAAAACAACCCTCTCCCAACAGAGTGACGATCAATGACAATGGTGTACCCAAAAATAATGACCAAGTAATAAAAGCGGACATTGGAATAACTCGAATTATGGAATCAAGGAATTGTATGTTTTGTTTAAAAAGTAGCCTAATCTCTAATCCAGAAAGTAGACTATCTATTCCCGAAAGTTTCATTCAAGTCTGTTAAACCGTTAAGGTGTTATAGAGCAACAAACATCCAAACATCCAAACATCCAAACATTCACATTTATATATTAGTAGGATTACAAGCTTCGGGCGGTATTTACCGACCAATCAATAAAACTTATGAGCTCCCATCCACTTTTATGTGGCGTACTGTAATACTTGGATATTTTTGGAATATTCGGCATTAGTTGTCGCATCTGATTTAAATTATATACAGTAGTGTCCATTTGTAACGAATTCGAAGGCACCGACCAAATTGGTTCGTTAATAACCCAAGTTCGTTATATGTAAGTGATATGCTAAAACAAACAGCTTTTGTTCAGAAAATTAATCGCTTTGCTTTGCAACTTGTTGTAAAGGCTTTATCGAAATATGGTATGTTTGTCCTTTAATGGGAAACATTTGATTTTATTTGATTTTGACGGGTTAAGTGTCCTTTCTCTATCCACTTTGGAACTCAACTCCTTTGTGCTGCCTTTTTTAATTAATCGTTTGATGAAAACATAATGCAACACGGGGAAGTACCGAAAAAATCACAAGGTTAACATTTTATCCTTTGAGAATACAGTTCTCGAGGATATCCCGAAAAATTGGGAAAAGGGTTCGTTAGATGAAAAAGTTCGCTTAAGCGGGTTCGTTATAAGCGGTCACTACTGTATTTTCAAAATGTATGGAAAGGGAAAGAAGCCGAACTTGTTCGAAAGGGAAAAATAAGAAAAACAATACACCCGGTGCTGAAATACCCAGCCATCCAAATAAATCAGTTTGGAAACGAATCGGTTCAACAATTCGCTTAAAATTAACTTCGGTAGATGGCATCTTGTTTAGAATTGAACATTTAAAAGATTTCTTTTGGTCTTAATGACAACGCAATGACTGATCTAGAACAGGTGACTTTTTTTTACAGATTACATACATTGGCTTAAATAGATACGTTGTATTTGAACATAATGAATCGTGGGAATAAAATTCTAGGAATTGACAGAATTGGATTCAGACGAAATGTGACGAAGCATTTGGATTCGGTATCGGGTGTAGGTATAGGTGTAGTGATTGTACGGTACGAAAATTAGATTGGAATTTGGATATTTGAGTGAGTACATGGATAAAATAGCAAGTAGATGGGAATTCTGGATAGTTGTATGAAAGATATTGTTGCCGTGTCCAAATTGAATTTGAACAAACATCCTCATATTCTTGTATGCAGATCCTCTTCATCGGAGTGTCTGAGGACTAAAATCTGCTGGGTGAAGTATATCGAGAAGAGTGAACTTCATTAAGTTTCCTTATTCGGTATATCAAAATTTACATTTCTCACTTTTTCGTAATTATTGAAAATTAGTTTAAAACGCTGTAAATAAATATTTTATGTTACTGTCAACTATTACAACAACTTATAAATATTGCCGCCATATGTAAAAATAACAATTTACTGTATTATAAAATTTGTGTTGGCAATTCCAGACCACAAGAGTGATTCTGAAGTAATAGGTGTGTTTGGTATCTTTTTTATGCACAAGCGAGTGAGACCTGTCAAAACGTAAAATCCTCTCGAAGAGAAAGAAATCCTCTCAACGACAGAAAACTTGCAGAAAAGTAAACAAACACACGTTTGGTCGAACCTATCAATTTGTTTTTGTTTTCCACTAACAATGAAAATTATGACATTTCACAAACAGTCAGATGGCCCTGGTTTGACAGAGTTGTCCAGGTCACTACAAGAAAAAGATGTTGCGTAAAATTTCATCGCTCTTTAATTTTTACGCTCTCATTTCGCTCTCTTCTTGCGATATACTGTGATTTTTTCGAGTTAACAAACACAGATAGATAGATAGATAGATAGATAGATATATTTTATTTATTTCTTATACATTAATAAAGTACATTTAGAGTTCTTATAGAACAGAAAAACAAATAGAAAAAATATATAAGAAAGGTTGGTGGCATTCAGTATGTAAATGAAAAATAGAGTTGAAAGCCACTTCAAATCGGCTAAATAATATATATAAATTTATGGGTGGGGTGACCCTTAAGAATTCAAAGTGAGCAAATTAAGAAAAACTTAAGACTAAACTGGTAACATTGCAAGAAAAATAATCAATAATAAATTAAATCGAAATATAATTAACAAAATAAAAACCAATCGAGAAACTAAAATTTACTGCATAATATGCACAAAATAAAGGAAACAATGAAAACAAAGAATTAGACCAAAACATTAGAAATCCGGGATTCTAGAGCAATATAATCAAAGTTGAAGAGCCACCTTTTTACGCATTTTAAGAACATTCCAGGTATTGTCATTGATCTGATCGTCTGAGGGAGTTCATTAAATAATCGAAAAGATAAAACAGAAAAAAAATTACGATATGCAGTGGTACGAAAAAGTAGAACAGATGATAAGTTTGAAAGGTTTCCACGAAGATTATAAAAGGAGATTAAACGAAAATTACGATTACCGGACTTCATAAAGAATATTTTTAACACCTTAAAACAGTACAAATGACGAACAGGAAGAATATTCAGGGCACAGAATAAAGGAAAACTAGAATGTCTACCAGATTTACGCCAACACGCGATTCCATATTGTAACTTGGAATGGAAAATACCATAATAGATTATCTAGGTAGGTAGGTAGGTAGGTAGAGCATAAGTTACGCAAATTGTAGAAATGTCGAAGCGTCCATCGGAAATACTTTTTCAAAGCGTCTATGTGATTTACATAGTATTTCGAAAAGTAGTGTGTTTTTTGTGCACAAGTAATTGAGTTGAGATCTTTTAAATAGTAGAATCCTCTCAAACTCAAAACTTAAACAAAACACACCAAATGCTTTTGAAACAACACTTGGTCAAACCTGTCAATTTGTTTTTGATTCTGACATTTCACAAACTGTCAGCTGGCTGGTTTGACCGAGTTGTACAGCCCACTAAAAATTGATGTAAAAAAAAATTGATTTTCATAGAACTTTCGAAAACTAGTGACACACCAAACAGACCTAATACATTTCTATTGAGTGCTATCATGTCCGGTCTTCAGAATTTTCCTGACGTATTCAAATAGAAATGAGGACACATCACTGGCACAATCGTTAATTCGCCTCAAGCGTATTTTTCAAGAAAAAATTAAAAAAAAAAATTCTTGTTACCATCACCAAATATACAGTCCTGTGTAAAAAATTAAGACCAGTAGGATAATTGTCCACTTTTGTTATTATTTTTTTTCAGATGAAGGTTTTGTACTTAAGTTGAAAACAATTTAATCGAGCTGAATATAATCCTACACTCTTATTACTTTTTTAAGTGTGAAAAAGAATTAAAAATATGTTAAAGTTGAAAGTCAATATTATATAAAATTATCCTACTGGTCTTAATTTCCTACACAGAACTGTATCTTTAAAACACTGCTTTCGCAATGTGAAAATAAGACACAGAGCTAAAAGGAAAAAAACGCCTACTGTCTTTAAAGTAAACGACTTAAGACTAGTGGCAGGAGTTAACTGAATAAGGGAAACCACATAAAGATGTTTGTTAAATGAGGCTGTTCTAGGCAGAAAAGTACAAGGCTTTAGGTTCAGTAAGAAAATGTCTGTCCGAAACTGAACTGAGGTTGTCTAGAAAAGACAAATTGCATATTTGATTTTTTTTTTCTCAAACTGAAAAGTGAATCGACGAGATAAGTTTACCAAATGGAAGGCATCGAAATTCAATTGGAGAAAGAAGTGATTGTATTGTAAAATGCTATAAACAATTTGGAGAACATTAAGTACCTACCTACAATAATCGACAATGAAGTTGTAATTTTTGACAACTAGCATAATGTATAATTTTCTTAAAATCTGACCATTTTCACGAATCTGTGAATTTCTGTTCTAGATTTTTCTCATTGAACAAAGCTAAGAATTAACTGGAAAACGGACTGAAATCGGCGAATTTTCTCTAACAGTCATCGACTGACACAATTTACTTCGCTAAGCTATAGGTGTCTGTCTGGTGACTTTTTGTGATCAAAATGGGACAGGTGTCAAATAGTAAATAATTTGGAAAGTGGGAGAAAATCCTCTCTTCTTCTTTTTTAGCTATTAAATATTTTCATGAAAAACTAATTTTCTTTTATTTCGCTAACAAATAGTGATTGACATTTCACAAATTGCAGGATTGCTGTTTCATAGATGTCCCTCGGTTACTCCATGAAGTAGGTGTAGCACGAGGTCTGTTCTTTTACTTGAAAATTGTTACTGAATCTTACTGATTCTTACTGGTTTTAGATAAATCGCGTTCCTTTACACAAAAAAGTAGTAAAAGAGAGAGACAACGAGAGAGTAAAAATTTCCTCTCACTAAAAAATCTTACTATTTCTTACTGGACGAATTTCTTCCAGTAGAAATTGAACTATCTGTCAAAGTCAGCTGTTTCACTTGTTTGAATTATTTGCATATTTTTATTTTAATTCAAAAAGTAAAAAAATGGAGAGAAAAGGAACAGAGATGAAAGTTGATAGTTCTGAATGTTGAAATTTGCATTTCGCAATATATTGCATACTGTATTGGTTCTGGGAAATCATCAGGGGTGGACTATTCTGTAAAATCCAAAATCATACAACAACACTCTGTTTACTTTTGCTTCACATATGTTTATGCCATTTCGTTTGTAGCAGCTTTTGTGGTTAATCGCGCTCCTTTACTTTTTGATGATTTTGCCTTACTCTGAGAGAATTTTACCCCCACTCCTTGAAATTCAATAATTTACTATTTTTGGAGCAAAAAGTAAAGGAACAGATCTACGATTTCGCAAGAGGGGACATTTTTTGACACCTCATTTGGCTCTCTCTTCTCTTGTATTTTGACACTTTTCAGTAATTTTCCGTAAAATTACCAGTCACCAAACAGACCTGATGCATGCTAGTGTTGAAAGTCAGGTTCACAAGCTGCCAAAACTTCAAAATGTTTACATTTGCATCTGTTACTAACTGTTGAATTGTTTTTGCTTACTGCCTTACTATATTTTCACCTCAAATTAAAATTAAATCCAAAAAATCACGTGCTAAATTAAGTGAACGAAAACTTGACGAAACTCAGCACGATCTCCATTTTGATTACACTATATAATTTCTATGTACTCGTACAATTAGGTACGTTCGTCTTAACGACTTTCGGGATATCTCTAGCATAAGTTTGTTTACATTTTTTTACCACTTGTCAACATCGTAGACTAACGTCACCATGATATCACAGAATACTAAATATTTCCCCACTTGTATATGCCTGTCGTGCTTCAATTTGATTCATGGAAAAACGGTTGTAAAGTCACAGCCTCATTACCGACCCATGCTACCTATACCTAAATTGCCGTTAGACTTGTAAATGAGACATCATTAATAAGGCATAAAATAGAATAAACAAAACGGACTGGCAAATGAGATGGTCTGATCTTATCTTACAGGTGACAGTGACAGTGACAGGGATATATATAGAGAGAGAAAGAGCGCCCTGTCATTTCCTTCGCATTTATTACGCATCTGCTATATTCGTGTCCCCGGTAGTTAATGGGTGTTTTTTCCGGTCAGCTTTTATTGTTGTCTGTTCGTTGTAATTGAAGTGTGAAGTAATCCTGAGAAGTGCTGTCACGATTTAAATTTGGTACTTGATGTCTCTTGAGTCTTGATATAGCTCTTTTGAATTTCATTTCATTTCGTCCCTTTTTTTTTGTATTTTTCCTGGGTTTGCTCACGTAAGCCGATTTTGTTGATCCCATATTTTTGTAACGAAGTGGTTCGTTACAATACCACAGTCTCGCACATACACCACCACACCAGCTTAGCGACTGTCCCGCCCCCCACTCCTAGACACACACTGACACCAGCAACGGAACCCACCACAGCAGCATAATAAATATCCGCCTTCACACACACCGACGCCACCAACGGAACCCACCATAGTAGCTCAGCAAGTGCTCCACCACTACACACACACACATGATGAAAGACACCGACACTACCCATCACCAGTGGAACCCAACCACAGAAGCTCGGCAAGTGCCCCAAGCCTACACCCACACCTACACAGAGCCACCTACGAGATCCACCACAGTGCGACGGAGGTAGAAACCAGCGGATGAGGACTTCAGTTGGCAGTCGAGTGGTGGCCGCCGGACCAGACACATGCTAGCTGGATCCAGTCACATGTGTGGAGCTGAAGCGCTCTGGCGGTAACTACCGACTCAAGTAGCAAGAGCGGGCAGTGGGGACACAGGGTGCGCAGTTCATTGCGGCCCAGGTACTCGCCCCTCGTTGGAGTAGGTTGGAGTGGTGGTAGTAGTAGCAGATTTCAGTTGGGAGTCGAGTGGTGGCCGCTGGACCAGACGCATGATAGCTGGATCCAGCCACATGTGTGGAGCTGAAGCGCTCTGGCGGTAACTACGAGCTCAGGTAGCTTGGAGTAGTGGTGGTAGTCGTAGTAGACGTGGTAGCCGAATAGTTGGGTAGAGCCATGCATGGGACAAGGGTGCACAACATCGGTACCGACAATAACAACAGCTGCAGAGACAACAGCCGCAGAAACAACAGTAGCAGAGACAACAGCAGCAGAGACAACAACAACACCAGCAGAGACAACAGCAACACCAGCAGAGACAACAACAATACTAGCAGAGACAACACAGTAACAATACAACACAACAGCAGAGACGATACAGCAGGAGAAGACGATTCACCTCAGGCTAGGCCTATATAAAGCGGGCCCGCCTGATATTCGAGGAGTCGATCATCAGAGGTTAAACACGCCGGTTCAACGCGTCGAAAATATTAAGACTTATAAAGAAGTACCTACCAATAAATGTAAAGTTTAAAATTAGAATTAACTCAGTTTGTCTTTTCATTTATTCCTCTTGAAAGTTTGTCTTTTTCCATCTTTGGGCCGACTACTCCTCTTCCTGCTTTTTCAGAACCCCGGAATCCCCGCCGAGCTCACCCCGGCCGGAAAACAACGTTGTAAATGGCGCCCGAGCAGGGACTCTCAAATTAAAGTAAAGAAAAAAAATAAAAATAAAATATCGCGATTACTAAGAAAAAAAAAAAGACATCGAGTGCAGTGTACAGAATCCTTAAAGAAAAAAAAAACAAAGACGTCGAGTGCAGTGCATAAACTTAAGGAAAAAAAAAAAAAAACGAAAAAAAAACAAAGGCATCGAGTGCAGTGCGAATGGGGTAAGTCGTGGCTAAACAAGGAAGAGATCAAAGCAGTGCTGCAAGAGCTACAGGAGGACACCGCGGGTAAGTTGGAGGAGTTGCGGAAAAGACTATCAACGTACATCGACAATACAGACAGAGGTGAAGAACTGGAAACCCGTTACCGCAGACCAACACAGCAATCACAAAGAGGAGATCAGCTAAACGAACACAGCGCAACAGGGGAAACTACCGTTCAACATACCAAGTCACCACAGCCAACGGAACAACTTGTCGAGCACAGCGCAGCAGGGGAAACTACCGGTCCACCTCTCCAGTTATCACAGCCAACGGAACAGCCAGCCACCAGCAAAACGCTGACTTGGAAAGCCATCGCGATAGGAGAAGCAAAAACCCAAGCCGCAATAACTCAACTAATAAGCGAAACGGTATCAACATCAGGCGACGACCTAGCGGACCAACGAAACCAAACGAAGACTCCAACTATGGACGAAGATCTAGCGGGACCATCGAACAAAATCACGCCACCGAAGACGTCAGAACCTGAATTTAGCGATGCGGAAGTTTGCGACAAGGTTCGTAAATGGGGAATCCGCTATGATGGTGGAAGGGATCCACTCGGGTTCTTGGAACGAGTCGACGAACTCGCCACTTGCTATTGTCTTCCATTCAACCGCGTTACTAGGACTTTGCCAGAGCTATTAAAGGACAAAGCCTTATCTTGGTATCGGAATAACCAATGCGACTGGAAAAATTGGGACGATTTCAAACAGGATTTCCACCTATACTTCTTACCACCACGGTACTTCGAACGACTGGAAGACGACATCCGCCGACGAACCCAGAACCCGAGGGAAAAGTTTACGGAGTATGTCACTGCAATCCAAACCCTAATGCGGTGGGCAACGGGCATGGATAGGAAGCAGCAACTCGAAAGAATTTACAACAACTGCCGACCCGAATATAAGTTGTATATTCGGCGAAAAGACTTTGCAACGTTGCGGGACCTTATCCTGCTGGCCGAAGAATATGAGTGTATTCGTGCTGACGAACGCCCAAGCCGAGTAGCTGCCATAGAGGAGCCTGACCGGAGACAAAACCACCAAGCGCCCACGACTCAATACAGGTCGGATCCGGATTATCGTAATCAAGTACCTATGGAACAGAGAGCACCAGGGCAACGAAACGTTTGCTGGCGATGCGGGCAGGAAGGACACGTGCGACAGAACTGCCGAAACCCCCAAGTACTTTTTTGTTGGGATTGTGGCAGACCAGATGTTCGTACCAAAGACTGTTGCCGCCGTAGAGAGGGAAACGAGCTGGGAGTTCCTGCCAATGGGGGCAACCAGGAACCCGCATAAGTCATGCCCCCACCAATCTACCCACACTATTCATTAACGACGACACACGCATTTACGCCCGCATTACAATCAACGAGGAAGAGTTCGAAGCGCTCGTCGATACAGGAGCAACACGATCGTTTATCGACTCTAGAACAGCCAGGAACATCAACGCGGACGTAAAACCAAGACCTAACAACAGCCCATACACACGCCTCGCAGACGGCCGAACAGTGCTAATGGAGGGTACTACCACCACCAACATCAAATTTAATACCAGTACCCACACGCAGGAATTATTGGTCATGCCACGAATGACCAACGACATCGTACTGGGAATGGATCTCCTTGCACGAGTAGGCATATTTCTACGGATGGACTCCAACTCCATCGAAATTCTAAAGCCACGAATCGAAACAGCCCTCACATCAGCCATAGCCAACACTTCACTTGAGACCAGACAGCCAGCAGAGGTAACAGACGAAAAGAACGTGACACATTCTCGGACTATTCCAGCAAAGGGGATGAAAGGAAACGATGAACAGGTGATCTAAGCATTCCTTGCTACCGAATTACCTAGGTTCGATTGCCTACGAGGAGTTACCCACATCGCCAACCACAGCATACGGATGAAAGACAACCGGCCCATCAAACAGCGCTACTCTCCTCGGAATCCAGCCATGCAGTCAATTATTGATAAGGAGATAGACGAAATCCTCCGTGAAAATCGAATAGAGCCATCTAATAGCCCCGATAGTGCTTGTCAAAAAGAAGCAGGGTGAGTGGAGACTATGCGTCGACTATGGTCAACTCAATGCACATTCTATTCGAGATGCCTACCCTCTGCCACAAATACAGGCGATCCTCGATAAACTGTGTGAGGGCAAGTTTTTTAGCACTATCGATCTGCGCAATGGATACTGGCAAATACCGATGAGCCCCGACAGCCGACAGTACACTGCTTTCACAGTTCCTGGGCGAGGACTTTATCAATGGAAAGTAATGCCATTCGGACTACACTCAGCACCAGCGACCTTCCAGAGAGCCCTAGATAAGGTCATCGGTCCAGAGCTAGAGCCGTTCGCATTTGCGTATCTCGACGACATCGTAGTGATCGGACGAACACTCGACGAACACTTAAGAAATCTTAAGAGGGTGTTCGACAGACAGATCCAAGCCTACTTAAGGATCAATGCAGAGAAATGTCACTTCTGCAAGACGGAGTTACGATACCTAGGACACATGATCAGCCGAGAAGGCATTCAAACGGACCCAGACAAAATCAGCGCCATAAAGCAACTGCTGCCACCGAAGAATATCAAGGAGCTACGCCGATTCCTGGGAGTTTGTTCCTGGTATCGACGCTTTGTGGAGGGATTCTCAACTCTAGTGGGGCCACTCACACAACTGCTAAAGAAGGGGAGAAAGTGGAGCTGGGATAACGACCAGCAAACAGCATACGAGGAACTCAAGGCAAAACTCACACAAGCTCCCATTCTTGCTTGCCCGGATTTTGAAGTACCATTCACACTACAGACAGATGCAAGCGACTGTGGACTAGGAGTTGTTCTCATACAAGAACAAGAAGGGAGAGAACGTGTCATAGCATATGCCAGCCGGACATTAAATGGTGCTGAAGCGAACTACTCGGTTACAGAAAAGGAGTGTCTCGCGGTCATTTGGGGAATTCGGAAGATGAAACACTACCTGGAAGGCTACCATTTAACCATCATCACAGATCACCAATCACTGCGTTGGCTCAACTCCATCGAATCACCGTCAGGTCGAATCGCACGATGGGCTCTGGAACTGATGCAGTATGATTACGAGTTGAAGTATCGCCGGCAAAGGTACACCACGGATGTGTATGTATGTGTATGTATGTGTTCTTTTGTAATAGGATAAGTATGTGTATGGTAATTATTTGTTGATTACAAGTAAATAATTCGTGTCGGTTTAAATGTAATTTTTATGAGTCCTCATTAATACTAGGATTGGAGCTTTTAAGTGATTTGATTGATTTTATTTATTTAATTGTGGTGTTATCATTGCTGATTGTAGTATACATATACTTGTTTCATTGAAAGGTCGCTTTATTTTGTTTGTTTTATGCGCATCTATGTAAATAAGGCATTTCTGAAATTCTATGTGTCTTATTTTACACCGTTCCGTTCGCGTACTAATGTTTGTGCAAATAACGTTAATTTATATAATCTTTGATGTAAGACTCTACGAAAACTGATAAAGCTGTAAAATAAAATTCTTTATATTTTCATTCATTTTTGTTCACCCAAAATTTCGGATGGTGAAACAAATGGGAACTGTCAAGATCTGACACCCCAGTACTAAAGAAGAATACGTTTTTATTGAATATTTTCCCAGACGATATCAACGTCTACAAAATGGTAACCTGAACAGCAAAATCGATTTACGCTGAACGCTGATGCATTTCAGTTTGACGTCTCCTTATTTTCATATATGTAATTCAACTTTGACGTTTTTAATTTTTCTTTGAATGGGTTCGGGACGGGACCTCGGGACTTCTCTTTGTAATGAGAAAATCCTCGCTCGATTTTGGAGATTTGACAGCAAAAACGTTTTATCTTCAGTAGATTTTGAACAAAGAACAATTTTCAAATATAAGCAATATATAAGTACCTATATAGCGCCCTCTATAAGCCGGGTGAGAAGCGCTCAGACGGTATAAGGAAAACCGCAGCCAACTTCACAGATGAACGTCAACAAGGATAGAGACAGAGATATTGTCTATATTATAATATATACTCACAGAAGTCATTTTGAGTTGCGAATAGTTTAAATTTAAATAAACCGTAAAAATGAAGATAACTTTGTTAGTTTAAAACTCAGATGTAGCGTTTAGACTCTCGCTGCCTACAAAACAAGACAAACTATAGAAAATTTCCGTATTTCTAAACTACAAAATGCTACGTTTAACAAAACATTATTTGAGTAAGGCTCTCCGAGAAGCCGGAGATTCTTCGCTTGAAGCAAATACTGCGCAGTTGAAAAAAATGTATGCCAAAGTGCGAAGAAACGACGATGGTGACATCGACGTTCCAAACTGCCGGCAATGCCAAATGCCCGAAGCGAAATGCAGATGCCGAACTAAACAGCGAATCTGTAAAGTTGGCTGCGGTTTTTCTTATATTGTCTGTGCGCCTCTCATCAATCTTACAAGTCATATACAGTGGACGTCCAGTATAACGAATGCGCTATGTAACGAATTTCCAATACAACGAATGAATTTTTTTTCCAATTAATGGTTCTATATAACGAATGGTTTAAAAATTGTACGCTCGATATAACGAATGCCTTGCAAATTCCTGTAGGCGCAAGTTTACTTTTGTCGGATATTATAATTTTTTGTATGTAGAGTCGTTTGGGGTAAGAGTGCTCAGCAGGTAAGAGTACGCAGTGCCATTTTCTCCATCTGTGAAAGAATTAGCAAAAATCGCTAAATGAGAGAGTTTTGCTAACCGCCAATGAAGAACAACATCTACGAAAGTTTTCCAATTGACAGAACCAAGAAAAACAAAAAAATAAAAAACCGGATTTTGTTAAAAAAAAAAAACCATAATATACAATGCAATGAAAAAAAAGTAGCGTCTAGGGAAAGGGTGCGCAGTCGTTCTGTGGGTAAGAGTTCGCAGTGCTTTCTTACCTTGTTTTTTACTTTTTATAATAATAACAATTTTTGGGCTATTATCTTCTGTCGTAAGATGCAACGAGCATATCACAGTCGTAGGCGGTAGGTCGTAGCTCGTAGCTGAACTATCTTTTTGTTTTTGTTTTTCCAGAAAACTACCTCGTGTCTACCAAAGACAAACGGAAAGGAAATTGATAACCCAAGAGCAAATACGCGAAGCTAGGGAGCTCATTTAAAATGGAAGCAGCCCATGGAAAGCTGCCAAAGAACTTAGTTTGAGTGAAAGCACAGTTTCAAACCATTTAAACTACGCAAACTGTGACTTAAAATGGTTGCACACTCTTACCCATACCTCTGCACACTCTTACCCTGACTTCGGGGCAAGAGTGCGCAACTTGACTTACTTTGGCTTTTTGATCAAAACATATGAAACATTAAAAAAAAATTTAAATATTTCTGTTAAATATTTGTTCCTAAGATATGGAGCTACCAGATAATAGGCTCTTTTGTTTGTCATCTGTTGAAATTAATTAATTAAAGTATTAATTACCAAAAAAAAGACGATCAATATAACTAATTTTTCGTTATAACGAATAACTGTGCATTATATAATTCGTTATACTGGACGTCCACTGTATGTACATAATGTACCTTTTTTCATATTTATTCAAAATTCACAATCACAAATTTTCAGAACTATCTGTATACTTACTTACTTAGTTGGCGCTACAGCTCGAGGTGAACCTGGGCCTGCTTCTCGCAACCATTTGTGTGTGCGTGTTATATTTTTGCACGAATGGAAGGGACCTACAGTTTTTTGCCGACTCCGAACGGCGAGTTGAAAAGCTCAATCGTGACAAATGCTACTCTTTGATGCTTGTCAGACATTCGAAAGAGGTGGGCACTGTGAAACATTTTTAGGTGTTTGCGGCGGGATTCGAACCCAAGCCCACTGGCTCAGTAGTCCGACGCACTAACCACTTGCGCTACGGTGCCCACTAACTATCTGTATCTGAACTATCTGTATGGGGCTACGAAAAATAATTTAATAATAATTTAAATAATTTTTATTATTTTAAACAAAATATGTGTTAAAACAACATGAAATAAATATACAACTGAATTTCAGAGATTAGCACGTTTTTTACCATAGAAGCATACCAACCCACACATATGTATGGCTCCTTTTTTTGGGATACTATAAGTTCCACTTCAAAAACTGTTTGATATTTTTCAATGATAGGCGTGTTTTTTTAAATCTTGCTAGCCAGTCATGCATTTAGATTTAGTTTAGACGATTTCCAGCTCAGTCAAACCTAGCCGATTTACCTCCAAGTTGGTATGTGTGATTTCGGCTCTATGAAATCAGCTGTTAGGTGTCAACTGTCAAAGTACCTTACTACCTTTTCGGCATTCAACCAAATTGTTTGTTGTTAACGACTGAAATTATATAATTTTCGTACATGGTAGTCTATCAAATGTCAAGAGAACAGACCAAAGCACTTTCAGCCCCAGATATCGCAAAATTCCTAGCCAGCTGCTTTTGGCTGTGGAGCAAATCAAGAGTTGTAGCCAGCTGGTTGTTGTATTTATTGTACTTGTGAAATTTGACTTTGCTAGCAACTACTGGCTAGATAAGTTTCAAGAAAACACGGCTAATGTACATTAAATGACAAATATCCCAAATTTCCCCAAAATCCAAACACTTTTCAGGTCAACGGTTCTGGAAAAGCTAGCCCTGTCGGATTCGAAGCTATCAGTAAGCCATATTTGATCGGGTTGTAGAAGATAAGACAAACGGAGTTGCTAGACATATCTCTTGACTGTGACATCTCACGCAAGAAAATCCTTTTTTCATAAGCCCAAAAAAACCCATCAGGTTCAGAACGACATATTTATAAGCGAAATGGAGACGCGCAGTTATGTAAAAATCGTACCATTTAAGATAACGACAATTTTATACCTTGTTTGTTTTCCATGAACTCAGAAAAATTCATTGTAAGGCGTAAAAGTGTTTACACCTTCTTCCAATTCGTTAAATTTTGGAGTAAAACACAATTTACGTCTGATCGCATTCCGAAGAAAATAGGTTTTTTTTTTCATTCAAATAAATGAAATGTTCCACGGACGGGACATCCATAAGATACAAGGGTGACTCCATTAAATGGAATTTCATTGTTATGACCTCGAGTACAGGAATGTAAATATTTATTAGAGAACAACAAGCAATATTCTTATTTTTGGAGCGTCTACCTTCGCTGAGTTATTGAAAACACTTGTTTATGACCGTTACATATAAAACCGTTAAATATAAAATACCTACGCCTTAAAAATAAAAAGAAGGTACCCTGGTGTCAAATTGACGGTATTTGTTTTTTTGTATCTTATAAAATGATTTGAAATGGTATCCTATGGTGCCGCCCACTATGGTCCAGGTTCAGCCCAAAATTAAAATGCCGTTTCATCTTTTTTTTTTATTTAAACGGGCTTCTGTTCCTTCTGTAGTATATACGAGTGGTAATTTCCCAAATTACTTCTTTGAACAGTTCCCATAATAAATTAAATTAATTAACAAATTAAATTCATTTCCGAAGACCGTTTCGTTCGTTTCACCACTTTTAATTGGAATTTCCAAAAGTCCACTTACATAAAGTTTCATTCAAATGTTAAATTAATTGCACCGAAGCTCGATTGCTTTGGCGTTTAGCCTTTTCCCTTTGCAGAAGCCATACGCAGAATGCCACGAAAATGAAATGTTTTGACGTTATAATTATTTGGATGAAAATCTAACTAACGGTACTCGTAGGTGTTAAGTGGTTCTACGGGCGAGTGGCATTATTCACCCTCTGCAGCGTGCGTTTGCCGAAAGTGGGGGGGTTGAGACCATTAAGGAAATGTCAATAATCTCGACTATCACAGAGGGGGAACATTTTCCATTCTATACCGCCCCCCTATACGGATCGCCTGACACTCACCTGCGAATGTAACGAGCACTATAAACTTTTTCACTTCACAATGCCGATGCCTTTATTTCCCCTGTGTACGCATTAAAAACATAATTTATCCGGGATTATAATTATAGCACAGCGAGGTATACTCTGCTTTGATATTCACCAGACAAGGACGAAGGAGTGGAATAAGGGGCGCCTACTGCCTACGTTTGCTTAAAGATCACGCTAAACGGTCAATTGAAAAGCTAAACAGATTAGGGATTTGCCACACCCAACCATGGGAATGGGACTATTGAATGGTATGAGGATACGTATACATTCATGTCTTCCAGGATTATCGTATGTAAGTAAATTAGCTATTGTTTTTTTATGATGCTCGAGCGGAGGCATCCGCGTGGCGGCTCCGATTAGATTAGAATGAAATCATAAAAAATATATAAAAGCAACATACGAGTACCCAACCCACTGTTGATATTGTCTATTAAAACTTTTTTATTGTATTAACAGGATGCTGATGATGGCATAATAATAAAGGAGACGATATCTCATTTTTTATTGGATTTTGTTAGAATTATGGTTTGCACATGCAAATGGAATGGATTCCTTCATCATAAACACATGACGTCATTGGTGGAACTATAACTCGTACTTATTTGATTTAAATGGAATGAATAATTGATTTTATTCGAATAAAATTAAAGTACCTACTCAAGAGAAAGACAGTGATTCGAAGTAGTAAGAGAGTGTTGCCAGATGAGTTTATTTAAAACTAAGAAATGTGAAAAAGATATTCGATGCGCTTTTCGGTGGTAAATAATGACGATCATGATAAAAAAGGAAAGACACCAGTTATCAACAAATTCTGTTAATCATTGCCATCATTGACAGATTATATATATATATATATATATATGTATGTATATGGACTGCTAGTGAAATGTCACTTTCATACAACGTCTGCGGACAATTTGGTTCGAACATAACTAGCGCCACGTGTTTCGTAGGGACAGCAAAGTTAAACAATTATGCACCAGCATGCGAATTTTACATAAACTATAGCCACCTATTGCCCTGTATACGAGTAACTGCAAAAACACATTAACCCTATTACTGCCACGCTGTGACTGTGAGTCACTATTTAATTTCAATTCAATATAAATGATTTTAAAATATGTTTTAACGTAAAATCAGTTACATGTATTTTATTATTGGTTATTTCGTTACTAATATAAACAATTAATTTGTTTTTATGTTTTGGTAATGTTTACTTATTACACAAAATATTAAAAAAGAACATAAACTGCTACGAAGTGACTCTAAGACACTATAACGACGCTGAATTTACATTCATGTTAAAACACGATCTCTGGCAACTATTGATCGATGCTAGATTACGCAGATAAGGTGGTACGTCCTATGAAAACTTCTGGCATCCTTCATTTGGAAGTCCAATTTATCGGGCTTGCATGTCGAAAATAGATTCGTTGCACTTTTGCGTCTCTCGCGTTCTGATGACAAATCCGCACGATCAACTCGCAGAGCTCAAGATATGTAAATTCGCGCCAATAAGGGATATTTGGTATATTGTCAACAAAGAATTGCGAAAGCATTACATGCCGGGTAGTAACTTGACAATAGATGAACAACTAACAACAGCCTTCAGGGGAAAGGTATTTTGCCAATGTATGCCTTCTATTCCAGATAAATATGGAATAAACATTTGGTGAATTTAATGCCAGCACCACTTATCCGCTATATGGCATTCCGTACCTCGGAAAAGAATTAATTTCTCTACACAAGTTGTCGAGATGCTATGTCAATCTTTTGAAAAGACAAACAGGGACGTGACATTCGACAATTATTGCTATCGAAGGGACTAACATGTGTCGGCACATTACGGAAAAAATAAAAGATGCACTCCAGCAAATCTTCTACATCATAGAATAAAGTAGGTTGAAAACAACGTGTTTGGCTTTCGTGGCTTCTCGCACAATTTTATAATATCGTTGACGTGTGTGGTATTGCGGCAAAAGTTATTGGGCTGCATTTATACCCTAACTGGAACCAGGCGAAGCTAAATTCTAGTCGAAAACTTTTTTTGAAACAACTCGCCAAAGCCTTAGTCATTCCAAATATGTATGTCATGTATGTCGAAATCTAACGTTACTGAGATAGACGAGGTTTTGGAAAACTGATCATAAAATCAATCTTTTTTTTTATTTATTTTTTTGTATTAAAACTCCTTTTTTCCAATAAATTAAATGAACTATCCATGTATTTTCAATTAGTGTCTCTAAGTCACACCGTGGCAGTTTATGTTAGTCAGATAGCATGGCAGTAATAGGGTTAAATTTCAAGTGGTTGTCGCTTTTGTACCAACAGATGCCTCTGCCAAAGTTTCAAAATAACATTTGAAAATAGCTGTTACTTTTCTTTAGTGACCCATTAACTGGATAAAAATATGGTTAATTTATTTCGAACTAATTTTTTGTGTTGATTGATATTTTGTTTTGCTACTTTATAATGCAGTACAACTTACCACAATTTATTAAAATAATACTTAAATCACAAATCAACGGCTTTCGCGAATTAAAACACAATGTAAGTTGCAACATTTCTCCGCTACGAAACAAGAGGGCTAGTACCTACTTATGTTGGAACCAATGCGAAGTTGGTTACTAGCAGTCAATATAATATTGTTAGGAAACATTGATTAGAGAGCACCCCCGAACGATGAGACTGATTTGGCAGTATAGAATTAAATAAGGTCAGCCTCGCGTGCCATGTTTTAAAAGGATTAATTCTACGTTTGGTCTTGCCCTTGAGCGGATGTTTGAGAATAACTTGCTTTTATAATACAATAACTTAACTAGAAGGCGGCCATTTTTGAGAAAAATTAAAGAAAATAAAAGAAAATAAAAGAAAAACATTAAAAATCATTTTTCCTAATATAAGATTATCTTACTAATATATAAATCAGAATGTCACGCTTTGACCTGTCAATTTTCTGATACGATTAACACAAAAACTAACACACACAATAAAGTAGACTTCGTATTCCCGTTCTTTAACATACTATGCGAGCGATAGGCTGATTTTTAAATTAATTTATTCGCAATCATTTAAATGAATGCAAAAATAAAAACACTAACAAATGCCACTTTCTTGCGAAATGTCATTTATTCAAACTACAAATACTTAGAATCCACACCTGTGGATTGTATATATTGATAGACTGCAAACCTTGGGGTGCGTTCGCACTGTCTTTGATTCTTAAGTAACACTATAGTTTTTAGATACGGGCGAAGCCGGCCGGGACAGCTAGTAATATAATATGTCAATGTTTTCAATGCTTTATGTTTGTAACGGGTGTTTCAATTGAAGGTTGCAATAACAATTTAAAAGAAAGCACATACCGTTTTGATTTATTTATTTCCAACAATAACTACATTGGTTCTCGCGCTTTACGTCAGGTGGCACTATCCGGATCAACAATTTCTGTATAAATCGTATCTTGTTAGAATGCGCTACGTGAAGCTGTACGAAAGATTTTCCTGCGATGGCAAATGAAGGTGGCCAGATTGTCACGAGAACTGTCAGTCATGTTTATGTATTTACGTGAACGGCTACTGATTTCTTTTTCTAAACTCCGCCACTAGATGGATAATTATGTCAGTTGACATAATTACGCAATCTGGAAATATAGTATTGCCTAAGTTAACCCCACCTGGGAGATAGGTTTTAACAATTAAAATTAGTTCATCTCTCGTATACCGATTCATAGTTACAAATAATGTTAATGCTTAGTATTCACAGATGTCAAATATCAGCAGTTTATCTGTGATAGAAGATAGAACCACAGTAGTGTCAGTTTTCAGTTTAGAATTTGTTAGATGGAAGAGTAATTTGTTGAAAGCATAATTTCGTGGAATCTGGAAGCAAAATGTACCATTCTTTTCACAAAAAGAAAATGTTTAGCTTTTCTTTAAAAAAAAAATAAATTTTGGTAACACTGCTAGTCAATGAACATATTCTCACCGTCACCATGTCCTTGAGAAATGCTTACAAATATAATGTAAAATGTGAAGCAATCTAATTGATGGTATTAAATTTCTTTTTACACGAGAACATCGCCAAGTCGGCGGCTAGCATGGGAATTTATTAGAATTATAATTGGAATGCGGTAATTTTTCATGCGACATTTGAGTCGACTAAAATAAAAATGCAAACATCGAAGATGTTTTTTTTGCCTTTTCAGAGTAGGAATAGGAAATGTTCTATCTCATTACTATTATATAAAGACGAATTTTTAAAAAACTTTGTGCGCGATAATCTCCGCAAATACTGCACCGATTAACGTGAAATGAATTCTATAATAATCATTATTTTCGTTAAAATTAGTTGGGCTATGTTTTTTTTTTTTTTTGTTTAAATGTTGTTTGTTCACAAGAAAATGTATTTTTTTCCAATTTTATTGAGGTTGACCCAAATATAAATTCCTAACTTTAAAGTAGTTAAGCAAATTGACAAAAAAAAAATGTTTGCATAAAGTTAAGATATATACGCAAATTTTAAGATCTTAATCTTTTCTTAACTATACCTACACGCTGAGAAATCAATAAATAACTATTTTCAAAACATCCATTATTCCATTATTCTAATTCTTATTTGGTTGATATTGGATATTAGTCACGTTTTATTATCAGTATCACCCATGATCCGGAGGGGATCATTGGTTTGTATGCATTACAATAACAATACGAGATCTTGCTTCTCATTTAGATCTATTTTCGTGATCTCAAAATTAGTTCGGCTATATTTCAGTAGGATGCACTTCCGCTTGTGAACTTTGTTTTCGCCCTAAAGGTCTGTGTCTGAGCTAAAATCTGTGTAATAAAACGGCAATTTCGCCCTAAAGGTATGTGTCTGAGCTAAAAACTGTGTAATAAAACGGGATCGCCGCGCTAAAGATCTGCGTCTGAGCTGAAAAGGTCTGTATCTGAGCTAAAAAGGTTTGCATTGTAATCCAGTTTGTTTTATTATGCCCGTGATCTGATCAGGATCAGATCAGCATAATAAAACGCGGCTATTGGTGTATGTTTAAGTTTTCACTCAAAAATCAAGCTTTGGAAGAGAAATCGCACGCTCTTTCGCTCCTATTCTAATTCCTATTTGGTTGGTATGGTATTGGTATCGTATAATGGTATGGTAGGTAGGTGATTTTCAAGTTTTTACTCAAAAATCAAGCTTAAGAAAATTAAATAAATTGAATTGAGCTATCTATATATAAAAATGGGATGTTCGTTTGATACCTCAGAACTCATAGACTAACCATCCGATTGAGCGGAAACTTACACTATATACTTTTTCTGATGTTTGAAGTATTCGTACATCAAAAACTTTCAAGTTTTCCGCTAGATGGCGCCAGAACTCAAAAAAAAAATTAATTCACCGTACGATTAAGCTGAAACTTAGACAATATATTTGTAATGAATTGAGAAATGTTCGTATATCAACAGCTCTCAAGTTTTTCGATAGATGGCGCTGGAACTCCAAAATTTTAAAACCATACGTTTGAGCTGAAACTTACAGAATATATTTGTTATGAAGTGAGAAATATTTGTAAATCAAAAGTATTCAAGTTTTCCGATGGATGGCAATGAAAACAACCAAAATCTCAAAATTATTACTGCAGCAATGCACGGTGACAGCTAATAGCTAACTTTTGATTTACTTCTTGCTTCATAACAAATATATTGTCCAAGTTTCAGCTCAATCGGATTGTAAGTTTTTGAGTTTTTAGGATATCATTATTTGGACAGTTTTCTTAAATCCAAATAGAGTTGTCGGCATATAATTCTCCACCAGAGTCATTACTATTCACAAAAAGTCACCCGAACAATTTTTATTACATCTATGACATAAGCACTGTTTTCAATGGGTGTAGCGAAGCGCACCGGGTAACCACTAGTATATCATAAATACATTATATTTTTTTACCGAGTTCTTTGCTTGGAATTGAACTCAATTTATTCATGAATCGAGTATATTCAATACGAACAGCTCTTCTAAAATCGAAGAACACAAAATAAAGGTGACGCTAAAAGTTTTGAGTGGAAGTCCACACATTGAACGAAAAGAGTTGTATGGGATATTTAAGGGGCATTGCCTACAACTTGAGTTTCAAATATTTATATAATATCAAGCATTTATAATGTACACAGACATACACACATTTACATAATGTAATGTGTAGAATTATTCCTTGTATGTATAAAATAAAAACAGTACTACAGTAAATTAAAAAAGAAAAAAAAACAATTTTTTTGTTGCAAACTATTTGTTAAATTCTTATTATTTTCAAAAAAGTTACAGAATCTACATTTTGGACCATTTCAATTACTTTTGCAGTAAAATGAAGAGATTTTAAAAATCTCGAAAGCGAATTTTTTCGAGTTTTTTTTTTCGAGATAATGCCTTTCGAGATATTTGTATTTTCTAGATTTTGTCCAGTCGAGATTTTTGTTTTCGAGTTTTATCAAATAAATTTTCGAGATTTTTTTCGTTCGAGATTTTAGTCGTTCGGGATTACGTGGTGATCCCATGCGTTGGTTATGATGGGCCACCTTTCATAACAATGCGTGTCTTCTATCGATCTGTCAGTTAAAAACGACGCAGTAATGCATTTTCGCAGTCTATGGGCCTTGAGGATCTCTTTTCCATACCAAACTTCCACTTTTTGTGCTTGTATAGGAAGCTCCTTCAGGTAAATAGAGGAAATTGATCGTCAACTAGTTTTTAGATCCTCTTGATGAAACTGCGCTTTGGTTGGTCAGTCTCAGTTCTTGAATACGCATGAAGGTATAAGTCCTTTGCCAAAATTCGTTGGACAGTGGTGTGTTCTTGCCGATTTGGCGATGTTTATTCTAGGTCAATACGGCTAAGGACTTATTTCGTCTTCAAATAAAAAAAACCGCCTCAATATTTTTCCATTTCAGGGGCGTGAGGGCCAAATACATATGCGCATCAAAATATTCACATAAGTTGCGTATTGTCGCTCCATTTTTGTTATGAGTATTCAACCTTCATCATTTCAATATGACAGCAATCAAATATGGCTGATTTAACATTTGACAGATGGAGATTGCGCGCTATTCAAAATTCCACTACTATGGTTCAACACCGTAAGAAAGGTAGCGACATTTGATAAGGCTACTTTTAAAACAATGGAGATTGGTCAGACATTTAATCTTGTGTACTTTTATTTGCAGTCCCCTTTACTGAAAAGGGTTTCCAAACGAAATTAGCCACAAAATTTCCAGTTCCAGACCCTTTCTGTGGTATCAACTGGCAAGTGTTAGAAAAAAAAAATGAACCAGCCCAGTTCCATAAGTTTGTCTAATAAATTCGTCAAAATCCCTCCCGGGGGATTTCAATATAAAACAAGGGGTCCCACCCTATCTATCCTACCCTATCATCGAAGTGGCAACAAAAAAGTCTGAAAGAAAGAAATACCCAGGCAATTTTTCACAAATCTTTCAAAAGAACCATAAACTCATCCCCCCAAAAAAAACCTACCAAAAAAAAAAGAGGAACAAATTTCAGAAACTCAATCAAATACTCGTAGCATAAAGTAGATCAAAGCATCGTCGTTCACATTTGATTAATGTTCGCCTTGTGGTCTCCGGCGTGAAGTGTCCTACGAATTCCATTACACAAAATTCAGGCATTTTACTCACACATGCAAACAAAAAATATCTCCCACGATGTGGATTCGGAATAATCTGCCAGTGAAACCCTAGTGCTACTACCGAATGGCCATTGGAATTTCAATCGTTTTTGACCCTCGTCGACGCCAATCCAGTGTGGATTGGGTATGGGTTTGCCCTAATTAGGTTGTGGTGCAGGAAGGTGAATGCTGGGAGGCATATTTCTTCTTTTTATTTTTTTTCTTTCTCGAAGTGTCGAAATATGGTTTAGTGTTTTTCTAAAATTAGATTTCAAGGCTTTGAGGTTGTGAGTGTTTTCCACGTGTGGGATGTGTGTATCTGATATGGATTTGCGTACGCGTTTGCCAGGAAAAACCTATCCCCAAAGGATAACTTTGTGTTACGAATTTTTTTAAGAATTCATGTTTTCTTTTTCCTTTTTCTCTTTTAGCCTGATGGAAGTTTCGAAGAACTTTTTATGCCATGCTCTTCGAGGGAGCTATTTCCTTCACCTTCACCTTCACATAATATACACAGTGAAGTGAAAAGGATGTCGAAAAAACGTGGTGATTTGAAGTTAAACTGTGCAATCCTGAAGTGGCAATAAATTCTTGTTTACCTTCCGGTTTGTACGTTTAAACAAACAGGCTTTATCCAATGCTGGAGCTAAAAAACTTTGAAGTTGAAACTGACCATGAGAAATTGAAGGGGATTTACACTCGAATTGAAAGGAAAGGATGCCTTAATTTATGTGAATAGATACATACCATCAAGCTCTGTACAGTTTTCTAATGGATTTTCTTCTGAAAATTGAAAACTGAAAAGCACAACCACTAACCTCAAAATTCATTACAATAAACTTTATGCCCCCTCAAACCAGCTAAACCATCCTCTGTAATAACGGTATACATACTTTGTAACGGTAGGTACGCATCAGCATTACTTTTCATTTTCCACTCGCCCCTGGTTTTCGTACACAATAGAATAGTAGAGTAACAAAATGCTTTTTCTACTCAATAAAGCGTAAGGAACAATGTCACTTCCATTGACGTCTCCCCCCTGGGACTTTCAACAAACTACAACAAATGTCAGATCATTAATTCGCCGAGACAAATGATGGAAAATGATGTGGCAACTAACTTCGCTTCGATGGCCAACGAAAAGTGTCGAAATAACGATTTTATGTTACGAGTACTTCCATTGTAATCAATCGACAAACTATTAGAATTTCTTTCTTTGATACGAAGACGATTATTTTTCTTTGTCTCTCTTTTGTTCACCGCCAAAGGCGGGTAAATGCCATTATGTCAAGACGCCATTATTATTTTTATCATTTTCCCCAAGTCAATTATGATCGTTTCTTGTAGCAAAAAGGCGTGTAGTTGATTACAGTACGAGTAGTTTGTTACCGAAGGATGGATATATTTTTTTTTTCATGGATTCGGGCTGTACTCGTATCTCAACCAAGGTCGGGGTTGTACATAATATTGAAGCTGTCATAATAATAAACTAGAGAGTTTATTAGAGCTTTAGACAGCTCTTTTGGGAGCTAATGGGTCATTTGGGCAAATGAGTGGTTTCGGATGCAATCGTTATTGTCCTTATTGAACATTAATATTTATGTATGGGAGAAACATACGGTATACAGTAGAGATTATGTGACAGGATAAATAAGCTGGTATGTTACATCAAGATCTTTGAGGATGACGCATATTGGACATTTGTGTTGACAGACAAATCTGTTTGATATGTCGTTTGATAGCCAAGATGAAGACATATTCAATCGCAATTTCTACTCTATTTTTAAACAAACAGATCTTCCATACGATGTGGCAGATTTATTACCATTTTCTTCAACTTACACTGCGGTTCACCAGATTATTGTTTAGCCTCTTTTAATCTATAGATTTGTGCTGGCTACAAAACCCCCCACAGAAATGCCCTACTAACACCCGGCTGTGGTTTCTATATTCTATTTTCCGAAAGACGATTGGTCCCGGTGGACTCTGTATATAAGAATTTTGATATGATAAGGCGAATGGGATAAGGCGATAAAGATTAAAGGATTTAATTTTTAATGCCTATAAAATTCAATTGGCAATTCCCTGTCTATTTATTTATTTTATAAATCCTTCCACCCTTACAGTGCCAAGGAGACTAGAGTAAGTTCGGGTATTGTGCAATACCCATTTGGGGCATGGAAATTAGACCGCGTGAAATAAGGCGGCGCATGGTTTTGTATGGGCGTTCAAAATTCATTTTGAAAATGAAATATGGCCGCGATAGTGAAAGGAAATAAGACCGCGCGGTCTAATCGCGCGATTTTTTTAGTTTTATTTTTTCAAATTCTGATCCTCAAAAACTACAATTTTATAAATTTCTTTACTCAAAATTTGCAACCTCGATATCTCCTAACCTAAGCGATAATATTTTGTGATATGATTTGTGATTTTTACGTGATATTTTGTGCTATTTCACCGAGATCTACAAAATGGCATTTTCAAACCTCGGCGCCCTGATTATCGTAATACTCCAGCGCAACCTAATTTCACATCGTCTGATGAATTTAGACCGCGCGGTCTAATTGCATTTTTTGATCGCGGCTTAAATTAATTTCGTCTGATGTCCCAAAATTCAGGGAAGATTGAATTTTTTTGTAATTTGTGTGCTAAGGTGTTACCAACGTAAAAAAAGTGAGAGCTGACAGTTCAGGGTTATTCAAAATGGAGTGATTCACGAAAGAACAAAGCGTTTTCAAGGATTGTGGATGATGATTTTTCAAACAAAATCATCTTCATCTTGATGCTTTGTTAATTGTTCAATTTACCACATGAACCTAAGTTTTATGAGGATGTGACCATTCTCGCCAGCCCGCTTTTTTTGTAAAAGGTCCTGACCCGCTAGTTGCGGAGGGAACCGCGACCTTAAAGATCTATTGCACCGCAAAGTCAGTTTAGGGAATCAGAAGAGGCTTAATTCTTTTGATGAGGTTGAGGGTCTCACTGGTGGAGACTTTAATTTTCCCGGGAGTTAGGAATTCTCTGTGGGAATGTTGTGCCCACAGTGCCCACCTCTTTCGAATGTCTGACAAGCATCAAAGAGTATCATTTGTCACGATTGAGCTTCTCAACTCGCCGTTCGGAATCGGCAAAAAACTGTAGGTCCCTTCCATTCGTGCAAAAATATAACACGCACACACAAATAGTTGCGAGAAGCAGGCCCAGGTTCACCTCGAGCTGTAGCGCCAACTAAGTAAGTAAGTTAATGGCTCTTTTAGCCTGACGAAGACCCTGGGTATTTTCCCATTAAGAGACACACATTTTGTTTTCCCAACTTTTGATTTTTAAGTTTATTGCTGAATTTGAAATACTACAAAACGGCTCAATCCCGATAAAGGATTCAGCCGAACCTTTCCCAGCCAGTTCGTCAGCTTTTTCGTTTCCATCAATACCCTCAATTCCGGACACTCCCCAAATTTTGACTTTGTTTCTATGGGAGAGGTCTTGGAGAGTATTGAAGCAGTTGATGACTGATTCGGAGTCAATCAGGTTTGAGCCTTGTGCCCGCTTACCTAACCTAACCTAATTACCCAATTTGGAGTTTCGAAAATTGACGAGTGATTGTTGGGACACAAATGCATCTGCAACGTGTCACTGTTTGGTACGAATTTTGGGCTGGAGGCATCATCGGATGACACGTGTTTTCAACAAAACAGTGCCACATGTTATTTTAGCCTGAGAAACAATTCAATTACTGCATAAGTCATTTCCTAGTTGTGTAATTTCCTGATTTAACGCGTTGGACGTTTTTCTTTGGGGTTTTTTAAAGTCTACGGTGTATGCCAACAAGCCTACGACCACCCGCATCTTAAAGGAGCAAATTGAACGCTATATCAAAGAAGTTCAGCTACCCGATAAACTACTCCATACATAATACTATACTACTTTATGAATCGATAAAGTCCTATTTAAATTACTTCTTGTGTGAATTTTGGGACACCCTTGCCTCATCGGGGCAATTGGGGTTGCAAATATCCTCTTCCTCCTACTCATGCAAAACTGCAACGTAGTTGCTAATTGTTCGGTCGTCAATTATCATTTTGAACTCAAAGGAGTGTGCTTTCAAGAACTGACGACACGCCCGTATACATTTCGAAAGGATAAACTCACATCTCTTATCAGACTGACAGTGACAGTTAATTTGCTTCTCAATACTAATTCCAGCCACTTAATCTGAATATGTCGACGGTATACGTATACTATTCCATAACCCGAGTTGTTCAAGGACATGACTGAAAGTGTGTTGACAGAAAATACATCGCAATAGCGTCCATTTAATGTTTGTTTGGCTAGACAACTGTCGTCGTCATCTTCGTCGTCGCCATTATCATTGTCTGCCATAATCGTTCGTGACTCGTTAATGTTTTCAATATGAGTCTATCCATGAACAAGTCAACCGAACATCACATACTGAAATCTACCCTGTATCACGTCACAAATTCAAATTACCATGACAGAGTACTTCCGCACGCATGTACATACATATACCGCTACATATATTAATTGGTAAATAATTGGATTACTTTGCTTACCGCTATAATAACTGTTATCCGAGTATCCGAATTTTCCGGCAGTCCTACCTCCGACAGGCATTTTGTAATTAACTTGTTTCTTAGCTTTTTCGTTTCAAGGGGTGAGGTGGCAGCTGAGCAGGATATTTAGTTCAGTCTGCAACAGGTCATGGTATCCTGAAAAATAAATTTTTGGAATTCAGTTTGTTTTTGTTTCCCCAGAAAAATCGTTCATTGAGATTAAGAGATAAAAGTGAAAAGAAAGCGAAAATCCCGCACATAAGACCAACGTTAAAATGCTACTTCATGATGATGTCCTTTGAAGTGTGTGCGAGTGATGAAGCTTTTAATGGCTGCAAAGCAAAAAAAACCACGAAATGAGATCTTTCGTTATTTGCTTAGCATAAAATCCCAAAAACATATAAACTTGTACACCCACATTCGCATGTACAAAAAAGCTCCATCTCTAAAATTAAAGGGTCCTTGTGGTTGTGGTGTGAGTTTGATATTTATTAGATGTGTCCCTTTCGCATTTCCATCGCCCGGCATGTACAAATGTAAAAAGGAAAATTCAAATCCAATTTAATCAACCGCAGTTTAATAAATATTTATTTATTTTTCTATTTCGGCGACAAGCTGTTCTAACACTTAAAGCCATGGATCAAGGGGACAGAGAAGTGGAAATAAACTGTTTAAAAATTCAGTTTCTATTGATGTCCTGAGGCGTTCGTTGGTGTTGTGTGCAAAGGAAAGCAAAGGAATGGAGGAAAGGTAGGATAACACGTGCAGAAAAGTTTTATTTGTTTTCACTCGACGTCTGCTACAATCTGGATTAAAATTGAGTGATAATCATTTCTCTAAAAGCAATAATGTGAATGTTCTACGTGGCGTCCATCTGTCCAGAGAACGTGCTTATCCGTTTCAATCACTTACAATACAACTGGTAGCATCTGGATAAGATTCAAATTGAATGCAGAACCTTGTCAAGTGAATACACAAAATTACCATGTCACTCTTGTTGGCACCTTGTTGTCGGTGTTGGGACAGCGGATTGTTTCATAACTCTCCGGTGCAAATAGTATCTATCCTGGACCTGTAGTTAATCATCTGAAATCAAACCACAGTGGTACTCGACATGGTGTTGACATACGAGTACCTACATAAGCTACTCAAAATGGATTTGGGGGCTTATCTTATCAGTTACGTACGTTTCATAGCATTTTCAGTCTGCTCTGGTGGTACACAGATCTCTGTTGTCTGTGCAAAGTTTCGACGCACTTCAGTGTCACTAGAAATTTCAGGCAAAAAAGTTTTAAGTAGCGCTATAGAACGAAGGTTAGCTAAGAAAGTTTTATGCCAGAGAAAATAGGAGAAAGCTTGAAGTAGGAACAGGGGAATTGGACGAATTACACGAACTCCTAAATTAGAAAAAAAGAGAGTCTCTCGAAAAAAAAAGTCAAATCCACTGAACATTATGTTTCGGTTGAGTATAATCCTCAGATCATCGCTGAATTTATATATGTAACAGGGGCAACCTTGTTTCTAGAAAAAAAATATCATCTCCGCTGAGGCGCTGATACGATATGGTAGGTACTTTTGATACTTCTGATACTACTGATGATACTTTTGCAGATGCCTCTTGATTCGGTTATAGAATAACTGTAAAGCCGCAAGTTTCTAAAAGCATCACTTCTGTTAGTGACAAAGTTATCAGGCTATAAAAGCAATGTTTTTTTGGAAGATTACTACATGTCAGAAGCATAAGACTTGACAACTGCATTAGTCAAGATGACAAAAATTAAGTTAAGAAAAACGAGAATCGCCGATTAAAAAACCGGCCAATTGCGAGTCAGAATCGCTCTCAAAGAGTTCCCTAATCTTATTTTTTATGATATCAACAAATATTTTATGATATGTCATATGCATGTTCATAATGTACATGCATTACATTTTTTTGGAACAGGCTCTGTTCTATGCTCTGTTCCACAAAAATTGTCAGTACAGGGAAGATAGGACGTTTGCCTCTCATTCTGGTTGCAATAGCTTTCATAAATCTGTCCCTCTCTTAATACCCATAGGGCTACCATCTGCTGATTTCAAAACAACACAGTTTGTTGAACGAAAAAAAGATAATTGTGTACAAAGTGGACACCGCCTCGATTTTGATGAAATTTTGGTATGTTGTAAAGGGTAAGTTCTCGAGTATTTTGGTGTATCAATGTTATATATCGGAAACGATTATCTTACGAGATATAGGCAAAAAACAAAAAAAAAGTCACTATTCGTTTCCACATCCAAAACTCATCTCGCGCAAATAACCTTCATTATAAATCACAAACATCGAAAAAGCGTTCAAATTCATTTTAACAGTTGCACCAGAAAAACAAGAAAGTCGAAAAAACAAAAGCCATGTGGCAATACCCCCACATACTCAAATTGATTTTATTGGTTCTCAAAGCACAAAATTCCAAAGCCCTTTGACAAAAGCCACAGAAAAAGCATTAACGATTAGCATTAACTTAAAATGAAAACACCGTTTGATGTTGATATTTTCTATATACACAGCGATTCGCAGCCACACATAATCATTCAGCCACCGATTGTGGAGTTGGCTGGTCATGCTATAGTGGGATGTATGCGATTTTGTGGCAAATTACAAAAACAAAACCTGTGTTAGTCAGTGCTTTGGTTTTTATTTCAGTGGCGATTTCTCTAATTGAGTCCCGTGAAGACATGTACAGTACAGGCACCAGTGTTTGAAAAAAAGCTCCCCCATAAGGCCTGTACTGAAAATTTTTGTAGAACAGAGTATAGTTTCCTAAATCACTGTCAAAAGCATGCGCATCAGGACCACTGATGTTGGAGGTTCAAGTCTCAGCAAAATCACGGTCTTTTTTCCTTATTTTTATTTAATTTTTTTGTATTACACTCCTTAAGAAATTATTGATCGGAAATTATAGTTACATTAAAATCGATCCAGTAGTTTACATAAAATTGAATTTTTCGACGTGAATTTCTCAAAAACTATACAACTTACGAGATTCGCTATAGTTTTCTCCAAATATATATGTCATCTACAAACTATAATTTTTTGCTATTTTTGACTTCAGTAGTTTTCGAGAAAACACTAGGGTACTTTTGGTATGATATTTTTCACACATTTTTGGCAATAACTCCCAAAGTATCTAACAAAAAATTAAGTTAAATATTCTTGCAATCTGTGTTTCGAGCCCTTTCGAATGATATCCCACATGATATATTTTTCAGAATTTTTTTTTAGATTACATTTTACCACACTGTATAGTTGTTGCACAATATTTTTGAGTAATAAGTTGTCCACGGATGTGGACCACCGTAATATATAAGTCTGCCAAATTTGAAGTTTCTGGGAAGAACGGTTCTTGATGTTTTCATCGTGACAGACATTTTTTAGTTAGAGCGAAATTCTAATGGTTCCGTATTACCGTATGGGTATTGAACCCTAAAAACTAAAACCCGACTACGGGAAAACTAACTGAAAAGTATGAAACAAGATGAAACGAAACGATAATGTTCAGAGTATAGCCGTGATTGGGTTTCAGTTTTCTCAACTTAATTTTTTATTTACAACTTCTTAGTTTCAGAAAATATCTAGAGTGTAAGTAGGTAGGTAAGCAATGTCATGATTTAATTCAAAGAGGTAGCTCATATTGAGGAGGTCGTAAAGATAACGGTAATGAATGTGAATGTGAATGTTTTGTGACGTAATATAAATGCTAAAGGTACTCCCCGGATCAAGACGAATCGAACGACACCTTGTTTTTTGTTGAAATCGTGCGAACACGGTGCGAACATTAAACAAAATCTAACATACTATTACTATATATAGTTACGTATGAGTTAAGTATTGATTATGTTGAATGCTCATTGTGAACTATTCATTTTACTTGAATGTGATATTGAACGGTTGGTAGCAAAGACAGGAAAAAGAAAGGCGATGCTGAAAGATTAAAAGTCGATCTTTTCCGGTCTTTTTGATTCCAACCCTCCATTAAGATAGACCTAAGAGATTACTTATATATTAAGGCAGAACTAAGATTGAATATTAACGAATTACGAACTAATGAAAAGATATTGCGTGGGCTTTTAACTAAAAGTAAAATATAGAAAATTGGCGACGGAGATAAACAAAGAAGTTGGTTTTCAAATACTTTGACAAATTACAAATTCATTAAAGTTCATACCAAGGATGACAAAGGAGCCTTCAGTAAACTGTAAGGGGACATGAAATAAAAAATAAATTCTGTTTAACACCTAAAAGAATAAAACACGAGGCCAATCTCAAGTTTCTAATGAGATGACAAGGAAAAAGAAGTAAATAATTAAAAGGATACGTACGTTATTGACATGCGTTGCTTTTTTGAATTATTTTTTAATATCGTGTTAAGAAAAACTCTCAACTGAAGAAGGTGCTCAAACTCAATATCGGGATTATTATTATAGAAATTACCTTCACAGAGCGATGAGGAGCCGAGCAAAGTGGTTATGTGCTTAGGTAAATCCAGTGGGGAATACCCATTTCCCTAATGAAAAATTCTCCGTGACCTTTGAGCTGGAAATCACTCTAAAAGAAAATTGCAAATATCTTTTAGCTTTTCAGGGAAATGCATCTTAGCATAGCATATAGAAAGTGGGATATTTTATAATAAACTTTTTCATTGCCGCATCGTTAGCTCAAGTCATCTTCCATGTGATACCGTAGAGGCAGAAAGTAGAGTCGATTGTAGATTGCCAAGCAGCTTCTACCTGAATTCCTTTCAGCTTGAGTTTCTAAAGAGCGACTATAATTGAGCCATCAGCTTGTTTTGGTCTTTATACGCCAGCAGAATAACTCGAAGATTCGAAAATAAGAATACCGGCACTTTTTGATTGTGATTGAAGCTCATCTGCAGCGAATAATGTAACATCACGGCTCTGCGGACGCACAGTAATAGTCCAAATTAAACAAAATGCTTATGAAAAACAATGATTGCGTTACTCGGGTATTTACACAGACTCTGACGATAAAAACGGGTAAATACATACTTTTTGAATTTGAATTTTAATTTGATGCTAAGATTATAAAAGAGGCAATATTATATTCTTATCATTGAAGAGATATAAAAGATAATATTATATTCTTCTCATTAAAATAGAAATAGATAATTTGCTATTAGAACTTCCTTTATTATCCTCTGTTCAATTTGTACAAATGTTACTTGGTCACACCCGTAACAATTTCAAAAATATGTGTGAGCCTCATCCGCATAAGCTCACGGGGGAAGTGAATACTTATCCAATCCAAAGCAGTTGTGTATGTGTAATGTGTAAAGCCCGTATGACACTACATTTTTTTCCGCGTTTTAATGCACTTTTTAAGTACGTAAATGTCAGCCGCGCGTAATAGAGACAGAAATATTTTTGCACGAAAAAGGCCAACAGAACTTGTATCAAAAAAATACACTCCTCGAAAAAAAAAGACCAATTTAAGATGAGTAATTGTTTTTTTTTTTTAAAATAATGAGAGGGCAACCAATTGTACACATAATATTATATGTGTAACCAGTTATTGTGTTAAAGAACTTTTAATCGAACGAAATAATGATGAGATCCAATAGCATAATACAATAAAAATATATAGTATAGTATAGTATTAATAGCTCGTAGATGATTACTTGCTCATAATAGTTTACTGCAAATGCAATGACATTGAATTTATAAGGTTTTGGATCTCATTGTGGTAGATGTTTTCCCTTAAATCTGGATTGCTTCTTTCAGTTGACGAGCGCTTTCCAACTTTTGACCACTTTGGAAAACCCGCTGTGATAATATACTACTAAGGTTATAAATAAAAACAAATTATTATGTTTCATTAAACACATGCCTGCTAACAGAAAATTTACGTGCCATTAAAATTATTTTATTTAAAGTGCAAAAGACCACGTGTGGTCCATCAATATTTCGCACAGTGATGCCTTTTCTTTCCTTTTAAAAAAATAATGGAAACAGTAAATAAAATAAACAAATAAGCAAATACCATTACATAGTGCCAATAAGACCAAATGATGGAATACAATTTACCACGAGCACTTATTTTTACATTAAAACGCTAAACCATCACAAACGTTTTGGTCCTTTTTTTTGTTTTGCGGAGTGTAAACAAAATAACAATCTGGAAAAAGTGAATTGAAATGTATTTTTTTTTGACAGTTTCATATGTTTTTGATTCTTGTGTACGCACTTACACCTATTGCAGCTTTGTATTGAACATCTTCCTTACTGCTCTAAGTTCATTTTTAATGCATTAAAAAAGGGAAAACAAGCTAGTGTCATACGGGCTTAAGAGAAGAAGAAATTTGTCTAGTACAATCGATAGAAAATGTGTAATAAAATTTAGTAAATATGAATGTAAACTTGACTATATTTTTGTAATACAAATTATGAAAGGAACAGCTATTCAAAACTTCAGGAAATATAGAATTTGCTAATAACTCGACTCCAGCGCCACCCATCGGGTCCAGTTTTTATAGTTTTCTCTTTTGGTACTATACCAACATAAGTTGTCAATATGAATCATTTTGGTCAGTTAATGGAGAAGTTGCTAATAACTTGACTCCAGCGCCACCCAGCGGGCGGTATTTTTACCTATGTCCTTCTTCAGATCCCAGACTATCTCTTTGCTAAATTACATTATAATTGGTTCAGCGGTTTAGGCATGAAAAGGTTTTGTTAATAGCTTGACTCCAGCGCCCCCTGGCGAGCCTAAGTCCTTCCTAAGGTCCCGACTATCTCTTTGCCAAATTACATTATAATTGGTTCAACGGTTTAGGCGTGAAAAGGTTTTGTTGATAAGTTGACTCCAGCGCCCTCTAGCGAGCGGTTTTCCTACCTATGTCCTTCCTCAGGTCCCAGACTATCTCTGTGCCAAATAACATTATAATTGCTTCAGCGGTTTAGGCGTGAAAAGGTTTTGTTAATAACTTGACTCCAGCGGCCCCTAGCGAGCAGTTTTTCCACCTAAGTCCTTCCTTAGGTCCCAGACTATCCCTTGCCATATTACATTACAATTGGTTCAGCGGCTTAGGCGTGAAAAGGTTTTGTTAATAACTTGACTCCAGCGCCCCCTAGCGAGCGGGTTTTCTGCCTATGTCCTTCCCCAGGTCCCAGACTATCTCTTTACCAAATTACATTACAATTGGTTCAACGGTTTAGATGTTAAAAGGTGGACAGACAGACAGACGGACGGACGAACAGACAGACGGATAGACAGTCAGACAAACGGACAGACGGACGGAAAGTCAGACAGACAAACGGACGGACAGACATTCAGACAGACAGACGGACGGACAGACAGACAGACGGACGGACAGATAGACAGATGGACCCCGGTATGGAATCATCTCCCCGTCATCGAAACACATTTATCGAAATTTATCGTAACGCATTTATCGTAACTCATTTATCGTAACTCATTTATCGTAACTCATTTATCGTAACTCGTTTTCAAAAACAATACGTCGCTAAAGAAGTATTCACTTCGAAAAAATATTCGTCAATTTCTCACACATTTGGTTTTCTTTTCTAAACTGGTTCTCAAGTTTAACTTTCAGGTAAATATTTAAAAACAAAATGAGATACAGTTTTACACCAAATGAACATTATATGTCCCATCCGCAAATCATTAGTTTTCTAATGTTACGCCCGTGACGCAACTGAAATGAATCTTATTACTAAACCAAGTGTTTTCTATATTAATTGTACTATGAAGAAAATTGAAATGTCACCATCAATGATGCCCGGTACAGAAAAAGTGCGTGAACCAGGTCTGCAGGGCATTTGGTTTCAACAGGATGGTATGCCACATGCCATACGGCCGCGAAACCATCGAGTTACTGAAGGAAGTGTTCGATGACAACCTTAGCTCCAAAAATGGACCTGTGGGCTGGCCTCCAAAATCGTGTGATTTAAAGCCACTGGACTATGTGAGGGTATTTGAAGTCTATGCTAAAAAGCCAAGGTAAAAAATAATTAAATGAATATAATATATGCATACATATATGTATAATACATTAATACTAGCTGACCCGTGCTCGCTTTGCATTGGAGATTAGTGCCGAAGAGCATAATTTAAACACAAACAGTCCTCTCTCAACAGACTCATGATCAGGGTTCGGATTTTGTTGACCAAGGAAAGCCTAAAAAGGCAAAATAATACCGCAGAAAAAGGCAAAAAAGGCATTTAATGATTAAGGTTTTTATGCATTATTATTAACATTGTAACCCAAAACATTTTGAAGTTCTCTGATATGTAACAATCGCCTTCGATTATCTCTCAGGAAAGCCTTGAATGAAATAAAGGACCTTACAACATGGGCAGAGCCTAGTGGAGCCAAGATAAGAGATGTCACATCCTTGACTTTAATTTTTTCATCCCATCTTCAGCTACTGGCCCTTTAGCTTGTTGTAATTTCTCCTAGGGTCCGTTCAAAGTCTTTAACACCTCTTCCTCTAAATAATATGCAGTGCACTAAGATCAAGTGCTCAAATTAACATATGTACATACAAGTCGACTAAAAATCTTTTTCCAATTTTACCACAAACGTTTGCAATTGGCTTGAATCTTCACACAGGTCTCGGAGCATTTTCACTTTCAATGACAAGCAACACAATATTTTGGGAGCAGCACGCATTAAGGCACACGCAATATTCAACAGACCAGCACTAACTATGTGACCAGTATAATCTCATAGAATATGAATCTAGAATCTAGATGAAAAGGCTCACAGTTACGAAAAAAATACTTCCCAGATGTCTAACGGTTTTTGTCAGATGAAACTGCGGCGAAAGCCTGGGATTACACCTATAGCACAAAAAGAAGCGCATGTATATTGAGTTGATACAAATGTATTTAGGGTTGTATTGGTGTGAAGGGATTTTTTTTATGCGCGCTAGTGTAAACAACGCGTGCAGTTCATACAAGAGAAAAACCTGCTCTCAAACGTGTGGACACTGAAATTTCTTCCGTGTGAGCAAGGATAAATCGTATAGTTAACAAGAAAGTGCACAGCTACCTTGTCCAATAATACCAAAAAGGCAAAAAAGGCAATATGAGTAAAAAAGTCAATATGAGCAAAAAAAAGCGAAAAAAAGGCAAAAAAGGCAAAGTCAATAAAATCAATTTATAGAATTACGGAATTTAATTTTTCCAAATTCATCCACTTAGAGATGGAATTTCAAAAGTTCTCTATTTGCGGATGTCTATGTCATGATAGGAATGTACTGTACAAATTTTACCCCTTTAGGTCCAGCGGTTTGATCTGTGCGTTGTCTGTCAAGCAGTCAGTGAACTGTTTTACATATAGAGATAATTATTATTTTAAGTACTCGCTACCTCCTCCCTTAAGTTTAATATTAGTTTTAAATTTCTTAGATTGTTTAAATTTTCCTTGCTAAATAAATAAATAAAAAACGATTAAAAATGTGCATTTCACTAGATTTAAAACCAAATTAGTGTGCCCGTGCGGGAACTCTCACAAGAGAAAATCCTACCCCCAAAATCCAAACTTCCCATCGAACATCCCGATTTCCACCTGTCAACTCATGGAAATCCCAATCCTAAATTTGTAATTCTTAGAAATGCAATTCGTCACTGCTCCAGGAAATTATCTTTCTTTTGACACCTAATTTGTTAAGATTGGTTAAGTGTGAGAGCCACCAATGGTACCAATACTACAAAAATAATTATAGTAAAACCTCCTAATTGGGACACTCCGTAATCGTGACGACCTCCTAATCGGGACAACCCATTGGCCAACCCTAAAAGTTTTCATACAATATACCCTCTGTAATCGGGACACCTCTTAATTGGGACACTTAATTTAACTTTCCTAGAACCTCCATAATTGAGCCAAACCTCCGAATTGGGACATTTTATTAGAAAACTCAGGAAATATGACGTTGAACCTCTCAATTGGGACACTAGACCCGAAAAAAGCGATTGTGACTTCTCTAATCGGGACAGTAAAATTCCAGGCGTTCCATACTTGTTTTAATTGAAAATAGCAGTTTTTTCTTAAGTAGTTGTATTTTTCTATATTTTTTTATACAAACTTCTATAATTGGGATACCTCCTAATCGGGACAGGAAAGAGTCGGTCCCATCAGTATCCCAATTAGAGAGGTTTTACAGTATATGTTCATATATGATTAGTAAATTAAAAAAAAGTTTGTAGTTTTCATATTTTTCTCTCTCCCTAGACAAGATACAATTCTCTTTTTATTACAACGGTGTCACGTCACGACATTAAAGTTATTAGACTCGTTAGTCTTTTGCGACTTAGTCTAAAGAGGTCTGCCGTAAAAGTTGAATTCTTAAAACTTCACTCTGTCCTTTGAGCCAATTTTTTTGTGAAGGATTTTAAATCTTGCTACATCTGTGCAAGTTTCCTTCCAAAGTTTACCCTTTTCCCCAGTACAAAAAAAAGGAATCATTAGCACTGGTGTACCAACACTCGCCCTACATTCTGCGGAACAACTTTAAAATTCATTGCTCCGCCTCTAACCCACGGCATTCCTTTAAATTTTCTCATTTTAATTTGGCGAATTCCATTTGTTACGTGACACATCTTGATGTACAAATGACAGCGGGGCACATTCAATTCAATCCATCTACGGCATCCACGCACATACACACATACCGTATGTCATATGTATAAAGTTGACTTTTTTTTAATTTTGATCAACTCGAAAATATCCGTCAAACACTTACGATGCGTGGGATGTGGGAAGCCAATTCAATTACAGAATTTGTCAATCGCAGTCTGTCAAATGTCCAATAAATTTTTAATGCCAACACCAGGACCATTATCCGATAGCATTAAGTCTAAATAAATTTTAAATGCAATTAACAAAGTTTCTTGTAAATCCATAAATCACCGAAAATGAAACTTTTTTACACCTCCACCGCAGCACTTTGAAGAGTGATGGCTCCCCTACCACCCCTTCAACCAGACACTGTGGTGTGAATTGCATTAGTATTCTCAAGCATGTGCTCCTGCCGCAAATCAAGGACTACGAATAACAGTGGATATTTATTTATTTGGTTGCGAAATTGAACGTCGGTCGTCTGTTGAACCGCAAAGCAAAACACAAGAGTGTGTGGTTCGGAAATGGACAAACAAGCGGGCCAAACAGACCGTAAGGAACCGGAAGCCAGGGCATATGTTTTATGCTTATTACACGAATGAGTTCATGTATGGGAACGGAAAGGGGTTATGTGGCTCGGAATAATTTATTTGGGTTTTATTTTGAACAAGCAAGTTAGTGTTATTGAATGGGAAATATTTTCTTTCTCGTTTCTCTGTTATATTTGAATGTAAACATTGGTATTTCAGGTTAACCGTACTTTGCTTGGTTTCATCACAAAATGGGGACTGCAACACTTTTGCTTATATTTGTACTAGGCATACAAATAGAACCTGTTGAGTGATGTAATTGTAGAAAATCGAAGGCAATGAGCTGAAGGAACTGGTGCGATCTTAAATGCTCATTATTTAACTTTGCCCAGTGAAGTTCTTTTCTTTTTAGGGTTCCGTACCCATATGGTAATACGGAACCATTATAAGTTCGCTCAAACTCAAAAATGTCTGTCACGATAAAAACATCAAGAACTGGTCTTCCTAGAAACTTCAAATTTGGCACACTTATACATTCTGGTGGTCATACATGGACAAAATATTACTCAAAAATATTGTGAAACAACTATACAGGGTGGGTAAAATGTGAGCTCAAAAAAAAATATATATATAATGTGGGATATCATTCAAAAGGGCTCAAAACAAAGATTCCAAAAATATTTTGCTCAGTTTTTTCTGTTAGAAACTTTGAGAGTTATTGCAAAAATGTGTGAAAGATATCATACAAAAAGCACCAGAACTTTTTCTCAGAAACTACTTAAGTCAAAAATATGAAAAAATCATAGTTCGTAGGTGATTAGCCATATTTTTGAAGAAAAATATAACGAGTCTCGTAAGTTGTATAGTTTTTGAGAAATTCACGTCGAAAAATTCAATTTTATGTCGAAAAATTCAATTTCTCAACCGATTAACTGGTAAACCATAGACCAATTTCAATGAAACTATCACTACTCGATTAACAATAATTTTGGGAAAATTAAGGACCAAAATTGTGCTGTAAAAAAAAAATAAATGAAAATACGGATTTTGCCAGGAAACGAACCTGAGACCCCTGAACTCAACTACACACTCAGCCGCGTTCTTAATGTTTATCCAATTTCTCATAGTGAATAGTAAAGTGAATGTAGAGGTGGGTCGTTTTCGATTTTTGTGTGAAACGAAACAGTTATTTAAATAAAATATATGTATGTAACTAGTCTTCAAACTACGGAACCCTTTGAGCGCGAGTCTGACTCGCACTTGGCCGGTTTTTTAGTACATATACTCGTTTTTTTTTTTGTTTGTTTATTTTACCACATAATTTTTTTTTGTATTTTTTTTGTTCTAAATAAACATAAGACTAACATAATAATAATTTAGAGTAACTGACCTAAAGGTTCTCAATACTTACTATATATATCTCATAATGATCTTATTCTACGGTATTTATATAACTATTTTAAAATTTAATATTTTATGTGCATCAGTATTAATTTATTAATTTTTGTAAAAAGGAAAAAGTGGTTAAACCTCTTATTTTAGGATATCATTTTTTTTTAAAATTTACATAATGAAAAAAAAAAGGTTAGACTAATTAAATCTAACTTAATCCAACAAACTTAACCTAAACTAACTTAATCTAAACTTATCTAACCTAAATTGATAATGCCCTGACATGTAATCCCTAGATCGCTGAGACCCCGGCCAAGCAAACGATACTGATATTCGTCCGCCTAACCGGATATTCAGCAATCCAAACAATCACATGTCAGGGCTTATCCTGACCTAGCCTAATCTAACCTAAACGTTGGCCACAATCCAGTCAAGCCACCAGTATTTTTCTCTATTATGCCTGTTATCATTGTATTTATCTCTTTCAGGTATGCTGACGCAGTATCTCAGGTTAGCATTTTCATCCCCTAAGTTAAAAGGCTCATACAGGATTCGTTTATCAGTTGCCCTTCTAGCACAATGGTAGATGATAGGTACATTTGTTGAATCTGATAAATAGCCATGTGCATCCAGATACAAAAATGCTTCAGGTGGTATATATCCACTCTCTAGTGTATTTCTGAAATACATAGGGTTAGGGTAAAATAAACCTGAAATCAGTTCATTTTCAGTAACGTTTGCTGATCGTGCAAAATGATTTCGGACAAGATCTAAAATGACGTTGTCGATTCTGGATACACCGGAAGCATCCATCAGTCTTTTATTAGAGATATAGTGTCGAAAGTCAGAATTTGCACTTCTGTACATCTGCATGCAGGCTCGGAGACATTTTCTCTCAAATAACCGGAACTTTTCCATAAAAGATGGGCTGACGTTCCACCAAACTGGACTCGCATAAGTCAGAATTGGGCGAATGAATGCTTGGTAACATATGATCTTTACATCGGAGTTTAGATAGCTGGAGTAGAAAAGACTTTTGAGTGACATAAATGCTGCTCTAGCCTTTTGTATCTGTGTATTTATATGCCCATTATAGTATAAAAATTTGTCTAAGTGCACACCTAAATACTTAACAGCAGTCTTCGGTTCGATGCAAAGTCCATTGCTACTCGTAATTCGTAGTTTTTTCCAGTTCCGCCTCAAATCTGAATTACCGCGTCGTAATGGGGTGCGGAACAGTATGGTTTCACATTTAGCATAGTTAATTTTGAGCTTCCATTCCGAGCAGAATGTCTGTAGCTTATTAAATTTGTTCTGTAGATCATTTTGTATATTATTTAGTACAGAGCCATTTGCATACAAAATAACATCGTCAGCAAACGCTAATGAATCACCAATGTCCATAAGCATCTCAGAAATATATATATTAAACAGAAGCGGTGCTGTAACTGTGCCCTGCGGAAGGCCATTAATGACATTAAAAACTTTAGTTGTCGTGTATTCTCTATCTGTTACAACAAATTTCTTTTCATATATCATTGAGATAATCACTTTGATAAGATGATACGGAAATTCATATCTTATTAGTTTGTAAATTAACATATACTCGTAAGAAGACTTAAGTGTCATTATCTGAATGTTTAATTTTTTTATTTTTTAGGAGCTGTGAAACAAACTGTGGAAGAATCCACAAGTACACTCGTGGACGAATAAACCCTTGCATTCGAAATAATTTGTATTCTCTCCTTTCCGACGGAAGCCAAGGGTCAAAGGGGGTAATTGTCAACGATTTTGCATTTTCATTTTTTTCTAAATTTAGAGTGTTTCATCCAGCTTAACTATGCGATATTGGAAATTGGTGTTGGTTGAACTTACATTTAATTTTTTTCATCTTTTACGAAAAAAAATAATTGTAAGTGTGTAAGTTTATTGGTTTTTGTAAAAATTCATGTTTGCATTTACCTTCGCCTTTTTGTAGGAAAAAGAGAAAAATGGGGTAAATGAAAACAAGGAACTCAGCCTCTTAAGGCTGTAGAATGAAAACATTTGGGGTTAAAGCGAACTAAATAGATGACGGAGACGAATTTTGTAGACCGAAGATATTTTGGAAAAGTTCTCTAAAAATAAGTATTTTTTCTACCACCAATTCGATTAAAAATAACTGACTTTGGGAGCCCATATGTTTCTTCGGCTTGTCGGTATGGCTTATTTTTGTTGTTGACGTCTTCCACTGCATATAAGATATTTTCTGCTGTATAAGATGGAGGTGCCGTTTTTCGTTTATAAATACGTGGCATCTTTTTGAATTAAAATTATATTAGATCAACGCTTAGTTCATTTAAAACGCATGTTTACAATTACCCCAAAGTGTTTACTTTTACCCCATTTCGGTGTTCACATTTACCCATGATGTAAAAAAAAATGGGGTAATTGTAAACAGCCAATAACTTTTATAATTTGTAACAAAAAATTAAAAAACACATCACATGCATTAACACTCATATTTAACATAATTATAAATGAAACAGTTACCTACTTTGATCACTTGTTTCATATTTTAAAACAATTGTACTCAACACCAAAAAACTTGCAAATACCGAAAAATGAATAAATCACGCCAACGATCAAACTGCAACTAACCTATTTACAGATTACGTCTGTCACGTGTCGGCATAGGGGGAATATGTCGTATTTTCAAATAATGACACGGCCTGCCTCGATGGAAAACCGGTTTTTTGAGAATTAAGTGCGTTTACAATTACCCTATGGTGAAAATGTCTATAAGCACATATTTTTTTTAGTTATTACCAATATTTTAACTTTCTGAATATCCTTCAACCCAACTGTAATAAGTGCTTGGTATTTTTTTTTTTTTTGATAATAAGTCACAATGGGTTCGTTTTGTTTTTTTCAAAGATTTGAAATAGTGTTGACTCTTAAAGAGAAAACGTATATTGTTGCTTCGCGTAAAAAAAGTGTCAAATCGCGATATTGCTCGTTGACTAGGGACTAATGAATTGTGTCTGGTGTGTGCGAAAATTTTCAACTGGAGAGTTCTATTGCTCGGAGAGCTGGAAGTGGAAGACCCAGAAAGACAGCTCCTAGAGATCAGTGTCTGATCCAGCGAATTTCTTTAAAGGAAACTCGGAAACAATATCGATGTTGCTTTTTGGAATGGGAGTTAATGCAAGGCGTCCTGCAAAGAAAACCAATGTTGACGCCGCGAATGAAAACACAAAGGCTTAGACTGCTTGTACAAATAGAACTCAGGCCGAAAGGGCAAGAGTGATATTTTCGGATGAGACCAAAATCAATTTATTTGGCCCAGACAGCAACGCGGTGTTTCGCCGAAGAAAAGATGAACGATATTCAGATTTTTACCCACCCGTTAAGCATTCTCCTTATATAATGGTATAGTGGGCAATAAACAGATTTGGTGTTGGATAAATTGCAATGCTTAGGGGCTCAATAGATGCTATGGAATACCAAAAAATTATAGAAAACTTTGTGAAAACGGCAATAGTGTGATTTTTCAGGACGAAATCGGTAAGTTTTTCTTTTGCGTATGATCTGTAAAGTAACATTTTATTAAACATTTTTTTACTTTACTCTAATTTAAGGTACAAAACTACAGGGGTTCTTTGGGGATTCTTTCTCTCACATTGCCTGGTAATAGTCCGGATCTTAGTCCCAGAGAAAACTGTTGGCATTACATGAACAAAAAAATTAGAGAGACAAGGCCAAAAGGTAAAATAATTGTTTGATTCAATGTCAAACAGGATTGATGACGTCATTAAGAAAAAAAATAGAATATCCAAATACAGTCACCTCTCCCTAAGTCGAATTTTCACGGTATGTATGTATACCAAAATTTGTTCGAGTTAGAGAGAGTGTTGAAAAAATTCGAGTAATACAGAGAAACAGGTTGGATATATGTCTTATGTTCTTAAGTATGTTCAAAAACTAAATATCACATTTAAAAGTTAGTTATTTAGTTTTTGAACATTAGATGGAGTAATAGTATAAAATTCGATATAAAGGGAGTAATAGTATAAAATTCGATATAAAGAAACTTTGTATATATCCAACATAGCATCTACCTCCAATCCAACAGCGAACAAGCAGGGGGGTTGCAGGGGCAGCAAGCTCCCCCCATACATTTTTCACTGTTTATGTACAAGACTTTGGAAAAGACGTAACCCAATGAATATCTAATTTTTAAATGGAATCTTCAAATTTTTAGTTCTTGAGCATAAGATAAAGTATAAAGGCTTGTCCAGACCGAACGAAACATTTCAGAAACATTATTTAAAAAATGTTTCCCGATTGTTTCCCATTTGATTCAGAAACATATCAGAAACATTTCAAAAATGTTTCTGAAATGTTTCTTTTGGTGTGTACGCTGATGAAACATTTCTGAAATGTTTTCGAAATGTTTCTAAAATGTTTTTTTTTTCCCATTCGCAACGGAAAATTACTTTTGTTTCTCAGGCAGGAAGTTTATTTTTTTGTGAAGATAAAAATGAAAACGCCAAAAAAAGCCGTGGAGGATAAATTTCGAGCTCTGCGTTGCCTTTGTATACAGTAGAAATCGGTTATAACAATACCTGATATAACAGTACCTTCAGAATAGCTTGAGCCCAGTAGCTTCTATACGATTTTATGAGTTGTTCGATGTACACACACAATTGGGCCCTTCTCATTCGTGTTAAAACAAGGCTACGTTCATGTTTTTTTGTCTCGTAAATATGTCTACAATCCAATTTGAAATCATTCTCAAAGATTATGATGCTATTGCTTAGTTCTATGTAGCATATTTAATTTGGCAATTATTTAAAGTTAATATATTGTTAAGCAATCAAACAATATTCCAAACTAGTTTGTCTCTCGTATCCAACCCACAGCGCGAACATTTCCTACCACAATTTAAATGTAATTTGTTCATCTGTGCATATAAACAAATTTTAAGCAATTCATGTGTTTCGACATACAGTCGAAAAACCTGATTATAGCAATGGTAAAAAATGGTTATTAAGAGCCATCCAAAGCACACTGTTTTTAGAGATACGGGCTTTACAGCCAACATCGATGTATTGTTATAACCGATTTTTTCTGTATACATAGGCTAAGCAGAGCACGAAATGTGTCAGAAAATGATTAAAAATAATTTTATTCTCATTACTCCACGCCTTTCTTGACATTTTTATGTTTATCTTCACAAATATCCAGACTTTCCGCATGAGAAACAAAAATAATTTTCCATTTCGAATAATTTTCCATTTCAGAAACATTTAAAAAATGTTTTTTTTTTCTGAAATGTTTCTAAAATGTTTCTGAAATGTTTCTAAAATGTTTCTAAAATGTTTTTGAAATGTTTCGTTCGGTCTGGACACACCTTAATAGTATAAAATTCGACGAAAAAAAAAACGCAAACACCGTGGAAATGAAATAAGGTCAAATTGCGAAATTTAACTAATTTGGCTTTGATACAATTTCAAAAGCGAAATAATTAACACCAACATTTTTGCAATTTAGTCTGATTTCGTTGGGCCTAATTTCACGTCACCGGATGGGACATTCAATGTTGTGCCGACATAATTTATAATTAATTTCAAGAATTTTTTGTATCCTAACTCTTTACAGTCAAAACGCACTAAAAAATAGTTCATTTCAGAGTCTTGGTAACTAAATTTCGAAATTAACTGCTGCTTTTCAATATTCTGACAATAATAAAAGAAAAATCTTACATAGAAATGTATTTTTATTTCATTAATAAAGTTGCAAAATCTCTGACTTCTTATTTTACTTCTTCTTGGTAAAAGTGGTAATTTATTTCACATTTAAAGGGAATTAAAACCACACAGCTTTTTCGGAACTTAATTCCCACATTGCATGGGAACGAAGTCCACTTCACTAAAGTTGATTTAGTTCCCATCAGGTGAGACTTATAGTTCCCGGGGACTTATTTCCCTGCACCAAAAATGTTTACCAAAATTAAACGCAAAATTCATTTTTTTCATGGAAATAACTATATTTGAATTGTGTGGCCAAATTGCGACTTATATATATTTTTGTTACTCTCTAAAAACTAACATGTTTTTCCATATTAAAGCAAAAAATAAAAATTAATTTCAAAACATAAGAAAAACTTTGATTTTCTCATGAAAATTGAGGAAAAATAATGGTGCGAGGGTTTTTTTTTTGTCCATGAGTGTATGTACATATGTATGTATGTACTCGTGTATTTATTTATAGAAATTTTAAAACTCCAAAAATGTGTATTACGTTACGTTCTGGTATGTTACCTTGCGTTACGATATTTTACGTTACGTTCAGTAAGCCCATGTTAAGATTTATGTAAAAAAAAAAAAAAAACACAATTAAAATTGACATTAACATCCACATCCGTGTTGTGTCGGAGTGTTCAGTCATTTAGCCCTATCTTTTTTTAACTGAAACTGTTTTGCTTTTTCAAGCGTTACGAAAATTCCTATCGCAAGAGGGGAATAGCTTGGTATGAGTTAGGGGAACCTGTAAAGGAGAAACTTCTCAACCGATTCCATGAAATCAGTATGAAATCAACCTGACTGTACATAATGTCAACAACAGTACTTTATATTCTGGTATCGACACGTGAAAGGTAAGTCCCGCCGTAATCTCCGACAAGTCATCACCATCAGTTGTCATCAGTATAGTTTACCTTTTCCCCTCGTTCTTCCAGGTCCTTTCTTTCCTTTCATAAATCTTTACGTTGTCCTTTTTCCACGTAAAGGAAACGTTTCGATAATAAATTTCTTAGATTCATTTACTTTCCTTCATGCGACTGCATATATAAGTAAATCTGTTCTACTTCTAATATTAGTTTGTGTTGAAAAGAAAAACAAAATGAATGTTATGTACTCGTATGTATATGTACTCCATATCAAGTCAAAGCTAATAATAAACTCTTGGGGAACACTGCGTTCCCATCACAAACGTAGAAAAATAATCTTCAGAGTTATCTTCATTGTATAAAACAAACAACTAATTTCAAAGTCCCTTTTGTTTTTCACATACACATACAAATGTTACAAATGATGTTACGGCTAAGATAAATACAATTTTTTTGAGATCAAATATTTTCATTTAAGTCACACCTGACCTTTAGGCTATTTTTAAAGAAAAATTTAAGTTTTGCCACACAGGCACAATGCATGTAAAAGTTTTTGCTTAAAGAAACTTCAGAAAATCAAGCACACGTCAAAAAATGAACGTAAAAGAGACAGCATTTTACTCGTATGCATATGTATCAATTCAAGACGTCACTAAGTGGTAGCATTTTTGGTTATAACTTTCTATCAAACTTCAGTTTGCGTTTTCTTTTAATATTCAGAATTTTTATTATAAAATTAATTGTATAATTTATGTATATTTAGCTACAGCAAACATTAGGTGATGATGACACTCACGAAATAAAAATAAGTTGATCAGTTTCAGAAATTAATGTCAAAATCTACTGCTAATGCATAAAACTGGCAGTGGGATAATGGTATGGCTGAAGAGATTGATCGCACAAACAATGAATAATAAAAAACATCTTGAAAAAACTTCTGCGAATCATAAGCAACGACCAAACTTTCAGTAATACACAACCCTCCAGTTATCCTGGACACCAACCATAGAGTCAATTCAAACTTAAATATCCGAGTTGCCTATCACCACCCCTATCTGTCTCTGTCTCATTGTGTAAACATTATAAGGGTATGCACAGCTTTGCCGTGTGACTTTGGATAAATGTAGCCAGAAAAACCGCGAAAAGTAGCAAAATCTCTCATTCTGAAAAGTAGCCTAAAGTAGCAAAAATAAAAGAAGAACGTTTGTAAGAGCAATGAATTTATTTTACAATAACTGATTGTTTATAACAATTGTCGTTTTCGTTCTAGCACAAGTTATATGTTGTGCTACCTTGGAGTCAGGAAAACACTTCCTTAAAGCTTTTGGAAGATAATCCATATTGGACAGCGGAATATGGTTTACGTTGCAAAACATGACCAGGCAATGCTCTTCGAAACTTCCATACTATCCATATATTTTTTATTTGTTTATTTTTATTTTCCTCCTCATTTTCTGTTCGCTATCTTATAACGAATCTGCATCAATTACATAAAGTTGTTGAGCGATCCTTAGCAATGTATAGGTACAATTTATCATCTTTCTGATCCAGTTTAAACTTAACAGAAGAAATGCAACAATTTTCCTGTTTGCTTCAGTCATCTCATCGAAACACTTTTCACTTCAAATAAAATAATCAAATGTGCAACACAGCTGATTTTAATATTTTTTACAAATCTGTTCTACCTCAAGAGTAGGTGCAGAAAAGTTGTCCAGAACAGAGTCGTTGAACACAAAGCAGATCAGTCTAGGACAGAAACTTTTCTCATTGAACATAAAAACCTTGCTCTGCTTCTGCTCTTCTCTGTACAGCACAGCTTCATTGAATAGAGAGCATTGCCAAACAGAAACAATACATTTTGCAGGGAACTTCGAAAGAAGGTCAATGTGACTTCAAAAATAAAATGTAGCAACATGGGGCAAATTTTAAAATTTAAGTAGCAAAGTAGCAAATTGAAAAAAACTGAAAAATAATGTCGCACTTTTGCTACGAAAGTATCATTGTGGCAACGCTCTATTCATAAGATAACCTCTTTAGCATGTGCAAATAAGAAAAAAACACGGTGCCCAATTCCGCAACCGTGAGTTTCTCGCCTGGGGCCCAATTTCGCAAACGTGAGTTTTGCTTTGTACACGAAAAAATGGGTACACTGCATTGTTTTCCTTGTTTCTTCCAGCGTCTCTCTGCCGCCCAAAAACGTTTATGCCACTCACAAACAATTGTTCTACTCAAACAATCATCATGGTACACTTGTTACAGCAATCGGAAAGTTTCTGATGCATTTTCACCAAGTTTTGCATGGAATTTGATGACCTCCTTAAATTTATTTTATAGAAAGATTCAAGTTTAAAATCTCATATTCGAACAAATAGATCATGAGTAGCCAAGCGGTTGCACGCTAGCTGTTGATAAAATCGTTGTCTTCGGGAGGCTGGCAACGCTATCGGACCTATGCCCATACCATAACTACTTTCAGTTCCATGTTATTCTGTAGTTTCGTGCTTTTATCGCCACTGCGTCTGGAGCGATTTTGCGATTGACGTTAAAATACATATTTTGGAAGCCTTTGGACAAATACATATGCTCTTTCGATGGTTTCGCTTTTTGGAAACACTTAGACGTGTAAACAGCTTTTCAGTCGCGTAAAGTAGGTACATCAAATCGCAAGTAAGAATACAAACTACTAATGTTCGTTTGGAAAAGAGTTTGCCTCTAGCAACAACATCAGTCGAGACCAATTTTGATGCACATGTTGTACTTTTTGTCGTTTATACTGAGAGGTACTACTCTCAGTTGGGTTGTTACCTGTTTTAGTGTACATATATGGTATTTGATTCAAGAAGAAAACACAAACACGGAAGTTCAGTTAGGTTATTTATTACACTTATTACTAGTTCACAATCTTAATTATAATTATTTAAATTAAAGTTCACTGTTTCGTTTGATTAACAGAAATGAGATTTTATAATTACGAACTATTATGATTAAGATATATATAATTAATAATATATATATATATATGTATGATATTTAGATTTGGAAGAATTAGTAGTAATGTATTAAGAAATAGAAATTGGATTTTATTTGGGCTGTTCACTCGCGTACAAGAATTAGTAGTAATGTATTAAGAAATAGAAGTTGGATTTGCAGCCGACCGATCTAGAGTCCCGAAGTAGAATGTCATAATCTCGCCTCGTAATGCTCCGAGTTCATATTCTTGACCTCTCCAAGAATATCGAAGAAAGAGGAAAAAGGAAAATGAAAAGAATGACCCACTTATGAAAAATGAGAATGCTGCAATATCGAAATGCAATGTCATTGCGAAGTCGGAAACGAAATGTGATATCAGCATTTTATAGTTTGACGTTAATAATCCAAGCGTTGGTTTGGGTTCGACGTTCGAGGGTTGGGCAATATTTACTTAGGTCAAAAGAGTTTATTTGACGTAGCTAAGTAAGCAATAAAGAAGGAAGTTAAAGTCGGACAAGAGGATGTTGCGACACTGATCGCAAGGGTAAGTGATCGAGTGTATTGACTCATAAAAGAAAGAATTATGGATTCAATAAGGGAAAGAATTATGGTGTTCATAAAGAGGAAAAATTATGTGAAATAGGAGAGATTGCGTATAGGTATTATAAGGTAGAGATAAGGATGGTTGGTTGTAAAGTGTAAGTGGTGCACTTTACAACACACAGGCGAAACAAAGTCAGATGTCTCACTTTTTAAAATTTTTAAATTATCTAATAGATATGTTTGATTCTAAGTTGTCTAATTTTTCTTAAAAAAAAAAACCGTGTATATTTTTACATTCCCAGGCAAGCGTTTGATCACGATCTTACCTACTAAGATGCGACGATATGCTCGAACCTGTAGTACGTTTACTTTATTCAATACAAAAACAGTTAGGTGTGTGGCCCAGCAGGAAATATTATTTTATAAATTTGGCCCGTCTGCTGAAAAGGTTGGCCACCCCTGACATAGATGGCACTCTTTGTTGCTGATATATGGTTCGTGTCCAGAATATTATTTGAAACACTGTGTATGTATTTTTGAAACAGTTTCGCAGAGAGAACTGATTCATGTGGTACACCAGTGTGGGGGTAAAATGTTTTCTTCAATTGTTATTCCTAAGTAGTTTATGTAGCTTCAAAGATCTGGAAGAACTCTGGGGGTAAAATGTTTTCTTCAATTGTTATTCCTAAGTAGTTTATGTAGCTTCAAAGATCTGGAAGAACTCTCCGGAATCTCAATGCAAGGCATCTAACAGCTTGCTTAAAGCTTCAAGTTGGTCTGACACTCCTTAGACGCCGTCTTTCAAACAAATAAGAAGACAACATTTTTTATGGGCATCACAATGGATCTGTACTGAGAAATGTGGGGCTAGATGGGTATCACAACGTGGCTTAGAATTCATTTTAAAGGGTACGGTCGGTGGGTTTTAACTTGACATTAAAGTTAAAGTTTGCGCTTTTTCTATTTACCTATATTTTCGATCCACGCTGTGTATGGCCTTTGTTTCCAGGATGAACGCCATGCCAATTCTGTTGTCACGTAACTGAAGACATTTTTCGTTGACTTATTTATTATACGCCTTACGTAACTTTTTTTGTGCGTTTAAGTAACCTTTTCGCAATGAATGAAATTATGCGTCAAAAAAGGTTGCTACAGTGATTCGATTATCCTGGCAACAGCACCCTAATTATCCCTTTTTTACCCTTGAACGAGTTCCAATGATAATTTTTCTCCATTGTGGATGATTTAACTAGAATTTAGAATCAATTTATTCGTCATCCTGTTTGCAAATCATCAAATATTCTTTTCTTCCTTTTTGATCAGGAAGTCATAATATTTTTCGTTTTTCTATGAGAGAAAATAAAAATTATCCAATTAGGACGTTGAGCATGTTTTCCTGTCAAATAAATTGTTTGTCATTTGTTACAGGATTTAGGGGCTGACTTTGATGCATACTTCTCACAATAAGATTGTTTTCCATGATTACGCTTCCTCTCCTGCCACTTGGTAGTCAGGCCATCCTAATGGCACTAGGGAAATATTGAGAAAAAAATGGAAGCATCCAAAGCGTACTTGACAAAAATCCCCAGGCGATTAATCAATTACAATTTCATTCGCCGGCGGAGTGAGAAAGTGCTTTAACGTGTTTCCTTTGACGACGGCAAATGGTGCCTCCTCATTGCTTGCTTATTTACTTACTTACTTCGGTGGCGCTACAGTCCGGGGTGGACCAACAACCTCTTCCAGTTAGCGCGGTCCTTAGCTAACCGCCTCCAGTTGCGCACTTCAAGTTGGTTGAGGTCTTGTTCCACTTGTGCGCGCCACCTTAGGCGAGGTCGTCCTCTGAGCCGGAGCATTGATGTCCATACGCTCTACATGTCCTTACTTACTTACTTAGTTGGCGCTACAGCTCGAGGTGAACCTGGGCCTGCTTCTCGCAACCATTTGTGTGTGCGTGTTATATTCTGCACGAATGGAAGGGACCTACAGTTTTTTGCCGACTCCGAACGGCGAGTTGAGAAGCTCAATCGTGACAAATGATACTCTTCGATACTTGTCAGACATTCGAAAGAGGTGGGCACTGTGAAAAACTTTTAGGTGTTTGCGGCGGGATTCGAACCCAAGACCGCTGGCTCAGTAGTCCGACGTACTAACCACTTGCGCTACGGTGCTCTACATGTCCTAGCCATCTTAAACGCCCAATGTGCAGTTTTTTGAACAGTTGATGTCGCTGTACAGCTCGTACAGTTCGTGGTTGAATCTTCTCCTCTAGAACCCGTCAACGCAAACGGGACCGAATATCGTACGAAGGATTTTTCTCCCGAAGCGACCAAGGATATCTTCATCCGCTTTTGGTAAAGTCCTTGCTTCAGCTCCATGAATCAAGACTAGGATGATAAGGGTCTTATACAGAGTTTCCTTAGTCGATCGAGAAAGGACTTTACTACTACTAATTGCCTTCTTAGCCCAAAGAAGCAGCGTTTGGCAAGAGTAATCGTTCGATTGATTTCCGACGAGATGTCGGAATGTCGATCGCACGCTTCTCGTGCTCTTTCTTTTTCCTTCTTAGAAGCCGATGTTCTTCCCATCTCTTTTGCTCGTAGAGCATGTGAGTAGATCTAGTGCTAGTCCTTCTTTGCAGCGCCGCTTTATACTCCTGTTGCTTTTCCCCGTTAGCTAGTCTGCACTTTTCACCAAACCAGTGGTTTCGCGGTGGTGGTCGTGTGAAACCCAGCACATCATTCGCGGCATTTATGATGGCTTGCTGGCAGTGCTGCCTCCTCATTGATTTCAAGGAAATCGAATCGAATTTTCCAAATAAAATAAAATTGAGGTGAAGCAGAACTTTGTGTAATTTACAACCGACCGACCGAACACTTGCTCATGTCCCAATAAACAAAGTGTATCGGAAACTTTAGCAATTACCGTTAAGTTTGAGTTACTCGCACAAGAGAAAGTTTCGTGTTGTTTTTCCTATGGGCGAGGACCACTAAACTTTGAGTGTGTTTATTTTCCTTCCGATTACAGTTAATCTAATTAGGCATGAATCCATTGTAAGCGCCGTAAAATGGTGGTTAATTCATAAGATGCTTTAAATGAATTACCTCGGGGTTGCCTTTGTGCAATCTGAGGATTTAGTCAACCATCTCTCACATATCCTTGCATATATGTTATTCAAAAACATCATGCATTCCGATTGCATTCCTGACACCCAGTATATCCTCTGTACGTGCAGTTTTAACTCGGCTGAATTCGAAATGAGTACATAAAAAAAAAACACATTGAAGCAGATAATCAAATGCTGTTGATGCACATCGTGCGAATGCTGAATAAACGTGCATCCTTGCAGGAGTTCGAGTATGTATGATATTCGGTGCTGAGGCAAGGAATTTTGGTGGGAAAATGGGATACGGTGGTATTCTGAGTGGGATGTCAGGAATATACTTCACTTCAGAATGTACTACAAGTTGTGTATAGCTTGACAGTGGTGGCAAAATGTCTTCCGTCGGAATAATTTGTTAGGTGAATCTATAGTAGAGGAATCAAACGTCTCCCAAAACTTATCTGAGATAACCGCGTTTACAAATTTTGAACAAAGCAAAAAAATTTGCTAAACCAGATGGAGGATCTTGCAAAGCACTGAACTCCTGTCAACAAATAATAATAATCGATCGATAATCCTACCCCAACAAAATCATTCACAAAAGTGGCTTTCTTTGCCATTGAAAATGTTTCTTTCGAGAGGCGGCAAATGAGATTTTCAAAATATTTTCTTTTATAGAATTTTAACAAAATTTATTTTGAATTGTTTTCAATTTTGAATAAAATCTTATATTTTTGTCCAAATGCTCCTGTTTACCTAAACATAATTTAAGAATATTTTATTAAAAGATAGCCACAGACACGAGCTAAATGGTCATTCACAAAAGTGGTAAAAATGATACTGATGAAATGAGTTACCTACAGCAACATTTTTAGCAAAAAAATTCCTACAGGATCAATGGTTAGGCACAATTCGGAAGCTTACATATCAATCTTTCCGATGATTAATTGTTAACTAAATAATTCGCCACTAAACAAGCAGAATATTATTTTGATAAAAAAAAATTATACGACCAGTACCAGTTTCGCGTACTGATAAAGCTCGTCTTACCTCTAAGGGGTTACATGGGTTTCACGGATTTAAAAAATCGAATTGAATCTCTTTTTTTTTCCTTCGTCCAAGTTTTAGTAAGGTTTCAGCTAAAACACTTTTTTTTTTACTTCAGTTGATCCTGTCATGAGTTCTGCTGTCAACGCCTGCTGTTCTGGGTCACCGGAAATGACGTAAGAATGGCAGAGTTTTAAATATTTTTCTACAAACATTTCAGAAATTCTTTGTCAAATGTGTAGATTTAAATAAATAAATAAATATACGGCTTCAGCAGTCCTATACAGAACCAAGCCTAGCTTCTCACAACCATATGTGTGCGTGTTATTTTTTCTACGAAAAGGAAGGGACCTACAGTTTTTTGCCGAGTCCGAACGGCGAGTTAAGAAGCTTTTCATGATAAATGATACTCTTTGATTGCTTGTCAGACATTGGAAAGAGGTGGTACCGTGAAAAAACTTTTAGGTGTTTTTGCTGGGATTGAACACGGGCAGCATATGTAGTAGTCCAACGCACTAACCACCATGACCACGGCGACCAATGTGTATATTTAAGGCAGTAAAAGTTTGAATGAAATGTTTAATTTTGTATATAAAAAGAAATTATGAAAAACAAGCCGTTTTAACCCGATTTACAAAGGCATTTAACCTAGTTCTTTTAGCCACGACGTTAAGGTTGAGTTTGAGATTATTTAGAGTAGGTTAGGCTGGTAGTAATTCGAGTACTAGCACAGTTAGACCTATAGGGGTGCATTGTGATACCAAGGATCTTGGGAATTTATATCGCTGCTACTTATGAGAGCCATTTGGAGCTTAAGCGGGATATGGCAAGGCATGAACAGAGGAGATGTGTTGGGTTCTCAACCTCTTCCGTGTATCTGCAACTTCCACAGAAGCCGTTTGAAAGGATTCCAAACCTGGTTGCATGCTTGCCTATAAGGCAGTGTCCTGTGATGACACCAATCGATCGTACTTATATCTAGTCTTTTAAGGGACAGAAGGTAGTTAGAGCGGTTAAGTTTCAGGCAAGGCCTGGTCTAGTCCAGAGGAATCACTTTCCCGTCTGACAATGGTATTGTCAAAGTGAAATGATGGCTTGTAGCTAGCTATATATTCTCCTGTATTGTTGTTCTAGGTTAAGTGAGTTTGTCAGCTTTACAATTCCCTAAAATGACTCTGTGCCCCGGCACCCTAGGTGCATTTTAAACTGTTTAGCCATCTGAGATAAACGACAGTTGGAGGTGGCCTTTGAAGTAGATGAGACTGATTCCAGTGATTTCAAGGCTCAGACAGCTAATATCGTTAAAAGATAGAAGATATTACTTACTTACTTAGTTGGCGCTACAGCTCGAGGTGAACCTGGGCCTGCTTCTCGCAACCATTTGTGTGTGCGTGTTATACAGGGTTTTTCAATAGGGACGCTACGTAGACGCTAAGTAGAGCGACAGGGACAGCAAACGATGCCATATTTCTTGCCGCTCTTTAACATTTCTCTTCAGTAAGGTTTGCCATTTCATGATGGAAAGATATACGAGCCAACAACGAGTCGAAAATATTAAAATTTACTACCGAAATTCGGAGTCAGTGGCCTCAACGTTAAGAGCGCTACGTCCAATTGATGGTCGTCATAATCGTCCTAGCAGATCAACAATTGAGCGTCTAGTGGAAAAATTTGAATCCACAGGCACAGTACAAAATGTTCCCGTGCCAGTGAGACAAAGAAGTGCCCGTAGTGTCGAGAATATTGCTGCCGCTGAGGCTTCAGTTGAAGAAAGCCCAAATGTGTCTCTCACACGTCGTTCTCAAGCGTTGGGCATCTCTGTGACGTCGTTGTTATCGAACGTGAAATTGCAGCAGTATCGGCCGATTTATGCTTGAAAACCGTCGAAAATTGGGTTCAGCGTCTGGACATCTGCAAGCGTGCCCGTGGTGGCTATGCAAAAGAAATCGAGTTCTATACATAATGGCATCGAACGTACTTTCACAGGAATAAAGAATTTCATTGATATCCAAAACCGTTTTTGTTTTATTTAAATAAACTTTTGTAGCGCTCTTATTGAAAAACCCTTTATTTTTGCACGAATTGAAGGGACCTACAGTTTTTTGCCGACTCCGAACGGCGAGTTGAGAAGCTCAATCATGACAAATGATACTCTTTGATGCTTGTCAGACATTCGAAAGAGGTGGGCACTGTGAAAAACTTTTTAGGTGTTTGCGGCGGGATTCGAACCCAAGACCGCTGGCTCAGTAGTCCGACGCACTAACCACTTGCGCTACGGTGCCCACCAGAAGATATTACATTCATCTTAATCCAGGACAATCCCAAGGCATCTCCTTGTCGTAAATCCTATTTTTTCGTTCAGTGTTGAGATTGCTTGCAAAGACTATTGACCATATTCATTCTATATTTCGCATATAAGATCCTATTCAATGTAATGTTTGACATTCTCTAGCCATTCTGCAATACACAAATCACCAAGAACTAGTATGACTTCCAGTACGAAGGAGCAGTTCCCAAATTCAGTCGTCGATGTATTGAGCACAAGACAATAAATTGTATTATATACGGCTTAAAAGATATTGAGTCTTGACTCGTCGATCTGCAGTGACCGTTTTAATGTTACCCACTCCTTCAGGAAAGCATCAAAGTTAGCTCCTATTTATTTATTTGTTTATTTTTATTATTTAGCTATTTATTTATTTCAGTTGAAAAGGAATTTAACAAAATATTTCTAGATTTAAAATCTATGGACCGAAAGTTGTAGATTCTATTGCACAAACAGAAAAAGAAAACGAAATTCCAATCTTTCGAAACTAATTGTGGTTGAAATTTAGGGACACAGCGATTAGAATGCCCGCAAATAACCGATGCCCTGGAAAACAAGAACCAATACTTTTAAGAAAAAATCCCAAAACATTTATGCCCCACTGTATGTAGCCCAGCATTATTTTGTGTCACTTTCGATGTGACTGCCAATTCAAAGACCGAAAAGTACGTATCGCATCCACTTCCAAGTGAAATGCATTCCAAAAATCCGCCATCGTAAAGTGATGAATTTATTGCGATGTAACTTGAAAAGATAGGAGAATACTTGTGTGCACTTTTCCATTTCTCCTTTGATTTATGCAAAGTATCTCACCCGCCCGATTGTTAGTATCTCGCGCAAATTAAAGTTGGGGTTTTATAACATTTTGGGGTTGTTTTATGAACATTATACGATTCATTGTAGTTCCTACTCTATTTCTCTTTCTACTCGTATCTTTGCACGTGCAAACACGGAGTACCATAAAACCACGAATGTGTTACTGTAATCCAACGAATATTACAGCTTCGATTTGACCGTAAAAAAAAACACATTTGGTGGGATTTTAAGTATTAAACGTTGGTGACACCCCAACTAGTTTGGGAAGGGAAAAAAAGGTTTTCCGCTCACCAAAGTGGTTGCCTTTAGCACTCGAATGGATCACTGGATTTAAGTTTTTATCCTATGAAAGAAAAAGTATCTAACGTAAGTTGATACGAGTAAATTCTATTTCAATAGGAAGTTTTAAAATTCTCGGGAGGAAATCTTTTGGCTATAATTGAAATTTAAAATCCAAATTGAAGATAGAAAAAAAAGGATTTAAGTTACCACACCTGAAAACTAATCGAGATTTTATTTTAAGTTTAACAGCACATGGTCGTGGGTGAAAGGAAAATGTTGAATAGTATTAGGATCATAAGGTATGAGTACACCCACATTTACATGGGATCCATTCCTAAAAGAACATCAAGTTCCTAGACCTACATAGTATATATGTCGAATTCTACAAAATTTGAAGATGCGTTCCAAGTCAAGCAATTTTAAAATAAATATTTTGGCAGACAGTTTATTTGTGTTCAAGTTTTCATTTCGCAGAATATGAATCTTTGATGAACGAGTGTGTGGAAATGGGCTTTAGGCAAAAACAGATGAACTTCAGCCGAAAGGCAATTGCAATTGGCGGTTATAAAAGAGTAAATTACCAGTGAACCACTACAAATTGTTATGGCATCCAGAGTTGAGAGAATTTGTTAATACTTCGATCGATGAGTGGCTTACTTACTTTGGTTTTTTTTTTTCAAACATATCGGTGAACCCAAAGAGAACGGGGCAGCCAACGGCTAGGAAAGTATGAGAACTGCAATTGTTATCCTAAAAGTATATGACAAATGTCCGGAAGCTGATTTTTGGGGAAAAGTGCCAAGGGACTTTTTCTATATAAAGAGTTTAGACGTCTTTTATTTCTATGAAAGTAATTAGTCTAAAAGACAAACCATCTTGATAGTGAAAGCTAGCATGTCTTTGGTTGATGCATTTTTGAATTCGTTATCGTTGGGAAGAGCAACTCTGTACTTCAAGCTGAAATACATGCTAGAAACTTAAACAGAAGTACCAATGGCTAATAGCTTATGTGAATACCAGAAATTTTGTTACCATTCCTACAATTTATAAAGCACACTTTGGACGATTTTACTATGCCATCGCTCCCCGTTCGTTTAATTCTCTTCCATATACTATTAGATGTGAGAGAGTCAAAAATGTATAAAAATATTAATACTCTTTATGTTGAAAGAACGATAGATTCTTAATCATTCGCAGTGAACTCCAGCTTCTGCATTGACAGCCCATTTACTTCAGGCCCATCGGTATAGAAAGGTTGTAGTTCTTGAATGTTGGTGACCCAGTCAGGAATTCTGATAGTGAATCTCATGTCACATATATGTAAGTAATGTAGTGAATTTGAGTCCCTATGTGTTTGTTGGTATCCGCACATTGAGATATGATCATAGGGTGCTGGTGACCACAAAGTCACAAACTTGCTACTTTTCAGTGAGTCTGGTTTCAGCCACCATATGTTACAATATACAAACAAAAAGGGTAATCCAAAATCCACCCAAGATTTGAATTTGGCGGTAAAAAATTGCCAATGAATAAAAATACAAAGTGACAGCTGCTATCAGTTCAGCGTTTTTCAAAATGGGGTGCTACACGAAGGTTAGGTTAGGTTAGGTTATGGGGTGGCGCCCCACATAGACCAGTGTTAGTACATAGTGATACCACAACTCCTCAGAGTAATCGGTTAATTTCTGTTGCTTTGTTTAAACAAATCGAGTTTGCCTGTTGAGCAAATTTAATGAGAAGGTAAAGTTTTATGTCTGCCACTTCTTCGAGTGAGTTGAAAAAAAAATTTTCCCATTAGTCTGTGCCTTCTTTTTGCCAGTGCAGGACAAAGTGCTACACGAAAAAACGACGCGTTTTTATTCTCGTGCAATACTTTAAAAATAATGAAGGTTTGGCAAACATTTTCATCTTGATGACTTTGTTAATCGTCAAAAGTTTCGAATGTGAAATTCAGAAAATCCACGAGTGATTGTTGAGAAACAACTGCATCTACAATGTGTCACTGTTTGGTTCGGAGTTGGGGCATCATCGGACCATTCGTCTTTGAAAATGCGGCTGGTCATGCAATGACAGTTAATTATGCTTGCTATAGCGACATGATAATCCAGTTTTTTTTGTGTTTAAATTGCAGGATATTAATGCGGACGACATGTGGTTTCAATAAGACGGTGCCGTGATATGGCATGCATATAGTCGTTCGGGGCAAAAGTGCGCATTTTGGACTTCGGGCTTAAATTCTGAATAACTTACAACAGATAAAAAACAAAAGATCCTATTATTTGGTAGCTCTATATTTTGGGAACAAAATTATACAAAAATATTTTATATTTGTTTTAAGGTTTCATATGTTTTGATCAAAAAACCAAAGAAAGTCAAGTTGCGCACTCTTGCCCCGAAGTCAGGGTATGGGTAAGATTGCGCAACCAGTTTAAGTTACAGTTTTCGTAGTTGAAATGGTTTGAAACTGCGCTTTTGCTCAAACCAAGTTCTTCGGTAGCGTTTTATGGACTGCTTCCATTTTAAATCAGCTCCCTAGCCTCGCAGATTTTCTTTGGGGTTATGGATTTCCTTTCCGTTTGTGTTTGGTAGATACGAGGCATACGAGGAAAAAAAAACTGAAAAATAATTCAGCTACGAGCTACCACCTACCGCCTACGACTGTGATGTGCTCGTTGCATCTTTCGATAGAAGGTTATAGCCCAAAAATTGATATTATTATAAAAAATTAATTCTGGGCACTGCGTACTCTTACCCACAGAACGACTGCGCATTCTTTCTCTAGACGCTACTTTTTTTTTATTGTATTGAAAATCTAAGAACGGATAATATTATCCACTAAAATTGTGTCCTAAATAATACAACCATTTACACTATTTATGCCTACATACTACTTATGGGGTATCGAGTTTTTTTTCCTTGTTGATTGTCTTTGTACTGTTAATTGGAAGATTTTCGTAGAAGTTGTTCATCATTGGCGGTTGGTGAAGCAAACATTTTCTCAATTAGCAATTGCTGCTAATTCTTTCACAGATGGAGAAAATGGCACTGCGTACTCTTACCCGCTGCGCACTTTTACCCCAAACGACTCTACAGCTCAACAACCCAACAGTTCAATTACTGCATGAGTCATTTCCTCGTCCTGTAATTTCTCGTTTTGCTGATCAAAGTTGACCACCCAGATCACACGATTTAACGCTGTTGAACTTTTTACTTCGGAGTTTTTCCAAGTCTAAGGTTTATGCCAACAAGCCCACGACCACACATGCATTGACGAAGTAAATTGAGCGCTATATCAACAAAATTCAGCCATATTTATGCTAAACAGTCTGAGAATTTCGACAACAGATTGCGTATGTACCAAAAAAACCGCGGAGGCCATTTATCCGATATGCTATTCCATACATAAGTCTATACAGTATACAGTATACATATAATTAAAAAACACCGATTTTCTTTCAATATTGCAATACTTCTTGCATCAATTTTGGGACACCCTTTATAACAAGCGATTGTTTTCATTGATCCTGTAATCCCTATGTAGGCTTACCTCTGGACCTGGGTTAACTTGAAAGCAAGCCCTTTTTCTCAAGTACCTTTTAGCTTTCTATCGAGCCAAACGTGAAAGGATCTCATCAGTATACTACCTCGGGTTCGAAGCTACATACATATACTTTCGTTGATCTAGTTAGGTTTAGGTAGGTAGAAGTGGTGGTTTCGGTGAAAACAAAGTCCAAATCCCGTTTTGATACCACAACCTCAGGTGAGCCGTTTATTCGGATGTAGTTTGAGATATTTATATCCACCCTGTGGAGTTTAAGAAGAGGATCAGTTCTCCAATCCTCTCCTCGGATAACTCTTAAAGGTCTTCGAAGAAAAGTTTGCCTAGTATGTATTGGCTGGGTGTCGCAAGAGCCGGACATTTGCACAGATAATGAATTGGCGACTCTTTTTCATTTTTATCACTGCGTCTTCGGCAGAAATTGTTGTGAGGGATCGCTAACTGCCACTACTCTGGCAATGTATACGCGAGTCCTTTGTAGTAGCTCGTTTATTTTATAGTTAGGCCATATCTTTCTGGACTGGTCCACATAAGACCAGCTAGTCGTAGGAAATATAAGAGTATATTGCCCTGAACAGCACCTAGGAATATGAACTTTTCCACAAGTAAGCTGCTAAGGGCTGACCCCTCACCCAGCTACTTTGTTGGCTCTCTCGTTCCCTTCTATGACGTCCTTCGTCGAACTTCTCCTGCCACAGTTTTACTTGGAAGAATTACTCCGATACGTTATTTTTGTCCACCTTTTTTTTCCTTCGTGTAATTTAATTTGCAATCTGTTTTTAAATATAGACCCATTCCGATGCTCAGTGAATAATTTCTCTTTCTAACCTCACTTTCTTTGTTTTATCCACGCCTTTCAGATTATTCATGTACATACATACATACAGCAAAATAAATTAACTGAAGGGTCGATGGACGTTTCCTTTAAGCATGTTAAATTTACGCAAAAGTACTTAGTATGCATAAAGTTTACAGGTTTAAAGCAAGCGAAGGAAAATCACTTCCATTTTCCCGCAAAGAATTTAATTTTCAAAATTAATAATTCCTTAAAAAAAGCCCAAGGGATTCCGCCACAAAAAATAACGAAGATAGAGATTTCATGTTCGAGTTCCGATACAAAAAATTCAATTTAAACTCAAAGTCAACGTGCTTATAACGTTTTCCTAGAAATCCTGTTGACACTCTTGTCAAATAAAAATAAATAAATATATATCCTAGGATCAATGGTCAATAAAAACGTCTTAGCTAATGGAGAGTTGTTATTACAAGCTTTATTTTCCTTCCTTCTTTGAGTTCTTTGAAGATTGAGTATGATGGATAGATGTATCCGTAGGTTTTTTTTTCATTATTTAAAAGATTGGTCCACTATAAATGTTTATGTCCGGAAAATAAATACCAAATTGCCGCGAACTCAATTTATTAATTGGCCAATTTTTATCTCTCCAAATTCACCGCGAAATATTTCAGAGCTCCGGAGGCGACAAAAAAAAAGAAATGATGAAGTAAATTATGACGAAGCGTCGCAATTTAATGGTTATTAAGACGAACAAACCCATAAATCCCCTAATAGGCTGCCATAATTAAGAGGAATGCCTTTCATTAAACGCTGGAAGTGATGTGAAAGCAAAGTTTTGTGTTGGCGGTTGGCGCTTGGCGCTTGGCAGTTGGCAATTGGAATACTCGTCGGTTTCAAAGGATTTGGGTGTTTTACCCCGATACATGTGACCCAGCTTTAAAGACGGCTGTTATGAGATACTTTTTATGGTTTAAAATTTATGACTTTGGAATTCATGGGGATTTCAGCTGCGAAATATGCAAAGTTAAATTTCGTCCTGCGGCTTCAAATTGTTGACATAAATTGTGGTGTGGAAAGGTGATGGCGTTTCTTACTGACTGACACAGATGCTTGCATTGGTGGTAGTTCAGATCACCAAACTAATTGATTGTTAATTGGATTTACAGTGGAATAACATAATTCTACGAGCTCAAACACTTAAATTATTTGCGCGAATGCGAGTTAAAACAATAGTGGCACATAACATTGCATACAATCAGGCAATCGCAGAAATATGCCAAGATTGACAAGGACTACGATGCGAGCTCATTTGAATGGTTTCAAGAAATTTCATTACAAGTTTCCGAGAACGAAAGTGCAGAAAGACGACTTCCTTCATAAACATATTTATTACGTGCAGAGTGTAGGTACCCAGTAGATTGGAAACTTATGGGGTTTCTTTAAATATTCTTAAAGTTGAAACCAACGGTAAAGATTTTTGTCGAAATTTTCGAAACTTTCACTCATAGTTCTGAAACATGCACCGTCAAACAGTTCACGTGCAGATATAAATACGCATATATTTACATAAAAAGAATACAAAAACATTTCTTTTTAAATTGCTGTGTCTCCAAATTGTCGGTCGGACTGATAAACTTAACGGGATTACCACGATATCTTGAAAAAAAATTTCGAAGAAAAAAAACCTTGAAACCAAAATCTTGAAAAAAAAAAAATCTCGAATTGCAAAAATTTCGAATTGATATTAATTTTTGAGACAATGGTAACAATCTGCGCGCGCGAATTATTACCATTGTTTTAAAAATTAATATCAATTCTAGATTTATTTATATAGAAAAGTGTTTGATCCATGCATGCAAATGAGTTTACTCAAAATAAAAAAGCTCTTCCAAAATCTGGTCGACGTGGAAAAAAAAATAACAAAAAATTTATATAAACTAATAAATTTGCCTTCATTTGGGTCATGTACTGAAAAAGCTCAACTAAGCTTACCAAGAAAACAAAGAATAGTCGACGCTAAAAGTTTTTAGGGGAAGTCCACATATTGAAAAAAAGAGTTGTATGGGATATTTAAGGGGCATTGTCTACAACTTGAGTTTCAAATATTTATATAATATCAATGCATTTATAATGTACATACATACTCGTATTTCGAGTAAATAAATGAGTTATTTTAGTATTTGGATATACACAGTGGCGTACGCAGGATTTTTTTTGGGGGGGGGGGGGGGGGGGGGGGGGGGGGCTTCTCACTATGACTCGGTTTTAATGATTTACCTGTGCCATATTTCTTTTAACAGACAAAATATAAGACGTTTTGATTGTTTTGTTTTTTTAACCTAAAATGAATAAGCCTTATTTTTGCAACGTTAGGTACAGGAAAGAAAATTTCAGTCAGTGAAAAAACTGAAATAAAAAAAGTAAATATTCGGCGTCAGCAGTCCCATATAGGAACCAAGTCTACCTTCTAACAGTCAGCCATATGTGTGTTCGTGTTATCTCTGCATGTAAAAGGCGACTATGCTGAGTTCTGAAACGTTCGAATTTTTTGCTTAGTCGCCTTTTACATGCAGAGATTCGAAGTAGGCGATTTTTTCGAATTTTCTTTTGAAATTGCCTGTACCTTTTACACGTTGAAATTGCGAGTAGGTACGAAACATTTTATGTCTGCTTTGATTTGACATTCCGTAAAACTGCCTAACTTTGAATTTCTATGCACAATCGATCGGTAGAAAGCAGAAAATAAATATGAAGCAATAATATGAAAAATATACGAAAAGTGTAAAGAGAAATGTCAAAAAAATCGCCACAAACGCTGACCGGGGAGATTTTTCCTTTTCCCATTTTACCAACAAAATACATTGCTCGCCGCGATTTGTTTCAACGTGGAAAAGTGGACATAGCAGACAAACATGACAGAATAAGGAAAGGCTAGCTGAGGTTATGGAAAAAAAATAGTCAGAGGTGAAAATGGAAAATAGTGTTCATATGCCACGACATATAAATTTGTACCCAACCCACTGAGCCTTTGGGGTGGGCTGAGACTGGTGGGGGGGGGGGGGGGCGCTAGCCCCTTGAGCAGCCCCTGCGTACGCCACTGGATATACACACATTTACACAATGTAATGTGCAGAATTATTCCTTGTATAAAGTAAAAACAGTAGGTACTGCAGTAAATTTGAAAAAAAAATATTTTATTGTTGCAATAAGTTTGTAAAATTCTTATTTTTTCAAAAAAGTTACAGAATTTACATTTTGGAATCGTTTGAACTACTTTTGCAGTAAAATGAAGAGATTTTAAGAATTTCGAAAGCAATTTTTTTTACGGGATCAAGTCTTTCGAGATATTTGTACTTTCTAGATTTTGTCCATTCGAAATTTATCAAATAAATTTTCGAGATTCTTTTCGTTCGAGATTTTAGTCGGATTACGTGGTGATCCCAAACTTAACGAATCAGCAATTCCTAAACATTTTTAATAATATTTAAGTCTGGTGAGTACCTATAGGTATAGAGAGCATTCCAGTATCGTAACGCTTAGCTTGCTAGTTTTTTTTAGATTAGATTTATTGACTTCAAAAATAAATACAATTTACATTTTCTTAACTTTAAGTTTGACTTAAGTCCTTTATGGTTTGGCCGAAGGCCGTCTACCAGACTGACATTTATATTATAATTTATACATAATAAGAAAAAACTATTACAATTATTTACAATTTTCTGAGAATGATTTTTAAAAAGTTTCCTGAACTATGCATGTTCTGTAACGAATAGCTCCTAAGCAATATTGATAAAGAAGGTCCCAACTTCGTTCACCGTTCAGAATGTTGATCGTTTCCTCTAAATTAAGCGTGGCTACACCAAAGAAGCGTTTACGGAAATCTTTGAGTATTGGGCAAACTCCCAGGAAATGGAACACATCCTCCCGTTCTTTACGATTGCATAAGTCACACAATAATGGTAGCTCTGGTCGATGTGGAATGTAGTTCAAACTAAGGAGTTCACCTCTTACTTTAAATAACAAGCTGATTTTTTCAGAAGTGTTCTCAGCTAAGAAGTAGGTTTTTTGCTTTAAGAAGTGGTTTACTTTACTGTAGTAAGCCCTGTAGATTGACGATTCGGCTTCTTTAATATACCTATCATACATCATATTACCAGCTTTCTTCAGCAAGTCATCAAATTTTGCTTTAAATGAATCGGGGTTTTCGTCGGCTGATATTAAAAATGTTGATGAGCATTCGATTGCCAGTTTGTTCCACTCATTTACACATGTTCCACCCGAATTTATAATTTGTGTTAGAACTAGTCTTGGAATCCTTTCTTCGCTCATCGCCATAACTTTTGCCACATAGTTGAAGTGCATTTTAAGGGTGTCTAAAAAGAGGGGCGCTATTCCCGTTTCAAGATATAGCATATAGTTTGGTGATGTACTGGGCAGTCTGAAGGTACTTTTAATAAAATAACGAAGGAACTTTTCCACGGCTTCAAAAGAACGATATCCCCATGCCTGTGCTCCATAAAACAGAATTGCAATTGCGGTTGCTCTAAAGACTTTATACTTAGCTATGTGAGAAACGTTATTTTTAAGGATGCAACTTCTCCACACAGAACACATAGCACGCTTGGCTTCCGCTAATTTGGCTTGTAGATGCTTATGTAGACTTAGGTTAGAAGCAATCAAGACTCCCAGATACTTATACTCCTTGACTATTTCTATTGACTCCTCTTCAAAAGTCCACTTTTCCCTTCTGGAGTATCTCCCGCCGCCGTTTCTGAATATCATCATTTTTGACTTGGAGAGGTTAACCGATAGATTCCAGGTTTTGCAGTAGCGCTGGAGCCTGTTTATCATCAGCTGCATCCCGTCTATAGTTTCAGCTAGGAAAACTATATCGTCAGCGAACATCAGTCCTGGAATATTTTTTCCTCCCATGGCAATACCACCATTCACCGAGTCAGCTATGTCATTTATGTATAAATTGAAGAGAAGGGTACTTAGAACACATCCTTGCTTAACGCCCATCGACGTACCAAACTCTTCTGACAGAGATTTTCCGTTCCATATACGCGCATGATTTTCCTCGTAAATTGCTCTAATGACAGATATAATCCTTGTTGTGATTCCGTATTTGTAGAGTTTATAAAAAAGTACTTCTCTGGGTATTGAATCGAAAGCTGCCCGAAAATCCACAAAAAAAGCATACAGCTTTTTTCCTTTGCTTATATAATAGTCGGCTATATTCATTAGCGAAAAGATTTGGTCCACTGTCGATTGGTTTTTTCTGAACCCCGCTTGAAAAACGTTTAAGATACTCTTGGTTTCGACCCATTCACTGAGTCTATTGTACAATATTGAGCTAAAGAGCTTCGACGCTGTATTTAAAAATGAGATGCCTCTATAGTTTTTCGGATCGTCAATGCTCCCTTTTTTGTGTAGCGGCAATATAATCGCCTTTTGAAAGCTCGAAGGGACGTCAGCGGTCTCGAAAATTCTGTTATACTCCGAAGTAAGTAGTCGTATGAATTCTGGTGTAAGATGTTTAAAGTATTCAATCGGTATTCTATCTTCCCCGGGCGCTTTACCTTTTTTGGCATTTTCAATAGCCGTTTCTACCTCCGCTTGGGAAATTGGTGCATCTAGATATTCATCAACTATTAAAGGTGCTGCATACTGAAATGACGGTGATATTTGATTTATATTTAGCAGCTTCGTAAAGTGAGCTTTAAGCTCTTCAATGTGCAGAGCCTTGGCAGTTAAAATCTTTTTCCCACTCACAAGCCTTATTGCTTTCCAGAACTCCATTGAGGATTTCGCTTTGTTTATTCTTTCAATATTTCTTTGATCAAAATTAAGTTTTTTCACGTTACAAAGCTCTTTGAAGTTTTTGTTTGCCGTTGCGTAGAGGAATCGAATGTTAGTATTGTTGGTCGATCTGACTAATTTCAAATATGCAAAAGATAAATTCCTAGCTTTCAAGCATTCGTTGTCAAACCACTTTTGTTTATTTTCCAAAATCTTCCTTCCTGATTTCTGTTGAGGAGCCGCTTTCTTGATGACATTCATTAAGGTGTCCATGTCAAGATTACCTGAAGCGTTCATGTCCAACTGGGTTTCAAGCTGCCTGTCTAGATTATGTTGAAATAAATCTCTAAAGCTGTCTTTCCAATGTAATTTCGGGAGGAGCCCAAGCGTAGGTTCAAAAGTTTCACCACCTGATGATCTAATTTTAAAAGACACCTCTAAGGGCATGTGGTCTGAGAACGTTTTTACTGCCACTATAAATTCATCAAAAATGCAGGCCCAGTCTCCAGACAAAAAACAATAATCTATCACAGAGCAGGCTTTTCCACGGATGAAAGTGAATTCCCCAAAACGATCGCCTTCACAGCTTCCATTTAGTACCCAACTATCCAAAGCATCTGCTATTTCAAGAATTTTATTCCCCTTCGAATCGCACACCTCGTCCTTTGATCTTCGATCGCAGTCAATACGGATTGTGTATTGACTAGTTAATCAAGGCTTTCACTGCCTAGTGGTATGGATCGTTGCATCATTAATTTAAGTAGTCTAAGGATTTAACCAAATTTCGGAAAAGCCCATTCCAGAATTCCCCTATATGCCGTCACTCTACTGCATGGCGATAGTATACGTTCCAGACCATAACGCCAACCTCGCGCCTATCATGACGCTCCAAAAATAGTTTAAATTTTCCGAGATAGTGGTAATAAAAGTTAAAGCCATCCAAATTAAGTTTTCTTCACGTCAGAACTCCAGCAGGTTTTCTTCACTCTGTGGATTTAATTGAGTTTTTATTTAAGTTTCAGGTTTGGTTTTGGCGCACTTTTTATTGCTCGTCTGACAGTCTAAACGCTTGCAATAATTCTACCTTAAGCTCTTACCATAACAGGTGCTGATTGAGTACATATGGATGCCAAACGCACAATTAACCCCTTTTCTGAAGCTCTTGTTGCCATTTTCTATGCATAATTCCATTTTTTCCATTTTATGCGAGATAGGGTTTTCAGTATAAACTCAGTTTTTATTCTACAGAATATTTTCTATATAAATAACGAGTACGAAAATGATAGTCAACAAGGAACATTTTGTATGACACTTCGGTCTACAATGGGCTAACTTTCCAAATAAGCTCAAGAAATGTTTGATCAATTCTTGACAATATTTTCGACCTCATTCAAAGCAATATAAAATTCATGGTACCAAAGATCTTTAAGGTCATAGTGCCCTTCGTAATTGATGGGTCGGATCCATTAAAAACCAAACAAAGAAACTCGCCCAAAAGAACAAACTACGACGCCAATTTTCGAACGAATAACTGATTTTCGAACATTAGGTTTCCAACATCTATCACAAATGCGCCACTGTTAAATTAAAAAGTCTTACGAAAGAATATTGTCAAGGAGTGTCGAAAACTTGAAGGTACCAACATTTTGTACATAACTGTCGATTTTGGGTCAGTCAAATCGAGTCTTTTAAAGCCCAACAATAAAATCGTATTGATTTCTTAAAGAAATATTCATTGAACATGGTTCGGTACCCATTTCGATTGATCTGAGCTTCGTCCTCATTTTAAAAGAAATAAGATCCGATGGTACGACGGATGGCTTGCGTTGATGAATGATTAGGTGCTACACAAAAATCACGAAGCGTCTTTAAGTTCCAACAATCTACAAACGATTTACGAAGTAAATTTGCATAATTTAGTAAAGTAGTGCCATACTAAACTGATTTGACAGTTATAACCAGGGAACGAATTTTGTTGACTTTGCCTATTTTGCCTTTTTGTACTCATACTGCCTTTTTGCCTTTTTTTAATCAACACTGCCTTTTTTGCCTTTTTGGTGCTATTTGTCAACGTTGCTGTGTACTTTCTTCTTAACTATACGATTTATCCTTGGTCACACGAAAGAAATTTTAGTGTCCGTACGTACATATAAGAGCAGGTTTTTTCTTGTGTGAACATGCACATAATTTCACCCGTTGTTTACATTAGCGCGCACAAAAAATTATACATATACACACCAATTTTTGTATCAAAATGTTTATGCGTTTATTCTTGTGCCGTACGTTTAGTCTCAGTTCAGTTCACAATCTCGGCGCAGTTTTATTTACAAGCTTTTCATCTGACAAAACCGTTAGAAATCTATGAAGTATTTTTTCGTAAGTGTGCGCCATTTCATCTAGCTTCATATTTCGTGACATACTGGCCATAGTAGTAGTGCTAGTCTGTTGAATATGGCGTTTGCTTGCTGTTCCCAAAATATTTTGCTGTTTGTCATTGAAAGTGAAAATGCCGCAAGGCTCGTGTAAAGATTCAAGCCAATTGCAAAAGTTTGTGGTGGAATTGGAACATGATTTTTAGTCGACCCAAAAGAGCACATATTTAAGAGCTTACAAATAACAGGTGACTCCAGGTGGAGTTGTACATATTTTAATTTGAGCATTTGATCTTATTGCAATGCGTAATATTGAGGAAGGTCTATTGAAGAGGTGTTAAAGACTTTGAACGGGATCGAGGAGAAATTACAACAAGCTAAAGGGCCAATAGCTGAAGATGGCATGAAAATTATATGAAATTATCGAAACTCTAGGTTGGACTCAAATATTAAAGTCAAGGACACGACGTGACATCTCTTATCTTGGCTCTACTAGGCTCTGCCCATGTTGAAAGATCCTTTATTTCATCCAAGGCTTTTCTGAGAGATAATCGCAGGCGATTGTTACCAGAGAACTTCAAAATGTTTTGGGTTGTGCAGTGCTATTACAATGTTAATAGTAATGCGTAAAAATCTTTATAATGCCTTTTTTGCCTCTTTCTGCGGTATAATTTTGCCTTTTCTAGTTCTTTTTTTTGGGCAAAAAAATCTGAACCCTGGTTATAACCATATTAAGTCCTGAATTGATAAAAAGAGAGAGAGATAATTGTGAGTATAGCGATTTGAAACCCAGATGGTGTTTGTCTTAGCTCACTTCATGGGTTGTATTCCAAACTAAGTGGGGAGTATATTTTGTTCTATGTAAGCTTACCTCTAAACTTTGAGCCAGTACTTAACATCCAAATACTGCTACACTTTGCCCAAGTATATCACTTGATAAGGACATGTTTTGCTTGGATATCCTACTTTTCTGCATAAATCAGAGAGTTAAGCCCGACCCTCCAAATTATTCATATTTCTTGAAGTGAATTTATTTAATTTGGATCAGCAAGAGAAAATATATTCAATCAGTGCATGTTTTTATTCCAGACTCACCACTTTTAGTAGAACAGTATGCTGATGGGGATAATTTCATCATGTATTTATTCAGGGGAGAAATACGGAGTTTATTTATTCGATGGAATGTAGGTACACTTGATCCCCAAAGGTACTGTTCGTTATGACTGAAAGATAAAATCCCCACCCCTTAAGCAAAGAGGAGCTTTTCATTCAAACGTCCTGAACCACGGGAAATATGAGGACGAGCACGAGTACTCCTACTTTGTCGAGTTTAAAATGCTCCCGCTCACTGTCAACATAAATCATTTATAAACCTTTTGAAGGTCGTCGTGGCTCTCTAAAACCACGAAATTGTGGCAAATATTACGGAAATTCCTTGATTTAGTGAATAAAAAGCACCAACTCTGTCTGGCAACTATATTTGAATATGTTACAGCAACTAAAATGGTTTCCAATTGATTATATTATACATTTGGCGCCAAAGTAAGCTATGGGGTAGTTAAAAGGAAATTCCTTTTTCCATTATTCTGTCTAGGATGAAATTCGAGATAATTTAAGCGGAATTCAAATACAAATATGACCGTTGCGGGTGGGCACGGTACTAATTATGACGTTTTTCGCAGACGCCAGACTCTAATTTGGTATTCATTTCAATGGAAATCAACTGCTTACATACCTCAGAACGTATTTTCGTGATGTTTTCCATTAAACTCGATTCATTTGCATATAGTTAGGGCATTGTTTGGAAATAATAATAATGAGGTTAGCTATAACAGATAAAAAACCACAGCTGTCATAACTTTTCGGGAGGAAATAAATCTCGAAAGAGATGAATATATTAGCATACCAGGCACCATGATGCCTTGAGATGTCTATTGATGACTAACTTATAATTCAAGGACTATTGGAATGATTTTATAAATGATCCTTACCTTTTGAAATCAATGGAGTAATGGTGAGGGCAAATTTCTCCGGAACTTTAGAACCGGTAACAGTCCTCACTTCTGGGAGAATAAACCTCTCACTGGTATAGAGCTCGAACTATGCAAAGATGGGTTCAAGAACAGGTATCCGAGATTTTGTAATGGCCAGCTTTAAGTCTTTTCATAAACCCTAAATGGATATCCTCATATATGTAGAGTCCGATCAAACATTCGGCTTCGGCCAAAAATTCAAGCTTCGGCAAAACGAGGCCGAAGATTTTGCCGAAGCCGAATGTTGAATTTATTGTTTTCTGTAAAAATAAAATGTTTGTTTCGTTTCGCGAAACTTGTGAATGCGTCGACAAAAATCCTGTTGTAGAAGTGCAGTTACAAGCTGATGTGTATTTATGTAAAGTACATACACAGAGCCCAAAAAGTCTCCGTACAGCTACTGTTCCAATGGTCTTACGGTGTTTTCTGTATTATAAGTCATGCTGAAAGTTGCTTTTTGGAAACGATCAATTGTGTTCTTCCCATTTTTGGTTAAAAAAGTGAGTTTTTTTTTTAATATGGAGGAAAAAAATAACCAAATTTCTATCGCAACTAAAAAATATGGTTTATCTAAAGGAAAAAGGTAAATCTCCAGCTAAAATTTAAATATTGTTAACAAAATGGGTTCTTCGGTGCAATAGTCATCCATTTATTACAAAAAAAAAAAAAAACAAAACTATAACAAATTAACCAAGATCCTGGACGACCTAGAAAAATTTACCATCGCTTAAGAAGAGAACTATGAGGGTAGTAAACAAGGTTTTGAAAACAAGTGCCTGTGCAATAGCTGCAAATCTTCAAACAAGTGATGAACTTAATGTTTGTGAATAGATAATAAGAATTTTTTAAGAAATGAGTTGAAACGAAATGGTTTTAATGGTCGGGTCAGCAGCAGGAAACCATTCATCAAGAAATAGAACTAGTAAGCCAAATTGCAGTACGCTATTAAGACTATTAACAGGGATAATTCATTTTGAGACACGGTTATATGCAGCTATGACAGTTAATTTAATATTTTTGGTTTAGATGGTTGTCGTATGGTGTGGAAAAGCCCAACACTGAAATGGATATCAAGCATTTTACGCCCACAGTACAATACGAATGTGGATACGAAATGGTCTGGGGATGGCCTCCTCCAGCATGGGAAATCTCGCTTTCGTCGATTGCTGAGTGGATAAATGTGCAATTCTAAATATACTCAGAGAAAATCTTCATTTAAGCACAGTTAAATCAAAGTCTGGCAACAATTTTCTGTTTCCAACCAGACAGTGACCCCCAAACACACCTCAGGTTTGGTAAGAGATTGGTTACTTGACAATGTTCAAAGGAAGCTGAAACACCCATCGCAGTCACCTGATTTGAACCTCATCGAGCACTTGTGGAATAACTAAAAATAAAAGTTGCCAGCATTCTATAAGCAATAAAAATTAGTCAAAACAATTTTAATGTATGAATGGACAAAAAATGGCCAAAACATCACATTAAAGCTGGTTCATTCCATGTGAAACCAATTAAAAGACGTCATTCATAATAGAAACCGACCAACTACGTATTAATTTGTAATTTTTTTTCATATTTATTTCTATTTTTAAGAAAATTAACCACTGTACGGAGACTTTTTTGGCTTTATTCAAGCACTGAATTTAATTAATTGTTTTTTTTTTGTATGTCTTTTTTATTAAAATATTGTTTCTTTGTTAACTAACTATTTCGTCAGATTTATTTCCTCAAATTAGGGTGACACTTTTATCTTAAATCAATGTGCTTTGATGTTTTTATGAGTTGAGAAGTAAGAAGTGATACCTATACGGAGACTTTTTGGTCTCTGTGTATATTGAAGCTGCAATATTTTGAGAGTGGAAAAAGCGGAAAGTGGTTAATAATATCCTAAGTAGAGAAAAGAGTTGAATGGTGTCTTCAAATTTCAAGCAGAAAATAATCTAGTTTCGAACACGAAAGACATTTTTAACTACAATTATTTTGCTTCGGTTTCCACTAATCTGAAACACTGTGCCCCCGAAAATAATGTGCAGCCTATATCCGAACTTAGTTGATTACAATTTCAGATTGAATAGTTTCGCTATTAAGCCTGTAACCGTGCTTGAAATGTATAAGCGAATAAACAGTCTCGATAATTGATACTCATGTATATCTGAGGGTATCACAACCGCCATTTCAGGATTCACAATAAATATTTTAGCTGGACATTTTTCAGAAAGTAGCTGAATTTATAACTGTATTCACAGAAAGGTAATCCAAAATCCATGCGCCAATACAGACCTATTTCTTACTCTCAATTTTGTGGAAATAATTTTAGTTCGGTTTCTGCTTCGGCTTCGGCTTCGGCTTCGGCCAAAAAATGGCCTTCGGTCGGACTCTAGTTATAACCGGTACCTGCTAAGACTGATAAAGAACTTCTGTCCTAGAGTAGAATATTGAAAGTTCTCCTTGTTATAACATAGGAATTTAGGTATTTTCATCTCTAATTTAAGACAGCGTAAAGGTATTCTTATTAAAGGAACAGCTTGATCTGTCTTACGCTGAGCCTTTTCTGGCAAGCTCGTCAGCCTTGTCAAACCTAGCAAAGTCTTACAATATGCTGTGTACCAAGAAGTCGTATCTCCTCGCGACGCACAAGCTTTGATTTTCTTAAAGTGACAGGAATTACTTTTATTGCACCCTAGCTGTCAATGAAAAAGTTCACATCGGCTCGCGGTATTCTCCTCATTGCAGTTTAACAGATGGATGCTATTACTACCAGAATTTCCGTCTGGAAAACAGTTCTGAAGTCTGGAAATCTCACAGATAGGCTGAGTAGCAGTGGCTGCCAGTAACAAGTACCAGCACACTTAGGCCTATAGAGGCCCATTGTGATACCACGAATCTTGGGGATATTTACCCCGCTACTGTCATGAGGACCATTTGGAGCTTTGTATAAAGCGAAAAAGGCTTCCGACGTCTGTTTGTGCTAGATCACAAAGATCACCAAAGAAGTATTCGCCTATGTGTAGTTTTCTACTACGAGAAAGAGCTGGGCATGAGCAGAGGAGATGTGTTGGGCTTTTCCGCTCTTCTTCGTCTCTGCAACCTGCAGAAGTCATTGGAAATGATGCCAAGCCTAGTTGCGTGCTTACCTTTAGGCAGTGTCCTGTAATGACACCAATGGACGTACTTATTTATAGTCTTTTTAGGCCAGATCTGTTTGGTGGCAGGACATGTTGTTCCACCTTTCCATCTAGCGTTGGTTTTATTGGCTGTGACAAGTTTGAGTGTAAGCTTCTAAGGAGTGAGAGCCATACCTATATTCTTCACAGATATGAATAGATTGGAAGTTGTGGAGAACGCTTCTACCACTGTATATGTACATCTTGAAGTCATCTGTGTAGATAGAGATGGAATTTCCAGTGAATGGAAAACGGCCATGAGAAGTCTTAGTATAGTATTATGAAGTCCAATTTTTACTACATTACCCATGCATTTGTGTAGTATCTGCACGCAGGCTAGTTTTTGAACTTTCGTCAGGATCATGAAAATGGTTGTTTTACTTGCAGCATGCCACCAGATTTGCGGAGGTGAGAATGCTTTCCCTGTACGTTATTAAAATTGGGTCCCCAGTTGAACACAATTCCTAGATATTTGTCACTATTCGATAGTCTTATGGGAGTGTTTCAGAAAAGACCCCAGGGGCCTATTCCACGAAAGCACTCTGCAACTCTACAAGTCTACACTCTTCACTCTGCACTCTGCAAAATTTGCAAAGTGCTGAGTCCGAGCATTCCACAATTATTTTAGGTGTCTGCAATTCCGCTCTGCATCTCTGAATTGGAGGCATGATCCTTTCTCTAAGTGGGCAGTACTATCACCCAAGAGCCAAGACTACCGCCACTGGGAAAGGTCTGCAACCGTCTTCAAACTTTTTAACGATTGCAGATTTTGGGGGTACTCTTGCGTCGTGGATGCTACCTCTAAACTTTAGATTTATTGCAATAGACATGCAGATTTGCAAAGAGAAAGACATGTTCATAGGGTCTTCTGACCATACGGCTTGCTTCATCTGTTATGTCTGGAGGTGAGTAAATATTTATTATTATTTTTAGTCCATCAACACACGCACATACAAATGGAAACCCCTCTTTCCTGAAGAATTGTTCTGCAATACTATCAGAGCTATCTGCCTATTTGACTAAATCTTGAAACAAGTGGCATACAATGAGATTTATAATTTCATGGACGCGACAGGTTGTGGACTTGGCGATTTCATAAGATACTCCAATGGCATGATATTGCAAGCCATTTCACGCCAATGAAGGGCGGTAAGAATTTTTTGTTTCGGTGTTAAGGCCTTGGTTCTTTTAGTTTGACACCTCAAATAAGGACCAATTTTAGTTAATAAGTATTCTGTCTGCTCTCTAGATAGTCGAAATGTCTCTTTAAAGACCGAATCACTGAGATGCCCATAGTTAATTCTTCTTCTTAATTTCACGAACTGAAATGAACGACAGCTGAAGACTGGTTAACGTAGTCTACAAAAAATTTCTAAACTCTGCAAATATGAGCCACAGACTTTGCAAGATAGAACTTTAGTGAAATATGAAATTCACTCTGCAAATCCACAACTAGGTAATTCCATGATAACTCGCGTAACATTCGGAACAATTCATAGCTAATGGATTGAAATTTGCACATCAATGTCAACATTAAATTATACAAATTATGTTTTTTTTAGACATAATAACCATTTCCAGAGCGATATAGAAATAAATATTTTGTGATAACGAAATACTTACTTAATAAAAAAATTAAATCATGTCGGACACTGTTTTCTTTGCAGATGTACTTAACGCAAAAATTTGCGAAATTTACCAATAAAATCAATTGGTTATGTAGAGTTGAACCAAGTTTTCCTTTGGTCCGTAGAAAATAAGCTCAATCTGAATCCGACAAAAACAAAAGCTATGATCGTTAACAGAAGTAGAAACAAAGAAGTCTTTCCATCACGTCATCTCAACAATTCTCCAATAGAATATGTAGAGAACATAAAGAATTTGGGAGTTTATCTTAGTAGCGATTTTAATTGGGATATCCATATAAATAGGGTTACTTCTAAAATCTATGGTGCCCTCCGTGGCCTTAGTCCAACGGCCAAATACCTCCCGGTTAATGTTAAGCTTAAGCTTGTGAAAGCCTTTATTTTACCACTGATAATATACGGTTGCGAACTATTTTCAAACATGGATCATGAATCCAAAAGAAAACTTGAAGTAGCCTATAACAGCTGCGCAAGGTTTATCTTCGGCATTGGAAGGCATGAACATATCTCTGACCACACTAAATTAATAACCGGCTGCTCCTTAACTGCGCTTTTAAAATATCGTACTATATTATTTTTACATAAAATTATTTTAACTAAAGAACCAGCGTATCTATATAGTAAAATTAAATTCGGAAGAACACAGAGAACACTACAATTAATACCTCCCAGACGTAAATATCTTGTCACCACTCGTCATTTCTTTGTTTATGCCATTCAACTTTGGAACATTCTACCCCTCAATATTAAAAATGTGAACAGCGCCTATTCGTTCAAAAAAGAATTATTTCAATACTTCGCCGACAATCTTTAATGGAATGATCTTTATTCTGTCCGCTTAACTTATCTTCGCTTCTTTAGCTGCAGCGGACTAGGAGTAAACCCCGAAAAGACCAATATGGTGCTGTTCTCTAAAAGACTTAAAATTCAAGACTTCAAGGCCCCGTCCCTAGGGGGAGTTCAGCTAGACCTAAGGGACCACGTAAACTACTTAGGGCTCATACTTGACAAAAAGTTACTTTGGAGAAAAAATCTAGAAAACAGAATTAACAAAGCCAAAAGAGCTTTCTGGATTTGCCGGAGAGCTTTTGGTAAGACGTGGGGTTTGAAACCAAAACTAGTCCAATGGATCTACTCTTCTGTAGTCAAACCCATATTACTATACGGAGTGTTAGTTTGGTGGCCAGTCGTGAATAACAGCTACGCAAAAACACTACTAACTAACACCCAGCGTATGGCCTGTCTAGGGATAACTGGTGCCCAATCCAGCACACCCCCAGCAGCCATGGAGACTATTCTAAATATTCTTCCTATGGAACTGGAGGTCAAAAGGACAGCGGGGCTTTCTGCAATCAGATTGCGGACCCTGGGTCACTTTAAAGACGGGTGCCACACAGGACACAGAGCTATCTGGAAAGATGTTTCAGCATCCTCTGGACTTGGCAGCAATCCTAGTGATGTCATAGAAAAAGAATACATCTTTAAGACCGACTATTCAGTCGAATTCCCTAGCCGTGAAAAATGGCTACAAGGCACAATGTTTGCCGAAGCAGAAGGCATTGTTTTATACACGGATGGATCACACATTAACGGAGAATCGGGAGCTGGTGTACACTGTCCAGATCCTCCGATAAATATATCCATTCATCTAGAACCCTCGGTGACTGTTTTCCAGGCGGAAGTCTTCGCAATTCTCAGGGGCGTAGACGAACTCGTCAATGCCGACACCAGAGACACCTGCGTGCACATCTGCTCGGACAGTCAGGCTACACTTAAAGCACTTGCGAACCCATTGACTAATTCCAAATTAGTGAAGGAATGCAAAGAAAAACTCAACACCCTTGCAAGATCCTGCACGGTAAATCTGTTCTGGGTACCTGGCCACAACAACATACCGGGGAACGAAAGGGCAGACGAACTTGCAAGAGCAGGGGCGGAAGACATAGAAAATCTCACTCTAAATACTATTGGTACGGCGGTACAAGCAGTGAAAACTGCCTATAGCCTATCCTTTGCAAAACGCCACGCACTAATGTGGAGTCAGATCCAAACTTGCAAGGCTGCCAAAGAAATTATGGAATTTCCAAACCCACGGCGGGCTAGGAAAGTACTGAATTTGGGCAGAGTACAAATAAAAATGTTGATTTGCTTATATACGGGACACATCAACTTAAATAAACATGCTTACCGACTGGGACTAGTGCAACACAGCACCTGCCCGGGTTGCGAAGAAGAAGACGAAAGTATCAAACACTTCCTCTGCGATTGTCCTGCTCTATGTTCAATAAGGCAAAAATACCTGGGAAGACACATACTACCCGGGCTAACATCGCTCAGATCCATCGATTTCTCGAAGACACTGGAGTTTACACGACACACAGAGCGTTTTTCTTGAATTCACATGTTCCTTCCAACCTTTCCATTCCACTACACTACCCCTCTCACTAACACACACCCCAACCCCTTTTTTTTTTTTTTTTTTTTTTCTCAGCTCAGCTCCAGAGGGGAGCACAACGGGCCCGACTCGTGGCCTACGTGAAGAGGAGCAATCCTCACCCTCATTAACCAACCAACCAACTGAAAAGTGGTTTACGTACTCCTCAAAAAATGTCTTAACTCTGCAAATATAAGTCACAAACTTTGCAAAATAGAACTTTAGTGGAACAGAAATATGAAATCTACTCTGCAAATCCACAACTCTGGACTCTGCATTTGACTCTGCCTCTGCAATTGAATAAATGATTCGCAGAGTGCAGACTAGCAGGGTACTTTCGTGGAATAGGCACCGGGGGCCCATTGAAATCAGACAGAGAACGGTAAAAGCATGGAATAATGTATTGGAAATCACTTTAAACAGTCACTTTATTATCAGCTTACTAAAGGTTGTTTAAATAAAAAACCAGTGCTACCCATCCCATTTAGCTCCATCAAAGTATAAAAAAAAGCAAACACCCCCATTGTGCTGCCAGACATAAAAAAGTCCTTCTCCTGTTTCTACAAAAGGCGAAATGCGAAGCTTGGATAATTACCTGTGTACTTGTCCTTTTATAAGTTTAAAAAATCAGCCACCAAATACGAGAAAAGGTAAAACATTCACAAAGGAGTACTGTTCACCCTCTTCAGCAGGAATTCCATGAATTTTTCGTTACAGACTTCGAAGAGTATTCAATTAGTCTATTTCCACCCCACGGAATCATGCCTCCTACGGTTGTGTTTATACGAGATCCAAATATCCTTTGTCCGAGGACTATGGCAGACTGAAAAATGTTTTTCATAACATGGAACACAAATAAAGTGGAAAATGGTTTACGTTTAAAACTAAATCGAAATTGAAGAGAAGATGAACACAGCTTTGACCAAACAGTCAATTAAACGATCTTTTGACGAACATTGTAAATGTATTCACGTCAGCTGAACGTACCCGCGGAATGGGCACAGACAAAGCAGCCCCCCCCCCTTTGATAACAAAAAAAAAAGGTCCTTGTTCATCACCAGTGCAATAGTTATACCCTTACCATCCTCCAAATCTCTGAACTGCCACTCGGATATTCACATGTTCTGGCCACGTGTGACTCTCATCTAATTTCGTTGCTGGAAAAGCGGCTTTTTCAGGGAATTGAATGAAACGAGCTTACGAGTATAAATGCCATGGAAACACGTTGGTGTATGAATTTATATTAACCTCCAATCGTTGTGTCTTATGTCACTAAGCTATTCACGTGGAGTTGATGAATGGCACTTCCCCACTCCTACAGAACTATTGATTAGATCACTACCACACGGTTTATTTATCCATCTAGATTCTAGAACAATACTTCGTGATATCGTAATTAACTTGTTCCGAGTAAGGATTAAATTCCAATAAAGTGGGAACCCACAACGACTTCGGGGAGTTGCTCTGGAAGACCGTTATCGTCAAGGTAATTGAATATCACATCACTCAAGTATTTGCCTATATGTATGTACTCATATCTCGTTAATCCTATGAACACTCGAATGCCAGGGAATTTGAAAATCATTCTCACCACTGACACTGACACTATTTGGACACCGGATGCCGATGGTATGACCGCGGCACATTTGCAAACAAATAATTTGCAGGACCGAACGTCATAGCCGAGAATTTCGACAATTCATCAGATTCGTCGTTCAGCAGTGGCACTGAGGATTGCATTGCATTTGCAGCTGGAATAACTTGTTATCCTTTGGAGGAATAGCCTACTCTCACTCGAGGGGCTATTGGGAGGAATCACGTTAAAATTCGCACAACAAGAGTTGTCTAAATACCGGCGCGCGGTGACATTTCGTGCATATGAAAGATCAGACGACAAATATTTTCCACTGCAGAAAGGAAATTAACATGCAGAGAAGGTCCTCGGCAGTCGGGATGTTTTAATTTTATTTTTATAGATGGTAGCCAAAAGTCATAGCTCCTGCATTCATGCGGCTGTTTTATGGAGAAATGCGTTCATCCTTTGATTGCCAGTACCTGCCTCTCTTTTGCGAATCGCTGTGTGGCATCTGTTTGATCTTTGGCACGAATGGATGCAGGAAAACGCGTAGCGCAATAAGTAATTTCCATGGAAATTGAATGGTTTCATTGTGGATTGCATGGTTTGGATTTAATAGACATAAGGATGAAATATTTTTCCTGGCTGACTAAATATGAACATTCATATGTAGAAGATGTAAGGCTTGAGTACAGCAATCCACCAGTTTTCTATCCAGTACCGGCCATACTACTGGTTCAGCAGCGCCGTCGGGTTCTCTTCGTCCGGCTTCTTAAAACGTCACTGTCTTTAACAACACCTCTCTACTGTTATCACTGCTGCAAAATGCATCACAGTCTTACCACACTTGTGTCATGTTTCAATACATGTTTCAAAATCGGTGAAAGATCTGTTTCCTGACGTTGTCTGTGATTTAACTTATATGGTATGTTCGCGAACGCTCCCATAAGTACGAAAATTTACGAAAACACGTTCGCGTAGTGAAAAATTTCATAGTTTGTCGTAGTTTGTCGAGTTTTCACGAGAGAGTAAGAAAGTTGCTATGCTGCGAATTTTAGCACAAGAGATTTCTTTTGGTACATTTTTGAAAACTGTCAAATCTGTCAAATTACATACATTTTTCATTTTTTGTTGTTGACGCGATCGGTTACTTTTTTGTAATTTTCATATCATTGCGAGAATTCCACCTCGAGTCGTCGAAATTTGACAGCCGAAATTTGAACGGACCTTATCTTCTGCTATTTCTCAGTCTCAGCGTAATGTTTTAATGTAGTAAAGTCCAAAAGCACTAAAAGCCCAAATTTTCCAGCGGCAAGTTCAAAGCGTAGATCGGAAGATACCTTCAAGACGGTTGATTCACAGCTATGATTGATTCGGAAACCGGACTGCCATTCAGATATCAAATTGTTGACTATCACTTTTTCAAAAACTTTTGATAAAAAACACAAAAGGCTAATGGGCCTGAAATCTGAGGGGCTTGACGGATTCCCTTTTTTTGGAATGGGTATAACCGTAGCTCTTTTCCACTGCTCAGGGAACTGGCCGGAATAAATACATGTATTGAAAATATGCAACATAAATCTTAGCACTATGGGCAATATGAGCTTTAGAAATTTAGGAGAAATGCCATCTGGACCAAGAGCATTTGATTTGACTGAACGAATAGCATCCAGGACGTCAGCTACTCCTACACAATCAAAAGAAAAAGAACGGTCAGAGCTGATAAAATGCGACTCGACATGATGAACATTTACCACACCAGGAGAAGTGAAAAACTGGCTCATAGCTTCAGGATCTAACGAGCACTTAAGTTTACTTCTCTCCGCAGTTACACCTTCCGCTTTGAGGTTTCTCCAGAGTTCTTGTGAGCTAAGTGAAGGATCAAGTCTTTTTAATAAATACGTTCTTTTAAACGAACGAATTGCAGCAATGGCACTATAACGAGCAACCGTGTATTGCCTTCTATTAAAATCTGAGGGGTTTCTTTTATAAGTCCTATAAAAACGCTCTCTCTCCCTAATACTTACCTTAATCTCTTTGTTGAACTAAGGGCAATGTTTAGGTTTTATTCATTTGGTGACAATAGGAACGTAGTCATTATATAGTCTGCTTACAAAAGAATTAAAAAGGTCAACTTTGTCACTAATGTCGGGTGAGCTATAAATTAAGTGCCAGTTCAGGTCGCAACTGTCCCGTTGAAGGCCTACTAAATCAAAGCTTCGAAATGATCTGTTATTATAAAAACCACCGTTACGTACCTCGTTGACATGAAAATCAAGAGAGCAAATAAATAAATAAAAAATAATGTATAAATTCAGAGGTGGGCCTAACTATCATACATCCATCTTTCTTAAAAATTATCTTACCATATATATACAGAGAACGCACTAATACTAAGTTTGGTTATGCACTAATAATACTAAGATTGGTTACGGGTTATCTACGCATGATAGCCAGAAATTCGCGTGGGGCCCTTACCGACACCTAAAACGTTTACACATCAAAAAGCGCCAGAAAGTTGCATTCTACCACTCATTGTGTATGCTGTATTTTGTCGCAAAATAACATAACTTCAAATGCTTAATTTCAAGAGCATTGTTGTAGCAAAATGACTGTAGTTCACATGCTTTTACCTACATATAACAACTTCAAAAATACTGTAGTTCGCGCGTGATCAGGATAATATAATATAAAGGTGGCCAAATTCTAAAGTTCAAATTGGCAGCGCGACGGCACACGGCCGAATCCAGCGGCGCGTCCTCCCCCCTCCGCGCCTACGGCATATTCAGTCATACTCATAACCCAAAAGAACGTAATTGGAAATGCAACCGGAAAAAATCATTTTTTTCCAGGCCCTATTTCCAAACCGAATTTGGAAATTAAACCAAAAAAAGTAAACTTTTTCGGGGGTAATTTCCATTTTACTTTTTGACTATATTTCCAAAAAAGTGGCGTAATTTCCTTGCATGTTGGCGAATTTCGCTTTTTTGTTTTTGGTGTTTTTGCCAAAAACTTTAAGCCACAATTATTTTGGCTCTTTTTCCAAAACACTCTTTGGCGGAGTTTCTTTTGGCGTAATTTCAGGGAGCAGTTTAGAATCTGTAACAGAACATATAGAACATATGGCAGGACCTATTTTGTATTTTCCGGTACAAGTCCTTTACTATACAATATAGTTGAGGTATGCGTATGACAGAACGGAATCAGCCTTAGCTGTGTAGTTAATAATGAGTTTGTCGTCGTCCAATATAACGCTTTATTGTTTGAGATTTATTTATATACCTGAATATCTTAATTATTCATCATTTATTTCGGATATCTAATCAAAATAAGATGAATTTCAAATATGCTTCCTTTTTATTAGCGGAAACTAAATTAGCAACCGCCTCTCGCTTTATTGTTTCCCTTAAGCATATCCTTCCTCTACTTCAAACCACACATGTTTACAAATTCAAATTTCAAATTACCGGAGATTAGCACGGTTCACACAGTGAATGGGCCTATGAAATTTGTTAACCAAATTAACTCGACCTTTCCCCCGAGAAAATCCCAATTCCATTCATTGTATCGGAACATATTTTTAATGAGGGAAAAACAATAAAAACAACAACAACAGCATTGTTGTCGGTTGACATAATAATTAAATTATACCTGTCATACGAGCGAACCTTGAATGGGCCATAAAACACAACTTAATTTACCCAAATGGCAGCCGACTTTTTATTACCAATGATCATAGATTATGCTTGCGCGTTGTGGAATACCTATTCAAAATAAATTATGAAAACATGCCGTAAATATTGAAATGAAAACATCCACCCAAAACCCCAATTTGGAGCTCCCCAGGATTTATACCTCATGACAATAAAAATAGCGTTATCAAAAGATTGGATTCTTACACTTAGTGCACGCTTTCAAAATCAGCAAACTATTGTTGCAGGTTAAATCCTCTTTGGTTCCTCCTTTGTGTGTGTTTTTTTTTTCTATCCACACAAATTCACAGTAACTGAACTCACACACACTCGGAATCGACAACAAAAACACTAAAGCCGATGACCCGAAACCAAATCCACCACCGTAAAGCAAAGTCTTTAATCTAATTATAGTCTCGATCCGCACAAACGTATCTAGCACTGAGCTTATGGGAACGTTAACACTTAGCAGAACGACGATGTTAACACGTACGTAGTAGGACGACGACGATACAATCACGCAGGACTCTTCGAGTGAGAGGTTTTTATCAAACTAAACCAGCATCTGAAGACGACACGGTCCATCATCAATGGAACTTGGCGCCAAACTGAGCATGACGCCGAATTTTGTACACCACTGTTGCCGACTAAAGAGCTTTTACTATGAAAAGCTCGCTCGATGAGCTCCATCCCAGATTTTTAATCGTTTCAGCCCACACACACCCTAGGTGTGGATGGGAGAAACCAACATCAGAGATAAGGGAAACGAAAAACGAGAGACTTCGAAGGTGGTCCATGGGGAGTGAACCGTAGGCGATGGAATCAAACATTTTACGGTCCGGCAATCGCAAACCCTTGGACTATTGGATGTTTTGCATAGGTTGAGGATGATGGCTCTTCAACATGGGGATAACGACAACTGCCATAGTTGGGTTACAAAAAACAAAAAAAAAACCGCTTAAGCTCCGACACCGGCACTTTTATAAATAGAATGCTAAAAGTAACGGACGAGGACGACAACGAACCCGCCTGTAATCAAATTTGAGCCTTTTGTTGTTTTGATGGAAGTAGTTCACGCCACAACAGAAGTACACTTGGAACACTTCACTCCGTATGTCTTCGCGCGTAACATGATTGTCAAGCACAATAAAAGCGCGGAGACTTGTCGCGCACGTACTCGTACATCAGAGCGTTTACTCATCTAGAGTGATGGCGTGTTATCCTCCTCAAAAAAAATACGCGAATCTTGTTGCCGACATTAAATTGACGCCAAGTTCGTAATTTAATAAAGCCATTTCGAATCCAGCAAATCGCTTCCTAGAGATTTATCTTTGCCGAGTTCCGCCTGTTGGATGTGTGTGGAAGGATATTAGATACTTCCGCCTGGAAACCTTCTAATGGAGGACAACTTGAGGAGATTTGCACATTAACATTCACCAAGCGTTTGTTTATTGAGTTTATGTGTGGGTTGCCATTGCTAACATCGAATAAAATGAAAGACCCAGCTGCAGGACCTTTAAGAACAAGGTAATAATTTCCTATTTTGACGTTAAATTGAGATTGGGGCTTATTAACTGCGAACCATTTGTTGTGGTTGAGGTTGATAAATGCCAGACAAGATGTTGGCGGATGATTATTTTTGTTTTGGGCTATTTTGAGGATTTCGAGGAGCACCTAGGAGGCTAATAAAGATGACAATAAGAATTATTTAAATGAAGTTAATTTGCTACATCTGTCATCGTGGAAGCCAGAGGAAATCGAGTCTCTTATCAACTGTCTACGGGAGGGCTGAGATAAATTGAGTTACAGTCAAAGGACTTGTCGAAAAGGAATCCATAATGGCAAAAGCCCTAGGTGGGTCTTAAGGGGGCAAATATTTGATTAGCAGTTGATTAATGATTAGGGGATGTCCTGTGAATAAGAAAATCTCGTTTTACTTTAAACTAAAACAAACCGCGTCTCATTGTTCGTGTTTCCAATCTCGTAGTAGTTCCGATTGTTTTTAGTTCACACTCCAATAACCTCGTAGTGGAGGAGCATCATCACGGATTCAATTCCAATTTCACGGAGAAAATATCACGCGAACTTCTTTACTGTGGTTAGGTGTTTTTTTTTTTTTTTGTTCCTTCTATTATTGTATGGCGTATTGGAATTCAATAGAATTGCTGAATCCTTTGATTTATTTGCCCAGCGAATGTGGTAAATTCTATTAAGCTATTGATGCCTGGAGGTAGATGGTGTCACAATCGTGATTGAAACTTGATTAAAGGAATTTTTTTTATGAGTACAACGGAACTTGCTGTAGAGAAAGAAAACCGCTAACTACACAGACAAGTTTCAGAAGGAATTTTTTTTTTTTATTATTTTAAAATTGAAAATTGCACAGCCAGAAAAGCTTAAAAGAAAAATGGTCACAAAAGAATGCAAAGTTTAACTTCGCTGTTGACATTTTGACTTTACGTGACTCTTGCCATGAAGGTAAAAAGTTATGATGATATAAGCGAATGGGGGTGATTACAATGCCTATGAAGTGAACGATATAAAAGCTTAAAAGGACATGCTCCAGTGTGCTTTAAAAGAAAAGAATATGACCGTGTAGCTGTTATGATGAAATGCTGCACGTTTTTGAGTACATATGTACATACTTTTTAATTCTTAGTCTGGAAAATAAAAATCTATGCACACGGAGCTCGAAACACGAAGATACCCTGAGTTACTGTGAACTGCCTACTTGTTTTTCCCCAGATACATAATGTATACACCCTAGAGCCTAGAACATTCATACAGCTACAATCGGGGATGGACCTGGGCCTTAACTAACAAACGTTTCCAGTGCGCTCAATCCTCGGTGGAAGATTCGAAGATTTCCCGGACGGGAGCATTGGAGCATCACTCATTCGGCTTAGTCGATGTCGCTAAATGCAGATAGTTCGTTGTTGTATCTTGTAGAGAGCTCACCGTCTATGTAGACGCGACCGAAAATCACCCGAACAGTCAAGACCAACCACCTCCCCTTCTGACTAAGTCATCGGCGCCGTAGCGCCGACTAGGATAATGGCTCACTTTGATTGTTTGAGGGAGGGTTTTGCTACTCAATTATCTTCTAAGCATATAGAAGCAACAAGTGGCCAGAGTTATTATTCGTTTAATCTCAGCGCTAGTGTCGTTATCTGAATCAAGAGTTGATCCTAGGAAGACAATATTAAGTAAGGTTATATAAGATTAGGTGGCTATCCACCATATTGCAAGGTTGTGCTTCCAAATGGCTTCGATCGCAAAAGGGTACTCCATCCACCTCAAGAAAGGCGAAGAGCTCTGCTTGAGCAACCGGCACCTTTAGAAGCGTGGGAAGGACCATTTGATCGTAGCGATCATAGATTGGGGTCACGAGGAAAGCCACATAAGTCGCGAGCATTAGAGAGTTCTGGAGTGCAAGATCAATATCAGCCTCCTCTCCCTATGCAAAACCTCTACCTCCATCTCACGATTGGAAGGTCACAAAAACAGAGGTGCTCCAGGGATCCGGTAGATCAGTCTTCTACTGAATCGGCAATCTATGGGCCCTCTAAAGTAAAACAAAAAACATGAGATTAAATTTTGCCTCAAGACAATTTAACAAGCTGAGAAGCAAGCACCTGGCATTAAGCCCGCTGTCTCCTCGGCAGGACTCCAACGACCTCTCCTCATATACAGAGGGGAGCAACGTCACTGTGATGGAGTTATTTGAATTAAGCGCAATCTCCAATGATGCGGGAAATAGCGTTAGGCAATAACGCCCAAATCGATTTGGAAATAACGCCCAAAAAAAGCTCGAACAATGTTGTTGTATTTTTTTTTTTTTGTCATTTTGGGTATTATTTCATAGTCAGGGTTCATTTTGTAATAGGCAATAAAGCCCAAAATAAGAAGTGGAAATATTTGAAAAGGAATTAATGCCCCAAAAAGGAAATATCACCCAAAACTATTAAGACAAAATGAAATAACACCCAAATAAAATCAAGAATCGCCCAAATGGCAATATTGTTGAGTTATTTCTACTAAGAATGGTGCCTTTAAGTACCAAGTCATTGAAAAATGCAACCCACTCAAAGTTAGATGACAGATATTGCAAGTCTCTTCGCAGTTTTGAATAAACTGGACTTCACTAATAGTCTGATTGCTTTGCTAAATCAAACAACCAGAACGATTGTACCAAACTAAATGATTCCCGCAGCGACCGCGTGCCGTGGCTGTCGGCGCGGCGCTCCATGTCGGCGTGTGACGCAAACGGTACGCGGCCGGGCGCGGACGGGACACCCCCCCCCCGCCCCCCCCCCGCGTTGTTCATTATTCACTTATTTGAGAGAAACATACGCATCGATCATATCGCTTCCTAAGATCTAAGATAGGGAAAAAAATTGACCGCATTGAACCGTTTCTTGAAACACATATAAACATGTTTTGGGCGATATATAAATATTAACAAAGTTCATTTGAAGTATGAATTGGATAATAACTCCCAAAAATATGGAAATATCGTCCAATTTTTACAAAAACAAATCCTATTGCAATTTTTTGGGCGATATTGCCTTTTTATAACTTGGGTGATATTGAGTTTTGGGCGTTAGGCAAAGTGTTTTTGGGTTTCATTTCCATCTTGTTGTTTATTTTTGGGCGTTAGGAATTTGTTTGGGCTCTATTTCCAAATCGATTTGGACGTTATTTCCTTGGGCGTTATTGCCTAACGCCGCGGGTAATACAGATAAACCTCTATCACAGTAAGGTGGCCTCTGCCAACCTTGTACTTCACCTTCAGAAGAGTAAGGATGACATAGTCGTTATCCAGGAGCCATGGATATCTCGTTTAGAGATGCGCGGCAGTAGCTAACGAATTTTGATCTTATAATTTGTGATTCGAGTACATTAGTAGCAGTTAGACTATCGGTGTAAATGAAACTGTACCGATTGTACATCGACTTCATCGACAGACGAGAGCCACTCAGCGGCTTCACGAATAGCCATCATCTCCGCCGGGAAAACACTACGGTGGTCTGGCAGTCTTAAGCGGCCCATACACACCACACTTGTGTGCACACTTCGGTGTGAGCATAGGTGTCGTTTTTCGCCATACACATCACACAATATTCGCACACATTAGTTCTTGATCGGACTTAGTGATGGGACTCGAGTGATTTTATTTTACTCGAGTCACTCGTGTCAGCTACAAAAATTATCGAATTCTACTCGAGTAGAAATCTTTTTTGCATGTTCAGAAATCTTTTGACAACTTATTCAATAAAAAAAGGTGTAGGTACATAGTATAGTAGTTGCAGAATGCATTATTGTTCATCCTTAAACATAAAATGATAAATAAATCAAATAAAATAATAAAAACACCAAAGTGTAAAACGTTCGTTGTAGTTTAACAATGGAACCATTTGTTTACATGAATTGAACGCGCTTGCGCGAGTAACTAAATTTCGCATCTTATGAATGTTATGTATGTATGTAATGTATACGGTGACTCCATTTCGAAGTCGTGTGTGTTTTTCGAGTAAAATTCATTAAAGCCAATTTCAGATTAGCTATTCGAGTACGAATTGACTCGAGTACGAATCCACTCGAATACAAAAACATTTGATTCTTTGATTCGAGTACGAGTTAAAACTGAATTACTCGAGTAAAAGTCGACTCGAGTCCCATCTCTAATCGGACTTCGATGACGAAGGAACAGTGCTATGAGCATTGAAAGTGACGATTGTAACACTACCGCAATCAAACAAAGACTGATATTTTGTATGAGCGTGCGCGCACCAACCCATACACAGCACACTTCAATGAACACCGACACAAAAAAATCAAAATGTTTTGATTTTGGTCACACAGTGTGGCACACCGCAAAATCGGTGCGCGCACTGCCCCATACACACCACACATTTCAGCACACCGACACAAGTGTGCACACAAGTGTTGTGTGTATGGGCCGCTTTAAGGACAAGTTCAGGTTAAGTTAGCCCCGAAAAATATCCTCTCCTATATCGTTACCTGTCTTGGGTCCATCCGTGTAGATCTCCAATGCGGATTTTTTATTTAGACAGATATTTTCTACCCATTCCTGTCGGCTGTGAATATTAGTCCTCTATTTTATATTGAAATTGAACTCTAGGAGAGGAGTTATATAGTCCGTACTTCCCGTATTTAGATTATTCATTGAGAGTATTCTGGCGTGCCCTATGCTAGAAGATTCCCACTGTGAAGTGGGAACGGAAGCATAATTAACATTGTTTCAAGAGCAACGGTGGGGGTAGTCCATAAATAGGTCTGAGAACTGCAGTGTAGAGCCAGTGCATAATATGAGAACGGATTCCCCATTTACAGCGTACAGCGTAAGGCTTTCTTGCACGAATATAAAGCGGCAGCGATTTTTTCCACTCGTTCGAGTGCGTTCGATTTCCAGCTCATTTTTCTATCTAGAATCAAACCTAGATATTTGCGTGATCTGAGAAACTGAGCTGAGTATCATTTAATTTTGGGCTGGGGTTGACTTGGAGACTGCTGTGGTTTTTAGTAAATAACACAAGCTCCATTTTTGCCAGGCTTGTTCCAAGGCCGCTTATTTGGGCTACTTCGCTATGTAGCTAGATCTGCTTCCATCAAGTCGCGATAACAATGTCATCAGAATAACCTGTAACTTTAAACCCTTGTTTTTCCAGGGTGAGCAAAATTTCGTTCAAAGTTAAGAGCCACAATTGTGGCGGCAATAGGTTAGGCTAGGATAAGAAGGGTGTATGATTGAACGAGCAATCATTTCCACTCGGACACCCGAAGGTCCATTGTGAATCCCCTCATAGTTTGGGAGTAAATCCTCTTTTTACCAACTCGTAAACCAGTTTGTACTCTTGATGAATCGTACAAGATCCGAAATCCTTAAATTTCCGAGTTCTGTTATGTCTTTCCAGAATCTATGACCTAAAGTACAGAGGCGTCGTTCTTGGAGGGCGGGGCAGTAGCAGAGCAGATGTTGGATTGATTCGCTTTCTTCCTCATCTCCGCAGTTTCTACAGAAATCGTGTCATGTGACCTATGGCACAGTGTCCTGTGATTATTCCAGTAATTAAGCGTATGGAGGATTTAATCAGATGTAACCTCGTCTTTTTCCTATTAAGATCAAGTTTCGGGCACAAGGACGAGATGTGATGCAGTCGGTTCATGTTAGCCACAGAGCGTTGGTCTCTTTTTCGGTTATATGGTTGATTATGCTGAACAGTGTTTTAATCGGTGGCAGTATGGAGGTGTCAACATCACTATTGCTCATGGCTGATCCAGCTCTAGCTCTAGTGGTGACAATACTCCTCCCTGTGGTGTTTCGTGCTTCAGTGACCTTTTGGATTTGTAGTTTCCCAGTTCTGAGTTGATAGACAAAGTCACTAACTACCTTAAAGTCATATCTAACTACGTTAAAGTTCTGTCCGAGACGTTGTTGTTGGGTGTCCTTTCTTGCAGGCAGGTTGGTTTACATTTTATTAGCGGACGGACGGACTTTTGAAAGACTACACTAGACACACTAATGTTTCAAGAACGACGCTAAAGAAGTCGCATAACAACGCGTCGTCTTTCCTAAATCCTTTTCTACATCAAAGGTTCGATCTTAATGTTGATAAATTTGGCAGGGATGTCAAAACTAAACATTCGTCTATTCTCCCTAAAATCGATGAAAAGGTAGTGGCTATTGGTTTGAATCTCCTGGGTTTTTTCCCAAGATCTTCCGTAGATAGAATATTTGATGATGGTCGACTATCCTCACCTAAAGCCACACCGATATGGACCTTGTCATACAACATAGCAGATAAGATCTTAGCACTGAAATAAGATTTACAATAATGTGTCGGTGACTGTCTCTATCTAATCCGACGAAGATTCGCAGCTCATTTCAGCCCTCTTGCCTTTCGATAGGATTATGGAAATCTAAACCGTATTTCGTAAGAAAATCACATCCAAAGCTGAAAGGGTAGAAAAACGACATTTACCCATCAATGTTCACTTATGAATTAAATTTTGCAAAGCCGAAAAGTCCTTTAAACTTCGCATGCCAACAAAACCCATCCGAAAGGTCTTTAGACCTTTCCATTGAGGTGTACTCAAAACAGGTGGTGATTTTCTGTTACCTCTAAAAACACTAAAACCCAACGATCCATTGCCATTCAACAGTAAATACTCGTACCATTTTCGGTTAATGATATTTGTCCCAAATACGAGTGTGGCACATCGTTGTCCCCCTGAAAAGCGTTCACAATTGGAAACGAGAATTTTGCCTGGATCCATTTCATAGGGGGTGCTTAACACCCACTCATCGAGCGGGTGGAAAAACATAATGCCACACCATTAAAACCAATTGCAAGTCATACGGAAAAATTCACTACAAATTTCAGGACTAATTCTTGAAGAACAATCTAGAACGTTACACCACTTGACTACATAAAATCGGCTTACCACTCACCATGTAATGGACTGGAAGGATCCAGTCAAGTGCGAAGCGCAATGCTTCACTCGGAGGTAGGGATTCACTATGATTTCTGCTGGAAATCGATTCAAGAGTCCAATGAACTAGGAAGGAGGGCAAAGGACGAAGGACAGAGTAGAGTCATTTGTACCGAAAACTGTCTGCAAAAATAGTGATACAGGTGAGCTTGCACTTTAATTAACCTTATTACAGCGAGGATGCCTTATCGATTTTCCCTATCGTCCTCGTAAGTCCTCGAATGACTAAATACGAGTTCGTATGAATAATGTATGAGTTTTTACAATTCGGACCTCGCTTTATTCATTGGCTAATAAAAACCAATCGCGGTTCTATAAATCATTATTAGATTTCCTGCCCGCAACGACAATCCTTTCCGGACCGATGCGATGCGATGAGAGCTCCGATTTCGCTACCCGAATCTGTTGATATCTCGACCGGGCAGAGGTGGGTGGGGGTGGGGGTGGTTTTGTGAAGCATAAAAAGAAACATCAATAATACGTTTATGTGTGTTGTGTATTCGTTTATATGTTTCTCTTTATTATCTACAGACTTCCAGTTGGCATTTTTGCTCTGAAACAGAAAGGAAACACGCCCAAGGATGGAATCCTGAATTGTTACAGAATTGTTGTAAGGGATTTCTTTATACAGTCAAATAACCGAAGGATTACTTTCGTATTCGTTTGTGTTTATACATTATTTTCATATGGATGGAATTGAATAGGGATGCGAACAACGATTGGTCTGTGTATCCGTATCTGAGATATTTGCCAAAGTATTGAAATTCAGTGCGGGGTGCCGCTTTGTGATAGCTGAAGGGAGTTATTAAATTGTAAGAAATACAACTGGATACATGTCCTGGCATCTGTTTTTGCACTTCTTATTTGCTTTCTTTTTTTTTGGCTAAAATGTTGGAATTTAATGGCATGTTCCATTCAACGACAGATTGCATTCCACAACAGCACGTGGATTTAATAGCGAGCAGGGTAATGGCAAATGGTTGTTTTATTTATTTTACGCGCTATAAAAGTATTTTATTAGCAATAAAATAAACTATCGGTCTTTGATAAACGTTTCTGAAGTGTCCGGGTGGCAGAGCAAGCAAATTGCATTTTGATTATGGCTGCAAAGAGCGGTTTGTTTGAATTCACTGTCTCTGACAAAGAAATGAATTTGAAATTGATTTCACCTCAAAAGCATCATAAACAAACAACACAAAGAGAATAACAGCCCTATTGCGAGTGTCAAAAAATAAACGATAATTATCAAAAAAATTTAGTAGATGACATTGCGATTGTAAATTACAAAATAATTAATTGACTGTCGTCAATTTGTAACAAATTACCATTGTTAATGGAGCCAAATTGCACCAAATATCCAAACCAATTCTACATTTTAAACAGAACAGAATTCATAAGGAATTGTTAATGAAAAATGTCAAAGAAGTGTTTTCCATTCACAGCAGTCAATTACAATAATCAAAACCTTTATGAATTGAGTTACACCTACTTACTTCATTAACGGGCTCCCGACCCGTGAAGAAACACGGCAGCCTTCCACTCTCTTCGATCTCGGCATGCTGCTTCCAGTTGTCTAGACCAAGAGCACCGCGGTAGCTTGGTCCTTAAAACGGAGGTTTGTATTTTGTATTTTATTTCATTACTAGCTGTTGCCTGCCCGGCGTTGCCCGTGCTAAAAATCAGTCGCGTCATTTGATTGTAGTATGATAGAAAGGAAGTAGTAGGAATCGATATTATTTAAATTAAGATTCTAAAGAATTCTGAAGCCAATACATTATTATCTGAACTAAGTGGTTGTTCTCTATAATAGATGAAACGATTGCATAAAAAATTTATGGAAATGTAATATTCCTGTGTACAAACATGTCTACACACATATGTACATAATATGTATTTTATGAGCATCAAATAATGGTACTTTCTGGTTTCTTGTCTCTAATAGTTGTACTTAATGTTTATATTTAAAGTACAATAGCATTATGTAAACACCGAAGATATTAGGCTTTGTTGTAAGCATTGATCGTGGAGTAACTGGTGAGGTTTGTCTGAAATCACCAACTAATAAGACTCAACATCGCCTGCCTACCCCTACTACAATATAATATGTATTTGTGAATTGAAATAAAAGGAAAAACTTTATTCTAAGGTATCCACCGACTTAACCTTAAGGTAACCAAATACCGCTGTAAAGTGAATAAAAAAAAAAGAAAGTAAAAAAAATCGTGCATTTCCCCCTTTCTGTGGATCTAGATCCGCACGCTGATGAAGCAGAAACACAACTAACTAAAGTCGGTAGCAAATATCAGCAAAATCATCCCTCCTCTACTTTGTGTCACAATCCGAAAAAGGAGCATTAATTATTAACACGAACAACCCTCTCTCAACAGAATGACGATCAATGGCAATGGTTTACCCCTCATTCAATGCGCGTATGGGTAGAAAGAAAATTAAAGAATAAGCGATAGCGATGGATTTGCGGCGAAGAGAAGAGCATAACATCTACAAAAACAACCCTCTCCCAACAGAATGACGATCAATGGCAATGGTTTACCCATCATTCAATGCGCGTATGGGTAGAAAGAGAATTAAAGAATAAGCGATAGCGATGGATTTGTGGCGAAGAGAAGAGCATAACATCTACAAAAACAACCCTCTCCCAACAGAGTGACGATCAATGACAATGGTGTACCCAAAAATAATGACCAAGTAATAAAAGCGGACATTGGAATAACTCGAATTATGGAATCAAGGAATTGTATGTTTTGTTTAAAAAGTAGCCTAATCTCTAATCCAGAAAGTAGACTATCTATTCCCGAAAGTTTCATTCAAGTCTGTTAAACCGTTAAGGTGTTATAGAGCAACAAACATCCAAACATCCAAACATCCAAACATCCAAACATCCAAACATCCAAACATCCAAACATCCAAACATCCCAACATCCAAACATCCAAACATCCAAACATCCAAACATCCAAACTTTCACATTTATATATTAGTAGGAGTAGGATTCTCTTAACACAGTAAGATACATTATCTTTTAAATTAGTGTAAGACTTATAAAATTTAATGAGTAATCTAAAAGTAGTTGATTAGGAACTCAAAGCAAAATAAAGAAAAAAAAATGGAGGTAAATAAAATAAAAAGACAATATCAAAATGAAAAAAGAAAAGATATAAAGAACAGTATTAAAATCATCATCTCAGTGCTTCTAAGTGCCGTCTCAGCCTCCTCCTAAAGTCAGTAGCGCAATTTATCAATCTAATCGAACGGGGAAGGGAGTTCCAGAGCCGAATAACATGTATTAAAAATTGTCGCTCGGATACTAAATAATGAAACCTTACTGGGATCAGTTCTGATGTTCTTAGAGAGTGCGAAAATGGAATTATATTGAATATATATGAAGGTTGACGTGTTTGCATTACATTATGCAGTAGAGTTATAGTCCTGAGGTTAAACAAGTTATCAAGACTAAGACCATGTATTGATTTGGAAAAGTATGAAACATGATCATATCTTCTGAGTCCGTATACATACCGCGCGATGGAGTTATATCCAACATTAAGTTTCCGCTTGTGGTCGTAGTCGCAGTTCCCGAATATCTCACAGCCAAACAGTATTATTAGAACTAGTAGAGTTTTGGCAAGTATCATTCTAGTTTTTAAAGGAGTTATTAGTTGAGATGGCCATAACATTCTAAGACTTCCATATAGTTTACCTAGTGTGATTCTTATGTGATTTTGCCATGTAAGATTTTTGTTAAAGGTAATACCCAATTTTTTCGCCGGGTCAACGAACTCAATAGGTGTGTTATTTAACACTATTTTGGGAAATGTCGGTGAAGAAGTATCAATAGGTTTTCTATAAATTATTAGACATTTTGATTTAGAAGGATTTATGAATAGCCCATTGTTTTGTGACCATCGAAATATTGATTTTAAATCTTCATTCACTTCAAATGTTCCATACTCAACTAAACCAATAGGACAGCAGTTATACAACTGAACGTCATCAGCGTACATATGAATAGATGAGTTAAGAACGTATGAAGGAAGATCGTTGATATAAAGTGAGAATAACAATGGCCCTAGGATTGATCCTTGGGGAACACCTTTGCTCACCGGAAGGAAGGAAGAAACAGTGTTATTAGAAATAACTGCCTGGAATCGGTCATTTAAATAAGAAGAAATAAGATGCGCCGAGGATGATGAGAACATGAAATTATTAATTAACTTTTGGCAAAGAATGTCGTGGTTGACAGTATCAAACGCCTTAGAAAAATCTAAGAGCGTTAGAATGGTAACCATATCTTCATCTGTGGCCTTTCTTATGTCTTCCACAACTTTCAATAAGGCAGTTGTACAACTGTGCTTTGGACGAAAACCGGACTGTCTTGGCTCTAGCAAATTGTTGTTTTTAAGAAACTTGCGTATTTGGGTATTCATAATCTTTTCTAAAACTTTGGATAAAAATGGTAAGATTGCTATTGGTCTAAATTCAGTCGACTTTGGATTTTTCGGAACGGGTATTATTTTCGACTGCTTCCAAATCTTAGGAAAGACGCCTGTCAAGAAAATTGAATTGAAAACATGTGTAATGTACTTCAAGCAGTAAGGCAGGATAGCTTTAATGAATAGCGGGTGCATATCATCAAAGCCAACAGAATTGGATTTAATTGAAAGGAAGCTTTCCAGAACGTCAGTTTCATCGACAGCAGTGAAGCAGAAACCCGCTGAACTAGGTTCACTGTGAAATTGATAATTTGTAGTTTTTTTTATTATCACCAGAATGTACAGAAGAAATGGACGTAAAATGTTTATTTAATTCATTACAATCAATATTTAAATGACGCGTATTTTTATGTTTTCCTAGACCAATTTCACGGATATACTTCCAAAGATTTTGCCCAGCAAGAGAAGGATCAAGTCTAGATGCGTAGAACTGTCTTTTAGACTCACGTATTTCACACATCACCCTATTTCGTAAAATTTTGTATGAGTTGAAAAGCTCTTCCAACCTAAACCGCTTCCAGCGTTTATAAGCATCATCACAGCAGAACAGGCAGGATCAATGATTTGTAGAGCATGCATTTCGTCCTTCGAGTTAGGAGTTTTGAACCCATTTGTTTAGCCAAACCGAAGTAGCAGCGGTTTCCTAGGGTAAGTCTTCGTCGAATCTCCACTAAGGTGTCATTCGTGGAGTTGATGTTTACTTCGAGGTAGGTAATCTCCTTAACCACATTCGAAGTTACTGTTACCAACAGTGACGTTTTGTCCTAGGTGGTCGACATATGTTTCTTTGTTTGTTGGCAATATGTACTTGGTTAAGTCCTCATTCACTTCAAGGCCAACTCGTTTCGCCTGTTCTTCAATTGCCGTAAAAGCCTCTAACACGGCACGCTGGAGCAACTGATTATCCAATTGAGTTACACAATACCGAAAATTGTCTTGATTGATAATTTTATCATTTGCCAATTGAATAATAATAATGGACATCGAAATTAATCAGAAATTCACCATCGGGTGTAAAAACTGTTAACCGAGTTGTCAATTCAAGCAAAAAGCCGACAGATTGTCAAAAGCCAACGCATCATTTGACAGTCCCGATCCATCATGTTATCACGAATCGTAATTTGACATTTCACCATCAGTAATCGGTCAGTTCCTTCATTCCATTGATATGAATTTATCGAATGGATGCCTTTAAGCGGTAAATGAATTCCTTTTCCAGACCAATTCGATTATTTGATATTTGAGTCGAAAAGCCAAGGGCCGAATTATCGCACTCGATAACGAGTGAGTGAGTAAGAATGATCAAGTAACCTCATTGCGATGACGGCACTCGATAGCTTAGGTATCGAATAAAAATAAAATTTCACTAGGATACTTGAAATAAATTGCCGTTTACCGGTTGATTGAAGGATAAAACTAATTTTATTTGAGTAAGATTCAAGAAAGTAGGTGAAACTCACATAATTGTTTTCAGGTTCGACAGCAAAATTATTTTCGAGTTAAATAAAACTCGATAACGTGAGCGTCACATTTCAATAACGAGTAACTTGTTAACGAGTGCGGTAATTCGGCCACAGTTGATACTAGACAGTGTTGCCATCAATCAAGAAGACATAATGTCACTTCAGTGCGGTGCCAGAAATATGTCAAATGACTTAATTTTTTTCCAAAAAATCGTGTGATAAAGACCAAAAAAGCGGTGAATTGTTTTAGCAAATCTACAAAATCGTATGGTATGGCATTTCATCATGGAATAACCTAGCCCGGCACAGCGTCTACAAATTATTCAGCGAACGAAAATCAGCGTTCTACGAGAAATGAGGCTTGTGCGCTTAGAACAAGAACTTATGGTTCACATAATCGTCGAACATTTTGAAACGCAATTTCACAATATTGGACAATACCCGAAGAAATGGCCGACCTTCCGAAACATCACCGTTTGAATCGTTGGGCTCTTGAAAAGATCCACTGTCTTCGACCCAAATTTTGTTCAGCGATAAGGCCCATATCTGGCTTAATGGCAACCAAAATGAACTTTTTAAACAAAAAATATTTCCCGTATGATTTCTAGATAACCAATATATTAAAATATATTAACCTAAATTAATTTATTTCCATCAGTTGACAGATGGAGATCATACGGGAAGTGTTTATTCTTTTCGAGGTAAAATATCTGTTTCGATTTGGTTTTTAATTTGCTTAAATTTATGAAATTAAAGTGCAATTCGTCACTGCTCCAGGTAATGCTCTTTCTTTTGACACCTCATTTGTAAAGATTGTTAAAGTGGGAGAGTCGCAAATGGTACCTATATTTACTACAGAAATAATTTATATGGTGATGATTGCAGTATATGGGCTGCAGAACAACCCGAAGGGGTTCAAAAGCTACCATTATATCTAGACTAGCCGCCTTAAATTCTTGCACCAGTTGAATTTTGTATTCTTTTAAGCCAAGATCCTTACTTAAAATTCACCAAGTATTTTCATACTACAAGTCAGCTTGAGAATGGCACCGCATCAATTCATTACGGTCATCGCGTACACTCTTGGCTACCGCCGCTATATTTTTTTCAGTACATCTGGATGTGGTCTATTTCTGCGGGTATTGTCAAATAATGAAAGTTGCGTTTCAAAATGTTCGACGATTATGTGAACCATAAGTTCTTGTTTTTAGCGCACAAACCTCATTCCTCGTAGAACGCTGATTTTCGTAATACAGCTGAATAATTTGTAGACGCTGTGCCGGGCTAAGTTATTCCATGATGAAATGTCAAACCATACGAGTTTTGAAGATTTGACGTTTTTTTTTGGGACAAAATTAAATCATGTGACAAATAATGAAAGTTGCGTTTCAAAATGTTCGACGATTATGTGAACCATAAGTTCTTGTTTTTAGCGCACAAACCTCATTCCTCGTAGAACGCTGATTTTCGTAATACAGCTGAATAATTTGTAGACGCTGTGCCGGGCTAAGTTATTCCATGATGAAATGTCAAACCATACGAGTTTTGAAGATTTGACGTTTTTTTTTTGGGACAAAATTAAATCATGTGACAAATAATGAAAGTTGCGTTTCAAAATGTTCGACGATTATGTGAACCATAAGTTCTTGTTTTTAGCGCACAAACCTCATTCCTCGTAGAACGCTGATTTTCGTAATACAGCTGAATAATTTGTAGACGCTGTGCCGGGCTAAGTTATTCCATGATGAAATGTCAAACCATACGAGTTTTGAAGATTTGAGGTTTTTTTTTTGGGACAAAATTAAATCATGTGACATATTTCTGGCACCGCACCGAAGTGACACAATATCTTCTTGATTGATGGCAGCACTGTCTAGTATCAACTATACTCTGAAAATAGGTCTGTTTGGTAACATGCTAGTTTTCGAAAGTTCTACGTAAACTACATAGAATCTGACAGTTTCATGGCTCCCAATTTTTTTTACTCTCATTTGGATCTCTCTTTGCGATGAATTATCTGCACGACCAATTCCTCGGGGTAGGGCGAGCCAACTCTGTCAAACCAGCCATCTGACAGTTTGTGAAATGACATAATCTTCATTGTTACTGGAAAACAAAAACAATTTGATAGGTTTGACCAAGTGTTGTTTTAAAAGCGTTTGTTTACTTTTGTGCAAGTTTTCTGTCTTTGAGAGGAGTTCTCTCTCTTTGAGAGGATTCTACTATTTGACAGATCTCAATTCCGTGTGCCAAAAAAGATACCAAACACACCTAATGATCGTTACATTTCATCTTGTATCGTACTTTTTAGTTAGTTTTTCCCGTAGTCGGGTTTTAGTTTTTCAAACTTAATTTTTTTTTTTCATTCGGATAACACTGGTTTGAATAATTTTAAATATATAAAAGTTTATGCATTTTTCCCAGAACATTTTTCGGGGGAGGCTTCATTAAATTTCACTGTAGAAAACATTTTTTTCCAGCATTAAACATTCACAAAGCTAAACAAATATTTTTTTAAACATTAGTCTGCCATGATTAGTATCGGAACCATTTTCCATATTATGCCAGCATTATTTGATTTGAAAGCAATGTCATCATTAAAATAATTAATCTACCAATGACATCAATTCTCTCACTCTGGCAATGCTATTTTGATGTTTTTTAAGTGTAAAATTACGTTTTTCAACGCTCTTTAAGTTGTGTTGGTTAACGGACTTATCCAACATTGTTCGTAATTCAATTCCACAGAAAAAAAAAAAAATCTCCACTTCCATCGCGTTCAAAAACTGGTGGAATTCTTTCAATTCCAACTGCATCCCTCTGGCATTCGATGTTGCCTCTGTTTCCCTGTTCACATTGTTGACTTAAATGAGTTAACATTTTATCCATTATCCGGGATGAAGCATGAAGTCGCCTTTGGGGAATCAAAGAGTTACTCCATGTATGAAGTCACAATCGCAATCGAACGGGTTCTTTGAAAAAAAAAAAATATTTCTTAAAAATACATGAGGGAAAAATATTTGCCAATCTTTCCCTTAGGTCCGTTCCCTTTTTTCAATTCGAGTACATTCAGTTAGCTTCAAGAAGCTATACGAATAAACGAAGGAACTACCTAGCGGTAATTTTCACTGTCGACATCGACCCGACCCTAGGCAACGCCATCTTCTTACGAGAAATTATATTATGGGATGTTTGTTTCGTACACTGTGAATTTTGTTATTCCATTCGTTCATGAATATTTCAATTAAATATAGTATGTACTATTGTTGGAGCAAAGCAATTTGTATTGTATTTATTTCGTAAAACTCCTTCGACTTTATCATCTAATAAAACCAGCCTCCTTAGGTGTATTTCTTTTTGCATAATTACCTTCACTAATGGATTCATCAGTGCGAGTTCTCACAAAAGTCAAAAGAAAAAGTTACAATACAAGTTGCATAAGAATACCACAGGAATGAGTTAGAAAGAAAGAAAAATTAACTCACTGAAGTCATCTCTCTTGTCTATTTTCCCGTTCGTTAATTGTATTCGTGTGATTGTATGGGAGTTTTGTGTTGACTGAACTACATGGACTACCTAATTACAGTATTCGAAAACAATTTGTACACCATGATAATATACGAGACAAGTATAACTATCTGTTGTACGTAGCAAAATGGCGATACTGACATATTGTCTAGCATCATAATGAGATAGGAGTTGTGGCTTATACATATACACATACATACCCACATACGAGGGCGGTCCGATAAGTACTTAGGCTCACCGCCCGATGGTGCCAGTATTGCAAGAGAGATTTACTATCGTCTACTCTAGTACATTCTCTTAGACGGCTACTGTCAATTTCAGCCGAATCGGACTCGTAGTTTTGTTTTGACCACGTGTGGAAGCCAGCTTGTCTGCGAATTTTCGAATGAGGAGGTCATCGCCACGCCGCCACGGAGGCCTACTTTGCAGACCTCGAGAAAACCTATTTTTTGGATGGGTTAAAGAAGTTGGAGCATCGCTGGATCAAGTGGATCGAACTAAAAGGAGACTATTTTGAGAAATAAATCGCCACTTTTCCAAAATGTTTGTTTTTCTTTTGTAGGCTAAGTACTTATCGGACCGCCCATGTATGTATGTCTATAACCTTCTGTACACCGCGTCTCCACGATCCAAAGCCCATGTAAATGGCAAGTACAAAAAAAAAGGCGGATCAAATTTATAACTACATTATGTTAGATGGCCTTAATGCCTTACCATTTGAGCCAACAGCTTCAATTGATTTTAAAATTTCATCCTAAGCAATCTCAATGACAACCAATTTCATTTAAATTTGAAAAATATCAAAAAATAGGAAGCCATCAATGGCTTGCGAAGAATCTTGCTATAGATGGCGTGCTATCGGCATTATCATGCCATATGGTGTCTCCATCAGCCATTTTGATGGCATGCTGAGAATCTTGCCATATAAAGTGTCTTGTGGAGATGCGGTGTTATGGTCTCTACTAGCCAATATCCGAGTATGTCATGAGTGCTGCCACAAACAGAGTAAATTCACAATCATCAAATATTTGTGTAGTGATTCGGCATCACTGCTTTCTTGCGATTCTGATAACACACCTGTTCGTGTTGCTGATGCAAAGCTGATCGGCTATTTGTTTGCATTAAAAAACACTCATGATGGATGTAGTATTATATTGCGTTAAAAAACACTTAAATGATAGACGCAGTATTAATACAGATTTTAATTGATAATAATGATCGCAAAAGTGATACTTTTTTATATTTACAAAAAGCGTGAAGCAAGGCGTAGGTGCTTAAAGAAAATTAAAATTATTAGCAAAAAGAAAAATTCCAAAAATAATAAACTGCTACAAGGTAGTTGAAAAATATGCGTCCAAAGCCGTTTGAGAATGTTCTTTGCGTCAATGAACATTACGCAGGGATGATTGAGCATCGTCAATGCAGTGATGCGTTTCTGAATATTATCGGTAAGATAATATCATGTGGAGACGGCATTTTGATTAGAAAAATATTAAAATATTCACTTAACAGATTCTAAAACAGAAGTGAGTGCACGTCAATTGAAGTTAATCTCATATACAGGGTGGTCCGATTTGGGATACAGATATCCTGATTCATTGGTTCATGCTATGAAAAAAAACGTATTTGGGGGGGTGGGGGTCTATCTTGAACACCCACTGAGCTACAGGATGTTTAGAAAAAATTCCTTCAGAGAAGTAGGTACAAACAGTTATTCAGTCATTACTTCTAGTATATTAAATTTAGAGCAACCAGCTAGCAGCTTGGTCTTCCTGAGCTAGAGTTGTTCAAATACCAACTTGCGAAGAGTGTAAGTGGGCGTATATCTCTTTAAGGGAAGTACATAAATGCTCGGAAAGTACAGCCCTTACAAATTATGTATATCCAAATGCTCGTAACATTAGCAAATTCCATTCAAGTACTTGTCAATTTTCAACGCGTCTGACAGTGCATACATTTCTAACGTAACGAAATTTAATGAGTTGAATTCGTTAGCCGTTGTTGCCGTTGGATTGGACTAAAATTTCAAGACTCAGCTATCTGTGTTTTTCTTTATCTTCTGTCATTTAGTTTCAAACGAACAGTTTCTACTCTGTTCTAAAGAAATTTCAGCTCTAGAAAAACACTTTGCTTAAAATCAGTAGTAGTAGTCGTCGTCGCTTGTCACACTGGAGGGTTACAGTTCAGATGCTAGTTACTGCTAAGAAACATCTGGAAAAAACTTCTGTGAATCATAAGCAACGACAAAACTTTCAATAGTACACAACTCTATCCTGAGCACCACCCATAGAGTTAGATGAAAACCTAAAAGCGCGGAGATAATTCAATATCTTTAAAAGTACTGGGGTCGAATCGTCGCATACGTGATCGAATAAACGCGTTCGAAATTTCCGAGTTTGGTATTGTGGCATTCGTGATCGAGTGACGAGTATCGAAATTCGGTATTATGGCTTACGTGAACGAGTTACTGAACGAACTCATTTTTTCGAAATGTCATTCGATAGCTCAGCTGCGATCGAATGGATTTTTATTTGCAAGTCAAACATTCAAAATGTAAGTTATTTTATCGATTTGCATATTATTATGCACCGTAGCGCAAGTGGTTAGTGCGTCGGTTCGAATCCCGACGCAAACACCTAAAAGTTTTTCACAGTGCCCACCTCTTTCGAATGTCTGACAAGCATCAAAGAGTATCATTTGTCACGATTGAGCTTCTCAACTCGCCGTTCGGAGTCGGCAAAAAACTGTAGGTCCCTTCCATTCGTGCAAAAATATAACACGCACACACAAATGATTGCGAGAAGCAGGCCCAGGTTCACCTCGAGCTGTAGCGCCAACTAAGTAAGTATATTATTATTATTAATTGAATTTATTTAACATAATATTTAATTGTAGGACTAATGTAAACAAAATAAATCTAGCTCAAAAAAATCAATTGGCTGATTTTATGAGGGAACACCCGGATTTGGCGAAAAATATTCTTCCGAACTGTTCGCAGGGAAAAGCTACATCGATTCGATTGTGGTTTATTTATCCATAAACCATTCTTTGCATTCAGAAGCACCTTCGGGAGAAAACTTAATAAATGTGGGGCACAGTTTTGTTCCCATCTCCTTGAGAACAATTCCTGTTATTTTGGAAATAGTACTTTGGCAAACTCCTATCAAGAAATCATTTCCAACCGAGTGCCAATAACTTCCACTAACTAAGAGTGACAGAGTTGCAGCTAATTGTAGATTTTTTGGCACTGACGTTGACAGATGACGATAGAACTCCAGCTGTGAGAGAACCTCCTCTTTACTTAAACGGTAGCTTTTTATGATTCTGGAAGTTAATAAACTTTTATGAACTGAGAGTATGTTAAATATTTTTTTTGGCAATGATAGTGGATTGCTTTTGTCCCTTAATTGTCTGCGAAACTTCAATTTTACAGATCCTTATAGTGTGCCCTCTTACAAATTACAGTAAAAAAAAAACTTTTCTCCTAAACTAAGGACTTGATAGCTTCATCGTAGTAATCAGTTTATAAATTGACCTACTTCTCGCAGTAGAGATTTGTGCAACATTGTGAAATGCAAATGCAACTTAAGTGATACTTAAGCTGTACAAATGAGGACTAAAAGGACATAATTCCTGCAACAAAATAATTAAAAACTAATGTCCTCGTACTATAAGTTTTGACTGAGTGGTTGTTTGCTTGTAAGCTGATTATCCTGCCGCATGTACTCGTATTGGTGTATATTTCGTAGCATTACTTATCGCCCACTAACTCCACATAAAACCAGTAAATAAGGAAGAACACAAGAATAAAAAGGACTCCAACCCAGTGACGTATTTTCGCTTTTTAACCGCATTACATGGCGCGGATTGCCCCGTGGCACAAGGACCTTCACGATTTCGTCGTTCATTTTTTACACCAGATGTACGTACACAACACACACTTATTAGTACAACAATTTTACGACATGTACATATTTCATTTTATGAGTTCCACATTTTAATTGTGCATTCAAGTTGATCCGCTGCACACCCCTAATGCCATTTATTGGAGGACATAAAACTTTAAGACTAAGGGCACCTTCAAGGCTTCCTTTTTCTTTAAAAATTTCAAACTAAATTATTTACGCTGTCGAAACTTCACTTACCTGTGTGTGTGTGTGTGCCGTTGTCCAACCTGAAATTTTAGATGTGGCCAAAACAATGTCCCAAAAGTTTCCCACATTAACATTTATATCTTTTACGATAAAGCAATTTGGCAAGGATCTTCATAAATTTGGAACTCCAGCCGGTGGTGTGTGGCTCCCGTGGTCGTCCTTTGGGTGTTCAATGTGTTGATGCAAAATCAATGAACATGAACATAAGCTGTTTATGGTTGAACACGAGGCATGTTTGTATCTATTAATTAAAGCGAATAGCAGAGCTACTTTCGTGGGGTGTAAGGTGAATGCTCCTGATTTAGAGATTCAGTGAGGACTTGTATGGATGGAAGGGTATTTGAAGCAAAACGGAGAAATATAAAAGGACACGTTTTGGAAATGTAAATCGATAATTTTTGGCAGAATTGCTGTGTAATCGGGAAATTGTGATATTATTGCGAATGAGCAGGCAACCTGGGGGCTTGCGATTATGTGTGTGTATGTGTGTGTTATTGTATTGAAGGTGCGTAATAAAAAGTATTCGATTACCTGAATTCGGTAGCATTGGGCACTCGTGTGTGGAGAGTAACGATAATACATATAAGCGATTTACCCCAATTGGATGGGTTAGGAAGATAAGAACAAGCAAGGTAATAAAATTTATGGTATGACGTCCAAAGAAGCAATAAATGCTGTTTCAATGGCTCATCGTCCTGCTGGAATATGTAGTTTGATAGGGACCTCTCCACTTTTGTGAGAAAATGACGATTTCGGACGAAACGATTTTCGGTGAATAGAGATTAATTTTGAATCACACACAAAGCCAAAATGATCTAGAAGTAGCTGGGAAGCTCGTTTCTGGTTTAATTGCTGAATATTGGCCATCGGGTAGTCCAGTTTTTTAAGTTAATGGGTTATTTTTGTGTGCACCAAAAATCACTCTGCTTAAGGGTCCTTAAAGTTCTATGGCCGTTGTCATGTGTCCTACGTCTTATTTCCAACTAGAATGGAAACTGTATCATACCAAACTACCAAAACCCATCGACAGATTCAAACTGAATTGCTGTGTCGGATCGGGTATCTTCTCAGCTGAACACGAAATATCTAAAGACCTCCTGACTTTTCTAGTATCTGTCAGGCGGAAGTACTTGCAGACTCACTCAAGATACTTAGACCAGCCCTACAACCATGAAGCAATATCAGTTGATAGCCAGTACACCATTAGCCTTTCACTCAACCGTCACATCCATTAATTAAGTGGAACAGTGCAATGAGGAACTGTCCCGTGCAAGCTGCCGGTTTGATATCATTCTCCTCTGGATTCCTATCTACAGCAGCGTAGAGAGGAATGAGAGAGCTAGCTAGTTAGCCAGACTGGGATCAGCTCTTGAAATTTCCGTTGCGGAAGACGTGCACCCTCCGCTGGGATATGCTCAGGAAAGAATTCTCCAGCACTCTTTCTTAGAAACCAACTCTAGATGGAAACATCTCAACAACTGTGCCAACATTTAGGAAGACTTAGCCCGTGTACAAAAACAATAGATCACACGACACGACACGGGCAGAGAAAGATGTCCTGAATCGTTGCAATAATCACGGGTCAATGACCAAACAACAATCACACTAAAAGGTTAGGTATCCCACTGTCGCAGCTTCGAAAGTGTGTCCGCGGAAGAAACCTTATTCCACTTTGCTTGTGAATGTCGGGCACTTTCAGGAACTATACTCTGTTCCGATTGAATTTTCAGTATATAGGCCTTATAGGGGAGCTTTCTGTTAACCACTGGTACCTGTACATGTTTTCATGGCACTCAATTTGGAAAATTGCCACTGAAATAAGAACCAAACCACTGACTTACACGTGTTTTGTTTTTGTAATTTTCTTCAAATCCGCATACATCCCATCATGACCAGCCTGCCACACAGCTGATGGCAGTATGATCATGAGTGACTGTCATTAACCATCGCTGTGTGAACATCGAAGCAGTTTTACCATTATTAAGTCAAAGCAAAGCTTTACAGCTTTTTCTATGCTTTGGGATTTTGTGCTTTGAGAACCAATAAATAAATCTCAATATGTGTGGGTGTTGCTGCTTAGTTTTTGTGTTTTCCATTATCTTCCTATACAGAACCTATACAGAACCAAGCCTAGCTTCTCGCGGCGCAGGGTCATAAGTCCACAGGTCAAAAGTCCACAATGGACGTGGACTTTGTGGACTTTGCGTGTTATTTTTTCCACGAAAAGGAAGGGACCTACAGTTATTTGCCGACTCCGAACGGCGAGTTGAGAAGCTTCTGATGACAAATGATACTCTTTGATTGCTTGTCAGACATTCGAAAGAGGTGGCACCGTGAAAAAACTTTTTAGGTGTTTTGCTGGGATTGAACCCGGGCAGCATGGGTAGTAGTCCAACGCACTAACCACCACGGCCACGGCGACCACTTTGCTTTTAAGTGAAGGTTTATTTGCGAGAGATAAACGTTGGGTGCGGAAACGAACAGTAATTTTTTTTGGGTTATAGCTTTTACATACCTCGTAAACTGATCGTTTCTGACATATAACATTGATACATCAAAAAACTCGAAAAAATACTTTCTACATAATACTTAACTTTCATCGAAATCGGTAAATCAATAGGGGGGCACAATGCCTTTCAGATCATATCTTGAAAGTGAGGACACTACAGAACATTTCCTTAGTCAGTGTCTTGCTTTTGCAAGACTTTGGCAGGTTCTGATATCTTGAGGATGAACCCGGTTTATTCTCTTTCCCTAGCTGAGATACTTCGTTTCATTTAACGTACAAAGAAATTCGGCTATGAGGTTCAAGTGGACTGAGAACAATGGACCGCTAGAGTGTTTGAATGCTCGGGATAGTCGCTCATCAAGTTGGTTAGTTAGTTTTTATTAACTCAGATAAAAAGAGTTTTATACCAATTCTTCTGGACACTCTTTTGAAAGAACTTTACTATCTACCTTTGCAGTTTTCTCTTTAGTGCTCTTAGGCCGCAGCGCGAAAACCAGGACTTAGCGAAATATAAAAGCTTTGAGGAAGAAAATAAAGTACTCCGAATAAAGCTTAACGAAATGGATCTACTCTATCAAGATCTTAAGAAAGAGATAGATCTATTAAAAGAAGAGAATAAGGTTCTAAAGAACACACACTCGCAGAAAGAGCGCGAATGTGCTCCAGCACTATTAGATAGTCGGGAGTACCACACCGATGAAGAAGAGCTAGCACGCGAAACGAATCGGGTCCCTAAGAAAAGACCTTCTAAAAAACGGAGAGCCGGTTCTTCGCCCGAAGTCGTGCCCTTAAATGAAGAAAAGCGTAAAGAACTGCAAGAAAATCAACGTAAAACGCAATTTCGTTTACCGCCACCAATAAACATCGTCGGGATAACGGAATATAATAAGTTGCATAGCCTCCTTAAAGGAACGATTACATCGAAATTTAAGGTCACATCTTTGAGGAATAATGCGTGGAGGATTAACGTCGACGACCACGATGACTACCGAGCAGTGTCCCAAAAACTTAATGTGGATAAGATTCAGTGGTATACTTTCGAAATCAAGTCAGAAAGGCCACATCGTGTTGTAGCAAGGGGTCTTCACCCCTCATGCACCAAAGAAGAGGTTATGAGCGACCTTCAAGCCAAAGGCTTTAAAATTCTTGATGCCGTTAATATCATCAAGAAGGAAAAGCAACAATCTGAAATAGATACAGACATATTGGTTAGGCGTGGACTTCCACTTTTTATGCTAACATTCGATAAATCTGACAGCATCGACGATATCTACCGAATTAAAACCATATTGAATATCGTGGTCAAAATCGAGCCCATGCGTAGAAATTTAAAAATAATTCCGCAGTGCAAACGTTGCCAAGGATTTAATCATACGCAAACGTACTGCAAAAAAGAACCGCGTTGTGTGAAATGCGCCGGAAATCACCTCTCCCAAGACTGTGGAGTGAACAAACAAGCCTCCGCAATCTGTGCTAATTGTAAGGGAAAGCACCCGGCAAATTATAGAGGCTGTGAAGTAGCTAAGGAGTTGCAAAAACGGAGAGATGCACTCCATAAGCCTCAAAATAAAATAACAAGACCGCTAACTAATGCAAATAGTAAGATCGGTCAGGGGAACGTAGGCAAACAAAAACCACCGGGTTCAGAGCGGAAAAAGTTGGTGACAGGAGAAAAGCCCTCGACTTCTGGCCTTAAGAGAAATGGTAATGAAAAGCCATTAGAAAAGACATCAAGTAATAGCCCTCGGACAGCAGGAGTGCAGACCTACGCCCAGGCTGCAGCATCCGAAAAATCAAAAAACATCGAAATCCCGACGGACCCTGCTTCTCAAGTTTTCTCAATTATTCTCGCGAAACTTGAAGAGCAAAGCAAAATAAATAAAATTATTCTCGATAGGTTGGTTAAGCTCGAGAGTTATTCACGGAAAACGCGTACTTCACCTAGAATATGAATGAAAAAAGAATGTTAAAAATATGTACTTGGAATGCAAACGGACTTTTGCAAAAACTTGACGAATTGGAAATATTCATGCGAGAAAAAGATATTGACATTTGCTTGATTTCTGAAACTCACGTGAAAAAGGAATCGCATTTAAAAATAAAAGGCTATACTGATTACCACGCTTGTCACCCTTCGGGAAAAGCAAGAGGCGGATCTTCCTTGTTTATTAAAGACTGCATTGAACAATGCGAAGACCTAAAGATAGAGCTTGAAACTCTGCAAATGTGCACAATTCGAGTTAAAAATAGTCAGCGTACTATTAAAATCTCATCTATTTACTGTCCACCGCGTTCCGCGCTTGAAAAAAGTGATTTTACTAACTTATTTAAATCGCTGAAACCTAATTTCATTATTGGCGGCGATTTTAACGCGAAACATACGTTCTGGGGCTCTAGATACATCTCGCAAAAAGGTAGAATGCTCTATGGGGCAGGTATGGAGTACAGTTGTGATTTCCATTCGACGGGCAAACCGACTTACTGGCCAGCTGATACTTTGAAAATACCTGACCTGATCGATTTCTTCGTGGTGAAAGGAATATCTAACAACCACATAAAAGTTGAAGAAAGCTTTGATCTGTCGTCTGATCATTCCCCAGTTATTTTGACATTGAGCGAAAAACTATTATTTAACCGAGAGCCAGCGAAATTAACCGGCAGAACAACTAACTGGGAAGGCTTTAGGAACGAAATCGAAGTAAATGTTGAACTGAGCGTACCGCTTACGACACCCTATGAACTTGAGGTTGAAGTCGATCGCTTCGTTGAGATAGTACAGCTCGCCTCTTGGAATAATACGCATAATCCAAGAAAAACGCCAGACAAATACGGTCTACGATATCCTGCTGAAATAAAGGAATTAATTAGGGAAAAAAGAAAAGCGCGTAAAAGATGGCAACAAAGTCGTGCTCCACAGCATAAAACCCATCTGAATCGTCTCTGCAATTTGTTAAAGAATAGCATTAAGGATTTTAAAAATCGTGCGATAGGCTCTTACCTTGAAAGTTTAACAGCGAAAAAAGATTCCAATTATTCCCTTTGGAAAGCCGTAAAAGGCACCAAAAGGCCCAAAATCCCCGCGCCGCCACTTAAAATAAATCAAAATGAATGGGCAAGGGAAGATAAAGAAAAAGCGGATATTTTTGCCGCCCATTTGGAAGAAACCTTTAAACCGAACGATGGTCAAGTGGTTCATGACAACATCAACCTCACAAGGATGGTAGTTCCACCATCTGACGATTTAACGCGCAGATCTGCAACGCTTAGAGAACTCGAACGTGAGATCGCGAAACTAAAACCTAAGAAAGCTCCTGGTTATGATTTGATTACCGGAGAAATTCTCAAAGCCTTACCTAGAAGAGCATTTATTAAGCTTCTCTATATTATAAATGCTGCACTCAGATTAAAACACGTGCCGAGCCAATGGAAAGTTGCGGAAGTCATTATGGTTTTAAAACCAGGAAAACCGTCATATGAAGTAAAATCATACAGACCAATCTCGCTTCTTCCAGTCGTATCAAAAATTTTCGAGAGGATATTACTAAGGCGTCTCCAACCGGTTATAGAAGAAAATAATCTAATCCCTGACCACCAGTTTGGGTTCAGAAGTAAGCATTCGACAATTGACCAGGTGCATAGAATTACTAACGTAATCGAAAAAGCACTAGAAGAAAAAAAGATATGCTCAGCCGTATTTCTTGACGTCTCGCAAGCCTTTGATAAGGTGTGGCACGATGGCTTGAAATGCAAATTACGACAAGTACTCCCCGTGTACCTATACGAGATTTTGGATTCATATCTCGGAAATAGACTCTTCCGTGTTAGAAATGGAAACGAATACTCAGAGCTCAAAAAAATTTCGGCCGGCGTACCGCAAGGAAGCGTTCTGGGGCCGCTTCTTTATCTGTTATATACTCGTGATATACCGAAAGAAGATGGCACTATGCTTGCTACGTTTGCCGACGACACCGCTATCCTAGCAGTAGGTAAAACAATCGAGGAAACGACTGCCAAACTGCAAAACGCATTGAATAAAGTAAATGAATGGACGAGGGACTGGCGGATCGCCCTTAACGGAACTAAATCTGTTCACGTGAATTTCACTTATAGAAAAATTAATGACTTGCCAATTTTTATAAATTTGGCCCGAATTCCTATTGCAAATGAAGCCAAATACCTGGGAATGACACTTGATGCAAAGCTGAAGTGGAATTCGCACGTGAAAATGAAACGTAAAGAATTAGAAATCAAATATAGAGAAATGTACTGGCTGATCGGGAAACATTCCCACCTCAGTACCGAGAACAAACTGCTTTTATACAAGCAAGTGCTAAAGCCGGTGTGGTCCTACGGTATACAACTTTGGGGTTGTACCAAGAAAACAAATGCCAATATTTTACAGACCTTTCAAAATAAAGTGCTTAGAGAAATTGTCCAAGCACCGTGGTATGCTAGAAACGACGATATCCACAGGGATCTCGGAATTCCGACAATCGAAGCTGAAACTAGAAGCTTCGCGCGAAAACATAGAAACCGACTAATCGGACATGTTAATAATACAGTCCTACTTATTTTGGATGAGAGCAATTTATTGCGCCGACTACAAAGGACAAAACCTTTCGACTTGGCGAGATAAGGATTAACCGCATCTAAATTGCGGAATATGCAGGATCTTTCATTGGAAAGTAACCTGCCAAACGTTTATATTTCGTGATAGAAAAATTGCTTGATAAGTAGCATAACTTAGTTGCAGTATCTAACAAATTTATATCGAAGGGAGGTGTTTTTGGTCAGTAAGAATCTGACACTACTATGAGCACGCGCTTGCTATTCTCATAGTGTCTATGGAAGATTTTCACCTACCCTCGGGAAAAAAAAAAAAAAAAAAAAAAAGTGCTCTTAGGCATTCTAAGTACCACTCCTGTCTCTATGCTCGCAAATTCTCTACTGACAGTGAGAACCTGTTACGTTAATATGCACATATGTACCTAGGTTTAAAAAAATATCAGAAGTTTTACTTCTCACTGGCAAATTCTGGCAACTTTTGAGGACAAATTAATTTTAAATCTGTTATGTGTTTTCTCGAGTCTTGTCTTAATATCTTATCCTTGGAGATTGAATCTCCAGAAATGAATCAGATGGTCAGTGTCACGTTAACATTTTGTATCGGTATAATTTTTTTGATAAAATGACGCCCACGCCAGTTTGATTTGTGATCCACTAAAATTTATACCCCCAAAAGTTCGTGTCCAAATCATTACAAATTTAATTTAGTACTAGAACTAAAGGTTTCTGGAACAAATAATATTTTAAATTGACGAAGCGGTACCTTATAAAAGAATGCAGTTTATCGTTTATTCAACCGATTTTGAAAGACGGTACGGTATGCCTCAAGGACTGGTGAATGTGGTGGTATTAGCAAATAAACAGAGCGGAAACTGGCAGCACACGTACATACCTAACTTAAGCTTTTTAAAACATTGCTTGTTAAAAATGCAAAACAAAATAAAACCATTTTTGTGTATCCGTTCATTGCCAGCCAAACTCACGAAAGTGCTATGTGGTGGCAAATGAAATTCTCGTACTTATGTATATACTCGTCTGTACATGAAAGAGTGCAGATAGATGCGAACGATGTTCTGTTTCCACTTTGGCGAAAATTTAAATCTTCAAATTTTATAAACGTAAATAAATATTTCTAAATTGATATACAGTGACTCAACTTTTTGATCACATGATGAAAAGGAAAGAGGTTTTTTAGTTGTAACTTTTTAAATCTAAATTTAAATGCAACGAATTTTTGACGAAGTATAGTTACAGATGTTCTAGATAAGAAAACGCAAACAAAATAAAAATGTACCGTTAAATTTCGGATAATTTCGGTAATCTATTCTCGAAAGCATGTGATCAATTAGTTGAGACAGTGTCAATTGTGCATTGGGTGTGATCGTAGTATAGTAAAACTGGGAGAAGTTGAAGTTTTTTTCAAATATAATTTTGGTTCTATGTACGTATTGTTATATATTGAAGCTGGTAAAAGGTAAAAAAAATACTATTTATGCATTTGCTAAGTTGTTTACGTTTGTTTTGTTTCGAGATCAGATGAAAGAACTAAGCCGCTCTAAAATAGAAGAAATCAAAACGCTTATTGATGGTAAGTTTACACACCGTGAAATTTCTATAAAAGCTGGATTTTCATTGGGTTCCATCACAAAAATAAGAAAAAAAATGCAAGTCTGAAGATGTAAAAAACAAAGCCCGGTAAGGAACCCATCCTAAATTCTCTTGTACAAAGCCATATTTTGAGACAAATAAAGTACGGAGTGCACGAAAATGCAGCCCAAATGAACAAAGATTTGCGACAAAGTGACGGAATAGTTGTATCAACAGATGCAGTTCGGAAAATTGTACGCAAAAACGGTTTACATGGACGTGTAAAAGTGAAAAAACATCTGTTAACAAAACGACATAAGAAACTCAGGCTAGAGTTCGCAGAAAAAAACTCAACTTATACGATTAGTGACTGGGCAAGGGTAGTGTGGTCGAGTGAAACAAAATTGATCGTTTTGGCTCTGATGCTTGTCAATGGACCTGGAAAAAGACTGATGAAGCAACCCAGTACCGTCACGTAAAATCAATCGTTAAGTTTGGTGGCGGATATTTGATGATATGGGGGCTTATGGTCATGGAAGGTGCTGGCCAATGTGTGGAAGTTAAAGGGAGAATATATGCCAATCAATACGTCAGCATCCTTGAACGAGGACTGCGGAAATGTCTGAATGATTGGAATAGACCGTGTCGGACATTATTTTCCAGCAAGAAAATGATCCGAAACACACTACCCGAGTGGCTTAAACAAAACATGGCTTGAAGGTAAGCAGTTTCAAACGCTTGATTGGCCACCACATTCTCCCGATCTTAACCCGATCGAAAATCTTTGGGTTGAGGTCAAATAGGTTTCCTGGTATATTGGAATTAAAAAAGATATTGAAGTTTTTTTTTTCAGTTGCTGAATAACAACATTACTATTATTTTCTCCTCAAAATTTCAATGAATTATCTTAATAAATAAAGAAGTTACAACGAAAAATCATTTTTGTACTTATCATGTGATCAAAAAGTTGAGTCACTGTACATTATATTTTTTTATTTTTTTATTATATTAACATTAAGGTTTAATATTTTGCAAAATCCAGGGCATGAAACTGGCTACATTTGTATAAATACTCGGGACTGTATTATTCCCGCCGCATACTACTCCACCGCCAGACAATATGCCATACTGGACAAAGTCATAAAAATTGCTGCGGCTTCGGATGAAAAGAGGTCCTCCAGAATCCCCTCTGCAAGTGTCCTCTCCCCTATTTCCTCCAGCGCATATGTGACCTGGTGATAGATTTCTTGCAAACAACTCACCACAGAAGTCATTCGAAAGTACTGGCAACCTTGCCTTTTGCAAGATATCAGCTGCTGTTCCTAAATTGTGGGCATTAGACATGATCTTTCACGGTTTTTTTTTATCTAAATACATACCACGAGCTGTAAGTCCCCAGCCCGCAACTTGTGCGTGTGTGATGTCTTGGATTAAATCGTTAAAAACTGGAAGGCAAATTGGCAGAATTCGGTCTGGAATAGGAAACTATTTCTTACAACCAGAACTATAAGCTTCTTTAATTTTTTTTTTCTGTTACCTCCATACACCACCCTCTCCCTTAGCCGGATCAGAGCAATGTCATTTGAAAATAGGGCGCGTTTAAAATCTTTGTGTATGATGACATCCTCCACTTGATGATTCTGAACTGGTGGAGCACAGTCATCTTCATCGTCACCAAACCCTTCACAGTCCAACTCTTTACTTGTGTCATACTCACCCAATCGGACATTTGTCCTACAAGAGAAACAAACAATATTTACCTTGCATTTGGCAACACTATCCCCCACTTACAATCGTGAATCTTTTGAAATGAAGCAATGCGCTGCTGTCAAAACGTATCGATCGTTGATCAGTGATCCGCCGCATAGGAAACTGCTATTTCCCTCCGCCCCCGTCGAGGTGTTGTACTCCAGTAGCGCCATCCATGGGAATTCATAAAGGAATGCTGATCGACCATTCAAAATGAGATCCGATTGACTCGAAATACCGCATATGTTTGTCATCAACTTAGCCAAAGCGATGGTGCTGTTTTCATCCGTAAAATTGGCCAGAATGTTGTGCCTGACAAGATCCGCCGCCAGATCGGTGCAGCAGACACTTCGCTGAAAGAAACGCACTTCGAGTGTGAGCGATAACCCAGAGCAACCTTAGCAGTGCTGGCTGACTTACACTTTCTCTGTCGCCACATCGATGTTGTTTGATGACATCGATAACTTGACTGGAGTTATTTTGCATATGCAAGGTGACAGCTGGCCTTACAACCGGACATGAAAGTGCACCAATGCACTGGCCCAGTTTACATGATGCAACAGTTTGGGAGGAACAAATCAATAGAACAACTATGACACTTGGAATGCATGCTACGTCGTCGGTGAATTTGCACATATTGCCTGCACACGTTCGATACACTGCCGCTTAGCGGTGAATACTTACTAATCTGTCTGTCTAAATTGGAATGGGGCAGCAACCACTAATTGTGAGATTTCTAAATTGATTTGCTTACAAGTTGTTCGTGTAATTAAAACGGGTTTGACATGCGTACTAGTATGTGCATTGTTTTCATTACAAATGGAAATTCTCTGCTGAACCTGTCTACGTAATACGACATTAATGCTATCGCCGCCGTCGAGTGACGTTCGAATTTAAAACATTATATTTCATGATTGCGATACGCAAAATGACGTAATTAACCCAAAAAATGTAACTAAGTTGAACATTTAAATGCGTTGTGACAGTTGACAGTACACAGCCGATTTGGTGATTTGCTTTGAGGTTGCATTTGAATCGGGCAAATGGCATCTTTGCCATTCAATGACATTTCAAGCAAATTGTGACAATCGATGTTGACATAATTTTTATTCGAACTTGAGTTCTGTCAAAGTTAAAAAGCTGTATTTATTAAGCATGGACATTTGTAATTATGGAGCGGTTTATGAGAGAACTACGATTCGTGCATTGTGAAATAATACCGGTATCTATTTGTACATACATAAATACAGTGCCGTTCGAAAAATTTTGCTCGGACCTTTTCTTATACTCTTTAGGATGGGAGTTCTTGGAATTTTTGAGAGCTACGATGTTTTTTGCACTGGGCAAGTAAATATCATTCAATTAGTCAACGAAAGTCGATGTACTTATAAATGTGAGGTGCATTTAGCTCGTGATAGCTGTCCCAAACGAACTAAAGTGATTAAAAAAATAAAAAATGAGAAATATCAGTTCGGAATGCAAATCTAATATTTTCTGTCTGTCACGTCTAAATTCGACAACCCGTCAAATTTCTGAAAGATTAAATATTGTTCAACGAACTGTAGCAGGGAATTAAGGAAATATCTTGAGACCATGACTACCAGCAGAAGGAAAGGCTCAGAGAGGCCAAAAAAGACGACCACAGTGAAAGATCGTGTTTTGGTGCTCCAAAGCCATTGGTGTACGTCCAGGACTTCAGTAGATATTAAAAATGATTTATTTTGAGCTTACGGATAAATATTTTCAGCAAGATCAGTGAGAAAAAAAGCTCGTAAAAGCTGCTTGCTCTAACGCAAGCAAGTACTGAAACCGGATTTTCCAATAAGAATCAGAGAAAAACGATTAATTTGGGATGAGATACATCTCAATTGGATTCAAGACCTGTGGAACAATAATATCTTTTCCGACAAATCCAAGGTTAAGCTGCACGTGGGAAATGGGAGGAGTTTTGCGTGAAGAGAACCAAAGAAAAGATTGAGCTCTGAATGCCTCTTACGAATGCCCTCAGATCTAAAGGTGTGATGGTCTGGGAATGCTTCTCTGTAGATGAAAAAGGTAGAATGGCCTCTTCAGAATCGAAAGTTACTGCCGGTGTTTATCTAAAGGTCCTAGAATATCAATTAGAGCCCTCCGTGCTAGAGCCTTTTAGTGGCACTTGCAGATTCATATTTCAACAGGATAATGCTTCTTGCCATAGAGCCAATATTGTAATTATGAACTCGTTTTTATTTTTGAAACGAAGGATTAATGTATAGCTTTGAAATAAGCTACAACTTCTATGACTATAAACAAAATTAGTATTTTTTTTTTTAAATTTTTTAGGTTAAAAAGTACTTCGAAGAAAACAATATTGATGCGCTAAGCTTGCCTCCCTACAGCCCAAACCTCAATCCAATTGAGAATATCCGGTCAATAATCTAAACTGGTATCGGATATCCAATGGAACAAAAGCAAAAAACAATGCACGGGCGAAGGCCTTTGACACCGTTTGGTTAGAGGGTCTCTTTTTCAAGTTGAGCAGGCTCTTCTGTACATGCTTTGCAACATGCTCACCAGTAGCTAGTTCATTGTGAAAAATGGCAATGTAACCTCTTCTGGTATGTTCCAAATTAAAAATGGTCTACAACAGAGTGCAGTTAACTCGGCGATCCTATTCAGTATTTACACTAGTGATCTGGTAGGATCTCTCCCCCATGCTATTGCGTACGCAGACGACTTGATCGCGTACAGATCAGGACCTAAAATCGAGATCATTGCAATTCTCTTGCAGCGTGACTTCGATTTGATCCAGCGATATTGCGACGACTGGAAGTTGAAGATCAACTTTCAGAAGTCGGAAACTATTCTGTTTAGGACGTCGTTGTCTGGGGCCTCATCGGACACCAGAAAGAATTGGCGAAAGTTCTCGATCGTTGGAGAGCACGGGCTACCATTGGCGCGTCAAAGTGTAGTCAGGTATCTGGGACTTTGGCTGGACCAGTATCTGTATTTTAACAAACATATAGATGCTGCTCTAGCCAGAGCCAAAGTTGCTTTTGCCCTTGCAAAGAGACTGTTTTATAGCAGCCAACTCGATACTGCCCTCATCCGGCCAATGCTCGCTTTTGGTTGTCCCATGTGGTTCAACGTGGTAGCAAGCTTAATGGAAAATATTCGAGTTTTTGAGAGGGCATGTCTTAGGGCGTGTCTTCGCCTATATAGAACACCCGAGTCTCAGTACATAAAATTCTACCCCAATGAGGTTCTATACAACACGGCGAACCTGATCAGAGTGGAGCGATGACTTCGAAAAATAACCTGATCTCTAGGGCATACTACCCCAATCAGAGATACCACGCAAGCGTGCGCCTTAACGGTTTTGTCCCCCCAGAGGCATTTCTTTATTTTGACAAAGAAGGTCTGATCCAGGATAAATTAGCGGTGCCGCTAATCTTCCACATTACCCGAACAGCTGCGGATAGGCGACTCAACTACGAGCAAGACGTCGTCCACAGCAATGCAGAGCGTCTTCGGTTCAGTAGAGCGGTATCAGATCGCGACCGTAGGGACGTTGCACCACCCAGGGAGGGAGCTCCTTCGACGATTCCCTTCGATCCAGGGTAGCCCTTAATAGGGTAAAGTGGGCCTTCGTAGCTTTGGCCAGCTTACGTAGGTTAAGATAGGTGTAGGTAGATGTTAGGCTTATAGGTGTTAAGATGAATAAAAATTTTATAAAACAAAAAAAAAAAAACAGAGCACAGTACTGGCTTACAAAAAAAAATTGATTAAGTTAGGTTAAGATTTATTTTATTTTAAGGTAGATTAGCACTAAGTTTACATGGCTGTCGCACGTGCAGTGACAGATATTCCTCAAAATAAAAAAATGATGGGCCACCAATTGTCCTACTGAAATATGTTTCACAACTAATTCTGACTCAACGTGACAGTGATACAGGGATTCAGTGCTACTTCTGCCCAATGGTCTATAACTGCCTTCACGTTGTGACGTAGGAATAGATTAATTAATTAAGGTAAATACTACTTAAGATCGCCAGGTTCAATTATCTATAATAAGAAAAGTGTACGTGTGTTCATTTCCACCCAAATGTCCTTCTCAACTACCACCCACCGCTTTGAGTGAAAAACATAATGTGACATCAGGCAAATTGCGCACATATTCGTCGCTATTTCTGGACTCGACATGACCCTGCCTCGCACCAGAAGCAATCTGCCAGCTCGTAACATATTGAGTCTGATTAGTTTGAATAATTTATTAATGTCGCCTTAGATAACAGAACATTTACTGAGGATGTATCTATGTACCCACTCGTAGCTACACCTTGAAGGTCCTTTATTTATTAATTTGTATGTGTTTCGAGGATTTCTTTGATTCTCTGCAAATCCTTCCATTTTTCATCTGAGACAGACGTTGCGAATCCAAGATAAGACCCATAATCTTGCGGAACTATTGTTCTGTATTTTCTTTTTTCGTTTTCCTGTCTTTCAATCCCGCAGAGCGGAAAAGTTACATTAACCAGCATCATGAAGACCCTTTCCACCCAGCACAGAGAACTGCAGCAAAGGACTCGTAGAAAACCGCGAGCAATGTTCATGAAATAAAATCCGCTAAATTAGTTTCGCAATTCTTTTTCGCCTTTAACCTTCCTTTTGTTCCAACTTTGTGTGTGTTAGTGTTTTTGGAATGAAATATTCTTTTATTAATGTTATCCAATTGAAAATAGCTACTAGCTCGTCATTCGAGTGTAACGGCGGCAGGCGTAATGACACGCTATCATCGCGAGGAGCGCGCATCCTTATTCGTTGTGTGCGTCAACAGGAAGTCAACTTTCCTCGTTAAACTTCAACGAAATGAAAGGGGAGTTTTTCTTTCCCTTTTTCCACTTCAATGACGATGGAAAGGAGAAAAAACGGAAATTGGTTTTGAAACTTAACACTATCACCCAGAGGTGGATATTCACAAGTCGCTACTTGTTCCTGTTTCTATTTACAACAAACGTGACTATCGAGATGAAGTTAATTTCGGAAAGCTCAGTTGCATTCTTGAAGTTCATAGTGCAATGTTGCTTTTGTATGTCTGATGCAGACAGATTAGAATTAGAGGTTTATGTTTACGATATGAGTCACGTAAACGATATGAGTCACGTAAACGTCCCTGCAGCTATTTTGACATAAACGAGAAATCAAGGTTTTCCTTTTCTACGCGCTTACCCTTAGCACATCTATTAAAACCGCCATTCAACTCTGAAGCAATTAAGTATAAGTCCCAAATGTACGACTACGAGTATAATTATAATGACCATTGCAGGGAGTATCTACATACGATTACATATGTTTGTACTAAGCCTGCAAAAGTTTGTTAGGACGTACAAAACAATTCACAACCACTTCGTTTTAAGCTCTTAGGCAACTGAGCTTGTTGATGTCTCTAATTATAATCCCTACACAAACTAATAAACAGGAAAGTACAATCCATTAACGCCAGACAGCAGACGGTTTTACTCGTATCACTCGAAAGGGGGAGAGTTCAAGTAATTTGAGAAGAACGAGAAATGGCCGGAATGTCATCCATAGATACCAATCATTATGGGGCGAACGAAAGGGCAGCACTTTATATGAAGTAAACCATGTATTGGAATCCGTCTGCTTTCGTTGGCAAATATTTTGTTGACTTAATTTGACTCTTTTCACTTTCAAATTTCAGTTGAAACTTAAGCAACTGATGGCGGCTTACTTGTTCAATTGAGATGTTTACTCTGTGAGGACATAAGCCAAATATCACTTGGCAGAGACTTAAATTTTGGAAAAGACACAGAACTAACGGGCAAAATGTTGCCAACGTATATTACCTTCAAAGTGGAGCTGGGACGGACTTCTGAAGCTCATACGAAATGAATGGACAAAATGTTAGTGGCGTCCGAGAATCGAGGAAGACCAAGAATGGGATGAAAATATTACAAAAAAAGTTGCAGAACGTATGTGGATATGAGAAACTAGAATTTTCTCAGAAATTAAGTGAAAACTACAGGGTGGCCCAAAAATAGTAAAAGTCAAAGTCTGCAAGATACTGGGGACAATTGGCGTAAACCTTTGTAATAATATTCAAAAATATAGCTTCGGTCCAAATCTATCACAAGTGATCACATCAGAAATCGTTCCCAAGGTACCAAGCAGAAATATGCATATTAGGATAAATTGGTGACTGAGATCTTTTGCACAAACAATAGTCGGTATGTTTGATCATGTCTTCATTTAGTGATCACCGGTGATAAATCTGTGTTTAAAACAGTAATTTTACTACTTTCTTGTACGTGTATCACTCGTGATACATGATATTCAGTGTAAAGTAAGAGCTCAGAGTAGACTTATGAACACTTCACTTCACGTCATTTTTAAGCCTGATTTGTATGCCGTTTCCTAGGTGAATTAAATTATTAACTCTTTTCACTTTTGTAGTCGAATCGATATTTTGGAGGTGGAGTGTGTGCTATGGGGAATGATTTCTGATGTGATCACCGGTGATACACTGGGAGCCAACGTGTTAAAATCCACCCTGTATTGGCATACTCGTAGTATGATAAAGTTCTGTCAAAGTGTGTACTTAAAAGGACTAAGTGATAGGTCCTATTATTTGTTTCAAACAATTTATCACGTGAACAAGTGTTGATATTTGGTTGTCAGTGTTACACATCGAGAATCGAATTCATCGTGAAATTGTGAAAAAATGTATCATTTAAAACACCACAGATCGTTGACCCGAACTCTGAAATAAAAAAAAGAAAAAATATTTTTACTGAAAGGTCTGTTTCCGTCCCTGTCCAAAACGAGAATCTGTCAAATCCTGTTCCCGTACGAAGATTTTTCGTAGTTTTTCACAGAATGCTACGAATTTTAGCCCAACGATTTTTTTTTGGGAGCTTTATGAAAACTGTAAAATCTGTCCAATGTCATACATTTTAAAAATTTTCTTGTTCAATGCATTTTTGTACTTTTGCATACTTTAACCTCTTTCCGAGAGATTTTTACACCTACTCCTTATTATTTGCGAATCATCTTCTGCAAGTCATCTTCTGCAGAAGGTTAAAATGACTCTACAATCTTTTCTGTATTCATTCTTCCTTTAGTTATGAATATGAATATCTGATTAGTTTTGCTTTTATAAATCTATTTGGAAGAGTCTGGTTGGTTGGTTGATTTGTGAGGAGAGATCTCTCCGCTTCACGTAGTCCGCGAGTCGGGTCCATTGTGGAACTGTGCAGAGAAAGAAGGGGTTAAAGAATTGTGTGAGTGAAGCATTTGTAAGGGCGAATGGAAAAGCTAAAAGGAATATGTGGATTCAAGAAAAAGGGTCTGTATATCGTATGAACTCCATTGCTTTCAAGAAATCAATAGATCTAAGCGAAGTCAGCGCAGGTAACTAGAAAGTTGTATATTTTTAAAAGTTTTGTCGATGTTTATGATTCACAGTATTTTTTTCCTGATGAGCCATACCACTATCCTACTGCCAGTGTAACAGTGGGTTGTGATTGTGACACTAACACTGAAATTATATTTTCTTGAAAACACATTTACTTCACTAAGACACAATTTAAAGTAACATAAAAGTATCTCGTAATAAATACACCAATCAATACGAATCGAATAGTTCGTTCTGTTTACCATAAATGTTCAATACGTACCGACAAACAATTTTTCCAGAAGAAAAACATTTTCTACTTTCTTCTCGACATGATTACCATTTTCAACGAACCAATGTTTGAGTATAATTTTAGAATTTCCACTCACGCAATGTCAATAAATAATGTGCAGCACGCAGAACTACGTTTTCCGTATGAATATTGCGACTCCGCCCTTGTCTGGGAATTGAGAGAAAAAATAAAATATAAATTTTGAAGCTACAAGCAACACAATTGCAGCAATTTTCAATATGGGTTTAGCCACCCCATCACCCTTTTCCAAGAATCTTGTTTTCATAAAAATTTAAATGTACATACTCGCAAAAGCATCCTACATTCTAAGGTGTATACAACCGTTGTGCAGGGTTTACCTTCGTGCATTACAAACAATAGAGCCCTGAAGGTACTCGTAGCTAGGATGAATAAACTATTATAAACTACCAGTACGGAGAAATTCGGAATCAGTTAACTGAGCTCTGTCAAACATGAAAGCAGATCTCTGTCAATATTGATACAATTTGCGAAATTACATTTCCTCAACATTCCACATTACACTTCAATGAAATATTTAGGTAAATAGTAAACAGCTTAAACGGTATACCTGTCATTAAGGTCATAACCACATCAAATAAAGGTTTAATTAAATGCCTGTCAAAAGTCTGAATTTCAAAGAATTAAAGTCATTTTGACTAAATTAGTTAAACGTCAAATTTTAAGAGAGAGGCCAGAAAAACCTTAAATATAAGCAAACATCCAAATCCATCCCATGATCGAAGAGAGTGGAAGGCTGTCGTGTCTCAGGCAGAGACTCTGCACGGGTCGGGAGGGAAATTCTATTGACAAATTTGTCTCCTCACTCATAATCGCTGCAATAGTCAGGAACGAATTCATCTCATAACTGAAAAGAGTAAGTTCAGTGATCTCAGGTATTTTGTATGCATAGCGATCTACAGTTGTGTGTAAAAACATTAAAGACAGTTTTGAATTTTAGTATCAGGTTTACAAGTATGACTTCGCCGTTCTTTTACGGTTTAAAAATTCAACCAGTGCAAAAAGAATTTTAAGTAAACTTTATTTAATAATTTTCATTATTGTTTAGTTATAACACGACGTCACCGTCGTCACGTTAGTGGAGTACTGTTCCGAAAGGCCATGTGCCATCGACGACGGCGCGATATCGGAAGAGTAAGGCGGGTGGGGTAGCACCTCCCATTTCAGCTCTTCTATGGTGTCCTTGACTGGCTTTGCAACTTGGGGTCGGGCATTGCCGTTCAACAATATCACTTTGCCATGTCTTTTGGCCCATTCCGGTCGCTTCGCTTGCAGTTATTGGTTCAATTTCGTTAATTATTGTTGATAAAGGATGGCAATAACCATTACACCAGGTTTCAAAAGCTGCCACCATATCTTTATAGAAAAAATATACTAATAGGTACATACTGTCTAAAACAAATTTTCATATAAACAACACTAAATTTGTAAAAGTTAATTTTTATTTGCACTAGAATAAAATAACCAACCTAATACAAAACCTTCATTTGAAAAAAAAAAAAATAAGAACAAAAGTGAACGATTTCATTCCCACCGAACTTCTGCCATTCAGTAACGACGAATGAGGAACTACTTACGAATGTGCTCCCAAACATCGTCCAGAATTATGTGAACCACGATTGGTTGAGTGCACGTACGATTCTGGCAATGACAAATAAGAATGTCGATAATTTGAATTTCTTAATTCAAAATGCAATTGCTGATCAATTACATTCGTTCAAATTAGTTGATTGTGTGACTAATCCAGACGAAGCAACCAATTATCCAACGGAGTTTCTGAATTCATTGAATTTGCCAGGATCACCACCACATAATTTACGGCTGAAGGTTGAATCTGTATAATCATCACACTCCGGAACCTCGATCAATCGAAATTATGCATTGGAACAAGATTGGTCGTGAAGCAACTCAAGAATAACGTCATTCAAGCACCGCACAGTGTGGTATTGAGCCCCAAAACCTGGCCATTAATGGATTTTTAAAAAAAAGGCAAATGCAAGGGCGAGGAAGTGCTCACTCCGAGAATTCCACAGATTCCAACCGATCGCGAATGTTCGATCAAAAAAAATAATTTCCGGTGGAATCGTGAATTTTCGAAATTATTTCAATCAAAAAACCTATTTTGGGCGGGACGAAGTCTTACCTAAAATTTCTAACTCGTTTTCAGTTATTCTATGCCCGGTCCATATTAAAATTTCTACTTCGTATTGATAGTCCTTTCAATTATGATTTTTCTCTTTACATCTCGTTTCAATTTCACCGAAGGGCACGTCCAAATCACATCCATAATCCTTCACCTTACAACACTTTATCGCGTTATCCAATCTCCTCCAATCGTTTTACATTCATGGGCTTCCACCGCAGGAAAAACTCAGCAACACAAAATTCCATCCATGATCCATTAGCCGTGAAAAAAAAAAATCCTCTGCAAAATCTGACTCAACACAAAAAAAGTTATGTCCTGTTGACGTAACCAACAGTAGAACAGGCAACTTTCATCATCGTTAGCTTGAAAGTACCTACATACACGTAACATATGTATGTGGGTGGAGGATATTTTTTTAAAAAATACTTGCAGTTCACACTTTACCATTTTGCCGTAAACATTAATCTGCGGTTTCGGCAAGGACAGCCGTAGTGTTAAATTAATTTCATTATTTATGCCCGGATTTAATACGTGTCCCATAATTAATTGACTTTGCTTTCCGATAGTAATATTTTAATGGATGCCGATGTAGTAAATGTGCTTGCGCGTAATCCCAATTAAATTCATCTACCCGTGGAAAAACACCAAATATTTTAGAAGTTTCGTTACCAGAACCAGGACATGACACTAATTGGTGAAATATTAGCCGCGTAGTAAAAACATGAGCATCCCCATTAATGGAAGGAGCCATTCATATCCAAACACAGATTGTGTGTTGGGAGGCACTCCATCATTGTCCAGGTCGGGATGTGCATTTGGAAAACATCCTGCATATGCATTCGTTTAAGACTTGTGTCATTTTTGGATAAAGATACAATATCTTCTTGTGCTTCGGTTTTGTGCAAGTGGCTCTTATGCTTTTACATATCCATTTGCATTATTCCAGTTGAATGCAGAACATGTATAAACATTTTGTTGCTTGTTTAGTGGAATTGGTCAAAGCCAGAGGATAAAGAAGAGGACTGCAATTTTTTATGCTGAATTGAAAGACACATACATACATACATACATACATACATATCCAAGTCGATGGTGATTTTCATGTGGCTGAAAAAGACAAGGATAACATGTACCTACCGAGATATGTATGTTTTCGAGTCCAGGTAATATTCGATGTCAATAGCACGTCGGAGAAATAGATCATCTCTTAATGAATTTCAAAACATTTTAACTAATATTATATGGATATTTCCATTTAAATATTTATGTAGATCTGAGAGCTATATATGTACAGTACATATACTCTAATGCTTTCAGTTATTTGCAGTTACTTGTACCTCCGTTTAGAAATTCCAATGAAGTTTGCATTTCAATATAAAAATTTCCGCAATCCTGCACAGTTAGACATCGTGCGATGCATCGAAGAGAAAAGAAATATAAACATAATGTATATGCATATGTATGTATGAAAATTCAATGAAAAGTAAAGTGTGGGACACTGAAATATTTATAAAAGTTTTCTTTTGACAGCCTAAATATCAAAGACTTTGTCTGTTGTCAAAATAAATCGCAAATAATATCACGCAGTTCAAGATGTGAGAAACAGGAATATGCTGATTAGTTTGAATTTTTTTTCTGTTTACATACATACATTTTATGCTCCCGGCGATGACAAAGTGCTTATCTAATCTCTGGGTCAACACAAATCCAACAACACCTCATTTGTTGAAATTGGTTCCATAGTTTAGGCTGTACGAGGTGACATCCTTACATTATAAACAAACAAACAAACAAAAAAACACAGCTTCTGAAAATCATCATATGCGTCTGTACTCAGACGGATTGTATACTTTTTTTTAAATCGGGAGCGATTTTTGACTTTATGCATTCAGTCGGAAAAATTAAGGTGATAAGAATCCTGTTTATGATGTATGTGATAGGCGGCAGTATAACAGGGTGGGACAGTTTTATAAATTTGGGACCCATCCATTCTGATAGCATTTGATTTCACCGATAGGATTGCTTCCTGTGAGGACCATAGTGTCATAGTAAGTGCATGATACTGGGTTCAATCCAAAATTTTTTCACGGTGTCACCTCTTTCGAATATCTGACAAGCATTCAAAGAGTAGGTATCATTTGTCACGAGGAGCTCCTCAACTCGCCGTTCGAAGTGGGCACAAAACTGTTGGTCCCCTCCATTCGTGGAAAATATAACACGCACACACAAATGGTTGCGAGAAGCAGGCCCTGGTTCACCTCGAACTGTAGCGCCACCTGTGGAAAGAAAGAAGGATTACTTCCACAACATCAGTATCTGTTAGAATTTGTAGGTTAAGTGTTCTCGAAGAAGATGTACTTCTGCAAAGAAATCTTGAGGAAAGATATGTGAAGGCGGGGACAAGGTAAAGATGGAGTTCAAGATATCGCAATCAACATTAATTGGTACAAATGAAGGCGGAGGCATGGATACGGTTGACGTAAAAGTATCTCTTGGCGGTTTTTATTGACATTATTTTGACGATGTGCGTTTTTTTTTTGGTGAATTTTTATAATACCGCAACTGTGTATTTAAATTTAATTGAAATTTTTCAGTCTTCATTTTAAAACTAGAACCGAATCAAAAGGCATTCGAACTCGAGCTCGAAATCATCAATTTTGATTGAAATTTATTTTTGTCTCAGTAATCTTTGTATAATCGAAACATCACTTTAAATTTGTGCAAAAATGTTCTCCGCGACTGCAGCCAGTAATTTTGTTTGGTTTATTTTCGGATACCTATATTGATCTATTTTCTCCACAAATAGCTTTGCAATCTAAGTTCGAGTATTTGAAAAATTGGAAAATGGGTAAAGACTGTCAGATGCATTTTCGAAAATTAATTTCATTCAATTAATTTGTTCGATAATGAGTAGAGTATATCAAGACGTTATTTTCCGCAATGAACGTTTACTGGATAATAAATACCCTTCAAGCAGTATCTGTGATATTTTGTTTTAATTAGATTGCCAAATGACAGCCGCTGAGCGTGCTTGTTTTTGACATAATTCAGTTTGAAAATGCCTTTTCAACTTTTTTACTTCAAATATTGATTCGATGTCCTAATTAAAGTTTTGGGTTTGGGTTAGTTAGTATATTCGACTATACTATACAATATCAGGGCGAAATCAAGAGGTTGTATATTATAGACTGGTGGAATTTGTACTTAGGGAACTTAAAAAGACGATTACCTCGGGATTCATAATTCAGAGTGGGTTTATTCAATAAAGGTTAAGAAGAAAAGAGAAAGAAATATGATAATGAGAGGAACATTGTATTCTTAGCCGATGTCCTTATCCGATTTAAGGTCATACCGAGGTTATTAACTGATTCAACATACTCGATCCGAATATATACGGATACACCTATTACGGCGGTCGTACAGCTGTGTTTCTATTGAAAACTAAATTGCATTGGAGACAAGATATTATATTGGGCGAGATACTGTCCAATTTGTTTTTGTAATATCTTTTTAAATACAGTAAAACCTCCTAATTGGGGCATTCCAGGGGACCAGGAAAATGCGAACCAAATTGAAGGTGTCCCGATTTAAGAGGACATCCAAATTGGGCCAAAATAAATTTTGTCCAAATTATGGTCGTTGAATTGCATAAAAAGGTACATACGTACATACATATGTACCTATTTTTTTTTTACAAACTCATTTTCTATATTCCGGGGAATACCCTATTTTTATGCATCATGGCATGCGTACATATACAGACACAATCAGCTCTGATACTTGTAATTTATCCCTCTTTTTACTTTTTGTCCCAATTTGAAGGTTTTTTTTCCAGCAATTCGCAAGCAATTCATTGCCCATGACCAGGGAACGGATTTTGTTGACATTGCCTTTTTTGCCTTTTTTTACTTATATTGCCTTTTATATTCATATTGCCTTTTTTTGCCTTTTGGTACTATTTGTCATAGTAGCTATGCACTTTTATTATGCACGATTTATCCTTTGACACAGGAAAAAAATGCCAGTGTCCACACGTATTAGAGCAGGTTTTTCTCTTGTATGGACATGCGCATAACTGCACGCGTTGTTTACACTAGCGCGCATAAAAAAAATCCATACTCACCAATACAACCCTAAATACATTTGTATCAACTCAATATACATGCGCTTCATTCTTGCGCCTTAAGTGCAATATCAGGCATTCGCCGCAGTTCCATCTCACAGAAACCGTTAGACATCTGGGAAGTATTTTTTTTCGTAATGAATGAATGAATTTTTAATTGTTTTTGTGTTGAGTAAGTAACGTTCCATCAATTAAAAAACCGCCTTAAAAATATGAAATCGGTAACGTATGAGTACATAAATCTGATTAATAAACTTTGGGCATTTCACTTAACTGAATCTCTCCAGTCGGAATTTTCATCAAGTGTCAGGCGTTAATTAATGTGCCCTCATCTAACAGAAGGGACATGAAAAGCCATTGCACTGGGATAGTCCCCTAAAGGGGATTAGCTCTAGATGCAGTGTAAAGACTCAGAAGATTAACATTTAAGGAGTTTGAAAGTGATTTGGTGTCAAGTGCAGTAAAAAATCGATCAAATCTCTGAGCGGATGTCCTTGTGGAAGGACATAACTTTCGTCTCGATGATGACACTGATTTCTACATGATATCAGCTTAAACAAGAGGAAAGTTAGCTCTAATGCTTACAAAGCAAATTACGGTAATCTTGGGGACACCCAATGTAAATAACGAAGGACGAAGTTTCTAGCTGACAGTTTGTGTGATTTTTCTGTTCATTTTCCCATCAATATACTTGAAAAAGTGAGTTAGCTGTGTGCATTCGAATAGATTTGAAATCCACTTGTCAATAGTCTGCAAGGGAAACAAATTTAAAACCAGGAATTGAAAGGTAAATGCTCGTAAACTCTCTTTTTATCAGAAATTTGCCGTCTGATTCATTCAATTCGTTATGTTTTGCTGCAGACGCAATGGAGCCTGTTCGAAAGGATGTCGTTGCAATAGAAACCGTTTTCAAGTGGCGCCTTTGAATGTCCATTTGAGAGTTCATTTATCTTGTTTCTATTCGGCTGATGTTAGATAAATAAAATGGTTTTGCGGTACTCAATGGAGCAGTGTACTTGCGGACGTATGCTTTTCTGAAGAATGACTTTTAAAATAACATTTGATGTTTCGATGAAATTTAATATAATTGACTTGCAGCTGAACTTGTGACAGTTGAATCAATGGATGTGCATGTCCCATGTCCTGTCAGTCTTACTGCGTCCGTCTGTCTTAGTACTTATGAAATGGAAGTCAACATCTTGTTGCCTACTGCTTAGAGATACTAGAACCAAAAAAAAAACCAAGAAACCGACTGGCATATGTTTGAATGTTTGAATGTACTGTACACTTCCACAAGAACTCAACCAACATATTATTATCACCAGAGCAACTCCGCAGCGAGGTGTTATCTCCTCCACTGCTACAGGTTCTGGTTATAAATGACATCCTCTCCGAGCTACACCCCAAGGGTATTAACGTCACTGGGTATGCAAATGACGTGGTCATCATAGTTAAAGGCAAACTCCTTAATACACTAAGCGAATTAACGGAGTAGCTTGATGGATGGAATCTCAGCATCGTCTGTCCGGTCCACAAGAAATGAGACTCCCCCAACTACTCCAATTACAGAGCCATCAGTCTGCTCAACATCGCCTACAAGATCCTACCTGCCATATTGTGTGAACGCCTGAAGCCATTCATATACAATCTGATAGGGCCCTATCAGTGCGGTTTCAAGTCAGAAACGTCCGCCATAGACCAAATTTTCACTCTTAGGCAGATCCTGGAAAAAACCCAAGAAGACCAAATCGATACCCACCATCATCGATTTCAAAGCCGCCTATGGCAGCATATGGAGGGATGAGATGTATAGAGCCATGTCTAGTTTCGACATCCCTGCAAGACTCATTCGTCTGTGCAGGATAACAATGGAGAGAGCTCGCTGCTCCATCAATAATAATCGCACCGAGACCTTCGATGTCAAAAAAGTATTCAGACAAGGTGACACGCTGTCATGCCACAAGCCAACACACAAGGAACGATCTTTCAAAAGTCCGTTCAACTACTTGCATACGCCGACGATATTGACATCATTGGTAGAACACAGCGAGCTGTTACCGGTGCGTTCGCGAGTATAGAAATGGAAGCGATCGAAATGGGTTAAGCGATAAAGGAGGGTAAAACAAAGTATATGCTGTCAACGAAAAGGAACACTCAACATCGACGAATTGGACAGAACGTCACAAAAGGCAGTTACAACTTAGAGGTAGTAAACGACTTTGTCTACCTCGGCTCTGCTATAACATCATGAAATGACATCTCGTCGGAAATCTTATTCCAATCGCTATTTTTGAAAAAAAAATAATAACAAAAGTGGACATTTATCCTACTGGTCTTAATTTTTTACACAGGACTGTAGTATATAGGTGACCCAATAAATATTGGTAATTTGACAAAAAATAAGTTTTCTTTCGGGTCACCCTGTTTATAAATACAAATCCAATGTTTTCCTTCATCGGACATTAATAAGCAATAGCAACGGTACTAATACAAACTTCGATACGGTCATCGTCCACTGTACATCTCATAATGATAGGTAGTCCTCCTCTATCCACATATAAAGCTGCAATGCAGTAGAATGTTGATTACTGTTCAAACTCACATGCAGACAATTTTATGTCCTTTATTAAACTGCAAGAGTACTCGTATATGACACAAAATATAACATCTGACACATTATTCTATTTTCTATGGAGCTGTGGATGCTATATTAAAAAAGGAAGAAATAAACAAAAAATTTAAGGTACACGCATCATCGTCTACCAATAACAATTCTTTATTTATAGTAAAATATCATGTTTGTACAATATTAAATAACATTTGTTTATTTATTTTGGTACATAAAATTCTAATATGTTTCCTTAACATTTCAGCTCAATAAAATTATTATCTACGAGTATTTACAAGTTTAATGGGAAATTAAAATTAAATTAAATTTTCATAAAAAATATTCTACATATTTATTTCTATTACTCTACAAGTGCGTATATCTCAGAAGTATTTTTAAAGTGCTATATACTAATTGTTTATTTTTTTTTATATTTTTAATATTTAATTTAATTGTTTCGCTTGTGCCGCCATTTTTTAAATTCGAAGCATTATGGTCAATATGTGGAGTCCATCAGTTCTTAAATAAATAATAAAAAAAAATATGATAAGTGAGTTGTTTGCATTCTAAGAGTCGACATCAATGGATTTGAAATAATATAGACATTTAGACTGAAATCAGGTAAACCATAAATCAATTCCGAAATTGCCATAATCTGGTTTCAGATACCATCATCTCAGTGGATGACAGTTGCGCCAGCTTCCAGGCTGGAGTGAGGTCATATTCAAATTTATTCAACAAAACAAAAACGTTGATTGATTGAAGGAAGTTGTAGATGAACAATACTGATTGCGATTTCAATAAATCATAAGCAAACGTCTGATTGTAGATGATTATATTGACAAATAGCGGTATCATTCAAATTTTTTTTACATGGATGCGCAAAACATGAACGAGTTTTTATGTCGTGTTGATTGGTAAGGATTCTCGTACAGCACTTTCAGATTGAATCAAGATTTCGAAGTGGATTTTGGAGGAAAAGTTCAAAAAGTTTTCCCACCAACGTATAAATTGAGAAAAGTTTCAAAGGAGGGAAGTCATGCTTACGTCCGACATTTTATTGCTTGGATAAAGTTACGCAAAGTTGATTTTTATTTCTGTCACATTTCGAATGGAAAATCTTTGAATATGAGCATTTAGTCGATGTGTGTACATACAAGCATGTGTGTAAATGTTTAAGAAATATGCCTTTTCTGAAAAAGTGAATTTAACTTAACTTTCTCTTGAATGATTGACAGATTGTTATGGAATTTTTCGTACTAGATTTGTGAATAATCTGCTATTATGCAATTTGCTAATGTGACGCGTCATAAAGCAATAATTACGCAACCAACAAAGTGACATACATATTTAGGAGCTTAGTCCACCAAAACCTCCTGAACCTCCACATTTTGAAATCAAAACAGCTGCTTAAATGGGCTCTTTACAATAACATTGAACGTCGCCACCAGCGGCTAAGTCCAGAAGACAGACCCGCACAATATGGTGGGATGCTGAGGGAATAACTTATTTTGAACCAGACCATCACCGCAGAAGTCTACTGTCAATAGCTGTTCAAATAAAATTTGATACTAGAGCAGAAATAGTCAGGTCTGGTTAATCGTACGGGTGTGCTAATCCATCAGGATAACGCTCGCCGTCATACAGCTAAGACCACTTGCAGTTAGTTAGAGGAGTTCCATTTGGAAAAATGCTTCATTCGCGTTATTCTTCAGATCTAGCACCTTCAGATTTTTACTTCTTTCGAAGTCTGTAAAACTTCCTTGATGCAAAAATGTTTAAATCTCCGGATAATATCTAAGAGTCTCTTTTGATAAGGCATTTATACTGATATCAGCTACCGTATGATACGTATGTATGTGGGTAGGAAAAAGATTCTAAATAATGGAGCTATAACAATATCTGGTAACCAATATTAAGGACCAACCAAATTGCTTTTAACAAAAAATCAGTAGATCCCATTACGTAAGCATTAAAATTATATCGTTGACGTAAACGTATAGAAAACACGACTGGCAGGTGTAGCTAGAAAATAAATTCTTTAATTATCTGCATAAATACAAATAATGAAAAAATATTTAAAGAGATTTTCCCAAAGAAAGAGCTAAATATTCTCTCATTTTCATTCATTCATTTAATTTTTCTTTTTTTTTTTCAAAATTAAAACTGAGCATCGTAGAATCAACTTCAAATAATGTTATGCCTCTTATCTATAAAAATAGTTAATTTATAACATAACAATAATACAAATGTTAACCGATAAAAGTGAAAACAAAAAACCGCAGATTAATGCCTGCTTCCCATGGTCGCAGAATTGGTGGAGGTTCAATAATGGTATTCTTGGGAGTACACACGGAGCTCCCTGTGGTACAAAATGGGTCCTTAGCATGAGAGCGGTATATTTTAGAAAAAATAGTGGTGCCATTGGCATAAGTATTACTGACGCAAGGAAAGGCTCATCTCCACATTGTAAATAGAGTTGCGGAGTCTTCGAGATGCTCAACTGAATACCTTGCCTAGACTGTCCATTTTGGCCCACTAACCTGAATCCCATTTGACAGTTAAAACAAAGAAATGCAGACCCATTTCAGAGCTGAAAACTGCTTCGCTCGACAAACGGAATACCCCAGGATAACATCGATAACTTTATAAAAATTTAGCTGAGAAGACTTCTTTCGGTAATTAGAGCAGGATGTGGGAGTACCAAGCACTAACTTATCCTGAATTGCATTAACTTTAGAGGTACACTCGAAATTTGAATAATCAATGAAAACTACTATTTTAGGAAAAATCCGTTTTCAGCTTTTTGTGCTTTTTTTCATAGAAAACTAAGTAGCAGAGCTTTGTTTCTTCAAATGATGTAAGAGCTAACAAGTTAACAATATTCAAATTTTTAACTTTTTCTTCGTTCCTCTAATTTTCTCCAGCAGTATACGTCTATATAAATTCCTGTTCGGAGTACTGAACAGCTTACAAAAGCGGAACCTAAATACAGTAAAATTCGCTGAATGCGTTCAAGCTTTTTCCACCTTTTTTCTCCACTCTCTTTATTTTGACTAGAATTCTTATGAATTCTTAAAACCACAAAAGGCGGTTTCGGTGGGACAGATAGCTCTGATGTCTTAACTTAGAATATTGAAGAAGTCTCTTGATTATGCTTCTTTTGACGATGGCCTTATTATGACCGGCATTGTAATTAGTGAAGCCCTGTCACTGTCAACGGTTGAATCAGAAGACGAAAGTGATGAAGAAGAACCAGCACCGATACCCTAAGTATCGGTCCGTCAAACTTCTGAGAAATTTGAGCATTTCAAATGGAGAATAAAATCTATATTACATTGTTTGTGAATCATCGAAGAATCAAATTTGTTATTCATCAAAATTATTAAAAGTAAATACATATGCACACATATGTAAGATTCTTGATAAAATGTAATTCAAAATCGAAACGTTTACATTTTTTTGAACTTATTCCTACTTTTCCGTTTTTCCCGTATAATACGCTTTTCCGTCTACGACACATTTTTCTGTCGGTCCCTTGAAAAACGTCTTAATCGGATTCTACTGTATATAGATGTGTACCAAAATTTGATAACTAAGCTCAGAAGAATAGAATGTAATCCATAAATATGAGAACGAAAAGTGTAAATATTAGGCGTGTTTTTTTGTAACATATATAGACTTCGAAAAAGCTTTCAGAGTATAAATAAGACTCGATAATTATCCAGGCTAAGATTTTGTTGTATTTAACATGGATAAACATGCTGCTGCAACATGTTTAGCCTATACAGGATACAAAGAAAACACGCCTATTATATCCTTTATGTACATATTTCAAAGCTTGCATTAAACATTAAAGGATACTTCAAACCTCGGCAAAAGTTGCGAACTTTAAAATGGCAAATGCCATTTGGTACAAATGACTTATGTCACATTTACTTACTTTTATGTTTTTCCTGGCAAATACTAAGACTAAGGCCAAAAAATATGAAATTGAATAGTTGTGTCCACGCAGTTACTGAGCGACAAGCTACGTTTCTGAGTCACTCAGCTTTCAATTCTGTTCTATTATTTTAGTATAGTTCTGAGCGGCAGGAATTTATTTCTCTCGTTGGTACAAACCTTTTCTCCAACAACAGCAGATCAAATAATTGCATTGACATTACGAAGGTATTGCCTGAATCGGTCTTCATGCTATCGGAGATTATTATACAAATGGTGAAATTCGCTATAACCTGGGGCCTATAACACAGAACAACAAGTACTTATTAAACAAGTGAAATTCAACATCTGTAGAGAATTTCTGTAACACGTAGCAACAAGTCTGCGGGCACTCCAACAATTGTTATGGAATCTTTTAACAAGTGGGAAATTTGATAAATCCACTACATATTTCCATAACTGGAAACAACAAGTATTGAAAAAAAATAGACTGTGACTTGTTGAAAAGTTGAAAAATTTGAACCGACGCACGGTGACTGACTTATTAGAAGTTTACAAGTTTGAATTAAACATTTTTAATAGACCAACGATTACCAAGTGACAATACCGAGAGTAATTTAAAATTTATTTAGTTAATAATAATTCGATTTTCAAAATGTTTTACTTGATTCTGAATCGCACGAGGACAGTGTAATAAAGTGGACAGTGTAAACAAATGTTTAAAGAAAGAAGAATTTCGAAACCGAGTCTGATCGTTTTCCAATAGAAGTTGTTGATTGTTATCTTACTGAGTCTTTCTTACAAATAACGTTTGCCAGCTAATAAAAGCAAAGCAATTTAATCGTAGAATCAGCTGAGACTTCTGGCGAGTTCGTCAGTCTTTTCGTTACCACACAGACCTTTGGAGATCAAGTGGAACAACGCATGAAATAAATATTTCCACTACAAATCACGTTTATAATTTTCTTCAAACTTAAACTAAACAATAAAAATTATGTTCGTTACGAGAGAAGTGGAAGAGGAAGCGTCCGAGCCTGGCAAAGGTTAACGGTTAACGTATGAATATAAGTTTTTTAACGATGTGATGATACAAGTAAATATCTAATACAGTATAGGTTAATACTTAATAGTTAATGTTAGTCCTCTGCAGACTTTTGTCGCCAGAAACCCATCAGAGTTGTGCTACATTGTGCTGTACGGCAGAAACTTAGAGCTGTAGTTTAGTCCTGTTCTATGTTTTTTTTTAAAGTACTGTCCTGGTTTGTCGTGCCATGTGCTTTTCATACTATCGAGAGCTTCTTTTTGCTTACTGTAGAGGTTTCGGATTATTAGAATCAAAGTGAAGTAAAATCATGTTATCAAGGCCTTTAATTAAAAGTCCTTAAATACTATCTGGAAATTTTTATTTCCAACAATTGATACGATTTTTGCTGGGTTACAGGAATGATGTTCACTTGTTGAACAAGTATAGTTAAACAAGTACTTGTTGACTGTTGACTTGTTGTTCTGTGTTATAGGCCACTGATCTTTTTCGGTTTATTAAATGGACACCAAACCTTTTTTTTAAATCTAAGATAATTCTGTAAATGTAAAAATGACTTTCTTGTAAAATACTGCGGAGTGCAGCACTTGACAATGACATTTTTGCAACTATTCGCTCAGCAATTGCCGCTCAACAAATGGCCACTTACCGCTTAAGCTCGCCGCTCAACTTTTGGCTGCTTAGTGCGTGGCCTTAGCCTAAGTACGATTTGTTTGATAATTCAAAACAATATACTTAAAAACAGCAAGTACTTCAAAAAGTATTTCCACAATTGATGTTTATTTTAGGCATTAGCTTGAGCACAAATGAAGTTGCTGGCAGGACTTTCGTATATGCGGCAAACTCTTAATATCCACTTCGGTAGGGTAACTTCGAGCATTATGGCACATTTTGTAAATACCAAATTTTCGATTCGCTTATAGAAAATAAAACGATGAGAAAATTTGAGTCTTCCTTGATAGAATGCGATGTCAAGTTGTAAAGCTGTTGCGATTTTTTTTTCAAGTGAAAAAAAATAATAAACAGAAAAATACTCCACTTTTGTCACCTGCATATATTTTTGGATCTTTTTCAATTGCGTTTAGCTCCATAAGTTTAAAACGCACGGGGTTAGTGTACATAGTGAAGTGTACTGAATCATATTGGTTTTCCTTTGGTGGTATTGATTAGTAACAGTAAAAGAAAATGTGGCATTTTTTCAAATTTTGTGCAAATGCGCCTTTTTTGTAATATGGCGCACTTGCCGTAGTGCCATTATGGCGCACTCTGGCCCTTATGGAGTTCGCATGTAAAGCATGTAAAAAAAATTCATACTAAGACACTAGAACAATGACAATAGGAGGCATGTTTTAGGTGCTCCCACATGCCTAGGAGTAGGAAACGAGCAGAAAATTGTGGCTCATGTAAGGAAACTACACGCGTATGGATTCGCTCCTACCAGAAAAAAGCTATTCCATATGGGCTCTGAAAAGGCAGACAAATACAGGCCAGGTCACAATTTAAAAAGTCGTAAGTGGTCCCACGATTCGTGTGCTTCATTCAGAAATACTTGTGATAGCTGTGACAAACCAAACCGCGATTGCAGCATCACGCCATATTGCCTTATACTACGTTTACACCAAACGAAACCCCGAGGTTTCGGCAAATTCATCCAAATCTCCGAGGTTTCGCCATACATTTTCGGGCTTTCGAAATCTCGAGATTTCGGCGAAATCTTCTTGAAATCTTTTTGAGTTCATCCGTCCGCGAGAGGTTGTCAAAGCGAACAAGTCTACAGCGTGAACTTCGGTTTATTTTGGTATTCATTTATAGATGTCAAAATATTAAATGCCAAAATAACTGTGGCCAATTGACAGGGCACAGGTAAGTTTGCAAGAGAATATTTATTTTATATAATTTGTTAATCTTTTCAGGCAATGGGCAACGAAAAAATACAAAAAAAAAGAACATTTTGGTCGCCAACTGAGGAATGTCAACAAGCAATTGTTTGCCTAGAGATGGGCAATTGCGAATAAAAACAATCGAATAATTCGATTGTTCTCCGCTCTGTCTCTGTTATATTTTTCCATATTTTATCCGTTTTTCTTATATTTTTATACTCTGAATGAGTCAAATAAAAGAAAATCGGCGATACGCGGTCAACGTAGCTTGCTGCGGTACAAAATTGTAAACCACCTCAGTGTGTGCACCTATATTTACGGCAATAGTATTTCATACCATTATACCACTGCCGCGTGACGCTCCGATGTGTGAGCTCCTTTAGTTGACAGGAGTCGATTGTAAATGAGTTTATTAAACTTAAATTGAAACTGAACTGGTACCACGATGAATAAATTGAGACACACATTTCTACAATTGACTAATTAGTATACTCGCCTAGTAAAATAAATTTACTACTACTAAAATACGACCTGATAGTTATTCGATTGTTTTCGGCTAACACCGAATGGTCTTTTTATTCGATTACTAAACTAATTCTCAATCGCCCATCCCTAGTTTTGCCAACCACTTCAAAATTGACAGCTGAAACCTCTTCAACTCGGTGTAAACGGGTTACTGATGTTTCGGTGAATGTTCATCGAAATCTCGAGGTTTCGGCTCGGTGTAAACGTACTATTATGCAGAGGCATTATCGTTTTTTGTAAAACATTTTTAACCTAACTTTTTTTTTGTTTAAAACATTGAATTATTGTATGTAATTGTTTAACTTGTTTTCTTCTGATTTTCTTATATTTTCCAACCGTTTTTGTTTTTTAATAAAAGAGCTTTTCATGTTGAAATTATTAGAGAAACCAGAAAAAGTGCGGCATAATGCCCGAAGTTACCCTATATGAACAAATTTCTTTTGCAAAATTTTGCTATTTTTCCACCCAAATTTTATGATTCATAACTTTTGCTTCCACAAAAATACTCCTGCATTAAATCAAGGACATCTCTTTCTGCCTTACTATTAAATGAGACCGCATGTCAACGCAGCCAACCTTTTCTGTTATGAAAGAAGTTACAAAGTTCAACTGCGTGGAATTTGTGCTGAAAACTCACATCTGTTTTATTGGACATTCTTTTTGTTTCCAGTTGGCTGTCTTTATCAATTTTCTTCCGAATCCTTTAGTTTTACATGATATCTCAAAATATCTTTACAACCAAGCAACAATGCGACAAATAGAAGTTTGCAAACAACCCACAGTGGCGCTTTATTCAGACATAATCCTCTACTTTAGAGATATGGGGTGGAAGCAGCTATTACTGTAAAACTCTATTCATCTTTCAATTTGTTGTCCCTGCCACATACTTTCTATTCAAACTAAAAAAAATCAACGCACAAACATAGATAAACCAGTTCCCAAGCTAGCGCCGCCATTATTATCATCATCCCCATGTCCTTGTGCTATGAATCCCTGTTGCCGAATTATTCTCCATTAAATTATTCATATCCAACGCATGAATATCTGATGGTTCATAAAGAGATCGCTCCATTAGGAGGCTTCGATTATCCAAATTTTCACTCTTAGGCAGATCCTGGAAAAAACCCAAGAAGACCAAATCGATACCCACCATCATCGATTTCAAAGCCGCCTATGGCAGCATATGGAGGGATGAGATGTATAGAGCCATGTCTAGTTTCGACATCCCTGCAAGACTCATTCGTCTGTGCAGGATAACAATGGAGAGAGCTCGCTGCTCCATCAATAATAATCGCACCGAGACCTTCGATGTCAAAAAAGGATTCAGACAAGGTGACACGCTGTCATGCCACAAGCCAACACACAAGGAACGATCTTTCAAAAGTCCGTTCAACTACTTGCATACGCCGACGATATTGACATCATTGGTAGAACACAGCGAGCTGTTACCGGTGCGTTCGCGAGTATAGAAATGGAAGCGATCGAAATGGGTTAAGCGATAAAGGAGGGTAAAACAAAGTATATGCTGTCAACGAAAAGGAACACTCAACATCGACGAATTGGACAGAACGTCACAAAAGGCAGTTACAACTTAGAGGTAGTAAACGACTTTGTCTACCTCGGCTCTGCTATAACATCATGAAATGACATCTCGTCGGAAATCATATTCCAATCGCTATTTTTGAAAAAAAAATAATAACAAAAGTGGACATTTATCCTACTGGTCTTAATTTTTTACACAGGACTGTGTAGTATGTAGGTGACCCAATAAATATTGGTAATTTGACAAAAAATAAGTTTTCTTTCGGGTCACCCTGTTTATAAATACAAATCCAATGTTTTCCTTCATCGGACATTAATAAGCAATAGCAACGGTACTAATACAAACTTCGATACGGTCATCGTCCACTGCACATCTCATAATGATAGGTAGTCCTCCTTTACTTACTTACTTAGTTGGCGCTACAGCTCGAGGTGAACCTGGGCCTGCTTCTCGCAACCATTTGTGTGTGCGTGCTATATTTTTGCACGAATGGAAGGGACCTACAGTTTTTTGCCGATTCCGAACGGCGAGTTGAGAAGCTCAATCGTGACAAATGATACTCTTTGATGCTTGTCAGACATTCGAAAGAGGTGGGCACTGTGAAAAAACTTTTAGGTGTTTGCGGCGGGATTCGAACCCAAGACCGCTGGCTCAGTAGTCCGACGCACTAACCACTTGCGCTACGGTGCCCACCTCCTTTATCCACATATAAAGCTGCAATGCAGTAGAATGTTGATGACTGTTCATACTCACATGCAGACAATGTTATGTCCTTTATTAAACTGCAAGAGTACTCGTATATGACACAAAATATAACATCTGACACATTATTCTATTTTCTATGGAGCTGTGGATGCTATATTAAAAAAGGAAGAAATAAACAAAAAATTTAAGGTACACGCATCATCGTCTACCAATAACAATTCTTTATTTATAGTAAAATATCATGTTTGTACAATATTAAATAACATTTGTTTATTTATTTTGGTACATAAAATTCTAATATGTTTCCTTAACATTTCAGCTCAATAAAATTATTATCTACGAGTATTTACAAGTTTAATGGGAAATTAAAATTAAATTAAATTTTCATAAAAAATATTCTACATATTTATTTCTATTACTCTACAAGTGCGTATATCTCAGAAGTATTTTTAAAGTGCTATATACTAATTGTTTATTTTTTTTTATATTTTTAATATTTAATTTAATTGTTTCACTTGTGCCGCCATTTTTTAAATTCGAAGCATTATGGTCAATATGTGGAGTCCATCAGTTCTTAAATAAATAATAAAAAAAAATATGATAAGTGAGTTGTTTGCATTCTAAGAGTCGACATCAATGGATTTGAAATAATAAAGACATTTAGACTGAAATCAGGTAAACCATAAATCAATTCCGAAATTGCCATAATCTGGTTTCAGATACCATCATCTCAGTGGATGACAGTTGCGCCAGCTTCCAGGCTGGAGTGAGGTCATATTCAAATTTATTCAACAAAACAAAAACGTTGATTGATTGAAGGAAGTTGTAGATGAACAATACTGATTGCGATTTCAATAAATCATAAGCAAACGTCTGATTGTAGATGATTATATTGACAAATAGCGGTATCATTCAAATTTTTTTTACATGGATGCGCAAAACATGAACGAGTTTTTATGTCGTGTTGATTGGTAAGGATTCTCGTACAGCACTTTCAGATTGAATCAAGATTTCGAAGTGGATTTTGGAGGAAAAGTTCAAAAAGTTTTCCCACCAACGTATAAATTGAGAAAAGTTTCAAAGGAGGGAAGTCATGCTTACGTCCGACATTTTATTGCTTGGATAAAGTTACGCAAAGTTGATTTTTATTTCTGTCACATTTCGAATGGAAAATCTTTGAATATGAGCATTTAGTCGATGTGTGTACATACAAGCATGTGTGTAAATGTTTAAGAAATATGCCTTTTCTGAAAAAGTGAATTTAACTTAACTTTCTCTTGAATGATTGACAGATTGTTATGGAATTTTTCGTACTAGATTTGTGAATAATCTGCTATTATGCAATTTGCTAATGTGACGCGTCATAAAGCAATAATTACGCAACCAACAAAGTGACATACATATTTAGGAGCTTAGTCCACCAAAACCTCCTGAACCTCCACATTTTGAAATCAAAACAGCTGCTTAAATGGGCTCTTTACAATAACATTGAACGTCGCCACCAGCGGCTAAGTCCAGAAGACAGACCCGCACAATATGGTGGGATGCTGAGGGAATAACTTATTTTGAACCAGACCATCACCGCAGAAGTCTACTGTCAATAGCTGTTCAAATAAAATTTGATACTAGAGCAGAAATAGTCAGGTCTGGTTAATCGTACGGGTGTGCTAATCCATCAGGATAACGCTCGCCGTCATACAGCTAAGACCACTTGCAGTTAGTTAGAGGAGTTCCATTTGGAAAAATGCTTCATTCGCGTTATTCTTCAGATCTAGCACCTTCAGATTTTTACTTCTTTCGAAGTCTGTAAAACTTCCTTGATGCAAAAATGTTTAAATCTCCGGATAATATCTAAGAGTCTCTTTTGATAAGGCATTTATACTGATATCAGCTACCGTATGATACGTATGTATGTGGGTAGGAAAAAGATTCTAAATAATGGAGCTATAACAATATCTGGTAACCAATATTAAGGACCAACCAAATTGCTTTTAACAAAAAATCAGTAGATCCCATTACGTAAGCATTAAAATTATATCGTTGACGTAAACTTATAGAAAACACGACTAGCAGGTGTAGCTAGAAAATAAATTCTTTAATTATCTGCATAAATACAAATAATGAAAAAATATTTAAAGAGATTTTCCCAAAGAAAGAGCTAAATATTCTCTCATTTTCATTCATTCATTTAATTTTTTTTTTTTTTTTTTCAAAATTAAAACTGAGCATCGTAGAATCAACTTCAAATAATGTTATGCCTCTTATCTATAAAAATAGTTAATTTATAACATAACAATAATACAAATGTTAACCGATAAAAGTGAAAACAAAAAACCGCAGATTAATGCCTGCTTCCCATGGTCGCAGAATTGGTGGAGGTTCAATAATGGTATTCTTGGGAGTACACACGGAGCTCCCTGTGGTACAAAATGGGTCCTTAGCATGAGAGCGGTATATTTTAGAAAAAATAGTGGTGCCATTGGCATAAGTATTACTGACGCAAGGAAAGGCTCATCTCCACATTGTAAATAGAGTTGCGGAGTCTTCGAGATGCTCAACTGAATACCTTGCCTAGACTGTCCATTTTGGCCCACTAACCTGAATCCCATTTGACAGTTAAAACAAAGAAATGCAGACCCATTTCAGAGCTGAAAACTGCTTCGCTCGACAAACGGAATACCCCAGGATAACATCGATAACTTTATAAAAATTTAGCTGAGAAGACTTCTTTCGGTAATTAGAGCAGGATGTGGGAGTACCAAGCACTAACTTATCCTGAATTGCATTAACTTTAGAGGTACACTCGAAATTTGAATAATCAATGAAAACTACTATTTTAGGAAAAATCCGTTTTCAGCTTTTTGTGCTTTTTTCATAGAAAACTAAGTAGCAGAGCTTTGTTTCTTCAAATGATGTAAGAGCTAACAAGTTAACAATATTCAAATTTTTAACTTTTTCTTCGTTCCTCTAATTTTGTCCAGCAGTATACGTCTATATAAATTCCTGTTCGGAGTACTGAACAGCTTACAAAAGCGGAACCTAAATACAGCAAAAATCGCTAAATGCGTTCACGCTTTTTTCACCTTTTTTCTCCACTCTCTTTATTTTGACTAGAATTCTTATGAATTCTTAAAACCACAAAAGCCGGTTTCGGTGGGACAGATAGCTCTGATGTCTTAACTTAGAATATTGAAGAAGTCTCTTGATTATGCTTCTTTTGACGATGGCCTTATTATGACCGGCATTGTAATTAGTGAAGCCCTGTCACTGTCAACGGTTGAATCAGAAGACGAAAGTGATGAAGAAGAACCAGCACCGATACCCTAAGTATCGGTCCGTCAAACTTCTGAGAAATTTGAGCATTTCAAATGGAGAATAAAATCTATATTACATTGTTTGTGAATCATCGAAGAATCAAATTTGTTATTCATCAAAATTATTAAAAGTAAATACATATGCACACATATGTAAGATTCTTGATAAAATGTAATTCAAAATCGAAACGTTTACATTTTTTTGAACTTATTCCTACTTTTCCGTTTTTCCCGTATAATACGCTTTTCCGTCTACGACACATTTTTCTGTCGGTCCCTTGAAAAACGTCTTAATCGGATTCTACTGTATATAGATGTGTACCAAAATTTGATAACTAAGCTCAGAAGAATAGAATGTAATCCATAAATATGAGAACGAAAAGTGTAAATATTAGGCGTGTTTTTTTGTAACATATATAGACTTCGAAAAAGCTTTCAGAGTATAAATAAGACTCGATAATTATCCAGGCTAAGATTTTGTTGTATTTAACATGGATAAACATGCTGCTGCAACATGTTTAGCCTATACAGGATACAAAGAAAACACGCCTATTATATCCTTTATGTACATATTTCAAAGCTTGCATTAAACATTAAAGGATACTTCAAACCTCGGCAAAAGTTGCGAACTTTAAAATGGCAAATGCCATTTGGTACAAATGACTTATGTCACATTTACTTACTTTTATGTTTTTCCTGGCAAATACTAAGACTAAGGCCAAAAAATATGAAATTGAATAGTTGTGTCCACGCAGTTACTGAGCGACAAGCTACGTTTCTGAGTCACTCAGCTTTCAATTCTGTTCTATTATTTTAGTATAGTTCTGAGCGGCAGGAATTTATTTCTCTCGTTGGTACAAACCTTTTCTCCAACAACAGCAGATCAAATAATTGCATTGACATTACGAAGGTATTGCCTGAATCGGTCTTCATGCTATCGGAGATTATTATACAAATGGTGAAATTCGCTATAACCTGGGGCCTATAACACAGAACAACAAGTACTTATTAAACAAGTGAAATTCAACATCTGTAGAGAATTTCTGTAACACGTAGCAACAAGTCTGCGGGCACTCCAACAATTGTTATGGAATCTTTTAACAAGTGGGAAATTTGATAAATCCACTACATATTTCCATAACTGGAAACAACAAGTATTGAAAAAAAATAGACTGTGACTTGTTGAAAAGTTGAAAAATTTGAACCGACGCACGGTGACTGACTTATTAGAAGTTTACAAGTTTGAATTAAACATTTTTAATAGACCAACGATTACCAAGTGACAATACCGAGAGTAATTTAAAATTTATTTAGTTAATAATAATTCGATTTTCAAAATGTTTTACTTGATTCTGAATCGCACGAGGACAGTGTAATAAAGTGGACAGTGTAAACAAATGTTTAAAGAAAGAAGAATTTCGAAACCGAGTCTGATCGTTTTCCAATAGAAGTTGTTGATTGTTATCTTACTGAGTCTTTCTTACAAATAACGTTTGCCAGCTAATAAAAGCAAAGCAATTTAATCGTAGAATCAGCTGAGACTTCTGGCGAGTTCGTCAGTCTTTTCGTTACCACACAGACCTTTGGAGATCAAGTGGAACAACGCATGAAATAAATATTTCCACTACAAATCACGTTTATAATTTTCTTCAAACTTAAACTAAACAATAAAAATTATGTTCGTTACGAGAGAAGTGGAAGAGGAAGCGTCCGAGCCTGGCAAAGGTTAACGGTTAACGTATGAATATAAGTTTTTTAACGATGTGATGATACAAGTAAATATCTAATACAGTATAGGTTAATACTTAATAGTTAATGTTAGTCCTCTGCAGACTTTTGTCGCCAGAAACCCATCAGAGTTGTGCTACATTGTGCTGTACGGCAGAAACTTAGAGCTGTAGTTTAGTCCTGTTCTATGTTTTTTTTTAAAGTACTGTCCTGGTTTGTCGTGCCATGTGCTTTTCATACTATCGAGAGCTTCTTTTTGCTTACTGTAGAGGTTTCGGATTATTAGAATCAAAGTGAAGTAAAATCATGTTATCAAGGCCTTTAATTAAAAGTCCTTAAATACTATCTGGAAATTTTTATTTCCAACAATTGATACGATTTTTGCTGGGTTACAGGAATGATGTTCACTTGTTGAACAAGTATAGTTAAACAAGTACTTGTTGACTGTTGACTTGTTGTTCTGTGTTATAGGCCACTGATCTTTTTCGGTTTATTAAATGGACACCAAACCTTTTTTTTAAATCTAAGATAATTCTGTAAATGTAAAAATGACTTTCTTGTAAAATACTGCGGAGTGCAGCACTTGACAATGACATTTTTGCAACTATTCGCTCAGCAATTGCCGCTCAACAAATGGCCACTTACCGCTTAAGCTCGCCGCTCAACTTTTGGCTGCTTAGTGCGTGGCCTTAGCCTAAGTACGATTTGTTTGATAATTCAAAACAATATACTTAAAAACAGCAAGTACTTCAAAAAGTATTTCCACAATTGATGTTTATTTTAGGCATTAGCTTGAGCACAAATGAAGTTGCTGGCAGGACTTTCGTATATGCGGCAAACTCTTAATATCCACTTCGGTAGGGTAACTTCGAGCATTATGGCACATTTTGTAAATACCAAATTTTCGATTCGCTTATAGAAAATAAAACGATGAGAAAATTTGAGTCTTCCTTGATAGAATGCGATGTCAAGTTGTAAAGCTGTTGCGATTTTTTTTTCAAGTGAAAAAAAATAATAAACAGAAAAATACTCCACTTTTGTCACCTGCATATATTTTTGGATCTTTTTCAATTGCGTTTAGCTCCATAAGTTTAAAACGCACGGGGTTAGTGTACATAGTGAAGTGTACTGAATCATATTGGTTTTCCTTTGGTGGTATTGATTAGTAACAGTAAAAGAAAATGTGGCATTTTTTCAAATTTTGTGCAAATGCGCCTTTTTTGTAATATGGCGCACTTGCCGTAGTGCCATTATGGCGCACTCTGGCCCTTATGGAGTTCGCATGTAAAGCATGTAAAAAAAATTCATACTAAGACACTAGAACAATGACAATAGGAGGCATGTTTTAGGTGCTCCCACATGCCTAGGAGTAGGAAACGAGCAGAAAATTGTGGCTCATGTAAGGAAACTACACGCGTATGGATTCGCTCCTACCAGAAAAAAGCTATTCCATATGGGCTCTGAAAAGGCAGACAAATACAGGCCAGGTCACAATTTAAAAAGTCGTAAGTGGTCCCACGATTCGTGTGCTTCATTCAGAAATACTTGTGATAGCTGTGACAAACCAAACCGCGATTGCAGCATCACGCCATATTGCCTTATACTACGTTTACACCAAACGAAACCCCGAGGTTTCGGCAAATTCATCCAAATCTCCGAGGTTTCGCCATACATTTTCGGGCTTTCGAAATCTCGAGATTTCGGCGAAATCTTCTTGAAATCTTTTTGAGTTCATCCGTCCGCGAGAGGTTGTCAAAGCGAACAAGTCTACAGCGTGAACTTCGGTTTATTTTGGTATTCATTTATAGATGTCAAAATATTAAATGCCAAAATAACTGTGGCCAATTGACAGGGCACAGGTAAGTTTGCAAGAGAATATTTATTTTATATAATTTGTTAATCTTTTCAGGCAATGGGCAACGAAAAAATACAAAAAAAAAGAACATTTTGGTCGCCAACTGAGGAATGTCAACAAGCAATTGTTTGCCTAGAGATGGGCAATTGCGAATAAAAACAATCGAATAATTCGATTGTTCTCCGCTCTGTCTCTGTTATATTTTTCCATATTTTATCCGTTTTTCTTATATTTTTATACTCTGAATGAGTCAAATAAAAGAAAATCGGCGATACGCGGTCAACGTAGCTTGCTGCGGTACAAAATTGTAAACCACCTCAGTGTGTGCACCTATATTTACGGCAATAGTATTTCATACCATTATACCACTGCCGCGTGACGCTCCGATGTGTGAGCTCCTTTAGTTGACAGGAGTCGATTGTAAATGAGTTTATTAAACTTAAATTGAAACTGAACTGGTACCACGATGAATAAATTGAGACACACATTTCTACAATTGACTAATTAGTATACTCGCCTAGTAAAATAAATTTACTACTACTAAAATACGACCTGATAGTTATTCGATTGTTTTCGGCTAACACCGAATGGTCTTTTTATTCGATTACTAAACTAATTCTCAATCGCCCATCCCTAGTTTTGCCAACCACTTCAAAATTGACAGCTGAAACCTCTTCAACTCGGTGTAAACGGGTTACTGATGTTTCGGTGAATGTTCATCGAAATCTCGAGGTTTCGGCTCGGTGTAAACGTACTATTATGCAGAGGCATTATCGTTTTTTGTAAAACATTTTTAACCTAACTTTTTTTTTGTTTAAAACATTGAATTATTGTATGTAATTGTTTAACTTGTTTTCTTCTGATTTTCTTATATTTTCCAACCGTTTTTGTTTTTTAATAAAAGAGCTTTTCATGTTGAAATTATTAGAGAAACCAGAAAAAGTGCGGCATAATGCCCGAAGTTACCCTATATGAACAAATTTCTTTTGCAAAATTTTGCTATTTTTCCACCCAAATTTTATGATTCATAACTTTTGCTTCCACAAAAATACTCCTGCATTAAATCAAGGACATCTCTTTCTGCCTTACTATTAAATGAGACCGCATGTCAACGCAGCCAACCTTTTCTGTTATGAAAGAAGTTACAAAGTTCAACTGCGTGGAATTTGTGCTGAAAACTCACATCTGTTTTATTGGACATTCTTTTTGTTTCCAGTTGGCTGTCTTTATCAATTTTCTTCCGAATCCTTTAGTTTTACATGATATCTCAAAATATCTTTACAACCAAGCAACAATGCGACAAATAGAAGTTTGCAAACAACCCACAGTGGCGCTTTATTCAGACATAATCCTCTACTTTAGAGATATGGGGTGGAAGCAGCTATTACTGTAAAACTCTATTCATCTTTCAATTTGTTGTCCCTGCCACATACTTTCTATTCAAACTAAAAAAAATCAACGCACAAACATAGATAAACCAGTTCCCAAGCTAGCGCCGCCATTATTATCATCATCCCCATGTCCTTGTGCTATGAATCCCTGTTGCCGAATTATTCTCCATTAAATTATTCATATCCAACGCATGAATATCTGATGGTTCATAAAGAGATCGCTCCATTAGGAGGCTTCGATTATCCACTTCTACTCGTCATATTTTTGGGCATGTTATAGACAACCAGCTAGGCTGTTACATAGTATTCCCGACGTTTCTGGCATTTCTCACGCGCTATGTAACACAGTGCGATTGTTATCAGCAGAACAATGGTGATGCCCATACCTATGCTAACCCACATTATCTCCTCGTTTATGCCGACATACGATCGACCTGTGGGGTACAAAGAAAAAGGACATCAATGGGTGGCTAGTCTATTGAATGGGAGTGGACTTACCATCGTAGTAGTTGTTGGAGAAGCCAACTTTACCAGCAACCCGTCCCGCTGGCATGGTGTATCCTGGTTTGTGATTTAGTTGAGTGCGTGCTGATTTTCGAAGGCGAGAAGGTCCTTCACAAAGGAGATGCTGCCTCTCTCTGCAGTTTGGGGATACGTTTTACTCATCTGCGGCCATCAGGATGTTACTGCCAGTGTTTGTTGTTCTGATGAAATATGAGTATCTATAAAGGGGATGGAAAAGCTTGTTTTAAAAGAAATTTAATTTTGAATTCATTTAGGTTTTCTGAGTTCCATAGGCGAAAACAAAATGGCTTTAAGGTTATAACGAGAGTGCATACGAGTATGTCTATTTCAGGATATTTGTCTTCGTTGGAAAAAGCATTTGGTACTTGTTAGTTAATTTGTTTGAAATTTATTTAAGAGTATTTCAGCTCATCATATATTGAACAGGTCCTTCCATGTTTTTATCCCAACGAAAGAATAACCGTTCATCGTTCATAATGTCAACTCATTCTTGGAATTAATTGGCTGTCAAGTCTAGACTTTTATTTGAGGAGAAAAAGAGAAAAAGAAAAAATAAATGTCCTTGTGAATGGACGCTTCTTTGTACAATTTTCCTTCTTTCAAGTGGATAAGCAACTTTGCTCTTCGATGAAATGTCCTTTTTCACATAACTTTGTGTGAATTTGTTTTGAGCGTTTTTCTCTATTTGGCGTTCAACTAAGTTTTCGGGTATTTTTAATTTAAGTTGCTTTAAGAGGATTTGTTGCTTTTATTTATGCAAATGGACTTTCGCACCCTAAGTTAAGGGATGCAAATATAAACTGCGATAGGAAGAGTCGTCCGAGTGTATGTCCATATTTTAGGTATCCGAACCCACATTTGCTGAGGGATTTTACCGTTATCTGTTTTACACATATGCTGGAATGCAAAACATAGCAGATATTCTTATTAGAAACTTGGACGTTTTTTTCTGCCAAGGGTGTTTGTTATTCTTTAACAAGAGAGATTAACCTTTTTTTAAGATCGAAAGTGTCACACACTGAACTGTAAAGACTATTTTGTTCGGTTTTGAAACTATTTTTTTCCAGACTTTAATCGAACGTACCTAACTGTAACTATAATGTAATTGTAGTACTTCTGACTACAGTTAAAAACCGATACAACTGTTTTTATATAGATACCTAAACCAAACCACAGGCTTACACAGGTTTTGTTTTTGTAATTTTCCTCAAATACAGATGACGCAATGATCGTTTTGCCGTCATCAACCCTCGCTGTGTGTATGGAAAATATGAACATAAAAACAGTGTTCCCATTATTAAGTTGAAGCAAATCGTTACAGCTTTTTCCTTGGTTTTTGGCCAAGAGCCCTGGGATTTGGTGCTTTTAAAAAACCAATAAATAAATCTGATTATGTGAGGGCGTTGCCACTTGGCTTAAATTTTTTGGTTCTTCTGTGGAAACCGTTAAAATGAAGCACAACAATCTTTCGATTCTTGTGTTTTCTAATGAGGGCTATTTGCGCGAGATGAGTGTTGAGTGCGGACACGAAGACTGATTTTTTTTCTTTATTTTTAGCTAGTCATTTCCGATATATGCTCGAAAACATGACCTCTACAACATATTAAAATTTCATCAAAATCGAGGTGTTGTCTACTTTGTACACAATTATCTTGGCTCCATGTCAAATCGCCTAAAACCAAATCGCCCAAAATTTACATTGCTCAACATTTTTGGGCAATTTCAGACTATGACAAATCGCCAAAAATTAAAAAAAATTTCATATGGCCCAAGAAAGTGTGGGCGCTTTGTCAGAACTCATGCTTACTCATCGCCCAAAACCAAATCGCCCAAAATGAAATAAAAATCTTTGTGGGCGATTTAACATTTTTAATTTTTGGGCTATTTAGCATAATGTCAAATCACCCAAAAATATCACATATTGGGCAATTTGACATCTTCGTTAAATTGAGCCAATTATCTTTATTTCGGTTAACAAATTGTGTTGTTTTCAAATCAGCAGGTGGTAGCTCGTCCTCGTTCGAACTCAACAGTCTCCTCCTACTACTCAAATGCCCGACCTGTATCGTTGGTTATTTTATCATTACTATTATATAAAGACGTAACTTCAAAAAACTTTGTTACCGATAATCTCCGCATATACTGCACCGATTAACGTGAAATAAATTCTATAATAATCGTTATTTTCGTTAAAACCAGTTAAGCTATGTTTTTTTTGTTTAAATATTGTTTGTTCATAAGAAAATGTAATTTTTTTATATTTTTATACCCATTTTTTTGAGGTTGTCCCACATATTAACTCCTAACTTTAAACCAGTTAAACGAATTGAAAAAACAAAAATGTTTGCATAAAGTCAATATATATATGCAAATTTTAAGACCTTAATCTTTTCTTAACTCTACGTACATGCTGAGAAATAAATATTTGAATTTCTGCGTATTTACTGAAATAGCATTCTATTGATGCATTGTGCCCGGCCTACTACGATAAATATGATTGTTAAAACAAATGAAAATTTTAAAAAAGTGCACGGGCAATGGCGGGCGGGCTACAGCTGTACCTATGTTTACAATAAAAAAATGTTAGAAGAAAACAATTTGTTTTCTACAAAAAGTTGCAGATGGGTGAAGCAAGGCGAGCACGGGTCAGCAGCTATCTCTATGTACGCACAGACCAAACCGATGGACCTAAAGGGCTGAAATTTGGACAGTACATTGCTATAATAACATAAACATCCACTTAGAGAGGAATTTTTGTAATCCCATCTCTAAGTGGGTGAATTCGGAAAAATAATTCATCTCCAATACAATTTGTTTTGCCGGTACAGCGGCAGGGGGGGGGGGGCGAAGCAACGCGAGCACGGGTCAGCTAATAAGTACATACGTTCCATTTATGTGTTTACACACTTTTTGCTCTAAGGTCGTAGCAGTAAGTCGTTCTTAACTTTTTTCTGCAGATTAAAAATGTTAATGTATTTTGTATAGAATTGATTCATAAGATATCTTTAAAATAAACCGCTCGTACACATAGACAGAAAAGGACTCACTTAAGTCTAAAAACAAAGCTAGACATAATAAAGCGAATCTAAGTAAGCGAGCTGTAAGTTGGGAGAAGCAGACTCTGGTTCACCCCGAATAGTAGCGCCACCTAAAGAATGAAAAGAACAAGTTCCTGCATACAGATTATCTAATATATAAAAATCTCATGTCACGGTGTTTGTAATCGAACTCTTCCGAAACGGCTCGACCGATTTTTATGAAATTTCTTGTGTATATTTGGTAAGCATGAGCGTTCTTTGTTAAGTATATTTCATCCCGCTAGGTGGCGCTGGAGTCAAGTTATTAACAACTTCTACATTTATGGATCAAAAATGCTCATATTCAAAATATATGTTGGTTCAGTGCCAAAAGAGAAAATTGTAAAATCTAGACCCGCTACGTGGTGCTGGAGTCAAGTTATTAGATCTACATTTATATACCAAAAAAAATGAATGGGACAGACAGACAGACAGACAGACAGGCAGATAAACAGATGGATAGACAGACAGACATACAGATAGATAGACAGATAGATAGACAGGCAGACAGACAGACCGATAGACAGATGGATAGACAGACAGGCAGATAGATGGACAGACAGACAGATAGACAGGCAGACAGACAGACAAACAGACAGACAGATAGACAGAAAAACAGGACAGGACAGATAGATAGATAGATAGATAGATAAATACATAGATAGATAGATAGATAGACAGACACACAGATAGAGAGAAAAATGGAAATCGAAATTGAAAATTGAGCAGCAGTGATTACTTCCTACTATGAACTTCCTACCGAATAACTATGTGCGCGGGCAAATTTTAAAAAGATAGGTGGAGCGAAGCGCACCGGGTTACAGCTAGTTTATTGAAAGTATTCTGGCGTGCCCTCAGTTAGTCGCAACGCCGTTTTTGCTGCTATGTTCGTACTGTAATGGTCTCAAGAGCCATTTTTGTTATTTGTCATTGATCGGTATGCAGATTATTCCAGATTTAAAACAGTCTTCACCCAGCAATCTCAGCAAATCTAGTGGCTGGGGTATTAATATACAATAGTACCAGGTGTTTGATGCAGTACATTAAGTTGAAATGCAAAAGTGACAAACGGGATGGGACAACATAAACATTTGGTTATTGTGATTATCGAAAAATTTGAGTATATTGAAACAAATTGATTGCATGGATCCCCTCAACACTTGCCATTGAACCTCATAAGGCTTGCAAAAACAAACTTTTTTTTCTCGAACCGATCGCCTTAAAAGGATACAAATGCGATCAAATTTCTAGAGAGATGTCAAGTACGTGATCAGCAACTGTCTGCGAAAGATATTTGTTTGGTATCAAAATAGACGCCCACCTCCTCTTTCAATGATCCCTATCAATTTAGGTCCAAAAGCTGTAGACAAAGTTTCAAGAAACTGGTTCTGGAGAAGGAAGAAGAAGAAGAAGTATGTACTAGCATTATATGGGCAATAATATCAAAGTTGATCCCCATATGTATTTGAAAAGATATTCAAATTTAAAAATGGGTTTGGTTTTGGTATAGAATTTTAATTCACTTAAATCCTCTCGCTATTTAAATTGCACTAATTTTCCAAATATTCCACAATACATATAAAAGAAACTAGCTTAAAACAAAAGGTTTGGGTCATGTCCCTCATATCCTATCTATCATCAAAATAGCAAATAACTCACTTCAATATTCCAACAAACACGCTATTAAAGTAAATGTTAAGCAACCCCGTAAATATAATGGAGCACTTATCAGCCATTAGCTCCGCCAAGTCGGTGGGATTCATCCGTCGAGAGTTAATACATTTTCTCATAGGATAGTGGCAATCCAGGCAAACATGTATCTGCGAGTATTTGTCTTTCCATTAAATGTGTAAACTGATATCTTAGCTGGGGGATTTCGGGTGAAAATGATAATAAAGAAATTAATGAATTCCACCCTTGGGTGTTGAGTAGGTTCAATTCCTCGAAGGACACATAATTCAAATACAACTTGTTCAGTTAATTTAATTTTGTCTCAATCGGCTTTATCATGTCTTTTCTGTGCTCAGTTGTCCCTTGGATCAGCGGCTTTGGGAATTATATATTTAGCGATGGTTTTCCCAATGAAATTTACCTCAAAGTTTCCCCAATAAATATGCAAAAAGAAAAATAAAAAGTCATCCTCTCGTAAGTGTATTCACACTCCGTTGTGCTGCCTCGGAAGTGGGCGTGTAGGAATAGTGCAGCGATTCCTGATTGCATTCGGAGTCTGTTCCGGCGGGTAGGAGTATTTAATATGATTTTCTTATTCTGCTAGCTTTACTATTTTTCTCTATAATAGAGCAGAAAGATTGCAACTTTTCTGATCTTATATTTCTATTCCTTAAGGCTAACTTACTTACCAAGGTGGCGCTACAGTCTGGGGTAGACCAAGGCCTCAACCAATAACCGCATTTGGTGGCTGAATACTGTGGAAATAGGGAAGGTACTGACTGACTTTAACTTGGCAAAGCCCAGGGTTGTAACTGTTCTTCACATCAATTATGCTGATTTTACCTCCAAGCGGTAGCGATCGGATACTGGGCGCTACCCACCCGGACTCGGCTTGCTGAACTTATAAGCACGAGTGCGCTTTCTTTTCCCCTCAACAGCATGGTTTCTTGAAGAGTAGGTCCACCACGACTAGCCTAACCGAATTCGTCTCTAAAACGCAGCTAGCCCTAGAGGAAGGTAAGGAAGTGGATGTCATTACTACCGACTATAGTAAGGCGTTTGAGAAAATCTGTCACCAAACTATAAACCTTAAACTTAAAGCACTCGGATTTCCACCATTTTTCATTTCATGGCTGAGATCGTACCTAAAGAAAAGTCGGTATAGGGTCCTTTTCAGATTTTCAGTTTCGATCCCCATTAATGCCACTTCAAGTGTTCCTCAAGGCAGTCATCTTGGTCCACCTCCAATGAACTGTATTTTAACAATAAATTATGTCTGTAGTTTCATAAAATACTCCCATCTGTCTATATACGTGGATGATACGAAAATCATTGAGGTAATATCTACCCCCACCGCTTCACTTCTACTTCGAAACGACCTTAATCCAGTCTAATCTTTTTAGAACTTAACGTAAATGTCAACCCATAACCTTCTTCCTTAAACATCTCTTTACACTACCTTTGTCAGACCGTCCCATGATTTTACACCTTAGTTTCCATACAAATTCATCCTGATATAACGACTTCGGATGTAACGACGATTCCGGATATAGCGCCCGAATTTTGCAAGAATTTGAGTTTCTGACACCGGATAAAGCGACGAAATGAAAAATAACGTATACATCATATGTAACAAAGGTAGCTGCCTGTGCAAAATTGAAACATAGGAAACAAATTACCGTTTATTTCGTTTCGAAAGAATACAACAAGTTTTTTAGTCGAATTCCTTAAAAATGAAAAGGAATGTAAATCCGAACATGAATACATTTAGTCTGTTCAATGAAGCTTCAAAAGAAAAGTACAATGCTTACGTGTTCAATGCGAAAAGTTTCTGTCCGAGACTGATCTGCTTTGTGTTTACTGACTCTGTGCTGGACAGCTTTTCTGAACCTACTCTTGAGGTAGAACACATTTGTGAGAAATGTCAAAATCAGCTGTGCTGCACATTTCTGTGCTAACTTGGTCTGACATTTTCAAACATCTGTGCTGTTCTGATCTGCCTTTTTTCTCATTGAACAAAGCTATTAAGCACTCGCTTTTCGTATGGTTTAAATTGCGCATCGAATTAAAAATATCGTTGAGCAGTCGCTCGAAAAGGCTAATCAATTTGGCATCCTACTAGGGAAGAAAGATTTAAAGTGTTCTGAAATAGAAATGATAACAACAGCATGGAAAAGAGTACCTACACCCAGACTATAAAAAAATGTTTCGCACATGCAGGCTTCTGTGACTCTTCTCCTTTACTTGCATTGAGGTTGAGGATATCGATGATGGACTGGATAGTTTGCTTTTGGCATCACTCGCTAAAATTTGGTCGACCGAAGAAAACTTTTGTAACTGGGAGACTTAAATTGATTTAGATAACCATGTTTTAACGGCCGTCTATTCTACAGATCAAGAGATTATTGAAAGTGTAGGAAAGAGTGTTCTTTTTTAATTTTTTTGACCTTCGGTTATAGCGACATTCGGCTATAACGACCATTTTGGCCGGTCCCTTCACCGTCGTTATATCCGGATTTCACTGTAACTCACTTCCATAGAATCGAAGCTGTGCAGCGCAAGTTTATCTGTTTTGCCTTGCGCGATCTCCCTTGGGCCGACACCTATATCTTACCGCCGTACGAAGACCGTACTCTTCGTCTACCAACTATTAATAGGTACAATCGATTCCCCTGCACTACTAGAAATGATTTCCCTCTACACTACACCAACCCGCGTATCCTTGAGGTCTGTACCACTCTTTCGTCTTCCTCACCACCGCATGTCCATTTCAATCTAATCTCGAGAATTTTACGTCTGGCCAACAACTCACAGAACACCCTTGACTTTTATTCTAGTATATCCTCTCTTAGAAATTCCCTCTACACCTCTCCGCCCTAAGTGTTCATCACGACTTCCCTTAAATTTGTAAATGTTAGTTTGAAGTCTTAGTCTACGTTTCGTAGTGTGTTTAAGTCTAAGTTTGTTTAAGTCTTAGTTTGTTTAAGTTTTGCTTTCATTAGGCTAAGTAAATAAATAAATAAATAAAGGCTGATCAAGAGAAAATTGCAGCCCGAATTCCCTCGATGGAACCAATGGAGGGGTTAAATTTCCAAAACGGAAACAACACCTTATCTGAGCTGCTCTAACATATTTGAGCCGACTATAGTAAGGCTGATAAGCATTTCCATGCACAAGCCCCTAGTGGTCCAATCGCAGCGCTCTCACCCCCGCACCGGTATACCCGGCCCCTTGTCCTAGGATAATACAAGAATCTAGCCCTCCAGTTTGGGGGTTGTGCGTAAAGTTACCTAACCGCGTAAAAAAGACCAGTTCCAAGACAACCAATGGCTTAATGTATATTTATTCCAGTCGTTGAGGCTGCTTGAGGACTTCGCTGAAGTAGAAAGCTTTTGACTAATGGAGGCTTACTACCCAATAGCATTCCTCTGAATGGACCCTTATTCTGTATTTATATATTTTTTCTTACACCACCAACTTCAACCACCATTTGTTAGATTCCCTCCTTGCAACTTAAACATCATCACAAATCCACTTTGTAACTCAAACATCAGCTGTGGCTTCTTCGTTTCATTTCGTTTCGTCGAAAAAAGATTCATTTTGAAAGTAAACAAATTGCGACCATCAGTCTCTCTCCCTCTCTCTCTCTGAAACTATGTCAACCTAGTTTATTTAAACTTTATACATTTTCCCAACTTAAATTAAACTTAATGAGTAATTTCAAAAGCTATTTGGTTAATTGCCTTTTAGTGGAAAGCCAATAAAATTTCGTTCCACTTCACCACATTATGCAACTAGAAGTGCATTATTAATGGCAGACGACCTCCTTTGCGAATGCACCTTTAAGCAATTCCAAGTCCTTGGATACCGCATAAACTTCTTGGCAAATTGCTAGTAAGAGTTTAACTTTATTCTTTAAAAATGAATTAGTCTGGCTCCTTTTTCTATTGTCATTCCGTTCAGATTTACGATGATGATACTTGCAGGAGCAGACTGCAACCTCGGTCAACCCGCTTATTCCACTTGTGAAGAGTAGAGTGCATTAATATACTTCATTAGCTTTTTGTTGTGAAAGAAAACTGGGATGCTGTCCTTACAAAAAAGAAAACATGTTAAAATACCCCAATAGAAGGTTTCTTTATTCGAGCGTTCTCTACAACTAACTTCCTTGACTCTACACAAAAAAAAAAGAAAAGAATGACAGACTTATATAGGTATACGTATAGTTATACGGTATAAATGTATATGTACACAAAAAAGGTCCAAGACAGTTGGCAAAAAAATATGTCCTCGTCCTCGTCCTCGTCCTCATCATCATCATCAACATCAACCACAGATTCATATAAGAAAGTCCTCGCTCCCTACCATCGCAGACATTGTGTATCGATTAAATAAGGAAACGGAACTTGAATACGATTGGATTTTATTTGTGGAAAAAGCGACCCGCATCGGTAACGGTGTTACTAATTCAATAACGTCACTTCCAATGCGATGGAGTTTTGAAAATCTCATTTCGCAACTTTGCACCGGAGATAGGGTTAGCAGCTAGCAACAGCTCTGAATGTTCATTCGAAACCATTGCGGCAAATGAAAATTGACTTAGCCATTGGATTTTCCGGTTGTTCGAAAGAAAACTGAAAAGAAAAATGAATTAGTTATTTCAGGATGCACTTTGGTACGGACGCAGTACGAAACTTGTGGCGGGTAATCATTTCAGTGTTAATTATCGCTAAGCCATTCGAATGAAAAGAACAAAATTAAAAGTGTCTGTGGACATGGTGGCGTATACGTAACATTTTCATTTGAAAATATAAAATGTATTTCCTTTCGATGTTCTAGCTTCCATGGCGTATGTGTGTTATTATTTGTGATTTGTGTGTCTAGCTGTATGTGACAGCCCTATCTCATTAGTTAGATGATGTTTGATGACCCAAAAAGAGAAGTGAAGAAGTTCTGGCGACCCCCTTAGAAACAATGAAAATATAATTTAAAAAAGGTGTGAGAACCAAGTATTCGTGAAATTTGATGTGTAAAAAGGGTAAATAAAGAAAGCACTTTTACTAAGAGAATCATATAAAGAGAACGCACTAATCCTAAGTTTGGTTACGCGTGACGTAATGTGCCCATACAGAGAGTTAACATTTTCAGACATCAAAAAATTACAGTCACCACCTCGTCATTTTTTTGGAAAGATGCAATGGAATAAGTGCGTTGGACTACCACGCAGTGCTGCCGGGGTTCAATCCCAATCCGGGTCCAACACCTAAAAGTTTCTTTCACGGTACCACCGGCAAAAAACTGTAGGTGCCTTCCATTCGTGCAAAAATATAACACGTACACACAAATGCCTAACTTAATGGGTAAATAATTCACATGAGAATTAACTTCACCTCAAGTGGAAAATAAATGCACTTTTGTGATATGAATTCCACACTTTTTGTGTGCATTAGTTTAACTTTAAATGTGATGTTATTTCTCACTTATGATAGCCCGGGGCAATACACTTCAGTATACCCAGCTAAAGTGGTAGCTTTGCTGTTAACGGTGGAGATACAATGGTAAAGCTAATGCATAACTATTCATACTGTCTCGATTCATTTCGGGATAATAAGACGTTTATATCTCAATCTGTTATGTATATATACCTAGTAGGGACAAAAATACTGTTACACTCGTTTTCCTTCATAACTCTAAAAAAAACCGAATATTTTTCTTTAATTTTTTTTTTCTTTAATTTTTAAATGAATTTTAAACACAAAAAACGCAAGTTCATTCTATCTACATGGTCGCCTTTTGATTAAAAACAGGCCTAAAGACGCGTGGGCCACACGTCGATGGCTGCATGCATCTCCTCCATCGGGAAATTGGTTACAACTAATACTAATGCGGTCTTTAAGGACTTAATGTTAGGGTATCTCTTACGGCATGCCATGTCCTTCAACACCGTCTTCAGCTTGTAGCCTAGTGGATTCAAATCAGGACTTGCAGATGGCCAGTTTTGAATCTCTATAAAGTCTGAAATATTGTTTTGAATCCATAGGTGAAAATCTTGCTGAAAGGTTCACTGCTGGTTCTGAAACAGAGTTCTATTAAGTACACTTTAGCTGATGTTTTCACCCACTTTTCACAAAAATGGAGGTATGTTACCCCGTCGTAGGAAACGCTCTACCAAACTATGACCGCCGCTGGATGATGACCTTCCTCGACTCGTAGAATCACTTGTGAAGCCTCACGAGATGACCGGGCATAAGCCTTGTCATTCTGCTTATTGAACTTTTCATGTTCGGTAAACATTTTTTTTTTCATCCGGAAACAGAATTTTTCTGCGAAGGTTGTTTGCGTATTTCAAAAGTAGTCACTTTGATTTGTCGACTAAATTCCGTTTAATATCTGCTATGAACAGGCGTCCTGTACGATGTTTGTAGGGTTCAAGGCCTAAGTCTTTGTTGATCGCGACTCATTTATTTTTTTTTTTTTTTGTTTTGCTTTCTTAGTGGTTTTCTTCTTATTCTTGCCTTTACAGCGTTGATGGCCTCTACTGTTCATACCCATCGAGGTCGCCCACAACGGGGCGGTCATAAATATGTGGGACTATTGATTAGAAAAATAAATAAATATATGGGATAAGTCTTGAGCTCTTAAGTCCATAGAACGTGCCGGGCAACCAATGTGAATATCTCCATTGTTTTATCATTTGATATAGGAAAAAACATTAGCCCTATCCTGTTGAATCAGCTGAGAATTATAGACCAATCTTGATACTTGCAGTAGTAGAAAAGTGTCTGGAAGGAGTAATCTCGGCAAGATTACAACGTTTAATTGACAAAGACACTCTAATACACAAAAGTCAATATGGATTCCAGAAAATTAAAAATACAGGCAAAGTCTTAGGTGAATTCGTTAATTGTGTCAATGAAAGCTTAAATAAAAGCCATCATGTCTTTGTCCTGTTCATGGACTTTAGTAAAGCTTTCGACACCCTACACGAACGAGCTACTTCGAGTCTCTAAGCAGGCCATTCCATTTGCCTTTGGTGACGATACAGCGATTGTGGTCCTCACTGGTCTCTCGATACTGCAACGAGGATCATGCAGGAGGAGTTCAATGCTGCAGTTAAATGGTGCCATGACAGCGGCTTGATTATTAACGCTTCAAAAACCAAAATGAGGCACATGGGGCAGAATATATTTCAGAAATGATGCCTGTCCTAACACAACCAACGAAATTATTGAATTAGTAGAAAGCTACAAATACCTTGGAGTAATTATTGACTGTCATTTCCTATGGGACAAAAACGTCGATGAGCTACGCATAAACCGAAAGAATGCTTTATATGCACTATCCCATTTGCGGTACCATTCCATGGAACCTATCTTAAAGCAAACTCACTTTGCCTTAGTGGAGTCCAAGCTACGATTTGGTATACTTGCTTGGGGAAATACAGCTGCAACCCACATCGAAAAGCTTCAGAGGCTCCAAAGTTCAGCACTGAAACAATGTAAAAGCACCACTCAACGAAATAATAAAAGATACTTTAAATTTGTTCGAGTTGAATACATTTTCAAGATGACAGCAATGCTGGAGTACTATGCTGATAGCGGTTTTATCCGACCACTTGAGCACGAAATTAATACTAGAAGACGGGCCCAAGGTATGCTCCAAATGCCTAGAAACTACAATAATTATGGTAGACGTCAACTTCAATATAGCATTCCTTCAGTAATTAATGAATTACCCAGAGATCTTATAAATATAAAAAAATTTTAAAACTTGAAAAAAAACAAGTAAAAAAATAATTGAATAAAATAAAAAAAAATAATAAAAAAAATATAAATGTATATGCATTTTGATGAATAAACATACATACAAACATAAAACCATATACGGGCACGGAATAGATGACTCAGCTGTCGATTTAAAAAAAATGTCCGGCATTGCTCTATATTTGTCCAAATATACCATTAATGGGTATATTTATTTTACCTTTTGGGCCGATTTACCAGACCAAACCGTGACTTGAAGTGGATGCAGGATTCTCCTCACCGCAGAAATGCAAATTCTGTTAATTGACGAAGCCAGTGAGGTAGTCCTGGTTACTATTAAAACTTTTATATCGACTTTCTCCCTTTGGCCCAGCATCGCAAGATGGAGAGGGAAATGGTCCACATAGCCATAGCAACCAAAGTCCGAAAATTGGAATTCGTTCCAAAGCTATGAATTTTTACAATCCACTTAATATTTTTGGGCCACCCAGTACATTTCAAATGTAAGACTTACGATAACATGCGTTCGTTAGGACGAGTATCTGACACGTGTTATATTCTATTGGCAAATGCTTACACATGTTCATATGTGAAGGACATTATCTTTACTGCAAAACATCGATGTGGATAATTAAATTGGGTAAATGGCGGCTCTGGCTTCTTTTGTGTCACGTTTTTGGTAAATGGCCATTTCCGCTAGTCTTATATCAAGTTCATATAGCGTTCAAATATTACCGTTTTAATTTTTACTTTGAGCGCTTCCATTGTTTGCTAAGCAATTGTGCTGATTTTATATCTTCATGATCATAAGAATTAGACTGCCATTTCTCTGGAAAAAGTGAACGTTTTCAAAAAAAAAGCGACTGGTAAAAAACCCCACCAAACTGACAATTGATCATATTGACCATTTTATCATATATTCTGATAGTTCTGTTTCATCACAGGACCTCAAAAATGGTGAAAAAAAGTCCCTTAATTATGGATACGTAATCACCTAACTGAGTTTGTATTAAGTAAATAAAGCCTTTGACAAAATTTGGCACAGTGCAGTGCATTAAATTGAATACACTTGAGAACGTTAAGTATGTGGATTAAATCTTATTTGGAAGAACGCCAATAAAAGGTGCTTTTTCGATCCTCTGCATCTAACTAAATCACAGCCACCTTGGTCCTCTTATATTCCTATTAATACTTCATTATAACATTATGAAACACTCTTGTTTATCTATCTGCGCTGGAGATATGAAAATGTTTATTAAACAGAAACTCCTGTCCACTCCAAGATGCCATTAACAAATTGTCAATACACTTTTTCGACCACTTTTCTGGAGCTAAATTTCGCAAGCATCAAGCTATCGCATACTCCCGAAAAGGCTTCCTAGCACCTCCTAGGACAAAGTAATCTCGGAGTTTTAGGTTATCTACAACTGCGGTGAAATGGATTTCATCGATATGGGCAATTAGATAATTAGGTGGCGCTAGAGTCCGGGATAGACCAAGGCTTGTTCGTTGGGACCAACATCCCCTTCTAGTTAGCCCGGACTTTAGCTAACTGCATCCAGTTGCGCACTCCAAGTTCTCTACATACCTTAGCCATCTTAAACGCCCAATGTACAGTTTTTTGACCAGGTCGATGTCGCTGTACAGCTCGTATAGTTCGTGGTTGAATCTTCTCCTCCAAAACCCGTCAACGCAAACGGGACCAAGATATTCGGTCCGAAGGATTTTTCTCTCGAAGTTACCAAGGAGATCTTTATCCGCTTTCGATAAAGTCCATGCTTCAGCTCCATATAGCAAGACTGGGATGATTAGGGTCTTATATAGAGCCTCCATAGTTGATGAGAAAAGGGCTTTACAGCTCAATTACCTTCTTAGCCTAAGGAAATAATGATTGCCAAGAGTATTCGATGTTCAGTGTACCTTTTCGTTAACAGCGTATACTTTGTTTTGCCCTCGTTAACCGCTTAACGCATTTTGGCCGCTTCCATTTCTATACTCGCAAATGCACCGGTGACAGCTCGCTGTGTTCTACCCATGATATCAATATCGTCGGCATATGCAAGTAGTTGAACAGACCTTTCAACGTTCGTTTTTGTGTGTTGGCTTGGGAGTTTCGTTCTTTCAAGATGTTGAAGAAGTCACATGACAACGCGTCACTTTGTCAGAATCCTTGTTTGACATCGAAGGTCTCTGTGAGGTCATCACCAACCATGATGGACCAGCGAGTTTTCTCCATCGTCATCATGCACAGACGGATGAGTTTGGTAGGGATGTCAAAACTAGACATGGTACAGTTCATCCCTCCATATGATGTCATAGGCGGCCTTGAAATCGATGAACAGGTGGTGGGTATCGATTTGGACTTCTTGGGTTTTTTCCAGGATCTGCCTAAGTGTGAAAATTTAGTCCATGGTGGACTTTCCTGGCTTACAACCGCATTGATAGGGGTCAATCAGATATGTTGACGAGGGGTTTCAGGCGTTCACATAATATAGCAGGTAGGGTCTAATAGACGATGTTGAGGAGACTGATGCTTCTGTAATTGGAGCAGTTAAGGGGGTCTCCTTCCTTGTGGACCAGGCAGACAATGCTGAGATTCCATTCATCAGGCATAATTTCATCTGATTAAATCTTAGATATTAGTTGGTGTATGCTCTCTACCAAGTCATCTCCAGCTGCTTTAAATAGCTCTGCAGATAAACCGTCAGGTCCAGCAGCCTCTTTGGAATTACGCTTGGATATTGCTATCCTCACTTCGTTTTCATGCAGCACTTTACCCCACCCAAAATTCGGGTTTTGCTCCCCCGAGTCTTGTTCTTCCTTTGCCGGCGTATGGATGCGAAATCATTGGTAAACTTGATTTTAGCAGTAAAACAGAAAGTCCATGTGGCCCTTAACAGCACCCTTAGAAACGTCTGTTGAGCGAAAGTTATATCAATTCATCTCCATCCCTTACTTAGTGGTAGGTTTGGTTCTAGTTTTATTTAAGTCTTAGATTGTTTAAAATCTAGTTTATTTAAAGTTTTTTTTAATAATTATAATATTAATAAATCAACTTATTCAGCATGAAGCCCAAATTACAGTGTCGCGTTCGCGCGGTCTCGCGTTAATGGGCTTTATATCGACTGTTCTCGAACTTCTCCTGGTGCAGTTCTCTGGTGACGTTTAAGAAATTAAAAATATCCCTTCTCGTATTTTCTTGACTTCATGGGAAATTTTTATTTCCTAATTTTATAAATTGTGCGAATATGTAAATTTAAAAAAAGACACCACACAATTAATTTGTGTTGATAAAAATTAATTTAGCCATTTAAATCTTTTGCACATAATAAATGTTAAAAAATTGTACTTTAATCGAACAGACCCTCTAATAGCATAATGTCAACAACAGCTGTGAGTTGTCACAACGCAGGCCCTAGTAAAAAGTAGTTCTACTCGGCAGTTGCCCAGAACCTTACGATATCTACGATATAACGCCTGAAGCCACATTTACACCGCGTCTCCACGTGCTATTTCAGATAGCAGGATTTCATAGCAAGCTATAAAAAAGAGAACTGTCAAATTCGTGTGTGGGCAAATTATAGCTTGCTTTTTCATTTTTTTTTAGATCCAACTACTTGTACTCAGCACTTCTATAATTCCACAGACATGGAAACTGCCGAAAATTGTTTATTTATTTAATTATCTCTTCTTCTGACATCTTCCAGTCGACCATAATTATTTTTTTCTTATTCAAATGCAACAAACGCAACCAATTTCACTCAAATGTCAAAAATTAGCAAGATATCTTTAGCTTGCTAAATATCCTGCTATGGATAGCTTGCTATCTCAATTATCTTGCTATTTGCCGTCTCCATTAGCTATTTTCATAGCATGCTAATTATCTTGCTAAAAATTTTAGCTCGTGGAGACGGCCTTTTAAAAGCACCCCATATGTTTGCATTGTTTCTACTCTATCTGTCAACGCGAGACCGCGCGAACGCGACATTGTGAATTGGACTTTAAAGTGTAAATGGCAGATGGCAGGCTGTCAGAGTTGTTGTGTGGTTACTCATTGATCAGGGTTACTCAATTTCTTATTGTAGGGCTTTTTTTATTCTTGTCATAGCTGCAGGATGTCTAGTTTACAGTTGGATTGGCACTATGAATAGTGACTGCCATTTTACTTGTTTGCAATGGACTATCGATACTTTCTCGCATTGTTAGCTCATCGATACGTTATCTTCAATCTGACAGATGTCAGAGAATGAAAAACCCTACCAATCGAACAAATGCATACAAAGTGGATAGCTTAGTAGACTAATGAAACATCTACCGGATTTCGCATGTATTTCTCCAGAAAATTGCGCACTATTATCATTAAGTAGTTGTAATCTCCACATAAATAATGGCAATTCTCTAATACTCGTAGATTATACGACATCATCTGCAAGGTCCATCGCCCCTTACCAATTATCGATTCGCAAGCACGATTCTGATTCCATTGTCGAAACGTTTAACGGGAACTATCCTAGTTCAACATCTACACAGTGCAATTAGGGCATCCCCTTCCCCAGTGTGAACCTAATTAATTTGCTTGTTGTTGTCCGTGTAAGTCGAACAAAACTTGTTGGCGTCGTTCTCAAAATACGGCTGCAACTTTGACCTTTGTTGAACAGTTTTGGAAAACATTTGCAACTGCATTTTTGAAATTTTAATTAAAACATGTCCGAAGTGTGCTAGTTTTGGACACTTTCTCCTCCTGACATTTCAGACGACAGATGACTTTCAAAATATGTATGTTACGTCAAACCACACCCGTGTTTCAATGAAGTTTCACATTTTATCATCTTCACGTGTTTGAAATTATTGCCATCATTATTGTAACATGCCTGGCGGGGGGAGATGATATATTTATTTCTGAACTTTTCATTTTTATTTTCATTCTCCTGCGGAAGTACCCCGTCTCCTGCTAACGTGATTCATGTCCTTTTTACGACTTGCTGCGGTTGTTTGTTGTACGCAGTCACAATTTGTTTTTGTTTTTATTATTTTTCCTTTTCCGCTTGTTTTGCTGTTCTTTTGAAATGCTTGTACACTTCAGGGCATTGGCGAATGGCGACATGCGGTGTCAAGTGTTGTGTAGTGGGATTTCTCATTAAGACTTCGTTGTTTTTGCTCATCCACCGTTAAATGTCCTTAATCTTGCATTCTGTGGAATATTAATCTAAGGACTTTATCTGGACTTGCTTACACATTCATGTAGATTAAAGGGATGAGATAGGGTTTTGGTGAGAAAACTGTGGAAGACGTGTGAACTTTCGTTTCAGGAACCAGAAGGACGGCAGAAGAATTATAACTGCATAATTGTACTCTTTTATAACCAAACAGGGCACAAATTATTTATTTATTTATTTATTTATTTATTACATGGTTATTGAAGTGGATGGAAAGCATGCTGTTTCACGCAACCAGCATCTTGGATATCACATTAACTTTTGGACATTGGTGTATTGCAATTCTCGGATGATGATGTAATTATCGCGCTTAAAAAATTAAATTTTAATAGCAACCCAGGCCCTGACCTATATCCAAGCTTTCGGCAATACCCAAATTATTTGAAAGTATTGTTAAGGAGAAATTGCAGTGGGCACCGTAGCACAAGTGGTTAGTGCGTCGGACTACTGAGCCAACGGTCTTGGGTGCGAATCCCGCTGCAAACACCTAAAAAGTTGTTCACAGTGCTCACCTCTTCCGAATGCCTGACAAGCATTCAAGAGTATCATTTGTCATGTAAAGCTTCCCAACTCGCCATTCGGAGACGGCAGAAAATCTCTTCCATTCGTGCAAAAATATAACGCGCACACACAAATGGTTGCGAGAAGCTAGGCTATTGTTAAGGAAAAACTATTTTTCGCGGTAAAAGAGATTATTTCAAATAATCAACATGGCTTCGTTCGTGGTAGATCATGTATCACTAATTTAGCTTAGTTATGTAATTATATTTTTCACAGTTTTGAGCAACGTTTACAAGTTAATGTACTCTACACAGATTTCACCAAAGCCTTTGATAGGGTACATCATACCCTACTTTTAGCCAAACTTGAATCGTTGGGTTTTCATTCCTCAATGCTAAAATGGTTTTATAATTACTTAACTAATTGAAGGCAAATGGTAAAGGTCGATGGTTTGACTTCTCGTGTAATTGAAGTAACGTCGGGCGTTCCACAAGGTCAAGTTATTTGGGCCCGTTGCTATTTATTTTATTTATCAATGATGTTCACGAAATATTTAAATTCTGTAAGGTTTTGACATTAGCGGACGACTTAAAATTATTTTCTGGTGTAAATAATGTTAACGATTGTATTCGTTTGCAATCAGACATTAATATATTATCGAAATGGTGTAATCATAATGCCCTGGAACTAAATATTTCAAAATGTACGATTTTCTCGGCTTATCGAATTGCCATTCCACTTTTTCATAATTATCGTATAAATGATGTTCGACTTCAACGATTGGATGAAGTGAAAGATCTAGGTGTCATGTTTGATAATAAACTAAAATTTATCTTGCATTATGATTATGCCATTGCCAAGTCTAAATCTTTGTTGGGCTTTCTAAAGCATAATAGTAAATACTTTCGAGAGGTACATAGCCTTAAAGTTATCTACTGCTCGTTAGTCAGACCTTATTTAGAATATTCATCCATCATCTGGAATTCACCATATGCTATTCACGAACTCAGATTGGAAAGAGTTCAAAAAAACTTCACGAGATATGCGGTTCGTAAATTAAATATGTTTGATGTGCTTCCTAATTATGATAGAAGGTACTAATTAATTGGTTTGCAAACCTTAAGTTTCAGACGCAATGCTACTTCCATCATGTTTATTCGCGATATTATTAATTTTCATATTATTTCACCAGATTTGGTTTTTCTATTAAATATATATGCTTCCCAAAGGTCTCTGCGGGTTAGAAGCTTGTTTTTTCCAGAAAGGCATAGAACCAATTATGGTTCTAATGAGCCTATTACAAGGTGCATAAGCACTTACAATGAGCTGTGCAATGAAGTTGATTTTTGCTTATCGTGATTTTAGAAAACGCGTTTTTTCATTGGTTTTTGATTAACTTAATATTGTTTATTTGAAGTAGTCTATAAGATTGAAAATCGGTAGATGATCCTTAGTCGCACAACAAACAACACTTGAGTTAAGCGATACTGAGAGTATACACTAGAAAACGTAGTGTTCTGTGTGCTCTGTGATGGAAACAAAAAAAAAATAAAAAATGAAAAACTTTAAGGTAGAAACCGTCTTAAATGTCACAGACAATATTCGCAGATTGAGAAGAATAAAGCCTTACGAGCTAAAGTTTAAAAACTATGGGAAATTACTACACGAGGTGAAAAGTCTCCGGACCAAGTCTCCACCATACCCCGCAGACATGGCACCGAGCGACTATTTTTTGTTTCCAGACTTGAGAAGATGGGTCCAGGGTAAGAGATTTTACTCGAATGAAGAGATCAAACACGAAACAGATCCTTATTTTGAGGCGCTTGACAAATCTTAATATACCAAAGGTGTAGAAATTTTGGAGGAACGCTGGAAAAGTGTATAGCTCATGGAGGGGACTACGTTGAGGAATACAAAAAAATGTTTTTTTTTCATTTCGAGTCCGGAGACTTTTCACCCCATGTAGTATAGAACTTTAAACTTTCCCCAATGCGATTTAAATTTATCTGGGGTCCGTGGGACTATACCACAAGGCCAATTTGGAATTTTCATTCTAGCCCCACAAGTAATGGTACATATACTTCATTTGGGATCTATTTTATAAAAAGCGGATTTTCTAGAAAACGGCTCCAACGATTTTGTTAAAGTTTCGTATTTAGGTTTACTTGTTTACACATGCTATCAAATGTCATACCAGGTTTTTACCTAAAAAGTTGTACAACGGTACTTGACTTTAACCGATTTTTTTAAAAATGGGTATTTTTCGGATATCAGTCGAAATAGTGAAATAGCAATAAGAACTACGACGTAATGTGAAAAGAACGTCAACGTGTTTGCGTGTACATATGTACATATATCCCTCACATGTTTTGCTCCTCTTGCAATACAATTCGGTGTGAAAGTGGATGCATATGAATTGGGTTAGGTTGAAAAAGAAAGCAATTCATCTTATAAATCCACTAGCTGAGCCGCCCGTGCACATAAACAGTTACGTCCGAACAAAATGAAGAAGAAAATTCTCATACAAAAGGTATGGAAAATCGATTTTGCTGAATTTTCCAATTTTCCTGGAAATTTTCTGGAATTTTCATAGTGTCCTTCCTTGGGCCAATACCAATCCATCAAGCCCAAAGTCGTGAAAATCAAACAATCCGTTCTCGAGTTATGCGTGCACACACGGACGTTAGTCTGTTTTATTTATATAGCTGACCCGTGCTCGCCTTGCTTCACCCCCCTTCCGCTGTTAACAAATGGTATCAAAAAAATCACACACTTTTATAAAATGCTGTCGAAGAAATTATTTGTTTGCAAATACAGAAAATCCAACCAATTTATCTAGTTTTCCCGCCCCTTCGTTGTGCCTTCGCGTTATACATACATATATGTATGTATAGCTGACCCGTGCTCCCCTTGCTTCGCCCCCTGCCACTGTTATGGCAAAACAAATTGCATTGGAGATGAGTGCCGAATTATTTTTCCGATTAGATGGAATTTCAAAAAATCATCCCTTAGCTGACGTCTGTCATTATATGAATATACTGTGTACTGTGTACCTCAGCCCTTTAGATCCAGCGGTTCGGTCCAATTAAACGATTAAATGGTGTTTGATTGTACAATATGAACAATTAAATTTACAGACCGAAGTGCACAGCATCAAGTATGTAGTACCTATTTATAAAATCTTGATGCACTATCAAAAAATCACACTTTAATAAACTGCTGTGGAAGAAATTATTTGTTTGCGAATACAAAATCCAACGAAATGATCTACTTTCCAGCCCTGTCGTTGTGCCTTCGCATATATGTACATACATATACATTATGTAATTAGGTATGGACAACGAATCCGCGGTAGCAAAACTCCCATTCATTAAAGTTTCAACACCTGCCACAGTACGTACTATGAAAATCACACAGCCACGGTATAGTCCCTTTTCCCCTTCACAAATGCCCCTTTACACTATTCTAAGTCTCATTCGTTGGCTGTCTGTGCATAGAAAGATAGATATATACAATATACATAATGTAACTGTTATCCGCCCGGCATTGCCCGTGCAATTTTTTAAAATTTGAATTTGCCTTTATTTACAATCATATTCATCGTAGTAGCCCGAGCACAAAACATCAATGGGCAGAAATTCAAAATTCAAATGTGCCACATACACACAACACACACAACACAACATGATGTCACCCACTGCTGCATGGCTGTTGGCATTGGCATTGCGTCGGTTTCACTGATGGGAAATTGTTTGCGATGATTTCATGAATTGTTTTGAGCACAGCTCAGCTCCAGGATAACACAGAAGGATGATTTATACCTTAAATGAATCCTAAAAGAATTGACTAAAAACCATTTTCTTTGGTTTTAAATCCAATAAGCCATTGATGAGTTAGGGCTGTGTAATGACAGAAATTTTAATATATATATTAATGAATTTTATTTTTTCAAATTCACCCACTTAGAGCTGGAATTTCAAAAAATCCTCTCTTGGCGGATGTCTATGTCGCTACAGGAATGTCCTGTCCAAATTTCAGCTCTTTAGGTCTGGCGGTTTGGTCTGTGCGTTGTCTGTGAGTCAGTCAGTGAACTGGTTTATATATGGACATTTATATAATTAAGGATTTTTCCGAATTCACCCACTTAGAGATGGAATTTTAAGAAATCTTCCTTCCTTAGCGGACGTCTATGCCATTATAGAAATGTCCTGTCCAAATTTCAGCCCTTTAGGTCTAGCGGTTTGGTCTGTGCTTTGTCCATAAGCCACACTGTTTTATATTTAAGGATGGAAGGATTAAGGATTTTTCCGAATTCACCCACTTAGAGATGGAATTTTAAGAAATCCTCCCTTAGTGGACGTCTATGTCATTATACGAATGTACTGTCCAAATTTCAGCCCTTTAGGTCGAGTGGTTTGGTCTGTGCGTTGTCCGTTAGTCACACAGTTCTATATGTATGGAAAAAGGATTCTTCCAAATTCACCCACTTAGAGATGGAATTTCAAAAAATCCTCTCTTAGCGGATGTCTGTGTCACCATAGGAATGTCCTGTCCAAATTTCAGCTCTTTAGGTCCAGCGGTTTGGTCTGTGCGTTGTCTGTTAGTCAGTCAGTGAACTGTTTTATATATAGAGATAAAGATAATATTTATTTAGCTACAGTCAATAATGGGGCTGAAAGTGGGTACATAAGATTGATTGAGTTTAAATTGAATTAAATTTCTGTCGTTTTCAAATTCAAAATCTGTCGCGCATACAACGAAAGCATTATTTGCACCAGAAGGAAATGTCGAAAAAAAAGAACATGGTAATTTTGTGGGCCTAACGGATGATGGTGCTTGTTTAAGATTATAATAAATTCTTTTCATTCTTAATTCATTAATTTGTTAATTTGATTCAATCTTAATTACTTTGATTTCTAAAAAAATATTGTTTGCAATTATATTTGTTCATTTCGTACCATCATGTTGTGACACACTGTACATATAACTTGTAAACAAATCGGTTCCAGTTGCATCACAGTAACAATGCACAAGCAAGTTCTATCGCTCCCAAAGCTTAACCGCACAGCAGTGCAAATCATACATTGTGTTGTTGTTAGAACCAACGTTGTTTTTTTTTTTGCTTTTTTTGGCTGCTGCTTGTGCTGTGCATTGTCGATGTCGATGCGTGATGATCTCTTCCACTTGGATTTATCTCGCAGCCGGAACAACATCTTGGTAACAACTCTTTATCTATAATCTATAAATCTATAAATCTATAAATATTTATTATAAAACTGTAGAGGTTTTTTTGTTGGTTACCTAATGGCGTGGAAACCGCTGGACAGATTTCGATAAAACTTTTTTTTGAAATGCTTCTTAAGTACCCGGGATGATCACAAGCTATGTATTTTTTTGCTCAGCCTAATGGTTCTTACATAGTAGTCAAAATAACTATATATTGGTGAGGAATATTATGATTATGCAGCCCTAACTCAATAATGGCTTATAGGATTGAAAAACAAAAAAATAGGTGAAATTAGTAGATCTGTCCCTCAATCATTTGAGATATAAAACATCCTTCTGCGTTGTCCTGAAGCTGAGAAATTTTCAAAACAATTATTCAAAGCATCGCCCACAATTTTCTTTCAGCGGAGACCATTGCCAGCAGCCGTGCAGCAGTGGGTATCGTTGCAATAGTGTGTGTGCGCGCTCTGACGTGACCATTTGTTTTGCATTTTAATATGCTACAATCATCACAAGCATTTGCGGCTCTCATACTCAACCAATTTTAGCAAATGAGGTGTCAAAAGAAAGATAATTTTCTAGAGCAGTGAATCGCATTTTCATTTTATTAATATTAGTAACAAATTAAAAAAAAACGATCAAAAACCAATATTCAACCCATAATGAACTACTGTTGCTTTATTTTGGTTCATATATGTACATATGCATATCATCATCGCATAAATTAATCATCTGGAAAGTATTGGTTGTTCATTGATACAAAGCCAAGGTAATATTGGCCGTGGCTGTGACGTCGTCACGGTTAGTAGCTACGTTATTCCCCGGAGTAGTAATAAAGCCCGAGTTTTCCGTGACTGTTGTCTAATTGTGTGGGACCAATGCACCGTAAGGCAGTGGAAACCGTTAACAGAACCTAACAGGATAAACTTTAGGCAAATGTTATCAGTAGTACCATGAGGCACAAAAGTTGATGAAGTAAATGCCTGTCTGAAAAAGTCAAGTCTCTGGGGTCTAATGTTACTCAAATGCACTTGACCGTCAATATGCGGGCACGAACAGGTGGCAATCCAAACGCACAAAATTTTCTTATATGTTACTTAAAATTGGCACAGGAACGCTTCCGGAAGAAAATGGAAAAGTAAATTTATCACATTATTAGTGCCAAACAGTGTCTTCTACCGAAGAACTTATCTCATCCTTTTACGGTTATATAGTATATCACAACTAACAAACCGTGAGAATTCTTAGCTTTGTGAGGGAGCTATTTTGTTGCCTTGGAATGATCAAGCTCCAGCAATTGATAGCGAGATATTTTCACGTGCTGATGGTCAAAGTACAGAATGTATTTCAATCAACCGGGTTGTGGACCAAGAAGTAACAACCAGCTATATGGTCGAATTTTTAATATTTCTATCTGCTCCATCCAGGGCTTCCATCACATAAAGTTAAACTAAAAATGGGTGTACCTATTATTCTTCTAAGAAACTTGAGCCCACCTAAATTATGTACACCCGACCTAGAGTTACAATTCTGCAACGACATTTGGTAGAGGCGGAAGTCTTGATGGGCTGCGGTGCGGTGCGGTTTTTGAGAACTATGAAATCTGAACTTAGGGGCTGAAAGTTACATATTGAAACGTTTTTGATAAAACGCAGTTAATCAACAAAATTTACTAAACACTTTTGTGGACTTAGACAAATACTTTGATGTTTTTTCGCTCCCACTGAAATTGCATATTTGCATATTTGTATGCATGAGAAAGCTATTAGAATGCGAAGCAAGGCGAGCACGGGTTCAACTAGTTGTAAAATAAATTTAAGTGTGGTTTAATTCGCAGCGTTTTCTTTTTCTCTTTGGCCTATCCCTTGTAATCTAATTCGCTTCGGTAAGGGTTTTGCTTGGAAAAATTCATCGATTCCAAATCAGTGCTCTTGTTGTCTGTTTATTGCTTTCGTTTCTTCCATTCAGTTCTGCGTTATCTCAAATTATACGACGCAGCGCTTAAAAGCACGCGAAAGGAATATACGAGTACATATGAATAGCGAATTATTTATCTTCGGAGGTAGGCATTGAATCTTCTAACTACACTGAGCTTTTATTGGTAAATGTAATTCACACAGTTATTTTCTTAATTAACATATATATTTTTGCCCATTAAACTCTGGAAAAATGTTCGTCGTTTTCGACGTGGCTCAGCTAGTGTATTATATCAGAGCAAACGCTATTTATCTGGGTTGATACATATTCTGCTCTGAAATTTAAGAGCAAAGTACCTGCGGTAACAGACACTTCGTGTGCCTGTCGCTTGTCCAGTTTTTACGAAATCGAATTACATGCGAGTTCTACTGTTATTTTTCATTTGTTCTGTTTATACCCTAATATGTATCAACTTGAAACAACCGAATACCAAAAAACACAAAATTTTAAATGCATTTATAATTTTATTTGTTTTTAATTATTTCGCCTTAAATAAATGTCTGCGTTCACTATTTCGATTTATTTTATTTGGCAAAATATTAATTTGTATTTTTAATTTGTTTATAAATGAAAGCCAAACATATGCACTATCCGAAAGTTTGTGAACGCGAATGCATGGAAACGGTTTTGTATTATAACACGAAAAAAGCCGGTGTACATCACCAAAACAGCAATATTCCGATACAAATACGTACAAATGTATCGAGGTTTGACCAGACCTCATGTGTTACGAATGCGACGACCAAAACATGTGTCAATCCGAGGGCTAAAGGTTCACCAACAAATTTATATAAAATTAAACTCATAAAAACCCCCAAAATGCCACTAATTTCCATTTAAATCTTTTAGCCTTCACGTTACAAATAAAACATCGGTTAGGCTTTCACCGTTGCCCTATACATACGCACACACAAGTAACCATAATCCTTAAAATCCCGACCACCACCGCTGAATAATAGTATTCATTGGTCGAAACATTGCCTCGCTGAACTTGGCATTCATTTGTGTCGCGGGATAAATCTCTTCTCAACGATACTTAAGCGTTTACATCCGACACGAACACGAAACGAACACGAAACGATATTCTCGTCCTCATACTCGTATATTTTCTTATTAAGTTCCCCTTTATCATAGTGGCCATGGACGACCACCCACATACCCGTTTATAATCAGGATTTAAGTAGATTCGCCTTCCAGTCTAATTTATTCATCTTTTCGTGTTGTGGAACAGCTAAAAGAGGAACACACAAGCTTGGTGTAAGATGGAAGGGCGCGTCATCCAATCGTGCCCAGGATACGAGCTTAGTTCAACAATTTGCCAGTGGACGATACGAAGTGGCCAGGTCATAAACTCCTCTTCGTTATTAATTGCGTGGTGAGAGTAAAGTTTCGTGACCAAACGGAACAGACAGTGGTAAACCGCTCTGCTGAAAGAGAAATACAAAGGATGCTGCACGTTTGTGCTCATTTAATCTTTGGTATTGTGACAGTAGAGCAGCTAGAATTATTAATAATTTGCGCTTCCTTTGTAAATTCTTAAAGTTGATAGTGTGGCAGCTATAATGTCAGAAATTGTGAACAAAGGACGTGGTATTGTTAGCGGCTTTTGTATTCAATGCTAGATAGGAGCACTCAGTTTGATCTGTAACTTATCTTAAGGGCTTCTTCGTATCTAAAAAGCTTCACAATGACAGATAAATATTTAAATGTCAAAGATGTTAGGAAATATTAGCTCAGCAGCCGAAAAGAAAGGATGAACCAAAATTCTGGTTTACTGATGTAATCCAAGCGATGAGAACCAAGGTAAAAGTACCAAGTAGGATGGCCTTTGGTAATCATATACTTAAGACTACTGTAAAACGATTACGTTAGTGTGTCCATTATGTTTCGCAGAGAATTTTGTGCAGGTACGATAAAAAAATGGAAATAAGGTCACTTATTTCTACTTCCTCTCGAAGCTGGAGTTAGGTCCTCCAAGTGACAATGAAAGGTGAAAATGTAGGTATGAAATGTGTAGCCTCATCACTTCCCAAGAACAAATCGACTCAACAGCGTTTAACGAGCCTCGGCACGTCTAAACTAAAAACTGTTGGTCCAGGTGTCCCCCGACTGTTGTAGTAACAATCGAAGGAAAAATGAAGCCAATTCGATCCAAGGCATGTCGACCACGTTTCAGTTCGGGCTTTAAGCTCAGTTTATGTTTTTTGTTTGATGTACGGGAGGGGCAAAATTCTTAGCCTGTGCTAAAATAGAAGCACCTTATTTATTTGGGGATAAGAAGAAATACTGATGCTGAATTCAGTCTATTGAGAAACAGCGAAGGATGCAACAAAGAAGGACTAGTTCTGTAAGCCAGGAGCGATAGGTAATCTTAATCCACAAAACATATTATTCTTCTTAATTTCCGTCCACAAATCTTCAGGTCTTATGTTCTAAATAAATCCAAGTTTCCTAGAACTTGAGCTCACTAGATCTCTGTTACCCGACCATGCTATTAAAAAAGTGAACTCCGAGACCTAACCAAGGTCACATACGTTTTTTTAATTTTTCACTCTTGACCGCTGCCGATTTTTATTAATGCCAAACACTGAGTGGAGTACTTTCACCAGACGAAGATCGGTTTAAAAAAAAACCCTTCACTTTAGTTTTCCATTCACTTCTGAGGCCACTGTAAAACACCAAAAGAAGAAGGATCCAGGGTCAAACATATACACACATGCATAAACATACAACAAATTGTTATACTAGCATAAGCCATAACTGATGTCAAATGAAATAAAGATCAGTCTAAGCCTAACTGCCGTGTGATTCATTTCATTTCTTAGAACTACAACATGGTGTCAGAAGTGAACTAAACAAAAAAAAAAAAAAAAAAAAAAAATTCATAAATTGTTAAATTGTGAGTAGTGTTTCTAAATGAACGACAAAGAGATTCCTAACCCTACAGAATCCAAACCGACTAACAAAATGGCAGAATCTGATTTCAAAATGAGCATAGCTCCGACCTTAGCGCCAATGGACTTCACATGCGGTAATCAAAATTTGGCTGATCTGTGGAATAGCTGGATTTTACAATTCAAAATCTTCATGCGTGCTTCAAACATGGAAAATGAATCCGATGCTAGAAAAGTTGCTATATTCTTGCATTACATGGGTCCAGAGGCATTACCGATATTTAATTCATTTGGAATAGGCATAGACAAAATAACTTATAAAGTGGCAGTTGATAAATTCGAAGAATTCTGTACTCCAAAGAAAAATATTGCTATGGAAAGGCATAAGTTTTTCACAAGAAAGCAAATGCTTGGTGAATCTATAACAGAGTTTGTGACAAATCTCAGAAATCTCAGTAAATCATGCGAGCTCGGAAATTTGCAAGACGACATAGTCAAAGACATTTTCATCTGTGGATTGAGCAAAGAGAATTACTCTATTCGTGATAGACTCTTACAAGAAGGTAATGCAACTTTAGACAAAGCTATAGAGATAGCTCGCGTGATGGAGCAGACAAAGACACAAGTAAAACAACTCGAAACCTCAGAGACGTCCATCATAGCTAGACTAGACAAAAGGTCCACACGCACACTCACGAATACATCAAGAAACAGCGGTAAACTCAGTAACACCTATCCTAATACATTTATATACAACGATAAGAGCGGGAACACAAGAGCTTCGTCATCAAGAGCAACAGACAGCAGTCAGCAGGAAAACGGGTCATCTAAATTCTGTTATCGTTGTTGGCAGCAGCATCGATTCAGATGTCCAGCAATGGGAGCATCATGCCAAAAATGCGGTAAACCAAATCATTATGCAAAAATGTGCAAGAGTAAGTTAAATGTAAGAACAGTGCATGCAGAAAGAGAAGAGTTTGATACAGACGACGAAGAAGTATTATTTTTGGGATGCCTACAACAAAAGAACAACAGCAATAGTAATAAGAACAGTTTATGGACAGTAGAGTTATGTATTAACAACAGTGCAATAAGCTGCTTATTAGACAGCGGCGCGCAAGCAAACGTGTTGCCTTTAAAAACATTAAAACAACTAAATTTAGAAAATTTTAAATTAAAACCTTGCTTAGCTCAAATAGTATCTTACACCGGGGAAAATATAAAAACGATTGGAACATGTAATTTAAAATGTAATGTAGGAAAACAAAAAGGAATTTTCATAGAGTTTTATGTAATTAAAAAAGATGATTGTATTCCTATTATTGGATTAAAAACGTGTGGAGAGCTTAACTTAATTAAAAAAGTTTGTGAAATTAATGAAAAGAAAAATGATTGTGAGATTCTTAGTGAATATAGTGATGTTTTTACAGGCCTAGGATTATTACCAGAAAAGGTGAAATTAGAAATTAACCCAGACATAAAACCGACAATTGATGCTAAACGAAAAGTTCCTTTTGGATTAATGAGTCGTTTCAAAAAAGAACTCGATCGCATGGAAAGCATCAAGGTCATAAAAAAGGTTACTGAACCAACTGCGTGGGTAAGTTCTGTTGTACTAGTAGAAAAATCAGATCAAAGCCTTCGAGTTTGCTTAGATCCGCAAAATTTAAATCGAGCCATAATGCGGCCCCATTTTATTATACCCGATTTTGATTATATTCGTTCAAAGCTTGCTGGCGCACAGTATTTTAGTCTTCTTGATGCTATGTCTGGATTTTGGATGCTCGAGCTTGATGAAGCTAGTTCGCTTCTTTGCACATTTAATACACCATTTGGAAGGTACAGATTTTTAAGACTTCCATTTGGGATTAATGCGGCATCAGAAATATTTCACGGTAAAATGGTTGAAAAATTTGGAGATATTGAGGATTTACTAATTTATATTGATGATTTTCTCGTGCATGGTAAGACTAAAGAAGAGCATGATAGAAATTTGAGGTTAGTTTTAGAGAGGGCAAGGAGAATAGGACTTAAATTTAATAAAGAAAAATGTCAAATAGGTGTTACAACAATTAAATACTTAGGACACATATTTAATAGAGAAGGAATATCATCTGATCCTGCGAAGATACAATCCATTCAAAATATGACCACACCAGCATGCGTGAAGGACTTGCAAAGATTTTTAGGAATGGTAAACTACTTAAGTTAGTATATTAAAAATTTATCCTTAGAAACTTTAAACCTAAGATCTCTTTTAAAACATAATGTAGAATGGGAATGGAATAGCTCGCATGAACAAGAGTTTAACAAAATCAAGGAATTGCTTTGCAAAGCACCAATATTATGTCACTTTGATCCCAGGAAACCAATTACTCTCTCGGTCGATTCGTCAAAAGATGCAATGGGGGCTGTCATTTTGCATGGCCGAAGTCCTATTGCATATGCATCTACGACTTTAAATGATTCTCAAAAGAATTATTCCCAAATTGAAAAAGAGCTCTTAGCAATTTATTTTGGCTGTAACAAATTTCATAGATATTTGTATGGTCTTACATTCAATGTTGAAACAGACCATAAACCACTAATTGTCTAAAGTATCACCTAGATTACAAAGAATTTTGCTAAAACTTCAAAAGTATAATCTAAAAGCCAAGCACGTCCCAGGAAAACAAATGTATGTAGCAGATACTTTGTCCAGAGCCTGCTCATTTCAAGATTCCGAATTTGAAGATATTCGTGATGAGGTTGAAGTGCATGTCAATTTAGTCTTATCCAATTTGTCAGTCACTGATGGTAAACTTCAACAAATCAAGAAAGAAACACATGCAGATATTTCACTTCGGATAGTTAAGCAGTATTGCACTGATGGATGGCCAAAAAAGATTACTTTATCGAAATCAGAAGCGCAACCCTATTTCCATATGAGAGGTGAAATAACTCTTGTTGATGATCTACTTTTCAAAAATAAATGCCTCATAATCCCAAAAGTTTTGAGAAAAGAGATTTTAAATAAAGTGCATGCGGGCCACTTTGGGCTGGAAAGGTGTCTGAATCAAATAAGGGACATTGTATTTTGGCCAAACATTAACAACGATATCAAAAATATAGTTTCCACTTGTAAGGTCTGTGCAAAATATAGATCTGCAAATTCCAGAATGCCCCTAACTGTTCATCGTCCAGCAGACCTTCCATGGCAAAAGGTAGGTGTTGACTTATTTCATTTTAACAGCGATATATACATTATTGCTGTTGATTATTATTCTAAATACGTTGAAACCGCAAAGCTTACCAAAAATTCGACTGCTAAGAATGTGATAACACAACTAAAATCTTTCTTTGCTAGACATGGAATTCCGAAAATCATTTTCTCAGATAACGGCCCACCGTTTAATTCAATCGAATACAAAGAATTTTTATCCGCTTGGGACATAGATTATACCACATCAAGCCCCTATTACCCCAAGTCGAATGGTCTAACTGAACGAACCATAAGAACAATAAAGAACATTTTCCGGAAATGTCTCGAATCCAATACTGATCCATACATTGGATTACTTCAATATAGAAACACTCCGAAAGATCAGTTTGAGTCCCCAGCTAAGCTCTTAATGTCGAGAAATCTTCGCTCAACATTACCGGTTAGAGTAGAGCATCTTAAACCGAAAGTTATAAATCAGAAGGCACACAGCAAGCATGTGGAAAAATATAATCAAAATATGAAACAATACTATGACCTACATGCAAGAAAACTACCACCAATTAACCTAGAAGATCAAGTTCTTTTTAAAAAGACTCCTACAGGCACCTGGTCGCCTGGTAAAGTAGTTGAACAATGCAAAGAGCCAAATTCTTATATAGTTAAAAACCTTGACGGCGATGGGTTTTTTAGACGCAATAGAGAGCATATAATTCTTAATCGCTCTCAAGAAATTGAAAACACACCAAATTCATCTGATGGTAAGACACCTGAGCCTGTTGACACTCCTATAAGCAGTGGGTCCTATAAGACACGTTTTGGTAGAGAAGTTAAACAACCCGAACGATTTAAAATGTAAAAAAAAAAAAAAAAAAAAAAAAAAAAAAAAAAAAAAGTACCTAGATACAAACATACATACTTATATGTACACACTAACTAAGTACGTTTAAATATTTTATAATTATGTTAAACTGAATTTTTTGAATTACTATGAATAGATTAAGATACTAAAAAACTAAGTTGATATTTAATGCAGTTATGTTTGTATGTGTATAAACAAATATTGTGAACTGAGGTAAAAGAGGGAAGATGTTACATATACACACATGCATAAACATACAACAAATTATTATACTAGCATAAGCCATAACTGATGTCAAATGAAATAAAGATCAGTCTAAGCCTAACTGCCGTGTGATTCATTTCATTTCTTAGAACTACAACACTTCCACTTTTTATTACCATTCATATATATAGACAAGATACACCAACTCATCTTTAAGATTTGGTCAGATAAAAGTATGTCAGATGAATGCAATTTCAGCATCGTTTTCCCAATCCACAATAAAGGAGGCCCCCTCAACTACTCCAACTATAGAGGCATCAGTCTCCTTAATGTCGCCTACAAGATCTTATCTGCCATATTGTGTGAACGCCTGAAACCTTTCGTTAACAACCCGATTGGCCCCTATTAGTGAGGTTCAGGCCAGAAAAGTCCACCTCCTGTAAAAAACCCAAGAAATCCAAATCGATACTTACCACCTGTTCATCGATTGCAAGGCCGACTATGACAGCATCTGGAGAGGTGACCTGTATAGAGCCATGTCTAGTTAGGACATCCCTGCCAAACTCATCCGTCTTTGGAGGATGACGATGGAGAACGCTCGCTGCTCCATCAGGGTCGGTAATGACCTCACCGAGATCTTTGATGTCAAAAAACGATTTCGACAAGGTAACGCGCTGTTTTGCGACTTCTTCAACATCATACTTACAATCCAACATATAAGGAATGACCTTTAAAAGTCCGTTCAACTACTGGCATATGCTGACGATATTGACATCATTGGTAGAATACAGCGAGCTTTCACCAGTGCATTTGCGAGTATAGAAATGGAAGCGGCCAAAATGCGTTAAGCGGCTAACGAGGTCAAAACAAATCATACGCTGTTAACGAAAAGGGATACTGAACATCGAATACTCTTGACAATCGCTGTTTCCTTAGGCGAAGAAGGCAATTGAGCAGTAAAGCCATTTCCTAATCGACTAAGGAGGCTCTATATCCCAGTCTTGCTATATAGAGCTGAAGTATGGACTTTATCGAAAGGGGATGAAGATATGCTCGGTCGCTTCGAGAGAAAAATCCTCCGTAAGATAATCGGTCCCGTTTGCGTTGACGGAAATGTACGAGCTAGCTAAGTTCCGGGGTATCTGGAAGGGGTTGTTGGTTGAGGCTTTTGTCCACTCCGGCCCGCAGCGCCACCTAAGTAAGTAAGTATACGTGGACACAGATGGCCGCAGTTACTTTGCCTCGTAGATGGTCTTAAAATCGTAAAATGTTGAAACTTTATATCTTTTAATTTTCACATCCATGGAGCGTCATTTTTTGTTGACCTTTACATCGAACGATATTTGAGGAAATCTTCATTTTAAATTAATTCCAACTACACATGGGAGATATCATTATTTCTAAGGACGTCCCAACGGCACTCCACACTTTTCCGCCCACTCTGTGATTTTCCAATCTTCCTCTTCATTATGTGTGTGTGTGTGTATGTGCTTGTGCTTGTGCTTGTGCATAGAAGAAGGAAGTACTATACTCGTATCTCAAAGCAAAAGGATTCATTTATCTTGCAAGTAAAATGTAAGGATTGTCGCTTAAAGTGGCATATCCTTTGATGGTGTACTCGATATTATGTTCGAGTACCAAACATCAGGCAATCAAATTTCCATATTTGATTTTGTTTTTCCTTTCCTCGTCCTTCAGTAGGAGCTGCTGGGTGCTCATCGAAAGAATAACAACTCGCAGATAGGAATGATTTCCGTTCAATATTGCCTCAAAGACGAATCACACACGCCAGCAATGAAGCACCACTTCCACTTGGCATTTGTGTGTGATCAGCGAAATTGTGTGTCTCCCGTGATGTTCGCATATAATTTTCGATTATTGATTCCTTTATTACGAGTGCTTTGTTCTTCTTTAGATGTCGTCATCAAAGAAGCAAAGACAATGAGTGCGCGTTGTTGATCCTTAATCTGAGGCACTGCGGTAAATCGATATAAATGCATGAGTTCATCATGTACATTAACCCACGGGGGACTGGAAAGCACCTCATGTCCTTTCTTTGTGCACGAGACCGATTGTCTGCTAGATTAAGGTGAATCATCTGCAAATCTATTTTCCATTTGTTAGATTGGATTATGCTTGTATAAATTCGCCTTAAGCTGTCCGACAAATTGAATGATTCATCGTTAGTCACATAAATATTTGTATTCATAGTTAATTTTGCATTTTTTAGAAGGATCTATCACTTAAGCGCACACGTCTACTCTTAGTCAAATGATAGCTCGAGGCATAATTTAGGCGACTGCGTTGTTTTTTGGAAAAGGATACAATTTGCAACGTGTAGGTACGGTTGAAGTATCATGTCTTTAAAGAATCCTATTAGTAATGACGTTCGCAAAGTTACACCCACAGCCCAAGGACACAAAAAGAATCAAACAAAAGTTTTGTTTTCCATTGGACGGGAACTTTCTACCGAAATTCGCATTCTTTTAAAAATAATCACAAATTCACTGGAAGAGAAGTTCGGGAAATCGAAAGTTTTGAGCGTTTTTTTGAGGGTGACATTACGAAAGAAACTCGATAACGCTGACCTTCCATCTCCTTCAAGACGAACAGCTTGCAAATACCTTCGAAGGTTTCGGTTTGGTCCCAAAAAAAGAAGAAAAAATAATTTGTTTTCAATTCGTATTAAAAAAACCGGTGCAAGAAACGACCGTAAGTACGTATTTCTTTGACCGAAATCCAAGAATGTTTAATACGGTTTCATATCTTTATGTATTTTGTTAATTATTTTATTACCCTTTTTAAATAAACCAAGCAAACTCGACCGCCCATGACCATAACGTGATACTCTCATTACAGTAGAGGCGTGAAGAAAAGATCACTGTTGGTTAAGGGTATACGGAGTGGCTCATACATATTAAGTTGATTTTATAAGTTACTAGTTGGCCCGACGGCAGACGTTGTTCTGCCCTTATCTGTATGTTGTGCGATGATTTAGATTTCGTAGTTACAATACATTTAGTGTCTTAGTAAAGATTAAGAAAATATGAATTTGATCTTAGTTTGATTGGTGAGGTAGAAGAATGTACAAAAACACGCTTCTGATTTCTCTATATAATTCTATGCAAAATATATTAACCCTCCGTCCTCCAACTATGTTTTACTTGCACTTTCCTCCATCTTTTTTTCATTAAATTAATTGTTTATTCGTTTTTCATGTTTTCGGTACATCCAAATAGTTTTTAATATTCCACTTACATTACAAAAAAAAAACATATTTATATAAAAAAAAGTTATTTCAAAAATAAATGGACAAAAAATCATAAAAAAGTAGATGCTCAGAAAAAGTAAAATTTTATTCAAAAGTTAGAAAAAAAAAATACATATGTTTTTTGAAATAATGTTCTAGAGTACATGTGCAAAATTGTACGCATTTTTTATTGCAAACTATTGTTAGCAGTGTGCCAGAATTCATGCAATGCATATACCAAATTTTGCCTGTAAAAAATAATTACTGAATCCTAGAAAAAACTTGGTTATGAATAAACAAATCTCACACTAGCTAGATCAATTTATTTGTATTTTTTTATTCAAATGCTGGATAAACTATTAAAAACGAGGTAATTGTACTTAAAAATCCCTATGTACAAACTGCCAAAAATACTTACGCGAACTGCACACTGGGGTGTATGATACCCTATGGAAACTTTCGAAGCAAAATTAAATACTGAAAATTAATCCAAATTGCGTGAAACCACCGCATACTACTGCAGAAAATGTTAAAGTGATTTTACATAGGCATGTCATGGTCCCCCCATTTTTTGTGAGGTGTCTCACACCCCAGAGGGAGGACGGAATTGATAATGATGATATACAGATACAGGGTGTCCCATCAATCATAATTGATAATGGATAAAAATTAAATGTAATTAAATGATTAAGTCCAAAAAATATTCTTGTTTTAATCATTATAATAATGCATTTAAATTGAATTTAGTGCGATTTGGTGAACAATATTTTTTGTCAATCTGTTTTTAGCCAGTCTATCATATTCGATGGTTTACCTACACGTGAGCATGAAACGTATAATTGGTGGTCGTGGGAGAAACATGCATTTTCTAAGTCCAGGCCACAAATGGACATTGTCTGCCCTTGTAATTTTTTGACTGTCATTTCAAATGCCAAACGGATCGGAATTGAAGCAGTTTAAATATAGATTATGGTTAAAGCAATTATTCAGTATGGTAGGGAAGACATTGTCAATTAATTCATGTCTTGAACTAAGGATAGTTGCAGAGATTGTAAATAAAGAAGTTCTTAATAACTTGACTAGTTTAGTTAGTTAGTAAGTTTATATGACTTTTATTTTCATTTTAAAATTCATAACATTCAATATATTTCTAAGTCTATTATGGTTTGGCCTATGGCCGTCGAGCAGATTGACAATAATTACATTTCTATTTTTCCTTTAAAAAGAGAATATATATATTCAACATTAAAAATCTTTTTCAACTATACATTTTCTATAACGAAGAGCATTTGCACAGTAGTTGAAAAGTAAATCCCAGCCTCGGATTCCATTTAAGATTTGAATTGCTTCATCTAATTCCAGGGTATACGAATCAAAGAATCTCGCTCGAATTTCTTTTAAAACTGGGCATATTGCCAGGAAGTGAAATATGTTCTCATACTGCAAAGATTGCACAAGATAGGTAGCTCTGGATGGTGTGGAATGAAATTCAAATTTAGTAGCTCTCCTCTGATTTTAAAAAAAACTTGGCTACAGCGCCACTTATCGGGTCCATATTTTGTATTTTTCTCTTTTTGCACTAGACCAATTTTTTTTTTTTTTTTTTGTGAATAGTAATCATTTTGGTCATTAAATTAAAATTTGTTAATAATAACTTGATCCCAACACCACCTTTCGGGTCCAGATCTATTATATTATCTTTTAAGTTGGAACCAACCATACATATTCACAAAATTTCATCGAAATCGGTTCAGCAAAACTGAACTTCTGTGTTTAACCATAGATGAACTGGAAGACCTAAATTCAGACGTTCCCGACACAAATGCCAAAACTCTTTTAACATTGACTAGGCGGCACTGGTCTCATCCAAACATCTCAGGGACGACCTTGCAGAGAGTTGTAAAAAGGGATTTGCATAATTGCATTATATCGGCAGCATTGTTTTATTTCCTGATTGTTATTTCAATACACCAAAACTTCGGTTTGGGTCGTTTCGATTGCGTCGTTTCGAAGTTGCTTTCTTTAAAAATTATCGTTGTTTCTTCATTTTGCTGCTACAGCTCGAGGTAACCTGGGCCCTGCATTTGTGTGTGCGTGTTATATTTTTGCACGAATGGAAGGGACCTACAGTTTTTTGCCGACTCCGAACGGCAAGTTGAGAAGCTCAATCGTGACAAATGATACTCTTTGATGCTTGTCAGACATTCGAAAGAGGTGGGCACTGTGAAAAACTTTTAGGTGTTTGCGGCGGAATTCGAACCCAAGACCGCTGGCTCAGTAGTCTGACGCACTAACCACTTGCGCTACGGTGCCCAAGTTATTTACAAAAGTTAATTTACATAAGTATATAAATTCAGGTAACTGTTTCTTTAACATATAAAACTAGCATTTTTTTAAATCTTTGTAATATGGTTTCATTTTTTAATTCAAGAGGCAATTCATTATATAATTTTAAGCCTCGGTACAAGAGCATATTTTGAGTTTTTGAATCTCTATAAAGCTGCAGTCGGAAGTCAGAATTGGACCTTAAGCTACATGGCTGAGCATCTCTTATATACAGCAAATTTGATGACAGATATTCCGGCACAATGTTGAATTTCATTTTAAACACAAACGTTAAGGCATTAAAGACAATACGTTGCCTGACGTTCAACCATTTAAGACAGGACAACATCCATGTAGTAGGGGAACGAAAGCTACATCTTAAAATAATTCTCATTGCTCTATTTTGTAGCACTTGCAGACGATTTATGTGTTCATTATTTCCCATAAAGAGAATTGTTGAGCAAAATTCAAAGTGAGGTTTGATTATGGTATTATATATATTGACAGCACAAATTGTGGTTATAAACTTTCAGATTCTTTTGAGGATCCTGACGGAAAACGTAGATTAAAAGTTACAAAATCTCTGAGCGCGTCGCTCAATTCTTACGATGAGTTTAACTTGGAAAAATGGAAGTGACAATTCAACAAACTATGGACCAATTTTTACTAAACTAAACACGACAACGTTCTTTGTAACTTTTAAAAAAAATTAAATGTCCACATAATATTTTTATGAAATATTTATTTTCCTATTACATATTTGAATTGACATTTTTGCTGCAATGAAATTAAATTTTAAATACATATGTTGATTAAAAGTAATAAAATTTTGGATTTTTAATGATAGGTATGATACATATATTTAATTTAATGATAGGTATATTTTATTCTGGTACAAATTAAACCAAATGTAGTGAAAATAAGTGGGAATCGCTAATTCGATTTGCGTCGTATCGATTTGCGTCGTGTTTTTCTGGTCCCAATTAACGACGCAAATCGGGGTTTTGGTTTACTGTCCATAGGACCTACCAGAGAAGCGTTCAGGACTACTACATTGTACATTTAAAATGCATAGATTATTGTCTTCAAAACCTACCAGCAGATGTATACCCTCATAATTGCTTCAACCCTTATGGTGTATAAGGAGTTAATTATCTTTGAGATTAGTCTCCAGGATATGACATATGGCAACGCATTCACATGATGGTCTCTCTTATACTAAAAGTTGTGTGACTGTAATGTTCTGATGTTAAAATTTTGTACATGTTGGAATATTTAACTGCAATATTTCGCAACCCAAAACCCAAACCATTTACGTACCCCGTACAAATGCAAATTATAAATTCCCATCTAGCCTAATTCATTCTGTTAGGTTTATGGCCTAAATGCAAAATGTCCTTGATGCTTTCCAACCAAAACTTTACTATCCAATTATGCACGCAGGTAAATGTTATAAATGATACAAAATTTATCTCGTTATTTTCATCTCATTTGTACATATGTATACATATGTGCGCGTGTGCTCGTATCTGTATACGTAACATAAAACCAAAAGTATCTCCTTGATTGATGGCGTAAGCTTTGCCTACCAAAACACACCACTTTATTACCCACTATACGACCGCACGTGAATAAAATACTCGTAGCTTAACGAAACAATGAATTTCCGGAAATTGCTCCAACTTTAACGATTTGTCAGTACTGCATTTTCCAAGGATAACATTGTGAGTTCCACTCCCACCCTAAATGGTTATGTGTCGAGAAAATAAAAAGGACATGTTTCATTTGGAAACCCATTTTGACAGCGGCGACTGTGGTGGGCATTCACTGGCATGGAAGTGGAGTGTGATGTACTCGTATCTATTCGAATGAAGTGTGTTTTGATATTTCAATAAACTTATTCCCTCCAGGCCCACAAAGTTGATGGTTCGAATATTTTGAAACAACTTTCTGGTGTGTAGTCCAGCTAAAGAGCAAACCAATGCATCACCACACTGACCAGGTCACCAGTGGGTGCCCAAGATTTACATATCGTTTTCCTGCTGACAGCACTTGAGCATTGAATTAGTAAATTGCATTATTCATCGTACACAGGATGGAGATTGCCTTTTTATACACACACTTTGAAGTACACGTCGATTTCAAACTACGTAATCTCACCAAGAATAAGTTAGTGGTGGTTGCAATATTCCTGATGATGTGGGGAAAATCCCTTTACCACATTTATCAACCGCACCTGGAAACGATTTAATTAAAACGAAGTCACCCATGAAACCATGTGTTTTGCTTATTTCTATTTTTCATATTTAAGCAGAAAAAACCTTCGAAAAAGGAACATTTATTTTATTGCAGGTATCGTACTCAATAAAAAATCTCAGCTGTCATGAAGCCGACGAGGGTGATCAATATCTGATCTTCTGTTGACGGTTACGGCCTGTGGTGAAATAGCTTCTTTACCCCTTATTCGAAATTCAAGCTTTATAAATCACTCGTGCTGTCAGTTCTGTTATAAGATGCCGAGAGTTGAACGATAAGAGGCCACACCGAATGAACAATAATATTCCAGTCAAGACGATCTTTGAATCACAGCCCCCAAGTTCGAGACAAAAACGAAGAGCGAACCTTCCTTTTAAGGGATAAGCTATCGCAGTTACCATAGCAATTAATCTAGGAAGCGGATCCGGGATCGAATGGGATACTGAGTTGCTCTATCTAAGGCAGAGATCCTCAATGAAAAATCTTTGGTGTACTACACAAAAGAAAACGTTCTTCCGAACTTTCACTTCAGAGATGCGTTATCAAGCGTTTTCTTCAATTTCGTAATTGAGTACCTCCACCGTCTGTGCTGCTACTGGGTCTTAAAAAAGGTATCGCATACACTTAGCGACTGTTCAATCGTTTTCTGAAGAAATGGAAAAACGGCCTTTATTTAGAAGCTACGGTAGACCTAGTCGAAATTCCCGCTGTCTCCATTTTTGAAACGTCCCTCGGTAGCTGAAGGAAAATAATAAAATATCCTTTGTCAAGTATGTTATCCTGTATGTTTAAATTCATGAACTCAACCTAGCTTCAAAACAACAGCCAGACCCAATCTCAACTTCTACTATCAGGAAGCTCGTTCTGAGACCGCATATGTTACTATCAGGGTTACCGATTGCCAACATATCTCGTTATTTGGCGACTATTTAAATGTAAGACCCCGCAGAGACTATATTTCTAAAATACGCTTAGACAGTACTGCAATCTATTGCACTCTGTCCACTTAAAAACCGTTTATTTCTTCTTCTAAAATTAAGGGAAAAGATAACCCGTATTCATCCTCAAAACATCAGAACCCCATAATGCAAAGGAAATATTCTGTCGTATCCTCACTTTAACCAATATAGAGGATCATAGGATACCTAAGGCACTCTGGTCGGCATTTATCTGAAAAAATAGAAATCCTTAGACCTAGCAAGGCACAACTTAGGACAATTGTAGGAATATGGTCAAGACACTGCCTCTTTGGTAGACCTGCTTCGAAGCTCGGACTCAAAGATACGGACGTTTATATGTGGATATCGTACATATTAACTTCTGAAAAAATATTTAATATTAATGTCGCGTTCGGGCGCTCTGGCGTTGACAGATAAATAGTAGAAACAATGCAAACATATGAGGTGCTCTTAAATGCGACCTCAGGCGTTATATCGTAGATATCGTAAAGTTCTGGGCAATGGCCGAATAGAGCTACTTTCTGCTAGGGCGTACGTTGTGATAACTCACAGCTGTGTTGACATTATACTATTCTGTTCGATTAAAGTACAATTTTTTAACATTTAAAATGTGTAAAAGATTTAAATGGCTTAATTAATTTTTTTCAACACAAATTAATTGTGTGGGGTCTTTTTTTTTAATTTACATCATATTCTCACATCTTGTTTACAAAGTAATTTCTTACATTTTGTGTTTCTTAATAAAACAATAAAAATAAAAATAAATACATTTCAAATCTTCTTTCTAACATAAATTCGTGAATGGGAGATTTGAGGAAACAGAACATATTATTTGTCATATTCCTAACCTATGGACGCCTGAAGCTTGAAGCGGTATTTAGTTTTGCAAACTTGGAGCTCGTTCGTTGGACAGAAATTATCGTAAAGTCGATATAAAGCCCATTAACGCGAGAGCGCCCGAACGCGACATTGTGAATTGGACTTAAACGTTGTAGGTCAAATCGATTACAAAATACAAACACGATCTAAAATTTCGCAGTGAAATACCATAGGTATTACCAGTCACGGAAGTCTCCGTAACTCCGACTGAGGAGAAATCCTGTGATGACGTTATCTGGCCCGCAAATATGTGGCTGAATTGTCCAAATACCATCTAGCTCCAGTTAAACTTAAGGTACTGATAGTATCCGTGTGGAAGACATGAGTATATGGACTGAGATGGTTATCTGTCTTCCCATTTAACCCTTTCAGTGAGGGTACTGTATACATCTCCTGCCGAACATAGTGGGCATCACGAACAAAGGATATTGTTCAGATAACTTTTGATACATACGAGTATATAACGCATAAAAAATATTGCTGCACAAAGCTTTCATTACCTCGTTTCTGATGGTAACTTGTGGTGGGAGCAGATCTAGCAAAGCTTTAAAAACATCTCCATGGGTGGTGCGCATAGCTCCGGTCATCCCTAGCCAGCCGTTGTAATCGGGAAAACTAACTACACGCTGTTTGTGTATGTAAAGACTAGTGTGCCCATGCGAGAACTCTCGCAACAGAAAATCCAACCCCCAAAATCCAAACTTCCCATATGATTTCCATCTGTCAACTCATGAAAATTCCATGGAAAACATATAGGAAGTGTTCATTCATTTGGGAGTTTCTTTTTGGGTAGAATATTTGTTTTAATCGGTTTTTTAATTTGTTAAAAGTTATAAAGTGAAAGTGTAATTCGTCAGTGCTCCAGGAAATTCTCTTTCTTTTGACACCTCATTTGTTAAGATTGGTTAATTGTGAGAGCCGCAAATGGTACCTATACTACAAAAATAATATATATGATTATTGCTCTTATCTCAGACACCAAGTTTTCCCAAAACCCCCTCGGTCCTGTATGTAATTTCTGAGCACTCGTTGTTATTTCTTTTGGACGTGTATATTACGTGTCAGCTCCGTGGTGTAGTGGTAAGTGCGTTGGACTACTATGGGTCTGACAATCAATCAAAGAGTATCATTTGTCAATAAGCTTCTAAACTCGCCGTTCGGAGTCGGCAGAAAACTGTAGGTCCCTTTCCATTCGTGCAGAAATATAACACGCATACATAAATGGTTGCGAGAAGCAGCCCCAGGTTCACCCCAAGCTCTAGAGCCACCTTAAGTAAAAGTGTATATTACCCATCAATTTATGATCTAGTCAACATAGGATAACCCCTAGATATTGAACTTCTGCAGCAAGTTAAGGGGTAACACCTTTCAAGTTTCAACGTTGGAATTAACAGCCCATAAAGGTTATATTATTCGAGACAGACAGACAGAGAGCCCTTGCCTCATACACCAGTCATCGATTTTGTCCTAGTGTTATATGCAGAACCAAAACTCAAACGTCCAAGCGGATGTCTATCCCCAAATCCAGAAATTCAGTGAGTAATGAGTGAACCACAAAGCAACGCAATAAAGGTGAAAAATGTACGCCTTGCGAGAAGCCCAGTATAGCTTCCACCGTAACTGTGTCCCCATGTTGATCTCCATTGTTAACAGTCCTTGGTATAGCATGAAATAGATCCATCTGACAATGGATTGACAGTTACTTGTACGTTTGCTCTACCCATATACATACATATGTATGCAAATGCATAAAGTAGTAATATCGAATTGCCCTCTCTCATTTTATCATTTTGTTGGATGTTCAAGTTAGAAACATCTCGGACACCCTGTGTAACACTTGAAGCCCTTTATGCTCATAATCATAAACATAACATTTTGCACTGCAAGCGTGTGTTTAATAAAAACCAACAATAACCACATGCCGTTAGCGTTTGCCTCCAGTGCTCCTATTGTTTAGGACTCTTTACAAAATAAACAAAACACGCTATATAGGCCTTTATGTACTCGTATATAAACAAAGCAGCAAGTCTTATGCCCATGAACGAGAATCGCTGTATAAACTTTTTTTTTATTGTTTGTGGCCTCATTGTTTCACTTTACAAAGGATGAGTCCTTGATTATGGGTGTGTGTATGCAACTGGGCGTACGGTAAATGTTGTGTTTAACTTCGCTCCTGGAAGGATTTTGTCACATAAAGTGTTGAAACTTGGATTTATAAAACGATCGTTTTGAGCACCTAAGTTGACTTTTAACAGATTTCAATGTTCTTCAAGTGTGAAAAACTGAAAAGTTATGTTCTTTAACCGAAAGGCGTTTATAATTTTTGTTATTCTATTTTTGGGGGGTTTTTTAAAATAAATCACAATTGCGAACTCGTTTAGTTTCAGTGCAAAAGTTTAAAATGCGAAAGTTCGTAAACGGTTTTATTTTCTACTCAAAACTCTACCGTTGACGACTTGCAAATTATTTTTAATCGGGTAATGTGGTCTGGGATTTTAGGGTAAATACTCGTACGTGATTTGAAAAGTACCTACTCCCCGCAGGGGGATAAACTGCATGCAGGGCATTTGGAAAATTACATATTTGCATATGATTTTTCGTCGGTGATTCCCTGCTTTTGACTATGTGGGTTGTTCATAACTACAGTCTTAGCGAACTCAACTGCGATAATACAACAAACATCGTGGTCATCATCCACAGTCACAGATTGTTCTGGAATAGAGACGTCAGAGGGGAAAAGATGCTGGTAACTTTCGTTAGCGGTTGTTGGATTTTTTTGTAATGTTTCAAAACTGGTTAAATAATTGATAGGAACGTGACCGAAAGCTAATACCAAACACGCACCAAACCTTGGATCCTGACCGCAAACACAAATTTAACATCGGAGACACCCACCCGATGAAATTAGCGATTCGTATTCAATTCGCTTTTTCAAATATGATTCCCTTCGCCTTGATGATGTGTGTTTGTTGAACCAGCCCTTTCGCACTACAAATGTTTTGTCAAATATAAATATGCCACGTGGTTGCGGTGCGCCTTCATGTCAGCCACATCAAACTATCGAACTTAATACATGTTTTGCACTAAATGAACTAAACGAACTATAGCCGTGTTTTATTGGGAAATTATAAATAGTGAAGTGAAAAATTCCCAATAAAACGATCCGCAGTTGTTTTTATTTTTAAAATTTGGTACTATGTGTTTGCTCACGGTGACATTAGCTGTCAAAACAAAGACAAACAGTCGAACGCGCAATCGAACCCGCAATCGAACTTAAACATTTATCGACACTTGACTTCAGCTGCGGATGTTATTGAAAGTGAAGCGCAGTGGGTTGCTGTATGTGTATTGAATGTAAAATCTTACTTTACTTCACTTCACTACGCATAGGTTTCCCACTAAAACAGGGGTTATATGAACTATCTAGTTCGTAAGGGAGCCGAGAACTAAAATGAGCGCTTTCAGAAATGAACTAGGATGCGACGTATCACATAGACATAGAGCATTGTTGCGTTGTAGCTTGTAGCTGGTAGCTTGTTTTTTTTTTAATAGAATTTCAAAAACGTATGTCATTGATTTTATAGCAATTGTCTGGTAATATGAATGCGATTTCATGAATAACGAATGAATTAAGAATAAATGCTTTACTTTTCGTCAACATGTCAGTAGTGTTATTGCCTTATTTTCTTTAGTTTTACTGCGATAATTCGATGCAAATATCACACAAGACCAATTTTCTAGGCATTGAACTATATTGAACTAAATGAGCTAGATGAACGAACCAGTTCACTAAATTGATTTGAACTAAATTGAGCGCTCTCTGAACTGAACTAAAAAGTACAAGCCTACTTTAAACATAGCTCAGAACTAGATGACAATGCAATATTAAATTAAATATTGTGGGTGGCCGTGGCGTAGTGGTAGTCTTCGTCGCTTGTCATGCGGAAGGTTCACGGTTCGAATCAAGATGTCTTCCAAGCATTTATTCCTCACGAAATAAAAATAAGTTGATCAGTTTCAGAAGTTAATATCAAAACCTACTGCGAAGGCATAACACCGGCAGTAGGATATTGGATATGGCTGAAGAAATTGATCGCCCAAACTATAATAAGAAACATCTGGAAAAAACTCCTGTGAATCATAAGCAAGTACAAAAATAACACACAACTCTCCAGTTATCCTGGACACCACCCACAGAGTTAGTTGAAATTGAAACCTATCATCTGAGTTTCCTACCACTACGTCGATCTGTCTGCCTCTCGTTCTCGTCCTTCATGTGCTCGCGCTGTGTGTAAACATTAAAAGGGTATTCATATCCCCTTTAGCGTGTGTAGAACGTAGTACATATATATTACAAATTTATTTTTATGTAAAAAAAATTTATATGAGAATTTTTTTTGTTGTTATGCTAGAAATACGGCAGATGTTAAAGTTGCTATTGCTGTGCACGAAGACGCGAAGTTATTTAATGGGAAGGAATGCATTAGCACAGCAGCTTTAGCATCCTAGATTCGCCGTGCCTATTTTAATAATTTCCGGGTACTGGCAACGCTGGTATTTGGTAGCTCTCCAAATGTGATGCAATTAAAATATAAGAACATTTTGTGTGGGAGCAAGTCGCAGCATTGGCACCGTAGCGTGGGCACCGTAGCGCAAGTGGTTAGTGCGTCGGACTACTGAGCCAGCGGTCTTGGGTTCTAATCCCGCCGCAAACACCTAAAAAAAGTTTTTCACAGTGCCGACCTCTTTCGAATGTCTGACAAGCATCAAAGAGTATCATTTGTCACAATTGAGCTTCTCAACTTGCCGTTCGGAGTCGGCAAAAAACTGTAGGTCCCTTCCATTCGTGCAAAAATATAACACGCACACACAAATGGTTGCGAGAAGCAGGCCCAGGTTCACCTCGAGCTGTAGCGCCAACTAAGTAAGTAAGTCGCAGCATTCTGGCAACACTACATACTACGAGAAGTGACAGATAGAAGCTGCCTGCATTAGACAACCAGAGATGAGACGAGATCATCCCGAAAAACATCGAATCGCTTAATTCTTTTTGGTCAGTAAATTGTTGCATACGTTCACATTAGGTATAAGTTATTTAACATAATTGTGTGTCTATCGTAAATTTCCCGCACGTCGACTAAATGTACGTAAATAAAATAAACTTCATGTCCGTTCTTTATATTTCACACTATCTGACCCGTTCTCGCCCCTTCAACTTGGGAAAACAAATTATTATTTTCTTCTAATACATTTCTATAGTATAGGTATGTAATGTTATGTATAGCTGTTGCCTGTTGTCCGCCCGGCATACGGCATTGCCCATTCACACTTTTTTAAAATTAGAATTTCCTTTTACAATCATATTTATCGTAGTATGCCGGGTACAAAACATCATAGAATGCTATTTCAGTTAATACGCAGAAATTCAAAAGTGCCACATACACACACACTATGACGTCACCCACTGCGGCATGGCTGTTGGCTTCGGTCTCCAATCCACTGATGGAAAATTGTTGGCAATGATTTCATGAATTGTTTTGAGCTTAACTCAGCTCCAGAATAACGCAGAAGGATGATTTTTGTTGGTTTTAAATCCAATAAGCCATTGTTGAGTTAGGGCCGTGTAATGACATAAAATTTGATTTTCTGGTACTTCGATCTCAAATTCTCAGCTCCTATAAGTAATGGTGTACCCAGTCTGAGTACGCTCATTAATTCCGCCATCCGCATCTAAATCCGTTTAGTGGTTCTCGAAATCCTGTACATACAGACAGACACATTTTTGGGACTTCCTTTTATACTATGTATAGATGATGTACCTATGTTAATCCTTTATACTTTTAATTACAGACGTTTGTTAATTTTTGTTTTTCTCCTTTTAAAGTTCAGATAATTGACTTTGCGGTTGATTGGCGTTCAGATACCTAACTGACGTCCAATTGCTTCTAATATTGCATTGGGATAACTAAATCTTCGGTTGATTGACGTTTGGGTAATCAATGCTCTATTCACTACGGTATTCGCTTTTCGTATTATTAAGAGATCTATAAAAATATGCTAACAATACGCCAGCCAAACACCTTTCAGTGAAAAGACAACTAAAGTAAAATGATGACGGGCATTATAAATTAGCAACGCTAAGAATAGCGACATAAAATAGCACAGAATATTGCAAACAATATCATGCTGAAACTCATATGAAGTAAAATCATACAGACCAATCTCGCTTCTTCCAGTCGTATCAAAAATTTTCGAGAGGATATTACTAAGGCGTCTCCAACCGGTTATAGAAGAAAATAATCTAATCCCTGACCACCAGTTTGGGTTCAGAAGTAAGCATTCGACAATTGACCAGGTGCATAGAATTACTAACGTAATCGAAAAAGCACTAGAAGAAAAAAAGATATGCTCAGCCGTATTTCTTGACGTCTCGCAAGCCTTTGATAAGGTGTGGCACGATGGCTTGAAATGCAAATTACGACAAGTACTCCCCGTGTACCTATACGAGATTTTGGATTCATATCTCGGAAATAGACTCTTCCGTGTTAGAAATGGAAACGAATACTCAGAGCTCAAAAAAATTTCGGCCGGCGTACCGCAAGGAAGCGTTCTGGGGCCGCTTCTTTATCTGTTATATACTCGTGATATACCGAAAGAAGATGGCACTATGCTTGCTACGTTTGCCGACGACACCGCTATCCTAGCAGTAGGTAAAACAATCGAGGAAACGACTGCCAAACTGCAAAACGCATTGAATAAAGTAAATGAATGGACGAGGGACTGGCGGATCGCCCTTAACGGAACTAAATCTGTTCACGTGAATTTCACTTATAGAAAAATTAATGACTTGCCAATTTTTATAAATTTGGCCCGAATTCCTATTGCAAATGAAGCCAAATACCTGGGAATGACACTTGATGCAAAGCTGAAGTGGAATTCGCACGTGAAAATGAAACGTAAAGAATTAGAAATCAAATATAGAGAAATGTACTGGCTGATCGGGAAACATTCCCACCTCAGTACCGAGAACAAACTGCTTTTATACAAGCAAGTGCTAAAGCCGGTGTGGTCCTACGGTATACAACTTTGGGATTGTACCAAGAAAACAAATGCCAATATTTTACAGACCTTTCAAAATAAAGTGCTTAGAGAAATTGTCCAAGCACCGTGGTATGCTAGAAACGACGATATCCACAGGGATCTCGGAATTCCGACAATCGAAGCTGGAAGCTTCGCGCGAAAACATAGAAACCGACTAATCGGACATGTTAATAATACAGTCCTACTTATTTTGGATGAGAGCAATTTATTGCGCCGACTACAAAGGACAAAACCTTTCGACTTGGCGAGATAAGGATTAACCGCATCTAAATTGCGGAATATGCAGGATCTTTCATTGGAAAGTAACCTGCCAAACGTTTATATTTCGTGATAGAAAAATTGCTTGATAAGTAGTATAACTTAGTTGCAGTATCTAACAAATTTATATCGAAGGGAGGTGTTTTTGGTCAGTAAGAATCTGACACTACTATGAGCACGCGCTTGCTATTCTCATAGTGTCTATGGAAGATTTTCACCTACCCTCGGGGAAAAAAAAAAAAAAAAAAAAAAAAAAAAGCTGAAACTCTGCTCGAAAGAAAATGCCTGACGGCAATGCCACGGTAAAATAAAAGAAATGGGTGGTTATTTTTTCGGTAGCCACCCCAGTGCCATATCTTTTAAAGGATTCAACCCGGAAAATATAGCTCACAGTGTGTTGCAGACTGCATCAAAGTCACCACTATCCACGCCTTTTCCAACAGTCTACTAGCAGTCAATGCTCTGAAAAACTTATATTCAATGGAATTTAAATGAAACTACACATCCTAGCCAAACAGAATATAGACTGGTGAGTGGATATACTCACCCATCAAATTCTGACGACCGGAAGATTTCTGTGACGTCAACCATGCTAAACAATAGGGAGCAAGTACTTTGAGTTTTGCACTCGTCAAACACCTGGGGACCATAAACCCATGAGGGAACTGTTTATCTTCAGTAAAAATGATATAACGAGGCTCCACAATGAAATTCCTCACTATAAGAACCACTGCCAAGGCTATACGCTCCAGCGTATTTCTTGGTGATCCCTCAACCCGTTCATAAAGCTCTATACAAAGGCTGGCTATACCTAATATTCTGATGTACTAGAGGATGTTGTGAAGGGTTCGATCAATACTCTATTTAATAGAGAAAACTGAATCTTCCAACAGGACTCTGCTCCAACGCTTAAAGCCAAAACCACACAGGAATGACTCAGGGTCAATATTCCTGGCTCTATAGCAGCAGAAGATTGGCCCTCGAGAAGTCAAGATTTGTATCCACTAGATTATATTTTATGGTCGGAATTGGAGAGCATTGCCTGCAAGACTCCTCACACAAATTTGGGAAGTCTCAAAACAGCATTAACCGTAGCAGCTTCAACGATGGTGGGCACCGTAGCGCAAGTGGTTAGTGCGTCGGACTACTGAGCCAGCGGACTTGGGTTCGAATCCCACCGCAAACACCTAAAAAGTTTTTCACAGTGCCCACCTCTTTCGAATGTCTGACAAGCATCAAAGAGTATCATTTGTCACGATTGAGCTTCTCAACTCGCCGTTCGGAGTCGGCAAAAAACTGTAGGTCCCTTCCATTCGTGCAAAAATATAACACGCACACACAAATGGTTGCGAGAAGCAGACCTAGGTTCACCTCGAGCTGTAGCGCCAACTAAGTAAGTAAGCTTCAACGATGTCCATAGTAGTCGTGCGTTATGCTAAATCCCAATAGCTACAACGTTTGAAAGCCTGTGTAAAAGCAAATCATTTTAGGTGAAACCTAACAAATGAAACAATACTGAATACAAAATGTTAACTGGGTTTTTTTTTATGGCGTTTTGATATTGTATCAGAACTTATGGCAGGCTTAGGTACATATGTACATATGTATATACATCCCTAGAAAATTCACGTGCAAAGTGTATACAAGTTGATATTTAGGTAAAGTGTAACACGGTCACTTCAAAAATACTCAGTCTTTGAAGTGACGAGTAGGTACTACTAGCAGTTCTGAACACGACGATCAACTCTTAATTTGTACAATCAATCAATTTCCGGAAATAGATTGAAATGGCATAAATTCATTAATTGGCAGCCAAAATAGTCTGTTAAAGTGAAAAGTAAAGAGAAACAAACTTGTGTAGCCCGTTTAATGACTTAAGAAATAAAATTACGACGCTGCTTGCAACTTAACAGTTTCGAAATAATATATGTCAACATTTGTGTTCATTTCTATAATCGCATTTCTTTGCAAAAAACCTACCAAAGTCGCATTAAATCCTTGAAAGTGGAAAGAAACGAGGCAACCATTGTTTTTGTTTACCACTTCGCATAACTTAACATACATGAGTGTTAAACGGAAATAAGGAAATTCCCTCTCGTAACTGTATTCAAGGACGTATTCTTTCTTTGATATTTGCGCACAGTTTTAATGACAGCCCGACGAGCCCCCTTAATTCGAATTTAAGGCAACGTGCTCCCTTCAAGCAACAAGTTGGTTTCTGTCTCTTTCTTTTTTCCCGCAGGGTAAACGTGTCAAGTGTCAAACGGTTTTCAGTTGAAAAATCGACTTTTGAAAAGAAATTAAATGAGCATTCGTGTTTCCTTGCATTTTAAAAATAAAAATTTGAACACGTTTATCTATAAAAACAAACAAAAGTCAAACGCAATTTGAGTAGGATCTTTGAAACGTGGCAGTTTCATTGTGAATCCAAATGGAACAATCGAGCGCTCTTGACCTAGAAGTTGGATTTTATTTACACTTAAGTGAGTACCTATGTGTGCTGAAGGAAACTTAAATGGGGTTAAGTTAGGCGGCTATGGGAGGTCCATTGTATTGCCGCGTGAGCCGATTCTTATCGGTAGGTACTCTTGGAACCATTTTGAAACTTGGATAAATTTCTATATTCTACTTCCATATATATATGATGAGGAGATATGATATAGGTCTGTAAAGATATTGTTTTTCTGGGAGCTGGACAACGGCACAGGAGGTGATAGGCGAATGCTTCCTCTTCCTCATCCATGTACAGTGACGAGCAAAAGAAGACAAATGTTTTCATGTATATAGAAATATGACTGAGAAATGGAAAACTTGAATGAAAGGAAATTTTTGTAATTTGTTTTATTTTTTACTGATCGTAGTTGAATATATTCTGGAAAAAATTAGAAAGAAAAGCATATTTATGTAACGGAAAAACGATAAAAAGTAAGTTAACCTACTTGTTTACACGAGAAGTATCAACAGATCGAACAAATGCTTTCTGTAAGAAAAGTAAGATGTCGCTATCGCTATCAATTAAATTCCCCACACTAGAGTTTACGCTCTACATCACTCCAACCCTTTTTTTTCCCACCACCCAACTTCCTTCTTGTTATAACCTCCAGCCAAGTAAGACGTTGTAAAATTAATTGAAGAATAAAGAACGCTGTTAACCCACGACACATCTTTTTTCATATCCCATCGCAACTGAAATACTTTGGAGATATCGCAAGCCAGCAGCCCAAGGGTGTACCCTAAGCGCCCACACTACTTGTCCATATTTGCACGTTTTGGTCCTTTTCTAGTACTTTGTCCAGAGAACTTTGTTTTTAATAACTTCAGCACAGCATCTCGGTATACTTTCAACCAATTTATGTAGAAACTCTGCCGGAATTTGGTTCCATTCATGCAAGATGCGATCCCAAAGCATGTTGGGGATTGATGGTTGATCCTCATATGGGATTGAGATCGGGGCTTTATGCTGGCCATATCATTGTCTGAAATTATTGATTTCCAAGCCACTCCTTGACAATCTTAGAGGTATGCTTGGGATCACCATCTTGTTGAAACGTTTCCTCAAAAGCATTACATCCAATGTTTTCTAAAAACGGTGGCAAATTGTTTTGTTTTATATTTAAATATTGAAATTTGTCCATTATAACATCAATTCATACCAATGGTCGAAGCATACTCCAAGTAAAACAGCCCCAGGTCATAACTGATCCTCCTCCATGTTTGACCGTTTTTTTCACTTGGTGTTGTTTAAGCGATACACCTTGACGTGACCAGTAATAGGATCTGCCATCGGCACCAATCTGATTCACCTTGGTTTCATCAGACCAAATAACCCTCTTCCATTGGTCAATTGCCCAGGTCTTATGGCTTTTGACAAAAACCAGCCTGGCTTTGACAAGAAGAGGTTTCTTCGGCTTCTCTTAAGCTTTTAAACCAATTTTCTGAAGCGCTCGGCGGGCTGTCCACTCGCGCACTGGCTTGTCTATGCTTTGTGCAGCTTCTTTAAGTGTTCTAGAGCTGCAACTTCTTAAGCTTCGCTCCATTCTTCTTCCATCCAAGGCCGCTTGCGACCAAGTTTAGCTGTTGGAACATCAACTTTTTTCTTCTTTTTTATATTTATAACCGAACTCTTCGAGATTTTAAGAATTGCAGCAACCTGCCGAGTCGATTCACCACTTTTAAGCAAAAAAATAGCTCTTTCCAAAAGTTTTTTGTAATTTTTTTTCAATTTTACATTGTCACTGAATGAGTGCCATTATCTTGTGCATCAATTGTTTCTTAAGAAAGGAAAATTATTTTAATTTGCGGGAAAACCTTATCATCCAAAGTGGGAGAAAACAAATAAAAATAATTTCTAAGAGCACAACTGTTCTTAATTAAAGCATTTAAGCTAAAACGTGCAAACATGGACAAGTGGGCTAACTTACTTTCTATCGTTGTCCCGTTTCTTTCTAGTTTTTCTCAGAATATATTCAAATACTATCACTAAAAAATAAAAAAAAAATAAAAAAATTGCCTTTCATTCAAATTTTCCAGTTTCCAGTAATGTTTTTAAATTCATGAAGACCTGTGTCCACTTTTGCTCGTCACTGTAGCTGTGGCAGAAGTCGTTGGCGAGGAGAAGGAAGGGGGAAAAAGACTTCATAAAATGAAATATTTGCCTTTGGATTACATAATATGTATATACGTATAACTCTCTTTATGAACTCTGAATTCATAGCGAGCAGAATGTGAATTTTCGAATGAAGCTATTTTCTGGGAAAGATATACTCAACTGTGAATGTTCGATATAATTTTTGTTACTCGTTCGATTATCTCTTTAAGTCGAGGGTTTTAAGTTTACGTATCGGATTTCTGATTACGATAATGGAAACAAACAAAATGTACTGCCCATTCTAAGAAAAAATATAAAAAAGGACAGTGGAATGAAATGAAAAGAAACGGGATTCTGACATTTGGCGGTTCCTTATTTGTGAAGAGGAAACAGGAGAATGGCTGAAAACATTACAGGTAAGGTTGGGTTAGAACTCTGGACCCATTTTGATAGCCATGTTGTTTTCCCACCCGTAATATTAATTTCTATGTTTCAACCATCCAGACGCCCTTGAAAATTCAAGTATGAACGATGTGCTCGAAGAAGAATTTGCCGAATTTTTTGTTTCTAAGTTGACAGAGGTTAGGGCAGTGACAGAGGAAATGGGCTGTGTCCTCATGAACCTCTTCATCACCGCACCCCTTCAAAAAGTGTCATCATCATTCAGGCGTAGTTTCTACATGTGATATCTTAACAAGTTGTGGCCAGTTAGCTCTCCTATCAGCATCGACAGCGATTTCCCATATTTCTGTAGGAGTTTTCTTGTTCTGGTTTTGTTATATTTTGGCCACAGTCTTCTTGTTATGTCACAGATGGTTAATGATTTCCACCTTTTATTAGCTTCACTTATTGATTTACGATTACGATTACGATTTACGATCAAGTTTAACTATACCATCTGCATCTGCTTGTTCTTGTGGTTGCCGTGGCCATGGTGGTTAGTGCATTGAATACTACGCATGTTGCCCGGGTTCAATCCCACCTAAAACACCTAAAAAAGTTTTTTTTCACGGTGCCACCTCTTTTAAAGGCCTGACAAGCAATCAAAGAGTATCATTTGTCATGAGAAGCTTCTCAACTCACGGTTTGGAGTCGGCAGAAAAAATGTAGACCGCTTCCATTTCGGGGAAAAAATAACACGCACATACAAATGGTTGCGAGAAGCGAGGCTTCGTTCTGTATAGGACTGCTGACGCCATATATTTTATCTGCTTGTTCTATGTCTAGCGCTGAACCCCTTCTGGCCAATTCATCTGTGGCTTCATTGCCTGGTATTCGGCTGTGACCAGGTACCCAGTAGAGTCTTACGTTGTGCTGCGTGTCAAGAACCTTCAGCTCTTCGCGGTAATACTTAACAAGCTAAGACGGTATTTTCGTAGCAGCTAATGCTTTTATGGGCGCTTGGCTATCAATGTAATTTGTGATATCCTCATGCGATATTGTCTTCATTGACACCAATTGGGCGGCCTTTGTTACTGCTAGAACCTCAGCTTGGAAAACGCTGCTATGATCTGAAAGCTGCTTATCCCCAGTTCTACCGAGAAGCAACCCGCTCCTATGCCGATGTCCATTTTTGACCCACCGGCATAGATGGATTTAGAGTCCTTAGATACTGCGTTTTTCTCAGACTGTTCTCTACTTGGAAATTCCCATGAGAAGGGTTTTTCAAAATCCAGTTATGGGACAGCGTAGTCTGAGTTGGTGTTGTCGTTTACATAATTGCCAAGTATCCTGGCGTGCCCATATGCATTCGACCTCCAGTACTTTGACTGGCTTATCCTGAGAGCGCTCTTTGCTGCGGTCTCCTACATATAAAGGTCTAGCCACAGAAGGTAAAGTATTGCTTCCAATTCCGCTGTTGGCGTTGTTCTCATCGCGCTGGTCATACCAGTGCAGCATGCCACCAGACCAATACTACGTATGTTAATATGGATCTATGTAACTATTGCAGGGTACATCCTCAATATTATTTGTGGCCTGCATCCCCAGTTTTTCCCAAAGAATCTACTGCAGGTATAGAAGACAACTGATGCCTTTTTTATTTTTTCTTTAATATTCAACCTCCAACATTATAAGTTTACTAAATAATTAGAACTTAATGAATTAATCTCAACTTGACTGAAGCCTGCTTTAAAGTCACCAATAAAACAATGCTGCCAGATTTTGATTCAGTGATTAAGGATGGTTTCTTTTAGAGTCGCTTCTCTCCAATCCACCACGTGTCTTGCCATGAACTCCACCGATACAATTACTGCGATGACACAAATAAAAAAAAAACCAACCACCCATGTACGTGATCCCCAAAAACCTTCGCACATTCCCAAACTAAAACTTCTATACGGACCAATATCCTTCGAAAAAAAAGTAACCTTAAAAACCTCCCTCCAAACATCCATCCCCGTTATTTATTTGCAAATATCCCTGATAAAAGCCACACCAAAACAACACATCCAACATGATTGATGGCTTCGACTGGTTTTTGTGTATGTGTCCCCATTTAACGAGGTACATAATCCCCGAAAATATCCTGCTTTCAGGAACAAATCAACAGACTAATCCCTGATGAAACATATATTTTACAGCCACTGTCGAAGTAAGAAATTCGTTGCCAGTGCGACCAAATTGACTAATTACTTTGACTCGAAGTAAGGAAAATCATTATCGGTTCGTCTCTGGTCCATCATTCGTAATGAGAAAGAATGACGTTTCGGGCTTATTAATTGACGGCCATCGTTGCCCGAAACGAAACAGAAACGCACGGAAACTCCCATTTTTTTTTTTATTGGAACAATAAAGTTCGATTTTCCAGAGACTTTTAATTAACTCTTAAATTATGTGGTCCGTCCGGTTTTAGTCGAATACCGAAAAAGGTTGTGCCTTTGATGGAAAAATTGCCAAAATCACATGATATCCTTGCTACCCGGATGGGATCGGAACTCCCAGACAAGCATTTTAGGATTTGGGCTTCACCTGGATCCTGCACGTTTGTCAACAGTAGGTACATATTGGCGTTATATCGAGTTGCTTTTCAAAGGCAATTGGTTACGCGCGTCAATGTAATTTAATTAAATGAATCAAATGAGGCTTTTATATAACCTTTACCGACTGCATGTAGTTTGCGAAACATTTTATTAACTCTGCCCTAGAGGAAATCATGTATGGCCGTTTGTGTACCTTTTAATTTAACCCTTATACGGGAATTCATTTTTCGACTTTATAAGTAGATTATGAGCCAAATTAACCAAATATGTAGCAATTTTTATTCTGATGCTGAAGTTTCAGTTAGCGGTTAAATGAACTCAGCAGTATTGTTCTCACTCACTAACCAGGAGCGGATTTGTAAATGAATAAAATGGCAAATCCTAACAGGCCGTTTAAGGAAAACTTTTTAGTACATAAATACATTTTAGTATGAACCTACAAAAAAAAAATTAATATATCTTTCTATCTACTTTTCATATAGAGTGAAATCTCCCATTACGGATAGCTGCATTTGACGGACAGATCCCTTAGACGAACAAATTTTCATAACCAAGCTTTTATGTTTCTGATTGCTTACATTTTGCGTTCCATAAGTTGGCCACTCCCTTCATGGGATGCAGACAAGCATATCTGTTAGAAATTATTGAATTTGATTCCATTAGGCGGACAAAAACAAAAAATCTTCCGAAGCTTCACACTGAATTTTTGTTACTTGCTCACAGTAGCAACGCAATGCCAATGAAAAGACAAAATACAATAAAAATAACGATCACATTATTTAGTACAGTACTCTCTGGGCGATGCGGTGCGGCGGTGGTAAATATGTATCAATTTTGTAGCAAAACTGCTTCCATATGAACCAATGTATATGACGTAATTTTTTCAAAAGATCTTCTGTATTTTGTGGATACCCAAACTATGCGTCCCATTATGGGGTTAGGCCACCCTAGAGGTCGATAAAATAGTCTTTTTTATGATTTTTTTGTTCAGAAATACCACAAAAGAAATTGAGATTTCAATAATGAGTATTTATTATACATAATATGAATCAATGACTGTATACAAAAAAAATTTTGAAGCGATTAATTTCAAAATGGCGGCTGTGCAGCGTTTTTCGATGACGTCTTCTTTTTTTAAGGGTCCACGGCCGGAAACATAACTCAGACAATTTTCAACCGATTTACTTGGTATTTTGAATATATGTATCTTGAAAAATATATTGTCCATAGAAGTACGTAGGATTTTTTTGATATATTAATTTTTGGCCAAATGGCGCACTTCCAAAGTGAAAAGTGATAAACTTGCCTAAAAAATCATCAGATAATTGTTAATAACAAATGAACTATTCAATATAAAAAAAAAGCCTACGTACTTCCATAGACAATGTATTTATCAAGATATATTCAAAATTTCAAGTAAATCGGTTAAAAATTGTCTGAGTTATGTTTCCGGCCAACTTAAAAAATGCAGTTTTGAGATACACCCGTTTGAAGTTTTGATTAGTAGAAAATCATAAGGACATTTTGCAATACCTTTAATTTGCGATGGCTGCACTGAGTACTTAGAGATCTTTCCCGATCATAATCTTTCGGGATATCATTTTTGAGGTCTTAAGCGGCCCCTAGACGCTCAATATTATTGTGCAATAATAAATATTGCGCAATTTTATTGATCGTCTGTAGATAATATTGCAAGGTTGTACAATATATTGCGCAAAATCAAAATCGATTTGATATTTATTGTCCAATATAAAAAAATTGTATCGTCTGTAGGTAATATTGCACAATATTCTCTCATTAGGTTCACCCCGAACTGTATCGCCACCTAAAGTAACTAACAGAGGAGTAGGAAAGTAAAGCTTACGCAATGGGTTTGCATACCATCTGGACCGACGGATTTGTGAATGCTAAGATCTTTAAGTACTCTTGCAACTGTACGAGTGCGAAAGTGGATTTGTCCCATGGAGTATTCAACGATCTCAAGTACAGGCGGAGGCAAAGCGCAATCTGGAAGCGTTGAGCTAGCTGCAAAATGTGCAGCGAGCAGATTGGCTTTGTCCAAAGAGCTGACTGCTGGAATGATATTGCAAATGAGCGTCGGAATTGATGACGAAGCAGAGTTCTTAATGTTTTTTTATAAATGACCAAAAATGTTTACTACCCTTGGGACACTGTAGTATTTTTTGCCTCAATTTTTGATCATAGAAAAATTTCACACGTTGACTATGAGCATTGCAGTCATTTCTGGCTTGTGTAAACTTCTTTCGGTTTTCCTCAGTGGGGTTGGCTTTTAAGGACCGAAACCTTAACTCCTTTATCGCGATAGCCTCTTTGAGTCGAGTCACACCACGCTTTTTTCCTTGGACTTGATACCCTTCATTCTGTTGGGAAAGAATATTTTAATGCCAGAGAGAATAGTGTTTGAGATCATATCAGTGTCCAAGTCATTTGGTTCACACACCACTAGCTTATTTAATAAATTTTTATGAGTAAACACATTTCTTGTTTTATACTACTCTTTCATCCATCTGCGCTTTTTCTTTTCTTTTTTTAAGCCCTCGGCCATACAACAAACTTCAGTATCACTCAACATGTTTTCTATACAAATATCAGCCGACTACTAAATTATTGGGAAAAATATTGAATCGTCTAGGGCAAAAAGCAAATAATATTGCACAATATATTGCACAATAATATTGTGCGTCTAGGGGCCGCTTTAGGGTACAAAATAAAAAATAAAAAAAAGACAGTTTTTCGAAAATTCTAGGGTGGCCTAACCCCTTAAATAGTTTGGGTAGACGAACAAATACCTAATACCAAAGCACGTTGCAGCAATCAGAAGTCGAACTCTCTCTAAGTCGAATTTCTCTCTAACTCGAATTGTTTCGCCATATTTTATCATTCCCTTCAATTGTCCATACAAAAACTAATCTCTAAGTCGAACTCCCTCTAGGTCGAAACTTTCATCTTTTTTCACCCCATAAGTCGAATTTTGCTTAGCACAAAACAAAATAAAAATACATAACCCCTTCGGCATTCGTATTTGAGTATATAACTACTAACCATCAAGTACCTACACACTTCGATACCCTAAATATGTGTAGCATCACGTGTGCCATTATCGTCAACTCGTCGTGTTTCTTCCTATTCATATTCTTGGTACTTCCATAAAAAGATACAGTTGTTTTTTAGAAGATGTTCTTTATTTTTTTGTTTTATTGATGAATTGTTTATTTTGTTTTGATGAATTCATGAGTCCTTATTTTATTATTATTTTTTTTAACTAAGCAAGAAGCTATATTTTTTGTTGACTTGTTTGTAAGTACATTTACCTTTTTTTTTTACTAAGCAAACGTTTTAAAACGAATAAATGTTTCTTTCTATTACTCGAATTTTTCCAAAACTCTCTCTAACTCGAACATATCTTGGTATCCGGTGAAAATTCGACTTAGGTAGAGTCGACTGTATTCAAAAATCGTGAATACAGCCTGCGTATTTAGGTTGGGTACGGTGGCCCGGAATCATCCATAGTGTTGCCACGTGAGCCGATTCTTATCGGTGCTCTTGGAACCATTATGAAAGTTGGATACATTTCCGTATTTTATTGATATTCGTTGAGGAAATATCTTGAAGGTCTATGAAATATTCTCCTAGCGAGGATTCTCAATCTTTGGTGAAATGTTTGTTTTCGTTTTTAGTTTCGTTAGTAGTTTCAAATAAAGTAGAGTTTCTTTTATGTTGTATGTCCTTGGACGGACACCTTCCTATGCGGACGCAAATGTTATCACTTAGGGAGATTTCACTGTATGTACAAAATTGACAATTCACAACGAGGCGACGTGTTTTTAATAACCTAGGGCACTAACACCACTGATTTAACTTTAAATCTTTTAATCCACCACTAAAACATAAAAGTGAATGAATCACATGAAAAAAAAAACTTGTTTATAACGGAGCCCTTAACATGTAAGTTACGAATGAGGTCAGTTCAGGCGCAATTTTGGAAGATTTCTTAAGATGAATCATTCAACCCCGGGTTCTTTAAAAACTTCTGAGCAAAACGTTCAAAATTTAGCACTAGGACTTTCGACTTATACAGGTGGTTTCAAACACTGAAGTGTTTCCTTTTCAATGGACAGGGCTTGCAAATGGCTGCACTTTCATCATACTAAACAAGTTAATCTTAAAATCAACAGATGGATTGTATCGGTAGCATTATTTTCAAAATGAGTCCCGGTCCCATAAACCGGATAATGAAATCTGTCGGAGTAGATATGTATGTCCCGAAATAGAAAACCTACCTCGCTCGCCCTGTGGCCTTCCCTGTACTCAAAGTCACGCGTTCAAACGAAAAAGTTTTCCTAAGAAATTCGATCAAATATGTTAATTAAAGCACACACACATATTCTATCGTTTTATGTCCTTCCGGAAGAAGGTATATTCAAACCTTCCATAACTCACATTTTTATTCCAAAAACACACAACGGTGCTGCTTCCCAAAAATGCTTATCTCCTAATAGAAAATTTTCAGCACGTATGATGTGACAATCTAGGCACACATAAAGGAACATCAGGACAACACCTATAATAACATCTCGCCCGCCCCACCCACTCCGGGAGGACGAAAGCAAACAAAAAAATATTTCAAATTCTCTTAAAGTACTTTGTACTCACTTTAAAGTGTCCATAACGGTGCGTTGCTTGTCTAACAGTAAAGCCCAAATTAACTTCCAAAGTAATGAACTTTAATGAAATCCTCAGACGTTTTGGAATACTTCGCATGTAATTAGAGTCAACTTGTCAACGAACTCAAACCCAAAAAAAGAGATGGATCCTTCTTAATCCTTATGGCGTTGATGATGGTTGAATCATGTTCTAACTTCACAACTACTCAATCACAAAACATAATTAACAATTCGGGAAAAAATAATAAATCAACTGTCTACCGCACGCACTTTGTTGGAGGCATCCTTTTTATGTACTCCCGTTGTATTGAAAGGATGTATATTACAGTCACTGGGAAATGAAAACAAAACAAATGTTTCTGTGTGAGGAGAGCAAAATGCAAGACGCAGCGGCGGCGGTGGGATACGAATAGCTGCACGGCATAGATTGCCTCTGGACCGAATTCCTAATTTAAACTGAGGCTGGGCTGCTAAGCGGCAGTAAAAAACTTACAACCGAGCCAAAATGCACTGGAAGCAGTGAGGCGCATGACTGCTGAGTTTGTCTCTCAACCAATTTATGCTGTTCGAGTGTGAAAATAGCAAATACACGAACCAAGTGCGGGTGAGCTTTTCGAACCGATTCGGCTAATATACATTTCCGATTAGGAATGCATGTTTTTTTGGCAATTTAATGGGAGGAGACAACTACACATTGGTTTTAGGTGGACGACAAGGTGCCGCCATTACAGAGAAAGATAAATCCAAAAGTGTTAAACTTTATGGAGACATAAACTGCCAGTTGCAGGGTATTTTATAAGGACTGCAGACTGCATTTTCGGTTGCTATTGCAAGCAGTTTATCGCGTGTTTTATTGCCTTTGTAATGCTTGATTTGGTCAAACAGCATGATAAATTAAAAAAAATTAAAACGACCCTGCAGTCGTTAAAAAAACGACTTGAAGTGGGCTAAAAGGCAATAACCGATTCAATAGCAACAGCTTTCCTATTTGTTTCCATTATTATTAACGAATGATTTATGGTTTTTAATTAAGATACAAAATTATGCTGGTGGCATTTGTATTTAGCGGTTCCAATGAGTTTTTGTTTCAGGAAACAATTAAATTTATAATTTTTTTAGGAATGACGGCAATATTATAACTTTGTGAATCATTTCAGTATAAAATAATTTGCAGCAGACAAGGAAGTACAGGGTTTTTCAACAGGGACGCTACAAAAGTAGAGCGACAGGGACAGTAAACGACGCTATATTTCTTGCCGCTCTTTTGACATTTCTCTTCAGTAAGGTTTGCCATTTTTTGCCACAAAGAAGAAACGTTGTGGCGAATTTTGCGAAAAGATCTTGGCCTACATCCTTACAAGATTAAATTGACGCAAGAACTGAAGCCGCTTGACCATCAGAAGCGTCGTATGTTCGTGAATTGAGCTGAGCAACAACTTGAAAATGATTCGGATTTTCATCGAAAAATCATCTTCAGCGATTAGGCTTATTTCTGGCTGAATGGCTTCCTCAATTAACAAAATATGCGGTATTGGTCAGGCAGCAATCCACACGTACTCCATGAGTCATCATTGCATCCCGAAAAAATTACGGTTTGGTGTGGTTTATGGGCCGACGGCGTCAATGGGCCGTACTTCTTCAGTGATGATGAAGACCGGCACGTTACTGTGAATGGGAATCGCTACCGTTCAATGATAACCGAATATTTTTGGCCTCAATTGGATGATATGGACTTGGAGGACATGTGGTTCCAACAGGACGGCGCCACAAGCCACACAGCGAATGTCACAATCGATTTATTGGAAACCAAGTTTGGAGAACGTGTTATCTCACGAAATGGTCCAGTCGCTTGGCCGCCTCGGTCGTGCGATTTGACGCCGTTAGACTATTTCCTGTGGGGCTACGTCAAGTCTATGGTCTATGCCAACAAGCCAACGACGATTGATGAACTTCGTACGAATATCGAACGTGAAATTGCAGCAGTATCGGCCGATTTATGCTTGAAAACCGTCGAAAATTGGGTTCAGCGTCTGGACTTCTGCAAGCGTGCCCGTGGTGGCCATGCAAAAGAAATCGAGTTCATTGATATCCAAACCCGTTTTTGTTTTATTTAAAAAAAACTTTTGTAGCGCTCTTATTGAAAAACCCTTTAGAAGTCTCTAATGTAAATAGTGCGAAGGCATACACTAACTGGAGCACTCAGACCCGACGACTGGTCCATTGTACTACCTGATAAAAAAAAACCTTTTTTTTCGTTCCTCGGAGAAAGGAGAGTAGGGACTTGAGTGGCAAAGAGCTTAGGTTAACAACAGCTACCAAGTCAGTACCGAAAACTTGCAATCTAATCTGGGCAACGGCAGGCGCAGGACAGTAACACATGAAATTTTCCGCAGTGTCGTTGCAATCTCCACAGGAGTGGCAGGGCTTAGGACTCACTTAAACTCTTTTTTTGTTTGGCCTACCTGCATCCGTCCCATTATCCCATCTTCGATTGTGTTCACTGGAGATGGAGATCCATAAGTCAATGGAAGCACAGACCGTTGCGTCGCTGCTGGCAGACCCAACTTGGATTCAGGTCCTGGCAAATCCTCTCCCGTGCCTTTTCTAGCAATTTCATCAGAGATTTCATTTCCTGTTATTCCGTTGTATCCTAGGACCCAACGGAGTTTTAATAAGCTTACCCTTTCACCCTAAGCGTAGATTGACCATTAGTCAGACGGTAAGTACTTGGCCGCTTCCACCTTTTCTTTAATACATTTCCGTTTGGTAAACAGACTCAAATTTACCTAAAGTCTGATATCGCCGCTTTCCATAAAGACTCCTGAATCAGACTAATGTTCGGTTTTGGATCCATCCGTGAGGATAAGACTACATTGCCACCCAGGGTGAAATTCTGGTAAAAGCCAATCGGAAGTACAGGGATGGTCGACTTTGAATTTGCACAGCTGCATCAGACGGCATATCTATGAGATATGTGTCGTAGGGTTTTTTTCGCGCAATGTCAGGATAAAGATATCATTGGTTTATCAACGCGTAAGGCGCATTGCCGTGGTCGCCGTGGCCGTGGTGGTTAGTGCGTTGGACTAGTACGCAATGCTGCCCGGGTTCAATCCCAGACCGGGTCTAACACCTACAAGAGTTTTTTCACGGTGCCACCTCTTTCGAATGTCCGATAAGCATCAAAGGGTATCATTTGTCACGATTGGGATCCTCAACCCGCCGTTCGGAGTCGGCAAAAAACTGTAGGTCCCTTCCATTCGTGCAAAAATATAACACGCACACACAAATGGTTGCGAGAAGCAGACCCAGGTTCACCTCGAGTTGTAGCGCCAACTAAGTAAGTAAGTAAGTAAGTAAGTAAGTAAGTAAGTAAGTAAGTAAGTAAGTAAGTAAGTAAGTAAGTAAGTAAGTAAGTAAGTAAGTAAGTAAGTAAGTAAGTAAGTAAGTAAGTAAGTAAGTAAGTAAGTAAGTAAGTAAGTAAGTAAGTAAGTAAGTAAGTAAGTAAGTAAGTAAGTAAGTAAGTAAGTAAGTAAGTAAGTAAGTAAGTAAGTAAGTAAGTAAGTAAGTAAGTAAGTAAGTAAGTAAGTAAGTAAGTAAGTAAGTAAGTAAGTAAGTAAGTAAGTAAGTAAGTAAGTAAGTAAGTAAGTAAGTAAGTAAGTAAGTAAGTAAGTAAGTAAGTAAGTAAGTAAGTAAGTAAGTAAGTAAGTAAGTAAGTAAGTAAGTAAGTAAGTAAGTAAGTAAGTAAGTAAGTAAGTAAGTAAGTAAGTAAGTAAGTAAGTAAGTAAGTAAGTAAGTAAGTAAGTAAGTAAGTAAGTAAGTAAGTAAGTAAGTAAGTAAGTAAGTAAGTAAGTAAGTAAGTAAGTAAGTAAGTAAGTAAGTAAGTAAGTAAGTAAGTAAGTAAGTAAGTAAGTAAGTAAGTAAGTAAGTAAGTAAGTAAGTAAGTAAGTAAGTAAGTAAGTAAGTAAGTAAGTAAGTAAGTAAGTAAGTAAGTAAGTAAGTAAGTAAGTAAGTAAGTAAGTAAGTAAGTAAGTAAGTAAGTAAGTAAGTAAGTAAGTAAGTAAGTAAGTAAGTAAGTAAGTAAGTAAGTAAGTAAGTAAGTAAGTAAGTAAGTAAGTAAGTAAGTAAGTAAGTAAGTAAGTAAGTAAGTAAGTAAGTAAGTAAGTAAGTAAGTAAGTAAGTAAGTAAGTAAGTAAGTAAGTAAGTAAGTAAGTAAGTAAGTAAGTAAGTAAGTAAGTAAGTAAGTAAGTAAGTAAGTAAGTAAGTAAGTAAGTAAGTAAGTAAGTAAGTAAGTAAGTAAGTAAGTAAGTAAGTAAGTAAGTAAGTAAGTAAGTAAGTAAGTAAGTAAGTAAGTAAGTAAGTAAGTAAGTAAGTAAGTAAGTAAGTAAGTAAGTAAGTAAGTAAGTAAGTAAGTAAGTAAGTAAGTAAGTAAGTAAGTAAGTAAGTAAGTAAGTAAGTAAGTAAGTAAGTAAGTAAGTAAGTAAGTAAGTAAGTAAGTAAGTAAGTAAGTAAGTAAGTAAGTAAGTAAGTAAGTAAGTAAGTAAGTAAGTAAGTAAGTAAGTAAGTAAGTAAGTAAGTAAGTAAGTAAGTAAGTAAGTAAGTAAGTAAGTAAGTAAGTAAGTAAGTAAGTAAGTAAGTAAGTAAGTAAGTAAGTAAGTAAGTAAGTAAGTAAGTAAGTAAGTAAGTAAGTAAGTAAGTAAGTAAGTAAGTAAGTAAGTAAGTAAGTAAGTAAGTAAGTAAGTAAGTAAGTAAGTAAGTAAGTAAGTAAGTAAGTAAGTAAGTAAGTAAGTAAGTAAGTAAGTAAGTAAGTAAGTAAGTAAGTAAGTATGTAAGTAAGGCGCATTGCAAATATTACTTACAGAGGTATGGCTCGGCGGGCTTTATTTCTTTGAAATGCATTCCATTGTTATCCTATACCTACCAATTGAGTATCTTTTACCGAACACCTTTCTGACAGAACAACTGACAGTGACGTTATCCTTCCTATACCCGCATCAAATGGAATAACAAATGTGCAGAAAGTTCCTGAGCCTTTCTTACTTTATCGAGTATACAGAGGTATTTGCTAACTGGTAGCTGCAGTAGGTTCACTGCGCTAGCTTCTTTTCATTGAAGATAAAGTAACCTGTCTGTCTGACAGACCAATACACAGATAAAAGAAAAACTATCCAAATGACAACTATGGATTCGTATTTATACGCATTAACACTTACTTACTTAGTTGGCGCTACAGCTCGAGGTGAACCTGGGCCTGCTTCTCGCAACCATTTGTGTGTGTGAACGGCGAGTTGAGAAGCTCAATCGTGACAAATGATACTCTTTGATGCTTGTCAGACATTCGAAAGAGGTGGGCACTGTAAAAAACTTTTAGGTGTTTGCGGCGGGATTCGAACCCAAGACCGCTGGCTCAGTAGTCCGACGCACTAACCACTTGTGCTACGGTGCCTACGCATTAACAGGATACAGAAAACTTGATCTTGATTGTAAAGGAATGTCTAACCCCATGGATTAGACGGATGGATCGAAATTGGTCTATGTTCTTGGTGCTAGGATCTTTGGCCCCAATACTAGATTCTCAATGCCTCTTGGAACATTTTTCAGCTTATTTCCAGCTAAGGTCCATGCCATTGGGATCTGCGCCTCGAGTAATCTACAGAGAGGCATCAAGGGCGCTAACATAAATGTCTTCTCAGACAGCCAAGCTGCATTCAAAACTCTGAGCTCCTACTCTTTGGACTCAAGGCTGGTAAAATGCTGCTTTAATGTTCTCCAATCCCTAGCCACTCACAATAAAGTCAAACTTTGGTCGGTGTCTGGTCACAGAGGCATTGAAGGGAATGAGATTGCGGATGAGCTGGCCCATTCAGGTTCAACTGCCAAATTCTCAGGCCCGCAATACTTTTGTGGCATAAACTGGGCAACAGTCTCAGCATTAATTAAGAAATAGGAACATAACCTTCGTATCATTCATTGGAAAAATATCCCAGGGCTCAGACCAAACCAAACTGTTAACTAAGCCTTACACCTATCACAACGAACCTGAACTACAATAAGAAGGATATTGGGTATCTAACAAGCTTTCTCTCCGGTCATTGCCAGTTACGATACTACCTTAACAAGTAAGGTCCGTCTAGAGAAACCGATTGTCGACTCTGTTCAGAGGAGGTCGAGTCGGCCGAGCACTTTTTGGGCTAAGACGGCGTACACTACAGAAAAACTTCTCACACCTTATGATATAAGACCAAGGACATACGAGCCTTTATTTGAAATATCCTGGACATATAAGAATCCTACGATACAATAGATCTTTTACGTCACAGTATCAGCCTTGGGGCTGGATTACTCACTTTACAAAAAAAAAAACCACACATGTATCATCTGACAGCACGAATGCACTTCCACTTCTGAGGCTAACAGTGAACTTTAATTCGATGCGTATAAGAAGTACAGTATGTGGCAGGAGTCCCATTATCCAGGATATTCCGGGACGTGAATTGCGAACGTTAAGCACCCCCCTATCAAAAAGGAAAAATTATTTAAGCTTAAAGCATGCCTTACAGAAAAATCTAAGGGCAAACTAAAAAAATGGAAGTAACTCCAACCGTCCTCTCTCTAATAATGCAACTCAATAAGTCTGAGTCCTCTTAAGCGCTGTTGCTGTTCCTTTTAAAGTGAAAGGGGATGGCCTAATTATGTTGATATAACATTTTTCGTCTCCTAGAAACGCTTTCTGTTCAAGTATCCTTATCGTTGTGTGTTGTCGTCATTCAGGTTAGCTACACGAGTATCAGAATCGATGGGGGAACAAAGAAGATTTTCGTATCATGCTGTCGGATGTGCGAACATCATGTCAACCTCGTATAAATTTCCTTCAATGATTTTGCAAAGTTCACATGTTTTCTTCAAGGACTTGCGACTTGCCATGTAACAAGCTTTAATTATTGAATTTAATAACGCAACGTTTAAAATTTAAAGTCAGAGTAATTTCATTACACAGTCCATCCAATTCCCATGGCTTAAGCTGTAACCACCCCAGACATATGAGTACTCCAGCAGGACCTTGTTGATTTCTACTGAGTACCAACCAGTATTTATACTCCAAGTGAAAGGCAAACAAATGGGGAGAGGCTATCCCGACGACATGCAGTTCGCACATTCTAAAGGAGAAGGCAATCCTTCCAAATCGTTTAATTGGTCCATGAATTCGAATGTTGCTCTCAGCACTTTGCAAGAAGTTTTGAGCATCACGCTGCATCCATCCTTTGCTAGGGGATTTGAAAAGGAGTGCAACCGAATTATTTCCTGTGTAAAATTTAAACCACAAAATTTTAGTGGTGAAAACTGCAGATGGCATTTTCCACATCCTGCGTAATATGCATAATTTAAAGTAATTAGAAATGCTGCGAGAGAGAATCGGAAGTGCAATACTTCAATGGTTCACATGAATATCGTCGAGGAAATTGCCAAGCTATTCCTTTAAGGACGCGAGACAAAGAGCATGCACATATTCAAAGGAATTTACGACAGTCTATCATAAGGCGATTTTGAAATTCCAAAGACTTATTGAACTAGATTCGTTGTGGAGGATGCAATGTGATGGAAGTCGTCGGAAAAGTACGAGTAGAACAGATTATTTGAAAATCCCTCTTTTTTACAAATACTACGGAAACTTATTTGGTTCGCTGCAAAAATTCAAAAATCGATGAAATAAAAAAAAAACGTACACCATTCCCTGTAATAACAGGAATATTTTCAATCAACTAAGTATGTATATGGTTAACTTGTCATGTAATTTGACAGCTGTCAAAAAAAATTGCTTTACCTGTAACAAAAAGGGAAATACCACGAGTTTTTACGTCGACTTGACGGGTGTTTTCAAATAAGTAAATAAAATACTTCCCTCACTGTAAAATGTTAAATGGAATTCTTTATTTTGCTGTGTCCCAAAGTTTTAATTCATACGTCAATCAAATTAGTTACCAACCCTAAAATGAATCAAAATTTGTCTAGAATCGAACCGATTGCCAGTTTTTTACCGAGGGTGAAGCTGAATCTGATGGTATTGCAAAATAAAAATCGCTAATTGAGTAAGTTAAAATACACATCAGATTCCACCATTATACTTCTTTACAGAGTTGCCATAACGAAGTTTTCGCAACCGTTTGGCATTCTAGAAAAAAAGTCAGTAGGTATAATTTTTGACGATTTTTTTTATTAGACACCAAATGTATTTATTTGTGATGAAACAATTAGGAATTCAGCAGTCAATCTTCTGCCTTGTTGTAGCTTAAATCCTCTAATTTGGTTTCGGTCAACAAAGAAAACAGCAATATCTGTTTACTTAAAACATTATTAGGGTCAACTGCAAGGCTGGATTCCAAAACGCAGTACTACTGCAATCACGAATATACAGGGTGTCCCAGTTAAGAGGTATATTCCTTTCACTGGGGATTCCTGAAGTTCCAGAAAACAAAAAAATTTACGACAGGAGGTCTATTTTCACCCCACTCCAAACTATAGCCCCTCAAAGTGGGACTCCTTCGATTTAGAGGTTTAACCACTTTAAAAAATATATGTAACTTCTGAACTTAGAATAATTCTAAGCATTCTGCTTTCAAAGCTTTAAATTTAGCCACGAGAATGGCGACAGGTCATGATAGTTTGAAGCCCACTACAGCAACGTATTTAGTATTTAGTATTTTATTCATTGAATGCTTATACGATGTAAGATACAATATCTTTTAAAATATTGATGAGCTAAAGTAGATATAAATACATGAAGAAAGATATACATATAACGGGAATAAGACACAAATAAAAAACTGAAAACAAGAAATTTTAATTCAATAGATACAGTTGTTTTGCAATTTTAAGATGCAAATACGATTTTAGTTGTATTTTAAATTGTGCTGGATTTTCTATTCTTCTTAATTGTCGTGGCAAAGTGTTCCACAGGCGAATAGAGTTTATAAAAAATTTACGAGGATTTATTATCTGTCCGGATCTGTTTGAGGAAGCAGGTCGAATTTTTTCGTAGAGGTAAGTCGACTGATGTGTTAGTAAAATATCGGAGAACGGACATAATGTGCGAAATTGGACGAATTTGTCAAAAGACATGCCAAACAGTAGTGAAGAAAAACTAGAGACCCTGTCATACCTCTTCAAGCCAAAAATATATCGAATTATGTTGTTAAAAACGACATTAAGTTTCCTTTTGCTAACATAGCTACATTTTGAATAGATTTCACAACCATTAGTTAATACAGGTATGATCAATGTTTTTGCAAGTAAGATTCGGGTATCTAATGGTGTGAAAAATTATGTGGCCCAAAGTGCACGAAGTATGCCATATGATTTTCCAACAACCTTATTTATGTGATTGTCCCAGGTTAAATGTTGAAGGCCACACCGAGGTTCTGAGCTGATTTAAGGAAATCGATTGGGCTACCATTTAGTGTAATAGAGGGGAAGTAAGACAAGTCGAGTGTCCTTTTAGAGATGACTAAACATTTCGATTTTAATGGGTTCAACCGAAGACCATTTGTCTGTGACCAACGGGCTATTTCAGCAAGGTCGTCATTAACGCAGCTCACAGCATGCTCGATGAGACCCAACAGGCAACTTATGTAAAGCTGTACATCATCCGCATAAAGATGTATTGAGCTGTATTTAATAATCGATAGGAGTTCATTTATATACAGTGAAAACAGCAAGGGTCCCAAGATAGATCCCTGAGGCACACCGCTTATAGTAGGTAAGAAGTTCGAAATACTCTCATCAGATGTGACAGCTTGAGATCGATTCGACAGATAGGACGAAATCAATTTGACGGCGCAAGGCGAAAAGTTGAAGATGCTCGACAGTTTTTTTTACAAAGTATAGAGTGACTGACTGTGTCGAAAGCCTTTGAGAAGTCAAGTAAGACTAAAAACGTTACCCTGATATCTTCGGTTACATTTAGCAGTGCAGTGATGCAACTGCGCTAAGGGCGGAAACCGGATTGCAATGGCGTCAGAAGATTTTTATCCTCAAGATACCGACGTATCGTGCTTCGCCAAAATGCCGCGCCGGACGAACATTTAGCATTAAACGGAGCTCCTGCAAGCAATTTGACGACAAATCTACATAGTGCTGTACGCTGTACCTTATGTGTCCTGTTTCAGTGATGGGAAAGAACAAAGTCACAATAAATTCAACATATTTAGGTGAAGCCATCGAGAATGATGTTTTGAGTTCGATCTTAAACTTAAATTTGGAGGTAGGTAGTAGGTAACCCCATACGGTTGCAAACGGAGGTATGGCAATCAACTCGACTGAAATTATTTCTTCGCAATTTATAAATACTTAGCTTTAATACCTTCTCAAAGCCTAGGAGTAAGTAAGCAGAAAAGTTAAGTGGCGGAAGGTTATTCGGTTATTTTTGCTAATGACAGCATTTGGACGCGGCTCTTTTGGTTTCAAACCGTTGAATTCATTGAATCTGGACTGATCTTCTCTTAACAGACAGTTAAAATGACATTTTTTCTCTTTAAACCCAGTCTGGTCCTCAGGATATCGAAGCAAACATTTCCTGGGAAATAAATGAAATAAAACCGTATAACGGGTTCGTTCATTTTTAAAAAGTCAGTCAGTTTCCTAACTCTAGTTTTTTTCCTATCTCTCCAAAAGGACACTTGACTTCAGTAAGAAAGTGCTTTACACAAAATTTGTTCTTTTTTAGGGTTCCGTACCCATTGGTAATACGGAACCATTAAAAGTTCGCTCTAACTCAAAAATGTCTGTCACGATAAAAACATCAAGAACCGTTCTTCCTAGAAACTTGAAATTTGGCACACTTATACATTACGGTAATCCACATACATGGACACCATATTACTCCAAAACATTTCCAAATAACTATACAGAGTGGGGAAAATGTAATCTCAAAAAAAAAAAAGTAAAAGTATATCATGTGGGACATCATTTGAAAGGGCTTGAAACAAAAATTCCAAAAGTATTTTTTTTAATTTTTTCCGTTAGAAACTTTGTGAGTTATTGCCAAAAATGTATAAAAATATTTATATCTTAAGTACCCTAGTGTTTTCTCGGAGACTACTGAAGTCAAAAATATGAAAAAATCATAGTTTGTAGATGATTATTTATATATGTATTTAAAGAAAACTATAGGGAGTCTCCTAAGTTGTATAGTTTTTGAGAAATTCACGTCGAAAAATTCAATTTAATGTCGAAAAATTTAATTTCTCAACCGATTAACACGTGAAGTAGTGGACCAATTTTAAAGAAATTACCACTATTCGATTAACAATAATTTTGGGAAAATTAAAGGCTATCCGAAATGGTACTGCCATATAAAAATAAAATAAAAATACGGATATTGCCAGCAATCGAACCTGATACCTCTGAACTCAGACGCGCTACACACTCAGCCGCGTTCTTAATGTTTATCCAATTTCTCATAGTGAATAAATAATATTACTTATTATCAGTTTGTAATTGTTTATGAGTGAATATAAAGGTGGGTCGTTTTCGATTTTTGTGTTAACGAAACGAACCAGTTATTTAAAAAATAAAACTAGTTTTAAAACTACGGAACCCGTTGAGCGCGAGTCTGACCCGCACTTGGGCGGTTTTTTTTAAGTTAGTCGTTTTGGAATAATGTCTAATTTTTCTCTGTAGTTGTCAGGCATAACGTATTACAATAAAAAAAATAAAGTCACTAAGTGCTGCTGCACATACAAATACAATTCTACTAAACCCTGTCCTCGTGCGGTTCCAAGACCTGATTTCTATTTGAATGTTTATTTTTCTTAGAAATGTGTGAAGTCGTTGTTAAAACCATCTTCGGTGCTACGTACATCATGTTCATGTATCATGTTAAATATTGTCAGAAACCTAGCTACGCAAACACAAAATTCATGCTTTTACATCCCTAATAGCTTACGGATAACCAACTGCTCAATAGTATCCTCAATCGATGTCCCAACAAAAAGATATCCCAATTCAATGGAAAAGCATCCCCTAACCAACACCACAAATCAAAATGTCTTTCAGAGTTCCGCTTGACTGACTAAGATCCAATCCAAACCAACAAAAGGACTCAATCAGTAGAAGCCAAATGTGCTAAAATAAAAAAAAAAATGTCTACAATCGTAACAATCGCATAAATTTCCTCCATCGAAAGCAAAGGAAGCCTGCACAAGGGAAACAACATTCATCCAATAAAACTACATGACCCAACTATCGATGCCAACAACAAATTCATGACCATTTGCCCGGCTCCTCACAAATCGAATGGCAAATAACGAAGAAAAGGATATCTGGGGATGTTTTTGCTTCTTGAAGCGTTGCCAATTTTTCCATTATCCTGGCATGCAAATTGTGCATCAGCAGCCACAACGTACTTAAACGGAAAATTAATTTGGTACACTAGGAGACATTTTTGATCCTTTTTTGTACATTTATTAAAACATTTATTCTAGGTTATTACAGTTACGTTAATAAATAATGTGTATATGGCTCTTTGGTGGCAGGACTGGGTCCGACATCACACCGAGTGCACAAATAGACAGCTTGCCTCACTTTTTCTTCATGTATCCATCGAATTTGAGATTTTGTAGAAACACTGGCTGCATGTCAGCGTACCAGGAGATCTCTTCCCGTTGCACCACTGGTCCGTCCTTGCAGGTTAGCCAATAGGTGCTCATTAGTCCTTTCCCCTAGTTTGGAATGAAGGTGATCATTAGCAATTATTTTAGAGGGAAACTATCTCCACCTACCTTAACATCAATCAGCCCTCGATGTTCGGTCTTGAAGCCGCCAACCTTAACCAGAGCGTCGTTCATCTCCTCGGTTATGTGTATCTTGTGAGCCTCTCCAGTGGACTCCATGCGTGATGCAGTGTTCACAGTGTCGCCAAATAAACAGTACCGCGGCATCTTAGTCCCCACAATGCCGGCCACAACAGGGCCGGTATGAACTCCGCAACGGATCTGTAACGTTTCCATATTTCGCCGAGGAATCTTAAAGAAGCTAGAGGCATCCAAGAGGTCCAATGCCATAGTTGAGATCTCGGTAATGTGCTTGTTACCTGCAAAGAAACTCTTCCAACTCATGAATACGTTTTGAATTATGTCCCAAGTTCTTGGGAAGTCCTTCACAAAAAGGACATTTGGACGGACGCTGCGCCAAAGGAAATGCAAAGCAACAGAAAAATTAGAATTCTTCTTTCCCCCATTTTACATTGCTTAATTACGAAAATGGAAATGAGACAACAAAACTACGTAGTATCTGAACGTAGCAGAGAACGGAATTTAAATTGCCTGATTGTGTGTCCTTGAAAAATTCGTCAAGTTGATTGTGTGAAAATAAAAGTTTTGACATTTCAATCTGGTTGCAGAGTCTTTCACAGATGACGTGAGTTATATTTGTTGAAAAAGGATTGATTTTGAAAGGGACACACAAGTGGACACGAGTGGATGGGAGATCTTTAAGAAATTATGATTAATGCGTTGGGGGGATTCACTTGGAAAATTTGTGCACATGACGTGTGTGTTCGGCGTATGGTTACTTCCTAGTTGGTTTCAACCATGCTGGACTGTTGAATGCTCTAAGAATTGCTGCCATAGATTATGGCAACATCGGGCAATAAGATTTACCGTATCACGTTGGTACAAGTGAAAGTTTTTTCCAAACAAAACGGCACTTTAAGTCCGGGAACGTTTAGTAAAGTAGGGTCATAATAATTTTCGGACAGCATGCATCAAAAAAGCAAAAGGTAAATGTATTAGCCATAGGGACCATGATACCATGGCTAAAACGCTTTCCCTTCTGACCGATGGGATTAGGAAATTTAACTGCCAAAAACATTTCACTGGGTACCAGGATACCTGGGGATATAAGATATTGAAGAGATGGACAAACTTGCCCGGAAATGGATTGCTACTCCGATTCCCTTCGTGGGTCTTGAATATAGGGGACCACATATTAAAAGAGGAGCTATAGATGGCTAACAGGATTAAGTTGTGGACATAAATTCAGGGTCTAAGGCAAGCGAAGAAACTTCTGTGTAATTATAACTTGAAGAGATTCAAAGCCTGTTTTAGCCTTGACAAAACAAATTCCGCATCCTGACTGCGTTCCATACGGAGCACTGTTAACTCAAAGGACATGCTGTTTTCGGAATAAACTCCAGAGCACATATTAGTGGAGTGTAGGACCTTATCCCAGAAAAGGTTCAAGTAACAACTTAGCAGAGAACCTGCTCCTCGAAGCACCAGGTCTGCTACTGCAATTTCTCAGAGGAATCGGTCCGGATGAGGTGTTTTGACGTATGTAACTTTAACCTGGACTAGGCGTCAATAATAATAATACATTTAAAGGGGTACATCTATCAAGATAAAGAGAACGTAGACCTATTGGTCCTGATGTTGCCGAGCTATACATCGATATAATTCTGTCTCCGTCACGCAAAGCGTAGTAATTAGGCAGGATTAGGAGCTCCCTATCTCAAGGCCTAGGAAAGAATTCTGAATCCGAACATTCATATTCCAATCACATTTCACACGAACCATAACATCTGATCCCAATTTTGTTTAGGTGTTCGTTTAAGTGAATTCCGGTGAGGGTTCTTAGGTCGCCTTTATTTAGGTGTAACTTCTGTAGATATTCGACACGTCTATGAACATTTTGGTCTGACAAGATGTGCTGATCTAATGCCAGTGGTTGTGGTGTTGTAGCAACAATTCTAGCTGCTTTTATTTAACGTGGACTAATCCGCAGCCGATTGTCAGTAAAAGCAAGTTCAATTTATTGATATCTTCTTCAAGTAGGTACTTTTGAAGTGGTCAACGTTGTTGAAAAATCTTCGATAGCTGAGCAATTATGAATAGGTTCACCATCCTTTGTTAAGTTCAATATTTGCTATTCCATACAGAGCAATCTTAGAATGGATTTGTCCAAAGTAGATCAACTGCAACAAATTTAGCAATTTTATGAGAGAAAATTATCAAAAACTTTGAGATTGGTTATCAGACCAACAGTATTTTCACTGATTTTGCTAAAGCTAAAGCTTTCGACAGAGTGAATCATGAGCATTTGATTCACAAGCTGATTCGATTCCATTCCAGTTTTTTGTATTGATTGGATTACCTCTTACCTTTATGGTGATATCTAATTTGTCAAAATTGGAGTTTGTCCATCAGAACCCATCATAGTGACGTCCGGTATCCCACAAAGAAGCCATATTGGACCTCTTCTCTTTCTGCTATTCGTCAATGACATTTCGTCGTACTTCCAAAATTCCACGAGTTTATTATTTGCCGACGACTTAAAACTTTTTCGGTCCAATAAAACAGTGGATGATTGTATGCTGCTTCAAGAAGACCTAAACAATCTGGCTAGATGGTGCCACCACAACCTCTTGGACTTAAATATATCTAAGTGTCACTTTTTTTCAGCCTATTTTTGGATGATCTCCTCTCATTTACCCGGAGGCATTGTTTTTAACAACACGACGGTCAAGGGCCTATTGTTTGCAGATGACATTGTGCTGTTAGCAGATTCATCAAACATGCTTCAACTCATGATCAACAGACTGGAAGAGTACTGTCTCCAATGGAATCTTTTTGTCAATACAAGCAAGTCGAAAGTGATGATATTTCGCAATAACAAGGGAAGAAAAATGGAACCTAGGTACGGTTCAATTAGAAGTGGTTAAAGAGTATCGCTACCTTGGTGTAACCCTTACACCTAGACTCTCGTACAATCTTCACCTCCAAAACAAATTGAAGGAATCAAAGAAAGCGTTAAGCTGCTCTTGGAAAAATGTTCTCAGTCGGAAAGATGTGCCAGTAAATTCAAAGTGCAAGCTATTCGAAGCAACTGCAAGATACGAAGAATACGAATTGTTACCTCTGAATTTCGTGTAACTTACGCGAAAAAGAAGATACATACCACTTTCTAGGAAAATGCCCAATTCTTCAGGAGACGAGAAGATACCATTACAACCAATCCGTTCTCTCAATGGAGGAAGTAATTCAGATACTCAACGGATCTAACTGAAACTTCAAAAAGCTTAGGTGGAACATCGGTACACCTCCCTATTTTACCTGATGCCTTCCTTAGTTTGTTTCCAGTTGCTCCGTGTGAATTGGGCCTAAATGATGAAATAAATAAATATAGAAGGAAACATTGTAACCTGCACCCGGAATTTTATTTTGAGCTTCTGGTATCTAGAGCTCCTGGTAATGATTTTAGAAACTCCGCTACCTAACCACCTCTACCACCATACTCCTCAGGGAACAAAGTCCCACCTCAGATCTCACCCTCTCAAAATGATCAAATCGAGACTATTAAATGGACTTATTTAAGATGATCTTTGCAGGACAATTTAAGATGGCCCCGGAGTAACTCTTAAAAGATTCATTTTCTTATATTACCCCAACCCTGTACTCACTATCCCAATCCTCCTTCCATGCACACAACATCACATACAAACACCTACCATTTTTTACAGGCAATCCAGAGGCGACCATGTAGGAGTCTCCAATCGTTTCCACTTTATACACGTCATAGCATTCAATTCGCTCGTCGAAAACTTTATAAATCGAATTCAGAAACGTAACCACCTAAGGAAACAACATAAAAACCATTCAAGCAGACAATTAGATACATCTCGGCGCAAATACAACCTCAAGGGGTGTACATTCGGCGGCGATTTCTGTGAATCCCACGATGTCACTAAAGTAAATAGTTGCGGCTTCATACGACTCGGCGGGAACCTGCGAAATAGAACTTTCGATTCAAAAAAATCGTTTTCTTCAAATCCTTTTCAGACAAACCTGCCTGGTGTGCTTTAACTGCATGGCTACACTTGGCGGCAGCATCTGAAATAGCAGTGTGTCACTCTTACGCTTCTCACGCTTCAACTCCTTGGCCTTCTGTGCCAAGTGAATTGCGTACATCTGAAAGGACGAAAAATCAGTTACACTCCCAGTTAGTTACCCAGTGTCTGTAATTACTTGAATTGTAGCGGCAGCATTTCTAACCAGGATAATAATTATCGGTGATACACAAAGGACCACAACAAGGATGACAATTCCCACTGCTTCCTTATTACTCGCCTGAACCAAGGTATTCTCCACGTAGTCCCTAGCAAATCACATTCAATGAAAATGTAATTTCAAATTACAGGCAAACCTCAGAACTTACTTGATTTTCGTCCTCAGCTCCTTTTGTAGGACTCGCAACTCATCGGTGTAGGTCAGCATCAAATCATAGTAATCAATGGCATCATCAACTCTCGGTTCTATCCTTCTGTTCTTTAGAATTATTGAACTCCTTTAAAAGAAGAGAAAAAAGGAAGTGTAACCTCCACTTTCCGTCGAGTACGGATAAAGTTACCAATTCTTCAGCTGGTGGAAATGGCCCATGTTCCTCGACAGATCCACGTACATCGACCTCAGCGATGGTACGTAATTTATGGTGGAGTTTATCAATTCCTTGGCCAAGAAGTCGTAGCGAATGTAAGACACGTACGCATCGGTACCCAATACGCCACGTCCAAAGTACTTGATGCCATACGAAGATGCTATGCCCTGACATTCGATGCTTTTAAGCAGGTTCTTAAAACCCACCAGATATCTGTCCGAAGGAAGCGTTAGAAATTGTATTTTTCAATTAGAATTCATTATTTCGTTCGGTCTCGTCCTACCTCCAAACGCCGCTGTTGTCGGTTTCCTTGATTTGTTCGGACAGATGATGCAGCATCCCCTTATTGATGGCAGCATACCAATTCATCACCTCGGATATGGAGCTTTCTTCGGAACTTATTTTCTTTCTAAAATAAGAAAAAAAGATGGCCCCATAGAGTTGGTTAAAAAAAACACGAAACGTGATTGGAAGAAATGTAATTACGCGGACGCTTGGAAGCAACTTAATTACAGAACCTGAAATGAGATTGGGAATAGAAAAACCGATTTTCTTGTAATTGAACCGTAATCCGATCCATTTTGTTTTTCGTTCACAGATGTAACTGTAATAAGTGCTGAAAGTGGGGTTTAATATTATTCGTTAGAATGCGATCCTTTGGTTTTCGATACTTAGTTTTTTCATACGACGAGTTATTGTGACATTACATTACATTACATACAACTGTGCATATTGTTTTGATTAAACTGTCAAAAGATCTGTTGAATTCGATAAGCTAACCTTTTAAAATGGCGACATTTTGACAACTAATTTTCTAACTTCTGACATTTGTGCTTAATTTTCAGCAGAGCCAAAAGAAGTTGAAGAGATATAATATAGGAAGACTATTTTAGTTAGCGTACTGGATATAAGCAAATATGTATAAAAGGAAGCTATCGTTTCTTACATTCAAAGTATGTTATCACTGAAATAAATTAAGTACTGTCTACAAAAAGCATCCGATACCAGTTTCAAGTCTTTAAAGGACGCTTGTACGAGTATATCCTAGGCATATTGTTGAAATGTTTCCGAACTTTTCTTGACCCTACTGTAATTGGTAGTACTTATGTTACGATTTGACATACATAACTAATGTTAAAGCGATATCGCGTGATCTACCCAAGTGTCTCCACTCTCGTTACATGCCTATGTAATGTTTAACACTTTACCATGTACCATGTACAGTTATAAAGAAGAATGAATAGAGATAATAAAGAACATTCTTAGCTAAACTATTGCTTGAATCGCTTATAATATGTACGTACCGTAAAAAAGCTCTTTACACTCTCGATTTTTGTAACTAATGAAAACAGAGGTTGCTGCAAAAATCGAAAAGTTGCACAAATCGAACACAAAATTTAAAGACTTTAAAGAGGCCCACATACTATTCTCTGAGTAATCAAAATGAAATTTCGTGTACATATAACCCTAATCGGCCCAGGTCAATTATATCCTTAATGCAACAGTGGGCCCTTAAACACAATTTATCGCTGAATCCAGCAAAGTCTAAGACACTCTGCATTTATAAGCGGTCTTTAGATACGTCTACATTTCCGCCGATAAAATTAGGCCAGGTGGCCATAGAATACGTCACGAAGTCTCGAAAATTGGGAATAGTTTTCAATGACACTCTTACCTGGACAGATCACGCTGCAACTACAATTGGAAAAGTATATTATGGTCTCCGATTGTTATGGGCCACGCAAAATTCTTTACCGGTTAAAACTAAGATGTTACTTGTTAAGTCCCTTTTATTACCCATTTTGCTATATAGTTGCGAGGTTTTCTGCTTTGTTGACTACAACACTAGGCGTAAATTGAATGTCACTTACAACAATTTAGCAAGATACATCTTTAGTAAACGATATTACGACCACATAACGAGTTACTCTCTGCAAATAATGGGTCTTAGCTTCGACAACCTCATTAAGTTCAGAACGCTAATCCTTTTCCATGGTATTATGCAGACCCAACAGCCTGAATATTTGTACAGCAGATTAAATTTTGCCAGTTCACAAAGAACAGCCATCATGATTCGGCCCAGATTCTATTGCCTGCAATCTGAGCGCTCATTCTTCGTCCACGCCACTCTCCTATGGAACTCACTACCCGCTACACTAAGGAGAACCACAAACACAAGCACTTTTAAAACTTGTCTTTTCAAACACTTGGCCAATGATACCTTAATATAAATCTATTTCATTTAGTGTTACATGTTTGCTTTAGTTGGCGCTACAGCTCGAGGTGAACCTGGGCCTGCTTCTCGCAACCATTTGTGTGCGCGTGTTATATTTTTGCACGAATGGAAGGGACCTACAGTTTTTTGCCGACTCCGAATGGCGAATTGAGAAGCTCAATCGTGACAAATGATACTCTTTGATGCTTGTCAGACATTCGAAAGAGGTGGGCACTGTGAAAAACTTGTAGGTGTTTGCGGCGGGATTCGAACCCAAGACCGCTGGCTCAGTAGTCCGACGCACTAACCACTTGCGCTACGGTGCCCACGTAGTGTGTTACATGTTGTTGTTGTTATTATTTCGTCTGTTAAATGTTAAATTTGCTTTTGAACTTCAAATATTTGTAAAGCCCTCACAAACTATAAGATGTTATCTTACTGTGAAACTATTCTTTGGAACAATAAATAAATAAACTAAATCTAATGCACCCAGGTGGTGACTCAAAGTCACCATATTATGAAATTAGTTTAAAACATTAAAATATAATTGTTTGATATATGATATATTCATTTATACTTTTGTTGTGCATTTGTATTTTGATTGACCTGCATTTAATTTTAAAAGTAATATGCTAGTGTGCTACATTATTTTGATCTCTCAGAGTGCTATCGTAACGAATATTCTGCTCGTATTTGAAACTATTTTTGCATACGTTTTCAACAAATAAAAATCACGAAAAAAATATATAGGCACCATGAAAAAGATATTCACAAATACTGCAAAGGTAAACCAATATCACAACAAACCCAGAAAGATTTTAATAGCACTATTTCTTCCTGTTTCTTGAAACTTATAGGTTTGGTGACTATGAGTCACCACTTGGGTGGATTAGGGAAATATTTTAAAATAGCAGTATATTTTTGATATGGCAATCCTTTGTAAAATATTTTTTCCATTTTTACATAGTATTTCGTCACGGAACAAAAGTCAGGAACTTGTTAAACTTAAGTGAGGAGTTCTATTATAACAGGAAAGGGTGACTGAGAGTCACCGGGTGGGCAGATTAGGGTTAAAAATGTATTTGTACTTTTACGTATTTGTAGCAACCCTGAAGTTCATGTCAAAATTAGCTGATTTTTGTTTACAATATAAGAATCTGGGAAAGTATTTTAATGCACAAGGCCAAAAAAAACGATGAAAGGAAAATAAAAAAAAATTATTTAGATTCCAAATGAATCCTTTAATATATTTTTATATTTCATTTTCATCATATTTCATTTTTCCATCAACTGATTTACTTTAAATTCTTCTTTCTTCTTCCAATTTTGATTTTTTATCCTGAATTTCCAATTCAAATTGCTTCTCCTTTTTTTCTTCTTCGAAATTTAGTTTTTTTTTCGACACCGAATTCCTTTTCCAAAAGTTTTTTTTATCACACACTTCTTTTTATTTCGGAATTTAATAAATTAAGAGAACCAAATACATTTGACAAGCTGTCAGAAATGTACACTTAAAATTTACACTTTTACACTCTAGGTTACAATAGGGCTGGAGTATTGCAAAAGTGTAAAAGTTTAAAAAAAATGACAGCTAGTGTATTTTGTTGTTGAATTGTGAGAAAATGTTACACTTTTACACTTTTACAAGACCAAATACACCGAAGCGTGAATGCCCCAAATGTATTTATATATGGGTACCGTAGCGCAAGTGGTTAGTGCGTCGGACTACTGAGCCAGCGGTCTTGGGTTCGAATCCCGCCGCAAACACCTAAAAAAAAAGTTTTTCACAGTGCCCACCTCTTTCGAATGTCTGACAAGCATCAAAGAGTATCATTTGTCACGATTAAGCTTCTCAACTCGCCGTTCGGGGCCGGCAAAAAACTGTAGGTCCCTTCCATTCGTGGAAAAATATAACACGCACACACAAATGGTTGCGAGAAGCAGGCCCAGGTTCACCTCGAGCTGTAGCGCCAACTAAGTAAGTATTTATATACAGCAAATTAGAAATTTTGGTTTGCATTTGTTTTGCGGAAGATCGCTTCGCAACAGCCTTATCGCACATTTTCTGGAGTTGCATAATTTCTTCAAGGTATTGCTAACACTGCTCCAATGATTATTTCAAAGGGAACACGACTGAATCTATAAACGAGAAAGACGAATGTCGTTGACTGATTATTACTACACTGTCTAGATATGGCTACCAGATTGAGACATCGCGAGACAAAATATGTTTTTGAAAAATATAACACTAGCGTAAAAACAGTGAAGTAAAAAAGTTTCATTCGATTTTTTATTATAAAAAACAATCACAAAAATAAAAAATTATAACTTATCAACTAAAATAAATTATTTTTTCCTTTAAAAATTAATTTAAAAAAATAAAAGCACGGTTCCATCGCATAAGTGTTTGTAAATCCATACATACTTTTTGCTTGACTTGATTTTTTTCAATAAGAATAATTCATTTGTAAATCTTCTTACAATTTAGCTTGTAATTTTGTTTTACTATCAATTCATTTTTAACGGATTATATTACCAAACGTTTTCTATCTTAACGCCAAGCGTTTAACATCAAACTGGAAATTTTTTCAGTTTAAGCATTGGAGTGTAAAATAGAAAAAATTAAATTTCTGATTTTTTCAAAATTTACACGTAGTTAACAAAAGTCCCCACTTTAATTCCAAAGAAGCTTTTTTGTTTTCCGCTAAATCAAAACACTCTTTTAAAGTTACATATGTATTCTTGGAAAAGACTATCTTCATTTATATTAGCAATTTTAAAAGAAGATACAAGCTCTAAAGAATCACTAAAACAGGAAATGTATTCAATTTTAAAATTTCTAGTCTAGATAGTCATCTCTGAAAAGAAACGAGTTTCAATATATTTAATAATTATTGTCTAAAAAAGCATTAGCTGTTTACATAAAAATTGTAACTTGTTGTTCGTTAAGAAAAGACTTGATTTTTTGATAAGCTATTGAGCTATAAAATTTTTCAGATAGTGTTGTTTTTAATGACGATCTTAATTTGTCTATCACTAGGTCTGTTTTGTGACTTTTTTGTGATCAAAACAGGACATCTGTCAAATAGTAAATAATAAGAAAAGTGGGGGAAAATTTTCTCTTCTTCTTTTTAAACCACTTAATATTTTCACGAAGAACTGATTTTCCTTTATTTTAATAACAAAGAGTGATTGATTCACATTATTCACAAATTGACAGATAGCTGTTTGATAGATGTCCCTCGCTTGCTACATGGAAAAGATGGAGTACGGATTTCGCAAAAAGAAACATTTTTTGACATTCTCATTAAATTGTTTGACACCTCATTTGCCTCTCTATTCTCTTGATTTGTGGCAGTTTTTAGTAATTGTACGTAAAATTACAGGTCACCAAACACACCTATTTAATGCAAGTCAATAATTAATGGGCCATCAAATTCTAATTCTGTTTGTTTACAGAGAATATTTTTAACAATATTTAATGAAAATATTTTAACAGTTTTAAATTGAATGTTTTCTCTTTTTGAATTTTACTTAATAAGGGGACAGAGGTTTGTATAGGGGGGACAAACAGCATTTTGGTATGAAAAATGGAGACTGGTCTGGTAACCCTATGTCTAGATCTAGACGATGAATGATGTCCACAGAAGTTCACTCTTACCTGCAACATTGCATAGTAAAACTCACACACACAAATTTTGAATGTCGCAAAAATAAAATCTCAAAGTTGCAAAAATCGAGAATTTTTTTTGGATTACACAGTTGCAAAAATCGAAAAAAGGAAATCCATTTACGTTGGTTGCAAATATCGAGTTTTGCAGAAATCGAGAGTGTACTATATGTACTTATACCCACTGCCAGTGCAAGTAAGAATGTTCCAATTTTTTATTTTTTAAGTTTTATTCGATTTCGAAAGCAAGAAGACATTAAGTATGTGTTCGATGTCCTCAGCCCTGGGCCGCCTTCACTATTGTCAGATTACTTTCATAGTTTTCAAAATAAATCCATTGCAACCCCCGGCATCAAACGCAAATAATTCACCCGACAACTGTCATTCCCGTACCACGTACCAAACACCAGAAGCATGTGAGTGAAGATTTAAACTTATTTGGTTGAATGTCTCTCACCAAGTTTGTCTAAAAACACACATAATGTTGACGCAGGATGGACAGAATAATAAGGTGTGCCAACTGAACACTCTCAATCCGCCATTTTTTGAATGCTGACGTCACATTATACCGATCATCTGAAGAGGAGATGATTGGTTCGACATATTGAATCCAAAATGTTCGTCCAGCGACTCAAGAGCAAGGCTCAAGGCATTCGGATTGGCTCCAGAAGTACAACGCAACATAGTCGATTTAATGAGTGAAATAATTCAGAATTTGCCAAATTTGTCAAAGTTTATCCTGATGTTGACGTATATCCGTTTACGTACTTACTTAGTTGTACCTGCTTCTCGCAACCATTTGTGTGTGCGTTTTATATTTTCGCACGAATGGAAGGGACCTACAGTTATTTGCTGACTCCGAACGCCGAGTTGAGAAGCTCAATCGTGACAAATGATACTCTTTGATGCTTCTCAGACATTCGAAGGAGGTAGCACCGTGAAAAAACTTTTTTAAGTGTTAGACTCGGCCAGGAGTTGAACCCGGGCAGCATTGCGTAGTAGTCCAACGCACTTAGCACTACGGCCATTCTCGTAAATACACAGTCTCTTGTCACCTTTGATGTCAGAATCAACGCAACGAATTAAAAGCGGACTAATAAATCGTTTTACGCTAAACTACATACTTCTGCCGATTTTTTCTTATCCTTTATTTAGTTCCACACATTTGATTTAAATTGTCATGATACGAGTACTCGTACCTACCTTTTTAGAATCAAAACAAAACACACATCCCAAAGCGAGAAAGCCCAAAAAGGTAACATTCCCCAAGTATTCAGTCGACAGCCCAATTCAATTTGCATGCTAATGACTTGAACAAGGGACTCTCCGAACAAGGGATGAAAATTCCTAAAATGCAATCCGGCTTTCTGCTGTGACATACCGAAAATCATTAAGCCGGTTTTGGAATTCACTCCGATTCAGCATCACTCCATAGTCCTCGTCGTCGGGGGATGTTGGGACGCTGACCTCACTCCACGTGCTCATGTTATTTAACGCTTGATCGGTGACGGCGAAGCGTTGAGTTAAATTCGATCTGAAATACGATTTTCGTAGAATTCATTTTATTTTTTTTTGGAAAATGTTCAAACATATGTATATGTGTTAATTTTGTTACCTGAGTGTACTGCCATTGGTGAATATGAAGAATGCCACCTCAGAACGTTCCAGTTGCAAACGGGTTACCACTTTACCAAGGTCCGTAGCAATAGTTACCTGAAAAAGGAATTAAAAATTCGAAAACTGAGTATCGATTTGTTTGGTTAGAAAAGTTCCTTAAAACTTATTTAAATGGAGGTGGGGGTGGATGTAGCGTGTTCTTTTTTTTCGGTCGACGAAGAATTAATTGCGTTGGGGATTTTAACTTTCAATAAATTTTCGAATGGGAGGAAACAGTATGTTTTATTAACCTATCTTTGGGAACGAGGAAAACCTGTTGTAATGAGAAGAGGAGAATCTATTTTCAATTAGATAAAAGCTATTTTTAATTAAATCAACTAAGATTGAAAGTAATTTCATATAATTTCGTTGCAGATTTAAACGACCTTTTTCAATTTTCCGAAATGTCCAGTTTTATTGGAAGAACTAATTTTGGAACTTCCAATGGTAAAGTGAATGAGTTTTGGAGCAGGAATCTAGCAATCGATTTTATACCCACTTCCAGGTTTCCGAACATGCTAAAATTTTGCATAATACATATGTAAGTGCGGTGACAACAACATACAATCTAAATTATTAGATGATGTTATAAATTTAATATGGTGGACGCCCCAAGATGGCAAATTACCGTTATCTTCACAACACCTTTGACATGGGTTTCAAATGAAAGGGTTTGACGAGTAGAATCTCAATATTACCTTTTGAGTAAACTTTCTCATATCAAACCCACCTAAGTCAATATACATTGAGTACGTGCCGAGTGCTGAATGGCATGAGGGTGGTAAAAAATGCATGTCGCTCTTCGTACTTCCTGTTGCGAATAGTTACTAATACACTCTGCCACAAACTACTAATAATTATTAGTTATTAATTTAACAAAAGCATAATGCATTGCATTTTAGCAAATAACAAACAAAACTAAATTTACAATATACAAAGATGTAAAAAAAAAACCTGAGCGTCCTTTACGACCCGTCACATATTGGTGTATCGAAGGGAAAGTAGACAAACTAGATAGAATTAGATTGGCTATGAGCAACAGTGATGCTGACACCTCCATACTGCCACCGATTGACACCCTTCTTAAACTAACGCAACCAAAAGGGTAGGTCACTTCTTTGGTTCTAAGAAGCTTAACTGGACTATTTTCGCCCTCAAATCAAAATGCTGCCCGGGTCAATCACCTAAATTATTTTTTCACGGTGCCACCTCTTTCGAATGTCTGCTCATAAGAGAAGATTAAAGATTAAATAAAAACTAGTATACCAGTGCGACGAATATCGCATGAGGAAACCCTATACCCGTAGGAAGGTATAGGTAATAAATTTTTGTCATAATAACTTCACTCATATGAACTTTTTCAAAATTGCTTATACTGATGAATAATGTTTATTTGATAAGCTTTCGATTAGAGCTAGAATCATTGAAATCGGAGCAGAAATAAACTCAGAAGGAATCACAAGATCTTGTGCTAGTGATCTAATTATATAGATAGAGATAGATAGATAATAAAATGGGAAACTTGAAGAATGCCCATGGTTCTGACGTTACTGAAAGTTAATACAAGCTTTGGCATTCTATCAGTCACTGGACTTCATATTTCGGCTATGCTCCTTGACACAATGGGAAAAAGTTATCCTAATTCCTCCCAATGTATCACTCCAATCACAGTACTGTCTTTTAAATGTGAACATCTAAGCTAGTCGTTTTAAATCAGGTTTCGTTTTAAAACCAATCTTTGCAGAATTTTCTATTCTTAGTCATGTTGCAGAGAAAGGAGCTCTTATCATTTATCTGATAGCTGAAGTTAGTTTTATGCTGCCGAAAGAAACGGAGATGCACGCCACACAAAGTAGGGGGTTTACTATAGTAATATTATAACAAATTGAGCAAAATCTATTTTTCTCTACTCGACTCAGTAAATATTTCTCCCACTCTGTATAAACTCTCCAAATATTTTTTCAAAGTTTTTCCAAAATTCACCGCCATAGATGAAAGCCGCTTTAATGTAATTGTGTTGTTTTGTTTTTGTGAAAGCTCTGACAAAATAGCTTTGACTGCAATTATTTTATTTAAATTTGAGGTTAAACAGGTGCAGACAGCAGCCGAAGATGAAAGTAGTAAGTTAAAGCCAAAACTAAGAATTTGTAAGGAAAACAACTAAAAGGACAAATATTTGACTTTATAAGTTAATTAAATTAAAAACTTAATAATTCAATTTAAACAGGAATTTTGTAACGAACAAAAAGACAAACAAATGCCAATCAAATTACAGAGGTAATGCTGTTTGTGTCTCACTATTCATTCGTTAACCAAAACGGAAGTAGTTCCCCGGGGTAGCATTAAGCTTCTTCAAATCAGGAGGTACCAGTGTATGCATGAAGTTTTTCTTTTTTTTCATGTTATGTACGTTTTGCATATTTTTGAAGTTCCGTATACCAAAAAAATAAAAAAATGGAAACATCTTGTGTCCTTCAGCCTGTCACAGGCATTTATCTCAGAAATAGTCAACGCTACTGTGAAAAAATTATACAAGCGGAGGCCATATGGGTTATAGCATATTATTAGATGGAGCTAAACGTAAAAACGTTAAAAATATTATTTTTTTTTTTTTTTGTAAAAAAAATTTGTCCGTTATTGCCGAAAATGTGTGGAAAAATGCTATTCCCAGTACTCTTATCCATGAAACTAGTAAAACCGTCAACTATTATAGTCCTAGTTCCTTCCCATATCAGTTTTCCAATCCACTTCTTCATCTGACCTAAATTCGCCAAGACATTTCCTCATGTTGGAGATAAAGAAATAGCTGCAGTGAAGCACATCTAGAACATACGCAAGCGATTCGTAACGCAATTTTATGTATTTTTGACTTTGCGATTACCGTTGTGCGTACTGGGGTATTACCTTGGCCATATGTGCTATTTTTGCATTGATTTCGTATTTCAATTGATTCAGTAACGTTGCATAGCGCCCTCCTGTAATTGTTTTTCCTTATTCAATGAACTCGATAAATATAATGCCAATTGCATCGCCATAACCTTTCTAGAGTGGAGCCGCGCCGCTAGGTATATTGTCTCGGTTCAATCACATGAAATACCAAATAGTTTTTTTTAGTCCACCAGTGTTTTGTCTAATTTTTCGTATCTAGTGTGTATTTGGTATTTAGTATTTTAGTATTTAGTATTTATTTGTTTCCAACTCCAATTCATTTACAAAGGTAGAAGATAATACACATAGTTTATAAATTAATTTTTGGTTTAGTTCAATCAAATTTACCACAGTTTAAATCCATTAATTTAACAATTATTTACTAATTAGTTTTAACCATGAGTAGAAATCTGATTGGGTACAAGGATATGGACAAGAACATTTTGTGGTTGGAAGAACCAGTGGCAAATGTTAGATATGAAAATAAGAAATACACAAAAAGAAAAAGAGACGCGTTATAAAGGAGGACAACAATAGCGATATGAAAACTATGCCTTTTCATAAGAAGAAAGAAAGAATGAAATGAGGTTATACATGTGTTATTACTTGTGTTAAAAACCCAACGTCAGATGTAATGTGTAACCAATTTCTCAAAGATCCAAGGAATCTGGACTTAGAGGCAACTTGATTGCGTACATCAGATGGCAATCTGTTCAAAATGAAAGGTGCTCTGTTGGCATCAAACCGGCGGCAATGTTCCGTCCTTACTCTAGGCACTATCACAGCGTGCAATCAATGCTTCAAAATATTCATGCGAATAATAAAATTTAGCCTAGTTGAGATGAGCAGGGCGTCAACAATCTCAAGCACTTTCACTCTTTGGTCTGCCAATACGAAAACATGGACTTTCTAGCCACTGCATTCATTATCAAGATGCGTGTTTTTTTTTTTCAAAACTTATAGTAGGTCGAATATATGGTTGCTTACGCAAACTTTGGATGTCGGCTAGTTTCACTCCTTTAGAGACTCGTCAAAGACTAGTACGAACACTCATTATTCCTATAATAACGTACTCTGAAGTGGTTTATAGTAGCCTTGATTCAATATCGTTTCATAAGCTTCAAGAAGCTTTTAATGATGCTCTTAGATATGTATATGCACTTCATAGATTCGACAGAATTTCAGTGTACTCTAGAAGGTTTCTGGGCTGCTCACTGCTTAGGTATATGGAACTTGATATTTCTGCATAAAATTATAATTACTAAGTCACCGCCATATTTATTTTCTAAAATAGAGTTTTCACATTCTCAAAGAACATTTAACATCAATACACGTCACTTTCAGTATTTGAATTTGTCTCGCCTATTTTTTGTTCATGCTATCCGACTATGGAATTCTTTACCTTTGCATATCAAGGGTATCTCAAACGCCACCAATTTCAAAACTGTACTCTTTGACCATTTTACAGCGCAGCAGTAGAAAATTTCTTTCCTTCTTTACCTACTTTTATATCCTTCTCTCTACTATCATTTCTTTTTCCCTTCTTTCTCTTTCTCTAGTTTTAATTTATTATGTTAATTAACCTAAAATCTAAAATTGTTTAAAGTCAACATTACTCTCTAAGTATTATAAAAGACTAAGTCTTAATGTGCAAACCATTATGTTTTAAATAAATGAATTGAATTGAATTGAAAAAACAAAAAAAAAAAAAAAAAAAAAACTATACAGACCTAGCAAATTTTTTCCATGTTAATTACACTAACAACTAATAATTATCCAGTCTTAGATCCTTAGCCTGGATAGAAAAATGTGGTACCAAGCTATTTTTCGTCGATAGTTATCGAAATGTCAAATATGACATGGAAGTGAGGGAGAAATATTAAGGCCGGAAGTTTTCAACCGTCATTTCCAATTTAAATTATGTCTGTTGATTTTTAAAATGGTTAGAAAAGAAAAAATACGAATTTATCCGACAAGGAAAAGAAAATTATAATAAATTAAGTGAATAATGTTCCTTATTTTACTATTTAATTGAATTAAATTTGACGAAAAAAAATTCTATCCACCAACTTATTAATGAGCGCTTGATAACTACCGGCCTTACTTTCAATGATAACAATGCCGATGTGAAACTGTCAAACGTCAATTAGCATAGTCCTGCCAAGTCACTGTTCAGCGTTTTTTGTTTTTTTCTCATTTTCCGCTAAGCCTATAATAGATTTGAAAAAAAAACACGCCTAATAATGCTTACTCTGAATGCTACAGGCATTCACACAGAAAATAATTCATGAAGTTTGGTCATCTGATGGATGGCAAATACGTTGGCAGACTACGTAGTACGTAACCAGTAAATGTTTCCGATGAGCCGATTATGTACAAATCGTTGGATTGGCCAATTAACCTGACGTAAGTTGGAAACACATCATTCTCGCTTCTTGCCGCCATATTGTCAGAAAGTACTTTCAAAAGAAATGTCACCGAAATGTCATGTCAAATTGTTCATTACATTTTAAGAGGAAAACGTCAACGGTTCCACGATTGTCAAATAAAAAAATGGCCGCGTTGCCAAAATCCAAACACCAAGATGTTATTTGTCAAAAATTCTAACGAATCTTAAATTTGGATTCTTCGAGAATGCTTTCCGTCAACTCCTTCACAGCGCCGGATATACATACAAATGTACATATACGATTACGTTCTGCGTATTTGCGATAAATGATTCTTAATAGATTCGCATTGAAGCTACACTCTGCCAATGAGTAAATTTCAGTTAATTAATTCTTCCAAGGACATAACCAAAAAAAAAAACCTGATGGCGACCAAATTCTTCATTCCATTGGTCTTCTTCTAAGTCGTTCCATACACAAAGAAGTCACTTTTTTCCATTCCATAATGTCGCCAACTTACCCCCTGCTACACATAGTTTCACTTCAAAACTGAGTTTTAACCAAAAGAAGAAGTAGGTTACCGTTACGAACAAGTTTCAAAAATTGTTGTGGTCCATGTCAAGTTTTTATCAAGATTCACGAGATTTTAAAAACAATCCACCGCCCGCATAGCTGTCTAGGATTAATAGGTCCTCGCTCGTCACACATGCAATGAAATCAATTTGCATGCAGTTTCTACAAATTCGTCCGATGCACAGGATTGGATGTATGCGATCCATCAGATGTTGACTCTTCCATGCCATTTATATTCATCTGTCCTTCGTCGGGAAGGAAAACAAAGAAGCCAAGTCCTTGGGCAAGATTCCAGATTTCCTTTAAGTTCTTCGCAGATTTTACGTATATTATTCAGCTGCATGAAACAGAATGGCACCACCTCGTTGTGTATGCGTTGATGTGTGTGTGTCCAACAAAAGAGGTCAACTTGCAAGAAAGTAACTGCGTCCATTCATCATTTGCAGCAACACATTGTTACCATAACACTACTCGTCGGCGACTAGTAAGGACGATAAGTAATCGATGACAAACCACCACGAAAACGAAGTAGAAAAAAAACGACAGAAAAATATTTCTAGTAGTGACATTCCAACTAGCGGGATATTATAAATTACCTTGGCCTTTGCGGGCCCGAAATGAGTGTCGCCACATTCTTTAGCATTTGTCAGTCTGACACGTACAGGACTTCTATCATCGGCGAAGATCCTTAAACTCAAAGGAAATAGTTTACACCATCCTTGGAGCTAAGACGAGTACAAGTATATCAATACTTGAGAGTCCTTCCAATTCAATCGGATACGCTGCGCCGGGGGTGGAGGGTGTATCCTTTCATTACGACTCAAAGTATATTTACCGATTCACGTCGTGTATCTATCGTGCCGCGCCATTTCGATAAATTCTAATTACTTTATTGAACTTCACGACTTTCAACTGAAGGACGCTGGGGCAAAGGGTGGTGTATGTGTGGGGTTAGTTTACATTCTTTCTTACCTGTGTTTCAATGTCGGACACCTCGTGGCGATATGTTAGGATGTCCTGCAGTATAAGCGATGTTTGGACAATCAACGCCAAAATGGGAATGAATGGCAGGACGATCATCTGAAAATAGAGATGAATGAGTCATTAAGTGGTTTCTTGCAGCGCAATAGATGGCGCAGAAAGTAATTACGAGTAATTGGTGAGATATTGTGACAACGGTATTGTTTGCCCAAAGAAGATGATGCGGCTAATTACAGCGGCAAACATTAACGTTTGACTGATTAAAAGATGTGCCAAACACGTGCTGCCGGGGTAAACGGTTAAGGCAGGCGAGTACCGACCACCAACTGGGCGAAGATTATTGGAGAGCAATCAAAGCGAACCAGTAATTGTTTCAGTTAATTGGTAATAAGTGCTTGCAGGGAATTTCTTGAATACGATTATTGTTTTGCTCGTTAGAGGAGTTTTAGGTAGCACAAGCTGCTTCCTAGCAAATACATAGTAGAATGAATTATCTCCGTGGGGTGGCGAATTTGTGCCAACGAATTTTTACAGCTTTTTGTGATGGCGTAAGGGGTGGAGAGGTTAGTTACTTCTGGGTCAAAAAATTAAGTACATATATGTATGTACGTGCAAGGACACAGTACAATCGCAGTTCTTTTTTTCTTTTATGTAAGCTGCGCTTATTAAATTTGTAGTATGAATGGAAGAGACCTTTAATTTAAGGATCCATTATGAATGTAAGAGATTCGGTTTTTTTAATAAAACTTTTTTGTTGTTTTCGACAGAACACTTTTTTTTATAATAACGCTACCCTAAAGTATAATGTCTACATACAGCGCGAGCACATGAAGAACAAGAACGAGAGACAAACAGACAGAACGGTTTCAGCTAACTCTATGGGTGGAGTCCAGGATAACTGGAGATTTGTGTATTATTGAAAGTTTTGCCCTTGCCTATAATTCACAGAAGTTTTTTTTTTACCCAGATGTTTTCTATTATTGTTTGTGCGATCAATTTCTTCAGCTATACCATACCACCATCCTTCTGCCAGTGTTGTGTTGTTTTTATTTCGTGAGAAAAAAATGTTTCGGTGATATCTAGGTTTGAGCCGTGATCCTTCAGCGAAACAAGCGACGTCGACTACCACTACGCCACAGCCACTTCACCGAGTGCAGACAACCAGCTTTAAAGTTTAAGTTTGTGCACTTCCTTGCCGACTCAGGTCTTCGAATTTCGAACATAAATCCGGATTTACTTATAAACTCAGGCAAATATTCGATAAGTTTTACTTAGGAAACGGAGACGTGTCCTTGTCCAAGCGTATAAGAATACGTTAAGGAGTGATCGTTGAAATTGTGTTTTGTTGATTCATTTGACGTGTGATAACTTGATTTCAAATAACCTTTTGGCAGTATGGGATTGCTGCTTGTACATACATATCTGATGTGACTTATTGCTTAATGCAGGTTGCATATTTTCCCCCAAAACATGACCAAATATTTATTTAAGACGGGTAATTTGTGTGTCACTCTGTCAATTAAAATAGAACCAATAAACACAGATACAATGACAGTTTCCTTAGTTATCCGTGAGATGGCTTTGTTACGCAATTGAGTTCCCAGTTCCCAGCCACCTGTCAATTTTCAATGAAATAGAATACCATGAAATACTAAGCTACTAACTGGCAAGCACATAATACACTTACGCACTGGAACCATACTAAACTGTTTTTAGAGCAGAATAGCATCCGCCACTTGTGCTCTTCACTATCCCCGCTATCCCTCCCTAATGCCTTTTCTATACCTGCAATACCTACTTTTCAACGATGTTCGCTGTAAAAGGAATGTAGTATACTAGAAGTAGCATAATTTTCATGGGACATGTCTTAAAACAAAAAAGAACATTAGCGGAAGGTTTCAAAAGGTAAACTTTTTACTTTATAGTATTAGTCCAGTGCAATTAGGTTTATACCTCGGTTTATAGCCAGCTATAGTAAATGGATTTAGAAGTTTCGGGATTTTTTGAATCTCTTATAAATACTTTAAAGTAAAAAGTTTACCTTTTGAAATCTTCCGCTAATGTTTTTTTTTTGTTTGTTTTAAGACCCGTCCCATGAAAATGATGCTACTTCTAGTATAGAGAACATTCATTTTAGAGGTTCTTATGACTAAATTAACTTAATACCAGGAAAACTATAAGCCCCAGGTAAAAACTTTGTATGGCGAATTTGTAGGTGACGGTATGGCACATAAAAATAATATTAAAAAAAAATTCTAAGCACACTTTTCCGAGAAAAATACGATTTTCAAATTATAAAAATCTGTGTTTGAAGACCAATATCTTGAAAACGAAATTAAGGATGATAATAATTTTAAGCTGTGATAAGCACTAATCAATTGTCTATGAAACAATCTCACCTTGGTTGCTCTAAGTTTAATACACTAGAAGTTGTATACTAGAATAACTGTTGGTACCTACTTCAATGATATTTTTTAAACACTCTGTAGCTCAGTGGGTGTTTAAGATAGACCCCCCCTCCCATACGATTTTTTTCATAGCATGAACCAATGACTCTGATCCCAAAATATCTGTATAGTAAGAAAATACCATGAATAGTAAGAAAAAAAATTTGATTTTTGATTTTTTGCTTAAATTTACGGATTTCAAGAAATGCGGTAATTTTTAATGGGTAAACTTTTTAGTTTATGGTATTATAAGTCCAACAAAAAAAATCATTCAAATCCATTCACTATAACTGGGCTCCGTAATTTTTTCATTTATAATAACTAATTGCACTGGACTATACAAGAAATTCAAAAAATCCGGAAACAACTATATCTATTCATTATAACTGAGTTCCGAGGTATAAACCTAAGTGCGCTGCGCTGGACTATTAATAGTCTTCCCGAAAGAATCATAAGTACTGAGTGTACATTTTTAAAATCAAATATGTTTGTTTACCCCACACTCTAATTGTAATTTTTGAAGTGACATTACCCTCTATTTATTTTCATTGAATATAAATGTCAATAACTATTCTATAATTTGTAAAACAACTGAAACCGATTAATGAATTGAGAATAAAGAATTTACTTATAAGCCGTGTTTTTTTGAAAGTGAGTAGGTACATACTCACTCTTCAATTTACCCGCACTACAAAAACAAATTCACTTGCTATAACACTAAGCAGTAAACGTTTTACTTGGTACAGCAGTTTCAGCAATTGAACACCAATGGCGCTGAAATCGGTTAAAGGTTGGACGAACATTTGTTTTTGGCATTTGTAATTGGATGTGTCCGTAGTTTTTCCTTTTTTTAAATGAACTTAATGCAGTGCTTTTTTTTGGATTGGTTAAAATACATAAATTTTATTAATAGGAAATTATTTTGTTAGGAAATAATGGTCAGATTCACAGAATTTGATAAAAAATATTTTTTCGTGCTGTATTGAATTGAAAAGCCTAAATTTTTTTATAAACATACCTTTATACATGGAATATTATAATCCCCAGCGAAAATCTTTGTATGGTGATTTTTATAGCGCACCAAAATAAGAAAAAAAAATAGAAATTATTATTACACTTTCCCGAGATTAATGCAATTTTCACTTAAATAGATTAAAAAAAGGAAAAAAAATTATGTTTGATGACCAATAACTCGATAATGAAAGCTGGGATGGCAACAGCCATGGGTAGCTGTGATAAACATTGATCAATTGTCTATCGAACGACCCCCACTTTGGTTGATCTGGATTTAGTACACCAGAACTTATAATTGAATAATTATTGGTACCTACTTACTGAATTAACTTTTTTAAACACCATCTGCATAGCTCCCCTCCCATATCTTTTCTTTTCATAACATGGACGAATAAATAGTTCTCCGTAGTAACTTTTTCAATCATAAATCTCTTTAACCAATTTACCGTGAGTGAATTATAAAATTGAACGTAGCCTCTTTAGACATCAAGTAAAAAATATAAAACAAAAGTCAAAAATGTAAATATCTGAAACCAATATATTAAATATTTGAATATATGATTATTTTGTATATTAATTAAATACATATGATCTATATTTTCAAACTAGATTTAACTTTGGAAAACTAAGACAAACAATTTAACTGGACATGCATATGTCAAGAATTTATAAAAATGTGACAATTTGAAAATCACAGAACAGCTGTACAAAAAGTGAGTATAGAAATGAGTATACCCGTTTTTTTGTGTGATTCCAAAAGTGAGTATATACTCACATGTAAGGTGTCCTCATCCATATACTCACGGATAGTCAAGCAGCCATTAAAGCACTACGCTCAAACCTGATTGACTCCAAATCAGTCCTGAACTGCTTCAATACTCTCCAAGACCTCTCCCACAGTAACAAAGTCAAACTTTGGTGGGCGCCCGGCAGGGCTGCCGAAGTGAGTACTAAGGTAGTATTCGTACTACTCTCTCAAACACTGTACTCCCGTACTCCCCTCGCCTTGATTGTACTCCCCTATTCAATATTTCCAATTTTGAAAAAATTTAGTAATGTGAGTTCCTTTTTTTCAGTGATAAAACGGGAAAAATTTCTCATACAATTTACATCGTAGAACGAGCTGTGTGTGATACGGCACCGTCTTATTGGAACCACATGCTGTGTAGGTCTATTTGATCCAATTCAATCACAAGGCAGTTTTCCATAATGTTCCGATAGCGGTCACCAGTAACTGATATAGCATAGCTCAAATATGACCCAACTAGTGTGCCCGTGCGAGGACTCTCGCAAGAGAAAATTCAACCCCCCAACATCCAAACTTCCCATATGATTTCCATTTGTCAGCTAGTAGAAATCATACGATATCATAAGTATTCATTCTTTTGGGAGTTAATTTTGGGTAGAATATTTGTTTTGATAAATTGTTTAATTTGTTAAAATTTATAAAGTGAAAGTGTAATTTATAAAGTCAGTGCAGGAAAATCTTTTTCTTTTGACACCTCATTTGTTAAGATTTGTTAGGTGTGAGAGCCGCAAATGGTATCTATACTACAGCACCATGCAGTTACACTACGAGGGTGAAGTGATCTTTGGTGCATCAATTGAGGGTTTTCGGTGCCCCAATAGCGGCTATTATGTTTCTTCACAAAGTCGACCAAGTCGGAATATGCTTCGTCGACTTCTCTCTACGACTGTCAAATGCCAACTGAATAATGTTATCCAATCCGAAATGGCGGCCAAACAAAATCGACCTGGATCATAACAAGCACCCTTTACCTAGTTCCATCAGCCATTAAAAAATTATTCTTGAGGCTACAGTCAAAATAAAATAGTTGCTAGATGCTACTACTAGGTGTTAATGTTTGATTTGTATTGTTTCTGTTTTGTACTCCTCTCAGGCACAAAATACTCCACTGCAAACGTCTAAAATACTCCCATTAGAATTTTCTAAACGGCAGCCCTGGTGCCCGGACGGCGGACATGAGTGTATTGAGGGTATTGAAAAGCTGACGAACTGGCTAGGAAAGGTTCGGCTGAATCCTTCATCGGCCCTGAGCCGTTTTGCAACATTCCAAATTCAGCTTTTAACTTAAAAATCAAAAGTAGGGAACACAACATGTGTATCTCTTATTGGGCAAATACCCAGAGTCTTCGTCAGGCTAAAAGAGCCATTTTACCCTTCCAAAATAAATCCAGAAACAACCTACTCCTCAGTAGAAATGATATCAGAAGATTAGTGGGATTTCTATCAGGGAATTGCCATTTTCGATATCACCTAATCAGGATAGGTCTTATTTAGGAAACTGAATGTCGTCTTTGTATGGAAGACGACGAAACTGCGGAACATATTCTATGTGACTGCATGGAACTTTGTGCCCTCCGGAGACAACATTTCCACAGAGAAATCCTAACTCCCACGGTACTTCGTACAGTATCCACCAGTGAGATTCTCAAATTCATCAAAAGAATTGAGCCTCTCCTAGTTCTCTAGAACTGACTCTGTGGTACAATAGATCTTCTAGGCCCTTCAAAAAAAAAAAAAAAAAAATGTACTCACTTTCAAAAAAGCACAGCAATAGATAGAGCTGTGAAGGGTGCAAAAAATCCCATAGTGAGCAAAGAGTCATCTACAGCCTCCTGCCCCAAATTAGAACTTGTTTGCATACACATGTATACTACATATGTGTGTAATTATGTTAACATAATTCGCAGTGAATTCCTTATCAACATAATCCCCCTGCTATGGGATGCAAAAACAAAGCATCACTCATAATGTCGAAATGATAAATTGAATCTACCTCAGGGGGAATTAATCCAGAATTAATTTACTTCTATGACTGATATATGTATGTACAGTAAATACATACATGTGTACGTATTCATATGTACGGCTGTTGACTTCTGACGACGATGATTACATTATAATTATTATTTTGTTACTATGCTTCGGATAGCGATGTGACAAGAGATATGAATGTCTTCTCCTTCAAGGACATGCAAAGAGGAAAAACTCCACCCACAAAACAATTTTCGGAAGAAAGTCTCTCAAAGATATCACACCACTCAGTCCAAGTAATCACCAACATGTGGCTTTCTTTTATTTTGTCCAAGCAACGCAATTCGATTCTTTCGTGCGTCATGTTTGCTTGTCTAAATCAATCAGTGAGATTTGTTTTTCTGTAATCACATTTTTTACGATGCTTTCAGGATTCAATTCGAAAGGAACGGAAGTAGGGGTGCAATATTGCCACGTTGGTTGGTCGGTTTGCTATTTGATTTTCTATATCGTTTGGTGGTAAATGCAATCGTGAAACTCTAAATGAGAGGATTTTCAATGGCGTAGAAGTAATTTTACCCTAAAAAGGACTAAAGTCCTGGATTGTTGCCATATCATTGAAAAGATTAATATGACATTTGGATGACAATCGACGACTTTGACAGACCTTATGGTGATAGTTTATTTAAGCAAAAACAAAAAAACACAACAAACCCACTCACCTGAAACAATTGTATCCTGCGTCCTGTCTTTATCGCCGGATTTCTAGCCGCTGCACTGCAACATCTGCCTCCGGGAGCACCCGATATATCTTCGGAACTAATCGACCGTAGTGATAGTTTATCCTCATGATTGTGACTTGCCGCTACACCGGTTTGGCTATTATTTATCGCCATCTCTGTCACTGTTGGTGATTTCAGCTTAAGGCCACATTTCCCATTTAACATGACAGTTGAATTTTAATCGCGTTTCAAGCTCGTTCAATGATAAATAAATAATTATCGATGACTGCAGCAGGACACCGACTAAAGGTAGATGCGATGGAACTCTTGTGCAGAGCCAACCCGGTAGCGTCGCCTATGTTAATCGTCTGTAAACAGAGCAAAGAGAGCTCACGGCACACGTTACTTTTTACTACCGCAGTCGATGGGGGGTGATCTGATAATGATGATGGTGGTGGTAGTGGTGGAGGCGTTGCCTCTATGCTTATTGGGATGGAAGAGAAAAGGATAATTTCATTAATTGCATAAATTTATAGAGCATATTGCAAAAATACAGAACTAGGAGTGATATTGCACGATGATAACTGGACACGGTGCTGGCATTCTGCCATAATACAAGTAGTAACTAAGGATCTTTAGTGTGAGTTAAATAAGGAAGAATACTACAATGCCAATTCAGGACTTTAACATTGTTAAATTGTACAAATAATCTTTTGTTCAGTTCGCAATTTGTGAGCTCCGTGGTGTAGTGGTAAGTGCGTTGGACTACTACCCAATGCTGCCCAGATTCAATCCCAACAACACACCTAAAAGTTTTTTCACAGTGCCGCCTCTTTCGAAAATCTGACAAGCATTCAAGGAGTATCACTTAACATGAGTAGCTTCTCAAATCGCCGTTCCGAGTCGGCAAAAAACTGTAGATCCCTTTCATTCGTACAAAAATATAACACGCATTGCGAGAAGTAAGCCCGAACTGTTGCGCTAGAAAGAAAGAAAGAAGAAGTTCGCAATTCTAATAACCGACTACGAGTACTATATAACAAGTCCTTGGCATTCGTATACTACGACCAGCCTAGGTCCGTTGTGTTGGTCTTTTTATTCTAACTAAGAGAGCTGCCTAGGCTTTTTATGAGCCTTTCCAGGTTCCATCTATATTGAGTTAAAGTAGCTTAGGTTAGGTTAGGTTGGGAGGGGTTGACAAGCCGAGCCATCCCAAAACAGCAGGCACCAAAGTGGGCCCATTGCGATCCCCTAGAATCAATCCAAGGATGGGACCTAGACCAACACAGTTTCCTCAAAGCATTTTATTGCATTGCAAGATGTAAGAACGAGTCTATGGTTGATTCGGCCTACTTCCTCCAGGTTACTAAAGAAGTAGGAGCCTTAAATGTTCCCGCGACTGCGTGCTATACACTGACATTCACACAGAATAGTGCAATATCCTATATCATTGCAGTAACTGCAAATATCCGTGTCTTTAAGTCCGAGCCTCTTGGGGTGTTTCCCCAACATTTTTTACAAGATTTCCAGTATCCAGCGTAACTGTCATCTTCCCATTTTCTCGTTTTTGAGTGTATTTGACTTCAAAGTAACCCGAAAAAGGGTTCAGGGCCTCTTCTCGCCAGGCAATCCGCGAGTTTATTTCCCTCAAAGCCCTCATGGCCTGGTATCCAGGCAACGGTGACTATATTGTCTGTTATCAGATCTGCGAGAAGCAGAGCTTGGCCACCAAATCTATCGATGTATATAGATGTTCATAAGTTTAATGATCGGGTTATAAGACCAATAAATCATTTTGGGTTTTAACCCCCAAGTCTTACCGTAGAGGCGTTGGGATATGACCATTGCCATTGTCGCCTTCTTTGTCAGTTTGACTTCGCTTCAGAAGTTGATTCATTCTATATCTAGCTTGATTTAAGTTTAGGTTTCTTTTTCTTGAAAATTGAACTAAGCACCATTCAGGTCCCTTTGCATGATATCGATATAGTTGAGTCATGCTTACCCCCTACGATGATTACTAAATCATCTGCATAGCCTTGTAATTTGTGTTCTGATTGTGTGAGAGTCCAGCAGTCTATAACTAACCGCAAAATTAAAGGAGATAGTATCTCACTTGTTGTTTGAGTTTAGATACTTATATACAACCAGGATAGTGAGTGTCTAGAAGTAGTAGAGCAGTTTCCTCGGGTGTATTTGTAATTCATTTCATTTCATTTCATTTATTTTATTTAAAATATTTTCACAGTAAGATTACAACTGTGAAAAAACTTTTTAGGTGTTTGCGTCGGGATTGAACTTAAAAAAGCGTCCGCCATATTGCCAAATAACTCATATTGTATTGTCTCCTGTATTATACACGTGTGCGAAATTCCTGGATGATCGGGTATCTGGAAGTGGGTGTAAAATCGATTCCCAGATTCCGTGCTCACAGAAAGTGAAGTTAAATAAAATAAGTAAAAGCTTGTAAAAAATGAGATTGTAGAAAGACAAAAACAAAGAAAACTTTGGCCATTGATAAAAACAAAAGAAAACATCCAAAATAATAAGCAAAATTGATTGTAAAATGTATGCATATCGATTACGTTAAGTGGTGTTTACTTGAAATCTCTCGGTTGCGGTATTTAAAATTTAAAATTCCCCCGTTGGATGTTTTTCAAGAAGCGAACTCTCCAATAGAGAGTTTTTTGCGTAAAGATGTTCAATGAATTCTTCCTAATTTTTAATGTTCTCTGAGAGCTCCCCGTAAAAGCAGCAGTTGCTATATTACCTGACATCCAAAAATCTTTAAGTAAAAGTCCTGCAAATACAAGTATCTATGTCTTGACGTTCCAACTTCCCAAACTCTCCTCAATAAGATAACTCCTATTTGGAATAATATGACACAAGAGTAGGAGGTTTTGGAGGTGATGCAACAATTCTATAACTGAACTCGCCGAAAAGTTGCTTTAAAACGTCCCCTTTGCAGCACCTATTCTGCACTCCCCACACTAAGTCAACCCACGCACACTAATTGCATATTGTAACTTTTTCAATTTTATTAATTTCATTTGGTTCAATGGGGCCGCAGCGGGTTTGGCATCCAAACACACACGTGACTTTCGTGTACACATCCTCGATCCTTCTCGAGTCATCGGCGACACAGTCTCTCTCTTTTCGACAGGATGTGTGTCCTTTCAGTTTATTACCAACGGCAACAGACACCACCGAGGTGTTTGCAATGCTAACATTTTGCCACCCAGCCGGGCAGAGGACATCCAGGAGACGTACAAATTAAATTTCCCTTTCAAAATACACACTACGGAAAAATACTCGTACTCTTATAATATTTTAAAATGCATCTACTCGTAGGTGCCTCTGAAACGACGACGCTGACGCCGACGATATTTGTTTACACTTTTATCGAAGTGAATTTGTTATGCTTAAGCTTGTTTTGTTTTTAATGCACCGCAGCCATAGTAGTGAAAAGGATTAATTTGCATTCCGGGACGCTGCAGTAAAATGCAAAACAAAAAAAACAAAACCTTTCCTTTCGAAACGCCCCAAAGTGGCACCTGAAAGTAGTAACTACAAATGGCAATCATCTACGAAGTAATTTTGTCATGTATAATTCCCCACCAATCACGTAGTATCGTTATACAGTGTGTTTCAAAACTATACGGTCACCAATAAAAAAGCAATTTTTTGAAAACTCTGGGTGGATTGTTGTTGTCAATAGAGTGTTTATTAATAATAGCGGTACTGAGATAAAAAACAATTATATCATTTTCATTGTATACACTGGGAAATAAAGTGAAGACTGGGCGACAATAAAGCCCACGTACACAAATTTTGTTGAACGCCAGAATTTTTTTTTTTTCGAAAAACAGCCAGAAAATGTTTCTCTTTTCATATTTGGGAAAATGGCAAAATCTTGTTTGGAAAATACGCCGGAAATTTCGGAAATTTCGCCGGACAGATTTAAAATAAGATATGTGCTTTTCGAAAAATGTTGCTCAAACCTTTTCTTAGTCTTTCGCATGGGGTTTCATGGAATTCATGAGAGCTACGATGTTTTTTGCACTGGGTAATAAAATATCGTGGTCGCCGTGGCCGTGGTGGTTAGTGCGTTGGACTACCACGCAATGCTGCCCAGGTTCAACTCCTGGCCGGGTCTAACACCTAAAAGAGTTTTTTCACGGTGCCACCTCTTTCGAATGCCTGACAAGCATCCAAGAGTATCATTTGTCACGATTAAGCTTCTCAACTCGCCGTTCGGAGTCGGCAAAAAACTGTAGGTCCCTTCCATTCGTGCAAAAATATAACACGCACACACAAATGGTTGCGAGAAGCAGGCCCCGGTTCACCTCGAGCTGTAGCGCCAACTAAGTAATAAAATATCGTTCAATTTGTCAACAAAAGTCTATGTAATTATGAGCGAGAGGTGTATTTAGCTCGTGATATCCGTCCAAAACGAACCAAAGTGATTAAAAAAACAAAAAATGCGAAAAATCAGTTCGGAGTGCAAACCTAATATTTTATGTCTGTCACGTCTAAATTCGACAATTTCTGAAAGATTTAATGTTGTTCAACGAACTGTAGCATGGAATTTAAAAAATATCGTAAGACCGTGATTACCAACAGAAGGAAAGGCTCAGAGAGGCCAAAAAAGACGACCTCAGTGAAAGATCGTATTTTGGTGCTCCAAAGCTGCCGCGTCGGTATCAGTCTAGGACTTCAGTGTATATGACAAATGATCTATTTTATGCTAAAGGATAAATAATTTCAGCAAGATCAGTGAGAAAAGGGCTCGTAAAAGCTGGACTTAGAACACGCAAGCAAGTACTGAAGCTGGATTTTCCAATAAGATTCAGAGAAAAACGATTAATTTGGGATGAGAAACATCTTAATTGGATTCAAGACATACGGAACAATAAAATCTATTCCGACAAATCCAAGTTTAAGCTGCACGTGGGAAATGGGAGAAGTCCTGCGTGAAGAGAACCAAAGGAGAGATTGAGCTCTGAATGCCCCTTACGGATGCCCCCAGAACTGAAAGTGTGATGGTCTGGGGATGCTTCTCTGGAGATGAAAAAGGTAGAATGGCCTCTTTAGAGTTGAATTAAAGCCCTCCGCGCTAGAGCTTTTTAGTGACACTTGCAGATTCATATTTCAACAGGATACTGCTTTTTGTCATACAACCAAAATTGTAAGTATGAACTCGTTTTTATTTTCCAAATAAAGGATTAACTTAAAGCTTTTAAATGAGCTACAACTTCTATGACTAAAAACTATATTAGTATTTTTTTTATTTTTTTTTTTATATTAGAAGGCATTTCAAAGAAAACAATATTGATGTGCTAAGCTGGCCTCCATACAGCCCAGCGCTCAATCTAATTCAGAATATTTGGTCAATCATAAAACTTAAGATTGCAAGGGAGCGCCCGGAGCCAATTGAAATCCTAAAACATTTACTAATCCGGCTCTTGAACACCACATGGATAAACCTATCTGAGTCAATGAATCGCAAATGTGCAGCGGTAATAAAAGAAAGAGGATGTTCAAAAAAGTACTGATTAAATGGACAGTGTTTCTGGGAAGCAATAAAAAAATAAAAAAAACTGCAATAATATAGCATTGCATTGACGCAAGGCTCTGGGCCGCTATTACCCGCACGCAGTGCGCTTCGTTAAATTTCTACTAAACATAAACTTGGAAAATATTTGCAACGATTTCCCGGCAGCATGGACATTTATATAAATTGTGACTGTGATCGATGAATTTAACAAGCTTTATATTTATTAACTTCACTTCTGTGAGCATGGAATCTGGGAATCGATTTTACACCCATTGCATATGCATTGTGTCCAGAATTATACACGTGTGCAAAATTTTCCTTTAATGTTCCGTTATTTCAGGTAACGTCTTCGTATTCACGTGTCACTTACGCGAAATCGCCGTTAAAAAGAACATTATGTCAGAATTTAAGCACCACAAATTTGACGATTATTTTAATATTGGGTGTAATAAATGTAATTGATAATAAAAGCGTTTCAAACTATCATTTAGTGCGAAAACATGATTCCTGTTATGTTTTATACTTGTTTTGTAAGCATTCACATTGCACACATTCTCGATTTGCGCAAATGGCCTAAATTTTACCTTGTGCGCAAATCGAGCTTTGCCTGTATAAAGATAAAAAATTATTTTTTTAAAAACAAGCTTTAATGAACTAAAAAGTAAAAAAATATTTTTTTTCAGTCACCAATGTGTGACTATAAATTAAAGCTTGAGGCTCGAGGTAAAATTTGGCTAAATGACAATGACGAGGTCTAACTAAACAGTAACAGTGACACAAAATGTGTTTTGCTAATTCTTCTTCCGCCCTCGTTGCATATCGTGTATGTGTTGTCTTGTGCCTGAGCGCCCCAAGCTTGTTTTTAAAAAAAAATGTTTTTTTATCTTTATACATTGTATATGTTTTTTTATAAATTACACACGCTAAAGGGGCACATGAAGAATAAGAACGAAAGACAGACAGACAGTATATAACAATTGAAGAGTCAAACACTTTATGAAAAAAAAAATAAAAAGCTCAATCTCGAGTGGTGTAAAGTGAACATTGGAAAACGTGAACCCCCCAAAACGTGAGCACTGTATTTTTTACATTGACTGCTCTAAAACTCGAACAAATCTAAAAGCTCTAAAATGTGAACACAATTTTTTTCAACATTTCTACATAAAAATACATACACTGAATTAATTTGAATTAATTTTCAATACTTCGGGAGATCACATAATATTGACAATACCTACGTAGTATTCGGGGAATCCCATAATATTGACGATGCGTACCTAGCAATACCTTCAACCTTTCGGACGTGTTTTTCTTTCCCTCCCAGTTCGCGAGTTTAAACAAATTTAATCAATTTATTGTAAATTTCGCGATACTCCACATCGCGAAATTATACTACTGCAATTTCCGCAATTCCCACCTACTTCTTGGTCATTGCCTTTTATTCGCGAACCTATACTCGCTTGCACTTTTTGTTTGACCTACTTCCCTGAATAAACTGACCCACCTCACACCAATCATGCCTAACATTTGCGGTAATACATCATGTAAACTAGCGACGAGTGACTTTAATGCTGACTGGGTAGTCTGCAATGGGCTGTGCGGTAATTATTTTCATGCCCTGTGTATCGGTTTAAGCAAGCGATCTGTGGCCCATATTAGTGACTTTAGCAAGAATTTCGTATTCTACTGTGATGAGTGCAGAGAATTATCACTCTCACATATAATGATCGCGATAAAGTGCTGTAGTGACTCTATAAAAACCGTCTCCTCCGAAAATAAACTACTACATAATAAAATACTGAACGAGTTTAATAAGTTTGATGACCTGTTAAAAAGTGTTGATGATTTATCTTACAGCATCGAACTCTCGGTTAACCTCTGCCGGTCCAAGTTTAAAAGTATTGACAAGCAGTTGGTAGGCCTTAATGACTCATTTACCAAGTCTCCAGCTGACTTAAACTCAAAGCTTGTGAAACTAAAATGTGATATCCTTTTAAACTTTAAAACCCTTTTCGCCTCCGAGCTTTCTACTATCAATGGCTCCCTCAACTCTCTTCGCTCCGATTTTGACATGCACTGTCAAAGCTCATCAAAAACTGTTGCTGCCTCTACCCTACCCAGCGATCCATTACTTCTTCACATGATGAGCAGAATTAATGATGTGAGCAACAATGTCGAGGCTTCCCGGGTAACCATAGGCGATATAGCTGAGGACATCAGACTGACTATCAACTAAATTGATGACATCCCAGATCTCCTTCAGCCGCAACAGAGTTCTCTCAACAATAGATCATTACTAACGGAAATGCTTGAAGCGACAAAATCTCCTCCTCTTCAATCATCAATTCTATTGCTACCAAGACTCCCCCAAGAAACTGCAGCTGCCCCAGAAGTTGAACCGACTGTCGAGCGTTTTGGAACGATATGGACCCTTTCTGACTGGAATAAGAGGCTTAGTAAACTCGGTGGTGGTAACATAGCGGAAACAAAAACTAATGCGTTCACTTCGCTCATCATTTCTGGTGCCCCCCATCATGCTGATACCACCTGGATAGTGAATCTTTTCCACAAAAAGTATTCCATTACCGTAAACGACTGTCAGAAGACTTCGCCACTCAGCTCCAAGAAGTCCCGGTGCTTTAAAATAACCATTCCCTCCAAATATGAATGGCTTTTCCTCAACCCGGCTAGTGACGATTTTCATCTGGATAATTTAGTTATAAAAAAGTAGAACCCAAGAAAAAACGTAAGACTAAAAAACCAAGTCCTAGTTCTTATAAAAATCTAAAATCTTATAATAACCCTAGCCCTAAGCCTAATGTAAGTCACACAACCCATAAAAATAAACCTAGCTCTAATAGTACCAACTCAAACTGGAGTTTTAAGCAGGGAACATTTCCTATCTTCTCCCCGCAAATTCGCCAACCACCGACCTCCGTTCCCTCAACTCCAATATTAGCAAAGCCGCCATCCGTAAATAACACCCGCCAAAACCGTGTGTCTTTTAACTTACAGCCTGACCCATCTCATTCAACTAGCCGCACCGCATCAACCATCTCTACTCCCTCTGCTTCTCAATATCCGAACTTTTTTCGCTCCCACATTATTAATCCCTCCCCATCCTCTATGTCTGTCAAGTCATCTAATTCTACCACAGTCAACACCCCATCTAGTTTTTTAGACCCTTTGCTTTCTCCTACAGTCAAACTCACCAAGCAGCTTGTAGATGGTAATGAAGACAGCCGCTATGTACTGTCGCGTTTGAGAGATCATAGAATTCACTAGAATGTCCGTCTATATCTTGCCTACCTTCATAACAAACCGGACTCCATTTGCATTAATGGAGTAACTAAGACTAACGTCATGGTCTCAATTCACCAAGAGGGCCTTCCAACAAACCTCGACGACCTAAAGCGCATATTTGTCCGTTTCCATGAGAGCTTCAGTATTTCTCCTACTGATGTAGCAAATGATCTTTCCTCATATGCCTCACATGTTAACTCCAAACGTTTGTCACACCTACAAAGAATGCGTTCCAATTTCAAAAATTATTATAGTTCCTAACCTTCCCTCTTCTGTTTTGTCTTACCTCGCTCCCGACTGCTTATCTCTTTATTACCAGAATGTTAGGGGCTTACGTACAAAGACCTCCATAGTATACCTTAACTCCCAAACTCTCCCGTATGACATCTTTGCACTGTCTGAAACAATTCTATCTTCCGACTATAATAGTAACGAGCTATTCACGTCAGAATTTAATGTCTTTAGAAATGATGGTCTTGAGAAAGAAGACGACTCCACTGGTCGTGGTGTTCTCCTTGCAATACATAATCGTTTTGACTCTACGCTCTATAAAGCTTCACATACCGGTATCTTTGAGTTCATTTGTGTCAAAATAACTGTCTCAAAGCGTAACCTTTACCTTTTTTGCTGCTTCATTCGCCCTTCTCAACCCATCCATGGTTACCAGCTTGCTGTAGACGCAATCGACGACCTTTTTGATGTTGTAGACCCCTGCGATGTTATCGTATTCCTTGGTGATTTCAACCTACCCGACCTCAAATGGATTCAGTCTGATGACGAGTCCCATTTTGTGGCCCTGAATCCATCTACAGACAAGGAAATCCTTTTCACTGACTGTCTTTCCGACTCTAGCCTACACCAATTAAGTGGCATCACTAACAACTTAGGTAGACAGCTGGATCTTATATTTTCATCAGACGTTGAAAATTGTGTAGTGTCTGCAAGCAATCATCTTCTTTCAAAATTAGACCGCTACCACCCACCTCTATCCCTTACTTTTTCATATAACAATCACAATCAAACTCTCCAATCCGAACATGCGTACAGTTTCAACTTTCGCAGAGCAGACTTTGTTAAATTAAACCATCTGCTCAATAACACCAACCTCAGCCTTATATTTGATAATGCTCCCATTACTGTTGATAACGCTCTTACGTTGTTCTACTCCAAAATATTTGAATGTTTTACCCTTTCCGTCCCTTATATGCAGCAGAAAAACTTATCGTCTTCCCCACCTTAGTATAATACAGAGTTGCGCTCGCTTCGTAATAAACGAAACAAACTGTGGCGCACGTACCTTAACTCTCGTTCTGTTTCTGATTTTGCCAACTACCATCTCGCATACTCCCTTTTTTCCGATCTCTGTGAATCTCTTTACCACGACTATTTACACCGGATGGAATCAAATCTCATTTCTGACCCCAAACGCTTCTTTCACTTCATCAATGCCAAAAAGAAATCTGTTAGCTATCCGTCTTCTTTGAAACTCACTGATACATTGTCTGACAACCCATCCATAATAGCAAACTTGTTTTCTAATTTCTTCAGCCAGTCGTTCACGAACCACATCGTTGAACCCGATATTGACTACTTTTCGTTCATGAACAACTGTCCTCAAATTTCACTAGCTTCGCCTCATATCACTTCGGCAATTATCCTAGAAAAGATGAATAATCTCAAACCCGATTTCTGCTGATGGTGTACCTGCCATCGTCTTAAAAGAATGTGCGAATCATCTGTTCCAATCCCTCACGACTCTTTCTCATCATTCTATCTCACAGGGAGCTTTCCCTAAACTCTGGAAGTGCTCTTACATAATTCCCCTTCATAAAAAAGGTCGTAAGAATGATATTTCCAACTATCGCCCCATCGCAAAACTCTCCTGCATACCCAAACTTTTCGAAAGCATTATCTATGACATAATGTCTTTTCACTGTAAGTCTATTTTTTCCCCTAATCAGCATGGATTCCTCAAGGGTAGATCTACAACTACAAACCTTACTGAATTTGTATCGAACTCTCTGTGCGCCCTGGAGGATGGCAACGAAGTTGATGTAATATCTACCGACTTTAGTAAGGCCTTTGACAAAATCTCCCATGGCATTATCCTTTTCAAACTCAAAGCACTCGGCTTTCACCCAAGGTTTATTATGTGGATAAAATCTTACTTGAATGAGCGCACATATCTTGTGCTCTTTATGTCCTCTGTATCAAACTGCTTCACAGCTACCTCTGGAGTCCCACAAGGTAGCCACCTTGGTCCTTTATTATTTTTGTTAACAATTAATGATGTGGAGTGCATTATTTTGAATTCTTATGTGTCTATCTACGCCGATGATATGAAAATCTATAGGTTCATCAAATCACCCACTGACTCGCACCCACTCCAAGACGACCTCAACAGGTTTGTAAAACACAACTTTTTGGAGCTTAATATCAGCAAGTGCCAAGCTATAACCTACTCCCGTAAACGTCTCCCACCCCCTTCTAGGACTTACTATATATGTAATGAATGTTTAATGTTTTTTAAGCGCATGTATAGCTGCATACATATGTGTATGAAAAATTAATAATTGAGAATTAATTTAAAAAAAAAGTATAACATAAATTTATGACTTTCTCTCTTTTACGTTTTTTTCATTCTTTCGTTAATAAAAATACATACTTAAAAAACCAAAGACATAAATACGCGTTACTGCTTTTCTCTTGCATAATTTGGGTTGATCAACGTCTTATTTTCTGTATGTGTTCAAAGAAAGTGAAGGTTTAAAAATATTCATGTATTGAAGCAAAAGGCAATAAAATCGAAGAAAATGTGTTTTATTTTAAGAGGAATAGTAAGACAATACGGTAGAGGAATGCAATTTAAATCATAAAATGTTACATTCCAAAACATGAACAATCTCAAAAACATGAACACCCTCGGTTTTAATTAGTTCCCGTTTTCAAATGTTCACTGTATCTGTATCCATAGTCACCCATAAATATCCATAGAAATTGAAAGGTTAAGTGTTTCAAATAAAATTTCAGATTAAATGCTGCTAAACTGCTCATCCTCACACAAAATCCAGCCCAAGGAAGCATAAGCTATCTAACTATTTTTAAAACACCTACCCTAAATAAGGTATACCTATCTACAGTCTTTTAAAGTGTACCATTATTATTAACTCTGTCGTCAACGAAAATTCACCCACATATAATTTGTGTGTGTACCTAACCTTATAATGTTGTAACGGACTGTATTAACTGGGAAGGGCTTTTTACGTTCCTTCGAGTACACTACGTTTGTGTCAATAAAATTGGAAGGTAATGTTATACTGCGATGGATCGGATTTCATTGGTGTTGCGGCACTTTGACCCATCACTGGGATTAATTGGATTTTTGGAAGACATGGAACGTTGACACATTGTATTTGTTGACAACAAATACGCAATCAAACGGTGAAAGGGCCAATAACTTTCGTGAGCGAAACAGTATTGCAATGTATTTGCTGTCTCGGTAGAAACATAATAAAGTGCGTCTGCCTTTCATGTTACTGTCGGGGCATCCATGTCCTACTCAAGGCCAATGTATTTTGGATTGGATGAATTTGAGTTCCATTTCACCTAGCTTAGACCAGACGCCAAGGCATTTGGAACGTGTGAGAGAGATATGTCGCCGGACCGATAAACGGGTTGCAAGGAATTTGGCCAATTCATTAGTAGGCTGACCAAGTTTCGAGTGCGTCATTTTGATCTCGAATGTGTGCCTGAACCCAGTTCTTTTAGGAGTGCCTGGATATCAGAAAGTATTAAGATAGAAGATTAGTTTTCAGCAAAGCGAAGCCTATTCCGCTCAAACGTCAATAAATATTTGGGCGAAATCAGGTATCTAAAGACCAGCTTTTCCAGAGAACATCTTACGGCACAAAGACGGTTGTTTTGCAAACTACGCCAGGCAGTCGAATCCACTCACCAAATGGATTACCCTAGGTAGGCGTGGCACATAACAGTTGAAGAGGAATCCAGGAAATTGGAAAGAACTGAAATGCGTACAGAGATCCGATTCACATTTTATTTCATATTTCAATTAATCTTCTTATTTAAAAAAAAAAAAAAACAAACACCCACGGATCAGTCAGAAGCACCGATGGTTGGTAAGAAATCACTGAACTGTCGCATAAAAATGAAGAATATTTAGGAATGTTAAGAACGTCATGTCCTTAATGCTTCCCAACAGGGATGTGAATTATAGCACTATTTATAGACCTACATACATAGCCATGACCATGGCCATGGGTTACAGTATAAATAATTCACGCGTATCTGTAAACAGCCGACCAGTTGCTATTCACCACAACTTTAACCGCAGATAAGAAAATAATTAATCCAAGTGACAATAACAATTCTGGCGATTTGCCGATAGAGTAGTTTTGGGACACGATTCCAACCGCACACACATATTCCGATGCTAAGCTTATCAGCTTTCACCAAAAATATCAAATGGAGCCGACGAACAGGTGCTCGCTTTTACCACAACATTAAATGAGAAAATTTCTTAACTTACAAGAAACACTTTAGTTACACAATCGAACAGTTCTAGCACCAAACCGAAACTATTGAGAGCGTTCAACATGTTGATACGAATACTGTGAGTAAGCGATTAAAGTTCGCTGGGGTCTGAGTGCTCTGAACTTTGCTGAAAGTATCAACAAAACAAAAATCGGAAATATCTAAAAATACTTTACATTAAAATTGAAACTAATCCGCCGATATCTTTCAAGGTTATCTACAAAATTCAACTCGTACGTGTTGTGGAAAGATAATCAACGATGCTTGGTAATACTTACCGGGGATCAACATACATTTCTATTCCACCCGCACCCGCATAGCTAGCATAGTTTCGCTTTAAATTAAATGGGAAAGACTGAAATTACTCTTTTTTTTTTATTAAGGAAGAGTTGGGTTACAAGGTGAAAGGGTACATTAATGAGTTTTACAGGTGGGCCATCTGTTGGTTTCTAAAAACCCTGTTCAATATTTTTCAAATTCGTACTGTTTTGGCAACACTGCATCCACTTTGGAACGAACTTTGCTGTTTTCCTGACGCTGTTCAAGCGTAAATCGATCCATTTCGTACCGCGTAAATATAATACCAGCGCCTCCTATATGTGAAACAGGCCGTAATGCAGCAAAACTACACGTGGAGCTCTTGGCTTACAATTTCGTCTGCCAAACGTCAAATCGTATAGAAAAATCGGGAGATCCATTCTTTCGGGAAAAAGAATGTCCAAATTAACAGTGTTGTGAATAAAAGAAAATAGTGGAAATGGCCTGAAAATATTCTTAAATATTGAGCGCACACGACGTGCCAAAAATTTATATACAATTTTTTTGTTTAATTTTTTTTTTTGACTTTAAAATGTGCTCCATACGTGTTTCGGTTTCAATGGCTGCCATCGCATAGTTCCTTTGTATTCCCTAAATGTTTAATTTTTACAATTTTGCGAATAAAGTGCGCGAATTATATGTTTCGATATAAATTTGTGTATTCCTAAGAATCATTTTTTCTGATTCGCGTTTGTAGCGTTTTCAATAGTGTATTTGTGAGTACATATCTAATGTGCCTATTGTTTTTTTTTTTTTTGAAGTGAATATTGTATTTTATAATAATATAATATCTAATTATGTATACTATATAAAGTTATTCTAAAATTGTCTTTATTTCTTAAATTATGTATCAACATATAAATTCTATCTCCTTTATTTTGTTAATTACTCTAAACTTTGTATTGCATATGTACTCCTGGTAGTTTATATCTTATCCCTATTTTCACAATTAAAGCGAACCAAATAATATGAATGCTAAGATCTTTAAAAATGTACTTCTTTTCATAGTTAACATACACATTAACAATTATTAATTAACATATGTATATCTATATATAGAAATAAATAGGTAATAAGAATCCTTTCAATTATAAATATTTGTGTAACTTAATTACATTTTGGTCCATATTAATTTTTTGTATTTTTTGTATGTCGAACTTGTTAATAAATAACATCTAATTAAAATAAAAGTCATGTATTTTATTCTATGCTGATTGTATTTGCTTCTGGGTGGTGTTCCTAAAATGTTAAAATTGGAAATATTATACATTCTCGTATTAGAAGGTGGCTTTTCTTTTCAGTAAAGGTACGCACATAAAATAAGTAAGTATACTTGCATCATTTTCTTCATCTACAAGATTGCGGCTTATAAGTGCTCACTGCGACAGTTTTCATAATCTAGATTTTCCAATAGTGGTTCTTCGGAAGATATTTCTATACCGAGCATACGTACTACGTATGTACATTGTACATATGTATATGCAAACCTTCCTATATGCAATATGCGACAAAATAAACCACACTCACTGAATTATTTAACAAAAAAATTCGTAAACATCCCTTTAAATATCAAGGAAACAATTTATGTAATAATATAAGCCAATTTGTGTAGTTGCGAAATAAAAATACATCAAAACACGTTTAGCCATTTTTTATTTAAGAATTGTGCAATAATTAAATCAAAAACTGCTCTTGGCTTCCATTATGATGGTGTAAATTTTTCGAGAAAATTCATTCCGGAAATACAGCACATTTTGTTCAAATAACGCACTAAACTTTTGTAGAAAACGAAAAACCACTTTATGTTATTGCAAATTATAGTATCGGAAAGTCTCATCCATTAGCTTTTCATTCAAGAAATGTGGCATAATTAAAGCAAGAAATGCTCTTGGCTTCCGCAGTACATTTGTTTACATTTTCTGTAAGCCAAGAGGTGCACGTGGCATTTGACATTTTCGCGGAGCATTACGGCCTGTTTCACATATAGGAGGCGCTGATAATACTGAGTTTCTGTCAATTTTTTGAGCGTATGAGAGCTGTCAGTGTCAAAATAACCATATGCGATTCAAAAAGAAACCAACAGATGGCCCACCCGTTATTCGCGGGTGCTTATTTGCTAAAAGCCCCCCCCTAAAAAATAACATCTTCAGCATATTCGTAGATTGCTTCCAGGTTGATTACCTCCATCCTTAACTTGACATTAAAGCCCAATTCAGAATGTCGTGTTCGGGCGCTCTCGCGTTGACAGATGAAGTAGAAACAATGCAAACATATGGGGTGCTCTTAAATGTGACTTCAGGCGTTATATCGTAGATATCGTAAAGTTCTGGGCAACGGCCGAGTAGAACTATACTTTCTACTAGGGCGTGCGTTGTGACAACTCACAGCTGTTGGTGACACTATACTATTCGATGGCCTGTTCGATTAAAGTACAATTTGTTGACATTTAATATGTGTAAAAGATTTAAATGGATAAATTAATTTTTTTCAACACAAATTAATTGTGTGGAGTCTTTTTTTTAATTTATATATTCACACAATCTTGTTTACAAAGTAATTCCTTACATTTTGTGTTTCTTAATAACACAATAAAAATAAAAATAAATAAATTTCAAATCCTCTTTCTATCATAAATTCGTGAATAGGAGATTTGAGGAAACAGAACATATTTTTTGTCATATTCCTAACCTATGAACGCCTGAAGCTTTAAGCGGTGTTTAGTTTTGCAAATTTCGACTTCGTGCATTGGACAGAAGTTATCGTAAGGTCGATATAAAGCCCATTAGCGCGAGAGCGCACGAACGCGACATCGTGAATTGGGCTTAAAATAAAAGTACTTTTCGTTTTATTTCTTTTTTCTAAAAGCTGTCATTCGAGTTGACTGTTCGCTCAATGAACACACGATATTTTTGTAACCAGCCAGAGTCGAGGAGATCTCTGACATTTCTTACTTAACTCAGCCTTATATTTCTTTAGGAATTCCAAATACAAATTACGCCATGGATGAATGACATATTTATATGGCCTAAGAGTTCTAGGACTAGTGAAATGTCAATCTCATGAACTCCTCCTGGAAGCATATGCTCCAAAACGCAATTAGATCTAGTGAATAACAGCGGTAAACAGAGCAAATATAAAAATTATTTTTTTAAAAACTGCATAGCAATTACTGCTGTCCATTGACATGTCCATATGTATATGGGTAGAAAAACCCTAGACCGCGGCCGACTGACTGGTCGAACGCGAATGCATTTACAGTCGACACCGACGCATATATACCATATGACACCATATGCTATAAATTAATACATTTATAACAAATACGCAATACCTGAATATAGCTAATTCCTAGAAAATGTAACAAAACAAATAAATTGATGTAATGCAGTACTTCATCCATCCACGCTTTCTGGTATGCAATGGAATACTGCGTGGTCTGTGTCTTCTTCCTGATTTGGGAAATTTGGGCAAAAAGGTGGACTATCGTGTCTGCGGTATGGTTACAATATACCTACAATTTCTGTGTTGGTATTCGCAGAATTATATTCGTCTCGCAAGCTGAAATAAGTCAAATAAGGAAAAGAACGTAATTTTATCCGAATACGGAAATGTTTACCACCTACGATTATTTTTTGTCCCTGTGACAGCTCTAGGCAACATCCTTCTTTTTTAAGAGTGTTACCTATTTTTTCGGTACTAAATCTATCACTTTTGCGTAGCTAAAATCTAAAAGCTGACTGCCATTTAGCACAAAATAAAGTTAATTTGGCAGAGCTTACATCGTTGAATTTATTGCACAAAATAAATTAATATCGTACCCCTGTTGCGAGCAATCACGCTAATAGTGCTGTTTCCCCCCAAAAAAAGAAATCTAATGTTAATGAGTTAAAAGCCTTGATTGCGTATTACAATGAAATAATGGGCGGAGCATAACTTATGATTATGACCGACATACGAGGGTCTCTTCCCCTTATATTATGCTGTTCCAAATAAGTCCTTAGTGCATTTGTAAACTCTGCGTGACCAGACATTTGTCGGCACCAAAAAAAGTGATTACAATCTTTTTAATACGCCTATGGCTTTGTTTCTCTAGTGTAAAAGAAAAAGAACTATTACAGAAAACGTCCTTAGTGTTCTCGGAATTATTAGATGCAATTACACCCATGCAATTGCTTTAAACCAATTAAAGGAAGGAAAAAGAGCTTAGTCCTTAAGATTGCAATAATTAAAAAGAATTGGAGCAATATAGTATCGAAGAAGGAAAAAAAAAAGTTGTTTCTTTTTCTCGTTGATTGATATTAAAATTGGCATCTGTGACATCTAGAAGACAATACCCCTAGATTTTTTGCCCTAGACTTTTGAAATTAAAATCAAAGTGGAATTAAAACCGTTGTTCCTTGTAAAATGATCTTAAAAACAATTAAAAAGGAAAAGGAACAGAAAGTAACTACGAGTTTTGATTGGAGTTCGGTTGTAAACCTTTGGCGATTAAAGTTTCAAGGTTTTTTGGAGTATATTTAACATGGTCTTTTAAATATTATTCTATTTACTGAAAAACATCTCTCTAATGGAGTTCCTGCTCATTTGCTGCGGCTTTTCAACACCATAACCATCACGTAATTAGAGCAGTCAGATCTTTTTATCTGGCAATAGGCTTTTTCTAGTGCTCTATACCCTATTACACTCGCCGAATTATGCTTTGAAAAGTTTCCGAAGTTGCCAGAGGAAGTTTATAAAGTTTCTAGGAAAAACCAAACGATACTTTAGGTACTGCATATGAAGTGTCTAGCCTTTAGTGTTAAAAGCAACTAACTTGAATAATATACTGTGTACAACAAGCTATACAATAAATTTATATTTGTAATTTAAAATTCGTCCAATACCACCTGCTGTTACTGCAGCCTGGTCAAACGTGCGATTTTTTTTAATAACATATTAAAAATACAATTCCATTTTAAATCGTTGGCTCTTTATTATATTAGTCCAGAGTGCCTATAGCCAAACAAATAAATCATGACAAAAATTTGAAGAGAGGTGATTTCTTATTTTTCATTTATTTTTTACCCGACTACGCAGAGGAGGGGTATGATTTTAACAGGCTGGGCTTGTTCGTTTGTTTGTATGTATGTAAGGATCTCACCTTGTACAGCCTGAACTATGGAACCGATTTCAACATATGAGGTGTCGTTGGATTCGTCTTTATCCGGAGAGTGTCCTATGTGGCGTCAAAGAAAGATTCAATATGGCGGACGCACCAAGCAAAATGGCGGACTACCTCTTCTTGTTTCTCCTTTTTTTTTTCTTTTTTACCCGACTAGTCTTTATAACCGCATTGATAGTGGTATCAAATGAAAGGGCTTGGTGAGTAGAATACAATACGATATGACGTAATTCTAAATTCAATATGGCGGACGCCCCCAAGATGGCTGATTTCTGTTATCTTTACTACCTCCTTAATATGGGTATCAAACGACAGGGCTTGGCGATTAAAATACAATACGATATGACGTAATTATAAATTCAATACGGCGGACGCCCCCAAGATGGCGGATTTCAGTTATCTTTACTACCTCCTTAATATGGGTATCAAATGAAAGGCTTGGCGAGTAAAATATAATACGATATGACGTCATTCTTAATTAAATATGGCGGACGCCCCCCAAGATGGTGGATTTCCGCTATATTTACTACATCCCTAATATGGGTATCAAATGAAAGGGTTTGGCAAGTAGAACACGATATTGCTTACTTATATGTACATACACTACAAATTTTTTAAAACTAAAAAGTTGTAAATAAAAAATTAAGTTTAAAAAATTAAAACCCGGCTACGGGAAAAACCAACTAAAAAGTACGAAACAAGATGAAACGAAACAATGATTTGCATAGTATAGCCGTGGTCGCATGCCGTGACAATATAATTCATATAATTGCCCATTCATTGGACAAAGCGGCATGCGACCACGGCTGTACTCTGAAAATCATTGTTTCGTTTCATCTTGTTTCGTACTTTTTAGTCGGTTTATCCCATAGTCGGGTTTTAGTTTTTAAAACTTAATTTTTTATTGTTTGTCCTTTGTCTCTTTACAACCTTCATATCACAACGCGCGTATTTATTTATTCTATTTTTTCTTAATGAAATCCCAGAATCCTGATATCTATTTTCAGAAAATTCATTGACATGTACGAAACTTAATTGGAAGTAAATAATTAAAAATAAATAGGTACAGCCGAAGTTTAAAAAAGAAAAATAGAAATTTTGGTTTGCAGTTGTTTTGCAGAAGATCGCTTCGCAATAGCCTTATGGCACATTTTCTGGAGTCGCATCATTCCTTCAATGTTGATGTCATTTTATTCTGCCTTTTATTACGACTTCCAATTTTACTGTGGGTTGTGTATCAATAATATCCATTTCAGCACTTTCAACAGAAACTTTTTCTTCTTCTCGTGCTTGTACGTTTTGCGGATTCTCGGAGATCTATTTAGAGATGCCATCTCCGCCGAAGTTCTCGTCTAGGAACGTCTGCTTAAGCATTGTTGTAATCTCAGACCTTTCTGAAAAAATTCTATCCCGAATTAGAAGCAAAGGAACACAGTCTTCTTCAGAAGTTTTGATTACTTTTTTCTAAATCTTAGCAATTGTATTTTGCCGAGAAACAGATGGCATGTTTTAAACTTAAGCTTTGCAGTGCTTCTTCATAATTGCAAGAAGAAACAAGATGGCTGAACCAACTCTTTTTGTAGTAGAGTTTAGTCAACGTTTATGATCGCATCGCGATCAACCGGCTGCGTATTTTATGTGTATTTGTGTGCCGCTATATGATCTGCGGATTTATTGCTTAGACTGGTCAAACGATAATTTTAAATGAAATTTTTTCCATTGGTTTTAATCGGGGAATCACCGTATTTAACAAAAAAAAAATCTAGATTAGTTATTAGTAATACACTACGTGAAGACGATTTATGATGTCGGCAGAAGTTTTGTTACATTGCATGGTAAAATTTAATCTCGAAGTTGTGAAAATCGAGAATTTTTTTTGGACTTGTTGCAAAAATCGGGAAAAGCAAATTCATTTACCTTGGTTGCAAATATCGAGGTTTGCAGAAATCGAGGTTGCAAAAATCGAGAGTGCACTGTATTTTCATTAGATTTTGGTAAAATGCATGGTAAAATTTTATCTCGAAGTTGTGAAAATCGAGAATTTTTTTGGACTTGTTGCAAAAATCGAGAAAAGCAAATCCATTTACCTTGATTGCAGAAATCGAGGTTGCAAAAATCGAGAGTGCACTGTATTTTCGTTAGATTTTCACATCAAATAACTCAGGTGGAAATAAATGGAGCTTCACAGGTAATTCTATTCCTTTTCAATTTATAGTCAACGAAGTGCTATTTTTGATAACAAGCGCTCAAAATGTTAAAGCTCATGTAAAACATTAGGATGAAACGCCATTACCTACATAAACTACATGTTAAAACATTATTATAAAAAATACATACATTCATTATGTATATTTGGTATGAATATAATCGAAATCGATTTGAGTGCAAAAAAAAAACAAGTTGAAAACCGTGATTGTGTACCTGACTGGCATAAAACTTTTTTTTATCGACTACTCACACTCTAAAAATCTTTGTTTATGACCCTACAGTCCGTGAAACTTACTCAATGTGAATATAACTATCCAATGATCATTCCATTATCAAATGGCGCCCATTAAGTCACTAATATCTTCCGCTCCGCTTGAAAAATAAATATCCTTTTGAATCCCCAACAGGACCAAAGAAAATCACGCACAAAAGCCTTTATAATCCATTTGCCAATTCAAAGTTCAAACTCACAACAAAAGGACCTTTTTTTTGACCTAAGAATTCACAACTTAAATCACAACACGATTACTATTTACACACTCCCGCACTTTTAATGAGACGAACATCTCCACCGAAAATAGAAATTCCTCAATGAAAGTCCTTTTGGGGGCTGTCAGGACACCAACAAGTATGAGCAAGCTTTAGACGGTTGAAACCACCGCTCGGTTAGAAGGCACGACGTCGACTAACTTGAACCTGTTGAATCGTCCTTGTTTATAGTTTTATTTTCGTTCTCGCACAACGTTCGTTCTGCATTGACAAGCACTGAGCACTTGGTGAAGGGAAAACGAACATTACCCCCGCAGATTTCCCAACCCCTCAAATCTGCTGACAGTGAATATACCCGGAGGGTGGTGTTGGTGGATGTTGAACACTCGTGTTGATGATGATGCGGGACATGTGTATTTCCATGGGGGTGGATATGGACAATCCTGCGCATCAGAAACTACGAGGAACTCGTTTACCAGGCAAAAGTGAGAACCGATGATGTTCGCCGCACCACATACAACTCAGGTGGAAGCCATTCATCATCATCGCGCGCTAAGCGTCTTCTGAGGCGAATCGATGTGGTTTGCCTTAATTTCGAAGGATATTAGCAATTAATTATGGAGAATTGCAGCGATGGTCGGTCAGGATGTTTGTAATTGCGCCAATGATGGGCGGTAGACGCACCCACTTGTTGGTATGCAGTGCTCCTTCAAACTGGTTATTAAATGCATGAATACATCCTGTTAATGATAGCGTATGGGTATTAGTTGCCCTGACTGGCATAAGTAATTAGGTTAGTATTTAGAGGTTATGTTGTTACACCGCACGCACTCCCAGCAGAGAAAGTCAACTATAAGCTGTTTTATTCCGCTGACGACAGCTTAAAGGAAGTTCGAAAAAAAAATCCAAAAAAAGAAGAGGGTCCTTTTGCTTCTCTATTATATACAGCTTGTCTGGTTTGAATAGCCCTCTGAGGCGGCAATATTACGTTGAAGATACTGATACAGGTCTTTGGTTATGTTTAGGAGAGGGAGAAAGTATCACGTGTTTATGTGGTCCACTTGAATAGCATTTTTGTTTTTCTTTTATGCTCTTTGAAAAAAAAATGTTAAATATTAGAAAACTGAAACTTGATTTGTTTCTTTGCTACAGGCCAATATTACATTCCGCTATTACGCTACAAAATTTACAGACTGGAAAAATGTTTTTCTTAAAAGACCTCTGACAGACAGAGATAGGATAGAGAAGAGAATGTAAATACAGTGTACTCTCTCCTTACGGACACCTCATATAACCGGACGGATTTCAAAGAACGGAAATAAATACACGATGTTTCATATGAAAAATTCTCCCATAACCGGACTCTCTCATAACCGGGCACGGACACCAATTTTCGTTACCGCAATATAATGTCGCTCTCTCTTAAATGGACAAAACAAATCTACGTATGACAAACTTTTTACATACTTTATTTTGTTTTAGTTTTGCTTTATCACATTCACGGACAAATGATTTTCAGTGGTGAATGCTAGAATGTTACACGCACATCTCCGGCATTTTGAGAGATATTTTATATTATTTTTGCGAATTTTGTATAAAGATAAAAATGATTCCGCTGGTCACAGTGAAGTGAAAATTTGTCTGTGTTTGGACAAATAATGCTGGCATATGGAAGTACATATGTGTTATTCGTTAGGGTATCCCGTCTTGTCCTGACATATGTACCTAAAATTGTTAAGACCCGCTAATTTTCTCAATTATTGACGGCATATGCTGTCTTGTCCGCCAACGTGCTATCCAACAACTATGTGCATTAATAAATCCCGTTGCGTTTTGCAGTGAAACTTCTTTTTGCCTGACTGGCCGAACACAATGGTAAAGCTGTAGTGAAAGTATGCAGCGCTGCCAAAGTTAAAGTACATGTAAACCCTATAGCGCAAACACAATGCGAAGCTGTTGCTGTAGTATGAATTGTATGGTGAAGCGCAAAGTTCAGCCAACTTGAACCTTCTACTTCCACTACAGCGTCACCATTGTGTTCGGCCAGTGAATCAGACGAACAAGTGAAACGCTTCCCCTTCTCCAACTTCAACAGGCAGTAAAATAAATTCCAAAAAATACACATACATATCGAGCCACAAAATATCAAAAGTACAAGCAAGCGAAGAAAACAACAACAAAACAAGCAAAGAAAATAAAATTCTTATTTTCAACCCCACCATGCAAACATTGGTCCACTGCACACGAGATGATTTTTACCGGCAGAAAATCGGTTTTGTAGACGAAGGGACTGAGGTGTCCGGTAAGAAACGACTGAAAATCTTCTACCGAGTTTGAGCGGTTGAATGATGTAGGAAACTAATGCATACCTTCCTACATAACTTTCAAAATATTTTGCTCTGGAAAAATACTACCACAGTGAATGGGGACTTAATGGGGAAAATGGGAAAAAGTGCTCCTAAAATGGGGAAAAAACTAAATTCACACACATTTATTAATTTTACATATTTAAAAATAAAACTTGGGTACTTAACTTTCAAATAAATACCAAACACGGAAAAATTACCACGTTTATAGCACCGGTTTATAGCTCTAAACATATTTCGAACTCAACACAACCTTCACTCACAGGTGTCATTAACTTCAACCCTCTGGCAAAGTCAATATCTGCAAGTTCGCTGTGAATTTTCTGCGCTCAACATTTTCAAAACAAAAAATTTATAATTCTTCGTTTCTTTGTATATTAAAAAGACAATGGGTATGAAAAGTGTTTTTATATACAACAAATACATATTTGCAATTGTAATACATATTTGTAAATATGTAGGTACAGTGGTGACAAAATAAATATCACATATGTATAGGTTTATTTTTTTCATTTGAAGAATTTGGGTATTTAACTATTAATTATGTCAAAACAGTTTTTGTTTCCTGTTACAATATTAACTAGTATAAAACAAATAACACAGATTTCCAAGCAAAAAATAAAAAAATAAAATATAATATTCCTAGACTATAATTACTATCCAAAGTTGGCCCAAATTTGTAGCCGTAGATCTGTCAATTTTGTTGTCCACGTCATTTCACAAGTTCTCAATCGGATTGAGACTAGGGGGACTATGCTGACCAGCTTAAGATATTAATCTTTGGAGCTAGTAACCATTGCTTCACAGATCTAGTATTTTGCTTCAAGTCATTATCGTGCTTAATCGGAAGTACAAACTGCTCAGGATTTCCTCGAAACTTTGGTCCATAATACCCTCATTACGATATATGGATCAAATGCCCCGTACCATGTAAGAACACCCCATACCCATACAATGATGCTGCCACCATCATGTTTCAACGTCTTTAGGGTATACAGGGTGGCTGACATGAACTGTTACTAATTCAAAAAGCTGTATTTTTTTGAATTGTGGATATATTTTATTGAATCCAAAGATATGTGTTGAACATTATTCCAAATTCAAGGATCTATTGAATATTTTCGATATGGCCACCTCTGGCACGAACGATTTCCTTGACACGGTCCATACAATAAATTAATCGCATGCTGCACGCAAGTGGGTCTGTGGAATGCGCCTCCATTCCCGGCGAAGCGCTAACTTCAGCCCGTCCGTTGTTTGGAATTTTTTAGTGCCAACCTTGGCCTTCAAAATGCCCCAGACAGAAAAGTCTAATGGATTCGCATCGGGAGAATTTGATAGCCATTGTGTCGGAGAAATGATGTGCGGAACATTTTGTTGCAGCCATTCTTGATTTGCTCGGGCTCTGTGGGAAGTTGTAGAGTCCTGTTGGAATGTCCAGGGTCTTTGACCGAAATGATTACGTGCCCATGGCTTCAAAACAGCTTTCAAGATATTTTCACAATAAACCACTGCGTTTATCTTAATGCCACGTTCCAAATATACGAGTGGAGACCGACCATCGGCAGTCACTGCGGCCCAAACCATCAAAAACGGTGGCGCTTGTTTCCTGGTGAACATTCTTTGGTCGAAATTATCGTATGATCTCTTGCGCAAGAAAACTCGATAATTTTGCTTGTTGACATGTTGCTCAATAAGAAATGGTGCTTCATCAGAGAAGACGATGTTTGGCAACTGGCCACTTGCGTGCAAGCGGATCAACTCCTTTGCTTTTCCACTCTAACTTTTTTTTGGTCGGGTGTCAGATCATGCACTTTTTGGAACTTTAAGGCTTTGACTCCGGACATATTTTTCAAAATGTGTTGCATCCGTTCTCTGGATATGTTTAGCTCAGACGCCATTTTTCTTCCGCTAAGCCGAGGATTTCGTTCGATTCTGGCCTTCACACTCCAAATCATTTGTGACGATGTTGCTGTCTTTTTCGGACCACCTTCATAGCGTTTTGCAATGCTGCCGGTTTCGTTGTAACATAATATGTGTCAGCTAATCACAAGCAGCTATTGTTCATGTGTCAGCTCATGAACAATAGCTGCTTATGATTTTCCAGCCAAAAAAAGCGCAATAAAACTATTACGTTTTAATTCCATTGTCGATAGAGCAAAAACTAAACACGCGACACCTTACGCCTTGCACATGCGAATCAACAATGAAATGAGTGATCAAGTGTTCAGCGCGCTCTCACTCGTAGTTTGGTAGAGGCAGGCGCGTGAAATTAGTAACAGTTCATGTCAGCCACCCTGTATTTAGGATTGTATTCTAGGTTAATGTCGTGTCCAGACTAAGTTAACCAACTTTCACAAAATTACGTTTATTTTGTTATGGTACAGAAACTTAAAGTGCATAATATGCCGATAGTTAACCACTGAAAAGTGGAAAAAAAAGTCCCATAATCAAATTGTATATATATTTTTATAAAATTTTAGTAAAACCGAAATGCAAAAGAAAATGCCAATCAGAGAGCACCGACAGCGGTTCATTTTCAGATGAATTATTAACAGTTGCAGATCTGGGATTCCCGTAAATGGGGAATTTCAGCAAAAAAAATCTGGCATCACTGGTTTATGTATACAATTTCTTCTACCGGTACAAATGTTTTCATACAAAAATTCTAAATAAGATGCGACTTCTTGGGTTTGTATATTCTTTGGTTTTATTCCTAAAGATATGAAGAATACATATCGTCGTTTTTAATTCAAACCTTAGAATTCAGCTTGCAGTACACTTTTTAATATTCCGATAGTTTTTTGGTGGCAGATAAGACTTCTTTCTTGTGCAATACACATTGCAATACAAGATCTATTTCGGTAATTGTGTACATGTACAACAAGGATAACACCTCGATTTTGATCAAATGTTTCTATGAAGCAGAGGGTTTTTTTGCGAGTATCGATGCCAAAAGTGGTGTCCACTTTGTACGTAATTATCTTTATTTCGACCGACGAATTGTGTTGTTTTTAAATCAGGAGATGGATTGCTCTCCGATTTACGGCGATTTGTCATGCATAAGTAGGTATTAGGGCACTTGAGCCTGGTTCAAAAAAAAAACAACACAAAACTAAGTACAACAAAAAATTCAACTCATTACAGAAGCAGTAAAAATTATGTACAAGAAAAAACAGCAAAATCAAAAAAATAAAAATCATAAAAAAACTAAATTATTAATTGGCTTTTTTGTTTGCCAAACAATTTTTGAAGTGAATTCTTCTTTAGCGACGTATTTGTTTTTGAAAATGTAGCGTTACGATAAATGTGTTACGATAAGTGTGTTACGATGATTGTGTTACGAGAAAAGGGAAATGATTCCATACAGGGGAAATATGTATACAGAAAACATCAGCTGTCCGTCTGTCTGTCTGTCTGTCTGTCTGTCTGTCTGTCTGTCTGTCTGTCTGTCTGTCTGTCTGTCTGTCTGTCTGTCTGTCTGTCTGTCTGTCTGCCTGTCGGTCTACCTTTCCACGTCTAAACCGTTGAATCAATCATAATGTTATTCGGTATAGAGATAGTCTGGGACCTGAGGAAGGACATATACTAAAAAAACTACCAGCTAGGTGGCGCTGGAGTCAAGTTATTAGCAACTTCTATACTAATTGACCAAAATGACTCATATTTACAGTTTATGTTGGTATAGTGCCTAAAGAGAAAACTACAAAATCAAATGTATATTATTATATGTACATATGTATACATAATATTTACTAAATTGTATTACACATTTTCTATCGATTGTACAAGACAACTTTCATCTTCTCTTACACATTACACATACACAACTGCTTTGGATTGGATAAGTATTCACTTCCCCGTGAGCTTATGTGGATGAGGCTCACACATTTTTTTTTAATTTTGCCGCATCTTAATTAATTTGAGAGCCGTTTTAACGTCCTTTGCAAATTTATTTTCGGATTCAAACTCGAATTGTTATTTTCAAGCTATTTTTTTTTTGCTTTTTTCAGTGCAATATGAATTCCATTCCTTATTTTAATTTTGATTTTGTGCTGTTTTTGGTTTGTTATGAAAAGAGATAAAATAAACTTAAGCATTTTAAGCCTTATTATTTGATGAACCCATTGTGTTAAATTCTCCCTTTTGCAAAATCACGTATTGGGAATTGTAGGGGGAATTCTGCGAATGTGTAGAGCAAAGAAGGAATTTTTTCCATCGTTGGTAGGTGCTTTTATTTTTTTTAGTTACCATCACTGACGAGAGATGAATTTTATGCTTACGGGAAGCATGGCCATCGTTGATGATATCGAAAATGACGTCGACTGTTTTACGTGCTGAGGGCCCTGAGCCTATCTTTTTTTGTCGGTTAGACGTTTCAAATCGGGAAAGTCGTCTGAAATAATTCTGATACCAAATCGGCACAATTGCTGGCAATGTCAGCACAACAAACAGGCCTTCCAACCTGACCTACCTTCTTTTATAAATATTTCTTATTTAAATAAACTGGGACTATATATTATTTCTATATTCACCTGATTATAAGATCATACATAACCACACCATATTCAACGGATATGTTTGACTCGCAAACTATAAACATGTCCTTGAACCAGAACACGAAACTGTTCCAACTACATAGTAACTTTGTTTACATTTGTAAACAAAATTTCAGTTTACACTTAGCAGTGTTTTAACGAGTTTTAATTGTTAAACAAGCGAATCTCGAGTAAGTAAGTACTCTGCGTCCAGTGATGAAATCGGTTTAGTTTTTTGATATACACATTCCCCATAATAATCATCTTTTTTGAGTTCAAAGTTAAATTTAATAAAAATCGCATTAGAAATCCTTTTAAATCAACAAGTTTTCAAAATGAAAATCTTACGTAAACCGTTTACGTAATAACAGCAGAACACCACCCATATTCACAGAAATAATCGAACATCCTTAACAGAAGTATGAGGTAAACCCCAAGAAAACTTTTTTTTAAGCAAGTGCAACGCAATTGCATAAGTAAATGATTATTATTGTATTCCATTTAATTTTGTTTAATTTATGAAATTGCGAAATTTTTCCTTTAGCGGTTTATTTTTAGGATAAACTTTGGACGTAGGTACTTGGACCGAAAATGAAAATAAAAGACGAATTTAGACGCCTGAGCAGCGTATTTAATTAACATTCGTTTGAATTAAAATAGATAAAAGACTGAACTAAATGAATTAAATTTCTGTAACATGAACGATGGTAATTGGCAAAGTTCGCAGCCTGATTATTGTTCAACGTTATCTAATTTAAGCTCAATGCACTTCTACCGTCTGGTCTCTGACGTTATAACACGATTTAAAAAAAATTCTTCAAGGCGTTTAAAAAGTAAATTTTTCAACTATTTCAATGGTTGAAAACTTTTGTCCTCCATACCGACAGAATTCGATGCAAAGTGTGTGGGTGTGCATTGTCCTTGTGAAGCAGTACTTTGTTTGTCAAAAATCCTTGGCGTGTCTTTAATTGTTCCTTCTTACAGCTGACACAATCGTCTGCAGTGTTATCAGAGATGATTGTTCGACCCTTCAACAAAGTAATCAACCATAATGATTCTATTTAAGTTCTAAAAAACCGATGCCAGTGTTGTAGGTACATTTACAGTGAGAGAACTTAACTTTCTTTGGATCTTTCTCACTTTTTTATTGGTGTCAGAAATATGATAGCATTCTACTTCTCAATTTTCAGGGAGACTACATAAGCAGCCATGCAAAATAGATTAGCCTCTTTCTAATGATATTCGCACGCAGAAGCTTTAGCAACGACGAGGAGGAGGAAGCTATAGTTAAGAGTATACTGCTTTCAATATCCTGACCTGATACATAATACAAGCCTTATACATACTCTTCTCTTGAAGGTCCAATTAATTTATATTCGAATTCTCTGACTGAATCATTGGCTCCATATTGAAATTGTCAAATGGTCAACTACTCAAGGTGAGAAAACCTCTTAAAATGACGGTAATGATGACGGAAAAGGAATATAAAGACAAGAAAAGCCATAAAGCTCACCCAAAAATGCATACAATAAAATTTTTTTTTTTTAATTTCGAAACCAAACAAATTAAATTTAAATAAGAAAGAACGACATTTTTGGAACCTGAACCCTGTTTTGGGGTAGGGAAATACACCATAAAAGAGGAGCTCCGACCGCAATCCTAACTAAGTTTCTATCGGCAAATTAGTCTGAATGTGGAGCTATAACTCACGCAATTCTCACATGGGCTAGAAGGGAGATAAGCTCACTCTAACCAATTCTGGCAGGAATAAGGACAAGAGCTCATTCATTCATTCATTCGTCTTCGTCTAAATCCAATATACCTACTTACCTATGAATATGAATGTGTTTCAGATATAAATAAATTTAACCCATTAGCGCTCAGAGTATTATTTTGGTCCCAATTTTGTTAATTTGTTTAGTATTTTGTTACTTACCGATTGACAAACGTGTTAACACGTTGAGCCCCGTTTTCATTTTTGTGTGTTACGCCGTGGGACACATTGGTATTTTTTTTTACCTTTTTAAATATAAGTAATGTTTTAGTGTATTTCTAAGCTTTAATTAATAGTTACACTCACATATTGGTAAGTCGGAAAAAAAATGTTTTTTTACTTTTTAGTTCATTAAAGCATGCTTTAAAAAATTATTTTAATTATTTACTAGCTGATCCGGCGAACTTCGTACCACCTCAAAATTAATAAATTAATGTCGTGTCAACTTATAAGCTAAATTAAATTCACATTTTTATTAAGATGAAATAACCTAAAAGTTTTTCACAGTGCCCACCTCTTTCGAATGTCTGACAAGCATCAAAGAGTATCATTTGTCACGATTGAGCTTCTAAAATCGCCGTTCGGAGTCGGCAAAAAACTGTAGGTCTCTTCCATTCGTGCAGAAATATAACACGCACACACAAATGGTTGCGAGAAGCAGGCCCAGGTTCACTTCGAGCTGTAGCGCCAACTAAGTAAGTAAGTAAGTACTAAAAATGAATTAATTTCATTAATGTACAAAAATCAAAATGAAATCTCTATCTGTCTTTCTGCTTGTCTATATGCCTGTCTGTCTATCTGTCTGTCTGTCTGTCTATCTATCTATCTGTCTATCTATTTACCTATGTGTATGTCTATCTGTCTGTCTGTCTATGTCTGTCTGTCTGTCTGTCTGTCTGTCTGTCTATCTATCTGTCTGTCTATCTGTCTGTCTATCTGTCTGTCTATCTATCTGTCTTTCTGTCTGTCTATCTATTTATCTATCTATCTATCTATCTGTCTGTCTATCTATCTATCTATATGTCTGTCTATCTATCTACATATCTATCTGTCTGTCTATCTAACTATCTATCTGAGTATCTACCTGTCCGTCTATCTGTCTGTCTTTGTGCTTGTCTGTCTGTCTATCTGTCGCTCTGTCTATTTATCTATCTATCTCTATCTATCTATTTATCTATCTATCTATCTATCTATCTATCTATCTATCTATCTATCTATCTATCTATCTATCTATCTATCTATCTATCTATCTTTCTATCTTGTTGCGGTAAATTTTATCGCAACAAGAGGCATCCTCTGCTTTGTCTCCTCTCCCGCTAACTTTTGAATCCCCCATGCCACTTTAATATTCTGGGAAAGTGGAGGGCAGCCATGGTCCAAGGCCCACTGTCCTAGCCTATTAAATTGGCACCAAAACAGGTTTCTCCGAGAAGAGGCAGAAGGTCTCAACAATAAAGACTGATTGTCTAAGAGAAGACGGGCGGTCCTTCACAACACAACATTTAACGAGCAGAGACAGACAAAAATAATAAGCCTACAAAACAGTACGAGACGGATGAGTCTCCACAGTTAACAACAAGATAAACAAACCCAAACATACAGCACCACCAACACAATAACTCGTACTAAACAACAATAAACATAAGTAAACATAAATGAGACCGATGGGTCTCCACCACCAAAAAAAATACATCACCAAGAACGAGACGAGTAGACAACAAGTAAACGAAACCAGAAGACTAGATAACGGGACGGATGGTCCCCAACGATCAACAATGGCCGAGGGCCCAACCTAACTAAAATTATTTCTGTAAATGGCACGCTAGGTGTAGGTCCCTTCATCCCCAAATCTGAACAAAAGCCCACCGGAGTAGTTCGCGTTGTAACTTAAATTAAAAGTACTGATTCCTTTTTTCTCGGGGGTGATGATTCAGGTGAGCTTCTTCTGCGATCGGTTTCGATAGTAAAAATAAATAGTATGAGATAATTAAATTAATTGGGAGAAGGCCCAAAGCACTTTTTCTTTTTTATTTGAGCGCTTTTTTTTGACTCCGAAAAGTCAGCGAAATAAAATCGCTGAACTGAACCATGGGATTCGCAGGCACTGGAAATGTCCCAATGAGCTGCGAATTCCAGTATGGATGCGATGCGTGAGAGAGCACAGTGGGGAACGACAAACGGTGGCGTATTCTAGCCAAAGATAAGCCGCAAATGGATCCCACTGTGGCTGAATGCATGGGTGTGTGAGTGCATGTGGGTGGGATTCTTTGTGTCCGAGGTGGACAAAGGAATCCACTGGAATGATCACTTCTTGGTTGACCGAGCTATTGGTGAGAAGAAAAAAAGAGCGCTCAACACAAAAAAAGGAAAAAGAAGCTCGAAGCAGAAAATTAAAATAGACTAACGTTAAAAAAAAGGAGAGAATTTTTTTTAACGCAAGTGAGGTGAAGTAAGGAACAGATCGCAGAAGAAGACAGGACATTTACCTACGAGGTGGAAATCAAAAGGGAATCCGGATACAACAACAAAAAGATAAGTAGTAGTGTAAAAATATTACATACAGTACGCCCTCGGTAAAAGCAACCGATAAAAATTCGAGCAGTTGCGTTAATTGAGGTTGTTGCAATAACCGAGTCACAAAAGAGTATGAAAAATAAAAGAATAATGTTCGTCGTAAAAGAAAAGAAAAACAATATGTGTAATTGTGTATTTAATTCTGAGAGAAGTAACTATAAAATAACTGCCCAGTTATAGTAAAACCAAAGACCAAAAAATAGAAACAAATATAAAACGAAATAAGAGGTCATGTATGGAAAGTTGCGTTTACTGAGTCACATTTTTTTGAAAAGTTGCAATTACTGAGTCACTAATGGTAAAAATTTGGGTGTTGCTTTGGAGGGCGTACTGTATAATAAAATTCGTTAGGATTTGCTTGTAGAGAAAGGCTCCGGTAGGCTCTTGACCGCAAAAATCCCGGTGAATTGCGGGACACGCGACCCTGGTAGATATATATATATTCATTGTTCGGGACCGTACGGTAGCGGGCCATTTTATTTAAACCCTCCGCTTAGCGGTGACCCAAAAGGCGGTAAGTCATACTTTGTGGTCTGACAGACCACATTATCCATTTTGCAGTTGTGGCTTATAAAATCGCGGTATGGTCAATTCCATGTGTAAGATTTAGTGTAAAATCGGTGTATAGTAAAGTTTCTAAATTATGTATGTTTGTGTTGATAGATTCTTACCTTTATTGGATAGAAATGAAGAACAAAAGAGAGAAGAACAGAGCTGTAAGAGGCAGACGGGGCAAACAAAGGCTCATTATCGTTCAATAATTTCGGAAAATATGGTGGCTGCAATGTTGATGAAGAATATGTTCGAAGTCAATGGAATTGTATAATATGTAGTAAGTGAGGGAGGGGTAGTATTAATTTTGATACTCGCAGCTATGCCAAAAATGTTCATGGCATCTTTGATATGCTGAAAAAGCGATGTTTTGGAATTGACTGCCCGTAACTCCATCGGAGGTTTTACCAATTGATGCGCGAGTTCAATTATAAACTCACGACGCTTGTTACTTTTTTTCTGTGTATAATATATCAAACAAATATATATTGTTTAAGAAGCGAGTGCAGAAACATGTATACATACGAGTAGCACGTTGAAAAAAAAGTCAGTGGCCAGCGATTAGTAGCGCGTTCGCACGAGTATAATGACACCATATGGTCCATCCATTGTGTCCACTCCCGCCTCTTAGTTTAGTTTTCTATTTCTTTTTAAATAAATCGACTATAGTATTATAACGTGGTACAACAAAAAAAATCAATTTCTACTTTATTTCATTATTATTGCATTTTCAGAATTCATCGTTCGGTTGTTTATTTCGCTTAAAAAGGTTTCCCAATCCCTTTTATTCAAAAATTGGGTGGCACCCATTTACTTCATAATCGGTTGTGAAATGTTTTGCCCCAGTGTACACGTCGTCGAACCCATCCCAGCTGAGCGGCCGGCGCAACTACTTCCAATTAGCTGTGGTTGCACTTTTCCCCTCTATCCAGTGGAGTTTTGACAGTTCGTAGTTTGCCTTGCTGCATGCGATCGTACCTAGTTCTTTTGTTGTTTTGCTTTTAGAAGATAAATTAATTATTATTCGCGGCGGGAAAAAGTGCAACAATTGGCGCCCAACGTGGGGCTCGAACCCACGACCCTGTGATTAAGAGTCTCATGCTCTACCGACTGTCTGTCTGTATATATATCGATCTGTCTATCTATGTCTGTCTGTCTGTCTATCTGTCTACCTATCGATCTGTCTACCTGTCTGTCTGTCTGTCTATCTGTCTTTCTGTATGTCTATCTATCTGTCTATCTATATACCTATCTTTCTATCTATATATGTATTTACCTATCTGTCTGTCTATCTGCCTATCTGTCTATCTGTCTGTCTTTCTCCTGTGCGTTGTTTGACTTTTATTTCAATACAATAATACAATACAAAAATTCCCATAGAAAACCCAAATTTCGATTTTTTCGATGTTCGCGATTTTCCTTTTGGTTTTTCTAAATTTTCCTTTTTCCTAAATCTTCGCGTAGCAATTACGAACAAATCCGCTGTAGGAAGTATCCAATTTGGTCCAGTCGTTTTCAAGTTTTAAGCATCCGAACAAACCACGATTCATTATACATACTCAATTCATATACATACATATATAGATAGCTGATCCGCCCGGCTTCGCCCGTGTACGCAAACAGTCACTTTACTCACAGGTAATTGCCAACGCCACCTCTGAAAAGTTTTTGTGACTACACCAAACTATATTTTTCCATTTAAATTTAATATTGTTGATATGAAAATTCTATACGGGGAAAACTACATTTTCGTAAATATCTGCACCCCAGCGCCACCGATCGGGTCCAAATTTTACCAAATTTTTTTATTTAGGTATTATGTGGTGTGAATTTGAGGCAAATCGGTCCATAAATAAGAATTTTGAAAAAGCGACCTCAACGCCACTTAGGGGGCTCTAACATATAAAAAACCATCCGGAGCACCACACGAACATATGGTGTGAATATAAGGTGGATAGCTTCAGTGGTTCAGCCGTGAAAGTCGGACGTACATACGCACAAACGCTTTTATATATTAAGATTTTCTACTTTTTAGTAGGTATCTGACTTTTTTTTTTTTACAAATTTACGTCGATACGTATGTATGTATATTAGCTTGGGTGGGTTGGATATGAGAAAGTTTACTCAGAATAGTTGAGTTTCTACTCGCCCTTTCAAGGTGGTTGTAAAGAGAAAGGTAATTCGCCATCTTGGGGCGCCCACCATATTGAATTTAGAATGACGTCAAGTGACTAGTCTAATTCTGTTTGTCAATCCCTTTAAGTTAATACCCATATTAAGGAGGTAATGAAGATAACGGTAATCCACCATCTTATGGCGTTCGCCATATTAGATTTACAACGTCATAAAATATACTATATTGAGTTGTCACTGGATACGCAAAATTTCAGCATAATCGGATATCTGGAAGTGGGTGTAAAATCGAATCCCAGATTCCGCCCTCACAGAAATTTAAGTTAAAAAAGCATTCGCCATATTGGATTTACAACGTCATCAAATAACCCATATTGTATTGTCTCTGGAACTATATACGTGTGCAAAATTTCAGGATGATCGGATATCTGGAAGTTACAGAACGCATTGTTGGTATGGAACCAGTCCACGCGCTCCTGCTCAATTCTCTATAAACAGTCAGCATAGCTACATATGTCATCCACGTACGCATTCGAGACAGTCCACTGAATGGACGAAGAAGTAGAAAAAGTACAACTGATGGTAACAAACATTCTTAATTTAGTAATCGGCAGTGCATTTTGTGTGCACACTTCAGCACTATTTCAGTACACTGCTTATGTCATTCTCTTAGAAAACACATTACACAACCACTTGTGAATGAACCACATTTAAATATGAAACAATGAACGTGTATATCTTTAACTAGATTTTAATTGATTACAGAACTATAAGTGTAACACAAAAACCAATTAAAAATGACATACCGTCGAAACTAGAGATGTCGCACGTTATAATAATTACTGCTTCTGCACTTTGTCTGCATTTTTTTCTTGCAGCAAGCTGATGTAAATAACAATTTAACAGACTTTATACGTAACAATTCAAATAAATAAAAAAAACTACAATGTAAGTTTCTCGGGATCAAGGCCACACTTCCTCATCTCCACTGCAACCGAAAACAGATAATCATAACACTCAGCCCTGAAAAGAGGAATCAAAACAAACAATCGAAAAAAAAACATTAGAAAAAGACAACGCACATTGTTTTGGCCTTCTGCCAACTGTTGCCCCAGACATAGACTCCGTGACGTCGCACTAAAATTGCACTGCAGCCGGGATACTTCATCATTGCAGCATACATTGAATCGGCAAGGTCTTTTTCGAGCGGAGTATTCTCAATGATGGGTACAACCAATTGCTCGTCATATCGAAGATGACGTTTCTTTTCGTCGTCATAGATTCCCTAAGGAAGGCCAATAAATATTTTCTTTAAGAAAAAAAGTGTGAGTTGAAAAACTCACTTTAATCATCTCCAAGTGTGTGCACCGGAATTCATCACCAGGCCAGAGGAGTGTAGCCATTACTGCATACTGGGAATGGGTATGAATCACTGCTTCTGCCGCACGATGCCGGTACGATAACATGAATAGCGGAGTGCATTGGCTTTTCGTTAACCTAAATGTGTAAGATAGGTGATGAAGTTGTTTAGATCATGAGACCTTGAATGGATTCTTACATTTTGTACTCCGGGGGCAGTTGGATGTCTTTGCCATCAGTATTCTGAACAAAGAGATCTTCGGGCTGGATGCGTTCTTTTTGAACACCAGACGGAGCAATGTAAATTTCATGACTATCATAAAAATAAAAATACGTATTAAAAATAAGCCAAGATACTTGCTACTTACTCCAGTTTCATGCTGATGCCACCACCGGTACCAGTGACCCATCCCAAATGATAGAATTGTCGGCACAATTCTGGAATCAACTTGCGCGGATGTTCCTTAAAATGGAAAATTCGTTAAAAATCACATTGTACCGAATTCGAATACTTACATCAGGCAAATCCTTGTAGATCGACATCGTTGCTGTTATGCGACTTACGTGGCGATTGCGCGTACAGAATACAGACAGTACTATCGGGGTAATATAAATAAATTTGATAAAATTATAATAATCACTTGATTATTTGTTTTTTTAATAATGTATTTGTTTTATCGCACTCTGTAGGTCGTCGTCGTATCTTGTACGTCAACCACAGCAAGATAAGATATGTATGTCAAATTTGACATATCATGATTACGGGCCGTATTTACAGGGACTTTTTTGTTATTGGGATTATATTTTAAAAAATTCTTCACCTTTCATCTTTTTACAATACCTACCGTTAACAATCGATTGGGGTTGGGTCATGTAAGAGACAACACATTCCTCTTTAAAGCCAGTCATGAAAATTCTTCATGATGATATTCATGAACTTGCCGGGCTTTGAATTGGACATATCGTTAGACGTTAAGAATAAGTACAAAGCACTCGAGTTCCTTTTTTTTAATCATGATCTGAAATTAATTACATATGTATATATGTATTTGAAAAGTTGACAAGGATATTTGAGTAGTCAGAATAGTCTCGGACAAAAACTTTTCTCATTGAACACGTAAACCGTGTACTTTTCTGTCTTTTCTGTCCAGCACAGCCTCACTGAACAGACTAAGACCTACTATAGTACTATGACACACCTGTTGCACTAAGTGATAGATATTACTTTACCTAAGCGAATTCTCATCAAAACACGCCTAATATCACTTTTTAACAACCAACCTTAACCTAGACATTCCCATATTAACCTCGTCATAATATTATCTTCGTCAGTATAATTTTCACAACTTCTTATACGGTATTCACACCTGGGCAAAACAGCTAATTTCGTTGCTAATTTCCAAATTATGCTCGAAATGAGATAATTTCCCATACGAATTGACATATCGAAAATTATCTCATTTCAACTTAATTTCGTTGAAATTCGTTCAATATTATGTGAAAATAAAATCGAACAAACTTAATTTGAATGCAGTTGAATGATTCTGAATGACAATGACAGAACAAATTCATAAGGGAATCTTAAAGTGTTTTCGTTGCGCAAAGATTAAACAACGGATTCTTATTGATCTCGGTGATCTAAACACAAAAGAAAAATTATTCAGTACTAAAAAAAAAAATATCGCTTATTTGGGAGAAATTTAGTGTTTAGTAGTTATTTCCGTAAATAAACTATGTGGTTGAGATTACAATTGTCAAAGCTACTGGCCGCGTTCAGCACAATTAAAGTGATATAAAAACGAAATGGAATAACATACAAAACACAAATATCTCTTGGAATGGTTTAATAAATATGGGATGTTATCTGAAAAAAAGAAATTGATGTTGTAGAGGCACTCTGATCAACTGCATGTGGAGCCAAAGAGCGTCGGCCATAGGATTCGTACATACACAATATCTGTCCATATATTTGAGCTCCGCGCCCATTGGGGCACTTTCTACAGTTGGCTCTATACTCGACTTGATATTCACGCGAGTGCCTGACGAAAAGTGATATTTTAACATATTAACCCGAGGCAGCGCCACATCTATCCAATGTTAGCTATATAATAGTCGAATTTATCTACCCAACTGTTTAACAATAACATCCAACTATTATTATTACTTTACGTTATACCTATACTTTTGTACATAAAAAAATTATTCAATATTAAAAAAATGTGTAACATGGCACCGTCATAGATTTACTATCGGAACTGAATGCATCCATTCACGAAATAAGCAAGCGTAGGTATGAACACTTTTTATTACAAACTCGAAATTATCTCATTTCGACGCTAGTGTGAATCCCATATTACTCTATTTGATATTTGTCATCGATTTTTATATTTTGAAAATCTTGGTCTGGCAGTGCTGACAGCAACTGATAGACCGGAAAGCTTTTGGTGCATCTGTCACTAGAACAGCTGTTTCACATAAAAGACAACTACTAAAATGCCCAAATCATTTTAGTATTTTAATAATTTAGAAAAAGAAATTAAAATTTAGCGAAAATGTTTCTATTAAAAAATGTGACCAATCGGAATATTAATAAATTTTCAACAGATATCTGTGAGTATGGCTGTTGTTCTATTTATTATTCATAGCTAATTGGCCATTCCTAGTGAGGCTCTCATCGAATATTAATGTCGAAACTGCTAACGATAAATCTCCCAGGCAAAATATAAATGACAACCTCGGGCAACCAACAGCATGGACACATCCACATCTCCTTAAGGAGGGCGAAGTTGTGCCCAGCGTCAAGGTTGATGAATTTAAAGGACGACGTGCTCTTCTTATGCAAGGTATCCAAAAGTACTCATTCAACACCGACCCGAATGTGAAGAGTCACACTGTAAGTTGCGCAGGAATCAACTATCTAGAGGAGAATGTTCAATTATTATTATTTACGTAGGTCATCATTCCGTCGGCCGTCAAGAAGTACATTAGCGATAAAATCCCCTACGTCTTCCGCCAAAACTCTGAATTTTTTTATCTGACTGGGTGTCTAGAGCCGGATTCTGTTCTTGTCCTGACAATCGATGAAGCAAGTCGAATGAAATCTACACTTTTCATGAGACCTAAGGATAAGCATGCGGAACTGTGGGATGGACCACGAACTGGAGTGGATAATTCCCTTGAAGTGTTTGGAGTGGATGAAGCATTTCCAGTTGACATGTTCAAACCTGAAGTTGATCGGTAAGTTAAAGCAGACTACTTCATATCCAGTGTAAAATGAAAGAAGGTTCACAGAAAAATAAAAGAAGGTTATCACACTGCCATCTGGTATGACGGGAACACAACAGAGCAGCCTCATCTGACTGAGTATCTCAATTCTATTCAGCCAACATATGCTCCAAAATCTCCTGCCACACTCTTACAAAGTATGCGAGTTTTCAAATCACCGGCGGAGGTTGATTTGATGCGCAAAACCTGCAAAATTGCATCAGAATCCATTAACGAGACGATGGCGGAAGCTAGACCAGGCCAATCGGAGCACCATATCTTCGCTATGGTCGACTACAAGTGTCGCATGAGGAATGCTAGTCACTTGGCCTATCCACCAGTTGTAGCGGCTGGCACAAATGCAACCACAATCCACTACATCAACAACACCCAGTTGATCAAGAGTGGAGATCTAGTACTTATGGACGCTGGCTGTGAGTATGGTGGGTATACGAGCGACATAACCCGCACTTGGCCGGTGAATGGAGAATTTACCGAGGCACAGAGAATACTCTACGATGTCATACTAGCTTTACAAAAGGATCTTATCGGTAAGAGCAATCGGAAGCTATCACCACTCATTCTAAATATGTGCTTCCTTTTTTTAGGGCTTTTGCTGCGAGAAGGTGGTGATAACTTGGACAAATTATTTGAAACGATGTGCATAAGGTTAGGAAAGTACTTGCAAGAGGTTGGCCTTATACCAGAGCACATCTCCAATCAGGGAGCGGCAAAGGTTGGTGTTCTTCTTTCCGTGCGAGTTCTTATACAATGTATACTTATTGCAGGCAGCTTACAGCTTCTGTCCACATCACGTGTCCCACTACTTGGGAATGGACGTCCATGATACTCCTTTAATGTCAAGGAGTATGAGACTGCTGCCAGGAATGGTTTGTACGGTGGAACCAGGAATATACATTGCAGCTGATCGGTTAGATGTGCCAAAAGAATTCCGAGGAATAGGAATACGAATCGAAGATGATGTTCTCATTACATCGTCCAATTCTGTAGAAGTACTGACAGCGGATTGTATTAAGGAACGTTCCAGCTTAGAAAAGCTATTAAAAAGGTAGAAAAGCTATTAAAAAGCGTGCGATGTTCCTTGAAATATTGAGTATCTAACACACAAAAGCAATAAAGATGCGGTGATTTAATTTAAAGAATGACTTTGTTAATGCTCGTCTACTTTGAACGCTGTGAGGATAAGTGAAAGTCGCCTCCTTTGCTAATGGGCTAAATAAACAGGCAGTTCCGCAATCAATAAACAATTTACTATACACAAAACTTAAGTACACACAAACATAAAATCAAATGAAACCAGATTATAAAAACATTTTACTTTAAATTCGTCGGAGTGCTGGAACCCATATAATGGCGTAAATCACTCAGCGTTGATTTTACTAACTTCGCTTTTATTGTGGGCTTCTCCAACCGCTTATAAGCTTCAAACCGATGGCAACCACCAAAACTGTAGTAGTAATTTCCTCCTTCAGTACCTTTTATCCAAAGTACATCGATTGGCGGTACATTGCCTTTGGTTTCTTCTGTCTAAAAGTGATTATGAAATTCATTACCAATGGAGACAAAGAAATTCACTATTACCTGTATGGTCAGCATTAAGGACTCCACTTTGCTCTCATCTAAAACAGGTGGTATTGGCCGGTGAATAACACTCATTGGGATGTCATGTATCTCAGCTATAGTGGCGCTGTGAACTGAATCGTTGCTGGAACACATTTCGCTAATTGAAAGCAGAAACACATAATGATTGAGTTGGAAGCTGGCGCACGTAAGTGAATAGAATACGATTTAGGTGTGATATGTTTATAAGGGTTAAAAAATTTTCAATTTTGGAGTTACGAGGTTTTCTTATTAAGCCGACGATAATATGTAAGTCATCACTGAAGTATCATATTCTTTAGCCGCATCCACTATCAAATTCTTGTCCACATTTATTGATCATCTATCTAGATGTTCATGCGAAAGAATAGGTTGTTGATATCTTTAGATCTATCTATCGGTTAGTGGCCAGATCAGAGCCGTTTGTGTGCAAGTTTATTTATTTATTTATTTATTTATTTATTTCTTCAAATGCTTATGCACATTAAGGCATTGTCTTATAATTTTGTGATAAGCTACAATTTAATACATTAAAATATGAAGCTAAGGTTAGACAATTTCGATCGTTCAATATTCAAAGATATCAAAAATAATTTAAATATAATCCATACAGAAAATCCAGAAATGAAAGAAAAGGAAAAAATATCCATATTATTGGGAAAAAAATAGTGTAATTTTGTTCTTAAATCTTGCGGCATCGTCTATTTCTCTTAAATAGAGCGGCAAAGAGTTCCATAAGCGGATCGAATGTATAAAAAAATTGACGCTCGGATGTAAGGGAAGTATGGCGCGTTTGAATTAGCATTCGTGACCTTAACGAAGATGCCATACGAATCTTTTCATAGAGGTACTGGGGCTGATGACTGACAAGGATGTTTGAGAGCAAGGTTAGGACACGGCACTTGAGGAAGTTTTCAAATGTCATGTTGAGGAGACGTTTAGAGAAATTAGATACTCGTATCTCTCTTAGACCGAAAATATATCGAACTATGCTGTTAAATGCAACATTGAGTTTTCTTTTGCTCACAGAATCACAATTAAAGTATATTTCACAGCCGTAGATGAGAGTGGGTAAGCTAGGATTGTGCTGCCCTATAGTTCGAAGAACGCCGTATGTTTTGCCTACATCTGTATTTATGTGATTGTTCCATGTTAACGTACTCCGTGTTCAATAAGGCCGAGTGGGCAACTCAAATACATTTGTACGTCATCGGCATACATATGGATTGAACAGTGCTTTACTATAGACGGTAGGTTATTAACATAGAGCGAGAACAGAAGAGGGCCCAGAATAGAGCCTTGTGGGACGCTACGTGAGGTCGGTAGAAGATCGGACAAAACGTTACCTAGCTGGACTGCCTGCATGCGATCAGTTAAGTAGGAGAGCAAAAGCTTCACAGCACATGACGAAAAGATACGAATTTCCTATTGAATTCATTGCAGTCCAATCCATCAACACAACTATTTTTTTACTTTTTGCGACTCCTATTTGGCGAAGATTTCTCCACAATTCTCGACCACTCAGCGTTGGATTTAGTCGATTGCAGTAGATTTGACGTTTCGCTGTACGTATTGCCATTACGACTTGGTTCCGAAGTAAACGGTACCTGCACAAATGATCGTGTAGGCGAAAGCGTTTCCAGCAATTAAATGTTTGGTCACGCTCAAGCATGAGTGAGCGAATCTGACGTGAGAACCACGGTTTTGTGAGTGGTGTGCAATTCCTTGTAAGCAATGGGACATACCTATCAAAAAGGTTCAAAATTTGTTCATTTAAGAAATTAACTTGTTCATGAGTTGTGGTCACGTAGTAAATAGTTTCCCAGTTTATACTTCTTACATGTTCTACCAAAAGTGCATGATTAATGTGTCTAAAATCACTGTATTGAAGAGTTTGAACAACTGATGTTACTTTGTAGTTAAAAGTCATATAAATTAAATCATGTTTGGAGAAGGCAGAAGCTGAGAGTTGATCAAAAAATGTTACCTTATCCAAATTGCTTACCCAAAATGGATCAAGCAATGTTGGCTGATGATTTGAGAAGTGCGTTGCATTTATGGTATTAACGGAATTTAAGTTAAGTGCACTCATTTCATCAGGTAAAGATTGATCGACTAAGATATTGCAATTGAAAACGCCGCACACAAATATGTTAGGACTAGTTAAAGACTTTCCCCAAATGATGAAGTTACTCAGTCCCAAGATTTGTGCAGCGTTAAGAGCCGCCGCTTCTGGATACAAGACCGTAGCACATCCTAGACCTGAGGGTAAATTCAAACTTGACCACACATCCAACTGGATATTGTCTGGCTTCACTGGTGGACAATTGATAACGGGGTAAGTGGTGCTCCCCGACAACACCGGTCCCAGACCATTTGAACGACCAGCAACTGTGATAAAAACCAATTTGCTCATCACACTCTCATAGTCACGCATTATTCGAAGTGTATCCTCAGGACCTTTATGTGCCGATGTAACTCTCAGCTCAGTATTTAGACCCAAGTCTTTACAGGCAATTTTCTCACAGTGAGCTGTGTCAGATGCACTGCCCATCAAGATAACAACGAGATGACCATTCTTTGGAATAATTCCCTCTAGCTGCTCTGATGCCCAAGCAAAATTATTTTTAATTGTGTCCAAGTCACTGGCCGAGACAGATGCCAATAAACGTCCTTATCGACGCGAAGCCTTTTATCTCCTGAAGGCCATAGGCGCCATGAATCGGAGTCAATGATGTCAGCTAGAACGATATTTCCTGTAAGGAGAAAAAAAACGTTAAATGTTCTGTAAATTGGAGCGTGAATTCAATATTTTTGGGGGCGTTAATGAAAGCGCCGATTGAAGCATTAAGTCAAATATAATATGTCTATTTCCTTCTAGTTTCCGATTTGTGTTGAATTGGTTCTAGGAGGGAGAGAAAACCCAAAGGCATTCATTTAAAATTAATTACTAGTGCTGTAGACTATGAGTTGGCCACGATTTGTCACTTAAAAAGTTAATTAAGTTTTGCTCTATAACCATAGCGGACACGTCATTCAAAATAACCACAACAGGCGCGTTGTACGTCGTGATGGTAAAACTGAAAAATCACGTGCGAGGACGTAAGTTTTTTTTTACAAAACAAGCTTATTAATCAAAAATCGGTGTATAGGATCAACAATGTAAAATTGTATTACAGCTTGGAGATTTGGAGTGGCACATCAAGAAAGCATACAGAAGAGAAGATCATTTCTTCGTAACCGCTCGTTTAATATTGCAACTTACTGAAGGTGGCGCTTCAGTTTGGGGTGAACCTGGGCCTGCTTCTCACAACTATTTGTGTATGCGTTTTATATTTTGGCCGACTCCGAACGGCGTGCAAGGACGGCTCAACTGTTCAATAATTGCTAAGATACGTGAAGTAGCAAACAAGATGAAAACCTCATCTGAATAGATACTTCCAGTTAGTATATTTTTTTGTCTTTAAAAAAAAATAGGAGAGTAGACGCTCTAGAAGACAGGAAAATGGCAAAGTGTGTGACATAAACACAGCACGGCAAGGTATTTGGTAAAGGAGGGTCCGTAACAATGCCAGTAATTAGCTTTTCTACCAACGACAGGAACCATTTATTCTATCTGACTACATACATGAGAATTAGTCCGGTTTTGCTTGGTTTCACTCTTACTGAGGACGCTGTTAGACGAAACATGGAATTAGATCCTGGATCATGTCTACCAAACTCCTCAGAAATCTCGTTTCCGGTTATTCAGCCGTTGTGTCCTGTTAACACAGAGGTGAAGAGATTCCGTACCGCCCAAATTCAATGTCATTCAAAAGTAGTTAAAGGATTGAAACAAGGCTAGAGACGTACATACCTCTTACGGTTAATGGAATCGCTCGTCTTTTAATGAAATGATGAAAAATCTGTTCAAGTTACAGGGACCCTACGAATGTTCTATTATCTGTGATCATGTTTAAATAAAGTTTATGTAAATCTTACCATCATCATCAATCCCAAACTCCACTTTCATGTCAATAAATGCACAATTTCTGATTTCCCATACTTTCTCTAGAACTTCAAATACCATGCTGTTCATCTTGCGCATAATGTCAATCTCATCTTGTCCTGAAAATATATTTAGAAAAATATTCTTTAAAACAAATCACGGCTTTAAAAATCTTACATTTATAATAAAAATAAAGGCGCAAATTCATAGTCAGCCCATGAATAGTGCCTATAGCCCACTATAGTTACAGCCAGCTATAACTTTTCGTTATTCATAAACACATTTTTGCCTGTGTATTAGTTAGTATCGACTTTGGTATGTTTTTGTAAAGTGATTTGAGCGAACAAACCCAAACGTCAAAATATTATATGAGAAATTTATAGCCGACTCTAATTATTTGAAATGACGTTTGGGTCATTTTAAATTTCGAGCCGGCTATAAGTGACTATGAATAGCAAAAAGTATATTTTAGGTTATGTAGGTGAATAAATTCTTTTATCGTCGGCTCTATCTGACTATGAATATGCGCCAAAATCTATACGCCAATATGAGTAGCAACTACGAATATCACATTCGAAGTAGGGCTGTTAACACTTGAGAGACTACAATAAAGGTCATGCTCTAGATTAGCTTTTATTGATTCGCGCAGCTCTGCTGATGCAAGACCCCAGCAGAGTTGCTGATAAACTCGAAACAGATAATGAAAGCCTTGTGCAACTGCACATTAAAAATAATTTTTAAATTTAAAAAAAAAAAACAGGCATGTTACCAATGAGGACTCCGTTGTAAGTCCACTTTGCTGATATGATCTGTTCATCTGACCACTGGGGATCATGATTGGCGTCATCTTTGAAGAAGGTTTCCTGTTTGGTGGAGCAAATCTGAAAATTATAAAATGATTCATTATTGAAGTGATACTGAAAAGTGTTGCAAAGTGCGTCAGTGATCGTATTGTTTATTTGTCGCACTAAATAACAAACAAACAACAATATTATGATTTAAAATAAACAAGCCATTTGCATTTCGTTATCAATTTATTAATAAGATTCGCTGATGCTGTTGTTAATTGATACTTTAACGGGTTTGTTTTTAACTGATACCAAATATAGAGCTAATTAGTACCGATGTAAAATACATATGTATGTCGCTTATAGCCAAATACTAGAGTTTCAGAAATCATTCTCAATGTCGATCGTTAGTACCGCGGTTTCCCGATTTTTCAAATATTTTTTTAAATATTGACTTAATGTACGTGTACATATATGTACATATATTATGTCCAGCAGAATGATTAGTTAAGCAATAATCAATGTAGAAATATAATGCTGGTTTAACCGATACTCAATTGAGAGCGGATTGAATTAAGTACAGGCTCTTGGTTGGTTTTTTTTTAGAGAAATTGGTTGCGTACCACTTTTCAGACGCCGATGCTGTAAATTACTTTTTGAACGGATTTTACAAATCTAACAAAACGCATGGATATTAAATACAAAGTAAGTCCGCAGTCCATAAGGGACCAAGCGAGCCATGTATACATTTTGTACACCAACTGCCTACAACACTCAAATTAGATACAAGTGCACGAGTCAGACACTGTTCTAGCCTTCAAATCATGTTACATGTGGACACGATCTAGACACAAGTGTCAACTGTCAGTTTTATATGGAGCATTATTTATATGCCTAACTGCTCGATAATGTTAATTGTTTATTCAATAAACAGACATTAAGTTTTCGCCTTGTACTATGTGCGTGCGTGCTATAAAATAGTGTCTGAACTATGTATGCTTCGTTTCTCTAAAACGAAGTACCTATCAAATGTAATCCAAAAACAAACATCAGTGCGTACCTGTAACCCTCTGGTACTCCGGGATTTCTCTTCACAAACGAACCGGTTGCTAGACGTCTTGTGACCCACTCAATCGGTATCACAGCGCATTTCTTTGTAATAAAAGAAGTAGGCGAGCACGGTTTTACGTATGCTGTATTCAAATCTATAGAAAATATAAAAATCTATGAGCACTATATGCTTTGTATAATCAACACACTAAACACCTACCCACTGTATTGAGTATCTTAAAAACCAGACCATTGGTTTTATTGGAGATCTCCGCCTTGCCAGCGATACTGTGTGCCATCACCCCATCGTGAGCCGTAGTTCGATCTGTGCTCAGCAATAAACAGAGTCCAGGATGCTCGGGAATATCGTGTTTTGTTTTACCCTCCTGACGCAATTTCCCCAAAGTGTAACCTTCAACTAAAAGTTTGGATAAAATCAAATCCACATGTCAGTTAGTGTACCCACTTTTTGTAGCCATTTCACTCGATTAATAATTAATTCGCCGGCAGCAATCTAAAATACCTTAACGATCAGTAGATCAACAAGAACGTACAAAACCCAAGTACAGTGTATATCACGTCATTGACATATTACATAATATATATTATATTATATTATATTATATTATATTATATTATATTATATTATATTATATTATATTATATTTTATTATATTATATTATATTATATTATATTATATTATATTATATTATATTATATTATATTATATTATATTATATTATATTATATTATATTATATTATATTATATTATATTATATTATATTATATTATATTATATTATATTATATTATATTATATTATATTATATTATATTATATTATATTATATTATATTATATTATATTATATTATATTATATTATATTATATTATATTATATTATATTATATTATATTATATTATATTATATTATATTTTATTATATTATATTATATTATATTATATTATATTATATTATATTATATTATATTATATTATATTATATTATATTATATTATATTATATTTTATTATATTATATTATATTATATTATATTATATTATATTATATTATATTATATTATATTATATTTTATTATATTATATTATATTATACTATATTATATTATATTATATAATATGTCAATGCTCCACGTATTTCTTATCAGTTCCATTTTCAGTCACACACAGAGATATGACACTTTCTTCGAATAACTACATTTATTACTTCTGCTACAGCTAGGGGGGTTCACATTATCAAACATGTTTGACAAACACGGCATGATGATGATGAATGTTTGATGAATGGAAGGAATTTGCGTTCACATTTGTCAAACATGCTATCAAACATCAGTTCTCATTAAAATTGTAAGCATGACGGACGTTTTAATCGAAGCTCGAATTGTATTTATTTTCTCTTTGAGTGTATCCAATGTAACATTTTTGGTTCTATTTATTTTAATTCTTGCAAAAGAATTTCATATGCTTTATTTTTTGAAGTGAATACTTCTGACGACGGATTCTGTGATTGTTCTTTTGGGGTTCGTAGCAAAATTCCGAGTACGACGGATTCTGTGATAGACGTGATTAACAAAACCTTTTCACGGCTAAACTGCTGAACCAATTGTAATGTTATTTAGCAAAGAGATAGCCTGTAACCTACGGAACGACTTAGGTAGGAAAACCGCCCGCTTGGGGGCGCTAAAGTCAAGCTATTAACAAAACCTTTTCACGCTTAAACCGCTGAAGCAATTACACTCATACCTCGGTTAACGGCCTAGATACGTTCCAGAAAATCAGGCCGTAAAGTGAAATGCCGTATAACGAGTAATTTTTTTTTTTCATACAAAATCCATTAGAAGATTGGTTCAAAATCTTCAAAAGAATAACCAAATGATGCCTTACACCAATTCCTTGTTGTTAATTGTCGATTCACAGCGTACAGTAAGAACATTGTAACAACATTTAAGGGAATTTATTTTTTTTTGGCCGTTATAACGAAAAATACTGGCCATAGACCGAAACAGAGTAATAAAAAAAAGAGGTCATTATAGCGAAATGCCGTATAACGAGCGGCCGTATAGCGAGTTATGGGTGTATATAATGTAATTTGGCAAAGAGATAGTCTGGGACCTGAGGAAGGACATATGCGAAAAAACCGCCCGCTAGGTGGCGCTGGAGTCCAGTTATTATTGACTTCCTTATTAACTGACCAGAATGATTCATATTGACAATTTATGTTGGCATAGTACCAAAAGAGAATACTACAAAAACTGGACCCGATGGATGGCGCTGGATTCGAGTTATTAACAAATTTAATATTTAATGAAATTTTGAATAGCTGTTCCTCTCATAATTTGTATTACAAATATATAGTCAAGTTTACATTCATATTTACTAAATTTGATTACACATTTTCTATCGATTGTACCAGACAAATTTCTTCTTTTACACATTACACATACACAACTGCTTTGGATTGGATCAGTATTCACTTCCCCCGTGAGCTTATGCGGATCAGAGTATATCTAATAATGAGTAGAGACACTCTCCACGTGTTTCTTATCCGTTCGTTTTTCAGTCACACAGACACGGAGAAATAGACGGTAATAAGAAGTGCTTTCGTGAAAGAGAGATAGAAGAGAAGCAACATTATTTCAGAAACAGGGTGTTCTTTAAGAAATCCGAAAAAAATAATTTGTAAAACATTATTGTTAAAAAATATTTGTATACATTTTTGCCTTTCCATCTTCGTTTTTACCTTCTGTTATATTACTTACTTAGTTGGCGCTACAGCTCGAGGTGAACCTGGGCCTGCTTCTCGCAACCATTTGTGTGTGCGTGTTATATTTTTGCACGAATGGAAGGGTCTTACAGTTTTTTTGCCGACTCCGAACGGCGAGTTGAGAAGCTCAATCGTGACAAATGATACTCTTTGATGCTTGTCAGACAATCGAAAGAGGTGGGCACTGTGAAAAACTTTTAGGTGTTTGCGGCGGGATTCGAACCCAAGACCGCTGGCTCAGTAGTTCGACACACTAACCACTTGCGCTACGGTGCTCACCTTCTGTTATATTAGCTATTTTTTTTAAATGACCAAATCAGCTGTACCCGAATATTTCAAACATTTCAAATACATGTTTTTTTTTTTAGAAATGCCTTTGGTAGACTCTTCAATCCCTCAAAATTTGTTTATGTAATCAGTGTGGTTTGTTAAAACAGTGGAACAACTTCCGCTTGTCTAAAAAATTAAAAAGGACAATAAAAATGCACACATGTAATAACAAATATTTAATTATTTGTAATTTTGCTAAAATCCCACAACTTTTTGGTGCGCTAAAATATTTTACGCTTGAATTTCAGTTTCCCTACCGCCAAGCACTTATGTAAAAGAATTATTTCGCATGGTTTAATTTTAACTTTTAACGAACTTCAACTTTTACATTTCCTTTTAAGCATTGCTTTAATTTATTTATTTATTTATTTATTTATTTATTTATTTATTCATTCATCAACTGAGCTTAACTCTAAATCAACTAAATGCTGCAATGATAATTTAAATTCAGTTCTTACAAGATTTAAATCTATCTCACTTGGGAGTGAATTAAAAAGTTTAATACATCTAGTAAATGGTTCATTGGAATCATAATTAGACCTATGTCTTGGATTGTAAAGAAAATTACGAGGACGCATTATTCTTTCGGGAACATATATTAGAAAAACATGAACAATCTCAGGACATTTAATGCGATAAGAGAAAACATCATATACAAACATTAAACATTGAACAGACCGTCTTTTTTCTAACGTTTCAACGCCAATGAGAGCACATCTCGTTAAATATGATGGCTTATAGTTAAGGTTCCAATTCAATTGTTTCACAACGAATCTCGTAAAAGATTTTTGGATTCGTTCAATACGAGTAATTGCATTTGAATAAAATGGATACCAAACAACAGAACAATATTCAAGTAATGGACGTATTAACGACATATAAACTAATTTAATTGGATTAGAAAATTCTGAACAATTTCGTTTTAGAAAACCCAACATCGAATTAGCTCTTGAAATTATGCAGTCCATGTGAGAAGAGAAGGTAAGCTTTGAATCAAAAATGATTCCCAGGTCCTTTACCTCAGTTCTACGCAACAGAATAGTGTTTAAAATCGAGTATTCAAATAATAAAGGAGTTAAAGAACGACAATTTCTTTGCCACCACGTAACAATAAGATTTAAATCACTTTTGAGATTTAAAGTATCAGTCAAATTTTTAACACGCAGGAATATTTTTATATCATCAGCATAAATTAGACAGTGAGCATGCATAAGCAAAGAAGGAATTTTAATTATGAATATTATTATATAATTAATTATGACACCTGATGAAACGTTTATTATTTTTGAAGTAACGTTCCCAATCTTAACACTTTGCTTTCTATTCTTAAGAAAGCTGGAAATCCACAGAAGAAGCGATCCATGAACTCCAAATGAAAATAATTTCGCTCTTAAAATATCATGACACACTGTATCAAAAGCTTTTAAAAAATCTGTGTACACGACATCAACTTGATAATTGGATTCAAAAGCATCAATTGCATACTTAGTAAACAGCATCAAATTAGTCGTAGTTGATTTGCCGGACACAAATCCATGTTGCGCACTACATATATGTTCTTTAATAGTAAAATACAGGTTATCCTTAACAATTTATTCAAAAAGTTTCGGTATTGCAGATAGTTTCGATACGCCACGGTAGTTCTCAACATTACACTTTGAACCAGCTTTATATATTGGAGTGACATAAGAAAACTTCTAAAAATATACCGGACGATAATGATAAGTTAAAAATTACCTGCAGTGGAAGAGTTATTGATGACTGGCACTGTTTTAAAACAAAAGATGGTATCCCATCAGGACCAGCATTTAAGCAGGAATTCATTTTTTGAATACCATTAAAAATGTCATGTTCTGAAATACTCAAAGATATTGGTTTGAACGTGTATATCAAAAAACAAAAAAACAAAAACAGGAACGCATTAGATTATATAAAAAAGGCGTGAGTAGAGTATGCACAAGGTACTCGTGAAATTTGATGTGTAAACATATACAGAGAACGTTGACGTTGCTATTGCTATGCTATTGCTATTACACTGTGTGAAGGAGAAATCAATAAAGAGAATCATATACAGAGAAGAGAACTAATACTAAGTTTGGTTATGCGTGACTGCGAGAAACTCATGGGGCCCATACCGAGAGCTAAGAATTTTACACATCAAAAAAAAATTAAATTAAACTAATTTTGTACAAAAGGAACACATTGGAAAAAATAGATTAGTGAGAAACAAAGGAATTTTTATTGGAAATATATTTTTTGTACGAAAAAGTCTCAAAAAGTCTCCAAAAAAATCTGAAAAGGGTCAAAAAGAGGTGTTTTTTAAAAAGTCGGGTCATAGTCTCTTTGCTTCAAAAAAGGGTCAAAATGCGACTAAAGTCGCATAGCGGCAACGCTGGCGTCAGGGTTGATGAATTCAATTCGTATCTAAAAGTACTCCTTCAACACCGACCGACCCGGATGTGAAGTCAAACTGTAAGTTGCGCAGAGATCAATTATCTAGAGGAAAATGGTCAGTTATATTATTATGTATTTCCGTAGGTCATCATTCCATCGGCCGTCAAGAAGTACATAAGCGATAAAATACCCTACGTCTTCCGCCAAAACTCAGAATTTTTTTTATCTGACTGGGTGTCTGGAGCCGGATTCTTTTCTTGTCCTGACAATCTATGAAGCAAGTCGAATGAAATCCACACTTTTCATGAGACCTAAGGATTAACATGCGGAACAGTGGGATGGACCACGAACTGGAGTGGACAATTTCCTTGAAGTATTTAAAGTGGATGAAGCCTTTCCAGTTGACATGTTCAAATCTGAAGTTGATCGGTAAGTTAAAGCAGACGACTTCATATCCAGTGTACAATAAATGCTTTACAGAAAAATAAAAGAAGGTTATCACACTGCCATCTGGTATGTCGAAAACATTACAGAGCAGCCTCACCTGACTGAGTATTTCAATTCTATGCAGCCAACATATGCTCCAATATCTCCTGCCACACTCTTACAAAGTTTGCGACTTTTCAAATCACCGACAGAGGTTGATTTGATGCGCAAAACCTGCAAAATTGCATCGGAATCCATTAACGAGACGATGTCGGATCGGAGCACCATATCTTCGCTATGGTCGACTACAAGTGTCGCATGAGGAATGTCAGTTACTTGGCCTACCCACCAGTCGTAGCGGCTGGCACAAGTGCAACCACAATCCATTACATCAACAACACCCAGTTGAACAAGAGTGGTGGGTATACGAGCGACATAACCCGCACTTGGCCATGGCCAGTGAATGGAGAATTTACCAAGGCACAGAGAATACTCTACGATGTCATACTCGCTTTACAAAAGGATCTTATCGGTAAGAGATATCGGAAGCTATCACCATTCGGACGTAAAGTAAAATATAGAGATTCTTTCTTTAAACGCTCAACACGAATGTGGAACGCTTTACCAAACACGATTTTTCCCTCCCGTTACGATCTACAAACATTTAAGACCAATGCGCATCGGTATCTCCTCTTTCATCCTCCCTAAATTTCCCTATGGCCCGCGCTGTGCAAGACATTTTAAGGGTATTCATAACCCCTTTAGCGCGCGTGAATTATAAAAAAAAAAAAAAATATGTGTTTCCTTTTTATAGGGCTGCGAGAAGGTGGTGATAACTTGGACAAATTATTTGAAACGAGGTTAGGAAAGTACTTGCAAGAGGTTGGCCTTATACCATAGCACATCTCCAATCAGGGAACGGCAAAGGTTGATGTTCTTCTTTCCGTGCGAGTTCTTATACAATGTATACTTATTGCAGGCAGCTTACAGCTTCTTTCCACATCACGTGCCCCACTACTTGGGAATGGACGTCCATGATACTCCTTTAATGTCAAGGAGTATGAGACTGCTGCCAGGAACGGTTTGTACGGTGGAACCAGGAATATACATTGCAGCTGATCGGTTAGATGTGCCAAAAGAATTCCGCGGAATAGGAATACGAATCGAAGATGATGTTCTCATTCTCCAATTCTGTAGAAGTACTGACAGCGGATTGTATTAAGGAACGTTCCAGCTTAGAAAAGCTATTAAAAAGCTATTAAAAAGCTATTAAAAAGCTATGAGTTGGCTAGAGTGACCGATTCGCGTGTTATGTTCCTTGAGATATTGAGTATCTAACAGACAAAAGCAATAAAGATGCGGTGATTTAATTTAAAGAATGACTTTGTTAATGGTCGTCTACTTTGAACGCTGTGAGGATAAGTGAAAGTCGCTTCCTTTGCTTATGGGCTAAATAAACAGGCAGTTCCTCAATCAATAAACAATTTACTAAACACAAAACTTAAGTACACACATACATAAACACAAGTGTAAACAGATAATAAAAACATTTCACTTTAAATTCGTCGGAGTGCTGGAACCCATATAATGGCGTAAATCACTCAGCGTTGATTTTACTAACTTCGCTTTTATTGTGGGCTTCTCCAACCGCTTATAAGCTTCAAACCGATGGCAACCACCAAAACTGTAGTAGTAATTTCCTCCTTCAGTACCTTTTATCCAAAGTACATCGATTGGCGGTACATTGCCTTTGGTTTCTTCTGTCTAAAAGTGAACTATGAAATTCAATACCAATTGAGACAAAGAAATTCACTATTACCTGTATGGTCAGCATTAAGGACTCCACTTTGCTCTCATCTAAAACAGGTGGGATTGGCCGGTGAATAACACTCATTGGGATGTCATGTATCTCAGCTATAGCGGCGCTGTGAACTGAATCGTTGCTGGAACACATTCTGCTAACTGAAAGTAGAAACACATACTGAATACGGTGGAGGCTGCCGCTCGTAAGTGAATAGAATAAGATTTAGGTGTAATATGTTTATCAGGGTTAGCAACTGCGCGCACTTGAGTAATGTCAACTTGTATGCCCGATCAAATGCAGTATCTGCTGAGAGTAGATGTAATTTATTCGCTATTTATGGAATTTGAAGCAACAAATAGTGATTTGGAATTTGGAGTTACATACGAGTACATAAATGCCGAAAATAGATACCTGCTCCTATTCGTGTGATGGATCAATGGGACTTTCCAAGTTTCACTGCGGTTTTCAATACGAGCTCAAGGCCCAAGACCCCGTTGACGAATGAACGTTTATATAGGTTATGAAAGCAGTTTGCATCGAGTGCAGTTTCACCCAACTTACATATGAACATATGGTGAGCAAGCAACTAATAATTTTAACTTTGTGATGATTTTTTTAGATTTTTCAGAGCTAACTTTGCCAGGTCATCCAAACCAGCAAAACACCAGGATGGAGGACTTCCTTAGACGGGTATCGATTCTCTCATTCAATTACATATGTCATTACTGAAGTATCCTATTCTCTAGCGGCATCCACATTCAGATTCTAGTCGGCATACGTAGGGACTAATTTCTGTAGCTTATAATCTAACAATATTAACTTCCAAATTTCAGAACAATAGAATAGGTAAAAATGGAGACGAGAAGTGACGTAAGCTCGGTTGAATTTCCACCGCCAACACATGAAGAAATCCGTTTTGCCATTCTCTTTGGATTTCGACGTTAACTCACGCCAGCCAAAATTCTGCACAAATGCCAAAATGCATACCGCATACGGAATAAATGCACTATTTCGAAGTGGTTGCGAAGATTTCAGACCGGCCATTTTTCTGTGTAGGACGTATCTCGTGAAGGTCGGCCCAAATCCTCGACCGACGATACAAATGTGACCCTGGTGAAAATGACGGAGATGATAGCGGATGAATTGGGCTTGAATGCCATGGCTGTGTCACGAATTTTAAATCATCACCTGAAATATTCGATAAAGTCAGTTCGATGGGCTCCATAAATGTTGAATGTAGAGCAAAAAGAGGCTCGTGTTCGTTTTGCTCAGTAATTTCTGGATAAGTTTGAAAATGGAGAGTAAAGCTGCTTCGTTATAGGTAATGTATCTTGGTTTTACAAGTAGAACCGAAAAAACCAAACAGCAGTCCATGATATGGAGCCCATAAGGTGCAAATCCTCCAGTAAAGGTCAAACAACACAAGTCAGCGACAAAAGTTATGATGTCGATGTATTTCATAAGGGAGAAAATGGTCGCCATCATCCCGCTTAAAACTGGTCAAACAGTCACTGCTAATTGGTATACATACTGAAACTTGTTTATCACAAGATTTCCAAAATTTACTAGGACACCGAAAAAAAGAGGAGCTGCGCCGCTACTTGTTGTACTACTGTTTGCCAACTGAGCGAACTTTTTTTATCCCTACGTATTGATTTAGATATGTTTTTTTTAAAAAGGAAGTAGAGGTTGTTAATATCTTCAGATCAACTCCGGGCAAAAGCACGTCTATCCGCTGCTGGCCAAATCAGAGCCAGCAATCCATTTTTATTCCAACATGTCTGGGAATCCAGCTGAGCAAGCTTGTGGTGTCTTATTGCACCTAGTTTCACCAGGGACTCCTTTACACAATTTGAGTTAATGAAGATCGAGTTCAGTGTTTTAAGTGCTATCTACGCAAATCTTGATTTCCAATGCTTGGCAGTCCAAGACAGTTTGTTCTTATTGACATATGTATGTACATACATACATATATCACAGTTTGGAGAGTTACGTTTACCCAAATAACTTTTCCATTTTCCCCGGCTACTCTTCTACATAGATCAATTACACTTTCTCAAGTTCTCTAATATTCAAGATCTAGATTCAATATGCTCTAGTAAGTAGCTTAAATCCACTAACTCGCTCTCCTCTGAATTTCATCCCACTTTCTTGTGAATTTTGTATAGAAAAACTACGGAATGGTGAGTGCAGTGATCAATGTCCATTATCTGATGAATTACGAGGGTGAGTTGAATAGTTTAGTTTGTGGCCCAACCAACGCAACAAACTGGGATATCAAATTACATACTTTTATTTTTCAACGTTAGCTCCTTTGATCTCAATCCACAACGATGAACCTGAGTCTCGTCTGCCCAAAAACATCTGGACAGGTTTGAAACTGCTTCAAAGACTAGTGAAGACGCATTAGTCCATTGCGCTTTTTCAACCCATAGCGAAAGAAATAATAGCTTCGAAATTTCAACTAGAGTTTTACTTTATTATATAGCAGAATATAACAATCAGGGAATATACACAGTATAGCTGGACATTTTAGCTATCTAAAAAGCACAAAACATTTTGCGAAAATTTGCGAAAGAATAAATAGTGAAAATAATTGTAAATGGCTTCTGAAATTTCATATCAGTTCATTTTCGATGTTTGGTGTACAAACTCGAGCTCCAATAGATTCAGTGCCATCATTTATAACATTTTGCGAGCTTTGGACAATTTACCACTACCTTATAAAGCATAAGAAAGCATTAAAATTACAATAAGAGGTGTGTGTCAACAAATTGAAGTGAAATTGGTCGCTTTTTGGAGTACAATTCTTCTTAGCTTCAGAGAAACATTCAGTATTCAAATATTGTGACTGATACATACCTAGTTCTTCTCACAATTGTCCAAAATATAAACTTGGAAGGCTACAAATGTAGTTTGATACTTGTAATTACTATTGATCTAAGAAACGAAAAGACCTTCTCCAAAACAGAAGTCAAGAAAACTGGTTTTGGCCACCGAAATAAAACTACGCAACTAGAGGAAAAAATATCCGGCTGTGATTTAAAAGGAACTGTCTGTTTCTTTTCCTAAAAGGGGTACGAGCTTAAAATGAGCCCAAGAGTCTTTTTGCCGGAAGCCAGCAGAATTATCTGCAGATCAAGAGCTTGCCTTAATAGTTGAATATAAAATCGTGCGCCTACCAGCCAGAACTTAAAATTGTAATTTCTATCCTTACTTACTATTCCTTACTATTCTTGCTTACTTACGTACGTACTTCAGTTATCTGTAAATCTGTTACACGTATATTATTTTGCTTCTATGTATATATGTACAGTTTCGTTAATATATTTTTAATTGTTTAAACTTGTTTCATTAACAACAAAAAAGGGCTTAAATTATGTCGGTAAAAAGTTATAACTACAAAAAGTAACAAAAGTTTTAATACTACACCCGCAATAATTTTGCTCGCCTAGATTGCCAAAATTGCACACTGTGCACCGTATGGAATCAGTTTATTAGATTTGCTTGGATAACTCAATAGACTGTTTGTTACTCTTTAGATTTTGCTGATATCTTTTGTTTGCAGAAAGCAGAAGCCGCCTGATTTGATTTGTTTATATGATGTCAACAAAAGAATTAATCACCGACACTAACAGACTGTTGTTAGAGTCAATAAGTGGTTGTGAAATACCTCTAACACATTTTTCGCAATCAAACAGATTAAGAGTTTCTGTACTTTAACCGCTTACTTACTTAATTTACCCGATGATGACGAGTTTATAATTCGATTAAATTTATTTAACCCGATTAACATGCCACAACCGACGCGACACCAGAAAACCCCTCACAAATCTAAGAACCGCGCACACCTAAGTTAATGACGATACTAATGCTATTCTACGAGTACATAAGTAACAAAGCACGCTGAAAGCTTTTATACCATGTGTGTGTTGTGCATTATCTACAGATTTTCTGTGCTCGTAGTTTAGCTAGAAAAAGCGGAGGTCAATAAAAGTACGCGTACCTCTCATTGAGAATAGATGTATTTATTGGAAAAAGTATATAAATGTACAAAAAAGTTATGTGGTTGCAATTAATAATTATTCAAAGCTCACGGCACGAACACCTCGCAGACTCTTGTCAGCATTCTTCAGAGTAACCATATTGTCTATTTGTCTGGCGCGCAACTTTCCCCAAATGATGAAGTTACTCAGTCCCAAGATTTGTGCAGCGTTAAGAGCCGCCGCTTCTGGATACAAGACTGTAGCACATCCTAGACCTGAGGGTAAATTCAAACTTGACCACACATCCAACTGGATATTGTCTGGCTTCACTGGTGGACAATTGATAACGGGGTAAGTGGTGCTCCCGGACAACACCGGTCCCAGACCATTTGAACGACCAGCAACTGTGATAAAAACCAATTTGCTCATCACACTCTCGTAGTCGCGCATTATTCGAAGTGTATCCTCAGGACCTTTGTGTGCCGATGTAACTCTTAGCTCAGTATTCAAACCCAAGTCTTTACAAACTTTGGCAATTTTTTCACAGTGAGCTGTGTCAGATGCGCTGCCCATCAGGATCACAACGAGATGGTCATTCTTTGGAATAATTCCCTCTAGTTGCTCTGATGCCCAAGCAAAATTCTTTTTAATTGTGTCCAAGTCACTGGCCGAGACAGATGCCAATTGCCGATAAACATCTTTGTCGACGCGAAGCCTTTTATCTCCCGAAGGCCATAGACGCCATGAGTCGGAGTCAATGATGTCAGCTAGAACGATATTTCCTGTAAAGAGAGAGAACAAAAGTAAAAGGTAATGTGAATTGGAGCGTAGGGACAAAGTGATTGATTCAATATTTTTGGGGGCGTAAAAGTATGAACCGATTGACCAATGAAGCATTAAGTCAAATACGCCTTATTTCCTTCCAGTTTCAGATTTTTGTTGAATTGGTTTTAGGAGGTAGACAGAATATTAAAGGCATTCATTTCAAATGAATTACAAGTGTGCTGTAGACTATAAGTAGGTGACCAAGATTTGTCACTTATATAAAACATTCAAAATAACCCCACGGACGCGTTTTACGTCCTGGTGGTTAAACTGAAAAATCATGGACGAGAACGTGCCAAGCCGTGACAAGTTTTTTTTTTAATCAAATATCGCTGTACAGGATTAGCAATGCTAAGTTGTATTACAGCTTGAAGATTTGGAGTGACACATCAAGAAAGAAACATTCAGAGGAGCAGATCATTTCTTTGCAACCGCCCGATTGAGATTGCGACTTCTAAGCGGAAAGTATAAAATACTAAACAAACTGAAGTACTTAAGTCATGTACTGAGGAAGAACAAAATATCACCTGTTTCACGTCATTGTGCAGGGGATGTTGGATGGTAAGGTTAGGTTGAAAGGGGTTATGAGACTGAGCCATCATAAAAACACCAGGCACCATAATGGGCCCATCGCAATCCGCTGGGACCATCGTATGATGGTATCTAAACCGAAATATTTCCGTCAAAACATTTAATTGTACTGCAAAATTTTAAGATTTTATTGTGGCCAGTTTGGCCAGCCTCTTCCAGTGTATTAAAGAAGTAATTTTCGAAAACGAGCAATAGCCTGACAATCACAAAGGATTCGTCCATGTTTGAAAGACCCATTCTTTGCATGTTTCCTCAAGAGAGTATTCCTATTAGAGTTCTTAAGTTTGCCATATTCAGTCCAAGGCGCCTTGGAGACCCTATGTCTCTCTATTCTTGACCATCTGTGGTCCGCAGTGTCCAGGCACCTAGCAAAGCAGAGACCGACATCTATATACAATTGCCAATTTAACGATAAACGAGTGTCTGAGCGCGGCCTGGCAGCATTGTCTGACATCAGCTTCGTCACTAACAGCTCCGTCGCTCTCTGTACCGCAAGAACCTCTGCCTGAAATACACTACAGTCATCTGGAAGTCTAAGACACATATTTAGCTCCGGTTCTCTTGAGTAGATGCCAAAGTCCGTGCGTTTGTCGGTTTTCGACCCATCCGTATAAACCGCAATGTGTGTTACCCGTGTAGGCGATGTGTTCCACTCGAAACCCAAACATCAATGGAAACTCCTTCTGAGGCAGACCAAACATGGAATCAGATCCTGGACCTTGTCTTCCAAGCTCAAAAAAGATCTAATTTCCTATTATTCAGCTATTATGTCCTGGTGACACAGAGGTGAAGATATTCCATGAGTTTAATCGTCCGTCCAAATTCAATGTTGTTTTACATTAAAGGATTATTTTAGAAGTAGTAAAAGGATTGAAACAAGACTACATACATACTTCTTACGGTTAATGGAATCGCTCCTTTTTAAAAGAAATTATCAAATCTCTGTATAAGTTACAGGGAACCCACAAATGTTCTATAATGGGGGCTTCATCTTTGCTCTCAATTTTTAAATAAAGCTTATGAAATTCTTACCATCATCATCAATCCCAAACTCTACTTTCATGTCGATAAATGCACAATTTCTGATTTCCCATGCTTTCTCCAGAACTTCAAATACCATGCTGCTCATCTTGCGCATAATGTCAATCTCATCTTGACCTGAAAATAAAAAAAAATCGATTTGAAACAAAACACGGCATTAAGATTTATAATAAAAATAAAATCTATAAGCCAATATGCGTAGCAACTAAGAATATCATATTCCAAGTCGGGCTGTTGACACTTGAGAGACTACAATAAAGGTCATGCTCTAGATTTGCTATTATTGATTTGCGTAGCACTGTTGATGCAAGTCCCCAGCAGAGTTGCTGATAAACTCAAACAGATAATGAAAACCTTGTTCAACTGCACATGAAAAACAATTTTTAAATAAAAAAAAAAGAAAAGAGGGCTGTTACCAATGAGCACTCCGTTGTAAGTCAACTTTGCTGATATGATCTGTTCATCTGACCACTGGGGATCATGATTGGCGTCATCTTTGAAGAAGGTTTCCTGTTTTGGTGGAGCAAATCTGAAAATGATAAAATGATTCATTATTGCAATGATACGGAAAAGTGTTGCAAAATGCGTCAGTGATCGTACTGTTTATTTGTCGCACCAAATAGCAAACAAACAACAATATTTTGGTTTAAAATAAACCAGCCATTTGCATTTCCTAATCAATTTATAAATAAGAAGATTCGCTGATGCTGTTGTTAATTTATTGATACATTTACGGGTTTGTTTTTAACTGATACGAAATATAGATACACACATATGTCGCTTATTGCCAAATACTAGAGTTATAGAACGCATTCTTTATGTCGATCGATTAGTATCGCTATTTTCCTGATTTTGCAAATTTTTATTGATTCTCAATGTACATGTACGAACAAACATAACAAATATGTATATTTCGTTATATGTAGAATGATTTGTTTAAAGCAATAATCAATGTAGAAATATAATGTAGCTGGTTTAACGGACGCTGGAATTAAATTAAGTAAAGGGTTTGGTTAAGTCCGCAGTCCATAGAGGACCAAGCCTAGCTTCTGGTAACCATTTGTGTGCGCGTGTTATATTTTTGGCACGAACAAAAGGGTACTACGAGCCATGTTTACAATCTAAACACCAACTACCTACAACATTCAAATCAGACATGTGGACACGATCTAGATACAAGTGTCAACTGTCAGTTTTATCTGGAGCCTTATTTATATGGAAGCCTAACTGCTCGATAGTGTTAATTATTAATTCAATAAACAGACATTAAGTTTTCGCGTTGCACTATGTGCGTGCTATAAAATAGTATCTGAACTATGTATACAACGTTCCTCAGAAATGGAATTTTTAATCTTAAAACAAACATAAGTGCATACCTGTAACCCTCTGGTACTCCGGGATTTCTCTTCAGAAACGAACCGGTTGCTAGGCGTCTTGTGACCCACTCAATCGGTATCATAGCACATTTCTTTGCAATAAAAGAAGTAGGAGAGCACGGTTTCACATATGCTGTATTAAGACCTAGAAAATATAAAAATCGATTAGCACTCTTTGTATAATCAACACACTATACTACCTACCCACTGTATTCAGTATATTAAAAACCAGACCATTGGTTTTGTTGGAAATCTCCGCCTTGCCAGCCATGCTGTGTGACCTCGCCCCATCCTGAGCCGTAATTCGATCTTTGCTCAGCAATAAACAGAGTCCAGGATGCTCTGGAAGATCGTAGACCTGCTTTGTTTTGCCCTCCTGAAGCAATTTCCCCAAAGTGTAACCTTCAACTAAAAGTTCAGGATAAAATCAAACTCATCCACATGTCAGTTAGCATACCCACTTTTTGTAGCCATTTCACTCGATTAATAAATAATTTGCCGGCAGCAATCCAAAATAACTAACGATCAGTAGATCAGCAAGAACGTACTAAGCCCAAGTAGTACATCTCTGATTAATTTAATCGACTTGAAAGCGAATCACACACACACACATACACAATCCAACAAACACCGGTCGAAGTGAAATGGTTATCTGAGGTCTTCCCTTTCTTTTTTCCTAGAAATGATGTTTTTGTTTGTGCCTTCTGAGATCGGCGGTGCGGAGGTGCGGAGGTTAATTTCCACTGTACGATCGGTGATAATGCAGTTAATCAATTGTAACAAGCATTTGTCGTCTTGTATGCCTGTGTCGTTAACTTGGCAGTGGAATATCAGTGTTAAAAAATCAGCACATAACTCACTAGTTAAGGTTATAAACACGAAAAAAAAAACAAAAACAAATGCTTATGCTGTGGAGTGAACAGTGAAGTCATTGCGGCATGCATGATCGTTTTACTCCAAACGCGTATCGTATTCGTTTTCGTGTTAATATGCGCTATCTTGGTCTTCCTCTTGGTAGGTATATGTACTTTGATTCGGAATGTTATTCACTTCACGCACGTACGGGTACGAGTATGGGTTCACGTATAATTTTATGTGTCTTCTGTGGGCAGGAAAACCACATGCTTTTCGATAGTAAAAATGTTAAGTGACTTACTTGTCGGATCTACTGAACTTCGAAGTGAGTTTCTAAAATTTCGTCAAGATCCGACAAAGATCGACAACGGCCAACGGAAGAAAGAGGTAGGTAGATACCTAAAAGAATAAAAAGAAGTTAAAAAATATTTTCATTGATGCCCGAAAGTAGTCCAATGTACCTACTCGTAGCTTAGACGTAGTAACAGTAGTGTGAAAAGCTGGAGAAGATCTAAACTAAGCTAAATAGCCAGTCAAAACAAGCATTTTTGCTATGTGTACATACCTACCTAGTTAATAAAGCGGGGCTCACATTGAACGATTTGCCTGACCGATTTGCTTGACGAAATGTCTGCAAAAAGTTAAAATATTTGTAAAACCCATACAAGTTGGACGACTTGCTTCGAATTGAACGATTTGGTCGGTCGTCAGAAAAATCCGTCAAGCCAATGGAAAGCGGTGAACGTACATATCTTTATCCTTTCAAGCAGACAAGAAGCTCTTTCTTGCTCTCTCTAAAATTGTACTCAATAGAGTCATGCATGCCAAATACTGAGCTAATTCCAAGGGCCAAGGACAAACAAAGATACTCATTAACTAGCTCGAGACAAAACTTAAAAGCAGCTTGAGCCTAACAATGAGGACCTTTAGGGAAACCTGGGGCACTAACTACTAAGATACCACCTTACCTAATGTGACTTTCTGATCCGAAAACAATTATTCCAGACGACTCTGTGGTAAAGATAAAGCAATATGGATATGGAATTCTAAGTTAACGGAAAATAGCCATTACCTGGATGCATGGGACTTTATTCATTTGATTACATCGTGAAGCTCAGCTGGACCATTAAGCCGCAATTTGATGGTGTAAGTACTTCTTCAAAGGCAAATAAATCCACTAACCGGATATAACATATATGTAGATATAAGATACACACACTAAATTATTAATGGCCAAGGAAATACCTCAGCCAAACAGAGATAAACGTATGGCATCACACCACCTTTCTTTTTCTTGCGCGGCAGATTGATACGATCAATTAAAATTAATGTAATGTATGCAGTATGCAAATTGCAAGTCTTGCCGTCTGGTAAAGTCTTTTGAGGTCTCGTTAACTCGTTTACTTTACAAGTACCACAGACACCGTTGCTAATGCGGGAGTAGACAGCTCTACACCGGCGCGTAGAGTGCGTACATTTGATTAGTGGCGTGCTTTCCCAGACACCATAAGATATCAAGCCGATCGTAATTTTTTGTTTTGGCGGTCGACAAAGTACAAAGCGATCATTTATTTGTTTTTAAGTTCTTGTGAAACCAGTTTTTTTGGACAAGTGTTTTTGTGCTCAGTGCTCGTGCTGCAAGGGTTAGTTACAAGAAATATTGCGCCCTTGCCTAAAGTTGTAAGTTAAATTCTGTTAAAATAAATTAAAAATAATCTCCGTTTTACACATTCATTCATTGAATAAAATTGTCTTCTTTTTGTAATGCAGATCAGCACCGATCGTTAATCTAATAGTCGCACTTTACATAAGTAATTTCGACGCACGTGGTTTCCATTTGGAGTTTAGGAATTCCTTACCAGCGCATAGTCTATTTGAAGATTGTCGCGTTATTTATTGGTCGGAATAGTGTTGTCTCCGAGTGCATAATCAGGGTTAGTTGGTATTGTAATTTTGAAGTGCGTTTTAGTTTGGCATGGTTTTGCATAAATTACTAAACCTCGGGTTAGAAAAACAAAAACAGTTTGCCCCTCGGCTGTCATCAATCATGCCATTAAACCAGTTTACCTCGTTCGACTTTGTTTTATATTATACGTTCGGAAGTTATTACACATCATATTTTTAAATACATATGTAAATGGGTGATCAATTTTAATTGGGATTACCACGTAATCCCGATCGACTAAAATCTCGAAAATGTATTTGATAAATCTAAAAAAAAAACAAAAATCTCGAATGGACAAAATCTAGAAAGTACAAATATCTCGAAAGACTTTATCTGGAAAAAAAATCTTTTTAAAATTTCTTCGTTTTACTGCAAAAGTAATTAAAACGGGTCCAAAATGTAAATTCTGTAACTTTTTTGAAAATAAGAATTTAACAAACTTTTTGCAGAAAAAAATTGTTTTTTTTTTCCAAATTTACTGTAGTACTGTCTTTACTTTATACAAGGAATAATTCTGCACATTACATTGTGTAAAAATCTATTTACTCAAAATATGTATGTACATTATTAATGCATTGATATTATCACATCTATCACGGAATCCGTCGTACTCGGAATTTTGCTACGAACCCCGAAAGAACTATCACAGAATCCGTCGTAGTGGAATCCGAATGTGCATTGCCGCACTTAACAACTTAACACTTTCTACGAAATTCGAAATTCGTAGCAAAAATTTCCACTACGAATGATTCTGTGATAGTTCTTTCGGGGTTCGTAACAAAATTCCGAATACGACGGATTCTGTGATAGACGTGATTATATAAATATTTGAAACTCAAGTTGTAGGCAATGCCCCTTAAAACTTAGCATCAACTTTATTTTGTGTTCTTGGTAAGCTTAGTTGTGCTTGTTCAGTACATGGCCCAAAGGAAGGGAAATTTATTAGTTTATATAATTTTAATTGCATGCATGAACAGTGAATCAAAGACTTTTCTGTACAAATAAATCTAGAATTGATATTAATTTTTGAGACAATGGTAATTAATACATACCGTTCGCGTACTTTTTGCACTAAATATGGGTTTTCTGTCAAATCTCGAAGAGTGGGGGTAAAATTCTCTCAAAGACAGAAAATCACGAAAAAGTAAGTCTGTTCCTTTACTTTCTGCTCCAAAAATAGTAAATTATTGAATTTCAAGGAGTGGGGGTAAAATTCTCTCAGGGTAAGGCAAAATCACGAAAAAGTAAAGGAACGCGTTTACTACAAAAGTAGCAACAAACGAAATGTCAAAAACACATGTGAAGCAAAAGTAAACAGAGTGTTGTATGATTTTGGATTTTACAGAAAAGTCCACCCCTGATGATTTCCCAGAACCAATACAGTATGCAATATATGGCGAAATGCAAATTTCAACATTCAGAACGTTCAACTTTCATCTACATATGTTCCTTTTCTCTCCATTTTTTTACTTTTTGAATTAAAATAAAAAAATGCAAATACTTCAAACAAGTGAAACAGCTGACTTTGACAGATAGTTCAATTTCTACCGGAAGAAATTTGTCCAGTAAGAAATAGTAAGATTTTTTAGTTAGGGGAAATTTTTACTCTCTCGTTGCCTCTCTCTTTTACTACTTTTTCGTGTAAAGGAACGCGGTTTGTCTAAATTCAGTAACAATCAGTAAGAATCAGTAACAATTTTCAAGTAAAGGAACAGACCTAGTAATCGAACGCATTAAGCACCAAAAAATGAAAAATGTATGTGATTTGACAGATTTCACAGTTTTCATAATACACCCCAAAGAAATTTCTTGGACTAAAATTCGTAGAATGGGGAAATTTCTTACTCTCTCGTGAGCACTCTCTTCTACCAAAAACTTTTGGGAGGGTACGCGAACGGACCTAGTAATTCGCGCGCGCGGATTGTTTTTTTTTTTTTTTTTTTTTTTTTTAAGGGATACTGACCCGCCAGTTGCGGAGGGCACCGCGACCTAGAAGATCTATTGTACCACAGAATCAGTTTTAGGGAACCAGGTGAGGCTCAATTCTTTTGATGACTTTGAGGATCTCACTGTACGAAGTTCCGTGGGAGTTAGGATTTCTCTGTGGAAATGTTGTCTCCGGAGGGCTCAAAGTGCCACGCAGTCACATAGAATATGTTCCGCAGTTTCGTCGTCTCTCGTCTTTCATACAAAAACGACATTCAGTTTCCTGAATAAGACCTATTTTGTTTTGGTGATATCGAAGATGGCAATGCCCTGATAGGAATCCCACTAATCTTCTGATATCATTTCTACTGCGGAGTAGGTTTTTTCTGGATTTATTTTGGAAGGGTAAAATGGCTCTTTAAGCCTGACGAAGACCCTGGGTATTTTCCCAATAAGAGATACACATGTTGTGTTCCCAACTTTTGATTTTTAAGTTAATAGCTGAATTTTGAATGTTGCAAAACGGCTCAGGGCCGATGAAGGATTCAGCCGAACCTTTCCTAGCCAGTTCGTCAGCTTTTTCGTTTCCATCAATACCCTCATGTCCGGGCACCCACCAAAGTTTGGCTTTTTTTCTGTGGGAGAGGTCTTGGGGAGTATTGAAGCAGTTCAGAACTGATTTGCAGTCAATCAGGTTTGAGTGAGTATATGGATGAGGACACCTTTTATTCCCGATTTAAGGATGACGTTGGCGCATACTTGAATGGCATGAATATCTGCTTGAAATACCTACACTGGGAATTTGTCCCATTGGTATTGATATTCTAATGTTTGGTCCAAAAATGCCAGCGCCCACCCCGGTGTCCATTTTTGATCCATCCGTATACCACTTGTTACCTTTAAGGTCGGAAGTAGGATTTTTATAGTCCCATGCTTCACGGCTTGGGATCACTGAATCAAACCTCCTGCCGAAGAATTAAGTTTTTGGTAAGCGGTCATTTACCGCGCAGATCATGTCAAGGTCTGGGATTTCGGAGAGAAGATTCATCTGATCTGTGTGATCTATGTGATTTATCTCCCCCGTTTGTAGTAGTCTGACAATGCTGCTAATTGCCAACCTTTTTATGAAAAGGTGTAGTGGCGTTAGGCGGCTATATATGTTTTTTTTTTTTTATAATCTACACACGCTAAAGGGGATATGAATACCCTTATAATGTTTACACATAGCGCGAGCACATGAAGGACGAGAACGAGAGACAGACAGCTCGACGTATAGCGGCTGTGGGGCAAGTGCGCATAGCGCTTGTAGTGCCGAGGCAAGCCAGTCTTTGTAGCTTTTGAAGCTTTGAAATGCGCGGATTGTTACCATTGTCTCAAAAATTAATATCATTTCGAGATTTTTTTTCTAGATTTTTGCTGTTCGAGATTTTGGTTTCGAGATTTTTGTTTTCGAGATTTTTTTTCGAGATTTTATTTTGCGAGATATCGTGGCAAACCAATTTCAATTCGTTATTTGTATGTCAAAGGTGAATTTTAACCCTTTGTTGACCGACGGTACTTATAAGTACCAGCATGTTTAACTTCAAATTAAATTCTTATAGGAACATATTTAGACACTAAGCCCAAACAAGACTAAGTATCATATAACCACAGACAATAAATATTTATTGTCTGTGATATAACCTCAATGAAATTTGTTTTTTTATGTATGTTTACCTTATTTTAGCCCCAGATATAACGGTCTGACAGCATATTAGACTCTGAAGAAAGTAATTTTATTCGATTTCGGTACTAAAAAATTAAATTGGTATTTTTACACAGTTTCTATATTTAATTTTATTAAATTCGAAAGCAAAAAATATAGTTAAATAAAAATACTTTTTTTAACTTTTACTTTTTTACTTTTTACAATTTTTTTTTCTTTTTATAACTTTAGTTATAGCCTAACGGTACTTTGGAGGTTGACCTTCATGTTTCGTCCCTATGAGTCATTGAAAAATTCAAAAATTAGTTTTCCATCTTAAAATATCCTCAACTAAAAAATTCTTCAAAATAAATGGAGATTATAGCTTTTTTTAATAGCTTGGTCAACAAAGGGTTAAAATATTTATCGACCACAGTGCCCCACTTTTCATTCGCTTATCCCATCAATTATCTCAATTATGGCATTTCCAAGTCTAGTTTTTGTATTCAGTTCGTTGTTGCAAATCAATCATCATATCAATAAAGAAACATTGTATACACATGGAAAAGGTTTGGAAAAGTTTTCATTTTTTTTTTATAAATTAAACGTTAGACACTTAAGTCATTTCGCCCATATTATTAACATGCGTACATGCGTTAGAAGCAAGTTAGAGACCAATTTGATTCCTTTCAAATTTTCGAATGAAACCCTTTTTGCTCGACCGTACCTTGTGCGGAAGTGCATATGTTTTCATATCGGCTTTGACAAACGGACAACGAAATCTCGTTTTGTTTTTGTTTTACACATTTTACATTCTCGTAAAATGGGAAAGTTAATACACATGTGCATTTACATACCTGATGGAATCTGCCCTAACCATTCATATACACAATGGCATGTATAGAGACGTGATATAGGGCCATAATGAAGATTGTCATCTTCTACTACAAGTAAATGAATAAAAAACAAATCTACTAGTTAGAGGATTTGCTTACGTTGTCCTTTCTACCTGTACCCATACTTAAAAGGCAACATCATCGGTCAGCATCTTTGCTTACCTCGGGGATACTTTGTTTTCGAAACGGAAAATTTTATGATGAAATGAAAAGAATAAAAAATGTCCATTCCGTAAAAAACAGGTATAAAACTATAAACTCGAATTTCTCTTTTTTAATTTATGTAGGTATACTTTCCGTAGTCTTATAAAGAGTTGCCTGTTCTCGCAATTAAAGTATGTTCCCAAAGCAGTTGGTTCCTAACTATCGTTATCTGCAGTGGAAAGTGTTGTTTTTGTATATACCTACTCAAAGCTATTTAAATACGAAATAGAGTACTGAAAACTCAAAACTACATAGCCAAGGTACGATTTCTTGATAAACTCTCTCTGAAAAAACAAAACGGTAATTTTCAGCAATAACCTTTAACATGAAATATTGCATTATCTATGAATTTGTAATTAATAAAATAAGTCAATCGTATCTGACAAAAATTCATCCAACAATTGCATCACACTTTTCATACAAAAACTAAATAATTAAACATCTAACGCTAACCATTAAAGTAAATTCAAAAATAGTTTTCAAAACTTTTAAATAACGTTATGTTTTGTAAATTTTCCACTATGCTGTTGTTGTTGTTTATTTATTGTTGGTATGTTTGGGGAAAAAAACTAATTTTAATCGCAACCAGAGAATCAACAACAACAGATTACAAACAGTACAACGTGTTCACAGTCAAAGTCGTCATCAGTTAATTAACTCAATATTATTGTATACAACCGGGATTGACATATTGGCAATAATGCACACATGTAAATACCCCACCATTGTGACCTGTATTAAACGGTCGATAATCTCGTGAGCTCCTGATAAGGTTTCAATGGTTAGGAGTGAGCTTTGAAATGCTATAGCCGAGTAGGACACCCCGTGGAGTGTTTCGAGTAACGGCTTATCGCGCTACAGCTGATTAAGTGAATCTTTTTAATTCAGCGGAACTAACATTGATTTCAATTTTAATTTCAGATCAATCAGTTCAGTTTAACCAGCGACATATACACTACACGAATCTTTTCCCAGAAACAGTTAAAATAAAAGAACAAAAATGGACACGGACAGTATGAGATGTGCTGATTGTGGCTCAGATGATTCAAATCGCAGTAGTAATTGCCTTCGCAGAGGTAAGTAGATACTTTAAATATTGTCAGTACTATATTAGTAAATATCTTTAACTTGTCACAGTTTGTGAGGACCAACAACAGCCAAGCCTGAGAGTATTAAGGAAGAACAAAGCAGTGGCACATCCCAAAGAAGTAACTGGCTTAACACACGAATGTGGAGTATTTGGAGCGATAGCATGTGGCGATTGGCCTACGCAGGTAAGTTTGTTCTTTATTAACTTATTTTGTTGCAAATCTAGTGCAATGTGGGATGCGTTTTGGGTACGCGCCGAGGGAAACTTAATATAACATACCTATACAACTTTCAAATTTATCTTGTCGCCAAGCGTTACATGCGGTTAAGTTGGTTAAACCCACATGCATCCTATGCGGATCATGTTTATGAATGAAATCAATATGGTGCATTAAGCCAGTCTTGACATATTGACGATTCTAGATTTTGCGTTCGATCAGCACTTTTTCTGTTCGGTAAAATGAGAACAGGCGATTTTCAAAAAAAAAAAAAAATCAAAACAAACATTTCTGATGCAAATGTAACCATAGTCGTATGTATACGTGTTGTCTGATTGCGAAGTTGATGAGACCAGTACTGGTTGGTTTCATGTTATCAATTTACATTTGAATGCATGTACTTACATATGTATGCATACGTATGTAATAGAAACCTTTTCTAACTTATATTAACACATATTCGTGGGCTAGATTAAAAAATGAAATGAGAAGAAAAAAGCAATAAAACAAGAAAACAGAAAACTTATACTCTTGTTCGCTTAAAAAAGACTCGTACATAGCTATGTAAAAACATTATATAATGCACATGCACACAAAGAAAAAAGTATCGGCACAGGAGATATTATTTCAATCTATTCAATTTTGAGTTTGAATTAATGTAGACATTTTTCTTAATTTTTACTTTACGAAAATGCTTTGTTTATTTCAAACAAACTTTAACTGAATCAATTCAAAACAAATAAACAGTAACATAAAACAAGCAAATTAAATAAAAGTAATTCTTTTTTTTTTTTTTGAAAAAAATAATTGGAACAGTTCAATTGAGTTCAATAAAAAGTAAATAAATAAAAAATCTCAATGACTCGTCGATAGTCCTTTCATCGTGATTTTTTTATTTGAAGACGTTGTTGTGCCTTTTCCGGTATGTTGCGCGATGAGTTGGAGTTCTAAGATTAGGAAAATATAAATTTGGTCTTACTTTGGTTGATGAATTACTGGAGTAGAAGAATGTATAAAAATACTATTCCGCATTCACTATATAATTTCATGCAGAATATATCCTATCCTATCCTATCCTATCCTATCCTATCCTATCCTATCCTATCCTATCCTACTCCTACTAATATATAAATGTGAAAGTTTGGATGTTTGGATGTTGGTTGCTCTATAACACCTTAACGGTTTAACAGACTTGAATGAAACTTTCGGGAATAGATAGTCTACTTCCTGGATTAGAGATTAGGCTACTTTTTAAACAAAACATACAATTCCTTGATTCCATGATTCGAGTTACTCCAATTTCCGCTACCATTGTCATTGATCGTCAGTCTGTTGGGAGAGGGTTGTTTTTGTAGATGTTATGCTCTTCTCTTCGCCACAAATCCATCGCTATCGCTTATTCTTTAATTTTCTTTCTACCCATACGCGCATTGAATGATGGGTAAACCATTGCCATTGATCGTCGTTCTGTTAGGAGAGGGTTGTTCGTGTAGATATCAGCGTTGCCGCTGGTAACATTTAAAAAGCGTCCAAAAAGGTGTCCCGGACTAAAAAAGGAGTCCATATACATAATTCCAACAAAAAAGCTTCTTTAAAATTCATAAAAAAATAACCCCTGTGATCAATTTCGGTCGAAATCCAATCCCTTACGTTTTCGCAGTTTTGGTGTGATGATCTTCGGATTTGGCAAGCGGTTTTACCAAAACAGCGAATCGGACAATTTTTTTTTGTAGGTGAAACAGAATAAGAGCCTCTTGTTGAAATTCGTAGGGGAACAATTTCACCTAGCACATCTCTAAATGTATTGTTTACTTCTTAGAGTAGGACAAATCTAATTTTTTTTCTTTAGTTAAATACATAGGTAGTTCAGTTTATTTAAGCAATTCACGAAATGCGCATCTATTGGGCTTCTCTCTTTTGATACCTTTGAAATGATCGTAGATTCGTGCGCCATCTAATTGTTTCATCTGCTTATTTTCTTCAATGAAAACAGCAATTTGAATATCAAAATACATTTTAAAATGCTTTATTTAAGGGCGGGGTAATGTTGTTAAACTGAATATTGTGTGAAAATTTGGGATAAATCGGAGCAAAACTAACGAAGATACAGCATTAAAAATGCCCACAACTCACGTTTTCAAAGTCGGTGTCTCTCATAAACACGAACACGATTTCTGCACATAATTTACGAGGTAACGGTGGAGAGATAGTATTTCGAAAACTAGCGTGGTACCAAACAGACCTCTTGAAACTTAATAATTTTATGACAAATTTGATGGTTTTTATTGAAATATTGGAAAAGCGTCCAAAAGAGTCCACGATTTTCAAAAGCGTCCATTTTAGCTAATTATCAAAAAATGGTGTCCAGGTGTCCCGATCGCTAAAAAGCGTCCAAATGGACACCTTAGCGTCCCAACGGCAACGCTGGTAGATATTATGATCTTCTCTTCGCCACAAATCCATCGCTATCGCTTATTTTTTAATTTTCTTTCTACCCAATACCCATACGCGCATTGAATGATGGGTAAACCATTGCCATTGATTGTCGTTCTGTTAGGAGAGGGTTGTTCGTGTAGATATTATGATCTTCTCTTCGCCGCAAATCCATTGCTATCGCTTATTCTTTCATTTTCTTTCTACCCATACGCGCATTGAATGAGGGGTAAACCATTGCCATTGATCGTCATTCTGTTGAGAGAGGGTTGTTCGTGTTAATAATTAATGCTCCTTTTTGGGATTGTGACACAAAGTAGAGGAGGGATGATTTTGCTGATATTTGCTACCGACTTTAGTTAGTTGCGTTTCTGCCTCATCAGCGTGCGGATCTAGATCCACAGAAAGGGGGAAACGTACGATCTTTTTTACTTTCTTTTTTTTGTCACTTTACAGCGGTATTTGGTTACCTTAAGGTTAAGCCAGTGGATACTTTAGAATAAAGTTTTTCCTTTTATTTCAATTCTCAAATACATATATTGTAGTAGGGGTAGGCAGGCGATGTTGAGTCTTAAAATGAGTAAATAGTTGGTAATTTCAGACAAACCTCACCGGTTACTCCACGATCAATGCTTACAACAAAGTACAATAGCATTATGTAAAGCGGCGTTTACATAATGCTATTGTACTTTAAATATAAACATTAAGTACAACTATTAGAGACAAGAAACCAGAAAGTACCATTATTTGATGCTCATGAGATACATATTATGTATATATGTGTGTAGACGTGTTTGTACACAGGAATATTACATTTCCATCAATTTTTTATGCAATCGTTTCATCTATAGGGAACAACCACTTAGTTCAGATAATAATGTATTGGCTTCAGAATTCTTTAGAATCTTAATTTAAATAATATCGATTCCTACTACTTCCTTTCTATCATACTACAATCAAATGACGCGACTGATTTTTAGCACGGGCAACGCCGGGCAGGCAACAGCTAGTTAACAATAAATACATCGATTTCATATTACAAGCATTTTTGCACTAAACTTTAAGTACAATGTAATATAAATAAATCACTACTTTTATAAAATGAAGTCTAAAAAAAAGTATGTATGTATGTATGTGCCGCAAAAACAAACTACTACTGAACAGATTTGGATGCGGTTTATTGCAATCGATTCTGGTTGGATTAAATCTGGATCAAATGGATAAAAAAAAATCAATATATTTCAATAAAAAACTTCTAAATGAGAAAAAGAAAAGTGTATATTTTACTTTTGGGCATTTATCTCGCTCTACCTTAGCTCTTAAATAACGTATTAAAATAAAATGTACATATTTGTTTAGATTATTTCACAACAAAGATTTTGATATAACTACCATATATCTTCTTTGTACATTTTCTGTGCGAAAAGTAATAACATAAAGAAATATTGTTTGTATGCTTTCGCGACAACGATCAGTGGAGACCATTGCCATTGCCACCGTCAATGCACCAGCGGCAGCGGCGTATGCGATTCATGCCTGTAGTATAAGTGATTGGGATTGCTTCGTGCTAACGTATATGCATTGTAATTGTTCGATCAACTCTAATCCAATAACTGGATAAATTTGGTTGCAATTTGTTTTATGATAAGTTTATGCAGGGCTTGGAACAGATACAGATAAATGTATGTATTATATTTTGACGTTTTCGCGGTAAGAACGTGCTGGAATATTTAAGAAAGCGGAACAGTTAGATTGGAAGAAATTGCTAAGCCATCTGCGTCACTTTTTTCTTTAATAGTCCATGGAAAATCCTTTATCCAAGCAATTCATTCAGTCATTTGGTTCTAATCAAACTGTGAAGCAAGTATTTATGCCAACTTTTAAGGTGCAAGGACAAGTGTAGCATTTAGCTGGAAGTCTCATTCTAGTAGACAATTTATTACAAATACTCATATGTATCTACATACAAAGAGAATATTTTTTTATGCGCAGCGAAGCGGGTACATCATCTAGTATTGTAATTGTAATATAAATAACTAGTGTATGTGTAACTAGTAACCGCAAAATCCAAACTTCCCATATGATTTCCATCTGTCAGCTGATAAAAATCCCATGGAAATCATACGGATTTTGGATTGGATTTTGGATTTTGACATCACAATTCTTTTTTTTTTAATTCATCTTTATCGAATTCAATTATATCAATTCATCCACAGATAGATGTCGCCCAGCTTATATGCCTTGGTCTGGTAGCACTCCAACATCGTGGCCAAGAATCAGCTGGTATTGTTACCAGTATGGGAAAATGTTCGAAGAATTTCAACGTACATAAAGGAATGGGCATGATCAATAACCTATTCAATGACGACTCAATTAAGAAGCTCAAGGGAAACCTTGGTATCGGACACACAAGGTATTCAACATCAGCGGCATCCGAGGTAGTGAATTGCCAACCATTTGTTGTTCACACAGCGCATGGTGCACTGGCCATTGCCCATAATGGAGAGTTGGTCAACTGTGAGCAGTTGCGACGAGAAGTATGTTCACATAAGTTCCAATTCTAGATAAATTATACTAGCTTTTGTTTGAAATTGAAGGTTCTTGGAAGAGGTGTCGGTCTATCCACCCATAGCGATAGTGAGCTTATTGCACAGTCACTGTGCTGCAGCCCGAATGTTTCAGAGGTAAGGCTTAACAGTGTGTTTAGAACCATATTTCTGAAACATTACATAACAATATTTGAAAACTTTTACTGACTGCTTTTTCTACTCGTAGAGAGATGGTCCTGATTGGCCAGCGCGCATTCGTCACTTTATGACACTTGCTCCCCTTTCGTACTCTCTAGTTGTAATGCTTAAGGATAAGATTTATGCTGTGCGGGATTCCTTTGGAAATCGACCGCTTTGTATAGGAAAGATTGTGCCAATTAATCTTGGCGGAGGTAAGATCACACTTTGCTCTCTCCGTTGAAAATAGGTATTCACATTCAAATTGTCTTTTTCTAGTGAAAATAGAAGACGCACCAGCAGAAGGTTGGGTTGTTTCTAGTGAAAGCTGTGGCTTCCTTTCTATTGGAGCCAGGTATGTGCGCGAAGTTGAAGCGGGAGAAATTGTGGAAATGACGAAAAATGGTATTCGTACCATTGACATTGTAGAACGTCCAGATTTCAAGATGCATGCGTTCTGTATCTTTGAATATGTGTATTTTGCCAGAAGCGATTCTATATTTGAAGGACAGATGGTCTATTCAGTGCGACTGCAGTGTGGACGTCAATTAGCCAGAGAAGCTCCAATTCAAGCGGATATCGTCAGTTCTGTGCCAGAATCGGGAACAGCAGCTGCGCATGGCTATGCCAGAGAGGTTTGTTTTTATACATTTTAAATTCAACGACACGTGTGTCAACGCTTTGTCTTTAGTCTGGGCTTCATTTCGCTGAAGTACTCTGCAAGAACAGATATGTCGGACGAACATTTATTCAACCATCGACCAGGCTTCGTCAATTGGGTGTGGCAAAGAAATTTGGCGCGTTATCAGAGAATCTGGAGGGCAAACGGTTGGTCCTTATCGATGACTCAATTGTACGAGGCAATACAATTGGACCCATAATCAAGCTACTGCGAGATGCTGGCGCTATAGAAGTTCATATAAGAATCGCAAGTCCTCCACTTCAGTACCCCTGCTATATGGGTATTAATATTCCAACAAGTGAGGAACTTATTGCAAATAGACTTGACGCGGAACAGCTAGCCAGACATGTTGGTATGTTGGCAAACGAAGATTCGAAAAGTTCAAAGAATCAAACAGATCTTTTTTTCTTTTTCAGGTGCCGACAGTTTGGCCTACTTGAGCGTAGAGGGTTTGAAAACAGCTGTGCAAATGAACAAACAGACATCGAATCCAAACCAAGCTGGCTACTGCACGGCTTGCTTAACAGGTGAATATCCTGGAGGGATTCCAGAGGAATTAAGCTGGTAGCACTATACAACATATTGTAATCTCTTTAAATCATTGATAGCAGTGTTTTATTTGTTATACATACATTTACTCGTACATATGATTAGGAATAATATGCATTTATACTTTTACAGATTGCAAGCTCTACATTTTGTAGCTCCCATTTTGTTATATACCTAGATCATTAAATTAAATTTAAGGTAAAGTAATTGTTTTATTTAATTTTTTTCTTTTTGGATTGTCAAAGATCCGTAGATTAAATATTCTCAGTCGATTCTTGCATCCGTTGATGCCGCAGCGTTTCCACGATTTTAGTAACTTTGGCACGAATATTTTTCATAGAAACAGTTTTTGGTATCGAGTCCAAGAAATAAACTCCCCCATGTAGATGCTTAAATTCTACCATCTTGCCAGCCACGTAGTTGCTAACATCATCCTCAGTAAGCTGGCTTCCCGGAACTTTAACAACTGCTGCCGCTAGCAAAGAGCCCGAAATAATATCTGGAATTCCACATACACATACTTCAATTACTTCGGGGATCTGGATGATAACCTCTTCGATCTCTGTGGGGAAAAAGTGAAAGTTCTTGTACTTTAGAACGTCCGTCTTCCGGCCATCTATGAATAAAGATCCCTTATCATCGAAGTACCCAATATCACCGGAATGTATCCATCCTTCTGCATCACAAATGGCTTCGGTTGCCTCTTTGTTATTGTAGTAACCAGCCCATTTGAAAGGGGGTTTAACGCAAATTTCTCCACTTTCAGAAATTCCTAAGTGATTTCCAAACTCATCGATAATCTTCACCTCAAAATCAGCATTTAATTGGCCGTTGTCACCGTGTTTAGAAAGTATCCCAGAGCAACATGCTCCCCCGACCTCAGTCATGCCATAAACAGCATGTATTTTGCAACCTTTAACATGTGCTTGGAAGTTCTGAATGACTGCCAACGGAACCGGACTTCCACCACAAACATACTCTCGCAAAGACGTGAGATTTCTCTGTTTAAAATTGGGCGACTGAATAGCCATAGCCATGTAGGATGGAGTAGTGAAGACAATAGTGAGGGCATATTGCTCCAGCATTCTCAAAAACATTTCAGTCGTGCACGCCTGGTCAGTGATGACTCTGGTGCAACCAGCAACAGCTGCCCTAATCAAGCTATAGAGACCAGTATTCCAATGAATGGTACCAAAGTAGAGTAGCTTATCTTCTTTTGCTATGTTTCTGTAGGAATTAAGTTTCACTTACTGGAAATACCTATATACTTATTGTATACTTACGAAGTAATTGCATGGAGTATACTTTCGTGGGATAAGCAAACTGCTTTCGGGGGACCTGTTGTACCTGAAGAACATAAAATGGCTGCCGTTTGCATGCTGCCTTGTTTCAGAGCCTTAACCTTAAACAACTGCTCTCTTCCAGTTGAAGCGATGAGCTCTTGAATTTGCTTTACACCTTCCAAATGATCCTTCATTGTGTAAATAGGAATACTCAAGTTTAGCTCTGCTAGAGCAGCTTGTACTCTCGCGTACACTTTTCCATCGCAAAACATCAGCTTGGGCTTTGTTATCGAGTATATATGTCGGATGCCCTCTATTAAAGAGCCAAGTTAGCTTAAGATATTATTAGGACAATTTCAATGCTTACCCTTATCGAATGAGGGATCCAAAGTGCTTAAAACTGCTCCGCACAGAAGCGATCCAAAGACTAAAGGTGCTAGAAAATCTGTATTAGCAGCACAAATTCCGATAATATCTTCCTGCTGGATTCCGATTTCCTCGAGATGTTGTGCCACACGAATGCTCATAGTCGCGATTTCTTTATTGGTATACTGTCGTCCATTGTTGTCACAGATCTGACAATTTTTATTTAAATAAAGAAACGTAATATAACATTATGCTTACTTGGGATATATTTTCCGGATACTTAAGCAGACCTTCTAACGCTGATCGGCCTAAGGAAACATCTGAACCAGATTTGGTGTCCTGCTTGCGTCCTCTCCATATCTTTTCGTTGACATCGAAAGTAGTTTTATTGGCGACGTTTTTGTAAGCCATTACTCTTCTAGGTGTTACTCCTATGGTATAAAAGTGATGTCTAGCGCATTGAGCTTGTATTTAAGTGGTGACAGACACACCTATAGTAGTACCTTTTATGCCATGGCGCAAGCTCTAAACAAAATTGTGTTAAATGATGATAAGAAACGTACTTAAATAATCACACGTATATGTGTGCGCGTATTTATGTAGTACACCCAGAAAAATCGGTTAAATTGCTCATAATCTTTGTGATTTTGACTGATTTTCGAAGTTTTTCGTAGTTTTGGACTAGTACGGGAACAGACCTAATGTATGTAATCTTTTTAGCTTTTTGATTTCATAGCAAGACCTAACCAAAGACCTCATGTCAATGTTTGGGTCAGAGAAGAGTTTGTAATATATGTAAGTATTCTGGAAAAAGTGTTTGGTCAGAAATTACTTACTTACTGCTTACAACATTTGATATTTGACCACTTATTGAAGTGATGATAATATTCACATACAAGAGTGAGGCCAGTGTTACACCAGCTCCTTTTTCCACCATGAGTGTATGTCAATTGAAAACTATGAGCGCCCGCGACCAAAAAGACGTCGGTGTGGTTGCGAGAACTATTTTACCTAGCGCCATCACCATCAAGGGGTACTCTTATGTAGCATGAACAGAACAACAAATTTCATTTTTCAAAGGCACGGTGGCATGGTGAAATTTTTCGATGAGTAAGTATTCAAATTAAAGATTTTAGGAAAGGGGTTTTTTTCTACTCACATTGACATTGAAGGGATACGATATATGACATGCCGGAATTGGGGGATACTAGCCACGAAAAATATAAAGACCACCAAAAAAAAGAATCATGGCTGGAAGTATGGTTATTTCTTTTTTTCCGGAAAATGCTTCAAATAGAAATGACCGGTGAAATGTCTTTCGTGGATGTAATAGGTCTTGCGTAACTTGCGAATTTTCGTAAATTCACATACAAGAGTGAGGCCGCGGTGGTTAGTGCGTTGGACTACTACGCATGCTGTTCGGGCTCAAACCCAGCCCGGGTCCAAAACCTAAAGGAGTTTTTCACAGTTGCCACCCCTTTCGAATGTCTGACAAGCAATTAAAGACTATCATTTGCCATGAGAAGCCTCTTCACTCGCCGTTCGAAATCTGTTTACTTTTTCGAAATTTTTCTGTCTTTGGGAGAATTTCACCCCCACTCTTCGAAAATTGACAAATAACACATATTCATAAATTCCTGTTTGTTAACCCAAAAAAAAAATCACAAAAAAGTGAGCCAATGAGTGTCAGAAATTTCCCCTCAGTTGAGAAAATTGCGAATTTTGGCACCAACTTTTTCTTTGGGTGCAGTGGGTGAAACCTGTCAAACCAGCCATCTGACAGTTTGTTAAATGTCATGATCTTCATTTGGCCCGTTCGCGTACGCTCCCAAAACTACGAAAAGTTACGAAGACCCATTCGGGTAGATATGCAAACATTTCGATGCAGAAAGTACGGGAACAAACCTAAAAAAAAGCAGCTGTATTCACTTTGAAAAATCAAGCTAAACTTACAAGCATAGTATTCCATCTAACGGACAAAGTGCAGCTCGTTTAACAACAACAAAGTTTTTTCCAAGGCGCGTGGACAATCGGGCGCTTGTGTGTTATGGTCTTGAATGCCAGGTTTGCTCTCAAATGTACAATTTTACAATTATTTGCTGTGCTGGAAGCAGATTATTTTTTTTGGTGTAGTAAACAATAATTATACTATCAGGTCAATCTGCGCTTGAAATGTATTTTTTAGATAATCAGATGCTTTTGTGATAAAAGATAGGTACCTAATGATTAACAAATAAAAAACATGGAAACAAAAAGTTTGCTAAATACAAACGCACAAGAGTTATAATCTCCCTTAAACAAATCGTATGATGGTCTAATTTAACTCACCGTGATAATTTATGTACATAGAAATGTGTTTTATGAAAATAAGCAGTTTAAATAAGTTCTTAGTGGCTGGCTTCACGATCATTTCCATGCCGATGCTTTTCAGTGAGACAGGTATATTTTATTGTAAGTTAAAACGAGAAGGGTTGATTTCACTAAAAAAAACTGCAGAAATTGCAGGGACAAAGAAAACATTGAGTCGGATGGGCAGTTATGTAATCTACATCTCAAAAAAACCACCAAACTGATTGATCTCAAATATTTGATGAAACCTTTGGTATTGTCCTGAGAGTGTTTCTGTGGAGTTTGCTCAAAATCAGTCTGCTAGGAACTGAGCATATGGCAGAAAGGGGGTAAAAAGCAAATTGTTTGTCATTAAACAGTTCCTAACTCAACAATGGCTTATCGGGTTGAAAATATAGATTTAGTAAATTTTCCACTGATTTATTTGAGCTATAAGTTATCCTTCTGTATTATCTTGAAGCTGAGCTATGCTCAAAAGAATTCATGAAATCATCGCCAACAATTTTCCATCAGTGGAGACCGCTGCCAACAGTCATGCAGCAGTGGGTGACGTCATAGTGTGGGTAATGTCTTGTATATTTATAGTTTCATATACAATTGTAATGTATATGCGCGTTCATTTCGGCGTCGACTGTCTCTGTTCCATTTACACGCATATATTTTAGTATTCGCGACAGGAAGAGTGAAATATTCAACGATGAGCTCTATACCGGAATACATGTTTATGAACACAAGTATACAGCAGGGGAACCTGGGGATACTTGATCATTTGGGAGACTTGATCACTGACTAATAAATCGATGTGGGCATTTTTTTTTTTACTGCTCACTGGCAACACACTATTTACCGTTGGTTGCAAACGACAAATATTATTTTTCAACACCCGCGCAGATAACAGTATTGTGACGTGTTTTTCTTTTTAAGTTGTCAAATTGTTTTTTCATAAGTATTCTGACTGTTTTTTTTTTAACATATGTACTAGGTATTGATAATAATTAATACGAGTTATCTCTAAAAATAATCGAAAACGGGTGCATTTAGATAAGTCTTTGTGGGTATGTTTTTAAAAAAAATATCGATATGTATAAGAACAATCTTTATTTGATATTTGATACATGATAGGGTAAAGCATCCTAATTCAAGCCCCCCCCAATAGCGAGCCCTCTGGATGAATTTGATTCAAAAGCTAAGTCCCTGCCTTTTAAACAATAACTGTTTTTTAACACTAGAACCGCCGAAGTTCTTTACCCCCCGTAAATCGCCGGCGGAACAAATTTGACCCACTTGAATTATTGCTAAGATCATCCGTTTAATGTACGAAGTCACCATAAAAATGCATAGTAAAATACTTTTTACTGTTTTTTTTAATGATTTTAAATCATATTCTGTATTGTTTGATTAACGAAAAAACGTCACAATATTAATTAATATTTTTTCTCTAAGTACTGAAGACAAAATCTATGCACTAGTTATCATTATTATTATGTATTACTAGCTGTAACCCGGTGCGCTTCGCTCCACCTATCTTTTCAAGATTTGCCCACGCACATAGTTATTCGGGTATGATAGAAAGGAAGTACATAGTAGGAAGCAATCACTGCTGCTCTATTTGCAACTTCGATTTCCATTTTTTCTCTATCTGTCTCTGTCTGTCTATCTATCTGTCTATCTGTCTATCTGTCTGTCTGTCTGTCTGTCTGTCTATCTATCTATCTGTCTGTCTCTCTGTCTATATTAATTGACCAAAATGATTCACATTTCACCTGAAATTAAATTTTGTATGACTCCAGCGCCACCTAGCGGGATGAAATACACTTAACAAAGAACTCTCATGCTTACCAAATATACACAAACAAATTCATAAAAATCGGTTGAGCCGTTTCGGAAGAGTTCGACTACAAACACCGTGACATGAAATTTTTATATATTAGAGATTATTTGAAATGCAGGTAAGTAGTAATTACTTTTTATTAATACATTTATTGGAGACAGTTTTTTTTTTGCATATGTGACATTTCACAGAGGATCTATTATTATTTATGAGCTCTGATTTGTCTTTGTCTCGTTTCTCGGGGTGTTCCGGAACTGCAATAGGAATACCTACATACTTACATACTCGTCTTTCTATTTGTAAATACTTTTTGCCCGATTCCTCTCCCAAAGGTTTTTCATAAAATCAGTTACCATTGTTTCATTATAGTGCTTAGCATTAGGACGTTCTTATTAGCCTTTGACTGATAAACAGGGAACGGATTTTGTTGACTTTGCCTTTTTTGCCTTTTTTTACTCATATTGCCTTTTTTTGCCTTTTTTACTCATATTGCCTTTTTGGTACTATTTGTCAAAGTAGCTGTGCACTTTCTTCTTTACTATACGATTTACCCTGCTCACACGAAAGAAATTTCAGTGTCCACACGTATGTGAGTAGGTTTTTCTCTTGTATGAACATGCACTTAACTGCACGCATTGTTTACACTAGCGCGCATAAATAATCCCTACACAGACACACCAATATAACCCTAAATACATTTGTATCAACTCAATATACATGCGCTTCTTCTTGTGCCGTAGGTGCAATCTCAAGCATTCGCCGCAGTTTCATCTGACAAAAACCGTTAGATGTCTTGGAAGTATTTTTTTCGTAACTGTGCGCCTTTTCATCTAGATTCTAGATTCATATTATGTGACATTATACTGGTCATATAGTTACTGCTGGTCTATTGAATATTGCGTGTGCCTAAATGCGTGCTGCTCCCAAAATATTATGTTGCTTGTCATTGAAAGTGAAAATGCCCCAAGACAGAGTTTGTGGTGAAATTGGAAAAGATTTTTAGTCGACCCGAAAGAGCGTATATTTAAGAGTTAACAAATTGCAGGTGATTTTAATTTATTTCATTCAAGGCTTTCCTGAATCACAGGCGGTTGTTACATACCATAGAACTTCAAAATGTTTTGGGTTACAATGTTAATAATAATGCATAAAAACCTTTATTATTAAATGCCTTTTTTTGCCTTTTTTTGCCGTATTATTTTGCCTTTTTTGGCTTTTTTTGGTCAACAAAATCCGAACCCTGCTGATAAATATTCAAAGAATTGACTTTTTTTTTAGTAGCCACATACATATATACAAATGTACTATACAATTTTTCTTGAGCAGTCTTCACGCACACTCGTATCTCTCTGCGAGCTTTATTGACTGTACCGACACGATAGAAGTATTTTTTAGATTTCAAATATTCTTGTAATAGTAGCAAAGTGAAAACGGTTTCACAAAAATGTAATATTTCTACCCTTATTGATATAATTTTCCATACATTTTTTCTCAAGCCGGATGCTCATCTTGAGGTTTTTTCTCATCTCTTCCGAGGTAAGGGAACGCATTTACCACAGAATTTTTATCTTAATCTACTGCCATCCAAAATGTTTGTCAGTGTTTATTTAGTCTAAGGTTCAAAAACTGAGTGAATCGATAACAGCACGGTCCGGGTATATAGCAACATTCGTGGAATAATAAAACCAAAATATAGATAGAATTTCATTCTTCTCGGAACAATTGCCAGAAGTTACCTATCCATGGTGGATACCATGGATTAGGCTCTGTGGAAACCTCCTGCTACTGTGTTTGAGAGAAAAACAAGATGATATATTAGTATTTTAAATACTCTATAGACAAAACGGCACATATCAATACATTTTTTATTCTGTCATTATGACCGACGTTGAAAACAAATGTTTATAAATAAAAAAAAACACTCACATGGAAAATAAACGAAAACACATAACATAAAGTTATTATCACCTCGATCATATATACTTAGAAAACATTTTATCACAAGGCTATATAGTATTATTTTTAACAAAATCTACACATTTTTTTTTAAATATTCTAATGTTTGCTTCTGTTTTTATGTTACTAGGTAGTGAATTAAATAGATTAAGCCCTTTATACAAAAATGTATTTTGGCCTCGTGTTGATCTCTGGAAGCTGACCCTGAAGTCATCAGCATTGCGTAATTGGTACGGCTGTACCTCTTCCACTCTCCTGATGGGACGTGTTAAGATGTCTGGTGCATCTCCATACTTAAGTTTGTGGACAGCCATTAGGGTATTTAATTTTAGTCTTTGCCTAATGCTTAGCCACTTAAGTGTTTCTAGCATCCATTTGATGGATGTGTATCTGTTGCATTTTAAAATTATTCGCATTGCTTTATTTTGCAGCTTTTGTAATCTATCCATTTGTCCGAGGTTGCAGCATGTGTATAATATCGTCGCACAGTACTCAAAATGTGGTTTCATTATGGTATTATATACTATTATCGATGTAGAATCATTCATTCTCTTTCTGATTTGTTTGAAAAAACCAATTTTTTTCCCGATTTTTTTACATATGAACTCGATATGTTCATTGAAGTCTAGGTTTTTATCTATAATGATTCCTAGATATTTGATACTGTTTACGTTCTCTATAGTTTTTCCGTTAATTTCGATGCTTGTTTCACTGTTTATGTTTAGTCCCATTAATTTTGTTTTTTGCTTATTAAGCTTTAATTTGTTCATTTTGAGCCACTTAAGAAGATGTTCAAGGTCATTATTCAGTTTGCTTTTACATTCTTCCTCATCTCTTCCTTCAGCATACACTAGTGTATCGTCTGCGTATAGTACAATTTTACATTGTTTTACCATCTTCGGCATGTCATTTATGTATATTATGAACAGAAGTGCTCCTAGTATTGAACCTTGAGGTACTCCTATTTCTACTGTGGCACTGTCCGATATTTTGTTATTCACTTTTGTTCGTTGCGTTCTATTTGTTAAAAATGTCTTAAACCATTTATGCTCTTTATCTTGTATACCATAATTATATAATTTTTTTAAAAGTATTGTGCGGTCGATGGTCTCAAATGCCCTTTTAAAGTCTAGGAACATGGCTACAATCCTTTTCCTTTCACCACCTTTCCATTCTTCCATAACATGGTTTACTGCGTCCTCGCATGAGTGATTTTTTCGGAATCCTATTTGATATTCTGATAAAATTTTATTCCGTTCCAGGTATTTCATAATTTGCTGTTTCACCACTGCTTCTATTATTTTTTCCATGGTGTGTAGTGTGTTTATAAGTCGAAATTCCTCACTATTTTTTGTATTTGTGATTTTTTCCACGGGTGTTATCATTGATTCTTTCCATGATGCTGGAAATTCTCCTTCTTGAAGTGATTTGTTAACTAGTCCTACTAAGCTTTGCCCCATCAGATCCCAGTTGTCCAATATTATTCTTGGGCTTATTTTCATGTAGTCTGATTTGTTTTTTAGCGATTTGCATATATTTTTTAGCTCTGCCAAAGTTATTAGGTGAAATGTAAATTTGGTCCTTGTTGGTTGTACGGTGTTAACAAATTCCACATCCTTAATTGAGTCTCGTATTTCCCTGACACTTGTAATAAAGTATTCGTTAAATTTTTTTGCGATTTCTGCTTCATCTTCAAATTCTTCGTTTTTAAATATCACGCTTTTTATTGTATTTCTGTTTTTTCGTAGAACTAATCTTTTAATTTCCTGCCACATTTGTTTTTGTCCTGTCGCATTACTAATTTTGTTGTTAATGTATTTATTCTTTGCGTCATTTATTTTTACTTTGTATTGATTTCGCGTCATTTTGTATAAATTCCAGCTTTGGTCGTCATTTATCATTCTAGCGATTTTATAGAGTTTAATCTTTTCCTGTTTCATCATTTTTAAGACATTGTTATACCATTGTTTTGACGCACAGTTTATTTTTAATGTCTTTTTATTGATAAATTTTATAACTATGTCTCTTAAAGTGGTCTCAATTTTTTCTGCGTTCGTATGTAGGGTGATTGCCGTATCATATGTCAAATTTGTTTCCCTTACTTGTTGTCTGAACTCTTCTTTGCGGTATTTAAAAATTTCAGTCTTGTATTCTTTAACGTTTGTATCATTTTTCATGTTAATATTGATTTCAATAGTTTCATGGTCTGAAATCTTTTCATCCGGTCTGGCACATACTGCCATATGTGTACTAGCTTACTTTTACATAAATAAGTAAATTTTCTTGATGCCAACTATAAATATATTAGACTGTATTAGATACATTAGAATATTATGTACAATAACTAAAACTTATAGTCATACTTGTGCCACACGAACGCTCATTGTTGCGATATCTTTATTGGGATACTGTCGTCCATTGTTGTCACAGATCTGACAATTTTTATTTACATAAATAAAGAAACGAAATTATAACACTATGCTTACTTGGGATATAATTTTCCGGATACTTGAGCAGAGCTTCCAGCACTGATCGTCCTAGAGAAACATCTGAACCAGTTCTGGTGTCCTGCCTGCGTCCTCTCCATATCTTCTCCTTGACATCGAATGTAGTTTTATTGACGACGTTTTTGAAAGCCATTACTCTTCTATTGTTACTCCTATGGTATAGAAGTTATCAACAATGATGTCTACCGCACTGAGCTCGTATTTATGTAGTGACAGATATACATACCTATAGCCCATAGTACATTTTATTTCATGGCACAAGCTCTAAATAAAATTGTATTAAATTATGATTAGAAACGTGCTTAAATAATCACATGTACATTTTATTTGTGCGAGTATTTATGTACATAGTACACCCAGAAAAATTGGTTAAATTGCTTACAATCTTTGTGATTTCGGCTGATTTTTGTAGTTTTGGACAGGAACGGGAACAGACCTAATGTATGTAATTTTTTTTAGCTTTTTGATTTCATGGCAAGACAGAGTACAAGACCTCATGTCAATGTTTGGGTCAGAGTAGAGTTTGTTATATAAGTATTTTGGAAAAAGTGTTGGATCAGAATTTATTGAGAATCTGACCACTTACATCTTACAGTTTACTACTTTTGATATTTGACCACTTATTGCAGTGATGATAATATTCACGTGAGGCCAATGTTACACGAGCTCCTTTTTTCACCATGAGGAGGTGTGTATACATATATAGAAAACTATGAGCGCTCGCGACCAAAATGACGTTGGTGGAGTGCTGCCGAAAGTACTGCATTGATATGTCGTCTAAGTCTTTATTGGTGGGCTGTTGCGTGTTCACGAATCGTTTCTTCTACTGTTTTTATCTTAAGGTCGCGATGTAAGTCAGAATTTCTCACATACCATGGAGCATTTACTATGCATCTTAAGGCTTTGTTTTGAAAGCGCTGTATAGTGTTTATGTTCTTTTTAGCAGCACATCCCCAAAGCTGAATGCCGTATGTCCATACAGGTTTTAGTATTTGGTTATATACCTATTAGTAGTTTGTTATGTATTGACAAAACATATCGTCTGCCAATGAGCCAGTTCAGTGTTCTCAGCTAAATTTCTCAGCATGGTCTAAATAACACAAATATGTATAACTAGTGTGCCCGTGCGAGAACTCTCCCAAAAATTCAAACTTCCCATATGATTTCCATCTGTCAACAAATATTTTCCATATATAATCCATATAGCAAATATATCAACCAAAAGGAATGAACTCTTAAGTCAGGATTTATTAGATGAAACGAATTTTTCAGGCGAAATTGTTTCAATTCTCTTTTGTTCTCGTATGGTTTGTACATACGACAGGATTTTTTTCTGGACGACAAACAACAACAAACAGCCCTGCCTAGCTCAATTCGCATATTATGTTACTATGGTAACCACACAAGCAAATGTCAAAAACTGGAAAGAAAACAAAAGAGAACAAAGAAATCGCCTGGAATTCCAGCGACTCAAACGGCATTTTCGTTCCCCGCTCTTTTCAACCCCTTCATCCACAAACAGAGACGACAAACTGGAAAATTCGTTTCATCTAAATCCTGACTAAGACACAAATACTTCCAATATGATTTCCATCTATCAACTGATGGCAATTCCAGGAAATCATACTGTGTTTATTCTTTTGGGAGTTAATTTTGGGTAAAATATTTGTTTCGATCAGTTTTGTAATTTGTTTAAATATATAAATTGAAAATGCAATTCATCAGTGCTCCAGGAAATTCTCTTTCTTTTGGCACCTCATTTGTTGAGATTGGTTAAGTGTGAGAGTCGCAAATGGTACCTATACTACAGAAATAATATATATGATGATGATGATATTTTTTTCCGAGGAAATAAACTTTTTTTTTTAATTCTAACCTCAAAATAGCAAAAAATTATCATTTTATGAGAAAATTGCATAAAATACGGTGATTATGAAGAATCACCACTACATGTAGAAGAAGTTGGAAGGGACAGTGGAATATATGTATATGTGGGGCATGGCGCATGCTGTTTAACAAACAGTTGTGTGGGTGACAAGCTGTGCGCGAATTTAAAAAAAACAATGGACAGGTGCTTGACTCACAAACATAAGGTGAGAATGGTGAGAAAATGACATATGTAAAATAATGCAAATGAATGCAAAGAATGGTGATTGCATACTTTTTATTGAAGTCTCAAAAGGCAGTCGATGAATGCAGTCAAAAAACTTAATTCATTCATTGAGTTTATTTAATTCCTCTTTATCATTTACACTCTCTTTTTGCTGAAAATATATGAAATGTGACATACGGGCAATGTGAGTGATTGAAGTCATCGCTTCTCGCCATTCTTTTTTGTTAACACTGAGTCTCCACTAGTCATATTTATTTCCGTCATAATGTCAGACATAATTTCAGAAATTTTTATTTTTTCATTTAGTGGGCAAATTCTGCCAGGACATTTAATTTGCAAACATGACGCATACAAAGAAGCACCGTGATGGCTTTACAAGAACTAGAGAAAAACGAAAAATCGAAATGTATATCCAAAGGCCTTACAACAGAACTCGATGGAAAATGTCTAAATACTTCACTTCCAGAAACGTTCACACAACTCGCCCAACAAGAATGTAACGGCTATAAATGTTCTTCCAGGATTCGTGACAACTTACGAAGATATTGTATTACCGATGGAGATGTTCCATATCAGTGGATAAAAATACAAAATCACTCATTGCATTAAGTATTAAATCTTTATTTATTTATCAAAAAAATTAAAAATACATTATATACACGAATATACACGATTAATTATTAATTAATTGATTAATTCAAGAGTTTTTATTTGCAAAATTCGCCAATCAGTCATGTTTCAATTAAATAAAACTCAAATTGGCAGTCCTTGGTAAATTTATTTCAGGATTTATTTCCACATAGAATGCAACAAATAAAAGTAGAAATTGATTCCATAAAATAAATTATTTTTAGAAATCTACGGTCTCCATTGGAAATTTCAATTGCATGACAAATTTGGGGCATGGAAATTAGACCGCGTGAAATTAGGCTGCGCATGGTTTTGTATGGGCGGTCAAAATCCATTTTGAAAATGAAATTTGACCGCGATAGTGAAATGAAATTAGACCGCGCGGTCTTATTTCATTTTTTGTTATTTCACCGAGATCTACAAAATGGCATTTTCAAACCTCGGCGCCCCGGTTATCGTAATACTCCCGCGCGGCCTAATTTCATTTTTTCATCGCGGCCTAAATTCATGTCGTCTGATGAATTTAGACCGCGCGGTCTAATTTCATTTTTTGATCGCGGCCTTATTTCACGGAGCCACAAATTTCTTGCAATGAATTATTGCCAGTGGAGACCAAGGATAAGGAATTCATATTGCCAAAAGTTGGTTTGGGGCAAAATGGACACCCGAACACATATTCGGGAGTTGTGTTAAATAGACATCCGAACAATTTGGATCCATTCAAAAGCCAAGAACATTTCTTATGGAAAATATATAATTATACATTTCTTAAGTTTTTTCAACGATTTTTTGAGGAGAAATAACGGAGAATATTCTTTGAATATCCAATAAACTCGAAAATTGTATGAATGTCTCTCCTTCTTATCACAAATTCGTCTTCCTTTGTCCACGATTATATGTACGGTCGCGCGTAACTTCTACACGTACTATTTTTTTTTTTTTTTTTGGTGTAGTACACAATAATAATTATTACCAATGTGCGCTTAAATTTTTATTAGATAATCAGATGCTTTTATGATTATACTGATGAACAAATAAAAAAAAGGCGTGAGTACCAGGTACCCGTGAAATTTGATGTGTAAACATACATATGTATGTATGTATGTGTATGATGGCGGATAAACAGAGGATGCACTAATACTGAACTCAAGTTTCTTAGAAAAATAATAAGTAAACCGACTTTAAGTTTGAATTTTTGTGATGGAGAAGATAGAGAATGACCAAATAGGTTGTTACATCTTGATCCATAACGGTTGATTGAAATGTATTCTGAGCCAAGAGTTCTCACGGTTTTTTAGTTGCGATGTATCATCGTAAAGAGATAAGTTCTTCGGTAGAAGACACCTTTTGGGAAATATAAAGAGATAAATTTACTTTTCCATTTTCTTCCGGAACCGTTCCTCCACCAATTTTAAGCAACAAATCAGAGAAATGTTGTGCGATTGGATTGACGGTCAAGTACATTTGAGTAACACTGGACCAGAGACTTTCCTTTTTCAGACAGGCGTTTACTTCGTCAACTCCTGTGCCTCGTGGCACTACTGATAAAGTTTGCTTAGTGTCTCCGCAAAATAGCATTGTAATGCCGCCCATCGGTCTATCATTTTCTCGTATATCCTGTAAGGTTCTGTTACAGTTCTGTCCGACACAATTAGGTAACAGTCACGTAAAACTCGGGTTTTATCACTGTTTAAGGGAATTTTGTAAGCTAGACTTTCAATGGTCTAATTGTATGGGCATTTTAAACATTGCATTAGAAGTTTTACCACATTAAATTTAACATAGCTACCATCGTTGACGACGCCACAGCCAAGGGCAATATTACCTTGGCTTCGTACCAATTTACAACAAATACTTCCCAGATGACTTCCATCTAGCAAATACATATACATACATACATATATGAACCAAAATTAACTCTTAAAACAACAAGAGTTAATTTTGGGTAGAATATTTGTTTTTGACGGTTTTTTTTTTAATTTGTTAATACATAATACTTATAAACTGAAAATGCAATTCACTGCTCTAGAAAATCCTCTTTTTATTGACACCTCATTTGTTAAGATCGGTTGAGTGTTAGAGCCGTAATTGGTGATAATGATTGTAGTACATTGAAGTACAAAGCATCCCAGCGGGAAAAATAGTAAGCGCTTCCCTAGTATGCAGGGAATAAGCGCTTACTCTCCATAACTCTAGGCATTGATGGTAAACGTAGGGGAAAATCCCTACATGTAGGTATTTTCAGCTCAAAAATGAACGCGTAGGGAAAAAAGAACAGATTTTTAAAATAAGCGAATTTGTGGGGACTTTCAATATTGAAAACTCCCGGCTATTTTTTATATCCATATTTGAATTCTTCCAGTGTTTTAATTTATGATTTCATGAATGCCTAGATGTAATCTTACCCTCAAAATATGTATCTAAAAGTCTCGAAAATCTCAGTTCGATTTGCATCATTCGGTCAAACTTGCAGGATTCAAATTCGAATTGTTATTTTCAAGTTTTTTTTTTTTGCATTTGTCAGTGCAATTCCGTTCCTTATTTTAATTTTGATTTTGTGCTGTTTTAGGTTTGTTATGAAAATAAATAAAGTAAAATTAGTAATTTTAAGCCTTTTTTATTTGATGAACACATTGTGTTAAATTCTTCCTTTCGAAAAATCACGTATTGGAAATTGTAGGGGAAATTTTGCGAATGTGTAGAGCAAAATAGGGATTTTTTCCATCACTGGTAGGTACTTTTCTTTTTTTTAGTTACCATCACTGACTCTAGGAAGCTTCGTGGAAGCACCTAGTACAAAACATACATCGAATGAAGGATTCTCAAGTATGCAGAGATTGAGCGCTTACTCTTCATAACTCTAGGAAGCTTTCTGAAAGCACCTAGTACAAAATATACGTCGAATAAAGGACTGCTTTCAATAAGATAATTTAGAAGTTTATAAGAAGTATTGTTATGCAGTGAGTATGCTTACTGTTTATACTGTGAGGAAGCTCCTGGGAAACACTAAGTATAAATCACGAAGAATGAAGGACAAATGCTGTCTAGATCTAGACAGTAGCTGTAACCAGTGTTCACAGATTTTCTAAATGAGTTTCCCCTTTTTTTGTCGCATTTTGCCTTGTTTTCCCCTTTTTCTCAGTCTATTTTCCCCGCAATATTCCCCTTTTTTAATCACAGGAAAAAACACGTATTTTTGAAAAGAAAAACAACCTTGCTCTAGCAAAAAAAAAAAAAAAAAATCATACACGGCATGCAAAAAAAAAAAAACATAAAATTATATCCATACGTACTTCGAAATTTTCGGTTGGCTCTTTTGAGCTGATAATTGAACATTGCCAAATTGCATCTCCGATTTTTTAGCGACTTGCGGATTTACACACAATATGCAATAAGCACGAGGTGTGTATGTGGATGTTGATGCTTGATTGGCACTTCTATTAACCTTTCCATTTCCTCCCTGTACAAACCCTTCACTAACACAAATCCCAGCCCTTTCTTTCTCAGCACAGCTCCTGAGAGGAACACAACGGGCCCGACGGACGGCATGCGTGAAGTGGATAGATATCTGCTCACCCTCTCAAACCAACTAACCAATTATACTAGGTCCGTTCGGGTACTTTTTGCACTAAATATGTGTTATCTGTTAATTTTCGAAGAGTTTGGGTAAAATTCTCTCAAAGACAGAAAAATTACGAAAAAGTAGTCGAACGCATTTAGCACAAAAAAATTAAAGATTTATGTGAATTGACAGATTTGACAGTTTTCATAATATACCCCAAAGAAATTTCTGGTGGTGAAATTCGTAGCATGGGGAAATTTCTCACTCCCTCGTGAGCACTCTTTTACGAAAAACTACGAAATTTTTGCGTACGCGAAGGGGTTTTCGTTACTTCTCGTTATTTTTTGTAGATTTTCGTAGTTTTGAGAGTGTACGCGAACAGACCTACTTTCTTGCGCTGTTCGGTAAAACAAATCATTTGTGGCAACGAAGATTTGCTATGCATATTGGTGACTTATTTTTATAAGATTTTGTGATTTCTAAGATAATATTTCAAATACGCGTTTTCCCCTTTTTTTGAGCTAGTTTCCCCTTTTCCCCTTTTCTGCTCAAAAAGCGCCAAAAGTGGCGCTTTTCCCCGCAATCTGGGAACACTGGCTGTAACATTATTTTTTGAAAAATTGCCCTCAGTTGTGAAATTATATTTCAGTCTTAAGTGTTGTTCGGTATTTGTGTACGGTAAGATAATTCTAATAAATATATGTAACTACAATCCACTAATTTTTACTTTTTAGGGAAAGTCAAAAATTAAATTAAGGTGTTAAATACACATATTTCTTAAGTTTCTCAGCGAAGGAAAGTGTTAAGATCGCTTAACACCTTTATACCCTCTGAAAAATGAATAGGTAGGTTTTTTGAATCAAATTATTTTTGCATTAAGGTGTTAAAAGCGCACAATAAGTGCAATTTAAGTATGCAACACCATGCACATCTTTTTGAAGTGAATACTTCTTTAGCGACGTATTGTTTTTGAAAACGAGTTACGATAAATGAGTTACGATAAATGTGTTTCGATAACGGGGAAATGATTCCATACCGTGGTCCGTCTGTCTGTCTGTCTGTCTGTCTATCCGTCCGTCTGTCTGTCTGTCCGTCCGTCAGTTTGTCTGACTGTCTGTCCGTCCGTCTGCCTGTCCGTCTGTCTATACGTCTATCTGTCCTTCCGCCTGTTTGTCTGACTGTCTGTCCGTCTGTCTGTCTGTCCGTTTGTCTGTCTGTCTACCTTTTAACATCTAAACCGCTGAACCAATTATAATGTAATTTGGCAAAGAGATAGTCTGGGACCTGAGGTAGGACATAGGTAGGAAAACCGCTCGCTAGGGGGCGCTGGAGTCAACTTATTAACAAAACCTTTTCACGCCGAAACCGCTGAACCAAAAAACAGGACCCGATGGGTGGCGTTGGAGTCGAGTTATTAACAAATTCTATATTTAATGAAATTTTGAATAGCTGTTCCTTTCATAATTTGCATTACAAAAATACAGTCAAGTTTACATTCATATTTACTAAATTTTATTACACATTTTCTATCGATTGTACTAGACAAATTTCTTCTTCTCTTACATATTACACATACACAACTGCTTTGGACTGGATAAGTATTCACTTCCCCCGTGAGCTTATGTGGATGAGGCTCACATATTTTTTTATTGTTTGCTAAAAATAGTCAACAAAAAACGGTACTTTTCAGCTTTTTTTTATAATTTTTTTTTTATAATTTTTTTTTTAAATCCGGATCCCGCCCAAAGACCTAAAAGATCTATTGTATCATGGGATACTAATAAGCCCAGAAGGCAAATCACCTTTCTAATAAGGGCGAGTAAGTCCTTGGTTGACGCATTTTTTAATTCGTAAGGTCTAAGCAGTTCTTTATGTAGGGTACGTCGTCTGACCCCGAAAAGTGCCGGGCAATCACAAAGGATGTGTTCGGCTGTTTCGACCTCTTCTAAACAGAGTCGGCAATCGGTCTCGCTAGACAGGCCTAACTTGTTCAGGTGGTATCGTAATTGACAGTGACCGGAAAGGAAATTCGTTAGATACCTAATATCCTTCTTATTATGGTTTAGAAGTTCCCTGTGATGGGTATAAGGCTTAATCAACAGTTTGGCTTGCCTAAACCTCGGGACGTTTCTCCAATGAGAGAGTCGGAGATTGTGTTCCCAATTGTTAAATAAGGCTGAGATTGTTGCCCAGTTTATGCCACAAAAGGGTTCTGGACCTGAGAATTTAGCAGTAGAGCCTGAACGGGCCAGCTCATCCGCAATCTCATTTCCTTCAATGCCTCTGTGACCAGGCACCCACCAAAGTTTGACCTTATTGTGGGTAGCGAGGGATTGGAGAGCATTGAAGTAGCACTTTACCAGTTTTGACTCCACAGAATAGGAGCGCAAAGCTTTGAGTGCGGCTTGGCTGTCTGAAAAGACATTTATGTTAGCTCCCTTGATGCCTCTTTGTAGGTTAATCAAGGCGCAGATCTCAATGGCGTGGACCTCAGCTTGAAACACGTTGGGGAATGATCCAAGAGGGACGGAGATTCTAGTGTTGGGCCCGAAAACCCCAGCGCCAACACCAGAGGCCATTTTCGATCCATCAGTGTACCATATTAGACTTTTTGGGTCTAGGATGGGTCCTCCGTTTGACCACGTGGTACGTTCCCCAATATGAACTTCGAATTTTCTGCCAAAGCAGTATTCACTTATCATAAAGTCAGCGACAGTGCAAAGCATGTCCTGCTCGGGAATGTTGTTGATAATATTTAGGTGACCCGTAAGGTTACCTGGTTTGTACTTACGAATAAGTTGGAGTTTAATAGCGCTTCTAGCGGCTGACTTCCTAATGAAGATCTGTAATGGCGATATGCCAATTATAGCTTCTAGAGCTGCTGAAGGGCAGATGCGCATGGCACCGGTTATACCAAGACACGCCATGCGTTGAAGCTTATCAAGCTTCTTGACTGTAGTCTTTTCGAGAACCTTAGGCCACCAAACTAAGGCTCCGTACGAGATGATGGGTCTGACCATCGTGGTATACAACCAGTGTATAATTTTTGGATTTAGACCCCAAGCTCTACCATACAGTCGACGACTTGCCCATAAGGCCCTAGTTGTACGGTTTACTATAGAGTTGAGGTGAGAGTTCCAAGTGAGGCGCTTATCTAAGATGACTCCTAGGTATTTGACCTCATTGGAATACTCAAGTGTGGTGCCTTTCAGGATGATTGGACCCAAGTTAATGATTCTTCTCTTCGTGAAGGGCACTAGAACGGTTTTACAGGGGTTGACTGAGAGCCTTTCCCTGTTGCACCATTCTGAAACGATTTGTAGTGAACTTTGCATCACACTCGTGATGGTAGAGTCGAATTAACCGCTCACTATGATCGTAAGGTCATCAGCGTAGCCGATGACTTCATAGCCCGAGTTGCGTAGTTCAGCAAGCAAATCGTCGATGACGAGGGACCATAGCAAAGGAGAAAGGATGCCCCCTTGTGGGCAGCCTTTGATTGCCGTTACTGCCACCGATATGTCTCCCGAAGTCGATTTTATTATACGACTTTCCAGCATGGTCCTAATCCAGCTGTTGGTCGGTTCTTCGATTCCTCTTTGGCGAATGGCTCTAGAGATTGAGTCATAGCCAGTGTTGTCGAAGGCGCCTTCAATGTCAAGAAAAGCACAGAGAGCGATGTCTTTGGAGCGATGAGCCCCCTCTATCTTATTGACAAGATGGTGAAGAGCATCCTCTATTGATCTTCCTTTTCTGTACGCATATTGACTTGACTGTAGAGGAGAAGACCTATCTAACGTACCTCTAATGTGAATATCCAGTAGTCTTTCCATGGCCTTTAATAGGAAGGAGGTCAGACTTATAGGACGGTAGGATTTAGGCAGCTCGCTTGGCTTATTTCCTGACTTAGGAATAAAGACTACATTAACCTCCCTCCAAGATGGCGGGATGTAGCACCAATTGTAGCTGGCTCTAAATAAAGCGACAAGTGCAGGTAGTATAAGATCCAGCCCTTTTTGAAGAAGTGCTGGAAATATACCATCTCCACCTGGAGATTTAACCCCTGGAGATTTAAAGCCCATTTAACTTTATCTGGGCTAAATAACCTGCCAGATAGACTGTTTGTTCTACTCTCGACAGCGACCCTGTGATCTGTGAGGGTAGAATTTGAGGTTAAACTATTTATAGACGAACCGGGGAAGTGAACCTGAAGCAAGGTTTCAAGAGATTCTGTACGGTTCGTTGTGAAGGTACCATCAGCTTTCTTAAGTAAACCTACACAGTTTGTATGATCCTTAGCAAGAGCTTTATGAAGTCGTGCTGCTACCGTGTTAAATACATAAAATTGATCAAAAAACCAAGTTAACAACAGTTTAAATAAATGGACTACTGTTCTCAATAATATAATTTTTCTTAATTTTTATGTGGAATAGATACCACTCTTGCATTTAAAAAAAAAGTTCTGTGCAAAAAACTTTAAATGCTTCTTACTCAAAACTTCGAATTTGTCACTTAACACTTCAATTATGTTACATGAATAAATGTACATAAAAAAGTTTTAATTTTATAATACGCGTCAGTGCTTTCATATACCTTCCCTTGAATTAATCAATAAGCGCTTCATAGTTATCTTTGAGTAAGTGCTTACATCTGGCTTCCACTGCAGCGCTTTAGAAGCGCTTCATAGTAATCTTTGCGAAAGCGCTTACATCTGGCTTCCCCTGCAGCGCTTTAGAAGCGCTTCATAATAATCTGTGCGTAAGCGCTTACAAAAGCGGACATCATAATGTAAAAGGCATACGGAACGACATATAGTCAGGAAGCGCTTCGAGCATCTTCGTATGCGCTTATACAGTCCTTCTGAAGTGCTTCATTTCCCGTTGGGATATTATCATGTTAGAGCGCGCTCATAAACTCAGACACACACTATTGCAACCATACCCACTGCTGCTCGACTGCTGGCAGTGGTCTCCACTGAAAGAAAATTGTGGGCGATGCATGGAATAATTGTTTTGAACATTTTTCAGCTTCAGGAGAACACAGGAGGATGTTTTATGTCTCAAATGAATCAGTGACAAATATACTAATTTCACATATGTTTTTGTTTTTCCATCCCCTAAGCCATTATTGAGTTAGGGCTGAATAATTATTATTTTCCTTTCAAATATGCAGTTCAATGTTTCATCAAAATCCATTCAAAGGGTCCCGTGTGATGCGCGTTGAAACAGTTTTTAATCTACAGTACTAGGAGAATCATATACAGACAACGCACTAATACCAAGTTCGGTAACGCGTGACGGATAACGGCAAAAATTTTGCCCATACCGACATGTAAATAAAAAGTTTGCTAAATACAAATGCACAAGAGTAACAATCTCGCTTAAACAGATCTACTTATGATGGTCTAATTTAACTCACCGTGGTAAGTTTTTAAGTGGCAATGTACCGCACTGTGCCAGCGTGACCGCATGGTCACACACTAAAAAACTATAGATATTGTCATATGTGTTAAAACCACTTAACAGGACATTCGAAAAAAAAAAACAATTACAGCACAATTCGGGTTAAAACCAATTCCACCTGTTCTTCTGTTCCAGAAAGCCTAATCTTCAAAGTGTATTTAGAGCACACAAGCACATCTCCAACTGATCAAATAGCACTCTCATCTGAAATGGTTTTGTAGCCTATTTTGGTTAAAATACCTTTGAATAGGAACGAGATCTAATCCGCTGTGGGCGCAATTTATTGGGGCAAGGCGGGGTCTGCGGATACTAAACCAAACAGCTCGAACTTGGATTTATCATTCCAAAGAACCCTATTCCAATCGTTTTTATTCGTCTGTTTAGACACGTTTTATACATTTTACACGTATTTTCTTTGATTCGGAACTATAAAATCCTGTCCGATTTTTCAAATCTACAATGTCATATTGCCCCCTTTTCAATTTTTCCGTACAGAAAAAGATCTTTAGGTTTGGTAGCACAAAATTCTGTCGCCACCTGCCGTGAATATACTTATATTAGTATTATAAAAAACGTTATAAACTGATTTCACGTATTAAACGAACAGGTCTGATAACAACGGCCTATACCCATCTGAACACAAAAAGTCAAGACACACTACTTGACGACAAAATACATTTTTCCGAAAGCCAATTTGCTTTTGTTGAGATAAGTAGTTTTATAAGTTTTTCTTAACGTATTAAGATAAAAGAAGGAAATTACCTTCTGTTCTTATCTCACATGCTTAATAAAATGTATTCGTCTGCTTGGATACAAACTTGTCATTTCGCTTTCTTTCTCTAATAACAAAGAAATACATGTACACATCTCATGCCACTTTCTATCTGTGCTGGTACACTTGATCGTCTTATAAAGAAGTAAACAACAAAGTAGCAACTTTAAAACCGAATACAGTGAAAACTCTCTTGAGCGCACAGCAAAAGTCGGACAATTTTTATCCGGCTAAGAGAGGTGTTTTTCACGTTATTGTCTACGTCCGGTTAAAATGGGGTCCATCCATGAGAGGTAAAAAATGAAATAAAATTGTTTCGTAAAATATAAAAAAGGATGGTTGAAGAGAAATGTCCGCATAGGAGTGTCCGTTCGGAGAGTTTTCACTGTATCAGTACCAACATACTATTGTGAATCACCATTTTTTGCAATGAAAACGCTACTTCTTTAGCGACGTATTTTTTTTTTTTTTTTTAAGTGAAACTTCTTAGCTCGCGATGTGAATCCAAAATCGTGTAACGAAAATTCGTCACGAAAAACATTGCATCTCTTTCAGAACCCAACGTATTAGCACGCGTTAGAATGAGATACACCCTACCCTCAGTCTCAGCTTTGTTCACAGCCCAGGGGCCCTACTCTGTATTTCATTACGAAAGTCAATCCTATTCGAAATTGCTTTTCGTTTCGCTTTTGAATTGGTACTCTGTAACACTTTCGGAATGTAAAAAATACTACTAGATGATTTTCCCACTTAAGGATTTTTTTTTGTCGAGTCTCGATCAGCGTTGCCACTTCAGGACTATTTTTCTGCAGTAGATTCTCTAAAAAATGCAGCAGATTTAATTTTTTCGCAGTAGATTTTTATTTCAGCAAAAAAACAAGGTATTTTAACACTATTTGGCTTGTGTTTCTGTTTCTTTTTTATTATTTTGGCCCTTGGTTCATTTAAGCGTTTATTTTCCTCAACCGTACATCATTTAAGCCTTTAAATATGTAGGCATATGTAGAAAATAATAAACCTTGACGTACAAAAACCAAGACCGATACTTTTCCAATATAAAAGTTAGTTACCTCTAAACAAATAACTTACTTACGAATTTTTGTAATGTTCTTCATTTTGGCGGTACACAGGATTTAATGACCAAATCTGACAATGTAAACGCAAGTAACGACGCACGGTCGGACAGAAATATAGGGTGGTGTTCAATTTTTTTTTTTTTTTTGATATTTGTGGTGGTTGGACGGACATATCTGATAATATGAACGCTTGTCTGTCTGACCTAGAGCAAATTTCATTTCTGAAATGTATTTCCAGCAGTGTGGTCGTTGTTGGAGAATTAAAAATGGCTAAGTATGAAAATATTGCATTTTGGAAAGAGCTTTTGGAAATAAAAAAATTCTGATAATCCACTAGAAAATTCAATTGTAATTCTATTAGCAAATTAACAGAATAAGACTTTGGTCGATTTGTTTTATGAATTCCTATATCCAAATTCGCTTCCTTTTTTTTCTTCTTCTTCCAAAATTGTATCAATCATAAGCGCTGCTACCAGTACGTGTGACATCTTTGCAATTCATTTACGAAGTGAAGTCTGACAAAATGTTGGACAATATGAACGCTAATGACAGCAGTCTGTCTAACATCCATCCGACCAAGTCTGTCAGATATGGCGGATCGTGTGAACCCCCTTTTGGGAGAAATAAACAGAATCAACGGTACGATAAAGTCAATTTTTGAAATGGGAATGGCTTCGTTTATGGATAGTGAGTAGTGATTGCGTTCAGATAGGGAATTCAACTTTTTCGAAAAGTTTTGTTGTGAAGTTTTGTGCTAAAAGGGATAAATGTCCACACAAAGCATACTACAAAAATGCAGTAGATTTAATTTTTTGGCAGTAGATAAAAATTTCGAAATAAATGCAGTAGATCTACTGCAATTGCAGTAAAGTGGCAACGCTGGTCTCGATATATTTCTTATGAGATATGTCAAATCAATAAACCGAGAATAGGAGGAATAATATTGTTGTGAATTTTAAAGGAAGAATTTAATATAATAAAAAAGGAAAATGTATTCTGTTGCACTTCGGATGGACGAAAAAACAAGTTAAGAACGGATTGAGTGGAAAATTATACGGGATAAATCAAATATTATTGAAAAAGGTGATAAAAGGTAAAACTCGGTTGGTACCAAGGATTCATATCACCATTACTTATCATTTATTATTTTAGTTTTGTTCAGAACTTTCGTCTTTCGAAGGATGCTTTTTTGTATGTTTTCAATTGCATACGAGATGAACTTCCTTCTCCTTTGGGATCCACTGGAGTCCCTCTAAACCCGATGATGCATCATCAATCAGCATTGAACAGCAACATGGAGAACATTGCAAAGAGAATACGGGAGCAAATCAAAAATAATTTATTAAATCAATAAACACAAAAAATAAAGCACACATAAATGGCTTGCTTGTTTAAATTGTTATCATCACTAAAATTTTCTTAAAAATCTTGCATTTGCAGGTACTTTTAAATCCTTCCGTTAGCGAATTAGTTGTAGAAAGAAATTTTCCGTTTTTCAATGCTTTTGACATTAGGAAACGAGTTACAGAGTATCAAAATTCCACTTTCGGAATTGTAAATCCGAAAGTAGTAGATTTCATTCCGCTATCGAAATAGAGAGTATAAAATATTCGTTTTCGGAAAATTTCCGTTTCGAAACGAGATACAGAGTAGGGCCCCAGCTCAGTCAAGCGGCCGCTAACGCAGTGTAAGTGCATGTGTGTGCTACTTGATGGGGTTTCGGGTGGTATACAGTGCTAGCGAGCTCATACATGAAAGCATTGTATCTTGTATGTGAAACCACTCTCATTACGAGTATGACGGATTTATTTCTCTTTCTTTGGTAGGAATTTGAATGAAACCATATGAGTAGTAAAACCCATTGTATGTGTGTGGGTGTGTTTGTTCTCAAAAACATACAGTGAATAAGCCAAAACAAAGGTCATAACATTGCGCAGGTTATAGATATTCAAACTTTTGGTAATTTTGGTGAATCAAAATAAATAAGTTGTTAAATTCAGTTGTCCATGTTGAATGATGTTGATGTATGTAGGTATATGTATGATTATGATATCTTTCTTCTGTCTGTCCGTCAATTTCGCTCTTCACTCTCTTGGAATCTCTATCTCTCTGTATTTATCTCATTCGTAAAATTATATGACCAATACAAATAATATATACACCATTTTTAAAAAAAAGTTTCACTTCTACCCCGTGTGACTGACACACACACTTTTTTTTTTTTACAAAATGTAGAGATACGATAAATACGATATAATATATATGTGTTACGATAAAGGGGAAATGTTTCCATACACGGGAAATGTGTATACAGAAAACATCAGCTCTCTGTCTGCCTGTCTATCGGTATGTATGTTTAATTATACGCGAGATTGATGTAGCGAAAAGGTAACGGGCCCGGCCAAGCAAAAGAGCTTTTTATGGGAACAGTTAGCGTAAGCACTGCCTAAACCGTTTAGCGGGACGCAATTTTTTTTTTTAAATAAACACACCGTGATATAATATATAAATATGTACATGTGTATAGTTATGTATTTGAAAATAATTATTAAATAATTGGCGATGATCAATTTTGCACTTTTTTTCCAACTATGTATGTACCTACCACGTTTTAACAGATCGCGAGAAATCCAGAATGTTAATTAAATCCGCGCTCGAATAGACCGAAATGTTTATCGTAATTTGCGTACAAACCTTCGATTCTGGATTTCCTTGCTGTAACCGAAACTACAGGATAAAAACATGAAATCAAACGTTTTTGAATGAGCAAGAAAAGACGCGTGCGTACAAAAGCTTATTATTTTATTAGACACGGACACCAATTTTCGAAACCGCAATAGAATGTCCCTCTCTCTTAAATGGACAAAACACATCTACGCACGGCAAACTTTTAACATACTTTATTTTGTGTCTGTTTTGTTTTCTTCTTCTTAACACTTTGTAAAGCAACGAAACAAAAATGTAAACATAATTAACATAAGAAAACTAGGATCGCTTTTTCACCCATACACAAATTCGCTTCCTTTTCTTTCTTCTTCTAAAATTTTATCAATCATAAGTGCTGCTCTCAGTACGTCCGACATCTTTCAAATCTACTTGCAAAGTGAAGTCGGACAACATGTTGGACAATGTAAAAGCTAACGACATCGGTCTATCTGACCAAGTCTGTTAAGCTTAGATCAGACATCAGACGATTGGTGTATACATAAATATTTATGTATACATTTGTTATAAAATCGTGTGAACCACAAATTTGATGAATATAAATGACATACATAAACGATTTCTGTTTCATTTATGTATAGCATACAAAAATCGAATTTGATAACATATACAAATCGTCTGATCGGGTACATAAATGAATTTATTACTATTCGTGTACATTTATGTACCATTTATGTATGTCAAAACGTTTGTGTATTCTGAAAATTGATGCATACACGAATTTTGTGCGTATACATAAATGGTTTTTTAGAGTTCAGTTGAATATTCAATAACCCAGTATCGGGATCTTGTAGTTCGCATGAGTTCACACGCGTTTATACATATATGTCATATGTACGTTATAACGAAGAAACAATTGCTGACAAGCAACCGGCCAGTGTTGTCGGCGTCAGTTGACAAAAAGTGAAAATTTGAATTGATAATGTGATGTATAAACACTCGCCTTCAGGAAGTGGGCTACAAGAAGTTCGTAATTTGCATCCTATCCTTTCGGAATAATGGTGGAGATGGTATTCTGTTTGTTTTTTATTTATTTTAGAATGTAGGTATTAACTTTTTGAACACAACCTTTTGTGCACTTACTATTTTGAAATAGAATTGAGCGGCTGACATTCAGACAAAATTGCGATACAATTGCGGTTCTTCGGCACGCAATTCCACGAGTAATTTTGCGCAGAAGCCCTCCGCCCCGCGGTGCCGGTGGCCAAGCTAATTTTTTCTCCAACAAGTACGGCGTTTGCCTGGCCACTCGACGACGTTTTGTTGGCTTTCGTCTTTCTCTTCGCGACATATTTTGCATTTAATTTTATTTTATAATATTATGTACGCCAACACACGATTGAATTAAAACCAATCTGGCATTTGCAGAAATATGAACATAAATTCCATTTTTGTAGAAATACATAAATCGTCGGAACGACAAATATTTCTGGCATACATAAATCATTTTTCTGTACGAATTTTTGTAGAATTTGTATATGCCATACATAAATGAAATTTATGTATTTACAGTTTACACCAACCCACAGTGGTTCCATCGTAGGCCAAAAGTCAAAAAATTCATTGTAAAAGTTTTCACCCAAAACCACTTAAGCTAGCTGAGGACAATTCAAAGCTAATATTAATGAGAAAAAAAAATATCCGTTAAGTCAAAACCGTTTGATTTTCATCTCCAAAGTGATCTCATTGCAAGCCCATCGCTTTTGAGTTTTATTGCTCTGCAAGTTAGCTGATCATGATTAAGATTTTATAAATTTATTATTCCGTCAAAACAAATTACATGTTGTATAAATTACAATTATTGCTGGTTGGACGAAGTACTCTACTTGATGGCTGCTAACAAAGTGAACTAGCCGATCAAAATCACACGGCACCAAACATGCCGGAAAAAACAAAGGCCGAATTCACCTCGCTCATTTCATAAATGCAAGTGCATGGAAATCGATAAGTGGGTATGTAATAGAGTATTTCGTCAACCATAGGGAACAATAAACTAAGTTTGGCTAATTACATTTTTTAGTTAAGATTTGAATTATTAATTGAACAAAATAAATTTTATGGACTTTAGTAAATGTATGCAATTTTATGAATTTAACATTAGGTACTAAGCAATTATGACAATTTAACAATGTAAACAAAAATATAAAGATTTCATTTTTAAACATTAGCGTCACTGGATTTTCTATTTTTCATCTACTTTCGTTAATGCACAATTTTTTTTTGGAATGGATCTATTAGTAGAAGGTAAGAATTCCGTTGTCGATTTTATTTTAGGTATAGGTAATATGTGTTGGCACTATGAAAGTGGGGGAAACAAAATTCAAATAAAATTGCGTTCTGTGTTTTGTATTGAACTTTTAACTGTGTTTCCCCCACGACCCCCCAGTATGTTATATATTGCCAGAAGGGCTGATTTTTGTACTTTTTGATGTAAGTTAAATCAGCTGCGGAAATTTGCGGATTCAGAGTAAATGGAGCTATTAGTGACCATACCTCTTATTATTTTACTTCAGGTGATATCACTAAATGCTCTTTTACTGGAATGTTATGTTTACTTGACCATATAGTCAGACGTCTACTTGAGTATAAAAAATCTAATCTGCAAACTTTTTCGCCTGATTTTTCTCACAGCCTGGCATTTAGTCTGAAGGAGGACACGGCATGCAAGGTAATGCTCGTTTTTGAATGATTCTTGTGTTTCAATTAGCTTTATACCAGGAAAACTGTAAGTCCAAGGTAAAAACTTTGTATGGTGAATTTGTAGGTGACATTATGGCGCAAGAAAATGATACTAACAAAAAAAATTATAAGCACACTTTCTTGATATAAATGCGATTTTCACAGAAATTGGTACAACAAAAAAAAAAAACCTGTGCTTAAAGACCAATATCTCAAAAATGAAAGTACACATGGTAATTTTTTTTTCAATTGTGATAGGCATTAATGATTAATCGATTGTATATGAAATGAGCCTACTTTGGTTGCTCTAAGTTTAATACGCTTGAAGTTATAATTGAATAACTGTTGGTACCTTTTTCCTTAAGGATATTTTTTAAACACCCTGTAGCTCAGTGGGTGTTCAAGATATACCGCCAGTCCAGTACGATTTTTTTCATATCATTAACCAGTGAATCAGATCCCAATATATATGTTTCGCAAACCGGACCGGACCACTGTATACCGTACCGCACAATACCGTTATCTCGAAAGCGTGACGTGATAGAGCAAAACGGATTTCAGATTCGGAATCAGCTCCCCTAAATTACTCTAACACGAACTCATTTTGGTTATTTTTCAATGAGCAAATACTTATGACCGCCTTTGTTCGAGAGTGGAACCACTGTGCAATCGTCTGATACTAGCTTTAGATATGTACTATTGCCATAAACAGAAATTAGTATTTTTCGGTAATTTAAATGAATTCCTTTATAAAATAAGGTTAATATCATATGTCTATTGTGATTCTTTGATAAAGGATGTCAATGTAATTCCTGTTGACATAACCGGACACCTCTTAGTTATAAGAGAGTTCACTATATACCATTTTTAAAGTTTTATTATTACATAATATTCTGAGACGATAATAGCTTGTAATATTCCAAAGAATATAGAATCTTAATTATTGTTATTTATTAGAAAATATAATATTAGTGCAATCAATGAGAAAGATGAGTTTGCTTTTCTAAGCATAACTTCTCCAATCGGGGCTGAAGTTTTGAAATTGCTACTCTCATTTCTTTTTCTAAATTGATTTGAAGCCTGTATTTCTAATTGATTACTGCAACTGCAAAAAAGCGAGTCTCACACAAGTATGACGTAGCAAACAGTAAAAGATACATTGGGATACATTGCTCCAAAATTGAAATAGTTTGTCTTTGCCGAAACGTAGTTTAAGGCTCGTACACAAGATAGTTCGAGCAGTTGTTCTTTCTCGACTATTGAAAGTGCAGATGGGGGTAGGGTCGATTGGAATGGATCTCTAATCGAGTCGTATTGATCAAGATTTATCAAATGGGTGCTTAATGTCGATAAGTGATGAAATAATATCAATTGCAAACTTAAACTCAGATCTTGAACAGATTTTTATTTATTTAATAGCTGTCCCGCCCGGCTTCGTCCGTGTACTAAAACAGTCGTGTTACTTATTAGGTAAAACGCTACTCTTGTAATGTGGTTTTGTGTAGAAATAACGCGTGCCAAATCCGACATTTTAATTTTTAATTTTAACTCCCAAACGTTGTTTAACCCTTTCCCGTATGTTACGCAATGAGTTTGAGATATGTACTTAATCTTTACTTGATTGATGGATTACTGAAGTAAAAGAATATACAAAAACATACTTCCGCTTTCACAATAAAATTTTATGCAGAATATATTTTTATTTAAGTACTAAACTATTGATGATCCCGGTGAATTCATGCCACCTAAAATTAATTTGATTGTAATTCTTCATAAGCAATTATGAATCCCAATCAACGCTCCAACTCCAATTCATTGAAATCGGCAATATTGGCACTGTGTATGGTTTGTGTTTCGTTTGGTTATTAAATAAAACTCGTTAACCCCTTCGGACCTGCACTAGTTACACGCATCATTTAAAGATTTCCAACGCTTTCCAATGTAGTTAGGATCTAATTGAAGAATATTTGCCAAAAACAAAAACATCGTAATTTTTATAGATTTTTATAAAATTGAATGTCCACTCACGTGGATGATCAGCTTTCACTGCCAATTTCGATTATAAAACGGACATTAGTTATGCTTATGTATAAATTAAAACCATAACAAATATCTTTTCTACGCCAAAAATCATATTCGGTAAAGCAAACGCATGTTATGCTAAAGAAAATAAAATAAAACTGAAGACTTACTTGCTTGGTGTGTGTCCATGACTAAGGTTACTTACACGTATAAGCCGATTGCGTTTTAGAATACAGTTCAATTTTTACAATAATTAGTTTCTATTAGCACTGTGTCACATAGCATGAGTTAGTAAAGTATGTTCATTGAGATAGACGCCAGGACCGAAGGGGTTAATTCAATGGCTTTAAACCTGTTATATAAAATTAAATGTATGTATATATGTTTGTTTGTTTTTTAGAGACTCGGAAACTACCCAACCGATTTTGGTGAAATTTTCAGAGCATCAACTGCGGTTACTCAACAACTGGTGGTTTTGGTGCCTGTCATACAAAATTTGATAATTTCAGGTGAAATGTGAACTTAATCATTTTGGTCAGACAGATAGACAGGCAGAAAGACAGACACACAGACGGACAGACAGACGGACTGGCAGACAGACAGATAGATAGGCAGACAGAGACAGGTAGACAGATAGATAGATAGATAGACAAAGACAGACAGACAGACATACAGACATGCAGACAGACAGACAGACATACAGACAGATAGATGGATAGACAGACAGACGGATAGAAAGATAGACAGACAGACAGACGGACAGATTATAGACAAACAGATAGATAACATAGATAGACAAACAGACAGACAGACAGATAGATAGATAGATGGATAGATAAACAGACAGATAGATAGATAGACAGATTGCCAGACAGACAGACAGATAGATATTGTTAATAGATAACAGAATAGCTTATCAAAATTATGATTACATATTTTTTGTTAGTTTTAAATGGCTTTTATGTCAACGTAGATACTATAAATAAAAAAACTTAAAAAAAAAAATCAAAAATCAATTACAAAACCCAAATTTAATTTTTTTCGATTGTCCGGCTTTTCCTTTGGGATTTTCTAAATTTTCTTGTCTCATAAACTATCCCTGAATTAAGAAGAACAAAAGAAAAAAAGAATCATCCAAATCGGTTGAGCCGTTCTCGAGTTTTAGCGAGACTAACGCACAGCAATTGATTTTTATATATATAGAACTAGCTGTCCCGCCCGGCTTCGCCCGTGACCAAAAAATATAGTGTTACTTTTAATACATACATTGTCATTTAGTTCAAAGAATCGGATGCTCTGTCTGTCTGTCTGTTTGCCTGTCTGTCTGTATGTCAATCTATCTATCTATCTCTCTGGCTCACTGTCTGTCTATATTAATTGACCAAAATGTTTCAAATTCACCTGAAATTACGAAATTTTGTATGACAGGTACCAGAACCGCCGGTTGTTTAGTAACCGCACTGATGCTATGTTGTATTCTATATAAAGAAAAACGTACTCTGAAAATTTTACCAAAATCGGTTGAGTAGTTTCCGAGTCAATTACCCCGTTTATATGACAGCTCAATGCGAATTGAATCGATACGCATTGGTTTAATCCGCTCATATAAACACCACTTCGAACCGAATTGAAATACTCAATCCGCATTCGTTCATTCCTGTTTATAAACCGCATTGAAAATTTGAAACCGAATTGAAATATCCTCTCTCGATCTCATCATTCTCTTATCTGTCATCTAATGTCAGGCAATTCAATAGTGTAATTTTTAATTAATTAATTTTTATTTTATCAAACTGTCGGTTCAATCAGCTGTTTATTAAATTCTCTCAATTTTCTCACGTTTATTTTGGATTCGGTTTTGAATAATTTCATGTAAACACCAACATTTCTATACGGATTGAACCAATGCGCATCGATTCAATGCGCATTGAGTTATCATATAAACGGGGTATATAAAAGGCAAACATAAATATGTACATTGTACATACATTCATTTCATTCACTTAACTCCAGCGCCACCTAAATTAATAACTTGTCACCTAGCGAGATGAAATAATATGCAATTTACAACCCATTCTCATACCTCACCTACCAAATATGTATGTATGTATACACAAACAATTTCATGAAAATCGGTCGGGCCGTTTCAGAGGGGCGTGACTTACAAAAAAAAAACCATCATCAACTCCACACGATTGCCACTGTGTGCTGCGACTGTGATACACATTAAAAGTCACTCAGTATGCTTTGAAAAAAAAAATCAAAAACCCACTACGCGTACGCATGTTAGAAATACGAAAATGAATGCAATGAGAGAATTACAAAAAAAACTCATCAACTCCACACGATTGCCACTGAGTGCTGTGCCTGTGAGCTGTGATACACATAAAAAGTCACTCAGTATGCTTTGAAAAAAAAATCAAAAACAAATGCTAGAAATACGAAAAGGAGTGCAATGAGATAATTTAAAAAAAACTCGTCATCAACGCCACACGATTGCCACTGAGTGCTGCGACTCAGCTTCTGCTTGAAAAAAAAGTTTAAAAAAAAAGTTTAAAAAAAAACGACTTTGGAATGCATTTTGTACTCTTATTCAGCTTCTAGTAATTGCACAGATATGATTTTGGTCTTTAAATCTGCGTATTGAATGTAATTAAGCTGAGAATAAATATCAATCACATGGGAGAAGCTGTTCTGAAGTAATAGCCGTTTGTTTTAAATTGAATTTTCGTTTTCTCATTTGAAGTCCCTTAAATTCTAAAACTAAAACTTTATCTAATTCAAAGCTAACTGATAAACCTTCTCCGAGAAATTAGTAATCTTATACCAAAAGAATCGTTTAAATCTATTCAGCGGTTCTTAAGATCCTTTACTTCAAACGTAATATGACACCGATCAGGACTTTGCTTTATACTATGTAAGGAGGAAGAAAGATATTTATTTCTTTCTACTCATCTATTTTTTTTTCATCTCGCGACGCGACGCCCTCAGGATAGTGCTGCGCCGCGCCAAAGCGTCACGATGCACAGCAGTCATGTGCAATTTGATTACTTATGAGTAACGAATGATTACTGATTACTTTCATTTCAGTATTCGGTATTCAGTATTCGGTACTTGGTATCCCAATTAGAAGTCTGTATATTTTTAGAGCAAATAGTAAGCGTGTTTTTTTTTTAGCCTATATAGAATAAACATGTTTCAGCAACATGTTTTCCATATAAAATACAACAAAACTTTAGACTGGATAATTATCAAGGCTAATGTTTTGTTGTATTATGCATTGAAAACTTTTTTTTTATTCTATATAGGCTAAAAAAAAAACACGCCTAGTAAATATCGCTCCAAAGACGATGATGAATGCAACAAATAATCAAAGAAGCGCTATAAGAAAAATCGGTCGTTAATTTAAAACAAATTATAATTCATCTATTTAGGCTTTTTAAATACTATATTTTCGTATTTTATAAATGTTGGTATTGGTTTATGTTATGAAAAACATCGTATGAGAGCTTTCTATCTTGAACACGCTCTGAGCTACAGGGTGTTGAAAAAATTTCCTTCAGGAAGAAGATACCAACTGAAACAAATCCACTCCAACACGTGGCGCTTGTTATGTTGGAATTTCCGCAGACGTTGTAAAAAAGTGACATTTCGCTAGCAGTCCATATATCTGTGGCAATAAGCTGGAGTAGCTTATGTAATGGAATGTAATTCATATTCGAAAAAAAATTATTTTGGGAGGTAGCTTAAAGCTGTGTTCAGACGATTGCCAGATCTGACAATATTGTCAGGTCTATAAATGTGCTAACAATTAGCTGCGAATGAACTGGCAATGACTAACTACCTCACAATGTTAAATTGCCAGTTCACACGGTTGCCAGGTTTTGTCCCAATTCCTGACAATTTATTGTCAGGCGGTTGGCCTGACAATGCTCTGACAATGTTTTCTCTGACAATATTGTCAGATGAAAAATTGTCAGTTCACACGGTTGGTAGATGACTGTTAACAAAAAATCTACAAATTCATTGCCAGACGTTGTCAGACTCATAGCATTTGATAGAAATTTTTTCTTTGTGCTGAAATACTTTTATATTTACATATGTAAAGGGTGATTTTTTAGCTGGTTTGGTTTTGGCAACACTGGTTTTGACAGCTGACGTGTGTTTAGTACCTTGTGTCACTGTCAAACAGCTTCAGTTTGGTTTGCAATTTAACCATGGATCGTCTTACAAATGAACAACGCTTGCAAATTATTGAATTTTACTATCAAAATTCGTGCTCGGTTCGAAATGTTCATCGCGCGCTGCTTCCATTTTATGATCGGCATTCTCGACCTTCTGAGCAGTCTATTCGGAAGATTGTGACCAAATTTCGCACCAAATTTACTTTGTTGGACATTAAACCACCAACACGTTTACGTACTGTGCGTAGTGAAGAAAATATTGCGGCCGTATCAGCTAGTGTGACAGAAGACCGCGAAATGTCGATTCGGCGCCGTTCCCAGCAGTTAGGCCTTTGTTACAGCACTTTTTTTTGCCCGAAATGGAAGTTCTTGACTTGCATGATATGTGGTTTCAACAAGACGGTGCCACATGCCACACAGCACGCGAAACAATGGCGCAATTGCGAGGCAAGTTTGGTGAACAGTTAATTTCACGTTTCGGGCCGGTCAATTGGCCGCCTAGATCGTGCGATTTGACACCATTAGATTATTTTTTGTGGGGGTATGTCAAGGCTAATGTCTATAGGGACAAGCCCGCTTCGATTGACGCACTGGAAGCCAACATCCATGCATTCATTCGTGAGATACCGGCCGATATGTGTGAAAGAGTATGCCAAAATTGGACTCAGCGGATGGGCTACCTGAGACGCAGCCGCGGTCAACATTTGCATGAAATTATCTTTAAACATTAAATTGCAAGGTTCAAACTATCGATTCAAATAAATATTTCATTCATTTTTTCGAATTTTTTGTGTTTTTTTTTTAAAAAAAGTTCTCAGCCTCTTAAAAAATCACCCTTTACATGGAAAACTATATGCCCCAGGTAAAAACTTTGTATAGTGGATTTGTAGGTAACATTATGGCGCACCAAAACTTACTTACTTACTTACTTAGTTGGCGCTACAGCTCGAGGTGAACCTGGGCCTGCTTCTCGCAACCATTTGTGTGTGCGTGTTATATTTTTGCACGAATGGAAGGGACCTACAGTTTTTTGCCGACTCCGAACGGCGAGTTGAGAAGCTCAATCGTGACAAATGATACTCTTTGATGCTTGTCAGACATTCGAAAGAGGTGGGCACTGTGAAAAACTTTTAGGTGTTTGCGGCGGGATTCGAACCCAAGACCGCTGGCTCAGTAGTCCGACGCACTAACCACTTGCGCTACGGTGCCATTTGGCGCACCAAAATGCAAAATAAAATTATGTAATTATTAGCACACTTCCCGAGATAAATGCGATTTTCTCAAAAAATTGACTAAAAAAGATGTAAAAAAGTAGTGTTTGAAGACCAATAACTCGAAAATGAAATCCCATGGTAAAAGCCGCAGGTAACCGTACTAAACATTCATTAATTTTCTATCGAACAAGCCCACTTTGGTTGCTCTGGGCTTAATGCACCAGAAATTATAATTGAATAATTGTTGGTACCTACTTCTCTGAAGGAACTTTTTTAAGCACCCTGTAGCTCCGTGGATGTTGAAGATAGACCCCCCCCCCTCCCCTACGTTTTTTTTTTCTTAGCATAGACCAATGGATCGCTCTCCATAATAACTTTTTTCAACACCCTGTAGCTCCGTGGGTGTTGAAGATAGACCCCCCCCCCCTCCCTTACGTTTTTTTCATAACATGGACCAATGAACCTTTCCCCATAGTAATTTTTTTCAACGCCCTGTAGCTCCAAAATAAACAAACGCTGACTACCTACAGTCATACTCATACATGATACATACATACTTATATAATATGTGAATTTATTTTCTGTATCTGCCTGAGTCACTGCAATACACACCACAATCCACAAATGAAAAGTACTCAAATACTCATTTGATTACTTTTCGCGTATCAGTATTCAGTACTCATATACTTTTTGCAGTATTTTGAGTACCTAGTAATCAAAACCAATGACACGAACCAACAGAGAAAAGAAACGGATAGTGTGTGTGAATTATGAGAATACAGCCGAGTTGAATATGATTACTGAATACCGGATACTGAAAAATGAGTATTCGTTACGTGTACTCATTTCAAGTAACGAATAATAAATATCGAATAATTAATTTTTGCACATCCTTAATGCACAGTTAGGGAAACCCTGGCCCTTAGGGGTTCCCAAACTTTTTCAGTTCTCGGCGCACTAACAGGTTTAGTATTTTGTCACGGGCGGCGCCCTAATCGAAATATGTGTACAATGACACTAAGCACAGAAAATGACACAACCAGAATCTGATGAACGTATATAGTTTAGTTACAGAAAAATACAAATCAGTGGTAAGTGAGTCAATTTGACGTGTAAGCTTGGCGATATGCGTACATTCTTTGAAAGCGCGGAATAGGACTTGAATAGGGCTTCATTGCTCCACATTGATCTTTGAGCGATATTTGCTCTTAATTACACCTACAGCTGAAAATCGGGATGATCATTAATAGGATGCTGTAAAGGGAATGGGAATCCTTATAGCTTTTGAACTTAATTTTTGACCGATATCCAAAACTCCACCAAATCGGAACAAGCTAATTTTGTTTAAAGGCTGTTGTAGGAAGAGAGTTCAATGAGACTCTCTTCTTCTTGCGATGTGAATTCTGCTTGAGCTTGAGCATGGAAAGGATTTTGGGTCCAGTCCAGGCAAATAGTTCAACATTGTCTTCGGCAAAGTATTTTGCAAATTATTCAGTCAACTTCGAAAGGTTTTCCGTAAAAAAGGACAGCATCATAATAATGTACATTGTACATATCACTAATTTATATCATATCTTATCTTAATGTGCGTAAAAAAGTCTTGTGAGACAACGAGTAAACCCGCGGCGCCCATGTTTACTCTTCAGCCCTCTTGGGAGCCCGTGGAATAACAGATCGAAGATATTGTTTTAAAATTAAAATACATTATGTATGGTCGGACCTAATACTTATAGTGATTTACTGATTTAATTTTGAAACAATTCGTGCCACAAGATACTTGATAATGGAACATTGTACAAAGACAATTTGACACGTGCCAGTTCAGCAGATTTTTTCGCATGAAAATAGACTCTTGTGGAATTTATTTTTAAGATAAGCCCGTCCTCTACTCTTAATTGCTTTCTCAAAAATTTTGAGATAGACGACAATAAGGAAATATGCCTATAATTGTTGTTATCACTTTTGCTACCCTTTTTGAAAAGAGGTATTATAATAGCACTTTTTAATACTTAAATTAAAAATGTAAGCAACTGTATCCACTATATTCAGTGCAATTTTTTTAAAGGAGAGGATTCAAAATTCTATTATTGCCACACGATCTGGAGTTGTTAAGTGAATTTATAATTTTTAAAACCTCAAAGCTTGAGATTTCTTCAAAAAAGGAGCTATTATTTCTAACACTCATCAATTAATCGAAGCTGAAGATGATTCCCAAGATTACTATTTGGGTGGCTCTAATCTACCAAAAACAAAAAAAAAACCATAAAGAAACGAAACAGCTGCAGAAGCTCGCCTTATCATCAAAGTGGTTTGCAGAAAGTACAAATGTTTAAAATGAATAAAACGAATATCTTTTGAACCCAAGTCAAATAAAATAGTTTATCTTAAGTCGACAGAACTAAAAAAACATTTTTTATTTTATTGCCCTCACAACAATAATGCACCCACACTTCCAATCCTCGGAATACAGTAGAAGTCGCTTATAAAGAGGGAACCGAGCACATGTGGTGAACTGGAGATCGTTGTATCCGACTGCTAAGTATCCATAAGTATTCAGAGAAAACCTATGTATAGTCCGTTCCAAATCACGCTGCATTTCGTCGCGCATGTTTTCTCTTTGGTGGCGATCCTCTTTTGTGTACACAAAAAAACCGACGATCGTCAACGCCTACTTGAATGTGATTAGTCGATATGGGGTGGTTTTTAGTGAAAATGCAAGAAGTTTATGTTGCCATTTGTGAAAACCCAGTGTAGAAAGAATGCGTGAAGTATGGATTATTATTATTTTCAGTGAACATGGTAATGACTATTTCATGTAAAGTGTTACTTTTCAGTTGAATAATGAATATATGGCGTCAGCAGGATAAAAGACGAAATGGAGAAAGTTCAGCCGCTTCGTGATTGCCATCTCCAGGCGCACATTTTCTTGCCCACCGTGGTTTGGAACGGACTATACATAAGTTCATGCATAAATTACTAGAATGATCAAGACATATTCACATTGTTATAAGCGACGACAATGATTGATTTTTTTTAAAATCGATCCTTATATCCGAAGCGTCGTTATACATATGCGAAAACGTTATATCCAATGACGACGGTAAAGTAGCTTAAAATATAAAGACACCAACCAAATCAAAGGAAAATGGTCATTATTAGTGACTGGTCGTAGAAAGCGACGGCGTTATAAGCTACTTCCACTGTATATTAATCAAGATAGATACATAATATAAGTAGAATACACAGTCTTCAAAGTGTCAATTGACTATCACTTTAATGTGACCTTTATCTGCTTCGTTTCTACAAATTATCTACAATTAATAATAAAAGAAACAACTATTTGGTAGGCGATTCAAATAACAGTTCAGCAAGAATGTTCTTTAGTATATCTATTATTTCTTCTTTATAATTTTACATAGGCATGGAAAGAGAAAACTGTAACGAGAGTGGAGACATTTGGGCAGATCACGCGATATCGCTTTAACATGAGTTATGTATTCCAAATCATTACATAAGTACTACCAATTACAGTAGGACCAAGAATAGTTTGGACACTTTTAAACAATATGCCTACAATTTTATGCTGATTCTGAAATATTTGCATGTTTCTATGCCGATCCATTGAACGTCTTCTGTTGATCACGCATCGTTTCAACAATTTTTGTTACTTCAGCACGTATATTTTTCCCTGAGGCGGTTTTTGGTAATGAATCCAAGAAATAAACTCCTCCATGTAGGTGCTTGAAGTGTGCCATACGGTTCGCCACGTAGTTTATAACCTCATCCTCAGTTAGCTGGCTTCCCGGAACCTTAACAACTGCTGCCGCTGGTAAGGCAACCGAAAAAATATCTGGAATTCCACAAACACATACTTCCACTACTTCAGGAATTTGTGTGATGACCTGTTCGATCTCAGTGGGGAAAAGGTGATAGCCTTTGCACTTAAAAACGTCTTTAATGCGATCGACAATAAACAAAGATCCCTGCTCATCAAAATATCCGATATCACCGGAATGTATCCAACCTTCTTGATCATAAATAGCTTCCGTCGCCTCTTTGTTATTGTAGTAGCCTGGCCATTTGAATGGTGGTTTGATGCAAAGTTCTCCGCTTTCAGAAATGCCTAAGTTCTTGCCGGACTCATCGATAATCTTAACCTTAAAATTAGTACTAACCTGACCATTGGCCCCTTGTTTAGTGGGACGTCCATGGCAACATATTCCTGATAACTCAGTCAATCCATAACAAATAACTATTTTGCACCCTTTAACATGAGCTAAGAAGTTCTGAATGACTGCAAATGGAACAGGACTTCCACCACAGATGTACGTTTCTAACGATGTGAGATTTCTCTGCTTGTAGTCGGGCGACTGTACTGCCATTGCCATATGACATGGGGGAGTGAAGACAAGTTTTATTTTATACTGTTCCAGAATTCGAAGAAATAGTTCGGGGGTATATGGCTGATCAGTGATGACTCTGGTGCTACCGGCCAACGTTCCATGAAGCAAGCGTGAAAGACCCGATACCCAAGATATGTTGGTAAAGTACAGTAACATATCTCCTATTGATATATTGCTAATGGAGTTATACATGTATATTAGGTCTCGTTATATTGAAAAAAAACCGAAAGAAGTTATTATATATTTGTTTCTACTTACAAAATTCCTGTGCTAAGCAAGCCCTCGTGAGACATGCAGACTCCCTTCGGAGGACCTGTTGTACCTGAAGAACATAAGATGGCTGCCGTTTGACTGCTGCCTAGCTTCAGAGGCTTAACCTTAAATAACTGTTCTCTTCCAGTTGAAGCGATGAGTTCTTGAATTTGCTTCACACCTTCCAAATGATCCTTCATTGTGTAAATGGGAATACTCAAGTTTAGCTCTTTCAGAGCAGCTTGTACTGTCGCGTACACTTTTCCATCGCAGAACATCAGCTTGGGTCTAGTTATCGAGAATATATGTCGGATGCCATCTATCAAAAAGCGAATTCAACTCACGATGTTATCAGGACAATCTCAATGCTCACCTTTGCCGAGTGAAGGATCCGAAGTGGTTATAGCCGTTCCACACAGAAACGATCCGAAGACTAAGGGTGCTATGAAATCTGTATTAGCAGCACAAATTCCGATAATATCTTCCTGCTGGATTCCAATTTCCTCGAGACGTTGTGCCACACGAATGCTCAATGTCGCGATTTCCTTATTGGTATACTGTCGTCCATTGTTGTCACAAATCTGCAAGTTGGTAAATTCTGTTTAGACAAAAATACGATAAGGTTAAATAAAACTGTATGCTTACCTGCGATATATTTCCGGGATACGTAAGCAGAGCTTCTAACACTTGCCGTCCTAAGGAAACATCAGGACCAGATTTCATATCTAGCTTGCGCCCGCTCCATATCTTTTCTTTCGCATCAAATGTGGTTATACCTTCACCTCTTGCCGATGACATTGTATCTCTAGATTCTATGTCAATGCTGTAGAAGTTATAGACGATGATGTCTTCCGCAGTTGAGTTATCTCTGATTTGATCATCGCCGTGCCTTTTATATAATCATAAAGGCTCTAGACATTGTTATCCATCCAACATGTTATCAAGGGCACCTACATAGAAACTCACGTCAGCACATAATATGTGCTTCACACAAGTAATTTCCTGATAATAATCATGATATACATAATTGTACATACATATGTATGATAACACAGGTCAACAAAAAAAAATAAATTTGGTGCCGAAATATCGTTAGTCGTTTTGTATTAGATTAAAAATATTTTTTCCTATTTTTTTTCCTACGTGAAGTTTTGTATCTGCCCTCAGTTTTGAATACTGGCAAAAATCAGTACTTTCTAATACTATGTCTTCATCGCGAAGAAGTTGTCTCATTGAGCCAAATGTGTTTTGTTACATTTGTGGCGAATACACAGTTAATAAGTTCAAAAAACCTATTTAACCCTTATGGGTGTGAAAAAAAAAACACCTTAATCCGTGTGACAAGGTACCCGGGTACATTCATATGAATTCAGTTCAATATTACCGATTTGTTTCATGTTTTGATGGCAATTTGATCAAAAATAAATTCGCATACATAATATATTTATGTTTTTGCATCATTTGTTTTTTTTTTCTTATTTTCTTAACGGTTTATGTATTTTGACGACACTACTATGCCTTTACTTGCAGACTTTGATTTCTCAACAAACGACAATCATACGAATATTTTGAAATAAAAAATAGCATAGAATGCATTGAAATACAACCGTTTAATACATTAGATTCTGTTGACAGTCGTTACGTGTTGTTTCTTAGTAAATAATTTTCAGTCCGAACGTATTGTAATATTTTAGTACCCAGGTACCCAGGTACCTTGTCACACGGTTTATGGTGTCTAATTTTGGTTCACAGTGATCTTCCCAATCGGTTTACTAACTTCCAATTAATTAAAATATGTACCAAACATAAAGTTAGGAGCTCTCATAAATGACACCTGAATTTATATTTTAAACAAAATTTTAAATTAAAATTGTATAACAAAATTTAAAAAAACAATTTATAATCAAAAATTAAAATATGACGTGGGGTGACAATCAGTTGTATATTATTAATGATTTTATTTCAGAGGTAATAAACAAAATAAAAAGAAAAGAAAACAATTCAAGATAATAGAGTATTTCAATTGGAGCAATCAGATATTTGCATAAACTTTAATATTAACTTGTGCTGATGATCAAGATACACTTCTCAAGAATGATTCAACAACAGTATACTCAATCGTGAATAGCCAGTCTTTGATTTTTCTTAGAAATGAATGAAAATTAAAAGTAGTTCTGACAACAAGGGGCAGCTTATTGAAAATTGTAGGGGCTGTAAAGGTGTAGAAATGAGAAAAATGTGTTTTGTAAGCAAATGGTACGTTGGCAAGATGCATATTATTTATACGTAGATTGTAAAGCTGTGAGTTTCTGCTGGGAATATTACCACTTTTTTTAAAAAATTCTCTCAGAACTTTAAAGACGTAGAGGTGTCTCATTGGTAGGATACGCAGATCTTTGAATAGAGGCCAGCTCGGAGCAAGACGAATTTTGTTACAAATAATCCAAATTAAATGTTTTTGAGCTATCAGCAAAGGTCTAAAAGAGTTAGTATATGAACCACCCCAACTTGTGATTCCATATTGCAGTTTAGAGTGAGCAAGCCCGTAGTAAATTTTCTTTAAAACTATGTTAGAGCAGTACGGTTTAAGAAGATATATTTTACGTATCACCAATAACATATGGGATTTAATGGTTTGTATATGATCTTTCCAATTTAAATTGCAATCGATAAATACTCCCAGGTATTTATAGTGTTGCACCGTCTCAATTTTGAAACAATTAGATGAACAATGAAAGGTTGATACAAAATGACTTTGACCACAACAGTGAACAGGTAAACAAAACTTTTTACAATCATGCGCATGAAAACAGAGATTTTTATTTGATATTTTAACGGGCATACGTTTAGTTTTCTCGCTGATAATTAACTTATGCGCAGTAAACCAAAGCCTTAAGGTTTCAAGGTCTTCCGAAAGTTTGGCAATACACTCGAGTTCCGTTTGAAACTGATAAGTAAAGGCTACATCGTCCGCATATGCAGTAGGAGTTCCATTAAGCTTAAGTTCAAAAATAGAGTTAATATAAATTAAAAACAAAAACGGACCGAGAACCGAACCTTGTGGTACACCATTTTTTAAACAACGAGAGTCACTAAATTTTCCTTTTATATTAACTTTTTGTTCTCGGCATGTAAGGTATGAGGCGAACCATTTATGTTACCTTACTCCCCTAAAACCAGCATTATAAAATTTTCCTAACAGCAAATCGTGGTCAACCATGTCAAATGCTTTTGTCATGTCATGTTTAGAACACTAAGATTGAACAAGTAACTTAAGACGTCCACCACATATAAACAAACTTTTTTCAATAACACGCTTGAGATACACTTGTACAGGAATTTTTATTTTTTAAAGATGATATAGTAGCTCTGTAGATTTTACCTGAAGAAAATGACTGAAAAACAAAGCTATTCGAGCTCGTATTTACTAAAGATAGGTTCGAGGATATGTCGCAATGGCATCTAACAGAAAGTTCAATAATTCAATAATAATCGCATACATAACCATTCCTCACATAAGTTACTACACCTCCAGCTAAGTATGTTTTCTTTCAATTTCCAAAAGCCGTTTATCCCAATTTTAATAATTCATACTCATAAATCCATATTTCACTCAAAACAATGACGACAGGCAAAGACGCGAGTGACTCAATATGAGCTACTAGAACCGAGAAATTTTTACGCATGCTACGAATATTCTGATGTAAACAAAGAATGTCAGCACTATCAACACAATTGAGTTCATTGATTGGGTATTCACATACATTTGGGACTAAGTACGAAACCAAATTAACCCATTTTAGCCTAACATTACATAAATGTAATACTGGGTCACCTTATTAAAACAATTACTATTTGTTTTTCATCGACTTCTGAGTTTAAAGTTTATGCAATGTAAAGTGTAAAGGATTTTAAAGAGAATAACACGAAAATACTGCATTTTGGTTGTGATTTTTTTGACAATAGAAGATTTTTTACATATTTGAATCTGAGTTAATAGCAAAATGGGGATGAGCGGAAGGTAGGCATTTGTTTGTTAATTATTTTAGTGAACTTACTGTATATTGTAAGAAAAAATATGAATGTTGTGTTATTGTGTCATATGTATAGAAGCAAATACCTGAAACAAACATTTTTTTTGGAAATCCGTTTGCCTGATCGCTCAGGTTTTTGGATGCTGTTACATATATGTAACGTTAGTCCGCATATAACATAACATAATTTGTGACGGAAAATACATTTATGTAACATTAGTCCGTATGCAGCAGGCTTTGTATCTGATTACTTTTTGTATTATTCGTCTTGGTAGGATAAAACAAAGAGGTTACAACGGAACCGGAACCATCCGGGAAAATTGCATTCCGGCTTCTTGTCATTTAAGAAATAAAAAGGAATTGAAGAATGCAAATCGTGGTACAATTGAATTGTAATTCTGCTGAAATGGGTTGACAGTTCCATTATGAGTGTTGCGTCTATACTTTTTGGAAAAAATCCAGTTACAAAAGTGTCCACATATTTCCGGAAAGATCATAAGCTATGGATCTTCCACGACCCTATGCAATTGCATGGTATAATGCAAACATGGGTGGCACGAACCGTATGAACCGAAATATAAACAACTACCGAATAGGTTTTAGAGGGAAGAAATGGTGGTCGTCCATTTTAACTTGGCTTTGACTGATAGATGTTTCAAATCAAAACGCTTGGTTACTTCACAAAAAAGCTGGCTTCAATTTACCCGGACTTCAGTTCAAGCTTTCGATAGCACGGTTTTATGGGCGGACTCTTGGTGACCCGAAACCTCCTGATGGTTTTCGTAGACATAAAATGGAAACCGAAAATGCTAATGCTCGCTACGATCGAATAGACGATTTGATTATTAAGATCCCCAATAAAAAAAGATGACGATGTGCAGGTTCGCTATGCAGATTACACTGTACTACAATGTGTTCTAAGTGCGATGTAGGCTTACATGTAGCTTGCTTCCAGGAAAATCATTACATATCTTTAAATTTATGAAATAAATAAAAATAATCAGTATTATTATTATTATTATTATTATTATTATTATTATTATTATTATATTATAATAAAATGCACCGTGGTGTAGTGGTAAGTGCACTGGACTACTTCGCAATGCTGCCCGGGCCCAACACCTAAAAGATTTTTTCACGGTACCACCTCTTTCGAATATCTGACAAGTATTCAAAGAGTATCATTTGTCATGAGCTTCTCAACTCACCATTCGGAGTCGGCAAAAAACTGTAGGTCCCTTCCATTCGTGCAAAAATATAATACGCACACACAAATGGTTGCGAGAAGCAGGCCCAGGTTCACCCTGAGCTGTAGCGCCACCTAAAGTAAAGTAATACTGAAATAAAATACATGATTTTCTTGCATGTATACAGTCTTATTATTTATACGATGTTTGTGGTATCAGGACTAACGTTACATATATGTAACGGCCCAGTGTGACCAAACCTTATTAAAAAAAAATTTAAAAAAATCTGATCTAGGTTTCTGCACACAATACAAGCCGCGCCTTAAAATTTCAGGCTTGTATTGAACATTTTGGAGTCTCGTCATTAATGGGTTAAGAGAATTCATAAATTATATAAATCAGCAGCACAAGTTATTTTTACCAAGTTATCACCCTCTTTCTTCCGCATATACATTGTCCCATTCTTAGTCCATACGATATAACCCTTTTTTCCCTTCAGCGACAATGCAGCGTTAAGAAGTTGACGTGTTTGGTACGTTAAGCACTCGTTCAAATACATCTTCTCTGCTCTCCCATGCGCGTTGAGTAGTGATGTTGTTAGCTGTGTGTTTTTTTTTTTTTATGCATATAATAATGTAATAAATGCTGTTTTTTATGTAAATTTGTTTTTTTTTTTCTGTACAAGTCAAAATCTAGAAAACTACACGTAGGAAATCAAAATGTTTACTATAAATTTAATCAGTATAAGGTCCTAAGTTAACAACTAATTACAGCTTCTTGGCACCAAAACCAGTATGCTTTCGCGACAACGATGAATGGAGACCATTGCCACCTACTACGGACCTACTAATGTAAAAAGGATATGGAAGAGGATACGGAGATTCATGCCTTCTAACCTTCCAAGGAATCGCTTCAGCATGCATGATTGTATGCTTCCATTTCCGGCTGGGGTGTTAACATAGGTATATGTATTGTAATTGTTCGATCATCTCTAATTCAATAACTGGATAAAGAATGCAATTTTTTTTATGATATGTAGATAAATGTAGGGTTTGGAACAGATACAGATATGAATGTATTATATTTTGACGTTTGGCGGTAAGAACGTGCTGTAATATTTAAGAAGGCGGAAAAGTTAGAATGGAAGAAATAGCTAGCCCACCTACGTCACTTTTTTCTTTAATAGTCAATGGAAAATCCTTTATCCAAGCAATTCATTCAGTTTATACGATCCTGTAATAATTATTTTCAAATGTCTTCATTTGGTGCTAAGCAAATTGTGGAGCAAGGATTTATGCCAACTTTTAAGGTGCAAGGACAAGTGTAGCATTAAGTTGGAAGTCTCCTTCCAGTAGACAATTTATTACAAACACACATATCTACGTACAAAGAGAATATTTTTGCATGCGCAGCGAAGCGGGTACATCAGCTAGTACATAATATAATAGTTAAGAAGATTGTAATTAAATTACTAATTACAAATGTGTATGTAATTGTAATTCAATTTTTTGATCAGATTTTTTAATTACAATTACTAATAATAATTAATAATAATAAAAGTAATAATTACTACCCACTACTGATTGTTATCATAGAAAATCAGCAAGCAGCCAAAGATCTTGTCTACTATTATGCATACGCTGCGCTGCGCCCGCCAGGTGGTATCTCTGAAGTTTGTACCTTTTCACACAAAGAAGCTGATGTACTGTACGAGTATAGAATATGCACATATTTATGACAAGACTGCAATTATTAATCGTATGACAAAATGATGCAATTGCATCACATGCACCGCGAAATAATAGGCACTACTCTAGATAAACTTTCAATCATTTGAGTGCAGCAGACTACACTGTCGAGAACTTCTCCCATCGATTTAATAGACCTGAGCAATGGGTACTAAAACAGTAAAAACTACGACAGTATTTAATGCCCAAGAAAGGCTCAAGGAGGACACCGAAACTGGTTCCGATGTTTCCCTAGGACAAGCGCTATTAAAATCCCTGCTAAAACATCCGGAACATATATCCCAGGTAAGTAATGTGATAGTGCTGGTATAATTTAAGTGTTCCTCGACACCAATTGCTGTAGTTAAAGTGATTGATATCGATTATTTTAATTGAACTGTAATTGCTTTAAATACGACTGCACTGTTGCAAGTTACACGAGTGTAATAGATAGAAATACATTTAAATTCACGCAATGACTTTCTGCAGATCTGTGACAATAATGGACGACAGTATACCAATGAAGAAATCGCGACTATGAGTATCCGTGTGGCACAATACCTCGAGGATATTGGAATCCAGCAGGAAGATAATATCGGAATTTGTGCTGCTAATACAGATTTCCTAGCACCTTTAGTCTGTGGATCGCTTCTGTGCGGAGCAATTTTAAGCACTTTGGATCCCTCATTCGATGAGGGTAAGCATTGAGATTGTCCTGATAACATCGTGAATTGACTTTGCTCTTTAATAGATGGCATCCGACATATGTTCTCGATAACTAGACCCAAGCTGATGTTTTGCGATGGAGGAGTGTACGCAACAGTGCAATCTGCTCTAGCAGAGCTTAGCTTGAGCATTCCCATTTACACAATGAAGGACCATTTGGAAGGTGTGAAACAAATTCATGAGCTCATCGCTTCAACCGGAAGTGAAAAGTTGTTGGCGGCAGGCAAACGGCAGCTATTTTATGTTCTTCAGGTACAACAGGTCTTCCAAAAGGCGTTTGCATGTCCCACGAGAGCTTCCTCAACAAAGTCATTTTGTAAGTCTAAATGACTTAAATCGATTATACTTGGTGATGACTCATGACTTCGACTTCTCGTAGCAACGTTTCACTGGAAGATAAACTGGTATGCTTTAGCAATATCTTCTGGATATCTGGTCTTTATTGCTTGCTTCAGGGAACTTTGAGTGGTTGCACCAGAGTCATCTCTGATCAGAGGTATAACCCCGAACTATTTTAACGAATTATGGAGCAGTTCAAATATATCGCCTTTACACTGGCATTTCACTTGGCAATGGCAGTACACTCGCCCGAGTTCAAGCAGAGAGATCTCACATCCTTGGAAACGTACATCTGTGGCGGAGATCCTCTTCCGTTTACAGTCGTCCAAAACTTTTTAGCTCATGCTAAAAAGTGCAAAATAATAGCTAGTTATGGTTTGAGTGAGCTATCGGGATGATGTTCCTTAGGCATTCCCACTAGGTCAGGTGCCACTGGGCAGCTAATTGTGAATTTTGAGGTTAAAATTATCGATAAGCCCGGCAAAAACTTAGGCATTTCTGAAAGCGGGGAGGTTTGCATCAAACCACCATTCACATGGGCAGGCTACTACAATAACAAAGAGGCAACCTGTCATAATGTTACAATTAACCTACTAAACGTGTACCATGGCGACGAGGATGCTTTAATTTTATAAAAACTAAACGTATTTTTGCAATTTAAACATATTATACAAACAAAATAATAAAAAAAAATGTATTGTGATTACAAACGCAAAATTAGAACCTAGAAAGCAAAAAAACTGCACCTGTTCGCACATAACTTCAAAGTCCGACCAAGTTTTGACTAAAATTCGTAACATGGGGAAATTTCTTACTCTCTCGTCAGCATTCTACGAAAAACTACGAAATTATTGCGCACCCGAACGGGTTTTCGTTGTTTTTCGTTATTTTTCGTGGATTATCGTTGTTTTGGGAGTGTACGCGAACGGACCTAGTATTTCAAAAACAAGCACGTTACCAAACAGACGTAGTATCCACGAATACGGAAATGGTATTGCAAAGATCAAACATTTTCGTCAGTGGACAAAAAGCACAGCATCAGGAATAGGCCATCTGATGCGGAAATGCTTAATCGCATAGTAGATGACCAAATTGGTCGGTCGACATGTGAACGAAACCGTGATATAATTCCGGTTTATTGTCACGCTGTTTTAGCAACAATTTTGCGCAAAAGCCTTCAGTCCTGCGAAGTCGTACCAAATATTTGGCCCATTCACGATGAATCCTTTGCAATTCCGGACTCGCTTCCTCGTGGCTTCCATCTTCGTCGTCATTTTCCATCATATCTATTGCCAAAATACAATAGCAGACCATTTTCATTTTGACATTTTTAATATATTTCCGCACTTTAAATTCTCACAATTCACCAACACAATACAAAAAATACAAAATGTCAAAAGATTGATAATGCTCGCAAATCTGCATATGATTGAAAATATGTGATCTGCAAATTGTGTCGCATATCGTGTGAACACCTCGCATATAGGCCACAACATTTGCGGCCCCATTTGCGAACATATCATATGCGAATACCATGTGCGCAAATGCATTTGCGAGTTTTGGGACAAAAGTCGCATATCGTGTGAACACGTCTATATGCGAGTTTGCGAGCAATGCCTACTTTATAGCATTTGCGATAAATTTGCGAGTTTTTTCGTGACGTCAGCACTCGCATATATATGCGACTTTTGCATATCGTCTGCTCGTAGCTTAACTACCTAATAATTATCTTCACAATTTAACTATCACAACTCACAACACAAGCCAACCAAAGCAAAATGTAAGATAAAAATAAAAAAAAGTACCTACACCCACCCCAAACTAAATTTTCAAACTTTTGAGATCTCGGATTTGTTCGCAAATATGCGGTCATATGCAATGTAAGGTTTTCGTCCGTTCGCATATGGTTGGGACGCTTGCAAATGATCGCATATGCTCGCAAATTGTCACAAATTATATGCGAAAGTGTTCACACGATATGCGGAAAAGTCGAAAATTGGTTTGCGAACTGGGTGTCGCATATCGTCCGCATATGCTTTGCGAGCATATGCGGGCTGTCCTAAATTGGTGTTCAGACGATATGCGAGCATTAATTGCATATGATGACGCAAAAATTACGTCAGACTCGCATATATATGCGACTTTTGCATATCGTCTGCTCGTAGCTTTAGTGGATCTCTATGTCGTTATAGGAATATAGTGTCTAAATTTCAGCGGTTTGGTCTGTGCGTTTTCCGTAAGTCACACTGTTTTATATGTTGTAACGATGTATGGATGTAACGATTAAGGATTTCTCCGAATTCACCCACTTAAAGATGGAATTTCAAAAGATTCCCTCTTAGTGGATGTCTGTGTCACTATAGGAATGTCCTGTCCAAATTTCAACTCTTTAAGTCCAGCGGTTTAGTCTGTGCATTGTCTGTCAGTCAGTCAGTGAACTGTTGTACATATAGAGATATAATAGTAAAGATAAGAAGAGAATAGATAAGATTGCAATTAAATTACTAATTAGGTACATATGTATACAGCGCTGGCAAGCTAATTAGCACACCCCTATGAAAATTCAAACTTATGTTTTTTTCTGCAATTTCTTTTACTTATATGCGAACGAATGCTTAAGGCTGCGGCAACGCAGTGAGCGACGAGCAGCTGAGCGATTGAGCGACGAGCGATCGAGCGACGAGTCTGAGCGATGGGTGGCCATTTACTGAGCGTCATCGCTAGCGATTAGTTGCGAAAATGCCATTGTCAAGTGCAGTTCGTCATAGTCTTAAGTTGAAAGTCGCGTTCATATTAAAAGAGCTATTATAAGATCCCATAAATCGTGAAAGGGCAAGTTATGTTGAATTTCATCACGTATATCAAAATTTTCGGAAATATATCTAGACCGATTTTGACAATACTGTCGTATGTCAGTACCATCTTTTGATTTGCTGTTATTAATTAAAAAAAAACTTACTTGAACAATTACAAATGTGTCCAAATTCATTTCACTGCTTTTCGGTGAAATTTTTGTTTTTGTAATATTTGTGGCTGTCCTGCCATAGAACTGGACGGCTTTGGACAGCTGAGATCAAACTTTCCGCGCTTATTTTCTTTCGTTCATTGTTTTTTTTTTAAGATTTGAGAATAAATATGGGAAAAAGGAGTTCAATAGAGGCAGAACATATCCGAAATTGCAAGATTTATCGGCTTTTCACAAAAATAAAAGAGGACAGAATGCACTTAAGCATTACCATTAACTTGGGATTTTTGCAAATCAGAAACAATCCAGGTCAAAAAAGACCTAAAAACATGAGAATAGTCCGATAGTCAGACATACCCTTAGACACCCCTTCGCCTCTTCAATGGAATAAGAGCTCAAATGTACCGAAAATGTCTGTGTGAATACAGCAGCTAGGACTGTTAGAGCTCGGCTTTGCAAAATAATCTTCAAGGATGCCAGAGTCTCAAAAAACCGAAATTTTCATAGTCTAATCGAAGACAACGGCTGGATTTCGGAAAATGCCATATTTTCAAAAGTCAGTTTTTCTGGAATTCTGTAATCTGGAGTGATGAATCCAAATTTATTCTGTACTAGTATGCCCGTGCGAGAACTCTGGCAATAGTAAATCCAACCCCCAAAATCCAAATTTCCCATCCAACATCCAAACTTCCCACATGATTTCCATCTGTCAACTCATGGAAATCCCATGGAAATCATACAGCAAGTGTTTATTCTTCTGGGCAGAATATTTGTTTTGATAGATTTTTTTAATTTGTTAAAATTTATAAATTGAAAGTGCAATTCGTCAATGCTCAAGGAAATTCTCTTTCTTTTGAGACCTCATTTGTTAGGATTGGTTAAGTACGAGAGCCGCAAATGGTACCTATACTAAAGAAATAATATATATGATGGAACCGTTGACAGAACCTACCTACGACATCCTCACAACAAGGTATTGGACCCGAAGTACACTACGAAGTCGGTTAAGTATGGAGGTGGCAGCGTGATGTTATGGTGCTGCTTAACCACGAATACTGTTGGCCCAATAGTCCAAGTTAAACGAAAAAAGGGATGGGCTTATGCACCAGAGCATATTGGTCAACAATTTGGTACATTTTTATGATGATTTTCCATTTGCAACACATCGGCAAATTGTGTTTCAGCAAGACAATGACCCATGCCATACGTCCCGCACAGTTAAGGAGTGGTTTGATGCAAACGAGGTTACCGTTCTGACTTGGCCCCACCAAGCCCGGATATCAATCCAATAGAAAATTGATGGGTCATCATCAAACGACGTGTAATGGCATTAAAACCAACAACGACAAACGCGTTATAAACCACTTTTCGGGAAGAATGGTACAAAATTCCTCTTGAAGTCTGTGCTGAGCTTATGGCGTCATTAAGTAGGAGATATGCTGCCGTTATTGTTCAGAAAGGATACCCAACCAGATATTAAGTAAATCTAAATAACCAAAATCATATTTGAATTACTTTAAAGCTGTTCTTACTATTTTTCAGACTCTCTGAGTATCATTTTAGAGAGCAGTTGCCGCACATAATAACACGACCACAAAGCATTGATCTTAATCATTGTTTTTTTTTCTCGAAATTATATGTAGTTACATTTTCTATTTTTGTTTTTTATTTTTCGTAAAATATAATAATGTGTTCAAATAAAACTAAATATTTGTATTTGGAATGCGTTAATATGACGGTTTTACACTAAAATAAAACCGATATTATTTACCGCAGAAAACACAGCGTCGCTGTTGAAGAAGCTATTGTGACTTCACCTTAAAGTCCTACATGTTTCAATTTCAATTTCAATTTAAATTTCAATTTTATTAAATTTCATTGATTTGTACATTAAGAGGAATGTCTTTTATAGTACTTAGAGTTTAGAATTGATTTTATATAATTTCAAGTACTTAAAACTAAATTAAATAAAATTACAATTAATTTAAAAAGAGTCGAGGAAGATAAGGAAGGATGATTGGTAGTCAATGCTATTAGATGCGAGAGGTAGTCGATGAAAAATGAAGAAGAACAGCACTTTTAAATCTTTTGAAATTAGAAATTGATTTGATACGGGTAGGCAAAGAGTTCCATAGTCTGACAGCGTGAATGAAGAATAAACGTGACGAGTTAAGGTGCGTGTGTCGAAAGGTGATAATATTCATGGTTCTGTTCACCTTAAATCCTCATAGAAACCAAACGAACTGACGCTCAGATGGTGACAGTGCAGCTGTCAAACAAAGCAAGCGCCAACTGGGTAATACTATCTTCATAGCGTCTTCACCAGTAAGGAACTTACTGCGACGCTGTGTTTTCTGCGGCAAATAATATCGGTTTTATTTTAGTGTAAAACCGTCATACTATCTGCCTGGCGAAAACACAGCATCGCTGTTGAAGACGTGTTTGTTATCTGCTGGTGTTTGACCACAACGCTATGATGATGAGAAAACTAAAAAATAGCTAATACAAAGTTTATTCAAATTAATAATGCATATAAAAATTACTTCACTCTAGTTAGTGTACAGACAATATTACATTTCTGACTTAAAGTTGTCCAACTGTCATGGAAGACAAAATTAATCTTTTATAATTCAAAACTTGTTAAAATAATATAATAAATTCATGAAACTACAGTAAAACCTCTCTTATTGGGACACTGATGGGACCGACTCTTTCCTGTCCCGATTTAGAGGTGTCCCAATTATAGAAGTTTGTATAAAAAATATAGAAAAACACAACTACTTAAGAAAAAACTGCTATTTTCAATTAAAACAAGTATGGAACGCCCTATCTCGTTTACAAAATCATACCTTATTGAAATAAAACGATATTTATTTTATGAAAAGTTATAAACATTTATGAAGTAGTATCTCATTACGCGAAATTCAACGCGTATGCACACGAAAAAGTTAAAAAAAATTATTGTATCCACACAAAAACAACTGCAACTGCACGGTACCAAAATCGAATATTCAATGAAAATAAATAAAACGTTGTTCTGCTGTTTTTTGTCTCCGATATAATCACCCTTCTGCAAAAATATAACGGTTTGAAAATTTGTAGAATGAGATGCAGCTGCGAACATTTAGTTAATGGAATTTTACTGTCCGGATTAGAGAAGTCACAATTGCTTTTTTTTCTGGTCTAGTGTCCCAATTGAGAGGTTCAATTCGAAGTCATATTTCCTGACTTTTTTGATAAAATATCCCAATTCGGAGGTTTGGCTCAATTATGGAGGTTCTAGGAAAGTTAAATTGAGTGTCCCAATTAAGAGGTGTCCCGATTTCAGTGTCCCGATTACAGAGGGTATATTGTATGAAAACTTTTAGGGTTGGCAAATGGGTTGTCCCGATTGGGAGGTCGTCCCGATTACGGAGTGTCCCAATTAGGAGGTTTTACTGTATATTGGTTTAAAATTCTTAAAAAGGTTGCTCTCTTTAACAGAAAGATTCGATTCTACCTTCTTGCAGTACTATCTTCTGAAAGTATTTTCCACTCTCCAATTTCTCCTTGAAAGAATTTCATCAACAGGCTGATTCTGTAGCCAGCCTAAGGATGCGACCGCTGCTCTCACACTACCAGGTGTCGCATCTATTCCAGCTTCACGTAACACTGAACGTATCCAACTACCTATCATCGTTCTTGATGCTGGTTTTACTGGTCCATTAACACTAATAAACAGATTGTCAAGATTATTTACCTGCGATCTTCTTTCCTGAGATAGGCTGACGAGACGCCCTATCCAAAATACTGGGCATATTTTCTTATCTGGATGCTCGATTAGTTGCCAGCTCGACTGTCTATGAGTGGACGAGTCGGTCTTCGAACCGAATGCTGGATCCAGTATAATTCCGCTCTCATCTTTCACTAAGTAGTCCTTTGAAATCTTCAGCAACGTTAAATCATGAACTCTTCGTCCAGATGCCAGTAACAAGATAATCGCTGTTCTTCTTGAGGCTTCATTCAAGGTCTCCTTGCTCTCTGTAGATGTTAGCGCAAGTGGGTCCCAAGTTTGTAACTTTCTAGAAGCAGGTCTAGCAACTGCTATCGCTTTTAAAATCTGCTTAACTAAAAAGTATGAAGAAAGGTTATCAACTGCATTCGGGCCACAAAATGTTGAAATTGCAGACTTGTGAACAAGAATTGTACTTGCAGCATAGTTTAACTCCAAGAATAAATGAGCCAAATACTTTGCCACAATTGGACCTGTTGGAAACTTACTATTAAATCTATTTAACTTACACCTTGCTATCCAGGCCCTGATAGCAGGCATGTATGTCTTCAGAGTAGACTCTCTCCATCCCTTTCTTAACAACTGTTTTTCTTCATTGGACCACCTTTCTACCTGATTTCCCCACCCCCAACTTTCCATACATTCAGGCACAAATGTTCCACTAGTAGAGGTGGTCCCCCCGTTGTAATGTCTAACGGAACCTTCCGCAGGTTGTTGACTGTCTGCGGTGGCTCCAGCGCTCGCGCTCTCAGGTCGGTCATCCAAAATACTTGAGTCCATTGTGGGGCCACAATGAGATAGGTTCCCACTGAGCGGTTTAGATGTGCTAAAACTCTCGGCATAAGGTTTGGTGGAGGGAATACCCAGGCCAGATGATAGTTCCAATCGCGACTGAATGCGTCGAAGAACTCTGCTGCACGATCTCTGCAATCTATGGGAACTGTGTAATTGTGTTCATAATCATCATGAGAGCGCAGAGAGTTTTAAATATTATTCTAAGAGAAGTATGCCGAAAAGAAAGTGGAAATGCACATAGTTCTTGATAGGCAAATGCAAAGAGAAGACAGCTCCTAATAATTAATATTTGTAAGCTCACTGTATAACCGTTTAGTGCCCAAGATCATGAATGTAATGATCACTATAGAAAAACATGATGATTTCGGGGTCTGATTCATTGGTTCATGCTATGAAAAAAATCGTATGGGAGGGGGGTCTATCTTCAACACCCATTGAGCTACTGGGTGTTTAAAAAGAATCCTTTACAGAAGTTGGTTCCAACAGTTATTCAATTATAATTTTTAGTTTATTAAACCTGAAGCTTACAGTTTTGCAAGTATAAGGTTAATTTAGTCACAAGAACCATTCCAAACGAACATTATCTTGTATAAAATGTTCACCATCAGACTGAATACAAGCTAATACTCATTTTTGAATGGTTCTCGTAATTAAATTTACCTTATACCTGTAAAACCGTAAGCCCCAGGTAAAATCTTTGTAAAGTGAATTTGGAGGTGACGTTATGGCGCATCAAAATAATAATAGTTAACATAGAATTATAACCACACTTTCCCGAGATAAATGCGATTTTTACAAAAGTTATTACACTTATCAATTGTCTATGAAACTAGTCCACTTTGGTTGCTCTAAGTTTAATACACTCGAAATTTTTATTATTATTTTTTTGTTATTTCCCAGTTAAAGTTTTACATCTGGCTGACATCCAGTAAATGATTGTTCATTTACATTTACATTAACATGCATTTCACGGGATATAACAACAAAAAATAAGATCATTATCTTGATATTTTTGTTTTGATTTTTTTCATAACATGAACCAATGAATCAGTTCCCAAAATATATGTACCCCAAACCGGACCACCCTCTATATTTCGAAGCCATTTCAAAATGACAAAGTCGACATTTAAGTTAATTTTACATTGCATAAATGTTATCGTAAATAAACAAAATTGCTGGTTTTCTTTTTCCTGCTGAACATCGCTCTACATACAGGTGTATCTTGTTGCAATTAGGAAATTTGTGTTCTGGAAATTCCACTTTTTATCATCCCCTTAACAGAAATATACATTCATTAATCAAATTAAAATAATTTAATGTTTTAGATCTTATTACGTACTTACATTATTTCGTAAAACTAACTTGCCTGCTTTCATGCAGATGTTTTTTTTTTTTTGTCTGCAATATCTGCCCGACGCCAACTTGTTTTCTGCATATTTTGGACGTTTACGAACGTACTATGTTTTTTTTGCCTGTGTAAGTTCGATTTGTATGTCGCTTTATGAACGCAAGTAATGCAGTCAGACGTTAGTCAGACGTTTACGAACTCGCCCATTGTTATATTGTACTGATCGACCAGGCGAAGAATCTGGTAAGTCAGATCTAATAGGCCAATAGACCTGGTTCCACCTTCCTTGCGAATGTAAGCCACAAGAGTATAGTTGTCTGTCTGAAGCAAGATGTGAGCTCCGACTAGATACTCGGCCCGGGCACTTATAGCTTGGTATACCACATACATCTCCTTCACATTGGAGTGCCATCTTACCTGTTTCTTTGACCACTGACCTGAAATTGCTAGCTCGTCTAGTTGCGCACCCCATCCTGAGGCTGCCGCATCTGTGACTAAGAAATTCGTTATAGCCGATTTGTGCATTGGTGTGACCTTGTCTATGGCTCCGAGCCACCAATTGATTTCTTCCAAAGCTCTCCGAGGGATGGGGAGCGTCTGTCTTGTGCGCCTGCTGAACTTTCGAAGAATGATCTGCAGGCAACGACAGTTTAATCTTCCTCTCGGGATCACGAAGCTTGCGAAATTTAACTGTCCCAATAGTCTCTGAAGTTGTCGCAGGTTGCAAAATTTCTTTCTTGCCAACACGCGAAGAAAAAGTCTGATCTTCTCCTTCTTTGACTCTGGGATACTCATAAGGTTTTCTTTTGAATCCCACTGAATACACAGGAACTCGATTGCTTGTTTCGGTGTTAAAAAGGACTTTTTGAAATTTATCACCTAACTTGCAAAAGTTCCACGGTTTCCGCAACCTGAACCGTAAGCTTCGAGAAGTCCTGGGCGACCAAGAGAAAGTCGTCTAGATAAACTAACACCCTGATACCCCTACTTCGAAGGATTTCCGCAATCCAACATGTTTTGGCTGCGAACAACCTGGGGGCCGACGACAGGCCGAATGGGAGGCATGTGAGCTGTAAGAGTTCGCCTCTGTATACGACTCTTAGAAAAGGTCGGTGGCTCTCCGATATTGGAACATGAAAGTATGCCTGCGATATATCTACTTTTACCATCCAATCGTTGGCCTGTACAAAATCTGGGACTGAGGCGTGAGAGATCAGTCTGAAGGACTTTACTGTTACGTAATCGTTCAATGCTCTGAGGTTGAAAATGGGACGAACACCTCCATTGGTTTTGTTTATGAGAAACATCTTCGAGATAAAACCTGGCCTGGTCTGTTGGGAGGGCTCTAGGACTTTAAATTTTTTCATCTCTTGTACCTGAAGATCCATCTTCTGAGATGGCCTTGTTGAACATTTTAGTAAAATATCTGCTGTGGGGAAAACTAGAAGTGGTTTGGAATGAAAAGGTATCCTTGTTCCAGAAATGCTTTTTAAAATGAAGGAACTGGCACCCAACTCCTGCCACTTGCCTTTGAAAAACTTAAATCTATCAAACAGAGAATTCGGATTTAAGTCATCCGGTGACTTGAAAGCCCAGTCAATTATTGACTGTAGTCCCGATCTTAATACTGCCTTCTGTTCTAATAATGAATTAGATAAGGCTGCCATAACCTGCTCTGTGGACACTAAGTAATCCTTTGTTTTACTAAGCATGCAAAGTTCATCATTTACCTGTAACTCCACAAAACCTGGGGTCGCTGCCAACATTTTCATTGCTTTCGCATACCTCACACTCTTCCAGGTTGGTAATCCAAAATGCAATCGAATAAGCGATTCAAGGTGTTCTTTATTCGCTGCTTGGACGACTCTCGCATCACTTTCAGTTTGCAACTGACCCAGATTGAGCATCCTCTTGGAGTCTCCTGAATGATTAAGAAAACTCTCAGGTGATTGCATCTGCATTCCCTGTGTCTGGAGTGCTTCCTCTTCCTGTGGAATAAACATACCCATAAACTGGGTCTAACTGCTTAGCCAATTCACCGAGCCGTTGATCTATTGATGCTTCTTCTCGAGATCTAGAATCTCTCTTCCGCTTATAAGGTGGTGGTGACGCCATCCGTTCAATATTGGAGGATGAAGTACTCGACGATGATGAACTCCTTCGAGAACGGAGAGGACTATCGTCTCTCTTTTTCGACTTATTCGGCGATAAACTCATATCAAAACAATCGTCAATTATTATACTTTTAAAACTATAAATTAACACAAAGTATCTACTGTAAATTATTTACTTAAACGTTATCGTTCTTGATTTGCGACTTAAAGGCGACGAAGTACACAACGCTATGAAGAAAGTTCGCAGTTGGCGCTTCGGTTTCGGTGTCCTCCTTGAGCCCGCTCCATATCCTTTCTTGGGCATTAAATATTGTCGTTGTTTTAACTGTTTTAGTACCCATTGCTCAGGTCTATTAAATCGATGGGAGAAGTTCTCGACAGTGTAGTCTGCTGCACTCAAATGATTGAAAGTTTATCTAGAGTAGTGCCTTTTATTTCGCGGTGCATGTGATGCAATTGCATCATTTTGTCATACGATTAATAATTGCAGTCTTGTCATAAATATGTGCGTATTCTATACTCGTACAGTACATCAGCTTCTTTGTGTGAAAAGGTACAAACTTCAGAGATACCACCCGGCGGGCGCAGCGCAGCGTATGCATAATAGTAGACAAGATCTTTTGCTGCTTGCTGATTTTCTATGATAACAATCAGTAGTGGGTAGTAATTATTACTTTTATTATTATTAATTATTATTAGTAATTGTTTTAAAAGTATAATAATTGACGATTGTTTTGATATGAGTTTATCGCCGAAAAAAAGAGACGATAGTCCTCGCCGTTCTCGAAGGAGTTCATTATCGTCGAGTACTTCATCCTCCAATATTGAACGGATGGCGTCACCACCACCTAATAAGCGGAAGAGAGAGTCTAGATCTCGAGAAGAAGCATCAATAGATCAACGGCTCGGTGAATTGGCTTAGCAGGTTGGTTATTTGACCCAGTTTATGGGTATGTTTATTCCACAGGAAGAGGAAGCACTCCAGACACAGGGAATGCAGATGCAATCACCTGAGAGTTTTCTCAATCATCCAGGAGCCTCCAAGAGGATGCTCAATCTGGGTCAGTTGCAAACTGAAAGTGATGCGAGAGTCGTCCAACCAGCGAATAAAGAACATCTTGAATCGCTTATTCGATTGCAACATTTTGGATTACCAACCTGGAAGAGTGTGAGGTATGCGAAAGCAATGAAAATGTTGGCAGCGACATTGAAAAAAGGGGGTCCTTTATTTTCAAAATGCGTCAAAATCGGAGTTTTATTGAAAAGTAGGGTCCCGGGTCCCATCGCCGAAAAAGCGTTAAAATGACGCAAAAGCGTCCCAAACGGCAACGCTGGTGAAAAGGAAATAATGAAAATAAAAGCGATAGAGATATTTGGCCTAAGAGAAGAGAAGAGCATAATATCTACACAAAACAACCCTTTCGCAACAGAATGACGATCGATGACAATGGTTTTACCCATCAATGCACGTATGAGAAGAGCGTAATATCTACACGAACAACCCTCTCTCAACAGAATGAGCTGGAAAAATGAAAAATGTTGAATTAAAAAATTATACTTTTGGAATAAAAAGTAGCGCATTGGCTATTCCAGAAAGTAGAGTATCTATTCACGAAAATTTCATCCAAATTTGTTGAGCCGTTATGGCGTTATTGAGTCCCAAACATCCAAACATCCAAACTTTTACATTTATATTTTAGTAGGATTATACATATATTATTGTCTTTTTGGGAATACTATGTATGTAAGTTGTTATTGGTTTTTCTCTTTAGAAATATATTATACTTACTTCAGTCATAAGCTGCGGTCCAAAACACATAACTTTTCTCGAAAGTATGTATAAAAATGGATGTTTGTTTTGCATTTATGTTTACAATTCTAATGTTTTTACACATATTCTAAAAATATTATAATGTGCTGAGTAATCAGACGTCATATTTTCTATTGGCCTTAAGGAGGACCAATTGGTCAAAATTTTTATCTGGAAGTTGATTCCTATGTGGAGCGTTAAGTATCCACGCAAATGTAAAAAGTTTTTCCACTGGAGCGGAAGATGGCAAAATTGTATTATATGATACATATTATGTATCTGTGGGATAGAGAACACATCCCCATTACCGCCAACACAAAACATGATGAAACAAATGAGGGACGTTAAAAGGAAGACGTTAAGAGAAGAATCAGAGAAATCACTGAACCATTCAGACGGGCAACAAGTTTCATTTCCAATCAGCTGAGTGTAACAGGTCAAAGAGTGAAATTACCTCAGTTTAGCCCTGATCGAAATAATAGTTAATTTTAGTTTTTTTGTAAAATTTTTCATTAAAATTAAGAAAAAAGTTAAACTGGTTGATCCGTTAAGCCAATGTAAGTAAAAGTGAAGTTAAAATACATCAATATATAAATTGAGATTAATTCAGAGGGTCGTAACAAGCATTGTACTGTTGAAGAACGTCGCATCGCCCATAATCTAAAAGGGAAAGGAAAAACCCTCAAATTCATTGGAGAGACGCTAGAAAAATCTGTGAATTTTGTTGCACAGGCCTTAAAACCACAGTCTGTAACTGAAACCAGAGGAAGACCTGGTCGGACGGACGGACTCAGCAACGGACAATAGAATAACACTGCTAACAAAAGGGGACCCATTTCCGTCATAAAGGACCATTGCAGCTTCAATAGATAATGTACTCAGTGCCCCAACTGTTAGAAGAAGATGACAAGAAAATAATAACTGGCAGAATTGTCAGAAAAGTCCCTCTGCTAAAAAAAATTATATGGGCTAGGAAGTAGTTCGCAGAAAATTTAAAAAGCAACACCACTCAAAATTCTTAAAATATTTTATGGAGATGGGATAAGAAGACCCGATTTCTGATAGTAGAAGGAATGTTCGTCGACCCAAAGGAAAAGAGTTGAACCCTCGTTTTACAAAAAAAAAAAAATAGTAAAGCATGGAGTTGCAAGTGGCATGATGTGGGGTAGATTTTCTTGGTTTGGGGTTAGACCAATTGTTTTAATTGACAATATCATAAAAAAAGAAATTTATCGTGATATTCTTCAAAATCACATGCTGCCATATGCCGAGGACAATATGCTTTTGATAAGGCACTTCCAACAGGACAATGATCACAAGGACTCATCAAAACTTGGTTGAGAGAAAAGAAGGTTTCTGTGTTACCATAGCCGATTGCAATCCTATTGAGAATTTGTGGGGGGAACTAAAGAAGTCCTTGGCAATAGAAACATTCCAAACAAAACCGACCTTTAGGCGGCGACCCAGAGGCACTGGAATGCTATTCCTATTGAAAAATGCCGAAACTTAATAGCCTCAATCCCCAGGCGGATTAGTGCACTTCTTTCCAATAAGTTTGATCATTCTGGCTTCTAACTCACTTTAAATAATGAAATAATTAAATTTAGTTATTCATTTGATATCAGAATATCATTTTTTTTTTACAGTTATAACATTTTAATTAGGAATTACCTATTATTTTGAGCAGCTCATTTCTATAAGGATTTGTATTTTTGTTTATAAAAATTACAAAGAAAAAATAAAAACAAAAAAAAATTTATGGAATCATTGAAGAATAATGTGATTGATAAATTAATTTCTTTATTTCTTTAAAGTTCAAATACAATACATCAATTTAGAAAATTTAATACAGTAAATAAATATGGAAATAAAGTTAATGTAATGACATTTAGTATTTTTAATAAAGAATAGAGCTAAATGCCACTTCGTAAATTACGTATATTAATTTTTAAGATAATATGGGTGGGGTGACCCTTGATAAAATAAAACTACGACACAAATAGAGCAAGGAAAGTTTAAAGAGAGATAGAATATAGTTATATTTTATATAAACAAAATGATTTCAAATACCCGAGTTTTAGTAAGAGAGAAATATAAAATCTGAACAATTGTACATACATGTATCACCAGAACCTCAGAAACGAGCAATTAAGTCACAACCGGAGAAATCAATTTTATACTCTCGAAATCAGAATTATATAGCCAACTTTTTAGAAGTTTATTAAAAATACCTGGTAATACGATTGATCTTATCACTATAGGTAGTTTATTAAATAAGCGAGGTGCTACAACTGTATAAAAATTTCGAAACGCAGTAGTGCGGAAGTTAGGAATGCAAACGAGGTATTGCGAGTTACCACGAAGATTATGATTGTCCAAGACTCGGAAATTCAAATTGCCGGAACGCATGAAAAAAACTTGAAGGACTTTATAGCAATATAAGTGACGAACAGGAAGAATTTTCAGTTGTAGAAAAAGTGGAAGGCTATGTTCTAATCGATGTCTTCGGCTTATTTTTCTTCTAATATATTTTTGCAGTGTTAAGATTGGTTGAATTTTATTAAAGTAAGAACCACCCCAACATGCTAAACCGTATTGCAATTTAGAATGAAAGATTCCATAATAAATTTTTAAAAGAAGATCAGATGAGCAAACGTTTTGAAGATAGTAAAAATGTCGATGTGTTGAACGGAAGTACTTTATTAAAGTATTAGTATGATTACTAAAAGCCTAGAGTCAATTTGAAGACCTATGTACTGAAAAACTTCAACTTTTTCAATTTTAAAACAATTATCACTGCAGTCTGAATTGGATATATATGTTAAGGTATGTAAATTTGACTGACAAGAACAACTTAGCAATTTAAAACTCATGAAAGAAAACATCCAGTTCAAACGAGTTCTGAGATGAGAGACTAAAATACATTATTTTGGTCTTAGAGCTTATAACAAGTTTATGCTCCGCAAACCATAATCTTAGAATATTCAAATCATGATTAATTTGGCAAACTAGGTCTAAAGGACTATCAGTACCATAGGCACATCCAATATCATCAGCAAAGGCAGTTAGTTTCGAGTAAAATTTTAATCTAAGCAAGGAGTTTATATAAATAAGGAATAGTATTGGTCCCAGTACTGAGCCTTGGGGAACACCAATATTGGTGAATTTGAAACCACTCCTCACTTCATAAATTTTTACTCTTACTGATCTATTTTCTAGGTAGGACCTGAACCAGTCACTCATAAAACCCCTTATGCCAGCATTTTCAATTTTGCGTACAAGTATTTCATGGTTAACCATATCAAACGCTTTGGTGATATCGATAAATAACCCAGCTGTCATCTTTTTCTTATCCAAGCTCACGAAAATTTCCGAGCAGAATTTCAGAAGGGCATTTTCCGTCGATTTGCCTTTCTGAAATCCAAATTGTGATGGATTAAAAAATTTGTTTTTATTTAGAAATTCAACTATTTTTTTTTTGTAGACCTTTTCAAAGATTTTGCTGATAGAAGAAAGAAGCGAAATAGGTCTATAGCTTTTTCCTTCCCTCGCTGCTCCTTTCTTAAAAATTGGGACAACATCAGCCCATTTTAATGCATTCGGAAATTTGCCTGGGAGTATGCTTTGGTTAAATATATAGGCCAAAACATCAACAACAAAGCAAGCTATAGATTTTAGCACGTTATTTGAAATTCCATCAGCTCCACATGAGTTTGAATTTTTCAAAGTACCTATACTTTTAAAGAGTTCAAAAGCATTTAGGGGTCAAAGAAAAATGAATTCTGGATCAAAGGATCGCCACATATAGTCGATGAACTGCAAGCGGCACAGGTCGGAGTAACAGAGGACTGCACTGAATCAGTAGCATGGGCAAAATATTCACTGAATTTCTCAGCAATAGCAGCTTTATCTGTCACCACATTTTCATTAATATAATCCTTTTTTGAAGAAACTGGTTTATTCAATAGACTGTTTACTAATTTCCATTCATGTTTGAGATTGCCCTGAGTTTGCAAAAAGTTCATTCTGTCCGAAGAATCAACCTAGATCTGACAAATGTATTTAGAATAAATCCAACAGATGAATCCGGAATATATCTGGGGCGATATGTCTAGAACATATTCAAAGAATGATTCCAGAATGATACCTAAGAATGAATTAGAGATGTTACTAGGTTCTATCTAGAATACATCCAGAGAATGGTTTTCAACACATCAGAAGAATGAATCTACTTAAAAGTACACAGGAAAGTTAAACAAGAAACACCGCTTAGTCTTTTTTCATTTAATTTACATTTATTTCTAAGTCCAAGTAAAGTAAAATTATTCTTACTAAAAGAAGAAACGCTTGAAAGCTAACGAAAGTAAATTCAATAATAGCTAGTAACAAAAAACAAAACAAATTAACGTTAAAAATTAAATTATTCTTATTAAAAAAAGAAACGGTTTTTGGATAGCCTTCAGCCGGTTTTCATCTCCTCCACAAATTGTTGGTAGCCAAAAGTTTCACTTTTAACAGCCTCTGTAACAAAAGAAAAATAATATACTACCAAGGTTGTAAATAAAAAAAAAGTATTATGTTACATTAAACACATGCCTGCTAATAGAAAATTTACGGGAGTAGGTAGTGGGTCGGTTGAGCATGGGAATTCTGAGCCAGAGCAAGAGGAAGATATTTGTGTGAGAGTGAGCGAGATGGAAGATGTTTGTTTACATAAGGAGGGGTATCAGGTTACATTTTTGTTTACATAAGCGTGGGAACATTTTTAATTGCCCATTAAAGTGTCATGGAATGTGATTGATGTTTGCCGCTTCCGGTTTTTAATTACCCCGGTTTTTTGTTGACATTAGCGTGGGCGAGGGAGAGGGGGGAGGGGGAGGAAGGCTTTTGTTTGTTTACATTAAGAAGGTGTCGGGTTAAATTTTTTTTTATGTCTGGCTATCTGTCTGTATGTATGTTTGTGTATGTATATGCATGTGTGTATGTGTGTGTGTGTGTATGTATATATGTTTTTTTTTTTTTTTTTTTTGGTTGCGCCAATGGATGTGTAATCTTCGAAAGATACTAGTAGCCCGGGCTACTAGCATGCACGATTCGTAGACCTGATTGCTCGATTCCAGGAATACGCCCACGTACTAACCCACACCCTCCACTCTTCGACCACTCTCCCCGCGGGACTGCCGTTAGGTATTACTTCGCGGGGCTGGTAAGCAATCTATGCTATATCTCCTATATTTGCTCATCTGCACGTCTTATTTTTTCTATTCTTCGCAGCTCGTTTTGCACATTTGTTATAAGTGTGCAGATCTCCAACCAATTTTCTTCTGACCGCAGCATTTGGTCTATTATTGTCTGTGGACTTCGTATGTCAGTTCTCCATCCCAGAAAGCGTATGCAGTGGAATACTGCGTGCTCTGTATCTTCTTCCTGATTGGGGCAAGTGGGACAAAAAGGTGATGTATCGTGCCCAAAACGGTGTAGGTATTTTCGATACCCACCGTGACCAGATAGAAACTGCGTAAGGTGGTAGTTACAGTTTCCGTGCCTTCGGTTTGTCCAAACGTCTATGGTTGGAATTAATTCATAGGTCCATCTGCCCTTCGTGGTGGTTTCCCACCGAGCTTGCCACCTGGTCATTGAAGCGACTCTTTCTTCTTCCTTGATCCTTTTGATGACCGTCGCCTCCTGGTTACTAGAGGTTCTCCTATTATAGACTCTTTGCATCTCGTCCGCAAGGATGTCGATGGGGATCATTCCTGCAATGACAAGGGCTGCTTCGTCCGAAATCGTCCGGAACCCACTGATTACCCTTAGTGCGCTAAGTCGATATATTGACGATAATTTTCGCCTTGTTTCCTTTATCGCCAGGGCATCCACCCAAACTGGGGCAGCGTATAGAAGGACAGAGCTTACTACTTTGGATACTAGGTTTCTTCTGGCATATCCGGGCCCTCCGATGTTTGGCAGTATTCCAGAAAGTGCTGCCTGAAGCTTTGACGCCTTTTTGCCCGAATAGTCGATGTGAGGCTTAAAGCTAAGTCTATTGTCGAGTATTACTCCTAAGTATTTTACAAAGTCTTTCGACCTGATAGTTTGGTTTCCTACTCTTATGTCTACGTATTCCACGTTTTTCCGGCTTGTTATTAGGACAGCCTCCGTTTTGTGGTCTGCCAATTCTAGGCCGGCGCATGTTAGCCAGTCTTTGATGAGTTTAATTGCTTCGTTTGTAGCTGACTGAATTTCGCAAATGTTCTTTGCAACCGTAACAACTGCGATGTCGTCGGCAAATCCGATTATTTTTACTCCTGGTGGCAGTGCCAATTGCAGAACCCCATCGTACATGATATTCCAGAGTAGGGGGCCCAGTACTGATCCTTGTGGAACTCCCGCGGAGACGTTATAGTACTTTTCTCCTTCTTCGGTTTCATATCTCAGCCTTCTATTGGTGAAGTAGCTGGATACAATCTTTCGTAAGTAGTATGGCGTATCCATTCTGGCTAGTGATCTTCTTATGAATGACCAGTTTGCTGAGTTAAAGGCGTTTTTGATGTCCAGCGTCACCACTGCACAATATTCCTTTGTTCCCCATCGCCATCTTTCTCCATTTATTGCTTCGGCTGCTGTGTCAACAACCGCTTTTATAGCGTCCACGGTAGAGCGCGATTTTCTGAACCCGAACTGGTGGACTGATAGTGCTCCTTTTTCCTCTGCCACAGTAAGCAATCTATCGTATATGATCCGCTCAAGTATTTTTCCCAGTGTGTCCAGTAGGCATATTGGGCGATATGATGCTGGTTCTCCAGGTGGTTTGTTTCCCTTCGGTAAGAGTACCAAATGTTGCAGCTTCCATTGTTCTGGGAAAACCCCCTCTTTCAGACACTTCTCCATTGTTGTTATAAACATGTCCGGTCTCTTTTGAACGGCGGCTTTCACTGCCATATTTGGGATCCCATCAGGTCCTGGTGCTTTGTTGGTGCCTATTTTCTTGCATGCAGTGAGAAGTTCACCTGGTGTTATTATTGGAACTGCTTCTGTGCTGGGTTCTCTGATTATATTGCACAGAGTCGATGGTCTCTGTGGGAATAAGTGCTCTACAATAGACCTTAGCATTATCGGACATGATAATTGTGGGGATCTACAGCCCTTCAGTTTTGTCATTATCATTCGGTACGCCATTCCCCAGGGGTTTATGTCCGCTTCGTCACATAAGCGCTTGAAGCATCTTGCTTTGCTTTCTTTGATCGCATTTTTTAGGTTCCTTCTTGCCAGTCGGAGTGTGTCCAGGCGTTCTTGAAAATCGCCTCTCCTTCTAGAACGCTGCACTCTGCGTCGGGCTTGTAAGCAATTTGCCCTGAGTGTTTTTATTTCTTCGCTCCACCAATAGCACGGTGTACCTCTTTTACTGGGTATTCGCCTGGGCATTGCTGCATCACATGCTGTGGTTATAGTGCGAGTGAGGTGACGCGATAGATTCTCCGCAGTTGTACTGTCAGCTAGTTCGCTGGTATTCATCATTTCATCGAACGTATCCTTGTCAAAGAGTTTATCTTTCCATTTTGGACCCGCTAGCTTAGGCCGTGGAGTGGGTTTTTTCTCTTTGATGTCAATTATTATCGCCTGATGGTCGCTTTGGGTATATTCTTCGCTGACCCGCCATTTTGTGTTGCGCATGAGGGAGTTGCTTATAAAAGTTATATCGATGATGGATCCCATTCCCGCTTTCCTGAAGGTGTTTGCTCGACCATTATTTGCAATGCTTACATCCAGGGATGCGAATGTTTCTAATAGGATACGTCCTCTAGCATTGGTGAGCCTGCTACCCCACTCTGTTGCCCAGGCATTAAAGTCTCCGCCTATTATCACCGGAGTTCTTTCATGTGCATCTACGCCTACGCTGTCTAGCATTGCCTGGAATTCAGTTATCGTCCAGCTGGGTCGCGCGTAGCAGCTGTAGAAGTTGATCCCATTTATTTTTGCGCGTACGTAGCCATCTGCCTGGTTACTGGCATCTTGAAAGGCATGTTTTCCGCATGTCCAAATTGCGGCGTGCTTTGTTTTATCGCAGATCCAGATATTGCTGTCGAGATGTTTATACGGCTCGCTGATTAAAATTATGTCAGCTCCCTCGTCTCTAGCCGTTTGTGCCAGGATGTCCTGAGCTGTCTTACAGTGATTAAGGTTAATCTGTATTTTCTTCATGGTTGCTTGCTTGTAATGGCTCTCCTGAACACCGGACATTTGCTGCTACCGGCTACATGCATTGCATCTTTTGTGTTATCCGTTCTGCAAAACATGCATGAAGGCTCCTTATCACAGTCCTTTGCGATGTGACCTTCTGTTCCACACCTCCTACATAATTTAGAACGGTCTTCTTCGCTCTTACAATTTCTGGCTAGGTGACCAAACTCAAGGCATTTGAAGCACTTTCTTAATAAGGTTCGCTCGCGAATTCGACAAATAACCCAGCCGATTATAATTTTCCTTGCTTCCAGGAGCTTGGTTGCCTTTTCCGCGGGAAGGCTTATCGTCGCGGTTTGGGTTCCACCATATGCTTTTCGCAGAGACAAAACGTCAGCTGTTGAAACACCTTCAATTCCAAGCTGGCCATTAATAGCCGCGCATATATCCTCCCTTGTGGTAACCTCATCTACGTCTTTGACTTCGACGGCAATACGTTGTGTGAGGGTCTTTACACATGCCTGCTCTCCTAGTGCTTCACTGATGACGCTCTTAAACTCAGATGTGTTACTCCCTGTATCCTTGAGTTCTAGCAGCAGTTCGCCTTTATGTGTATGTATATATGTGTATATGTATGTATGTGTATATGTATTTGGATATGATGTGGCTCCATATGAGTCATCTTCAAAGCAGTCGCGTGTCATATATGTATGTATGTACATATGTATATCGGTGTTTTTGTTTTGTTTATTGGACGAAGGAAGTAAAAAGCGTCAGAGGGAGAGGAAAGATATGCGGCTGTTTACGTTTGTGGGCGAAGGGGGAAAAATTATGAGAGGGGGGTGAACGATTTCCTGGGTCTACTCATCCAGATCAGATTGTTTATTTTGGGCAGCTGGGGGAACAATGGTGAGAGGGGGATGAGAGGAGGTGAACGGTTTCTCGGATCTATTTATTCAGATCAGATTGTTTATTTTGATTGTTGTCTGAAATAGGTACAGTTTTGTTTTTTCATTGCCGATTCTGGCACAGGGAGCCAGGAAATGACGTCATCAAGGAGATATAGGGTTACATTTTTTGGGGGTGAAATCTGGGAATTCGGAGCAATTAGTGTCATGGAATGTGATTGATGTGTACTTAGTGTACTTAGTGTTGTACTTATACTGTACCTAGTGTGTACTTAGTTTGTACTTAGTGTGTATCAGAGAGTATTTAGTGTGTACTTAGTGTACTTAGTGTGCACTTAATGTACTTAGTGTGTATCAGAGAGTACTTAGTGTTTGTGTATACATACGTATGTATGTGTATATGTGTTTGCATAAGATCTGGCAGTATATGAGTCATCTTCAAAGCAGTCGCGCGTCATATATGTATGTACATATGTATATAGGTGTTTTTGTTTTATTTATTGGACGAATGAAGTAAAAAGCGAAAAGGAAATTCTAAGTCAGAGGGAGAAGAGGGATATACGAACAGGGAAACAATGCTGAAGGGGATGTGAATGGTTTCTCAGGTCTACTCATCCAGATAAGATTGTTTATTTTGACTGTTGGCTGAAATGGTTAGTAGTTTTGACTATATTGTTTCAAGGAAAATTGTTTTTGTTGGATGGATGAAGTAAAAAGCGGAAAGAAAAATTCTGATTTATATTCGTTGACTGATGTGGAACAATGATGAGGGATGAGAGTGGGTGAACCGTTTCCTGGGTATGGTTTCCAAGGTCTACGCATTCAGATCAGATTGTTTATTTTAGCTTTTGACTGAAATGGGTAGTAGTGCTGACTGTAATATTTCAAGGAAAATTGTTTTTATTGGACGAAGAAGTAAAGAGCACTAAGCCAGAGCGAGAAAGAAGAAGTATATTTGCAGGCGGATGGGAAACAATGATGAGAGAAGGAAGAGAGGGGGTGAACGATTTCCAAGGTCTACTCATCCAGATCAGATTGTTTATATTCGCTGATGGAGGGGAAACAATGATTAAAGGGGGTGATCGGTTGCCAAGGTCTACTCATCCAGTTGGAATATTCATATTTCGACATGCTTAAAAGTCTTGGTCTCATTATCTTTCGACCATATTTATGGAATTTGCTGACCGAGGGCTAGTGGGATATTCAAGATCAATAAGCTATTATTTTGGCTCATAATGGTCAAGCGTATGATCATTAGGTATTCCAGACCATTGCGTATGCATATGTTTCTGCGCTTTTATAAAATAAACTGTTTTTATATCAAATAAAAAATAAAGGAATAGAGCAAGAGGTCAACACATCGCTGATATCGATTTCAATCCATCGTTTCGAATCATCATCATCATCATCATCATCATCAGAGACTAAGGAGAAAGAAACAAATATTAGGTACCTAACAGAAGTTCAAAGAAGATAAAAAGATTAAAAATATGTTTATTATAATATTATGTAAACAATGTTGGAGTTTTTCTTATTCATTCGTTTGTATGATGATAGAAGATTTGTTGAACGTGTAAATAAAAAAAACAATGGAACTTTTAATCAAGGCGCACTCAAAGCTTTGAGATCCTACTCTTTGCACTCAAGGTAAAGTGCTGCTTCAATGAGTTGAGCTAGATTAAGGTTCTACCAAAGATTATCAGATTATTTACTTTGATTGTTGGCTGAAATGGGAAGTAGTGCTGACTATAATGTTTCAAGGACAATTGTTTTGATTGAACGAGGGAAGTGAAAAGCACTGAGTCAGAAAATGAGGAGAGATATACGAATAGGTAACAATGCTGAGAGGGGGTGAAAGGTTTCCAGGGTCTTCTCATTCAGATCAGATTATTTATTTTGGTTGTTGTGGCAAATACATCAATGAGGTAATCCACTTTTTAACTGATTCCAATTGTAGAATGATGTCAGTTGTCTTTGCTAAAATGGATCAGAACGGAGCTAAACGAAATTCTAGTCTGAAGGATTTCATTCCTAAGAAACTACAGTATACAGTTTTTAGAAAACCCTTCAAATCATCATCATCATCATCATCATCATCATCATCATCATCATCATCATCATCATCACCATCATCATCGTCATCATCAGAAACTAAGAAGAAAGAAACAAATATTAAGTATCAGAAGCTCGAAGAAGATTAATAAAAAAATGTTTATTATGATAATGTAAACAATGTTGGAGTGTTTCCTATTCATTCTTTTGTATGATGAGAATTGAAGATTTGTTGATCATGTAAATAAAAAAAAAAGAAACTTTTTTTTAAATAACTGTGTTTTATTTATTATTCAATATTAATCAAATCAATATATCCATCCTTTTCTCTTATAATTCTACATTTAATTTTTTCATTAACAAATGGTCCATAAATTCTCCTTTTATAATTAGTCCAAATCAATAATCCCTCTTTATTGTTAGGCAAACAAACAAGGTATCCTATACCTGTTGATTCGATGACAGTACACTCTAAGACTTTTTTCTTTTTTTCATAGTGCTTTCGCAGAGTTCTTTTTTCCTGACGGATACAAATATGTTGTTTATTTATTATTTTATACAAAAGATTGGTGGAGGAATATTCATGTTTCGACATGTTTAAAAGTCTTGGTCTCTTTATATTTCGACCATATTTTTTTTTTATGGAATATGTTGTTTATTTATCTTTCATTTTTCTATAGAATATATCTATGTTGTTGTTATTGTTGTTGTTGTCTTTGCTATTGCTCTCGTTCGCTGATTATGATATTTCTATACAAAAATTTATGGAGGAATATTCATGTTTCGACATGTTTAAAAGTTTTGCCATTATTGGTTTGTAGATTTTTTTAACTTTCGATCTCAAAGCGTCTGTAACAATTTGTGTTGCCTTATTCTTCAATGGAACTGTCCATGCATACTTGGAGAAGGTATTGAATAATGTTAATAAGTAATTATTTCCATTATTTTGATTGCTGTACGGTATCATTTTTCAAATCTGCTTGCCACAGGTCACCTAGCCCTTAACAACAACCGTCGCCTGATGAAATTTCTTCGTGCGGGCTTGTGTAATTCCTCAACAACATTCCTCTTACACATACCGAAATAGAATGAATAAAAGATGAAAAAAAAATTTACCTACATTAAAATATGTGTATTTTATTTTATTTAAATTCATCATAAAATTACATCAACTACTTCATTCTAATTACTAAAACTATGCATACATAAATTCGTGGGATCGATTAAGTGAAAAAAGTCTCCCACCTATTGATAAATTCTTTGGTTCAATTAGTATTTCTAGTTGTACTGAAGAATAATATTATTTTGCAAAGACGGTATGGCAAACAATTAAATGTGAACGTCTTTTAGATTATTTAGAGTTATATTTGAAAACTGATGCCTTATTACTAGCCGATATATTTGAGAATTTAAGAAAAGTTTGCAGAAATATCAATGGGTTGGATCCCTGTCAATACTATACAGCATCTGGCTTATCATGGGATGTTATGTTAAAAGTAACAAAGATAAAACTTGAATTACTTACTGATATAAATGTTTCCTTTTTTACAAAGTGATATTAGAGGGTGGTCTTGTACAAAATTGTTGCAGACACTCCAAAGCCAATAATAAATATATGAGTGACTTTAAAAGTGAAATGCCTTCTGAATACATGACGTATTTGGATGCGAATAATTTATATGGTTGGGCAATGTCTCAAAGTCTACCATATGGTAAATTTGAATGGATGGAAAGTGATAATTTCAATGTTTTCAATACATCATCAAACTCTCATTTTGGTTACATTTTAGAAGTTGACTTGGAATATCCAGAACATCTTCGTGATGAGCATAGTGATTTCTTATTTTGTGCAGAGAATAAAAAAAAAGCCCAAACGCGAAATTTAGTAAACTCATAGAAGACTGAACCCATAAAACAAAGTATATTATACATTATAGAAATTTTCAACAATGAGTTAAGCACAGAATGAACATTTTAAAAATACATAGAATTTTGAGTTTCAAGCAATCATGTTGGTTAAAACAATACATCGATTTAAATACACATCACCGTAAATTGGGTAAAAATTAATTTGAAAAGAATTTCTTTAAATTATTAAACAATGCTGTTTATGGTAAAACGATGGAACAAGTCGATAATCGAAAAGATATAAAGATAGTTACGAACTTGTAAAGTTGTGGAAAGCATTTAGGTGCTCGAGCTTGGATAGCAAAGCCAAACTTTCATAGTTCTACTCAATTTACAGACAATATGATCGCAATTCAAATGAGTCGTGTTCATATAAATTACAACAAACCGATTTATTTAGGTTTTACTGTACTCGATTTATCAAAATGGAAGATGTATGATTTTTATTATGAATACATGAAACCAAAGTATGGTGACAATTTAACTTAAAATTATATGGATACTGATTCTTCATATATTCTATTAAAACTGGAGATTTCTATAAAGATATACTGGATGATATTGATATGAAATTTGATACAACAGATTATCCTACTGATAATAGATATAATATTCCAAATAAAAATAAAAAGATAATCGGGATGATGAAAGATGAGATGAATGGTAAAATTACTAGAGAATTCGTTGGGCTTCGATCTAAAATGTATTCAATAGATATCGAAAAAGTAAACAAATTTAAAAAAGCTAAGGGTGTAAAGAAAACAGTATTAGATGATATGAATATTGAAGATTATAGAGATTGTTTATATAAAAATAAACGTTCCTATGGATATATGTTTATAATTAGGTCAAAGATTCATAACATATATACACAATATGTTAATAAACTAGCACTAAGTTATATTGATGATAAGAGATATATTATGGAAAATGGTGTTAGTACACTTGCATGGCTGGTAATCTGTATCGAAAGTACACTCCAAGGAAATCGGGGTTTATTGAATTTTCCAAAATCTGCTATATTTGTTACTGGGCGATTAGGTAACAATTTCAGTAGTTTTGTGAATCTTATGGCTAATGACAAAGCCCCAAAGCCCATTACCTTCTGGAATTTTTACTGCTTCCATAGCTTCTTTTTGCTGAATAAATTAATTTGTTTCTCTTGGAGGAGCGATTTCGTCTTCTTATATTAGCAGTAGTAGTAGCACTTGTATTTTTTATTTTTGATGCCCAAGTTAAATTAGATCATTATCATATTTGTCATCACTAAACTATTTAATCTTTCGGATAAGGAAGAATGTTTTGCTATTACCCTCTGCCGGGCCTTCTCAGTTAGAACTTTATCAGTAATATGTTGAACAGATAAGTTTTTACTACAAGCATATGCCACATTGTGTCCACGATAGACCTCATCCAACTGATTGATTCCACGATCTCCCTTAGCAAGACGGTCTTTTAATTTAGTCCCAGGACCACAGAAAGTACATGACGGAAAATGTATTTCGAATGGTAATTTATTTATTAATGAATTTACCAGTCCATATCCTTCGGATTAATGTTTTCGACTGACCAGATATACTCGATATTCTATCGTTTTATAGCACTTTCTTGTTACGGCTGCAGTCTCTGCATCAACCGAAATATAAATATCTACGCCAACTTGTAAAATCCATTCATGGAATACAATGAGTTTTCAAATTATTGTGAAATTATTGCACCTTCCGAAGCAAAACGAAACTCAGTATTTATATTTGATGATGTAGCTTGTGATAAATAAAACAACATTCGAGAATATGTTTGTATGGGATGACACAACGATGTGGATAGTTTCTACTTATGTCAATTTTATACACGCATACCAAAACATTTGTTTCGAGACAACGCAAACTACATAGTTATTTTCAAGCAAGACGAGCTAAATCTGAACCACATTATACAATGATCATATAAATTCCGATACGACATTCAATCAGTTTAAAGAACCGTGCACAAACTGTTGGAAAGATGCATTATTTCTGTTGGTCATCATGGATCTCCCACTAGTCGCTATTATTATTATTTCGCTTAATTAAATCTGAATATGATTACGATTTATTATATCAAGATGTCGCCGCGGTCAATGATTGATGTGAGCGGAATCACCTCCTTCTAAACGTTTCTAATTTGTTATATGCAGGAGTGGAGTGGGAGGAGTTAGGAATTTTGAAAAATGACAGGAAATGAGGATGTGGATGGGACCTAAGGATGGGATAGGACTGGAAAGGGAAAGAGGGTCGCATACGAGGAGCACGGCACGCTTGTGGTTGCACGGCTCTGCTCGCCGGAAATGGGGGGGATCTTGTCCCCGTACACGATAAACCTACACAACAAAACATAAATCGTGCCAAATATTCTACTACTTTTTATACTTACATCGGACGGACGGATATATCACACTGAGGGGCGCTGTTGGTGGTGATCAGCGCGGCCATTTCCATTACCCTTCCCAACCTGGAAGTCCGGTGGCCATCTTGGACTTCCCCAAACTCGCACAGATGCCTCAGCTGCTCAGTCCATCAGCCGAAGGTCTTTAGCGTACCTTCCACACCCCCCTGAAAATTAACACTCAGCGACTCATATCGCTTTCACGCAAACTTTCACCGAATAAAAAAAAACTGAATTTTTCGTTCATGGGCGTATCTGTTATAAGCAATGTATTTAGAACTATATCAAAACAACAAATCAGCAAGCTACAAAAAAAAGTATATATAAGGAATAACTTTCCCTCTCCACTCAGTATCTTTATATGTATACTCGCCAGCAAAAAAAAAAAAAAAAAAAAAACATACGTAGACCCTACCTGAATCGAGCTCGTTTTAGGTGGTGGTACAAAAAGCTAACACTTATCCCGATATCTTTAGCACGGCGGAGGGAACGAAATTTTACACAAATAATTCGACACTAATTTATTGAACAAAAAGAAAGAAGTATTATGATTTAAGTGCCCCACGCCTTAGGGTATATTACAATAACAGAAATGACATTGAGTAAAAATTAAACATAAAGATAGCTGGTATACTTCCAGGCGCAAATGAGTTGTTGATCAAGATATCATCAATGTATATGAAACAATCTTTTTTTTTTTTTTGTACTTTAATGTTAAACGTAGTTATTAATTAAGTGTATTTATGGTTTGAAATTGATAGATTTATGTGGTGACGTTCATTCGTTACTTTACGTTGTCGATACAAGTATGTACATGACCTCAGGATCACCTTGGGAGCTAAAACGGCTCTGTAGTGCGGTTCACGATTACTTGGTATGTGTATACGCAAGTGTGGATATTGTCACATGCACGCACTTTACGTACTTATATATATATATAATATGCACAAAATATGTAGTTTGTGCATCGAATGGAAATTAAAGATGTGGCGGCCACGATCCCAATTAAGATCTACTTTGTGGCCGCCTAAATGCACATTCACTTGCACTGATTTAAAAAAAATTCACAGAAACTGCCTATTGTAAGGCTTATTGTTTTTAAATTAAATAACTTAATTTATACTTATTTTAATATAAACTGCCTACGTACTTTGTTAGGACTTTTCTTTTTTTTTTTTTTTTTGTTATATAAAAAAACTTCTGCACACTACCATGACTTTTGGTGTTTTCCTCTGTTGGATTGCAACTGTCGTGCATGGCTTTTGCTTTTGTCAAAAGAAACCCAATGATCAGACCTACCTATGTTCATACTCTCTCTCTAATCCAAATCATACGATCCTGGAAGGTTCCTCAAATTATGGCCACCCCAATCTTCAGCTGCTATACCTAAATTACATATTATGTATTTGGTTCTAACCCCGGATGTGATTGGGTTCTGTCCCCGGGTTGTGAACAGAAATATCCCATCTGTTGCAGCTCCTAACCACTAGATGGATTTGACGTAAAAGTGAGAAAAGACAGAACTGACAGACACCAGGACCAGCTGTTCGATAAATGTTTGAGTTGTTTATTTTTATCATGTATATTACATTTCCGAACATTTAATTCGTATTTATTTTTCAGGTGGACGCAACAAACCTCCTGACCTGTTGGAGGACATTGGACAACAGGTACGGAGGCAACGGACACATTCGAGACAACTTGAGGTGATGACTCCACACTGCTCCTGACCGGCCGAGCCATGCATATAATGAAAGTAAGTTTGACCTACGCGTGAGAACAATGACCTAATTTACTAATCAATTCGTAATATTCACTTTTCTGTAGAAATAATGCAGCCATGACAACGTGGGGAAGAACCCACTTAATGGTTCACACTAGCCGGGCATACACTGATAATTCTAGACCAGATTTTGGCAGTGTAGTGTAATGTTGAATGTTTTTAATCGGTAAGTAGAAAACCATAGTCTGTGGATTATTTTTATTCTGTGATTTCTTACAGGTGGCGAAATCTCTTCCATGACTACTGGGGAATTTTGTTGGCGCACTAGGAATTTCATCCGTCTGATACACGTGAGTCTTGAGCTGTAAACTTAGCGTAGAATACCTAGTAGGTTTCATACTAAAATCGCATGAATTATTATGATGAATACTTAACCCAAAAACAATAATTAAATACCTTACATTACATCATATTAGTTTAAGTCAATAGATAGAATAATAAATAACATATAGGATAAGTCAATACGTACGCATATCGATCAGTCTTTTGTACACATAGATACATAAATAATACAGTAATAATAAATAAGTAATAAATAAACTACACGTGTATATCACAGCTGATTTTATGCTCTAAAATATCTAACTTACGTGAATAAAATATCCTAAATAAATAAATAAGTATATAAATAAACTAAAGCAACACCATGCAATCAAAACAGGAATACATAATAAATAAATAAATAGATAACATCGAAGGGTACATCACAAATAAATAGATAAATAGCTATACTAAAATGTGACTATATAATAAAATAATAATTAAATACCTAACAACTAAATACCTAAACTTATAGAATAAAATAATATAAATAAATAAATAATTAAACTGAAGCACAACAATAAATACGTAGATAGTAAATAAAAATAGATGAATCATAATAAATCTTTATAAATAAATAACATTCAAGGTTACATCACGAATAAATAAATAAATAAATAGGTGACTCTGTAATAAATAAATAAATACTTAATAGCTAAATACCTCAAACCAAGTAAATAGGCTATATATATATCAATACATAAAGATCATAAAAATAAAATAAAACAACATAGATACATAAAAGCTCATTCCGGCGTCACTAGATACATAGACACATAGACGTTTTTTTTTTTATTGTTTCATGTCTTTTGCATGAAACACACCGATCTTTTTTCCGGCCAAATTTTCCAGCTCATACATATTCTTACCGATTGGTTTCACTACCCTACATTTAATGTACTTTGGACAAAGTTTCGCGTTGAGGTATTTCGACGAATCGCTAAGGACGAAGTTCCTTCGAAATACCTCTTGTCCTGGTAAGAAACGTATGACTCGGTGTCGGACATTGTATGTGTTGGCACTTCTTTCGTTTGCCTTTATCAAATTCTGCTTTATTTTGTCGTGCAGACATTGCAAACGAGTTTGTCGGGAGAGAGTCAATAGTTCGCTGTCATCCACCGCATTCAAATTTCGAGCCAGTTCATAGCAGCTGCCGTGCGTCATCATATTCATTCCAAATAGGGCAAAATATGGCGACACACCGGTAGAACCATGAACTGAGCTCCTCAACGCACAGGCTATGTCACTGAGATGGAGGTCCCAGTGGCGTTGGTCTTCCTTGAGATATGAACGTACGGCGGCTAACAGCGTTCGATTAACCCTCTCCGAAGCGTTCGACTGAGGTGCATAACTTGCCGTTCTAAAGTGTCTTACGCCGTACCTTAGCAACAGCTCCTGAAAGTCTTTGGATTGAAATTGCTTTCCGTTGTCAGAATGTATAATTTGTGGCACACCAAACACATTAAATACATCATTTAGCAGATATTTTACGACATTTACAGTACTGGCACTTTTTAACGCTTTTAAAAGGACAAACTTGGAGAAATGGTCGAGCACAACAAAAACATAACAATTCCCAGACTTCGATCTGGGATATGGGCCCAAGAAATCAATATAGATTTTCTGAAATGGTCGGTCTGTACAAAAACTAGAGGACATTGATGGACGTAAAACTTGGTTGGACGCTTTACTCTGTTTGCACACTGAACACTCGGACACATATTGCCGGATTTGCACGGTCATGTTGGGCCAATAGAAGTATTGCCGGATCCTGTGTAGAGTTTTCGCAATACCACCGTGTGCTGTCTGTGGAGGGTTGTGGGCTTTGACAATTATCTCCTCGGTAAGGCTGGATGGAATCCACAGCCTCCAGGAATGCTCCACAGTTGTCAAGTCTCCGGTTGGTGGCAGCGAGCGTTTGTAGACGAAGTTTTCCTCTACTTTCAGATCCGGCAATTCTTCCTGATGTTCCTGGATCGTAGCGATTAGATCTTGGTATTCCTTGGAGTGGAACACTTCGGAATCCAGATCGATCCAAGGAGCAATATCCGGGATATCGATGGCTTCTATGTGGGCCCGAGAAAGTGTGTCCGGGACCACATTTAGTGCTCCTTTTCGGTGTTCGATATTGAATTTAAAGGCCTGTAATTTGAGGCTCCACCTCGCCAATCTCCCGCTTAGATCTTTCAGGCTCATCAGCCACTGTAGACTAGAATGGTCTGTTATGATGGTGAAGTCCATTCCCTCTACATATGGCCGGAATTTTTGCACCGCCATGATCGCAGCCAGACATTCCTTCTCGGTGACGCTGTAGTTTTTCTGGCAACCGTTCAGCTTCTGCGAGAAGAAGGAGATTGGCGATTCCTCATGGCTATCATTCCTCTGAAACAACACAGCACCAATTCCGGATTCCGAGGCATCGCATTGGATGTAGAAGCGCCTCGCGAAATCCGGGTGTGTAAGCACTGGTGCGGTGGTTAATGCGCGTTTTAATTTTTCAAAAGCCTCAAGAGCTTCACCTGTCATGCAAAATTTCTCGGACTTCTTTTTCAATGTATCCGTGATGGGTGCGGTCAAGCTAGAGAAGTCCTTTATAAAGCTCCTATACCACCCTGCCAGACCAAGCAGCCGCCGAACCTGTTTTGGGGTTTTCGGAACCGGAAAATCCACTATTGCCTCGACTTTGGCCGGATCCGTTTTCATCATCCCACCACCAACTATGAAACCCAGGTACTTTAACTCTTTAAAGCAAAACCTGGATTTGCTTAAGTTGATGGTGAGATTCGCTTTCCGAAGGCTCTGAGCTACTTCATCCAACAGGGCCACATGGGTCTCGAAATCGGGAGCAACAATGAGAAGATCATCTAGATAGACGAAGACGCGGTCCCTTAAGCGTGACGGGATGACCTTGTCCATCAAACGGCACATCCTTTGGGCTGCATTACACAACCCAAAGGGCATGACCGTGAACTGATAAAGAGGTCGCCCCGGCACTGTGAAAGCAGTTTTCTCCCTACTCCGCCCCTCCAGCGGTATCTGCCAAAATGCGTCCTTAAGGTCAACGCTACTTATAAAGTAGGTATCCTGTAGCCGACTGAGAAGCCCGTCGATATGTGGGAGAGAATATGCGTCCTTTTTTGTCAGGGTGTTCACTTTACGAGAATCCAGGCAGAGACGATTCTTACCTGGCTTCCGTATAAGGACAACTGGTGAACACCAGGGGCTCTCACTCTCCTCAATAACGCCAAGGCTAATCATTCGGTCCAATTCATCGTACAAAAGGGCTTGTATCGCTGGAGACACGGGGTAGTGACGCTGCTTGACAGGGGCCGCATCCTCGGTATCGATGATGTGCTCCTCCAAAGACGTTTTTCCGAGCCCATGTTTGGTAAAGCAAAGGAACTTCTGCTTGACCGCCTCCAACACGGATTGCTGCTCTCTGGACAACAGGTGGGTTTCTGGGTCTCCCATATTATCGGTGGCCGAAATCGAGCTTATTATGTTAGGAGCGATTTTAAAAGCTTTCCAGAAATCGACACCCAAGTAAACTTCCTGGTCCAAGTTGGGCACTAAGAAGAAGCAAATCTGGTGACGTTGATCGTTATAATATACCGGTGCTTGTACTCTCCCTATTATGGACTGACATTTTCCATCAGTCGTTCTTACATCGGAGTTGTATGGAAGGATAGGAAGCTGCAAGGATTCTGCTAAATTTTTACAGTTTTTTCCTAAAATGCTAATGCTAGCCCCACTATCCAAAAGTCCAAAAACTTCTCTTTGCCCTATTTTGACCTTTGCATACGGCCTTGGGTCATTCGATCTATTTATCACCGTCGATGCGATGCTTCTTCTTAATTCTCTACGTTTCCTGTACCGGTCTCTAGCTTTAATTATTGATTTTGAGACATAACTCGTATTATTATTAAAAATCCTATTTCTTATTCTATTATAATCCCTAATCCTAACATGCAACGGCTTAATTTCTATTCTATTCCTACTAGCTAAATCCTTATCTACTACCAACTTCCGATTCGGTCTTTTTAATATTTTATATGTTTGGTCAATTGTGGGTTGATGACCGTGTTCATCAACCGTTTGTGACCCTTGATCGCTTACTGATATTGATCGGGGGTTTGTGTCGAACGCGACTCCCCCGACGATCTCGCGTTCATTGTCCGGTTTTCCGGACAACAGCGCCTACATTTAGGAGTTATTACTCCCTCCTGGCCGCATCTGTAGCAAAAGATGGTGCGGTTTTGCGATGGGCAGTCCATAAACGAATGGCCTTCTTTTCGGCAATTCCAGCAGATCAAGGTTTTCTGATCGGACGGTTTAGGCGGTGGTCTCGGACGAAAACCTGGATACTGCATTGCCTCAACATGCTCCTCAGGTGAGTAAAAATCTTCATACTCGTACCCTACTTCATTGACTTGGTACTTTGCAGGTGGCCTATGGTGTTTCGGCTCCTCTCTGCGCGGAAACATGTTTTCACTGTCCTTACAGGCGTATCTCAACTGGTCTAATGTAAATATGGCCATTGGGTATACCAGCCTACCTATCTTTTCGTTTAGATTCTTTTTCAGAATTCTCACCAACTCCATCTCAGGGATTGGAATCCGTAGCTGCGATCGCAGTTTTGAAATGGCCGTGAAGAACTCATCGCTCGACTCCCAGGCACCTTGTCTGCGATCCATAATGTCACGCATAATCTCGAAGTCCGATTTGGTGTTTCGGAACTGTCGCATCAGGGCTTCGCGCAGTATTGGCCATTCTGGGCGGTAATAGTTCCTTTGGAACTGCCAATACCACTCATACGCGGTACCTGAGAGGAGCAGATGAAAATCACGCAAGATTTCTGGCCAGGGGCAGTCGTACTGACTTTGGAGAGTCTCTAACCGAAAGATAAAATCTTCGACGGTTAATTTCTCCGGATTACCATCAAAGTTTAGGCCCCACTTGTCTATTTTTATAGAGCCACGAATACCCTGCTGTGGCTGCGGTGGAGCACTATATTGTGGACTAGATTGTAAAGTTCTGGGAGGATCTCTCACTTGGCGGTGAGGTACTCGTTGGTTTTGGTGAGTACTTGGATTTTGTACCCCGGTGTTTGACCTATCATTATTATTACTTGTGTTTTCCGTAGGAACAAACTTGCGTGAGGTTCTACTTGGCTGAGATTCAGCACGGGGGTTATGCCGAGGAATTTGCGGCTGCTTCCTCACGGCACCTGTGTTAGGATTCGGAATTGCCTCTTCTGGCCTCAGTTCGTGAGTAGCTAAATTGATCTCTTTCATGAAGTTTAATAGACTGTCCTTCATGTCTCTTTTAAGACTTTCAGAGATGTCCGCCCTAAGAGAATTTGTGTAGGAGGAAAATGCATTAACTACTGCCAGATTTATGTAAGTTTTCAGGTCATTTGTGTTGTTGCTGTTGCCTTTTTGTGTGTCATCTGTCATTTCTACTTGTTTCTCTTTTTCTCGTCCCATTCTAGTGGTTGCACCTTGGGCCTCTAATGAATCTGCACCTCCCTGACTAAGGCTACTGAAGGATGGCGCTGGGATGGAATCGACCGAGCTGTTCGAGCTACTTCCAGGTAGCGGTATCTCCGGACTCGGGGGAAAATCGTAGGTGTTAGATGGTATTGGTTGGGTCTTATTACCCCTAGTGGGCGGTAGAGTATGTCTACCAGAAGGCATTGTGGTCGTACTGCCTACGCTACCTGACAGGTGAGTGAAAGTCCTATTCTTATCCAGTAAGGTTTCTCTTCTAATTTTTCTATTCTTTCTATCCTTTTCAGATGAGTTCATTCTTCACCCGAGAGGAAAATGAACAGAATCGAAGAAAAATTTTAACTATGTATTATATTAGAACTAAATTAACCTATGTATTTAATTAAGCCTAAATAATTAAATCTTGCTAAAAAACTAACTTGCTAAGAATAAGAACTAAATGTAATTAAATTAACGCAGGCAATAGTAACAAAGGAAAGCGAAATGTAAACGCCTATTTAAAGAATTTAAATGTATAACTAATCCTAAAGAAACAACCTGAGCCCTAAACCTAGATCTCAAAAGATGTAAATAAATAAGACAATCTAAATTGTGCTGACAAAAGTAAGCCTAGGTAACGTAAGACGATATTGAATAAATAAACATGTGAACGATTGAAAATGAAAAAAAACGAAATTTGTAAATAAATAAATATGTAAACAAAAATGATCAATTATGTAACCTTATTGATGTAAGTGAATCTTAAACTAGAAACTAAACCAAAAAAAAACTATTAACTATCAAGAGAATTAACTGAACACAAAAATTGTAAATAAATAACTATAAGAACGTAAGACTGTAAACGAAAAGTATACTTACCCTATTGAAACAAAAAAACTGAAAAGTATATTAGAAACCAAAAAAAAATGTCAACGAGGAATAATTAATCTAGTACCGTAAACACCATTAACTGCTGGCCGAGCCAAACAGAATGGAAACTTACTTACTATAAAAGAACTCAAAATGTAAACAATTAAATAACTATTTATGTATCAACAACTTGCTAAGCCTAAGAAGGTGTAACACGAAGGTGTAAATTAATTACTATAATAACGAAACTATGAAACTTTATAGTGCAAAACTAACTAGAATCAGTAACAAAAATGTGCAAATTAAGACTAGATATAACTCTGCGAGACTAACTAAACTTATGAAATGTACCGCAGTACTAAGTGCGTACTGGAACAAAAAAAAAAACAAAAATGTAAATATGTAACTAAATCTGTACTTTAACCTAGGAATTTCAAATTAATAGCACATTTATACTGTGAAACAAACAGTTGAAAAGTGTATTTGACACAAGAATTAAAAATATATAAATAAATAAGTATGTTACCAACAGAAATTTGACCTATGACTTAAATAAATCAAAGTAACTATTTACCCTACAAAATAAAACGAAATGTTCAATGTAAGGAACAAAAGAACTCGAACATGTAAATAAATAAATAAATATATAAATAAATAAATAAATAACTAAACAAAAAAAAGGTGGACTTATGACTGTAACAAAAAGTACTACCTACTAATGCAGAAATATATAATATAAATTAAGTAACTTACTACCTAAGTAAACAAATTTAGCTATTAGCCCTACAAAAATGAAATGTTCAAATGTTAAGAACAACCGAATTCGAAAATGTAAATAACTAAATAAATATATGTGTATTACCCTTAATGAGTAAAGAAAATATATATATGCAACACTAACTATGAAACAAAAAAATGGAATGCACATATTAATATGTGACTATTTTATGACTATCTTAAACTAACTCTATAAAACGTACCGAGGTACGAAGTGTGAGCTGAAATATGAAATATGAAATATGTTATAAACAATTAACTCTGTACCTAGCAAAAAAAAAAAACAAAACGCTAAGAAACTGATACAAAAAGGTGTAAAGGGAGTTATGAAACGAAAAGGTAAAGATATATATATATATATATATATGAATATTAATAAACAAAAGTAACAATATGTTTGAAGTATAAGTGTTTTTATTTGTATAGTATAATTTGTATATGATTGGTCTAAATATTATTTATGTGTGTATATATATTTTGTTTGTTTGTTTTGTGATCTGTACGGGGGTGTTTTAGGCTGCTGTCTTCGGCTATGTGTTGACGGTGTGGACGAGTTGAGCTGCTTTCGGCATCCAATTAGTGGTGTGTATTGTAGACTGCGGACGGACTTTGTTATTGTTGATTCCCTCAATGTGGTAGGTATCTTTATCTAATCTAAACATAAAACTAAAATTAGACAAGGACTCACTCCGTTGTATTTGTCTCCGTTCCCGCAATACCACACTGTCCCTAAGAGGACTTCTGGTGGCAGACTTGAAACGGAGGCGGTCACAACACATGAAACAATTAGAGAGAGAACTAAACTAAAGGGATGGGACAATGCAACATGTTTTGACGAACGACATCAAACACGGCCACTGTACCCATATAACTAATGCTAAGAAACGAGACTATGAACAAATGAAAATTGAAATTTGTAGATAGAGAAAGATAAAGATACAAATAAAAGAGAAGAAGAAGAGAGAAGACAGGACAAAACAGATTTTTAATTGTTGTTGTTGTCAACATCATATTCACCCATCGCAATTGACACTGAGACTTTGTAATGTCTCGGGTGAAGACTTATGGGTTTTCTGATGTTGACAACAAGGACAATTGAGGACATATGACTACATAGAGAACAGGAAACGGAAACTAAACGTTGGGCGCCATTGTTATATGCAGGAGTGGAGTGGGAGGAGTTAGGAATTTTGAAAAATGACAGGAAATGAGGATGTGGATGGGACCTAAGGATGGGATAGGACTGGAAAGGGAAAGAGGGTCGCATACGAGGAGCACGGCACGCTTGTGGTTGCACGGCTCTGCTCGCCGGAAATGGGGGGGATCTTGTCCCCGTACACGATAAACCTACACAACAAAACATAAATCGTGCCAAATATTCTACTACTTTTTATACTTACATCGGACGGACGGATATATCACACTGAGGGGCGCTGTTGGTGGTGATCAGCGCGGCCATTTCCATTACCCTTCCCAACCTGGAAGTCCGGTGGCCATCTTGGACTTCCCCAAACTCGCACAGATGCCTCAGCTGCTCAGTCCATCAGCCGAAGGTCTTTAGCGTACCTTCCACACCCCCCTGAAAATTAACACTCAGCGACTCATATCGCTTTCACGCAAACTTTCACCGAATAAAAAAAAACTGAATTTTTCGTTCATGGGCGTATCTGTTATAAGCAATGTATTTAGAACTATATCAAAACAACAAATCAGCAAGCTACAAAAAAAAGTATATATAAGGAATAACTTTCCCTCTCCACTCAGTATCTTTATATGTATACTCGCCAGCAAAAAAAAAAAAAAAAAAAAAAAAACATACGTAGACCCTACCTGAATCGAGCTCGTTTTAGGTGGTGGTACAAAAAGCTAACACTTATCCCGATATCTTTAGCACGGCGGAGGGAACGAAATTTTACACAAATAATTCGACACTAATTTATTGAACAAAAAGAAAGAAGTATTATGATTTAAGTGCCCCACGCCTTAGGGTATATTACAATAACAGAAATGACATTGAGTAAAAATTAAACATAAAGATAGCTGGTATACTTCCAGGCGCAAATGAGTTGTTGATCAAGATCTCATTAATGTATATGAAACAATCTTTTTTTTTTTTTTGTACTTTAATGTTAAACGTAGTTATTAATTAAGTGTATTTATGGTTTGAAATTGATAGATTTATGTGGTGACGTTCATTCGTTACTTTACGTTGTCGATACAAGTATGTACATGACCTCAGGATCACCTTGGGAGCTAAAACGGCTCTGTAGTGCGGTTCACGATTACTTGGTATGTGTATACGCAAGTGTGGATATTGTCACATGCACGCACTTTACGTACTTATATATATATATAATATGCACAAAATATGTAGTTTGTGCATCGAATGGAAATTAAAGATGTGGCGGCCACGATCCCAATTAAGATCTACTTTGTGGCCGCCTAAATGCACATTCACTTGCACTGATTTAAAAAAAATTCACAGAAACTGCCTATTGTAAGGCTTATTGTTTTTAAATTAAATAACTTAATTTATACTTATTTTAATATAAACTGCCTACGTACTTTGTTAGGACTTTTCTTTCTTTTTTTTTTTTTTGTTATATAAAAAAACTTCTGCACACTACCATGACTTTTGGTGTTTTCCTCTGTTGGATTGCAACTGTCGTGCATGGCTTTTGCTTTTGTTAAAAGAAACCCAATGATCAGACCTACCTATGTACATACTCTCTCTCTAATCCAAATCATACGATCCTGGAAGGTTCCTCAAATTATGGCCACCCCAATCTTCAGCTGCTATACCTAAATTACATATTATGTATTTGGTTCTAACCCCGGATGTGATTGGGTTCTGTCCCCGGGTTGTGAACAGAAATATCCCATCTGTTGCAGCTCCTAACCACTAGATGGATTTGACGTAAAAGTGAGAAAAGACAGAACTGACAGACACCAGGACCAGCTGTTCGATAAATGTTTGAGTTGTTTATTTTTATCATGTATATTACATTTCCGAACATTTAATTCGTATTTATTTTTCAGGTGGACGCAACAAATTGTCCTGCGTACTGCAATCCGCTATCTGCAACCGAACTGTCTGGAACCGCCCCTGTTTGGAACCGATCTGTTTGAAACCGACCTCTTTGGAACCGACCTGTTTAGAAGCGGCAACCTTAAGGTGTATTGTGCCGTGGCGCAAGTGGTTAGTGCGTCGGACTACTGAGCCAGCGGTCTTGGGTTCGAATCCCGCCGCAAACACCTAAAAGTTTTTCACAGTGCCCACCTCTTTCGAATGTCTGACAAGCATCAAAGAGTATCATTTGTCACGATTGAGCTTCTCAACTCGCCGTTCGGAGTCGGCAAAAAACTGTAGGTCCCTTCCATTCGTGCAAAAATATAACACGCACACACAAATGGTTGCGAGAAGCAGGCCCAGGTTCACCTCGAGCTGTAGCGCCAACTAAGTAAGAAGGAGGTGATTCCGCTCACATCAATCATTGACCGCGGCGACATCTTGATATAATAAATCGTAATCATATTCAGATTAAATGAAGCGAAATAATTAAAGAGCATCGGCAAAAAGAAGACACTCAGAATATTTGAAGACTAGTGGGAGATCCATGATGACCAACAGAAATAATGCATCTTTCCAACAGTTTGTGCACGGTTCTTTAAACTGATTGAATGTCGTATCGGAATTTATATGATCATTGTATAATGTGGTTCAGATTTAGCTCGTCTTGCTTGAAAATAACTATGTAGTTTGCGTTGTCTCGAAACAAATGTTTTGGTATGCGTGTATAAAATTGACATAAGTAGAAACTATCCACATCGTTGTGTCATCCCATACAAACATATTCTCGAATGTTGTTTTATTTATCACAAGCTACATCATCAAATATAAATACTGAGTTTCGTTTTGCTTCGGAAGGTGCAATAATTTCACAATAATTTGAAAACTCATTGTATTCCATGAATGGATTTTACAAGTTGGCGTAGATATTTATATTTCGGTTGATGCAGAGACTGCAGCCGTAACAAGAAAGTGCTATAAAACGATAGAATATCGAGTATATCTGGTCAGTCGAAAACATTAATCCGAAGGATATGGACTGGTAAATTCATTAATAAATAAATTACCATTCGAAATACATTTTCCGTCATGTACTTTCTGTGGTCCTGGGACTAAATTAAAAGACCGTCTTGCTAAGGGAGATCGTGGAATCAATCAGTTGGATGAGGTCTATCGTGGACACAATGTGGCATATGCTTGTAGTAAAAACTTATCTGTTCAACATATTACTGATAAAGTTCTAACTGAGAAGGCCCGGCAGAGGGTAATAGCAAAACATTCTTCCTTATCCGAAAGATTAAATAGTTTAGTGATGACAAATATGATAATGATCTAATTTAACTTGGGCATCAAAAATAAAAAATACAAGTGCTACTACTACTGCTAATATAAGAAGACGAAATCGCTCCTCCAAGAGAAACAAATTAATTTATTCAGCAAAAAGAAGCTATGGAAGCAGTAAAAATTCCAGAAGGTAATGGGCTCTACAACCATACAAAAACGGATTTGGGGCTTTGTCATTAGCCATAAGATTCACAAAACTACTGAAATTGTTACCTAATCGCCCAGTAACAAATATAGCAGATTTTGGAAAATTCAATAAACCCCGATTTCCTTGGAGTGTACTTTCGATACAGATTACCAGCCATGCAAGTGTACTAACACCATTTTCCATAATATATCTCTTATCATCAATATAACTTAGTGCTAGTTTATTAACATATTGTGTATATATGTTATGAATCTTTGACCTAATTATAAACATATATCCATAGGAACGTTTATTTTTATATAAACAATCTCTATAATCTTCAATATTCATATCATCTAATACTGTTTTCTTTACACCCTTAGCTTTTTTAAATTTGTTTACTTTTTCGATATCTATTGAATACATTTTAGATCGAAGCCCAACGAATTCTCTAGTAATTTTACCATTCATCTCATCTTTCATCATCCCGATTATCTTTTTATTTTTATTTGGAATATTATATCTATTATCAGTAGGATAATCTGTTGTATCAAATTTCATATCAATATCATCCAGTATATCTTTATAGAAATCTCCAGTTTTAATAGAATATATGACGAATCAGTATCCATATAATTTTAAGTTAAATTGTCACCATACTTTGGTTTCATGTATTCATAATAAAAATCATACATCTTCCATTTTGATAAATCGAGTACAGTAAAACCTAAATAAATCGGTTTGTTGTAATTTATATGAACACGACTCATTTGAATTGCGATCATATTGTCTGTAAATTGAGTAGAACTATGAAAGTTTGGCTTTGCTATCCAAGCTCGAGCACCTAAATGCTTTCCACAACTTTACAAGTTCGTAACTATCTTTATATCTTTTCGATTATCGACTTGTTCCATCGTTTTACCATAAACAGCATTGTTTAATAATTTAAAGAAATTCTTTTCAAATTAATTTTTACCCAATTTACGGTGATGTGTATTTAAATCGATGTATTGTTTTAACCAACATGATTGCTTGAAACTCAAAATTCTATGTATTTTTAAAATGTTCATTCTGTGCTTAACTCATTGTTGAAAATTTCTATAATGTATAATATACTTTGTTTTATGGGTTCAGTCTTCTATGAGTTTACTAAATTTCGCGTTTGGACTTTTTTTTTATTCTCTGCACAAAATAAGAAATCACTATGCTCATCACGAAGATGTTCTGGATATTCCAAGTCAACTTCTAAAATGTAACCAAAATGAGAGTTTGATGATGTATTGAAAACATTGAAATTATCACTTTCCATCCATTCAAATTTACCATATGGTAGACTTTGAGACATTGCCCAACCATATAAATTATTCGCATCCAAATACGTCATGTATTCAGAAGGCATTTCACTTTTAAAGTCACTCATATATTTATTATTGGCTTTGGAGTGTCTGCAACAATTTTGTACAAGACCACACTCTAATATCACTTTGTAAAAAAGGAAACATATTTATATCAGTAAGTAATTCAAGTTTTATCTTTGTTACTTTTAACATAACATCCCATGATAAGCCAGATGCTGTATAGTATTGACAGGGATCCAACCCATTGATATTTCTGCAAACTTTTCTTAAATTCTCAAATATATCGGCTAGTAATAAGGCATCAGTTTTCAAATATAACTCTAAATAATCTAAAAGACGTTCACATTTAATTGTTTGCCATACCGTCTTTGCAAAATAATATTATTCTTCAGTACAACTAGAAATACTAATTGAAAATATTTGGTAAACAACTGAAAAAAGTGTAATCTAAGAGGCCGCCTCTTCAAATAAAGTGGTAACACAGAGTAAGTTGTAGCATTTAAGTCCATACCTGGTAAAACTAAAATCCATCACAAAGCTAACCTCACTAAATGAGCAAAAGAGCCGTATCGGAAACTTCACCAGAACATCATAGGAACGAAAAACGTCGCCCAAGTTTCAGTCGTAATAAGATTAACGCGAAAATGGATAAATTAACTGGCATCAGCATTGAAACCCTAAAAAAATTGCTCGATGAAAAAAACAAAGAACTAGTTCAGGAACTTCCATCAAAATCCGACTTTCAGCTTCTATGTGCAGAGTTATCCGGCCTAAAGATCCGCCAAGATGAAATATCGGAAAGAGTAGTACAACTAGAGAAGCGAAATGAGTTTCTAGAAATGCAGCTAGATAAGCTTATACAGAAAAATACTGAGTCCAACGTCGTGGTGCACTTACCTGCTGAACCGAACACCGACATGCAGGAAAAAGCAAAATCCATCTGCGCCGGATTGCTGGACAAGAATGAAACATCCAACATTGTGGAGTCTGCGTACAGCGTTCGAACTAAAGCTCCACACAGTTCTACGATCATTGTAAAGATGTCGTCCCGAGATTATGCTTGGAGTGTATTACGTAGAGCCAACAGACTAAAAGGAACCAAAATAAGCATTCACAAAGATCTACCACTAAATGTACGGGAAAAAAGAGCAAAACTAGTACCAATTATGCAAGTCTTACGCAGAAAGAAGCCTGAGGTCAAAACTGTCTTAAGAGACGATAAATTGTGCGTCGCGGATAAACTATTCACTTGGGATTTCGCGAAAGGGTTGAAATGCGGCGAAAAATGCGGATTTGAAGTTTTAAATAATTTAGTTGGAGACATTTTACAACCGAAACAATTTATGAATGAACTTGTAAACAATGCTCGTGAAACGTCAAATATGTCACAAAATGTCAATGCTGCCAGCGCTATCAAAAAAATGTGATTGCTGAGAACCGTTTGGGTGGACACGCAAGTACGTCTTCACATAAAGCTTGATACACAAAAGTCTACCAGAATAGAAATAATATTAAATTAAGTATTTTAAGTTATAACGTAGCTGGATTAAAGAATAAATTATTATTTACAAACTTTTTTAATTATGTCAAAAAATTCGACATCTTTGTATTGTTCGAAACCCATGTATTAGAAAATGAAGAGAAGAGATTTGAAAAAATATTTTTAAATTACGAATTGAAGTGGATACCTGCAATTAAATCGTCAACATTTGGGAGAGGAAGTGGTGGAGAATTGTATGGTTATCGAAAGGGTCTTAATTACGCAGAGGTTAATTTTAAAAGAGTGGAAGAATCGTATGTCCTCGATGTTAGAACGAATAACAGCGTGTTATTCATAATTCCCATATATTTGAATGTTAGTCACTGGCAACGCGATTATGAAAATCTTAAGGAAGTACTACAGAACTTAAGGGAAACAAATTTGATGCTCATTGGTGACTTTAATGGTCGGCTAGGACTTTCTCAAAATAATTTTGTGAATGGTTACAAAATACCCACAATGCGCATAAACCGCACTTCCAAAGACGCAATTTGTGACCATAAGGGTAGAAAATTACTTGATCTTGCGGATGCATACGACTGCAGTATTCTAAATGGAAGTTGCGAAGGCGATTATTGCGGAGAGTACACATTTATCCGTGGAAAGGCATGCTCAGTAATTGACTACTGTTGCATCTCTGGAAATTGGAACTTCCTCCTTAGTGATTTTCGGATAGGCATGGAGACTTTCTCGGACCATATGCCACTCGAAGTTAATTGTTTGGTATCTAGGCCTACGAATGAGAGGAGTATAAGGCAATTAGGACTCTTACCAAAACTGGTGTGGAATGACCGAACGCGAAATATGTATCGCAGTAATTTAAATGCTGAACTTGAGCGATTGCACACAGTGGATATTTTACCGGATGTCGATGCCCTTACGAGTATGATTAAAAAAGCAGATCCGAACTTGCCCATAAGAAAAAATAAAATCCAAAAACAAAAGTGGTTTGATTATGAGTGTCTGGGAGCTAGAAATAACTCTTTCAAACTTCTAAAACTTTTTAGGGAATATAATACCAGCATCTTTAAGACACTTTATGGCGAAGCAAATAAGAACTACAAGCGCATTTGCTATGAAAAAAAGACAGCATTTGAACAGCAGCGTATTGCTATTATAAACAACTCCACATCTTCGGCGGAATTTTGGAAAGCTGTAAAATATATAAATGGACAAACGAATAGCATCGCCTCGTCGCTTAAAGCAACGCAGCTAATGGACCACTTTAACAATCTGCTTAATTCCCCACAGATATCACCACCACTCCAATATGCAGCTCCACTAATTATCGATGACTTCCTAGATAGCCCGTTTTCATTAGAAGAAATCAAAGAAGTCATTAATAAAGCAAAAACGAGAAAGGCTCCCGGAGACGACAGAATTCCATACGAGTTCTATAAAAACTGCACATATGAATTCATGTCTGCGCTTACAGGGGAATTCAATAGAATCTTTGAATCAGCAAATATTCCAGAAAGTTTTAAAAAGGCAATTATCTATCCACTGCACAAAAAAGGTGACTATAACGATCCTACAAACTACAGAGGAATATCTTTCCTGAACACCTCTGCCAAGCTGTTTGCCGCCCTTATATACAACAGACTTACCTGCTGGGTTGAAAATAAAAAAGTTTTGCAGGAGTTTCAGGCAGGATTTAGAAAGAATTACTCGACAGTCGATCAAATATTTGCATTACTTAATATTGCGGAGATATATAAACAGAAACATAAAAAACTATATGCCTTTTTCGTTGACTTTCGAGCGGCTTTCGACACCATAGCGCGCGATGCTCTGATCTACAAACTATATAATATAGGTTTCTCAACGAAAATAATCAACATTTTAAGAGCAATGTATGCAAATAATGTGGCGTATGTATGGGATGGGGAGTCCATTTCTGGAGAATTCACAACAACGATGGGAGTGAAGCAAGGATGTATCTTGAGTGCGTTACTGTTTATCCTTTTCATCAACGACATATCAGATACTGTAAAAGGTGGAATCGAGTTTGGCAACATACAAATTCCGGCTCTTAAGTATGCAGACGACATCGTTTTTCTTTCCGACACTGTAGATGGGTTGCAGCTAATGATGAATAGGCTCAGCGTTTACTGCAAATACTGGAACCTTAGCGTGAACTTGAATAAATCGAAGGTAATGGTGTTCAGAGGCGGCGGTGGCAGATATTCTCAAAGTGAAAGATGGACGTATCAAGAAGAAATGGTGGAAGTTGTTTGCGAATACAAATACTTAGGAATTTGGGTGTCTTCGAACTTGAATATGAAGAAACATCTAGAAACCAAACTATCTGAAGCTAAACGAGCAATCTCATCGGTATGGGGTCGCTGCATCAACAACAAGTATTTAAGCCATAGCTCGAAGCAGAAACTCTTTCGCACAACTTCAGCTTCAGTTCTTTTATATGGAGCGCAGGTGTGGGGATACTGTTCCTTTGTTGAAATAGAAAAGTTTCTTAGGTATTTCTTAAAGCGAATATTTCGTTTACCAAGTGCTACGCCTAATTATATGCTGCATCTAGAGACTGGTACACCGCCTATGTTCTTGGAAACACTGAGACTACATTTCGACTACATAGTAAAAGTTATGGCAATGAGTAATGACAGACTGCCAAAAGTTGTACTCAAGAGTGTAATAAGAAGTAGAGCAAGCTTCATTCAAGAATGGGAACGCCTTGCATCAGATTATGGAGAAACCATAACGATAACACCCGATGAGCAACCTGAACATCTAAAAGCACAACTCAACGTCTTATTGCAAAAAGTAGGTCGAACTATGTATGATCGATTTGTAACGGAAGCACAGTCTTCCCAGTATAGGACATATTACAGCAAGTTGAAATACGATCTAGCAGAAAGAACTTACTTTTTAAACTGTAACTCAATAGAAAAGATCAGCGTAATTTTTAAAATCAGAGGAGAGCTATTAAATTTGAATTTCATTCCACACCGTCCAGAGCTACCTGTCTTGTGCAATCTTTGCAATATGAAGATACGAGAGGATATATTTCACTTCCTTGCAATATGCCCAGTTTTAAAAGAAATTCGATTGAGATTCTTCGATTCGTATACCCTGGAATTAGGTGAAGCAATTGAAATCTTAAATGGAGTCCGAGGCTGGGATTTACTTTTCAACTACTGTGCAAATGCTCTTCGTTATAGAAAATGTATAGTTGAAGAAGATTTTTAATGTTTAATGTATATACATATTGCCTTTTTCTTTGTTCTCTGTTAAAAACAAAAATAGAATGTAACTATTGTCAATCTGGTAGACGGCCATAGGCCAAACCATAATAGACTTAGAATTATATTGAATGTTATGAATTAAAAATGAAAATAAAAGTCATATAAACTAACTAAACTAACTACTAATTGAACCAAAGAATTTATCAATAGGTGGGAGACTTTTTTCACTTAATCGATCCCACGAATTTATGTATGCATAGTTTTAATAATTAGAATGAAGTAGTTGATGTAATTTTATGATGAATTTAAATAAAATAAAATACACATATTTTAATGTAGGTAAATTTTTTTTTCATCTTTTATTCATTCTATTTCGGTATGTGTAAGAGGAATGTTGTTGAGGAATTACACAAGCCCGCACGAAGAAATTTCATCAGGCGACGGTTGTTGTTAAGGGCTAGGTGACCTGTGGCAAGCAGATTTGAAAAATGATACCGTACAGCAATCAAAATAATGGAAATAATTACTTATTAACATTATTCAATACCTTCTCCAAGTATGCATGGACAGTTCCATTGAAGAATAAGGCAACACAAATTGTTACAGACGCTTTGAGATCGAAAGTTAAAAAAATCTACAAACCAATAATGGCAAAACTTTTAAACATGTCGAAACATGAATATTCCTCCATAAATTTTTGTATAGAAATATCATAATCAGCGAACGAGAGCAATAGCAAAGACAACAACAACAATAACAACAACATAGATATATTCTATAGAAAAATGAAAGATAAATAAACAACATATTCCATAAAAAAAAAATATGGTCGAAATATAAAGAGACCAAGACTTTTAAACATGTCGAAACATGAATATTCCTCCACCAATCTTTTGTATAAAATAATAAATAAACAACATATTTGTATCCGTCAGGAAAAAAGAACTCTGCGAAAGCACTATGAAAAAAAGAAAAAAGTCTTAGAGTGTACTGTCATCGAATCAACAGGTATAGGATACCTTGTTTGTTTGCCTAACAATAAAGAGGGATTATTGATTTGGACTAATTATAAAAGAAGAATTTATGGACCATTTGTTAATGAAAAAATTAAATGTAGAATTATAAGAGAAAATGATGGATATATTGATTTGATTAATATTGAAAAATAAATAAAACACAGTTATTTAAAAAAAAGTTTCTTTGTTTTTTATTTACACGATCAACAAATCTTCAATTCTCATCATACAAAAGAATGAATAGGAAACACTCCAACATTGTTTACATTATCATAATAAACATATTTTTAATCTTTTTATCTTCTTTGAACTTCTGTTAGGTACCTAATATTTGTTTCTTTCTCCTTAGTCTCTGATGATGATGATGATGATGATGATGATTCGAAACGATGGATTGAAATCGATATCAGCGATGTGTTGACCTCTTGCTCTATTCCTTTATTTTTTATTTGATATAAAAACAGTTTATTTTATAAAAGCGCAGAAACATATGCATACGCAATGGTCTGGAATACCTAATGATCATACGCTTGACCATTATGAGCCAAAATAATAGCTTATTGATCTTGAATATCCCACTAGCCCTCGGTCAGCAAATTCCATAAATATGGTCGAAAGATAATGAGACCAAGACTTTTAAGCATGTCGAAATATGAATATTCCAACTGGATGAGTAGACCTTGGCAACCGATCACCCCCTTTAATCATTGTTTCCCCTCCATCAGCGAATATAAACAATCTGATCTGGAGGAGTAGACCTTGGAAATCGTTCACCCCCTCTCTTCCTTCTCTCATCATTGTTTCCCATCCGCCTGCAAATATACTTCTTCTTTCTCGCTCTGGCTTAGTGCTCTTTACTTCTTCGTCCAATAAAAACAATTTTCCTTGAAATATTACAGTCAGCACTACTACCCATTTCAGTCAAAAGCTAAAATAAACAATCTGATCTGAATGCGTAGACCTTGGAAACCATACCCAGGAAACGGTTCACCCACTCTCATCCCTCATCATTGTTCCACATCAGTCAACGAATATAAATCAGTCGCACATTTTTCCTCTCCCTCTGACTCAGAATTTTTCTTTCCGCTTTTTACTTCATCCATCCAACAAAAACAATTTTCCTTGAAACAATATAGTCAAAACTACTAATTATTTCAGCCTACTAATTATTTCAGCCTTAGAGGTAAGTGTCCGTAGAATAAACTGGGATACTATCTACCGTCTGCCCACATCACACTCGCAGGTTGACTTTCTTAATGAAAATTTGGAAGCGTTATACAATGAATATGTACCTATAGTATCTAAAACAATCACCCTAAATAGCAGCACCCACACTTGGTTCTCAAACAGAATACGTACACTCATGCTTCAACGTGATCAAGCTTATAGGGATTGGAAGCGCTTTCGTTGTGTAGAACTTCACCTTTTATACCGCTCGCTGCGTAATAAAGTTGTGATGGAAATACGCAAAGCTAAGATAAGCTTCTTCTCTCGACGTCTAGACCCATCTGCAACTGGCAAAACGCTGTGGAGGAACCTACGAACTATCGGCATCGTCAAATCTAAAGCCAATAATAGAGTGGAAGCTGACTTGAATGAGTTGAACAGAAAGTTTTTGTCTTACCAACAAACCATCAATGTATCGGAGGAGTTTTCTGTGGAACCTCATTGTCAGTCCATTCTGTTTTCCTCTCCTAGTTTCTCTTTCATTAGAGTTGATTGTGTTGATGTACTAGAAGGCTTACTTTCTATCAAATCTAATGCAGTTGGGCTGGATGGTCTACATCCGCTGTTTCTTAAGATTATTCTACCGATATTATTGCCCCATATAACGCATATTTTTAACACTGTTTTAATGACGGGAGTTTTTCCAGCTCAATGGAAACTAGCAAAGATTATACCTGTTCCTAAAGGTCCCAAAGGGGGAGATTTCAGGCCTATATCTATTCTGCCATTCCTTTCGAAAGTCTTTGAAAAAATTCTGCAACTACAAATAAGGACCACTAACTTATTAACACCCATGCAATCAGGCTTTCGGAAAAAACACAGCTGCATTACTGCTTTGCTAAATGTCACTGAAGATATACGGCATGGTATAGATAATGATGAGGTAACATTTTTGGTACTGCTGGATTTTTCGAAGGCATTCGATACCGTTGACCACCCCACCTTATGTACCAAGCTTTTGAAGTTGTTTAACTTTTCACCTTGTGCCGTAAGGTTGATATCATCCTATTTAGCCAATAGACTCCAAGCTGTTGAGTCAAACAATGTTATTTCAGACTTCTTACCTTCTGTGAGCGGTGTCCCTCAGGGATCTGTGTTGGGGCCACTATTGTTTTCGCTATATATAAGTGAACTGCCTTCGATTATAAAGCATTGCTCTGTACACTTGTATGCCGACGATGTACAGCTATATATAAGCTGTCCGTTGGGTCTCATCGAGCACACTGTAAGCTGTGTAAATGACGATCTTGCTACAGTAGCACGTTGGTCTCAAAAAAACCGTCTCCTCTTAAACCCATCTAAATCTAAATGCCTAGCCATATCCAGAAAACCGTTGGACTTATCCTATTTCCCTACTATCAACTTGAACAATGCTCCAATCGAGTATGTTGGTACGGCTCGTAACCTTGGGGTAACCTTTAGTCGACATTTAACTTGGGAAAATCACATAAATATAGTTGTTGGGAAATCCTATGGTATTCTTCGTGCATTGTGGACCACGCAATTTTTCACCCCATTGGCTACCAGACTTACTATCGCGAAAACGCTGATTATGCCTGTTTTAATCTATGGTTGTGAGATCTACTTGAAATGTAACTACGCTAGTAAACGGAAGCTTAATGTTGTTTTTAATTGCATAGTCCGGTACATTTTTGGCTTACGGAGGTATGATCGTGTCTCTAATTTGTCATCCAGTTTGTATAATATGTCATTTGAAAGTCTTCTTCAGTTTCGAACGCTATGTCTTTTCCCTGATATTTTGCTAAATCACGAACCGACCTATCTTTATGAAAGAATCAGGACCTTTTCATCAAACAGATCTGGACAGTTGATTAACCCTCGCCACTCTTCATTAACGTCTGAACGTCAATTTTTTGTCAACTCTACGCGTTTATGGAATAATCTTCCGCGACAAATAAGAAGAATAAATAATGCAACATAATTTAAAAGGGAACTAAGAAAACACCTTTCGCGCTAACATTCGTACTAATAAAATAAAATATGTATCATTGTAATTTGTAACTATGTTTTAATTAACAAATCATAATATTGTACTATCTTATGCTATCATAAACTTGTAACTTTCATTACTATTATCAATTTTAGCTTAGCAATAATTTAAAAGATATTGTATCTTACTTTGTATAAGCTTTCATGAAATAAATAAATATGAAATATGAAACAGTCAAAATAAACAATCTTATCTGGATGAGTAGACCTGAGAAACCATTCACATCCCCTTCAGCATTGTTTCCCTGTTCGTATATCCCTCTTCTCCCTCTGACTTAGAATTTCCTTTTCGCTTTTTACTTCATTCGCCCAATAAACAAAACAAAAACACCTATATACATATGTACATACATATATGACGCGCGACTGCTTTGAAGATGACTCATATACTGCCAGATCTTATGCAAACACATATACACATACATACGTATGTATACACAAACACTAAGTACTCTCTGATACACACTAAGTACATTAAGTGCACACTAAGTACACTAAGTACACACTAAATACTCTCTGATACACACTAAGTACACACTAAGTACACACTAGGTACAGTATAAGTACAACACTAAGTACACTAAGTACACACTAAGTACACATCAATCACATTCCATGACACTAATAGCTCCGAATTCCCAGATTTCACCCCCAAAAAATGTAACCCTATATCTCCTTGATGACGTCACTTCCTGGCTCCCTGTGCCAGAATCGGCAATGAAAAACAAAAATTTACCTATTTCAGACAACAATCAAAATAAACAATCTGATCTGAATAAATAGATCCGAGAAACCGTTCACCTCCTCTCATCCCCCTCTCACCATTGTTCCCCCAGCTGCCCAAAATAAACAATCTGATCTGGATGAGTAGACCCAGGAAATCGTTCACCCCCCTCTCATAATTTTTCCCCCTTCGCACACAAACGTAAACACCCGCATATCTTTCCTCTCCCACTGACGCTTTTTACTTCCTTCGTCCAATAAACAAAACAAAAACACCGATATACATATGTACATACATACATATATGACACGCGACTGCTTTGAAGATGAGTCATATGGCGCCACATCATATCCAAATACATATACACATACATACATATACACACACATACACACATGTATATACATACACAAACATACATACAGACAGATAGCCAGACATACAAAAAAATTTAACCCGACACCTTCTTAATGTAAACAAACAAAAGCCTTCCTCCCCCTCCCCCCTCTCCCTCGCCCACGCTAATGTCAACAAAAAACCGGGGTAGTTAAAAACCGGAAGCGGCAAACATCAATCACATTCCATGACACTTTAATGGGTAATTAAAAATGTTCCCACGCTTATGTAAACAAAAATGTAACCTGATACCCCTCCTTATGTAAACAAACATCTTCCATCTCGCTCACTCTCACACAAACATCTTCCCTCTCGCTCTGGCTCAGAATTCCCATGCTCAACCGACCCACTACCTACTTACGGGCCATTTAAATTATTTTATTTAAAGTGCAAAAAACCACATGTGGTCCATCAATATTTCGCACAGTGATGCTTTTTCTTTCCCTTTAAAAAAATAACGGAAACAGTAAATAAAATAAACAAATAAACCAATACCATTACATAGTGCCAATAAGACCAAATGATGGAATATAATTTACCACGAGCACTTATCTTTACATTAAAATGCTTAACCATCACAAACGTTTTGGTCCTTTTTTTGTTTTGCGGAGTGTAAACGAAATAACAATCTGTCAAAAAAAAGCGAAAACGTCAAATACAAGAGGCTGGAAAAAGTGAATTGAAATACCTACATTTTTAATGTATTTTTTTTTTTACAGTTTCGCATTTGTATTGAACATTTTTCTTACTGCTCTAAGTTCATTTTTAATGCATTAAAAAATGGGAAAAAAGCTAGTCTCATACGGGCTTTAGCGAACAAACTGCGAATAAAGCAAAATATGCAAAAAAGGCAGAAAAAGGCCACAGCGGCAAAAAAGGCAAAAAAATGCAATAATGCAATGCAATATAAAAAGGCAAAATAAAATACATACATTTGGAATCAGGAGGACATGAAACGTGTTTGTGTAAAGTCGATACTATCTTCCAAATAAGCAAAAAAAAGAGGCAAAGTTAGCAAAACCCTATCCCTGGTTATAGCCATCCGGTCCATCTAAATTTTTCAGAAAATACCTCTTTTTCCCACCTATTCGAACTTGCTTCTTGTTGCATATCCCAGGTCATGTGGTCATTTGCGAATTGTAAGCTTTGGATTTTACGCGAAGCATTAAGTGGTGGCTTTTTCTTCAGCTTAAGTCGCTTGAGATATTGGGCCCTACGAATCACACGACGAACAGTAGATTAACTTGCAGTAACACCAGCTGCATCTCCGATCTTAGCTGTCGAAACCTCTGAATTGGAGACTAATAGGACAATTTTTCGTTTTTCCGCAGCTGTACGTGCCGTGGATATATTTCCCTTGTATTTTTTCCAGAATTTGTTCGGATCCTTTAAATTATTACCAAGAGCATGATCACTCCGATTGATCCTGCCAATGATAGCACACTTAGACAAGACTTCCGAATGGTAATCGTCTATTTTCGCCCTATCTGACAATGTCAAAAAAAATTTTTTTTTTACCATTCTTGAAGAAAAAATAAAGCAAACGCTTTCTTATCGACAAAATTTACTTACTATACAAAAAAAATCTCTTTACAAACAACGGTTTTACTTTGACTGCATCGAATACTATAAACCAATTTAATCGCATGCGAATCTGACTGATTCAACTAAAATGTCTCAAAAGTTCAGTTAGCCTCTTTTCTTATAATTTTGGATTTCACCGAACGGTGAACGTTGCGTTCAGCACGAACCACTCTGTCTTTCACCACATTCTTTTTTGTTCTCGAACTGCCATATAACGAAAGATATACCATTTTCTTTTCCCAAAATTTATTTATCTATTTATGTACATATAGGTACATATATATGTATTTATATGCGCCAATACACGACAAAAAATATTAGGTCTGTTCCCGTACTGTTGCAAACAGCCGAAAACAGCCGAAAACTACACTCTCTTCTGTCAAAACATATGAAAAGTCTTCGTACGGGAACAGGATTTGACTGATTTCGGCTGTTTTGGACAGGTACGGGAACAGACCTATTGTGTACATGGAAGGACTACAATAAATTAGGACAATAAAGTAGATAGAAATTCCATTAACCACATTCCATTAATGTAGCAATAGCAATCAGGCGAAGCAAGGCGAGCTGGGCCAGCTTGTGTATAGTAAATAAAATTAAATTACGCAGATGCTGAAAAATGTGCATGTTTGTTTGCCGATCCGTTCAGCGTCTTCTGTTGATCACGCATCGTTTCGATAATTTTTGTAACCTTAGCACGTATATTTTTCCCTGAGGCGGTTTTTGGTAATGAGTCCAGGAAATAGACTCCTCCACGTAGGTGCTTAAAGTGTGCCATCCGGTCTGCCACGTAGTTTCTAACCTCATCCTCAGTCAGCTGACTTCCCGAAACCTTAACAACTGCTGCCGCTGGTAAAAAACTAGAAATAATATCAGGAATGCCGCAAACACACACTTCTATTACTTCGGGGATCTGTACGATGACCTCTTCGATCTCCGTGGGGAAAAAGTGAAAGTTGTTATACTTTAGAATGTCTTTTATGCGATCGACAATAAACAAAGATCCCTGATCGTCAAAATATCCAATATCACCGGAATGTATCCAGCCCTCTTGATCATAAATGACATCGGTTGCCTCTTTGTTATTGTAGTAGCCTGTCCATTTGAATGGTGGTTTGATGCATACCTCACCGCTTTCAGAAATGCCTAAGTTCTTGCCGGACTCATCGATAATTTTAACCTTAAAATTTGCCATTAACTGCCCATTGGCACCTGGTTTAGTGGGAATGCCTAAGCAACAACCTCCCGATATCTCACTCAATCCATAACCAACTATTATTTTGCACTCTTTAGCATGAGCTAAAAAGTTTTGGGCGACTGCAAACGGAACAGCACTTCCGCCACTGATGTACGTTTCCAAGGATGTGAGATTTCTCTGCTTGAATCCGGGCGACTGTACTGCCATTGCCAATTGGGATGGCGGTGTAAAGGCAATATTTAATTTGAACTGCTCCACCATTCGTAAAAATAGTTCGGGGTTATACCTCTGATCAGTGATGACTCTAGTGCAACCATACAAAGTTCCCTGAAGCAAGCACAAGAGACCAGATGCCCAGTAGATGGTGCTAAAGCATAACAGTTTATCTTCTAGTGAAACGTTGCTACGGGAATTCGAAGTCATGAGTTATCATCAAGTGTACATGATTCAAGTTGTTCATACTTACAAAATGAACATGTTGAGCAAGCTCTCGTGGGACATGCAAACGCCTTTTGGAAGACCTGTTGTACCGGAAGAACATAAAATGGCTGCCGTTTGCTGGCTGCCTAGCTTCAGAGGCTTAACCTTGAACAACTTTTCACTTCCGGTTGAAGCGATGAGCTCATGAATTTGTTTCACACCTTCCAAATGGTCCTTCATTGTGTAAATGGGAATGCTCAAGTTAACCTCTGCTAGAGCAGCTTGTACTGTAGCGTATACTCCTCCATCGCAAAACATCAGCTTGGGTCTAGTTATCGAGAATATATGTCGGACGCCCTCTATTAAAGAGCAAAGTTAGCTCAAGATGTTTTCAGGACAATCTCAATGCTTACCCTTATCGAATGAGGGATCCAAAGTGCTTAAAACTGCTCCACACAGAAGCGATCCAAAGACTAAAGGTGCTAGGAAATCTGTATTAGCAGCACAAATTCCGATAATATCTTCCTGCTGGATTCCAATATCCTCGAGATATTGTGCAACACGGATACTCATAGTTGCGATTTCTTCATTGGTATACTGCCGTCCATTGTTGTCACAGATCTGCAGAAAGTCATCGCGTGAACTTAAATGTATTTCTATCTATTACACTCGTGTAACTTGCAACAGTGCAGTCGTATTTAAAGCAATTACAGTTCAATTAAAATAATCGATATCAATCACTTTAACTACAGCAATTGGTGTCGAGGAACACCTAAATTAGACCAGCACTATGACATTGCCTACCTGGGATATATGTTCCGGATGCTTTAGCAGGGATTTTAATAGCGCTTGTCCTAGGGAAACATCGGAACCAGTTTCGGTGTCCTTATTGAGTCCGCTCCATATCCTTTCTTGGGCATTAAATATTGTCGTTGTTTTAACTGTTTTAGTACCCATTGCTCAGGTCTTTTAAATCGATGAGAGAAGTTCTCGACAGTGTAGTCTGCTGCACTCAAATGATTGGAAATTTATCTAGAGTAGTGCCTTTTATTTTGCGGTGCATGTGATGCAGTTGCATTATCTTGTCGTACATGTAAATTGCTACGATTAATTGGGTATGACGTGACAATTTTCATTATTTGTATGTACACAGTCTCATAATCAATATGTATATTCGTACAGTACCTCAGCTTCTTTGGGTGAAAAGGAACAAACTTCAGAGATACTGCTGAATCATTTTCTGTGATAACAATACACTAGGAATTACAGAGATGTATACATGAGTAGGTACGTATGTACGTACAAACCTTAATATATGTAAAATGCAATGCAAAGGAAGATGTTAAGAAGCACTACACGCTTATCTTAAGTGCTCAGAAGTGCACTTAGCAATATTTTTTTATTATTCATTACAACATTAAGAGGGTTGACTGTAGGAGTTGAATTGCTAGCTAAAGATTAAGTATTCTTTTTTATAGATTAGATTATTATCTTGAGATTGCAAGTAGTGTTATGAATGTAAAGGGGTGATATCTTACTCTAGAGTCTAGATTGTACGTTCGGTACAATTAGATTAATACATAACTAGTGTTCCCGTGCGAGAACTCTCGCTAGAGAAAATCCAACCCCCAAATTCCAAACTTCCCATATCCATCTGTCAACTCATGGAAATTCCATGGAAACCATATGGGAAGTGCTTGTTTTTTTGAAACTTCATTTTGGTTGATATAAGTATGTATCTGTCCACTATCACTTGCATCAATAGCAAATATATCAACCGAAATGAACTCTTAAAACAACAAATAATTCTCATCGGATTTCCATATACCCAAAATATCAACCAAAATGAATTCATTTCCATCAGTTGACAGATGGGTATCATACGGGAAGTGTTTATTCTTTTGGGAGTTCATTTTGGGTAGAATATTGGTTTTGATGGGTTTTTAATTTGTTAAGATTAATAAAGTGAAAGTGAAATTCGTATCACTGCTCTAGGAACTTCCCATTCTTTGGAGACCTCATTTCTTAAGATTGGTTATGTGTGAGAGCTGCAAATGGTACCTATACTACAGAAATAATATATATGTATATATATGCAGCCTTACACTTACACTAAGACCGTCGCTTATAATGCCAGTGGTAAATTGGACAAAGGTACACGAGGTCTATGGTAAATATCGACTGTTATGTCGAACTGGGCAGTAGAATAAGAATTTCGCGGAAAAATCTATCCGAGTGATGGGGCATATTTCCATCTTCAAGGCTGCATAAGTAGAATTGCCGCATTTGAGATTCTATGAACTTAATAATCATCAGCATGCAAAAGATTGTTTCTTGCAAAACAACCTCAATGTTTGGTCTTCTCAATCGTGACATTAAAATCCGATTTAGAATCTATAAAGAGAGGTCTAAATAGCATCAAATATAGGTAGTAAGTGAAGAATTTTATCAAAAAGCTACTTCGGGGTTCGGTATCAATATATAAATAGGCAAATGCAAAACATTTCAACCCCTCAAAACACAACATCATTGACTATATATGGACTGCTAGTGAACTTTCATACTATCGTAAATAATCCATACTAGCAACCATAAACACATTTTATCCTTTGAACGCTGCAATAGAACCAAAACTCATTTCTCTGTCTGGTTGCTGCCACTCAGTTCGAAACCATTTTTTGCATTTACTTCAAACAATATAACTGTACCGTTACTCAGCTAGACGTCAACGAGACGAGAGCAGACATTCTTCATTTAAAAACGTAGTTGCAAAAAGATCTAATTTTTTATCTGGCGAGAAAAGACATTAAAGCATGGGTGGCCAAACCGAGGCCCGAGGGCCGCATGCGGCCCGCGGAGCAAAGTTAAATGAACATAACTGAACTAACTTCATTGTACATTTCACCAAAAGAACATTACATCATGAGTCATTTGTATCATATATTTCTGAATTGTAGCTAAGAAATTTTGGAATTTCTCGCATTCTTGGAAAAATGCAATGGTTTGAACTATTTTCAAACATACTGCATTTTTAGAAAAATCCATCGATTTTAACTATTACAAATACAGTCAACCCTCGTATAACGCGGTAGTTAGATTCCCGAGAAACAGCGCGTTATACAAAATGGTTATACGATACTAGGGCCACATATTAAAGTTGGGGTTACGTTTTCCACAGAAAAAAAAAACATGTAAATTCGTTACATCGTTTTTAAAAAACTAGCCGAAATATAGTTTATATGAAAAAAAACTACACATATGATAAAAACAAGTACCTAAGTTAAGAATTAAAAAAGAAGAATGTAATCTTTATTGCAAATTTAAATACGTGTTTCATACATATTGGACATGCTTTTTAATTAAAAAAAAGTCTGTTTTACTAGTTTGCTGAGCTGAGCACTTCTCTGCATTCTGCAACTCCTTTCGGACGAATATGAAGCTAAAGAACGTTGCAAGTGCCTTTTAAAATTGTTGAAGCGTTCCAAATTGGATTTCTGCGCGCGCCGCTGACACACGCTTCACGTGCTCAGCCGGCCATTATTCTTATTCTTTTCCTTGTTAACATTAAATCACAGTAGTCGTAGTTCATTTGCGAATAAAGTCATTTATGTAATTAAGTAAATTAATTACGCGTTTATATTTCTAAAGGACTACAGATAAATACCTGCGAAGTGACTCTCGAAATTAGCAGCCAATCCAATCCCTGGTTTATGTTTTATGTTAATATGTATGTATCTATCAGATACGTGGATGTGTTAAAAGGGAATTCCCCCAAATACAGGAATGCTTCACACATAGTTCGCGTGAGAAAAGACTGAGAATTGCGATATAGCGAATCCGCGTTGTTAAAGTACCGCGTTATACGAGGGTTGACTGTATCTCGCTTTTTGACACTCAAGATTACTTAGTTGTTTTCCGACGCTATTATAAAATCGGCGTCCTCGGGAAGTTCGCAACGCTACCAGGCTCATACTCACACATGCTATTTTCGCTATTCGGAAGCACTTATCCGTGTGAGCAGATTTTTAGTTGCATGAAGTAGTAGGTATATCAAATCACAAGTGAGAACACGAATTACTGATGTTCATTTGGAAAAGTATTTGCGTATAGCGACAACATCAGTCGAGATCAATAATTCTGATGCATTAAGTTCTGCAAAATAAAGTCAGGTGACATCCAAAATAAACATTTTTAAATTATTTGATTCTGGGTTTTTTTTTTTTTCTCAAAAAAATAAATACATTATGTATTTTATTACAACCAAGCAGGCTTGCCCACTATCCCGTCTAATGGAAAGCTCGAACCTATAGCACGCTCGCTTGTTTACTTTCATTTACAAAAAATAAAGTTGGGGTGTGGCCCGGCAAAAAATATTTTTTCTGAAATTTGACCCGCCTGCTGAAAAAGCTGGCCACCCCTGGTTTAAAGTAAAAGCTCAAAATCGGTACTTTTCTTTTTCTATTGGTCACAAAAAGTAGTGACATTTCTTAAAATTAAATTAAATATCTTATCGTGATAAATTGGCCAAAGAAACATGTCCCAAAACGATCAGATAGCAGCAGGGGCGCAGATAACAGCAGCGACGCATATGCAACAAAATGCAACGAGTCATCCAGAAGAACATCAAGAAGCACGAGGTCGAAGCCCAGCGAAGTGCATCATATGCAATCAATCCAACCAGGACATGATCTACTGTGACGGGGTATGTAAAAAATGGTTTCATTACGTATGTGTAGAGTTAAATAGTAGTCAGGCTGTAGAGTTGAGTAAATGGCTTTGCAAAGATTGTGCAGTTGGGAATGCGAGAAAGGTTGATATTCTTCATAAGGAGTTGATGACACAAAGCATGTAAGCAACATTTCTCTTAATCCACAGGCGCGTAAATTCACTCCGCATGTCAAAATAGCACATCAGTCAAGCTTTACTTTACCAGAACCAGCCGTACCTCAAGTTAATCAAAGACAAATAGCAGCCAGAAAGATCTATAGAGGACTTCCAATATTAACTGGCGAACCAGAAGATTGGCCGTTATTTAAAAGAATGTTTGAATTATCAACAAAGGAATGTGGTCAAATGAGGAAAACCTGATGCGAATCCAACAATCTCTAAAAGGTAAAGCAAAAGCTGAAGTACTAAATCAATTATCTGAACATTCATGTGTACCAGATATTATTGAATATTTAAAAATGGCATTTGGACAACCAATAATAATTCTGAACACACAAATCGACAAAATAAGTAGAATTCCACCTTTGAAAGGAGATAAGTTGGAATCAGTGATTAAATTTTCGACAGCAGTAACAAACATGAATGCAGTAATAAAGGCATCAGGATTGGAAAATCAGTATCCATCCATTGTTACTTAAGGAGCTGTTGAAGAAATTGAACAACGATTTGAAAATGAAGTGGGTTTCGTATGCTTATGAAGATAATGTATCTGGAGTGCTAGCGTTTGGTTCTTGGTTGAATGTAGAAGCAAAAAAAGTATATTCTATATTACCTTGTACATCCTCTGATAGAATTGATAAGCCGCCTGGAAAAGAAAGTCGAATCAATGTGCATTATGAAAACAGGCCAATTCCAGCATGTAAGGTATGTACCAAAATATGTAAATCTGTAGAGTCTTGTGAAGTATTCAAAAAGTTGTCTCCTGCTAATAGGTGGGAAAAATGAAGGAGTTAAGGTTATGCCGTCAGTGTTTAACTGCCTATCGGATGAAATACCCGTTTATATGTAAGAAGGCAGTTAAATGTAATGTCAGGGGTTGTAGTCGAAAACACCACCCACTTATACATCCGGATGATAAGCCACAGAACAACTTACCAGTTGTGGAGCTTCACAGAACAGTCATACCAGATTGGATGACGAATTCCAATTCCAATACATAGCAGTAATACTAAGAAATGGATGCAAAAGTATAGAAGTAATGGCATTCCTGGATGGAGGATCTAGCGGCACACGTATTGAGGATGAGGTGGCTGACCAATTAGAGTTAACAGGTCCCAAGGTGATTTTAAAATTGAAATGGACAGGAAATGTGCGACGACAAGAAGAGTCAACAAAAGTATCCATGTTAATTTCCGGTATACATGAATGTGCAAAGGAGTATGCAATTCCTGAAGCTCATACAATAAAAGAACTGAGTTTACCAAAACAAACATTAAATTATAGAGAGCTGTCCAAATGATGCGATCATATTCGGGGTCTGCCAGTACGCTCATAATCATCTATGTGACCCAGAATAATGATTGGAATTAGCGACTGGCATCTAGCAGACAAGATTGGCTAGTCAAAATGATCCTGTAGCAACAAAGTGCAAGTTGGGATGGTCAGTGTTCGGTTCAAAGCGCTCATCCGAATATGAAAGCATCAACTATCACATCGAAGAATATCGCGAACCTGATGATGAAGACGTACACATGAAGAAACAGTTTTTCTCCATCGAAAGCCTGGCGGTCAAAATACCAAAAGATGACTTGTCTTCACAGGAAGAGCAACGGGCCAAATCGATAATGGAGGATACAACTAAATTTGAAACTGGTTTATTGCGGCGCTACGGTGACGTGGATCTGTCGGATAGTCTGTTCATGGCAAAACACAGACCTAGGACGTTGAATCGACGGTTGGAGAAGAACCAAAAATTAAAAATAGATATGCAAAGGCAAATAGCTTCTTACCTAAGCAAAGGGTACATTCGAAAACTGTCATTGAAGGAGTTACAAGAGCAGCACAAGCGCGTTTGGTATCTTCCTTTGTTTCCCGTCACCAATCCGAATAAACCGGAAAGTTGAGAGTTGAGTGAGAGTTGTCTGGGACGCGGCAGCTAAAGTGAATAGTGTTTCTTTAAATTAATTTCTTTTTAGAGGACCTGATCAGCTTTCGTCGTTGCTTGGTATTCTTCTGCGATTTCGTGAAAACGCTATTGCTATAAGTGGAGATATATCTGAAATGTTCCACCAAGTCAAATTAATAAGTGAAGATCAACACGCTTGCCGATTTCTATGGAACGATCGAGAATGTGACCGTATATGTCACCCAAGTCATGACATTTGGAGCAACCTGTTCGCCGAGTGGCGCTCAATACGTAAAAAATCTGAACGCTAAACGCTTTACAAATGAATATCCTAGGGCGGTAAAGGCAATTGTGAGTAATCATTGCGTCGATGATTTACTTGACAGTGTCAGCACAATTGAAGAAGCAATAATACTGGCTCAACAGATAAGGAAAATTCATTCGGCTGGAGGGTTTCATATACACAAATGGAAATCTAATTCTCGTGAAGTGTTGTTAGATTGAACAACAAACTGAAAAGGTTTTAGGATTGTGGTGGAATACAAAAACAGACCCACTCACATTTTACCTGAAATTCAACAAAGGCAGCAAAAGTGTTTCAAGTGGTCAACATAAACCAACAAAAAGAGAAGTATTAAGAATTCTCATGTCGATTTTTGACCCGCTGGGTTCGATTGGTCTCTTTACGAGTTATTTGAAAATAGTCATGAAAGAAATATGGCGGTCGAAGGTTAGGAAAAAGTTACATATTACTTGGCTGAGAATGGCGGAATTACCAGCAGTTCGTATTACGCCGTGTACACCCTTTACCTATACAGCACTAGACTATGGTGGGCCATTCGAAGTAATAAATGGACGCAAGAAAGACAAAAGATGGGTTTGTCTTTTCACATGTCTGGTGGTACGTGCTGTTCATATAGAGATTGCTTACAGCTGCAGCACCGACTCCTTTATTCTGTGCTATCGCAATTTCTTAAGCCGTAAAGGACCTGTAAAGAAAATGTTTAGTGATCGAGGAACAAATTTCATCGGAGCAGAAAAGATTTTAAAGGCAGATTTAAAACATGTTGATTCGCATTCTATAGCTGCAACATATTTTCATCCGCCTTGTTCACCTCATATGAATGGAACATTTAATTAAATCCGTTAAGATAGCCTTATATGCTGTAAGCGACATCACTACCTACAAACCGAATGATGAGCTGTTTCGAAGCTACTTGATGGAAGTCGAGGATATGATCAACTCGAGACCATTAACATACTTACCAATGGATAGCGAGGAGTCTGAAGCATTGACACCTAATCATTTTTTGCGGCAACAAGCAGAAGGATCTTCCCCTACACCCTTCGAATATATTAAAGAAGATATTAAGCTATACAAGACAAACGCCTTCATGTCCCAATTATATGCAAAGCTCTACTGGAAGCTGTGGATTAGGGAATACTTGCCGACATTGACGGAATGGGAAAAATTGAACCATGCTGTTTAGTCGATCTGTCTGTCTCTCGTTCTCGTCCTTCATGTGCGCGCGCTGTGTGTAAACATTAAAAGGGTATTCATATCCCCTTTAGCGTGTGTAGATTATAAAAAAAAAAAAGTCAGAAGTGCAACAGTCAAAACCGCAGACGGAATTTATGAGCGACCAGCTGTTAAACTAGCCAAGTTGGATGTGAATAAAGAGGTACATTTGGGCATAGCTCGAGACGAATGTACCGAGGGGCAGAATGTCGTAAATAATCCAAACTAGCAACCATAAACACATTTCATCCTTTGAACGCTGCAAAAGAACCAAAACTCATTTCTCTGTCTGGCTGCTGCCACTCAGTTCGAAACAATATTTTGCATTTACTTCGAACAATATAACTGTACCGTTACTCAGCCATATGCCAACGACACGAGAGCAGACATTCTTCTTTTAAAAACGTAGTTGCAAAAAGATCTGATTTTTTATTTGGCGAGAAAATACATGTTTAAAGTATTAAATTTATAATGAGAATTGTACTTTAATTTTAGGCGCGTTTGCACGCATTTAATCGCATTTTAAACGACGTTTAATCAACTTTTAATAGATATTAGGTCTGTTCCTTTACTTAAAAATTGATTCTTACTGATTCCTACTGGTTTTAGATAAATCGCGTTCCTTTACGCAAAAAAGTAGTAAAAGAGAGAGGCAACGAGAGAGTAAAAATTTCCTCTCACTAAAAAATCTTACTATTTCTTACTGCACAAATTTCTTCCAGTAGAAATTGAACTATCTGTCAAAGTCAGCTGTTTCACTTGTTTGAATTATTTGCATTTTTTATTTTAATCCAAAAAGTAAAAAAATGGAGAGAAAAGGAACATAGATGAAAGTTGAATGCTCTGAATGTTGAAATTTGCATTTCGCAATATATTGCATACTGTATTGGTTCTGGGAAATCATCAGGGGTGGACTTTTCTGTTAAATCCAAAATCATATAACAACACTCTGTTTACTTTTGCTTCACATATGTTTATGACATTTCGTTTGTAGCAGCTTTTGTGGTTAATCGCGTTCCTTTACTTTTTAGTGATTTTGCCTTAAGCTGGAAATACACGATACAATCGTTGTACAACCGCCAGTTGTACCAATATCGGTACAACCGTTGTGAGTAGAACACGCACTATACAATCTACGTGCGATTACCATACAACAGCGCATCCAACCGCAGGTTTTCGATTCAAAGTATACAACCGTGCGATATCGGTACAACCATCGTAAGCTAGCTAACACACGGTACAATCGTCGCATACAACCGTTGAACGACGATTGTATCGTGTATTTGCTGCTTTACTCTGAGAGACTTTTACCCCCACTCCTTGAAATTCAATAATTTACTATTTTTGGAGCAAAAAGTAAAGGAACAGACCTATTAAAAAGACATATAAGCCAATTAAAAGTAAATGGATTTGGTTAAATAAACGTTTAAAGTAAATGCTCAAAATCGGTTGCCGCGTTGGCACTAACAGATGCCACTACCTAAAAATTCGAAAATAGCCGTTATTTTATTTATTTACCCATAAATCAGATAAATAAGATCATTATAAAAAGTCGTTTTTCAAGCAATTATCACGTATGGGGAAAATGTGCAAAAACTCATAGGTCTGTTTGGTGTGCTTTACGTGATCCAAATGGGACATCTGTCAAATAGTAAATAATTTGAAAAGTGGAGGAACATCTTCTCAGAAACTTCTAATTACACAAACAAAAATGAAGATTGACATTTCACGAATTGTCAGATGGCTGTTTGATAGATGTCCTGGGACTACTACATGGATGTGGAGTAGCACGATTTCGTAGAAGGGGACATTTTTTGACACTCTCATTTGGCTCTCTATTCTCTTGATTTTTGACAGGTTCAGTAAATTTACGTAAATTTACTGCACACCAAACAGACCTCATATAAGACAGGTACAAATAATAGGTCCGTTCGCGTACTTTTTGCACTAAATATGGGTTTTCTGTCAAATCTCGAAGAGTGGGGTAAAATTCTCTCAAAGACAGAAAAATCTCGAAAAAGTAATCGAACGAATTAAGCACCAACAAATGAGAATGTATGTGATTTGACAGATTTGACAGATTTCATAATACACCCCAAAGAAATTCCTTGGATTAAAATTCGTAGCATGGGGAAATTTCTTACTCTCTCGTGAGCACTCTCTTCTACAAAAAACTACGAAATTTTTGCGTACGCGAACGGGTTTTCGTTATTTTTCGTGGATTTTCGTTGTTTTGGGAGGGTACGCGAACAGACCTAATATGTCAAAATAAAATTCTTAAAATAATGTTAGCACTGCCTTGATTCTTTTCCACGGTAGAGTTCCAATTGCAAGGAAAATTGAAATTCTTAACGAAAATTTTTCCAGAAAATGTGATTTTAGTTAAAATGCTTTAATTAAAGAGCTATTGTAAAAATATATGTATAATTTACTTGTTTTGCTACTTAAATTATTTATACATTTATTTATTTATATTTATTTATTTATTTACATATATTTATTTATTTATACTTATATATATACATATATTTTTATTGTTTTCTGTTAACTTTTTGAATTACATATTTATTTTTTATTTTTATTTATTATTAACTGATCTATGTTTGTAATTATTTATTCATTTGTTATTTATTTATTTATTTATCTATTATCTGTTACTTATTTATTAAATTTCATGTACACATTATGCAATATACATATTTATTTATTTCTTTAGTCATTTAGTTAATGTAAGCTATTTATTTACTTATTTATCTATTTATTATAATGTTAGTTATATCTGTGATATTCATGTTTAGAAAACATTAAAATAACCATATGGAGTTTTTTTTATAGTTTTCCTTCGAAATATAATTTCAAATCTATTGCTCAAAACTTTTATTAAAATTAAATTTTCAGTAGTAAGATAAATTGTAAATTATTATATCTCTGTACTGTGCAATTACATCGCGAAAGCCAATGTAAACTGTTTTCCATGATAAAAATAAATATATATATTATGTATATGTATATGTATAATGTGTAATTTTTTGTCAATGCACAACATACATAAGTATATGTTTTTTTTTGTTGGAAGAGGGCAGTGCTGGTCACAATTGGAGTTCCGACCACAGGCGATACTAGATTTTTTTAATAGCCTTTGTTAACCTTGATATAAAAATGCTTATGTCCTTATTAATTTGTACATCATACCTACAGTAAGAGGTGAGCTACGATATGTAAAGGATATCCCAGAAACATGTTTTGCATGGTTTTTTATCATTTTTGTCTGACAAAAAATCGCTTTTACTATAACTTCTGTTGATTGCACGTGAAAAAGTTATTTGACATAATTTTTAGAGAATTGGTTAAAGATAACAATTTTGAAAAAAAAAATAAAAAATTATTAAGCAAAAGTTTTGAGAAAAATGCATTTAGGAGCATTTAGGAGCATTTAGTTTAAGGAGCTATAACTTTTTTGTGGCTGCATAAAATTAAACAAACCTTAGGCACTTTTTATGCGCTACTTAATTACCTCTTGAAAAAATACAAAATTGTTCTTGTTGCTATAATAGTTCAAAAGCTATATCATTTAAAGTGGTTATACCTCCAAATCGAAAGTGCCCCACTTTGAGGGGTTATAGTTTGGCGATTTTTTGTTGTTTTGTTTTTGTTCGCTAGAACTTCAGGAATCTCCAGTTAACGGATTATATCTCTTAACTGAGACACCCTGTATTTATTTATCTATTTACTGTCTATATTTATTTATTATTATTGTGGTTGCTTTCCTGTAAAGTTATTTGAATCGAGTTTGCGTTAGACGCCTCCCCGTCGTCCTTTCTAAAAGTTCATAGATTAATATCTAGCTACGTATTTTTGTTTTTGTTATTTGTATTTGGTCAAGGTTTTTACTTGTAGCTTTTCCTTCTAGATTATTTGTATTATATTATTTGTATCACATTAGTAATTTTTCAGTAGTAAGGTAATATATAATACCACATCTCTGTAAATTGTGCAATAGTATCCAAAAATGTAAATTTTGTTTGCTACAATAAAGAATTTCAAGAATTTGCACCCGTCCATATTACTTGAAGTCTGTTAGGTTGTTTAACTATAAATATTCTTATCAAATAAACCTACTTTATATAATTTATTTATTTTTTTTTTATTTTTTTAGTTGTCGATTCAACAATCAACACTCATGTCAGCGGTAAATTTTTGTTTTTCTTTTTAAAACAAATAAACATACACTCTTTGACGTCACTGTGAATTGTCGTTACATAACAATTGTGACTCTTTTTTCAAATAGAATTGCTCACTTTCGTACAGTTTACTGTCAAAATATTTGTGTATGCCAAAAAAGTATTTGTGAGTTCTGACAGCAGTGCTGTAAGGGGAAAAATCCATTTGTGAAAAAAAATTAAATAAACAATTTTCGTAAAAACAAATCTGCTATAATCATTTTAACCTCTAAGCAATGTTTGATGCAGGCGCAAGCCTTCTAATTGCTTAATTCGTCCTCGAAGCAATACGATACAAGCACCTGTACTATGAATCTGAATGTTTTTATGGCCTATTTGGCCGTGTGCGCTCTTTGCCTCCAAATTCCAATAACGAATTCAAAGACTTCAACGCTTTGGAAACTAAACGCTGATGAGGGAAAGATAAAAGGCCGGATCGAAGAAGATAAAGTAATGCCAATGAAGTGTGCTAGTGCATCATAACATGTTTTAATTTGATTATCGTTTCACAGGACATCATTCTCCTCAGTCCGACTGTAAACGAAAAGTACAAAAACGATGATGTATTCAACATAATCACCTCCACTGTTGCGTACGGTTCCACATGGAGTAAACAGTCTATAGAGAGGTCGTCTGATAATCCGTGTGAAAGGTTAGTAGACGAATTTGCATAATTATTTGATTTGTCTTTTTTCCTTTTTAGCGGTAAAAAGAGTAATGGATTGAGCTTGAAAGGAATGCCCCCTACAGCGTCTGCTGTGACGGGCAGCAAGGCAACATTAAAGAAAGCAAACCATGAAACTGTCGAAGTGCTGGACTGTGGGAAACCTGTAAATTTTACATATTACGATTATCTTATCGGTGTAGCGCAGAGATTTAATCATCCGCTGATACCAGAGCCTGATGTGAGTTATTTTTTAGTGGTTGTTTTTAAGTGTGAAGTAATGCGATTGTAGTATCTCGTGTTTTGATTCAATAACTTTGAACAAAACAAACCCCTTCCAATAAAATATAATGAATTTGAAGGTAAACGATAAGGGATGAATTCACAAAAACTCTAAAAACGAAATAACTGTCGGTGATCAGCCATTGACTGCACAAACAAAAACAAAAAACCTTGTGAAAATTTTGAGAAATTGAACACGTCAAATAAGTTTTGAAGTCTTCATAGAAAGGGGAAAAGTGTTGTTCTTTTGATCGTCTAAATTTGAGAATATTAAACTTGGCAAACAATAGTTCCACTCCTATAATTTATAAGAAGCTCATGCGTCTTCTCTTTCCAGGTTGCCTATTTGTTCCTTAAAAATAAGGATGAAAAATCACTTAAAAGTTTCGACATCAATTTGTTGGAGAAACGTTTAAAACGAGCCAAAAAAGACAAACCACGTTCCGTGCATTTGTACAATCAAATTGGCAACTATTGGCGCATCAGAGGAAACGCAAGACAATCAATCGAGTGCTTCCGACGTGCATTATCAATATCACCAACGAATGCCGAGGTTCTACTCAACCTGGCAAGAGTACTCTACAATTTGCAGTACCTGGACGATGCCATACACTTAACAAGAAGGCAAGTGGTATCTTTTTTTAGCTAACCTTTTTTCAAAATAAAACTTTTCATTTAGATCTCTCGAAGTTCAACCACCAGACCGTTCGGCATGGCGTCAATATTTCACTCTCGGTGAAATCTTTAAGGCCTACGGACACTTTCAAGAATCTGTACTTCATCTACGCCACGCTTTGGAGTTGTATCCTCAGCATGAGCCAATACTCAAGGCATTGCGTGATGTCGAAAATAATCCGACGTCACCGTTGCACGTATACACAATTTTAATTATTGCGGCTTTGGTAAGATTCATTAAAGTCGATTCTTAAATTAAAATTTAACACTCGCTCCCATCCTCCCACAGGTTATTGCTGTTTTTATTGTAATCATTACGTCGTCGGATAATTCAGATGCCTGTGGACAGCAGACTGAGTTTGAGCCCAAAATGCAGCGTCACTTTAATCGAGCAATGGCAATGCGCTCCCTCAAGGGATTCTCTTCGCGAAATTTTAAGCACAGAAAATACTAGGGACATTTATTGTGAAAACACACACACACCGCCACACGAACAAACACACACACACATGGACTATATTATTAGTATGCGCATAAGTTAGTTATTTTCGATTCGAGTTTAATTTCTTTTTTTTTCACTAGAGCAGCGGAAGAGTGTTGCCATTGGCCGCTGTCTCTTCATATGAATTTGATTGATAATTTTTTTCTTCGAACTACCTAGTCTTATTTTTAAATAATTTTAATATTTGATTGATGAAGTCCAAAAGAATTTGTGATAAAAAGCACCTTTTTATTTTCCTTTTTCCCAAGAATATCATGCTCACAAAATTTTGGTTTGTACAACAAAGTGTATCGATATCCATTTGCCATTTTTTTTTTAACTCTGAACTGAATTGGTGATCTGAAAATGTACTTATTTTGCTTAAGTTGGAACAAATTTTAAACGCTATCAAACTCGCCATACATATTTGTAGTTTTTTTTTTTTTTTTTTTGTCTCAATAATGCGATTGAAGTCGCGTACTTCTGTAACACCAAAGAACTGTAACTGTAACACAACACTATCTCGTTTGTTTTTGATAGTTTTAACTTTAATTTTAGGTTGGACAAAAAATTAGCTATATAGATCTATATAAGGAAATGCTAAATGAATTAAACCTCGCCTTAGTTGTATAACACTTGGGAAATTTTTTGTTTTGTTTCGCGATTTGTTATTTTTTTTTTTACTAATATGTGAAAGATTTTTTTTTCTTATATTTTAATGAAGGTTGTTATAAATTTAAAAACGGTTTTACCTTACATTTTTTTTGTCATAGTTTTAGTTTTGAGTTAGTTTTTTTTTAAGAAATTTGGTTTTCCAAAGAATTTTTTTTTTTGTTGTTATGAAAGCGTGAGGCGTACTGTTTTGAAATGAAATAAAATGAAAAAAGAAAAATATTTATGATTATCAATCCTTTATAATTCGTAATAATTATAGAATTTTATGTAATTTATTGAAGAAAATCTTAAGAAGCAAAGAAAAAGTAATAAAACAAAGCAATGAGCATTCAAATGTAGGATTTTGAATTCTTTTGGTTTGTATGAAGGAATTATTGAAAGTTGGTAAGCCAACTGGCGTAACCTCTGTTGAAGCTAAGATGAAGATATTTTCTGGCAAGGGCTTGTTATCAAATATTGGAAAAATGTATTGCGATACTCTAAATGGCTTCAAAGTTCCATTCAGAATTTAAATTTTCGTATATATGTATTAACGACCAGATTCCTTGTAAACAACTTTGTATATATGTACATACATATGTATATACATACGCATACATATAATAAAAAGAAATTATCACCCCTGTGATCATGAAATGTGGATGAAATCGAAAACAACATCGAAACATCGAAAACTGAGCGGATTGGAATTGGACCGAAATTGATCATAGGGGACTAGGGGTGTATGTCTTGTGGGAGTAAAATAACATTCCACCTGCTGAATAAGATCTAAAACCAGTGTTTTTCAATCTTATCAGAATAATGACCTTGAGCACATAAAACAGCTTAGCGACCCGCTTTGAAATTTTAAATAAGAAAAGAATGTGCAAACTTGCACAGCAAATATATTGTAGGTAACGTTGGGGATCTAGATAACAGCTCTATTATGGTTAGCGAATCGAACGTTCGATATGAAGCGAAAGCTTTTCGCGAATCACCCTTTTCGTGGTATTATGGTTAGCGAATGTGTCATTCGCATATGAAACAACTGCTGCAACAACAAAAAACAAATCAAATGACAGTTGCGAACATAATACCACAATACGGGTGATTCGCAAAACAGTTCGATTCGCTAACCATAATAGGGGTTTAAATATCGCTAAAGTATGCGTCCTGCATTATTCACAAAGCGGTAATTATATAGCGCAGTTGTCATGTTGTGCCTCACAATACGAAAAATTGCGTTATGATGGATCACTTCTCTACAAAAACATTGAATCAAATAAAATCGGCTTACAAGCTACTTTTCCGACGAATCTAAATTCGACAATAAGCGAAGGTGGATACTAAATATTTTTTTTGATATATCCATACATTTAGCTGACCTTAATATGTAATTGAAGGAAAACTGATGGAGCTTTCTGTGGACGGAATGCTGAAAATCGAGTTTCAATCGTAGAGGATAGACTTTTTTGGATGAAAAGAAGGAACGAGTAACCAGCAGATCTTGCAGGAGAAGCTCTAAGGTTATTATCAGTACCATTTGGTACATCCTACCTTTGTGAGCTTACGTTTTCTTCAAAGCTAAACGTAAAGACTACGGCCAGAAACAGAGTGGAGCCGGAAGACGACTTAATTGCTTGCGTCTCCAAAATATCTCCACGGTTTGACAAATTCGTCAATAAAAAACAAGCACACCCCTTATTCATATAAATAAAATTACAGAAAGTAAAAAAAACTGAACTTCATGTTTTTATTTTTGATTTTAAGGCTCACGACTTCCTAGCATTTGCTTTGCGACCCTCAAGGGGGTCGCGACCTACTTTGAAAAACGCTGATCTAAAACTTTGAATTAAAATAAAAACAGCGGAGTCCTTAAAACTAGCATAGGTAAAAAGAGTCTTCGTTCTAGCGACGCGTAATAGCCCGTTTTTTGGTGGCAAGCATACTACTGAGGCAGAGACTGGTTCAACATACATACAACATTCGACATGACTGCTGTAGAAGTTACGTTCATAAATTTATACAGATTTTGCTGCAGTAAATTTACAGCTCGCCCTATGCTGATGGATTTGGCAAATAAGTGGTCCTAAAGAAGTTTGTGTACCGTCTTGTCTACCAAGAGAGGTCAAGGCCCTATGCCATCCAGTTGTCATCAGTTCTTTTCGACCAAAATCAATTGTCAAACAAGCTAAACCAGATAAAGAATAAGACAAATCCTAAAGCGCAGCCTTATAATAATTTACTAGAAATCAAACACAATATTCTTAATATTTGCTTTCTCTAAAAAATATTTTAACTTTATTTAGTTTATTTTCTTCTCTTTATATTTAATTAAAGTAAGTATTAGTTATGTATTTGAAAAAAAACAAGCATTCATGCCAAAATTGAACGACGCAAACACGAAAGGAATTATAAAAAATCAAAAGAATCTCATCTCAACGACTATATAACCTGTAAAAGCGAACAAGTGTTTTAATTTTTTCATTTTCTCTACAACATAGTTTATTTTATTTAATTAATGAAAACTGAGCGCGCTTATAATAATTTATAGTATTGACTTTGAAAATAAAAAAAATTAAGAAAATAGATGCTGCTCGGTTTATTGTTTATTAGTTATTACATTCTTGTCACTTAGCTTTTATAAAGGAAACCAAGACATATTTGTGTTGTTGGTTTTTTTTTTTTTTTTTGTAATGTGTTCATATAATTTATTTTTATTTAACTTAAAAGTTTATATTAAGCCGAGTCATGAATATTCAAACGGAAGATATCGTGCGCACAGAAAAACGTCCTTGCTAGCGGTTTTAGGACAAATACTTGTGAGAACGCATGTGGTGGATCGTCATCACACTGAAATTGAAAATGAAATATTTATTAGGATTTCGGAGCAGATGCATAATAGGTACAGTGATTTCCATGCAAATATAAACAAGAGAATGTTATTTTAAATTAAAAAATAGGAAAAAGTTTTAACAATTAATAAAATAAAATATATGTACATAAAAAGTGGGTCTCGAGTCGTTCCAGTTGTAAGCACGCTAAGAAGATGTGGGATCTCAGATGACTAGAGTGTAACATAAGAATCAATTGGAATGTGGGGGTGGGAAACCAAAAAAAAAAAAAAAACAAATGACTTTGGGACTACCTAGCACAATAACAACGTGAGTGCAGCAGCTAAAACTCTGGACACATTTCACCTATCAATATGATGTTGAGTTCGGCCCTTATAAATCACTCACAATTACAGCGGGGATGTTTCTCAGGGGTTCCAAAAGATTTCGATTTGGTTTAAATACATTGTACACAGTTTCAAGTTCCAGATTTTTACCAAGCAATGCTTTTTGCGCCCTTTACGCATCAGTCAACTGGTCATCGAGCGTAAATTTCCCCCCCCCCCCATTATTTTTTATATGTATAAGCAGAACACCTCTGTTAATTGTTCTCTATCTTCATTATGATTGCCTCTTACGTTGTGGAGAGCGTTTCTCTGGCTGAAGAGGTTACCTTAAACTTCTTCAATCGACTCTTGTTTCATTCCTGGGTATAGTGGTTATCTCAGCATTCGCCGTAGCAATTCATTAGATTTTGTCAACAGGATCCTTGCCACAACACTTTTCAGCTGTCAACGTGACGCGTTAAAATGGTGTATATAAATTTAGTACTAAGGGAAAGATAAGTTCCCTTTTCTTCCACTATAATCAGTTCCTCTTTTATTTATCTATTTATATATCACTTGAACACAAAGGACAAAGGATAAAGAATAACCAGAGTCCCCGTAAACCTAAAGTCCATTTATTCTTAAATTGTTTTATGAGTGTTTTCTGTGTCGAATTTCTTGAAATTTATTACAGCTCTTTGCTCCAGATTCGTAAACATTGCAAACACTTAATAAACGTAACATAACGGGGTTCCATGTGAATGGTTAAATTAACGGTGAATTGAGTATAAAGGTACGACTCCCGCCCAGAAGAACCGCGCTAATAAAATACGATTGTTCTCCACAACACTAAACGAGACGTACTAGTACGGTACGCCATGCAGATCTACAATAGAACGATTTTTCACACTACGACACCGTAGCGCAAGTGGTTAGTGCGTCGGACTACTGAGCCAGCGGTCTTGGGTTCGAATCCCTCCGCAAACACCTAAAAAGTTTTTCACAGTGCCCACCTCTTCCGAATGCCTGACAAGCATTCAAGAGTATCATTTGTCATGTTAAGCTTCCCAACTCGCCGTTCGGGGTCGGCAAAAAACTGTAGGTCCCTTCCATTCCTGCAAAAATATAACGCGCACACACAAATGGTTGCGGGAAGCTAGGCTTGGTTCTACGTAGGACTGCTGAAGCCAATATTTATTTTTATTATTATCTTTGCTCCAGATTCGTAAACATCGCAAACACTTAATAAGCGTCACATAACGGGGTTCCATGTTAATGGTTAAATTAACGGTGAATTGAGTATAAAGGTACGACTCCCGCCCAGAAGAACCGCGCTACTAAAATGCGATTGTTCTCCACAACACTAAACGAGGCGTACTAGTACGGTACGCCGTGCAGATCTACAATAGAACGATTTTTCACACTACGACAGATTCCCCAAGCTCAAGTTGAAGGCGAAAATGATGAATAAACCTCAGCTTGCAGCAAACGGTTATAGATGCGAGCTGGAACCAATGTGCGCAAAGATGATGAAATTCGGCAGTATCTCAGGCATCCTCACTGAGTTCTGATAAAACCGAAGGTAAAAAAGCAGCACACGAATAGGCATCATTAGAAAAAGCTAGAAAATCCCTTATACCAAAGATGTGAACAGACAAATCTTATGTCCTATTTTTAGTCTGGTACCTTCAAAAAGCAGATAAACCTAACAATTAACTAGTACGAGTATGTAAATTGAATGTTTCTGTTAATTTTGATGATACGCGTATTTACAGTGAGTGTAAGCCAAACATAAAAGTGCATAGAGCTGCTCTTTTTATATTAGCAGCATTAGTGTTAATAGGATTAAACAAAAAATTAACAAAAAAAATCGAAATTAATGATTTAATACCAAAGAAACAAAAACAAAATAATATTTCTATACAACCTACGTACGAATGAAAATCTCTCTCGGTTGAGTTGATCTTCTTTTATAGAAGTTTTAATTAAGTCTTTTTTTGTGCTAAATTGCATTAATTGGGCTACAGATCGTGTAAAGCCAACCGGAAGACATCGTGTTGCACAAAGAAACTATTGGCAATCGGCTTCAGCACAAATGTTTGTATATACGCATGTGGCTGATCGTCGTCTGTCTATTTACCGTGCGAGAGACAGTGATGATCAGCGCAGAGCAGCCGCCGCAATAGTTAAACAAACAAACAAAATGGAAAAAAAGAGTAATAAGTTTATAAAGAAAAATTACAAAATAAAATTATCCCAAAAATTCATTGACGAAAAAAATTGATGAGCAAATAAAAACTCGACACTTACTTGCAATCTTCCTAGAACATTAATAAGAACACCACCATCAAACATGGGCTGTGAGTCCACTGCAGTCAAAACTCTGTTTATCTTTTGAAATGATAAACTCTACAAAAGAAAGCAAAATATTTTACTTTTGGTAATATACTCTCGAAGGGATATGTGTGATTGTACTGCTTACTGATAGCTTTTCCATGATTTTTGGCGATCCTTGTATTTGCTGACCCTCAAAAGTCATGAAGGAGTCTGTAACCTGGAAAAGATGAAACAAATCAGTCAATTGGAATTGCAAGTTTACTTTCGAGATAAAAAATATTGACACCTATGAACTATAGTTCCAAATGTTCCTGCGTTTCTTAATTAGTCAACAACCTAATTGGAAAGAGACCTCAAAAATAGATGATAGTTCTATTAGGCACTTCCTTGAATCAAGTTGATTTAAGCACTTACATGAAAAACTTCAAAAGAAGCTTTATCACCAAGAACCAAGTCTGTGGTTGGCGTCTTTTTTTAGACTAGGGCCACCGCTGTGTAGTGATAAGGGTTCAATCCCAGGAAAACACCTTAACGTTTTTTCACGGTGCCACCTCTTTCGAATGTCTGACAATCATTCAAAGAGTATTATTATCAGGATTGAGCTTCTATACTCGCCGTTCGGAGTCAGCAAACAACTGTGGGTCCCCTTCAATCCGTGCAAAAATATAACACGCACCTACAAATGGTTGCGGAAAACAGGCCCTGGTTCACCACTAGCTGTAGCGCCACCTAAAGAAAGAAAAGGACACCTTGAACCAGTAACCAGATGATTTCTAATTGCAATTTTCTTCTGATGAAAGTACTATTAGAACATAGTAACCAGTTTCAATTCAACTTTAAAAAAATAATGTCCATTCATTAAAGCTAACCCTCTTCAGCAATAAACAAATGCAATCTTTTTGATTGCTCTCTCATTGATCACGTTGAATATTGCACAATATTAGGCGTTTTTTTTTTCAAATCTATATTCGAAAAAGCTTTCCAAGCTAAAATAAGACTGGATAATTATCCAGGCTAAGGTTTTGTTGTATTTTACATACATTGAAAACATGTTCCGGAAACATGACGTCTTATATAGATTTGAAAAAAAACGCCTTATATTGTGCAATATTCAACGTGAAACGCCTATTATTGACCGTTTGTAGTTAAAATTATTGCAATGTTGTACAATATTGTGCAATGCAGAAAAATTGCATCGTCTGTGGTAATATTGCACAAAATTAGTTCATTGTGTTCCAATTCCGTGGAGTAAACATCGTGAGTAATTAAATAAAAATATCTGTTAAAGGAAAAGACGATAGAGAAAAGTACCTGAAACCTGATAAGCAGCAAATAATACAGAAATTTAACTCTTTTCCGTACAAACTTCTGAAAGAATTTAAAGCGTATAAATGGGTCTCTGCGGAGAGATAAAGTAGAATCCCAACACAATTAACTGTCAAATAGTCAACATGCTGTCTATCAGTCGTCAACTAAATTATCGTTCAAAAATATTGAGCCGTCTGGGGTACGCAACAAATAATACTGTGCAATTTCTTGAAACTTATTCCACAATAATATTGATCGTCCAGGAGTCGCTTAAATGTCGTCAATGAAATTAATGCATTTCATTTCACTTCAAATGATTTCAGCGAAATGAATGAATTGTTTTTAATTTGCTGGAAATTATTGGTAGACATTCAAAAAATCGTTTTTTTTTTTAAGGTGAAGTCATTGAATCGAAACATCCACATTTTTTGGTAAGAACTCAAGGATTGCATTCTTTCATAGTTTTGCTAGTAACTATGTAGCAACGGACGCCCAAACAAATTCAGCCTTTAATGACAAAAAACAAAAAGGATTGGCCAACGGAGTACTTCTTGCTTTGGGAAATACGAAAACTATTGAGTGGCTTGTTCTAAACTATGCATAGATATTGCTCAATCTAGAACAATCTGAACTTTCACTGTCTAACCCATTCGTTGTGGTTAAACTATTTACATACTCATTGACATTAAACCAACATGAAAACTTGAAATTAATAGCAAGAGGGCGAAATTCCTGCTTGGAACTATGTACAAATGGTTTTTTACCATTTAAGGTTATGATTCAGCTAAAAATAGTTTCCATGGATTGCTGTTCGCACCCAACTGCAAACCCATAATAAATATTTCTACAGAACTTGGAATAAATATATTTTATTTTACACAAACTTACGCTGTAGAAATTAACAACATTCGCACGTTGCAAAGGATCATCAAACATTGCGTAGTACTGCTGGACGAATCCTTTTCCAATGTCCTCGTACTGTGGATTGAGTGCCATTGCTGTGTTTTTAGGTTCAGGATTCAGGTATTCCAAGTGAAGTTTAAAATTATAATGGAAAGATGATTTGCGGCGATTTCAATATGAAATTGCTTTGCAAAAAATCTAACTGGCTTATAAAAGACTTAACAAATTAAATTGCGATACACCGACAGATAGCTCAGACACCGATGCTGATGGAAGCTGATTCACATTTCGCGTTTTCTGCGTTTTTTCTTTCAGCGGAATGTCAGTTTTGTCAGTGGTAATTTTGTAAATGTATGTTGGCTGTACTGTGGTGTAATTATAAAAGTTTGTTCGTAGAGTAAGGAAATGAATGGATTCAGAAACAAATAAAAAATGACGAGTAAATTGCTATACATAAGTGCGGATATTTCTTTACAAATATGCCAAATAAATTGTTGCAGATCCTTTGCAAATATGGCACCTAGGAGTGGCTTTTCATGTTCAGTAACACAATTTGGTGGGAAAGTTCGCGGATAAATGTAATGGGCTCTGGCGGGTTGTAATTTAAACGCTGATTACACGACTCTTTTTCGTTCGTTTTGTCTTTCGTCTTTTTGACAGATAGGGGGAGGGGAATAGAAACGAGAGGGAAATGAAGTAACGAAAACAGGAATGAAAATTCTGAGATTTTTTCCGGTTGATCTTTGATATTTCTCGTTTGACAAACAAAACAAAGCAGGAAATGTTAATGGTGAATTTTGAAGTTGATTTTGAAGCTAAGTTTAGGGGTATTTTACATTTGCTAGTAAACACGCAATTATAATCCTTCACAATAAGTACATTTAGTTTGATTCCAACTGAAATTTTACTATTCCCTTCCTAAATATAAAATGAATTTCAGTAAACGTCAGAATAACGTATGCACGTTTCCACCAATTATTAAGAACCGTGTAATCACTATAGTATGTACCTGTCAAAAAGACGAAAGACGAAACGAACGAAAAAAAGAGTCGTGTAATCAGCGTCTTAGTTTTTTTTATGTGTAAACATCTAAGCGCGCGTTAGCAAAATTTCCAGTGGAGTAAATCAGTAAAGGCTCCGATCTCCGACCCATAGAATTCGTCGACAGATGCAAAAAGCAGAAAGTAGACCTACTTTATCCGTCGAAGTTCATGCATCCGTTGGTTATGGGCCATCTCCCATAAGAATGTGTGTTTTCTATCGAGCCGTCAGTTAAAAACGATGGAGCAACGGATCGACGGATTCTATGGGTCGGAGTCTATTCCGGGATCTTGCCATACGGGGACGAAAATCCGAACGGGTGCGCATGAAGGGGATGTGATGAGTAGGTATATGCGATGCGTATTGTAAACATCTAAGTGCGCGTTAGAAAATTTCCAGCGGATTAATTCCGGGATCTTGACATACGGGGACGAAAATCCTAGCGGGTGCGCAGATGACTGCTGCACATGGAGGAGATGCGATGGGCATATGTATAGATAAATGAATGACTGCCTTGAATTTTATTGAACATACACTGGTTATAATTTACTTTCTTTCCAATATTCTTCATGTGCTCGCGCTGTGTGTACACATTATAAGGGTATTCATATCCCCTTTAGCGTGTAGATTATAAAAAAAAAAAATAAAATTAAGTTGAGCTACACACCCCATCCGCGTGATGTTTACACATCGGGACTGTTGTACCACGATACGGGTAATTCGCAAAGGTTCGCTTCATATCGAACGTTAAGGGGCTAACCCATAGAATCCATCGACTTCGTTCCGTGGTACGTTGATGCTGGAGTTGGCGTATTGCCGGATAGAGCAGTCCCATAGAATCCGTCACATATGTACGTAGAAAATGTCAACGATTCATTTCATTCTCTATATGCTTCCACCAATGAAAATGCATAATCTCAATTTGTGAATACGTGAACTCAGTATGTAAATGCGTGAATGTGTGTACTGACAACTGAACAAAATCGTTGTCAAACGAATGTCAACGGCGATGACAGTTTCTCTAAATTTTCTCTATGCTTCGACCAATGAAAATGCATACTCTCAATTTGTGTATTTGCGTATTCTATCGAGCTGTCACTTAAAAATTAAGAAGCAACGGATCGACGGATTCTATGGGTGGGGGCCTTTAGATTCGCTAACCATAATAGGGCTGGTAATCACCCCAATTCCGAAAGTCCTATTTGCGAGTCGTATAATAGCAACCAAATACGAGTATGGTCGTATGCGACACACAAAGCCATTTTCGAAAACGTCATTTGATCGTCAAATGATGATCAACATTTGCAACACAAAGGGTTTTGTATGTGCAGGTTGCGTTTAATATGGGATTCACACTAGCATCGAAATGAGATGATTTCGAGTTTCAAATAAAAAGTATTCATACCTACGCTTGCTAATTTTGTGAATGGATGCATTCAGTTCCGATAGTAAATATATGACGGTGTCATGTTAAAAAATTGTTTAATATTAAATTAATTTTTTATATACATAAGACACGCACGTGGACTATAGAGCCAACTGTAGAAAAGTGCCCCAATGAGCGCGGAGATAAAATAAATGGACAGATTTATGTATGTTTATGTACGAATCCTATGGCCGATGCTTTTTGGCTCCACATGTAGTTGATCAGAGTGCCTCTACGCGACGTACAACTTCAATTTCTGTTAGTAACTTTATGGAAATAAATCCACAACAAAACAATCAATTATATATGTATAATTATCAAATGAATATATGTATCTTTATTTATTCGAAACGCGTCTTGGCAGAAGGACTTTACAAAAAAAAACTCGTCATCATTTCACTCTCTCTCTCTCTTCTTGTTTCATTTTAACAATTACATTCTAACATTTCTGTTTTTTCAGATAACATCCCATATTTATTTAACCATTTCATGAGATATTGATGTTTTGTATGTTATTCCATTATATTTTTCGTTTTTATATCATTATAATTGTGCTGAAATAACTACTAAACACTAAATTTCTCCCAAATTAGCGATATATTTTTTTTTTAGTACTGAATAGTTTTTCTTTTGTGCTTAGATCACCGAGATCAATAAGAATCCGTTGTTGCGCAACGAAAACTTTAATATTCCCTTATTAATTTGTTCTGTCATTGTCATTCAGAATCATTCAACTGCATTCAAATTAAGTTTGTTCGATTTTATTTTCACATAATTTTGAACGAATTTCAACGAAATTATGTTGAAATGAGATAACTTCGATATGTCAATTCGTATGGGAAATTATCTCATTTCGAGCATAATTTGGAAATTTGCAACGAAATTAGCTGTTTTGCCCTGGTGTGAATACCGTATAAGAACATTTGGAGAAAAGCAATTTGATGCAGATGACGTTTTCGAAAACGGGCTACGACTTTCAGAATTGGGGTGAATATGCCTAGGCTCAGATTTCTGATTGATTGTTTTCAGGTGTTCGTTTAAGGGAGATTATCCTCAATTCGGTCTTTTACAGAACACTACAACAGAAATGTCAGACTTATTTTGTTTATTAATTTTTTTTTGTTCTCGTTTTATTGAAATGACAGTTTATCTTGTACAATAGAATACCTAACAAAACATGAACCTAATTCTGTGCTACCATCGTCAACACATTTAAAGTTTATAGTCGAGCTCATACCGCTCGTATTGATTCTTAGGATCGTTTGATATTCGTGGATATCCGGCGATCAGAGCGTCCTGTCCACCTATGTACAGCGAATTGTAAATTTTCCAATAGACATCGCGAACTTTTCGCGCAGGATGGAACAGCCCCTGTAAAGTGTATTGCAGAATTTTAATCGGTCCTAATGAGACCCTCAATCCCTCGACGGCGTCCATAAACGCCTGAACCAAATGCGGGGAGGTTTCAAAGATATTGGGCCACACGTAGTTAAGCAAGTGAATTAAGGCATCTTCACATCCAAAGCCATACACTCCGAGAGCCATGTGTTTTATAGCAGCACATGCAGTCTGTCTGTGCACTAAATCTCTGTCCATCAAAGCGTCTTCCAGTAGCGGACAGACTGCATATATGTAATCCTTGCCCATTTCTCCAATATACTCAAAGAGGAAGGAGAGTGACTTCAGTACACCATTTTGAACATTCAGCTCGGGGACACGGTATTCGTTCATGAGCGCGGGCAACACTGTGAATGGCCGACAGGTCTCAGCCACAATAGCAATCGCAACGGTTGTGCACACACGATTCTGACGCTCTTGGACTTTCAAATTGTTAAGCAGGGTCGCGAGCACATCGTGTGGACCAATCGCCTTGGCAATGTAACCGAATGTATTGACTGTAGCTCGACGAATCGCCTTCTTGTGGGCCTTCAGTAACTCTAGCAGTTCAAAGCAAATGCGCATCCATTCGCGGGCGGACACGTACTCGGGACCACGATCCGCAATACGACCAACCAAGTCGATACAGTTCTCCTGCACTTTTTCATGCCTGTTCTTCAGGATGGGTGTAAGTCGAGGAAGCAAATCTTTGATTGGAGGTGTCATTTTTGTCATTCCAATGACATTCACGATGGCCTTCAGAGCGCCTAGAATGGATCCCAACACCTCTGGGTACTCTTCACCGAGATACTCATAGAGTACAACACCCAAATGACCCATGAGTTTCTCTTCCTGGCAGGTTTTCATCACAACGGCAATTCTGGATATCAAATCGGCTGCCTGTTGACGCACTTTAGCCGATTTGTTGTTCAAACGCCAAAGAATGGTACCGCAAATCTGCGGCAAATAAGGTTTGACTCGCTTGCCTAATTGATTGACAATCGTTCCGAATCCATTCAACATAACGACGTCCTCGGTAGTCTGCTCTTGGAACGCGTACAGGATTCCATCGATGAGTTGTTCTTCCAAACGGGAATCGATGTCAGCTGCCCCCAAATTGCCCATTATCTTTTCGATAGTCTCCATAACCATCTTGCGGTATTGCTCGTTCTCATCTTTCAAATCATCAACAACTCGGTTGATGATTTCTGACGCGCCAACCTTGTTTGCAATCTCAACCGTCGTGTCGACCAATTGGCGATAGTTGCGCCGATCAAGTGCCATCCTGTGATTCCAGAAGAATTTGAAGAAATGCGGTAAGATCTCCTCTTTGATGTACTGTGCCTCCACACCATCAGTGGCGCAACATTGTTTCACCACCTTCAACACGATTTTTTTCATTTCCTCGTCGGGCGACTGGAACTCTCGAATGAGGATCAACATTACTTCTCGGGTATAGTAGTTGGCGTACTCAGCGTCCATCAGTGGGATTAGGTAGCCGATGGCTTTGAGGAACGCGGCCAAGCCCTTTCCTCTGTGTGTTCGAATACCCTTCCACAGTGGTTTAAGAACTGAATCAAATGACTCGATACCATACGGCGTGGCAGCCTCGGCCAGAGCAGCGATAGCCAAAGCTGTAATTGTGCGCACCTTTTGCTGCTCATCAACCAACCCGTGTTCGATGATTTCAACCAACGCTTTCAAATGCGGCAAAATTGCGCAACCCATAAGAATAGCAATCTGTTGCACAATCTTTATACCCGTATGGCGTGCCTGCCATGATTTTTTACTCTTGCAGACAGCTTTTAAGAAAGGCAACAACGAGGGAATGCCCAGGGCAGATGCTACAACGGCAAACGCGCGAGCCGTTGTGTTACGAACGTATTCATCAATATTGTCGATGTCAGGACGCATTGTAGATATCATGGTGGCCAAACCTGCCGCCTTGGCTAGATTGGAGATTATCTCTCGACCCTCCACACGCGCGTAGTAATCTTCATCGATAAGTAGGGGTTCAATGACGACAAGAATCTTGTGTACATATGGACGCACCAGATCGTCCAACTTGTAAAGAACTCTGTCGATAACTTTCACCAACAAGTGACGTTCTTGATCCTCCAAAGTGGGACTCATTAGCAGCGGAAGGATCTGATTGAAGAGCGGTCCCGCGCCGAACTCCCTTGCCTTGTCTGTGATTTGGCGTAGTGCCGACTTGCGCATCGGAGGCGTTCCATTCTTGATGGTTAATAAAAGCTTCATAATTTTTCGCTCTTTCAGCTCCTCTGGGCTGAGAGCATCTTCGTCGACGTCTACCAGCAACTTATCAAAGTATTGGGCGTCTTCGGGTTTCATAAACGGCAGATTCTGTCCCTTTGGTTGATTGTCCATAAATTTTGCGTTCTTATCTTCGACTTGAATGAAGAAACCTGCCGGAGTTCCGGCGATTGGTGTCGGTGTTGCCATTAGTTTTCTGCCTGGTGTTCGCAGCGGGATATAGCCGACCGGTGGAGGAAGAATCTTGTACCCAGGTGGAAACATCGAATCGAGTTCTTCATCGGTGAATGGACGATTCCTCTCATCGATTTCCTTTTCCCACCGATAAGTTTGCAGCTGCTCGGGTGTCATCGCAGCAAGTGCTCCGGGTGTTGGCGTAGCCATGGCCATTGCCTTTACACCTATGGGAGTTGAGCCACCTGGGGTGAGCATTGGGGTGGCATGCCCAGGTGTAGCGTGTGGTGTCATAGTTGGGGTCATATTTGGTGTCATCGCAGAAGGCGTCATCGAAGGTGTAGCATTTGAGGGAGTTTCATCCCAACGACTGCGACGTTTTGATGCTCCTGGTGTTGATTCGATAACTACATTGTCGCTTGGTCCTCTATCTGGTTTTGGGGTTTCTGCCCATCCACTGTGTCCGGGTGTTTCACGTTCCGTCTTTGGTGTTTCATCCCAACGATTACGTCTTGCAGATTTATCATGTCCTGGGGTCTCATGACCTGGCGTCATTGGATGAGCCGGTGTTGCATCCCACATTCGTGTACCCAGTCCTGGTGTTGCTCCCGGAGTTTCACTGCCTGCGAAGTGGATATATAAGAATATTAAAATAATTAATTTTAATGTAAGAGAATACCTTTATGGCCCGGTGTTTCATCCCATCGATGATCGGCAGGAGTTTTCTATTGAGAAAAGGAAGTTAAAGTATGTACCTTATGAAGGTAATTGTTTTTTTACTCACATCTTCCCAAGTGGGGGTAGCAGCACTGTTAGGAGTGGCGGCAACTTTAGCGGGCACAAAACTTTCGCTCACTGTTTGATCCCAACGTCCACGTTTGCGTTGTTCCGCTTGTTTCGATCCATCACCGTTTACCGCCTTCAGGGTGCCATCTTTGGATTTTTCAATTATTTTCTTTCGAAGCTGTTTGGAAACATCAAAGCAATAAGTAAACTGATATCATTATTTTTATTTAAAAAAAAAACTCACCTCATTCTCCTCGCCCTTGAGCAGCTGTTCGCGCATAATATCCGTGTACGTCCTCGACCCAACATCTGGAGTTTTGCCACCTGAAACACAAGAAAACCCGAACAGAGGGCATTGCTGCGTGTATTCAAAATATAAAACAATTCCAATGCAAGACGATCTGTGCTTTTTTTAAAATCAAATTAAAGAAATATTATTTTAGATAGCAGCAGAGCTCAATTCTAACGGTATTTTTATTGCAACTATCTTGCTCTTTTTCCGCTCTACTGATATACTAAAATAATATATTAATAAAAATATGAAATTTGTTCCCGTATGCGACGGCATGGCATAGGCATTGACAAGTAAATAAAAGAAAATTTCATATTTTTACCGTTTTATACGTACGTGTTCAGAGGAGACTCCCATACATTTAGATATACTTTTCTTTTAACTTCGTTAACAAAGCCTGAAATAATGCTTTTGCGATTAATATTTTGTTCAACATTAGCAATCATTCTTAACATTCATACTGAAAGGAGGGAAAACGCGATAAGAATAAGACTGTGTGGCAAATATCGCGTGAATTGTGAGGTGTGTGTGTGGTGAAAGGTTTTCAAAACGTCGTTTTCCCCCCTTTGTTTTGTGCCCACAGATGAGAGCGCAGCGTCGCCACACAGCGTTTCGTTTCTGAATATCTGAATCGCTCAGGTAATTTTCAACTTTTATTTCTTAATCTCCACATTGGCTGTGGATGGGCATCTGTGATATTTAATATCTCGTTGACCTGTTTGCAAAACGTTTATGAATATTAATAAACTTCATCTTTTGCTTCGGAATCATTCATACGTTTCTCATTCACTCTCAAATCACCTTTCACACAGTTAAGATTTTTTTTCTTTCATTTTTAATACTTGGACCTCGGTTTCGACAGGAAAGAGAGTGCTTTTATCGAAAACATGTAACAAAATCGTAGCTGTACGTGTTAGGAGTTTTGGACTTTATGTACTTTTGGCTAGATTGTAGATGGTGGTAGAGGACAATAAAGAGGGAGTCGTAATGGCAAAAGACGTCCATATTTCACGCACCCTAGTTTTATCTGCTTTAAGAGCGGATTAAAATGGTGGATAACGATCCAACTAAGAATCACCGACCGAAATGAATGGTTAGCCTTCGGCAATAACATCAAGACTCGTTTGAAACTGCTAACTGTCTATGCTGAGTACTGTATTTACATCTGTACATTATGTATGTACATATATACGGATATGCTGGGTAATGAAAGAGCTGAAAGGCTTGTAAGTAGAACAGTTGGCGCTGAATCTATCTAAGGCTAAAAACTCTTTAAAGAAGTTCATCGACGATGAAGCTAATAAAGTCTACAATCGATGGACTGACGAAAGTATATACATGCATATTGGGCAGATGAGTTGCAGTGGAGCACGGCTCGTCTCTGACACCATAGATAGCTGAGCACTGTGCCATTGAAAGACATGCTGGGGTCTCGGGATATTTACATATAACGACGAAGAATGAGGAATGGATAAAGAAATTGAATCGGTTCGTCACCTGTTATACGATAGTTGTCGAAAGAATAGCCTTGGTAATTACACCAGAAATGGACGAACTCAACATAACCGAACTGAAAGTAGTTCAGAGATTTATATTCCTATATGGGTTATTCTAATTCTTCTAAGATAACAAAATACACAATAAATCCAACTGCTCGTCAACGGTAACAAAGTGATTACTGCGTTCCCAATTGCCTATTGTGATCTCCTCGGATTGAGTTCCGATATTATCCCGTTTTTAATTTTAGGTGAGCTGGCAATTGGTCATTGGCTTCTAGATATGGTTTACCTAGGGTAACAGGAGACGTGAGGATAAGATATGCTTTGCAGTTTTTTCGTCTTCTTTGTATATTCGATAGGTGTTGTCCTGAACTAAGAGATTTTCGACTCTACAGTATCACGTCAGAAGGCCAGTGAATGTGTGCTTGTAAGGAGCTGTTGACGATTTATTCTAAGGAACATGATTGGCATAACGTTTTTGGCTGGGGTATTACCTTCTATCTCCTTAGGAGTTCAAACTGGCAACTGCTGAGAAGCTCGTTTCGCTCTAATTTTAACTACGTTCCTACTTAGGACTTGTAGTTTGAGCATACAAATCATCTTTGTAAGTATGTTCAGATACAGAAGCACTCTCTAAAATTTCCCAACAATTTAGCAAAAATATACGTGATTTCAAATTAATATAGTTAACCTCATTCCAAGCATTTGAAAAATTATTTAACTTGCACATAAATAAAATTGTATCTACCTTAAAGAACTAAATATGGAAAAAAGTAATGAAAACGTAATAAGTACACACCATCAGCGAAGGGATCTGCTCGCTCCGGGGAAATCAAAATACGACGCCGTTTCTGTCGATATTCATCCTCTCGGTCAGCAATGGTGGGACGACGACGTTCAGCCATTGGATCAAAATCTTCTTTGCCCTGTTAAGAAGGAAGACATTACGTTACTTTGCTGCATTTGCAAGTGGTTGATTTTCTTTTATCTAACCTGTACAACATCCTTTAACACAGACTTTGGAGCTGTATAGGTTGTTCTCTTTTGTGGTGCTGGAAATCCATCGTCTTCATCTTCTTCCGCTTCGTCATTGGCGGCAATCGACGTGTTATAGCCATCATAGCGCCCCTTCCCAACCTTCCCGCTGTCATCATACAATTCGGTGTCAAAGAAGCCACCACTGTCTAGCAACGCTACACCTTCAGCATTTGATAATTGAATTTCTTTCTTTTTAGTTTGCAAATCTTTTATCTGCGCTTCGATGTCTAATTAAAGCAAAATAGAAAAAAACAGAAATGTAGAAAAAAAATTGTTTGCGATTGATTTCATAATTTCAACATGGCTGCCAATCGATTTTTGTACCAAGTTGAGTTGCCTTTTTCAGACCAAGTTTTATCCAGAAATTTGCGAAGTATTCATTACGACAAAACACAAACATGTTGAAAAATATGTAAATAAGTGATTTATTAACAAGTTTTGTAAATACCTTCGTGAGTTCGCGGAATATTATCCATTGTTACTTCTTCATTAACTTCTTTCACAAACTAAAGAGCTCGAACTCGAACCGCATTTAAAATAATTTTTGACAGCTATCTCGCGTTGCCAAAAGTAAAGTAAGGCCGGGTCCACTTGCTAATTTTTGACGTTTGTACAGAGGTGAATAAAATTTAAGTTTTTTACTGAGTCAATTGGATTAAATTAAATTTTTTTAACACTTTTTTTCATTAATTTCCCATTAGAATTTAACTAAAATTACCAAACTTTTTACACATGTTCACGTTGTCCCATTTGAACACTTTGGAAGTTTGAACTATGCGCATTAGCCAAATATGTGCTCACTTTGCAGTATATTTGTTGTTGTTTTTGTTTGCAATTTGATATTTTAAAATTGCGTTGCCACAAATTGCTATTTTTAGTTAGTTAGTTAGTTTAAAAGATTATTTATTTTCAGTGAAATGTTTAACAATATTTTATACTTAGTCTATATGGTTTGGCTAATAGGCCGTCTACCAGATTGACTTTTATAAAAAAGTTACATTATTAATCCTATTTCTTATGTTTGATACATTATGTACATAATCGATAATTTATAATATAAAGTGCTAGTTCATTAGAAATTTTCTTCCAATATGCAGTTCCTGTAGCGAAGTGCGATTACTGCGTAGTTGTAGAGTAAGTCCCAACCTCTTTCACCATTCAAGATATGGATTGCTTCTTCCAACCCAAGTGTCTGGGCATTGAAGAAATTGGTACGAAACTCCTTAAGTATTAAATTGCTATTTAAATTCTTTAAATGGTTGACGTTTTCCGATTTTAATTAATTTCTGTCCCGTCTCCACGAGACATTTTTCAAGACAAGTTCTTCGACTTGACAGCGCCTCCTAGATGTGAAACAGGCCGTAATGCTCTGCGAAAATGTCAAATGCCACGTGCACCTCTTGGCTTACAGAAAATGTAAACAAATATGCTGAAGAAGCCAAGAGAAAATCCTATAATTTATTATGCCACATTTCTTCAATGAAAAGTAAGTAGATGTGATTTACAAATACTTCAATTTGCAATAAAATAAAATGGTTTATATGTTTATATAGAGGTTTAGTGCATTATTTCAAAGAATGTGCTGTATTTCGCGAGTGAATTTTCTTGAAAAATATACACCATCATAATGGAAGCCAAGAGAATTTTTTGATTTAATTATTGTACAATTCTTAAATAAAATATGCCGTAATGTGTTTTGATATATTTATATTTGCTTACTTACTTAGTTGGCGCTACAGCTCGAGGTGAACCTGGGCCTGCTTCTCGCAACCATTTGTGTGTGCGTGTTATATTTTTGCAGGAATGGAAGGGACCTACAGTTTTTTGCCGACTCCGAACGGCGAGTTGAGAAGCTCAATCGTGACAAATGATACTCTTTGATGCTTGTCAGACATTCGAAAGAGGTGGGCACTGTGAAAAACTTTTAGGTGTTTGCGGCTGGATTCGAACCCAAGACCGCTGGCACAGTAGTCCGACGCACTAACCACTTGCGCTACGGTGCCCTATTTTATATTATATTTATATTTCGCAACTACACAAATTGGTCTACATTATTACATAAATTGTTTTCTCGATATTTAAAGGATTGATTACGAATTTGATTGGTAAATAATACCGTGGTTTATTTTGCCGCATACTGCTTGTAGATTCACATATGTACATTATGCTCTATATAGAAATATCTTCCGTACATCTAATTTTCAAAAAATCCTTGACTGTGAAAATTATCCCAGTGAGCACTTATAAACCGCAATTTTGTAGTTGAACAAAATGATGCAAGTATCATACCTACTTATTTTATGTGTGTATATTAACTGAAAAAAGCCACCTTCTAAGACGAGAATCTCAGTCAAAAAAAATACAAAAAGCATAGAATAAAAGACATGTCTGGTATTTTAAGTACATACATATACATATGCATTTTTTTTAAATGTTAATAAAAACGAGATACAAAACTTTGTTTGAAACTCAAATTACATTTACAAACTCTTATATTGACACTACTTGTGAAAGATAATATGCATTTCTACACCATAACATTTTGAATACAATTTATTTAAAACGTATTTTTAATTCATACAATTAAGTAAGTGGGCACCGTAGCGCAAGTGGTTAGTGCGTCGGACTACTGAGCCAGCGGTCTGGGGTTCGAATCCCGCCGCAAACACCTAAAAGTTTTTCACAGTGCCCACCTCTTTCGAATGTCTGACAAGCATCAAAGAGTATCATTTGTCACGATTGAGCTTCTCAACTCGCCGTTCGGAGTCGGCAAAAAACTGTAGGTCCCTTCCATTCGTGCAAAAATATAACACGCACACACAAATGATTGCGAGAAGCAGGCCTAGGTTCACCTCGAGCTGTAGCGCCAACTAAGTAAGTAAGTAATTAAGCTACGAGATTTACATACAAATAAATATATCCATGCAAATGTAATAGGTCCTACAATAATATAAAAAAAATCTTTTTCAGAATAGCTTAATATATATAAGAACTACATATAAGTATTTGAACATGAACAGAAATTAGATACAGTAAAAAACTCAGTAAGAGGGTATAATTTACATAAGTTAACAAAATGTCCAAAACAATAAGTACAAACATATGTTTTTCTAGTTCATTAAAATATACAATTACAAATCTTCGTTTCTAATTAACAATAAAATCATTATATTTATATCAATAGCATTAATATGTATCACAAAACAAAAACTTAAAGATTCTTCTTACTGTTTTAGAACGCGCAAACACATATGATAAATGAACACATATTATTATTATGATACATATACGAATACATAAATGAGAAATAAATAATCTACTTATACTTAAAACTCTTATTCAAAGGTATCGAAGAACAATTTAAAATAAGAACAATTAAGAATATGCACCTCAAAGAAACGAAATAAGCATGTGAAGTGCATACTGTGACAAGCAAACAATCCGATGACTAAAATGTTCTTTTCGATTCAAAAAAGGAAGCAGAATAATTTGCTTCAAAATTAAACAACATGAACCGGATCCGGAACACAGTTTATTATTGACTCACTCGCCGCTGTGATGAATTCCGACCGGTTTGAAAACGGACGGAATTACAAGGGATGAATTCGGAAAAATCCGTTAATTTCGAATTCTTCCCTTGTAATTCCGTCCGTTTTCAAACCGGTCGGAATTCATCACAGGGGTGGTATGTAGACATCAGCGGGAAAACGGCATCGGCAGTAACAAAGGCACCAGGACAATAACGGCACCAATGTTAATAACGGCATCAGTAGCAACAAGGTGAATAAACATTCGTTTATTCAAATTCTTTGAAAGAATGGATTTTCCTTCTTCCAAATAGTCGTAAGATTTATCGTATTTTCATTTTATGTTCTATTAAAAAAAAAAAAAAAATCACATTGACATGTCAAACATGTTAAGTATAACACTTAAGACAGGGAAGGATTATACGCTGTTACATGGCATCTATCTTTCCCTCTCTTTTCGTTTTAAAAAAGAACTATTTTTCAAATTCAAATATGGTAAAGAGCATTCGAAATTGAATTCAAGTGTATACTCTTTTCTTACTATCGTATAATCGATAAAAAAATTTTTTTTTTTTCTTTATATATACTTTATAACATGTCAAAGACGAGGAGGAATGCAATAATAAATACATGAATTGTCCCGCATTCCTCCTTCTCTTTTCGTTTTTAGTTTTAGGTTAGGTTAAGGTAGAGATGTACTGTGATAGACAATACGTCAAAAGTAACAGCCCTCAGCTCCGCAAGCAAGAGCAGATACACTATATAACTGTTGCCACGAGGCATTAAAATTTTCACACATAACTGAAGGAGAAGGCCATACGTTAAAGCCTCTCACTTAACAACATTGGCGCAAATTTATAGTCAACCCCACTTTATCAGTTTAACTCCGTACTAGTTATACGCAACTTTAAATTTAAAAGCATACTTTAACTTTTGTTTATTAATAGACACTTTTTAGTATGCTGCTAAATAATTTCTATTTCGCAACGTTCCTATGAGAAATTGTAATCGAACACACATAAAAGTGACAGTTTTAATAAAAAAGAACGTAGTAGTCAAGCTCCATATTAAATATTTAATATGAGGTTCGGATGATTTTAACTTTAATACGAGGCGCTAACGATAAAGCGACTATAATTATGAAAACGCTTAGTTTCGTGCTAAAATAATTTTAAAGTGTAATTTAATCGACTATAATTTTGCGCCATTAGTATTAATGAACAAACTGTATACTTAGATGAATAAGCAATTGTAACCATGAAGTCTTAATAAAATTCAATTCAATTCTGTGCAGGGGCAGCATTGAAAAACGGAAAATTTCTTTCTACAACTAATTCGCTAACGGAAGGATTTAAAAGTACCTGCAAATGCAAGATTTTTAAGAAAATTTTAGTGATAATAACAATTTAAACAAGCAAGCTATTCATGTGTGCTTTATTTTTTGTGTTTATTGATTTAATAAATTATTTTTGATTTGCTCCCGTATTCTCTTTGCAATGTTCTCCATGTTGCTGTTCAATGCTGATTGATGATGCATCATCGGGTATTTTAAATTTAGAGGGACTCCAGTGGATCCCAATGGAGAAGGAAGTTCATCTCGTATGCAATTGAAAACATACAAAAAAGCATCCTTCGAAAGACGAAAGTTCTGAACAAAACTAAAATAATAAATGATAAGTAATGGTGATATGAATCCTTGGTACCAACCGAGTTTTACCTTTTATCACCTTTTTCAATAATATTTGATTTATCCCGTATAATTTTCCACTCAATCCGTTCCTAACTTGTTTTTGCGTCCATCCGAAGTGCAACAGAATACATTTTCCTCTTTTATTATATTAAATTCTTCCTTTAAAATTCACAACAATATTATTCCTCCTATTCTCGGTTTATTGATTTGACATATCTCATAAGATATATATCGAGACTCGACAAAAAAAAATCATTAAGTGGGAAAATCATCTAGTAGTATTTTTTACATTCCGAAAATGTTAGGCCCTGGCTACACGGTCAATCCAATACCGATTCTTTTCAGTGAGACAGGTATATTTTATGTGAGTTGAAACGAGAAGGGTTGATTTTACCAAAAGCACACCGAAAATCCGATTTGATAATAATTCTCGGTGGAAGATGCATGTTCTTTTCTCAGCGCGTTTCATTTCTCATACATTTTTTCATTTTTTTCCGACCGTCGAAGGGTTCACATCACGGAAAACTCAAAAAATAATTCTCTGTGCAGGACGGAGCACGGAGATTGTGTGTTCTGTTTTCAAAGTGTTTCCCTCAACACATTTTGTGTGTAGCCACGGGGAAATTTTCAATACCTAGTATGCCATTGACCGTGTAGCCAGGGCCTTACAGAGTACCAATTCAAAAGCGAAACGAAAAGCAATTTCGAATAGGATTGACTTTCGTAACGAAATACAGAGTAGGGCCCCAGAACGGAGCACGGTGGTTGTGTGTTCTGTTTTCAAAGCGTTTCCCTCAACATGTATAGCCACGGGGAACTTTTCAATAGGTCTGTTCAGTAACTCTGTGCTGGACAGAAAAGTACAGGTTCTGGTGTTCCGTAAAAAAAGTTTTTGTCCGAGACTGATCTTTTTTGTGTTCAGTAACTCTGTGCTGGACAACTTTCCTACACCTACTTTTGAGGTAGAACAGAATAGGGGGGTACACACGATACGACCGATCTGACGGACTTGGTCGGATGGATGTCTGACAGACCGATGTCGTTAGCGTACACATTGTCCGACATGTTGTCCGACCTCACTTTGCAAGTGGATTTGAAAGTCGTCGGACGTACTGAAAGCAGCGCTTATGATTGATAAAATTTTTGAAGAAAAAAATTGAAGAGAGAAAAGAAAGAAAAAGGAATCGAATTTGGGTACAGGAATGGATGAAAAAGCTTTTTTTTTTATATTAATTTATTAACAGAACATCACAATATTGAATTCTCCAGACGATTATCAGAATTTTTTATATTTCCATTTTTTTTCCCCAAAATTCAAAATTTCCATACACAGCCATCATTAATTCTCCGCTAACAACCACACCGCTTGAAATACATTTCAGAAATGAAAATTGCTCTAGGTCGGACGGACAAGTGTACACATTATCAGATATGTCCGTCCGACCACCAAAATATCAAAAAAATTTGAAAACCATCCGACATGTCCGTCCGGCCGTCGTTTCGAGCGTACACACACGTCAGACCTGGCCGGACAGACCAAGTCCGTCAGATCGGTCGTATCGTGTGTACCCCCCTAATCGTGAGAAATGTCAAAATCAGATGTAATTGAATATGGCTGTATTTTTCTGTGCTGACTTGATCTGACATATTCCCACAAATCAGTGTTGTTCTGATCTGACTTTTTTTTTACTGAACAGGCCTAATACATATTATGCCATTGACCGTGTAGCAACCGTCAAAGTTAACAAACACACCTAATAGTACACACCAAAGGCCCTGGCTACACGGTCAATTGCATACTAGGTATTGAAAATCTCCCCGTGGCTACACACAAAATGTGTTGAGGGAAACACTTTGAAAACAGAACACACAACCTCCGTGCTCCGTCCTGGACAGAGAATTATTTTTTTGAGTTTTCCGTGATGTGAACCCTCCGACGGTCAGAAAAAAATGAAAAAATGTATGAGAAATGAAACGCTTTGAGACAAGAACATGCATCTTCCACCGAGAATTATTATCAAATCGGATTTTCGGTGTGCTTTTGGTGAAATCAACCCTTCTCGTTTTAGCTCACATAAAATCTACCTGTCTCACTGAAAAGAATCGGTATTGGATTGACCGTGTAGCCAGGGCCAAACAGAGAGACCGTATGTAGAATTCCGTTCCTGGATTATGTCTTAGCTGAAGGCAGCACCCCTTCAGAAGCACCAACTGTTATCAAATAAAAACATCACCTACAACAATAGCCATCTCTTTCTGCTCACTATATTAAAACTGACGTTTGAGTCATTGTTACAAATTTACAAGAAAATTTCGCATCAGACTTTTCCTCGCGAAAAATCATCCTTTATATTTAAAAAACCAGATAGAAAAACACATTCGCAAAAAATGGCAAAGAAAACCTACGATCTACTCTTCAAATTGTTATTAATCGGTGACTCCGGTGTTGGAAAAACATGCATTCTTTTTCGTTTCTCCGACGATGCATTTACATCGACATTCATCTCAACAATAGGTAAGGATTAAAGGACTTTGTTTTTTCTCTCTGGGTGGTGTATGTTCTAGACTGGGCGTATCGCCGCCCACACCACCGATAATAGATTCCTTAACGAAAATTAAACTCAGTTGTCGAGTTACAACTTAATTATCTTGAACTCCAGGGACAGTCACTGGTACCCTTCGAACAAACTGGTTCCTATGTTTTCCCTATTAAGTTACAGCCGGTCGCTGTTTCTAGTATGTATTTATTTCCTTAACCTACTGCGTTGCAAATTCGATTGTAATATCAAATCAATTTGAAGTTAATGGCTGCTATATTTGTTCTTAAACAACTGAGCGTAGATACCTACATACGTTTGTATTTCTTAGTTTTCCCATTACATTGATCTCGATTTTGGAGTGTAGTGCACAGCGATTACGAGGTCATATCGCTGTGAACTGTCGAATTTAAATGTTCGACTGGCTTAAACGAATCTGCAATTTGCCCAAGAATTGCTGTAAGTATTCTACGTATTCAAGCAATTATGTTATCATTAAGCAAGTTAAATTCGGCACTTAAGAATTATCTATGCGATGATATCATTCAGACCCTCTTTATCTTTCCATGAGTGTTAAAGACCGAAATTAAATGTTTACCGGGGTGTTTGGTGTTATGAAAATCGTTAAAAGTGTTTTCAGTCGTTATGGGGAAGAATTGAATTGAATATTTTTTTCTTTTGCTACTCCCTTGGTATTTCCTATAAAATAAATATTTGCTCATGCCAAATAAGAAAAGATAAGCCATGCGTCAACAATGTAGACTGTTGACAGAAGAAAGAAAAATTGCGCATGAAATACCGTTTGAATCTATCTGCAACTTTTGTTTTCTTTAAGTATTATGAGACTCGATATTGTTGTACGAACGTCACAGATTATTATTCCTATCGTCTACATGGTCTAGATGTCAATGCTGAATACTTACCTATTTTCAAATGAATGCGCGTGCAGTTCGTGTTTTAATCTTCTTTATACGAGTATATTGATAACGCCGCTTGTCTAAAACTGTGCTAAAGGTAAAATACACTCACCAATCGAAACACACATTGCAGACGCCAAATGTGGTTGGCTGATATGGTTTTAGAAAAATGCAGTTTCAAAAACCACTGTATAGCATAATAGCTTGTCATCGGAACTCCGCTGAAATCTCTGCATTCGTCCACACTAACCTTTTAACTTCTCTCGGTTTACTTAGACCATCTTTGCTAATTGTCTAAGACCAACAGAAAGTAATGAGCGTCAAAATATATGTTTTTTCTAATCATTCTTTTCCAGGAATTGACTTTAAAATAAAAACAGTGGAACTAAGAGGTAAAAAAATTAAATTACAAATCTGGGACACTGCCGGTCAGGAACGTTTCCACACAATTACCACCTCGTACTATCGTGGTGCGATGGGTATAATGCTCGTCTATGACATAACGAATGAGAAAAGTTTCGAAAACATAGTAAAGTGGTTGCGAAATATAGACGAGGTAAGGAAACATGATGGAAGAGTTAATTTTAGTTTAATTTAACAAATTGTCTTTGTTTTATTTAGCACGCGAATGAGGACGTTGAGAAAATGATACTTGGCAACAAATGTGACATTGTAGAGAAACGTGTCGTTACCAAGGACCGTGGTGAAGCGGTAAGTATTCCTAAGTGTTAATTATTTGTACGAGTAGGGTAAAGGCTTTTTTTTCACTTTGCGCTTCACCAGTTACTAAAGTATTTGATTAAAAACGATAAAACAGAATTTTATTGAATGCCGAAAAAAATATCAATCGATAAAAAAGAGAATTTTTAAATAAACCCTCACTGTTATCTAGAAATGACCAAATTGATGAAAAAAGTCATATTGCGCTAGTGGTCGGCCGCCAATTTTTAGTTACTTACTTAGTTGGCGCTACAGCTCGAGGTGAACCTGGGCCTGCTTCTCGCAACCATTTGTGTGTGCGTGTTATATTTTTGCACGAATGGAAGGGACCTACAGTTTTTTGCCGACTCCGAACGGCGAATTGAGAAGCTCAATCGTGACAAATGATACTCTTTGATGCTTGTCAGACATTCGAAAGAGGTGGGCACTGTGAAAAACTTTTAGGTGTTTGCGGCGGGATTCGAACCCAAGACCGCTGGCTCAGTAGTCCGACGCACTAACCACTTGCGCTACGGTGCCAATTTTTAGTGGTCGGCCATATAAGTTCTAGTAGTCGGCCAGGTCCAACAAATCAATGAAAAGAACATATTCAATGATCATTTAAGGGTTCATTTGAATGCAAAATATTTTAATAAATAATATTTTAATTTTTAAATAAACAAAAAAAAACAGTTGGCAGCAGTTTGTTGAAATCAGTTTTATTGTTTCAAATAATCATACTACCTTTATTTAGTTTTCTTTTTGCTTATTTAGAAATGAGTTAAATTATTGCTATTAATCTAAAACAAAGTTATTGAATAGCTTAAGAGATTAACAAGGTTTAACAACAGAATAACAAAAAACACATAGTTAAGGAACTTCAAAAATGTTTGCATAGACCGTATTTATAGCTTCGCTATAAATTTCGTATTTTAAAATAAAGAAAACCAGGCCTTGAAGGTTTTTTTTTCTTTTACTGTCTTTAATTATTTTCTGAACAGTGTATTAGTAAATTGGACAAATAGGCCGATACCAATCGAAATAGTCTTCAGTGGCCGAACACTAGCTTGGTAATTTCAATAGTCGGCCGGCAGTGCCCCGACAACTTTAGTACTTGGCAGAGCACTAAAATGTCTCAAACATTTGTGTGCTCAACGGTAAAATCAGAGCAATTCATTAATAAACTTTCAATATTGTACGTCAAAGGAAAATTTAAGCTATATAGTGCATTTATTTAGTGCTCGGCCATACCAGGCCGAAGACTGAAATTCGCATTAAAATGGGGTGCTAGTGGTCGGCCACCCCATTATTTTGATATTAATATTTCGTAATCTTTGCACCACTAAATACATTCCTTATGCTTTTTAGATCAATACAAATTCATTAAAATGTTATCTTCCAAACAAATTATAATATAAATTAACAGTTTTGTGAATACGCACAAATAAAAGAAAAAACAAGCCATCACCACATTTTTACACTTTCGCAAATGTGCACGGATTTATGTGCATCTACCAGCTGAAGTGTTTACGTAATAATATAAAATTTGAGGATAGATGTGTAGGGCATGTATCTGCTTGTATCTGCATCTTCACATCAGCGTTACCCTTCTGCGACTAAAGTCGCTATTTGCGACTTTTTTGACTAGCCTGCGACTTTGATACGACTTTCTCAAAAACTCCAATTTTGCGACTTTTCATAGAAACATTGAGACTTTTTATGGTTTTCTGCGACTTTTCTGTCAAAATTTATTTATTTTCATTTAAATTTTGAATGCATCAGTTTGCAGATTTTTCTTAGATCTATTTTAGTGCGCAGTTTACTTTCACAAATTCACATAACACATGAGGACAAATTTTGGTATACTAGATAGTATTGGCAATGAAAACCACCTCGGCAACCATATACATATTTTCAAATGTATATAAATTCGTTGCAAATATTTTAACACTACCACAGCGCATGGCGCATAGTAGTGCTTGTGCGCAAAGGGTTTATTCAAAGCTTACAACATAAGCAAACCAACCCTCTACATGTAAAAACATTGTAATATTATGTAATCTGCACTGAACCTTCTCGAAATAATTAAATTGAGGCTTCGGCTTCGATAAATACAGGAAAGAAAGGACTGGGAAGTAATTTATTGCACCTTTTGTTATAGTATAAGCTTTACGAACTGAATTATTTAATATTGACTGGCTTAACTAAGTGACCTTCTCAATTTTTTTTAAATTTTTAATGTGCCTACCTATTTAATTGAAAACTGAATTGTAATAGATAGATACTAAATCTATCTATTTTTTTATAAGATTTATGCATACATATGTACTAACTTTACTTTCTGTGTGGGACAAATCTGGGAATCGATTTTGCACCCAGTTACAGATATCCGATCATGCTGAAATTTTGCATGTCCGGCGACAACTCAATATAGAATATTTTTGATGATCTTGTAAATCTAATATGGCGGACGCCCCAGATGATGGATTACCGTTATCTTCACGGCCTCCTTAATATGGGTGTCAAATGAAAGGATTTGACAAGTAGAATACGATTAGCTAAGTGACGTGATTCTAAATTCAATATGGTGGATTCCATAAGATGGCGGAATACTTTTTTTCTTCACAACCCCCATAACATGGGTATCAAATGGAAAGATTTGACGAGCAGAATCTCAAACATTCTGAATAAACTTTCTCATATTAAACCCACCCAAGCCAATATATGGTGCATACGTACCGACGTAAATTTGTAAAAAAAATTCAGATATTAAAAAGTAGAAAACAAATATAAAGATAAAAAATTATTTTTAAGAACAAGCTTTAATGTAGTAAAAATTCAAAAATATTTTTTTTTTCCGAGTCACATATTGTGTGTCACTTTAGGTTCGTTCGCGTACTTTTTGCACTAAATATGGGTTTTCTGTCAAATCTCGAAGAGTGGGGGTAAAATTCTCTCAAAGACAGAAAAATCACGAAAAAGTAATAGAACGCATTAAGCACCAAAGAATGAAGAATGCATGTTATTTGACAGATTTGACAGATTTTATAATACACCCCAAAGAAATTCCTTGGACTAAAATTCGTAGCATGGGGAAATTTCTTACTCTCTCGTGAGCACTCTCTTCTACGAAATATTTGGGTACGCGAATGGGTTTTCGTTGTTTTTCGTTATTTTTCGTGGATTTTCGTTGTTTTGGAAAAGTACGCGAACGGACCTTTTATTTGTGTAGTCAGAAAACGTCATCGTCATTTAGGGAAATTTTACCTCGAGACAGAGGATATACATAATATGTACATATGTATGTTCATATGTATCTGAAAGTTCGCAAATCAAAGACATTTTTGGATTATATGTTATCATGGCGGGCCTACTATGTACATTATGATGTATAAGTGGAGGAAATCACATGAGGCCCATCTGTGGCCGCAGTGATAAGGTGACACGGTTCCACCTCTACCAACAATCCACAAAGGCGTAAAAAAAACCTAAACGCCCCAAGCTTTAATTAATAGTCAAATATTGGTGACTCGGAAAAAAGTTATTTTTATAAGCTTTATATTTTACTTTGTTTAAAAAAAGTGTTCTGTAATTATATTTATTTACGTGTGTATGTGTACATAGTTCCTTCAAAATAAATATGCATTTGTTAACTTGTTAGTAATTAATGTTTTAATTAAGTAAATTATCTGACGTACTGAATATGTTATGGATCCCGAGGTTCTGTTAATAATTTTGGCTCCTTTTTTTGGCTAAGGCGTTTGCAGCTTCGTCTCCTAAAAGGTTTACGTGTGCTAGTACCCGCCGCAATTCTATGCGGTGTCCTTTCTGCTGAAGCATGGCAAATAGTCGTCTGATATTTCTTTTGCTGTTATTACTGATGAGTGATTGTAGGCCGGATCTCGAATCCGAAAATATTGCGATGTTTTTCGTTCGTTCGTTTCTGTATATGTACATAGTAGTTGCGATAGTGCACGTTCGATGACTGCAAGCTCTCCTTCAAATATGGTTGAGTTTGCTGGCATTGCGAAGTAATGGTTAAAATGTTTGCAGTATATTGCAGCGCCGGCTCTTACACTATCTCTCACGAGGGAACCGTCAGTATAGCTACGAGGTCATTGTGTTCTTGGGAATTTTTCGTGTAAGGTGTTCAGTGCGATTTGCCTGATTGCCTGGGTTGGCATATCGTTTTTCTTGATTGGTATTATCGGTTCCGTATTAACTGGTATCATGATAAAATGCAGTGGGTCTATGGATGGAGCTATGGGTTGATAGTAGGTGAAGGTCCTAATTCTTCGAGTGCATTTTTAGCTACGTCTAGGAAGCTTGTGTTTGTTTTTAGTCGAAATGTATATTGTGTTTTGTGTGAATTGATAGGCTTTTTTTGTCAAGCTTCTTGAAGCTGCCGTTCGTGTGATTTTGACTGTCCCCGTGATGATTTAGACTGCGTTCTTTTTGGCTATCTCTAAACGGTCTCTTTTTCTGGTCAAAAGTCGTCAGCAGGAGCTCCCCTTCATATTTTATTATCGGTTTTATATACATACGCCTTATATGTTCTGTTCAGTAAGTCAATCGTGCCGCCCCATTTTGTCATGTTTGTACCCACTCCTCATTTATGTACATACATACATTAATATCGCTTGCAATTTCCCTCTAGCATAGATCTTATTTCTGCGGAATTAAAGCTATAAAAAAAGTTATAGCAAATCCCAATAAAGTGAAGTTATGAAGTTTGGTTATCTGAATTCCTTAATGCAGTACGAAACACTGCAATGTCGTGCGTCCTAAGATGGCCCATTTATGTAAACGGTTGCCTACGAACTGATCTTTCTCCTACGATTATTCTATTCATATCTCTTATAGCTTTCGGGAATAAATAAGTGCAACTAGACAATCCATCTCTTTTGTTTTATGTATTTTTTTATCCTCGTTTTATGCTTTCTAAAACAAATAAACTTCCATTTCAGATCGCTCGTGAACATGACATACGTTTTATGGAAACCTCTGCCAAAGCAAACATCAACATCGAGAGAGCCTTCTGTGAGTTGGCCGAAGCCATTCTGGATAAAACCGCTGGACGTGAAGCTGCCGAAAATCCCGAACGTGTTATCGTAGATCGCCGACAAGCGAGTCAGCCAGCTTACAAAGGTTGTTGTTCTTAAACGAGATAATGTGTGTGTGTGGGGTACATCAACAGACAAACAAACAAATCATCTATTCTATTTTTTGTAATTCATCAATAGGAACCCCCCTCCCCCCACTCGTAAGTCTCTTTTTTTATATAAGAATATCCAACCAACAACGGTAATATAAGAGAAATATATAAATTTGTAATATTTTACACAAGAAAAAACCAAGAAAAATTAAAAAAAAAATGCAACAAAAAACATGAAAGAACTTAAAAAAAAACAATTTGAAGCAAGGAAAAGCCACGAAAAACAAAACGACAAATGTTCCATGTCTTTTCTTTTTAACACACATACATAACATTACTATAAACATACGAGACAAAAAAAAAAAAAACAAACAAATTTAAAGCATCGCAGGGTAGCAACGGATGAGTTCGATTGAGTGTCAAGGGATTATCTTTCAATTTTTTCTGTTTATTGTTATTCCCCAAATATATACTGAAAAAGGTTGGGTCTCTTGAAACGCATGGGCGAGCTTTGCATTAGCTAATAAGATGCGTTAACATTCTTAAAAGCAAATGGTGCAAAACTCAGCTCTCTTTTAATCCATTTGATGTGCTAAGAATGCATCTCCATCTGTTTATATGTATGCCCTTCCATAGATTCATCAAAAAAGGTAGACCATGGCTCAACTTTGCTGAACTGAGACATTTGATTATGCCTTTGATATTGACGAACTCCTGTGTAAGCTTGTAACAGGGAAATTAATAAAATAGGTCCGTTATAGCGTCAAGATCTCTGTTAAATTTTTGTACATAGAAGGGGACCTCTTGCTTCTTTTATAGCAAGTATGTTCATAGCAAGTTTTTTTTTTTTTTTTTAAAAAACACGTAGTGGCAAGAGATAAAGACATGACATTGAAAACAGTTTTCATATGCGCATCACCCTAAAAAGTGCACCCAGTAACTGCACCCAAGGCAACTTGAATATCTTGTGGCCAACGCGAACTAGTCGAACGTTTCTTTTTTAAATCTTCCAAAATCACTTATCAAATATAATATCATGCTTAGTGTGTACGAGTAAATGTAAACGATTTGCGTTAAGAAAACCACCGAGTTTTCACCACAATCATATCCGCATTTTTAAAGATCTTTTGATATTAAGCGCACCTAATTCAATCTAGACCAGCTTTGAGGCCCTCTGCCTACATCCCATTTGACCAGATAATCCGCTGTTATTTTAGTTACAACAAATTCATCTTCTTTGTTTTCGTTTGCACTTAAATGCAAAGTGTTACTTGTTTTTTTTTCCTGATTCATCTTAAACGTGATCTAATCTAACATTAATATTATACACAACAATGATTGATAATAAGTAATAAATGTTTTTTTTTTTCAATCATTATTTTATTGCTTTAGTTTAGATATACATATACTTATGATATTTTGTAATTAGAACTTTTTTTTTAAATTATAAAGATAAAAATAAAACGTAGAAAAAGCCAGGAAAGATGTAATAAAGATAAATTTCATATGGAAGAGTGATCTTTTAATGTAAATATAGGCTGCGACTTAATTTAGATGCTTTGTTTTTCGGAAATAATTAACAGGACCTAATACATCAAACCTAGATTCGCTATTGATTGCGGTTTCTTAATAAAAAAAGTTAGTTTCTACTCCCAGTCTTGACCTAGATTGGCTGATTCTCGATGTGTCTGAGAAAATGTAGTTATCGGGCCTTAATAGGACAAACCTCCAGTTGAGACCAAACTTACATCCTATTTGTTCCAGCACAAGCATAAAGAAATAATTTGACAGCTCAAGGCGATGTGGGAAAAAATGAAGGGTTGCTGTTCATTTATAATAAGCAGCTTTGACATCAATGAAAAATGGGTTTCAAAGTGTAATTACATGACTTTTGTATTAAGATTTGACCGGGTTGTAGTTGGTTGAACCAGTCAAGTGGTTCATTACAGATTTAGACATCTTTTTAAGATATAAATGGCGATAGGCTGGGATGACTTACCAAGCACTGTGACCTACAGAAATCTTTTGGAATGGTATTTTTCAATGTTTCAAACCTAATTGCATGAGCAATGGGGGTACATTCGCACAGTATGAATTTTTTTATTTAGCTTTGAGCTATTTTTTTTTTTTTTACAAAGGTTGTTTAACAGAGAGAAAAGAAAACAACTTCGAGGTAGTAAAGGACTTTGTCTACCTCGGCTCTGCCATAACTTCAAAAAATTACATCTCGTCGGAAATCAAACAAAGGATTACTCTTGCCAACCGCTGTTTCTTTGGGCTAAGAAGGCAATTGAGTAGTAAAGTCCTTTCCCGATCGACTAAGGAGACTATTACCCCGTTTATATGATAACTCAATGCGCATTGAATCGATGCGCATTGGTTCAATCCGCATAGAAATGTTGGTGTTTACAAGAAATTATTCAAAACCGAATCCAAAATAAACGTGATAGAATTGAGAGAATTTAATAAACAGCTGATTGAACTAACAGTTTGATAAAATAAAAATTAATTAATTAAAAATTACACTATTGAATTGCCTGACATTAGATGACAGGTATGAGAATGATGAGAGCGCGAGAGAGTAAAATGTTTCAATGCGAATTGAAAGTGTTTATAAACAGGAATGAACGAATGCGGATTGAGTATTTCAATAATAATAATAAACGGGGTATATAAGACCCTTATCATCCCAGTCTTGCTATATAGAGCTGAAGCATGGACTTTATCGAAAGCGGATGAAGATATCGCTTCGAGAAAAATCGACCTGGTCAAAGAACTGCACATTGGGCGTTTAAGATTGCTAGAACGCAAGGACATCAACGCTCCGGCTCGGAGAATATTCGATTCTAACCCAGAGGGTCAGCGCAACGGAGGACGACTTCGCCTAAGGTAACGCGCACAAGTAGAACAAGACCTCAAACAACTTGGAGTGCGCAACTGGAGGCAGTTAGCTAAGGACCGGGATAACTGGAAGGGGTTGTTGGTTGATGCCTTGGCCCACCCCGGACTGTAGCGCCACCTAAGCAAATAAGTATCCTCAAGGTCAAGACAGTCTGCGTGTTTTAGAAGAAGTATCGAAGTCACTCTTACCAGAAATGATTACAAACCATATCCAAAATTTTAGATACAACACGATTAACTGATGTATATTCAGCAATAATTAAAAACACGTTGTAGTCTTTTTTTCACTTTTTTTTTATTTAAAATGAAAAATTACAACTTAATACAAATTAATTAAGATTACTGACTCTTTTTGTCGTCTCCTTTGGCTTTACTGATGACTGTGTCCTCTTTGAAGTGAAGAAACACAAACGAGAAGATAAAGACCCCAATCATCATGGAGAACGCCCCAGTGTAGTACGGGAACGCGCTGGGAATGAATCGCTCGTACTGAGTGTGTTCTAAAGGTCGGACTGATACCTGAAAAAAAGACAAAATAGTCGAATAAATAGGAAGTGCTGTTCACCAGAATTAAGTTTGTACTCACTTGAGTTGTGCTATACAAGTGCGTGTATCCCACGCGATCGTAGTCGACCTTAAACTGGTAAACTCCGTAAACATCGGGAATTTTAAACTTGGCTTCATAGACTCCGCTCTTCTTCACCTTCAGGGTGGTGCGAACAAATGGATCGATGCGTACAAATTCCAGCTGAACGTCGTTTGCCTGGAATGGCTTCCATTGTCCTTCTTCCAACTGCTCAATGGCAATGTTGTAGATAACGGGATCAGTGATTGTATAAGATTGCGGTGGTTGGGTTTCGCCTTCTTTATTGTGAGAAACTGAAGCCACTCGCAGGCGACCAGTCTCCCCAAATACCCACTTGCTAATTGCCGTTGCGACCTGTTGATTGCCCGAGTTCTTGTAAGCCTTTGTCGACTGTGCATTTTGCACAGTAGCTGTGAATGCTTCGTCAGAGAAGAAGAAAAGAGATCCGGAGAAAACCACACGGGCGTTGTTACGAGCCTGCAGTGCTGCAATAAGAAGAGTTCCTTTTCCCACGGCATGGGGGTACTCCTTGATTTGATTCTCAGGAACGTAGCTATATGCCGTGCTTTCAGCTGTAAGCAGTTGCAGGACCAAAGGATTTTCCTTATCTGCCAAAAGGCCAGTTCCCTTGTATAACAATGGACTAATATTCCTGTCACCCACAATCACTGGGGAATTGATAAGGTTCTTGCTATCCGCCAAGATGGTGTTGTGTTCCCCGGAGTCCGACACATCGTAGTTCAAGTGATCTATAACTGAAGCTCCCTCTTCGTCCACTTCGAAGCCACACTCTGAAGCAAACTCCCTAAGTGCATCACCAGAGCTATCGCTACCAGCTACCAAAACGTTGCCACCATCATCAACAAACTGCGTGAGCTTCTCCACACTAAGATCCCCACCAAACTCTTCCACAGATGGGGCGAAGATAATCACATTTTTGTACAAGTATTCACCATATTTGGCGATAACCAATCCAGCATCATCTGCTAACTTGAACGTAAGCCTGAAGCCACGCTCTGCGATATAGAAAAACAAATAAAATCAATAGTTAGTTGATATCGCATCGCGTGACGTGTCTTTTTGCCGGTTTTGTTGGAACACGTCTGTACTCACCCTGTAAAGTTCTAAAGAACATCGAGTGCGTTTCTCGAATAGCAAGGTTATCAAGGAGCACAAGTGTGTCTGCTTCATTTTCGAGCACAGCAAATGCACCAGTTGTAATGAGAAATATGAAAAACGTGAATTTTTTCAACATCTTGCACCGGTCTGTGAGTTTTGAATTTTGATGTTTTATTCGGGTTAGGAAAATGCGATGTCTATTTGTCTACCGATACGACATACGAATGACAGTCCAGTATAGTCAACTGCGAGAAAATAAAATAAGGGGTGGTTTTATTTTATACTGACGTTATACTTTTAGTGTCATGAAGTTGACGGGTGAAATCGTTTTGAAGGTGAAATATTTTAATAATTTGTAGTTGTTTAAAATATGTAATTTAATCACAACAACAAATAATAACCCCTTCCGAATAAGTAAAATAAATTCTAAGGATTAAGCACGATTTTTGACAGGAAAATCTTTCTGGAAAACACTTGAGATTGGTTAGAATTTCGAAGGGCGGTTTATGCCCCTATTCTGACTGTGATGTGGTCACAACTCACGAATGTCAGTGATGCGAAAATTGTGATGCTTCTCTTGTGAGGTTTCTTGTGAGCGATCAGCTGTTTGGTATTCTGGCCAGCACCTCACAAGAAAACACCCAAGAATAGTTACCACGGTGTGGTGAATTCATTGTCCTGTCAAAAAATTATTTTTTTGACAATCATTATTTTCTTTTCCATTTCCACATCAAGTTGGAAATAGAAGATTGGGAAATAAATAATAAAATAACGAATAATGGCGGAAATAACGAATGAACAGCTATCATTTAATGAGAAAGCATCATTCCTTTCCCGCAAATTCCATAAAATTCTTCTACGCTGTAATCTAAAAGAATTGAAATATTAACTACATTTGTATACTGTCCAACAAGAAAAGAATATATTTTATTACCTTTCTCTTTTTTGTTTATTTTACTCTCAAGCAGCAAAATCAAAACTTCCATTTGTTTTTCAAATTTAACAACATGTGATTCTTTATTTTTCTCTTGTGATCGGCTTGTGAACTGCTCAATGGGACATCACAATTTTGACAGTTCTTGTGATGCTCACAACTTGTGAGGTTTTGGTTAGAATACGAAAACCTCACAAATTGTGACTCACCACGATCTTGTGAGGTTGTTGTGACTTATGAGGCATCACAGAGGTATGCCAGAAACCAGAATACGGGCAATAATCTAATAATCTAGAATTCTAGATTGTCTAACTCGCTTGCTTGGTATTTTGATTTCAAATCGTAGATCGGATAAATAAATAAAGCTCGATGTAATGCATAGTGTCACATTATGTCGCCTACCATAATTTTGCGTTCTTTTTGCAAAATAATAATAATTATCGAATTAATTAACAATAATAATATATAATAATAATATTAATTTTGTTTCATAGAGATAGTATAACACATTGCACTCACCACTCTTCAATGTAAACCCATCACATTGATTCTGAATATGCTTAAGTTGGTCACTCTGCAAGTCTTCGCAGAATTTCATGATGGCGACTGTTTTCTGCCATAAAAATATTCGTGACAGTTTCTAAAACCGCAGAAAATCATAAATTCCACTCGATTAATAAATGTGAAAATCTGCAAGCACCCCTTAAATGGATACTCAGTAATCTTCGCTGTAAATTTCACATAGTAAAATGCTTTTATGTGGTTAATAGAGGTGAAAATACGTCAAAATATATACACGGTCCTCGATTTCCCTTGCTGGGGTGTCAAAAAAAAATCATCTCGGGTATTTTTTTCGTTCATAAAAGGATCCAAAATTTTCCTCGAATCCACACTTAAGTGATAGAAAAATTCAGAAGCAGAAATTTGCAAGTGCGGTCCAATTGGTTCAAATTCGGTGTAATTGGCTTGAGCATCAGGGTAATGGTTTTCATCGGGAATTACATAAAAAAGTGAATTTGTGGGTTCTTTTTGGTGGAAAAGGTGCCGCCTTCGCAGTTTTTTTGATTTTCAAATTCTTTTCATTTTCTGTTTGTTTCGGGGTGCCTGTCACACCTTTGCTTTCGGTTCGATTTCGTCGGTTGGTTTGTCGGTTTTGTGTATGTCATTGTCCAGTCAAATGCTTCACTTCATAAGTCAGCAGCTGGAGTATTGAGATTTCCTTTTTTGAGCAGAAAACAGACATCAAATACATCGCTATAGTCGCTGTCGTCGTCGTTGCCGCTCCTCATAAGGGCATCCAGTTGTTTCCACATTTTGCTAAATTGGTAAGTATAAAGCTTTTCTTTAGATCGAACATGAAAAAAAATTCTGTGCAGCATAATTAACTGCTGTGCCGCTTCTGCTAGAAGTAGTTCTATTTATCATATGCCATTTTATTAGCTTTGGCTAAGATTGATCCCCCTTTCCACCTTTTTTCCACCTACAACTTTCTATTACAACAAGAATACCTGTTTTTTTTCCTCTCTATTGAAAAATTGATTCCACACTTCTCTACAGTGGTGCCAAAAATGTAAAAATTTTAATAAAAAAAAGAAATAAAAATAAATTGAAATGAGGTGTGTCGGTGATAGATATAATATTCTTATTGGAATTACTCGTATGTTATGGACAAGAAAACCAGCAAGAACAGTTTCTATTTTAATTAGTTGTCCATATTAGGTCTGTTCCCGTACCTACCTGTCCAAAACAGCCGAAAACAGCCGAAATCAGTCAAATCCTATTCCCGTACGAAGATTTTTCATATGTTTTGACAGAAGAGAGTGTAGTTTTCGGCAACAGTACGGGAACAGACCTATTGATTTTTCTCTCCTGGTTCCATAAACTGACTCTTTGGTACAATAGATCTTTTCGGTCGCGGTGCCCTCCGCAACTGGCGGGTCAGTTCAGTATCCCTTAAAAAAAATAAAAATAAAATATTGCTTTTTACCAAATTTGTTCCAATGTTTTGCTTTATATCCTACGAAACTATAAAGTTAAGGCAAAAGTCCACAACTTGGAGATCACTATGCGTCCCGTAAATCATGCGCTTAGTATGTAAACAAAAAGGTTACCAGATAAGGACATGTGTTAAAGCATAGCTTAGCCCAGATGCTAGATCGATACGTAGGTACATTTCATTAGAGCACATTTAAGTACCTGCCATTACTTCACATTATGTTTGCTTCTTGGTCTAGTCCCAGTGTAAGCCAACTGAAATGGCTGGCTATTTTAAGGTGATTTTGAATACTGAAACGCTCAATTAATGCGTTTCAAGTCGACAATTCTACATGTAGACTTGGTTCTCCTTTTTTTAAATCTTCGCATGAGTTTAAGTGTCATACCTTCTCATATATGTTATTATATAAGGCCAATCTTGATGTTTCGGGGTAATTTCCATGGCACTCGCCATCCTCTACACAAAGTGCATTGTATGGATCTTGTTAGTTAATGAAGGGCTAGATAAATAGAAATTTTAAGCTAATTAGCAGCTGTTATTTGTAGACTTCGGACGAGAAATGATAACAAGTGCAGGGGATAACAAAGACCTGGTAGAAAATACACCAAAACGAACAAAGATAAGAACGATTTAATGTCGAAAATTTTCGTTTTATTGATGAAAATTGTAGACTTTTGATTTGACTTAACCACTCAGTTATCTTGAAAATCAAATAAAATCTCGCTTTGCACCCATTGTTGAATTCAGTCGCAATAAACTCAGGAGTCATTAGCTTTGTTCGCTGTCGACAGCCCTAGTATTGTCAGTGTATTTTCATGGTTGTCCAAAAACACAGTGCATCCCCGTTTCATCGAACGCAAATAGCCCTGACAACTGTCATGCATTAACATGCATTCAATGTGACAGAATAACGGGAGATGCATGGCTTGCATGCTGAATAATGGGCCAACTATAAACAAATAAGTGCATCAACGCAGCTTGCGGCAAGCTAAAAGTAGCTTGGGCTTAACAAAGAAGAGTTTGAAGGTCACTCCGATACCAGCTCAATTGAAATGAAAATGTCTGAATATAAATCCTGTCGACTCCGTGGTGAAGCTTAAGAATCGACGGAATACAAGCTGTGCGACTGTCCAGCTGCGGCAAAATGTAAAACACTGCATCTGCGCAAAGCAGAAATATGGAATCCAGAAAGTTTTTGTCGGTTGGTTGTCCTACAGAGCTTGTTTTTCAGCGTTAAATTGCGCTGGTAGATGTTAATATTCTATTTGTATTACAGTTGGTTTTTATCGTTCTACTTTTTCAATGGCAATGCGTATTGTCGCCAATAGCTTGCTTAAATGATGTAAGCTCGGCATTCTATCTATGTCTACTCACGGTGGTAATCTCCGACATCGTTTTCTTTTACAAATTAAAATAAAACCATATTCGGATAAGAAATTCAATAAGACCAATGAGATTCAAACGTTTCAGTTGGTCCCACTGTGCGCTGCCTGTGTAAACGGGTAATTTCTCGAAACTAAGTTTTTGTTGCTGTCATCTACTCCGGGTTTTGTGTTTTTTTTTTTCTAAGTATAATGTAGATGTTTAATTATATATTCAAATTGCGCAAGTTCTTTGGCCTTATTCTGTGCGTATTCAGGAAAAATAGTCTTCTTCATCGCAGTGTGTCGATGGAAGCACATCTTCATTCGCAACGCCAACGAAAGCATTATCAACAGGGATATCGATGTATGTTTCGAACATTTATAAATACATTAGCAGAATTATCTTTTGCTCTGAGCGGAGAGCCTTTATCGCCAGTATTCTTCTAGCCGTTGACTGACTATCAAATGACATTGGAAGCGTCAACACCACGAATAAGTAGAATGCAAATCGACAAGAAACCTCTATCAAGGTTCATCGCAGCCAATGTAAATGATCTAATACAGGGCGAGCAATTAATCTTGGCTCGGGTGCATTGTTTTTTTTTTTTTCGTTAGAAATTATTGATTGATGCATGCATTCTAGCAAAAGAGAGGTATAAGAAAAACAAACATGAACTAAATCAAGGCAACCGACTGCAGGGTTCTTCTATTTTTTTTCTCTGCACAAAGGTTGCGACAAACGAAGGAGTTTCCTATATTGCATGAATGATGTGTTATATGTATAAGTACATATGTATGGTGTTAGGTTAGGTTAGGTTAAGAGTGACTACGATGAAAATCTGCTGATGGAATACAAAGTTTACCCAAACAAGGAGTAAATTCAGCTAGGATAAAAGAAAATGTACATACTTATAATCTGTTCCAATAGAATTGTTAGTACAGGCCTTATGGGGGAGCTTTTTTAACCAATGATGCCTGTACATGTTTGCATTGCACTCAATTCGAAAAATTACCACTGAAATAAAAATCAAACCACTGACTTACACACGTTTTGTTTTTGTAATTTTCCTCAAATCCGCATACATCCCACCATAGCATGGCCACCAGCTCCACAGTCGATGGCTGAATGATTATGTGTGGAGTGTGGCTGCCAATCGCTGTGTGTAAGGACAATATTAACATCAAAACAGTGTTACCATTATTAAGTTAAAGCTAATCGTTAATGCTTTTTCTGTGGTTTTTGTCAAAGAGCTTTCGGATTTTGTGCTTTGAGAACCAACAAATGAATTTGAGTATGTGAGGATGTTGCCGCTTGGTCTTTCTGCTTTTAATTTCCTTATTTTTCTGGGGAATCAATTAATATGTAGTTAAACAATTTTTCGCTTTTTGTGCTTAAGCCATATGTTTAATTTATTTAGGTCATCTACCTACTTAAATAGGATCGTTGTGTTCTACCGCTCAAGAACGACTTAAACCACGATAGTTCCGTACCTCTGATGCCGTAACCACTTAATTTGGAGATAAGAATGCTCCTGTCGATCGTCTCGAATGCTCTTTTGAAGTCTAGAATCACAGCGATGACGTAGTTTTTTTCCGCGATCTCGTCTTTTCAGCTACTTGATGCACAACGTCTGGCGAATAAGGCTATTCTTTTTCTTAATTATAATCTGTTTTCCTTTGTGGGTTCTAGGGCAGCCAGTACGCATAAGCCATCGTGTACGGTTTCCGGAAATGTTTTTCAGCTCACCCCAACTCACGTGATATTACTGTTTTCTTCAGTCAATTAATTGTGGCGCGTGCCGTCTTGTTGAAATCACAGCTCTCCCACATTATTGCCAATTAATTGGGGAACGAAAAAGTCCTTTATCATGGATCTATGACGCTCTCCATTGACTGAAACGAACGTTCTGGACGGCATAAGTTTTAAAGAAATATGACCAATGATTCCACAATCCATAGGCATAAAGCACACCAAACAGTGACTTTGTGGATGTAACGTGCGTCGTCTCAATAATGACTTGTGGTTTTTTTTATTCCGAAAGCGGCAATTCACCAAAAATTAACCTCATCGCTGAACGAAATAGCGCATTCGCGATCTGAACCAATTTTTTCAAAATAAATTTGACCGATTGTTAATTTCTATTGATGATTTAATGAAAAACCAAATTGCGCCCAATTCAGCTGTCAATTTGGCTGTCGCTGGAAAGGGTGTTGGCAATTCAAAAAAAAACCGTCGTACGCCAACGTAGAAGAAGCCAGCGAAATATTAAAAAGTTGGTTAAATATGCACAGTAAAACCTCCTAATTGGGGCACTCCAGGAGCGCAGGGAAATACGAACCAAATTGGAGGTGCCCCGATTTGAGAGGACCTCGTAATTGGGCAAAAATTATTCTGTTCTTTTAAGCTGATTGTTTTTCAAGCAATTCTAACGAAGTCGTTGCCCCATAATCCAATTTAGAGGTGCCCCATTTTCAGAGGTTCGCTTATACGAAAAACCTGGGTGTATGCATGAAGTGTGACTCATTTCGGAGGTGTATATACATTGCAGGTTTTACTGTATGTACAAAAAGTCTCCTTTTGTGTGATCCTTAATTTATCCAACAGTTTCGATTAAATTGTTTTTCAAAGGTCGGTCAACGCCGATCCGCACTATTATTGTCTTGCCAAGCCATCTCTGATTTGTACAACGAACAAAAACAAAAGGCTAATGTTTGCGAAAAGGCACATTATTGTATTTGTAGTTATGGTGTGACCTATTCTAGAAAACTATAAAACAAGCTCAACCACTTTTAGCCACAAACCATAAAACCTTTTGTTACTTTTGTGATTTGGTGACGAATACCGTGTTAAGATTATAAAGGCCCTTGAGAGGACCTTATATATGTTATATATTTTGTTTAGATCTTTCTTTATTTCACGCCACTGTACAAGCGCACGACGCGATTTGAATCTTTTACCTAACATTTAACTTTACGACCGCTTTTTGTTTTGCATTTGTGTCCCATAAAATATGTTATACCATAAAATTTGTAATTATAAAAAATGTACCTACATAAAGTTTGTTAAAAAAAAAAAAATCCATTTCTTACCGTCATACGCTACTTCATATTCACGCCATGTTCTCTTCTCTTTTCATTTAGTGCATCGCAAAGCAGTGTATTACGTGTCTTAATTCTCACTTGTGTGTCTAGTCCGAAAATTCCAAACGTCTTCCAAAATGGATAGCCCCGGCGCTGTTGGAAGGCGTCGAGGCAATTCTCGAGTCAATGCAGAAGATCAAGCGCTCGATCAGATTGCAAAAGAGGTAAGTGTGTATATGTACACGTACGCATTATAGAATTTCTTTTCCATTTCGACCATATTCAAATAAAAGTGCCACTTAAGTTAATTCAATAATAAAAATAAGACCAGAATAATGGTCTACCTACATGTATTCTTTATGTGCCATAAAACTCGTTTGTGTTTGCTTTGTGTGGGGATGTTCTGTTGTCCTTTACGATGCAGCTATAGGTATTTAGTAGTTTTATTTGCATTCCATCGATGCTAAGAGCCAAAAATCAATTAGCATTACCTCGTGTGCAATAAAGTGAACTATTTTTTTCCACTTCTAAGTCTCCGCCAGCTTCATCGTTAAAGTTGGAGAAATTCTAAAATTGGTTTTGACTTCGATGGAGGGGGAGGTGCATCGATTGGCGAGTGTTGATGGTGTTCCCCCTCAATGCGCGCTCGGATTGTGATTAGGCTTCTTTTGTATGCATGACATGTAACATTGCCCGCCGGAAATCTTGTTGATTGAAACACACGTAGGCAAATTACACTTACGAGACACCGAGACCGACGACGACGCGACGCAGGAATCTTGTAAGCCAACAATGTAAATTTAAAGTTCGGGATTCCTTTGGGGGATAGTGAAAAGTCACAATTACCACTGCAGTTACAGCTCGCCTCCCTAAATCTTGGATTCGAAATCTTTGCAGTTAGAATGTAGAAATCAAATTTAATTTTCGTTAAGTGGGTCGATCAAACGAATAACTTTGAGAGAATCCCTCGAGACAACACCATGTAATTAAATATAAAACAATCTTAATGGTGATTTTTTGTTTGTTTTGTTTTTGGAAATCATTTTTAACTCAACAAAGACTTTGAGTTATAGCTGGGTTGCCTTTTTGGTGATCCCTGTCTGATGCATGGCGAATGAATGCTTATTGCATGGGACAACTGAAGGAGAATCAATCAAAGAGACGCGCAGGTTGTGTGTTGTAAAAGCGAGGGGAACTGCTTTGCTTTCATGTACAGAAAAATGTATCGTGTTTGCAGGAAAAAAAAAAACGGAAATAAACAAATTTTTTCGGGATAAATTTAATCTTTGACTTTGAGAAAGATTGTTGCAGCTTACAACGTCAAATCTAAGGATATTTTATCAGGAAAATGCACTTGGGTGGCCGTGTCGTAGTGTCACGCTGAAGGTTCAGATGTCTCCCAAAAATGTATTTCTAACGAAATAAAAATAAGTTGATCAGTTTCAAAAGTTAATGTCAAAAACGTAGTGTGAAAAACGTAGGCATAACACTGGCAGTAGGATGATGAATAATAAGAAACCCCTGGAAAAAACTGCTGTGAATTATAAGAAACGGCAAAACTTTCAATAATAGACAAACACACACCACCATAGAAGTTGACACCTAACATCTGAGTTTCCCATCAGCTTGCGCTGTGTGTAAACATTGTAAGGGTATTCATAACCCCTTTAGCGTTTGTGAAATTAAGAAAAATATTAAATTTTAACCAGCAGAAATCTAAAAGTCTCAAAGAACACGCAAATCGAGTTGGTTTTAAAGTGAATGAGGACAAAATAAAGCAGCATCTGTTCGGATTAAGACAATACGTCACTGTTGACAGCAGGAACTTCAAAGTGTTTAAGAAGTCGGTTCCTATCTTGGAACCGCAAAACAAATGGGTTCAAAGTATTGACCGTAACAGTTTTGATATATGGTGCCGAGACGCTATGCAGGAAAGCAATCATATATTATTTAAATGATAAAGCTAGAGTCTAGAGAATTGGAAACAGTAGACGATGGATGGCTACTGTTTCTACGAATAAAACCGTCCAACGTTCGGGAGCTCAAAAGAAGAATAATTATAGACTGCTAAATACTCTGCTTCTTGCTTCGGTTCCTTCTGTAAGAAAGGACTTTGGCATTCCAAAGTAAAATGGCAAGTTCAGAGTTCCGACGACTTCGTAAAGCCTTCATGACTTAACCTCCTCACCCATAGTCTCTACGCGAACTTACAGCCACATTTAAGCAACTGTCATCTGAGTATTAAAGTGAAACCTTGTTGGTCAGGGCATAGTAATAATAATAATTAAAGTTTACGTTTGCAGTCCCAGCCTGTATCAAAGCATCAACAAACCTCTAAACGTTCTTATTGAAAAATGTACGTGCATCCTTCATCATCCACTGAAAATGAATAATTCTCGCAGGCATTTCCAGAAAATAGGGATGGTGGAACCCCTCTAACATCATAGGTCAATTCCGGGACGCAACATAACTCGTCGGCGGTGCGGGAATTTATGTGACCCAAAAAATAAATAAATATATGAAAACTTTCATGTGATAAATACTTCGAGGGAAGCGAAAAATTCACTCCAAATCGACCGGAATACGACTGAAAGCGCATTCTAGCCCCACCGCGCCGCGCCGATTCTGGTGACTTTAAAAATAGCGAAGCTTCTTCCTTACACCCCAGCTACAATCTAATCACAATTAATCAAAATAATATAAATGATGCATTTGAAGTTCTCATTAATTCATGTAGTAGCATGAAAAATCATAGTTGCACAGTTGTGTTGGGGTGTGGGTTCCCCCTTTTCCCACGTGTTCCACCACGTGTGCTGAATTTTAATAATAATCCATGTCTTTTCAGAGTTGTGATGCAGCACCCCAACCCTTTTTGGGAGATTTCCCGTTTCCTCGCGATGAAACGCGCTCCCCCCAGGTTTTTCTTTTATTTTGTGGGGTCTTCGCGCAGGAAACTCAAAGGTACTTAACATTCCTTATTTTTGTTAGAATTGTGAACAGAACGCAATCCGAACAGTTGTTGCAATCCATATACGAGTAGCAAAACCAGGAAATAGGGGTTCCGTGATTTTCGACGGAATGATCATGATGATGATGATGATGATGATGATGATGATGAGGCACAACGCAAGTTATTGCAATCGTAATAATTATGTGTGCTGTCTGTCAGGCAAGAGCAGGAGATTCACCTTTCTAATTTTAGATCGAAATTCGGGGAGTAAGTGAAATGTGTCCGCATCCGTATGTGCGTACAGATACAATATCTAATACTGTGTCAAAGATCCCCCAGTGACTTTTAAATTAGTGATTTCTGTTTTTTCTTCTTTTCTTTTTCATATGGAAAATGGAAAGCGATGACAAAGTCCAATAAGAGCGTGAGTGTATTGAAAGACTTAAGTGGCGAATGAAAGATCGGTTTAGTTCCAGATGAGAGAAGTACCACTTAAACCACCACAGTAACAAAAAAAAAACTATTTATATGGTTGCCTGTTTACTGTTACTACGTACCAGAATATCGCAGGGAATAACCTCATCTTATCTTTACGCCTTTATGCTGGAACCAAATCTTGGCTGAGATTCCATTGGTTACATTGCTGCTTCCCGACAAAATGCATAACTGAGGTGTAAAAACTAAGCGATAAAATACAGCCTCCTGTTACGATGCTGTTCGTAATTCAAGATCGAGTTTAAATAAGTGCTCCATTTGATAAATATGATAGATATTTACTTTTAGCCATTCGTTTTGTGGTATCTTCCTCTTCACCGCAGAAGCGACATCTTCTCCTCCAGAACCTGTCAACGCAAACGGGACCGAATATCTTACGAAGGATTTTTCTCTCGAAGCGACCAAGGATATCTTCATCCGCTTTCGATAAAGTTCATGCTTCAGCTCCATATAGCAAGACTGGGATGATAAGGGTCTTGTATAGATTCTCCTTAGTCGATCGAGAAAGGACTTTACTATTCAATTGCCCTCTTAGCCCAAAGAAACAGCGGTTGACAAGAGTAATCCTTCGTTTCATTTCCGACGAGATGTCATTTTTTGATGTTACTGCAGACCCGAGGTAGACAAAATCCTTTACTACCTCAGCATGGCTATTTCTGATTATTAGGTGTATGTGTCTTAGAGGTACCAAAGAAGAATGGTTCAGAACTAGTGAGCAAGCTATAAGAGACGGCGGCTCTCTTATTTCCTTTACAACTATATTGAAGTGGTATCCAAATATTGGTTACAATAGCGGATTGGGTTGATATATCTCTGGATCTCTATATGTAGCAGACCGCCGCAAAGAGCGCCCTCATGTTAAGCCAGTCAAATCACTGGAGGTCGAATGCATATAGACACACCAAGATACTCGGCAATCACCTTAACGGTGGCATCAACTCAGACTACACTGTCCCATACTTGGATTTTGATCAACCCTTCTCGTGGGCTTTTCCAAGCAGAGAGCAGTGGGAGAGAAACAGGAAACCGCAGGTCGCCAAGTCCATCTTCACCGATGGGTCAAAGATAGGTTTAGGAGCGGGTTGCTTCTCGGAGGAACTAGGAATAAGCAGCTCCATATGACTCCCAGATCATAGCAGCGTTTTGCAAGCTGAGGTTCTAGCAGTGACAAAGGACGCCCAATTGGTGTCAATGATGACAATATCATAAGAGGATATCAATATTTACATCGACAGCCAGGCGGCCATAAAAGTAATAGCTGCTACACAAATAACATCGAATGCATAATGTAAGACTCTGCTGGATCCCTGGTCACAGCGGGATACCAAACAACGAAGCCGCAGATGAACTGGCCAGAAAGGGATCAGCCCTAGATGGAGAACAAGCAGATGGGACGGTTACACCTCCACTCTGTAACCTTCGGGCCAAAATTGAACAACGATCAGTAATTGAAGCAAAAAACAGGTTCAACTAGGCACCTGTGAGGTATCAAGAAGATTGTGGCCAGAATACGGCAAAACAAGAACAATGAAACTCCTACAAAAACACAGGAAGTCGTTGTCAATGCTAATAGGAGTGCTAACTGGGCGGGCACACCACTCTAAGATACCACATGAATGAATTACAACTAAAAGATGATGACATATGCAGGGGATGCGGTGGCGAAGAGGCACATGGGGACACAGCCCATTTCCTTTGTCAACTGAGAAATAAAGGCCTGGGCAAATTCTTCTTTGATAACATCGACGAGCTATCACATGGATCACCGGGTGGGAACACACTCCAGGTATCACAACGGGCCCACATGGACCTAAGTGTGATGAGGATTTGACCATCCTCATCAGCCTGCTAACCTAACCTAACCTATCAATTTAAGAGTCTTAAGAGCTGCTTGACTATTCAAATGGATAAAGATACATATTTTCGAACGTATATGTATCTCAATAGCGTGCACTTCCGCTTGAGAATTGTTGTAGCTAGAGCTTTTTTGAATTCAACTCCATAGACTCCAGCATCTGTGGCATCATTTTCCATTTTCCGAGCAGTTAGTGTACAAGATTTGTGATTTTTGTAGCATTCAGAAAGGAGCGGCGCCCAGTACTCATTCATCAGCTTGAGAAGTCAATTCAAAGTACCTAAACCATTCTCTGAATTCGTTCTGTCAAAGAAAATAGCCCAAAAAGATATAAAAAGAGACTGAAAGATTTTGAAAAAATCTTTTGAAACCAAACGCGTACAATTCTCCTCCATTCACAATGTGCATCGATTCCATTGATTGATTTATCTATTCACATTGACGAAGAATCTTTCCTTCCTTTTCAACTCACGACGTCCGCCGATAATAAGCGAGTGGGTCGTTCCTTTACGACGAGATCACAACAGGCGCAGCAAATTCCGCACAGATTTCTCTGTTTCCATTTTCGGCTGATGTGTCATGTCGTGTCTAGACGGAAGTTACAGAAATACAAGGCACACACTAACATCTAGAGATAGTTTCGCCTGCCATTTTGTCTCTGGCATGGTATTTTCCGCTTCTATATCCAGCACTCGCTCTTTGGAACTGTTTTCGCGTGAATTGTGAGTGCTACTGCTGCCAAATGGATAAATGCTAATTGCGTACAATTGAGTGTCTGCTGGCGTTGATACGAGAAGGCCCCCAAAAATAAGTCCACTAGCGGACAGCATTTATCCCGTCGCGTCGCGTGGTGTTCTGTTGCTGTGAATTAAATAAATTGCAGTTGGATTGGATGAAAAGAGAAAGAAAGCACAAGAATCTCTAGAAATCTCGTTAATCAAAAAATTAAGTCCACCAGAGAAGAATGTCTATTTTCAGCAGCAGCAAATGTCTTTATTTGGTCCTAAGGCGATAGTTTTGCTGGAATACAGTGCCTCTGAGAGATCGCCAGCAGCAGGCTGAGGCTAACAGGAAGTGGAATGAAATATATGCATTTTCATTTTAAGCAGGAATCTTCCATGCTAAAGCCTAGTACGCTGCTGATGCGAAACGAAAAATCCCATACAAAAGTGACACGACGAAATCGAAAACGGAAAATTTCGTCGTGATTTTCGTTTTGTAGTACGCTGTTCCGCTGCGAAATTATACTGATGGTGATTGTATTAGATAAATCTCTCCACTCAGTTTTCGTACAGAATTTATTGTCCGGTACATTAATTCCTTGCGAAATTTTGACGTTTGCATTTTATTCATATTTTATATTTTCGGTTTCGTGTTTGTGTTTCGTTTTTTTTTTGCTTTTTTTGTTCGGTATAATTTTATAGCGTCAAGCATGGTTCGTGCTCAAGAGACTGCAAATATCATTCTTCCGCGATGGTCCGAGAATTGAAGCGGGCTTTCGGAAGCATTTTTTCAGCGCGAATACGGCCAAAGAAAGGACTCGTACAAATTGATTCTCGGCTATGGGGATGGAAATTGGAGTGATTCGTTTGCAGAGCGTTGCAGTTTCCTCTAGAAGCATGTCAATGTACATATTGTGTTTGTGTTGTGTTTTTCGTTTTGTTTGCTGTCAATAAAATTTATAGTTTTATAGTTTTTTTTAAATTCAATTTATTTATTTTTTGGTTTTTTTCGCCTGTCGCCTGTCGCCTGTCACTATTGTCAGTTTTTTTCCGAGCAGCTGATTGAACTCCATAATTTTTTTTCTTCGATATTTCGCTGGCTTTTCGCACTCGATTTGGAGACCACAGGAAAATTTCGTTTCGCATCAGCAGCGTACTAGGCTTTAAGGGTGAATTTGGAATAAATAATCGACTTGGCGATCTTGTCAATAAAGTCATGAAATGTCCTAAAATGACAAACTCACTGTACTTTTCTTTCAAGACTTCATTTTTGATCTCACTTTAAGCCAATTCCTGCAAAAATGTCAAAACATAGGCATGTACATACATATGTATGTTCGAATGATCAGATCATCAGCGATCATATTTCGAATTTTTGACTGATGTGTTCGAAAGGTTCGGATTTTTTTGTTAAATGGTTTTTATTTAATGGACAACTGAAAAACTGTACAAAATGTATTTTATCCTTATCAGCAATATGACTTTTGGAAAACCGATCTCCTGCACCAAAAACAGGCCTTAAACCTTAAGACCAATGCCATACGAGCTTCTTTTTCCGCGCTCGTGTCTATAAGTCTATTGGTTTTCTATATACTCGGAAAAAGGAGCTTGCGTGGCATTGGCCTAAAAGTCACAAACAAAGGAATGTTTTGCTGTTCGTGGTGGTTATTTTCGACCTCACCCACTTACTAACCAACAATCCCTATCCTTTTCCCGATTTATATTCGGATTTAGATTTAGATTTAGATCCGCAATCCAAGAATTACCTCGTTCACTATTTCCCTAGAATCCGCTCCGTGTCTTCACTGGTGGGCCCAAAACAAATTCTTTTACAAATCGATTATTTGAAATTTCCTGTTCTAAGTGTTCTTCAACATGACAGCTTTCTAGTGAACTACATTTTAGAACAAAAAAAAAAAAAAAAAAACAAACTGGCGACGCTCGGCTTCTTCTTCCTTCCGTTTATTTATTTATTATCCATCTCACTACCTCATAAAAGTCAAACTTGTGAACGGACGAATTGGATTTAACACAAGTCTACACTGGCAGACTCCCACCCGGTGCAAAGCGAGTTTCCTCGTTTTGTGTGACAAAAATCACGCGTGCTGAGGTAAGATTTTGACGGAAGAAGGAAGCTCTCGAAAATTTGTGTCAAAATAGTAAATTGACAGTTGTACGTCACCTACATAGATGGGGGAGGGAACGAGGATGAAAACATTTCCAATAAAACAACAGAAGGGCGTCCGATCTGATTTGATCACCGAGCGGTGCAGTATAGTGTCTCTTGTGTCTCGTGTTCCTGCGCCTGCCACTGGAAGAAACCTACTTTAAATGGGACTCTGCCACGTCGGACAAATATTTTTAGAATTTAATGATCTTCAGGCAGGGGTCGGTCCTCGATCGAGCGCGTCTAAAAAACGAGTACAATTTAAATTCATGTGTACATTACTATTTTTTATTTTATGGTTTTTTTTGTTTTTACCTCGTGTGTCCTTAAATTAATGTCCCTCTCCAATCGCAAGGGGGAAGTGATAAGATCACATAAGTCCACAGAATATTCTCACCACAAAGCGAGGGGAAATCGATTCGAAATAGATTCGATATCATTCAAAGAGATTTATTAGTGTTTTCTGATATTTATCCAAAACAACTTCATGGATGCTCATTAGTATATGGATGGACGTTAGGCTATTTTTGGCCACCTAGGTCGCGCACGGATCGAACTGCAATTTGATATTAACTAGGGATAAGGTCATTATGGATGGTTGTTTTTTTTTTTGGGAAAATGATTTAAATTGGAGCTATAAATTGGAATATAAAAGCGAATGCCATGCTATGAATCTATGTTTAAGGTCATTGACTCGTTAGATAGTGGTTGAGAAGTTCCGAAAATCGTCGATTCAACGGTTACAAATGTCTGATGATGAATAAAATGTGATACATATTTAATGGGCCCGATTGTTCGAGGAACTTCTCATAGACGCTATCTGCCTTAAATTTCTGTGACCTCCTACAACAGTTTGTGAACGACTACTGAGGGGTGCCAATCAGCTTTGTCAAAAGCTGAGCGAAAAATGCCTGGAAGCAAAGGCTCCCAAATAATATACATATAGTATATATGTACGTCCAAATATTTCCCATAAAAGAACCTCTTTGTTTGGGTAAATCAAAGAACAACAGCTGTCGAATGTGCAACGGAGGCAAAGAAACAGCATGTCGCTGTAACTGCTTTGTCAAACACGTCTTCGTTACCTTATCTTGAGGCAAATTACATAATTGCCAGTTTATGCAAAATCACATCACAATAAGCCCAACTGAAAAGAATTAAACCCGTTTGGCATAAGCTGAATGAATCCGTTCCGTTGACATTTTTCCCTACGGAGCACTGCAAAATAGGCTAAGAGATCCCTTGTTCCACTTGTCAGGAAGCCAATTAAAACTTTGTACAGTGAAACCTCCCTTAGGCGGACAGCGACGGTGACAACATTTCTGTCCGTCTGAGGAAGTTGACCCTTCAAAGGATTAACACGATTTTTTGAATAAAATTTCTTTGTTTTTTATCAGAATATAAAAAAAAAACACTGCAACTTTACTTGAAACGATTGACAAAACAAAAAACAAAAATAAAACAGAACAAAGATTGGGAATCCTCGCAAATGACTTCTGTGGCAGCTGCGTGAATGCGGAGGAGAAGCATCCTCCTATCACCTTCTTTGCAACTGCATGGCAGATGGCACTCCTGCTAAAGAAAAAAAGACTCTGGGAAAATATTTCTTAATAGACCTTCAAGATATTTCCTCAATGAATATGAATTCTACCGAGTACGGTGGATAGCCACCTAACCTAACCTAGCTGTATTCACGATATAATACATATTTCTATTTTCTGCAACGTGCTTCTGTATTTGGTATTTGTTTTTGTTCGCCTACCCAAACATTTAATCGCACGAAGAGCAGCGCTGTAGAAAATACGTCACACACATTGGTATGCATTTGTTCATACATCTGTTGCGACTGTGAGCAAGTATGTATGTATGTTTCTTTCAACTTCAAATCAAAATTAAAACAATTTTTTTTTGATTTTGTCCGTCTAATGGAATCAGATTTGTCTGTCCGCGTCCAATCAAGGGAGTGTCCGGTTAAGGGAACGGAGAATGCATGAAATTTGAAACAAAAATGCTTGGCTAGTAATAGTTGTCCGTCTAAAGGATCGGCCCGTCTAAGGCAGCTGTCCGTAATGGGAACTTGCACTGTATTTCTTACTCTTCACGTAGGCCTCGAGTCGGGCTCGTTGTGTTCCCCTCAGGAACTGAGCTTAGGAGAAGGGGTTTGTGAGTGAAAGGGTTTAAAATATTGGGGAATGGAAAGGTAAAAAGAACGTAGCTCTGTGTGTCGTGTAAACCCCAGTGTTTTTGAGAAATCGATGGATCTAAGCGATGGCAGCCCCGGTAGGATGTGTCTTAAGGTACCGCCGTACCTTTAATGGTAACTGTGTGATTTTCTACGTTTTTAGCCCCTGCTCTGGCTAGTTCGTCTGCTCTTTCATTCCCCGGTATGTCGTTATGCCCAAGTACCCAGAGCAGGTTTACCGAGGTTGCCAGGTTTTTGAGTTTTTCTTTGCAATCCTTCAAATAAGTAACATTCAATAACTACTATTAGTCAGAAAGCAAGGACAACAACCCATACAAGAAAACACAACCATCGGTCGATTTACAGTAAATAAAAATGGCTTTTTAATCTATTAAGTTTCATCTAAACTGGGATAACAGTCCTTGTGTAACTTCAAACCTATCCCTGGATACATTCCGAAAAAAAAAGTGTAAACCTCATACTTCCTTCCCCAAAAAAAAAAACATTTAACATAAGGAATATCAAAATCCAAATAATAATAAATCGTCTTTGTTTGAATGTCAATCAAAAAAAGCCCATCCACACGCAAACACAAATAGTCCATCCACGAAAACGGAAGTAATATCCGCTCTATCGGAACCTTAAACACATCATCACTGTGCCCTCCTCAAGTTGGTTCCACCGCAAAACTTGTAAACAATGTTGCAAGAACAAAGGAACATGGAATGTCTACAGGAAATAAGTAACCACATCAGACGCTAGACGTATCCCACCTCATCTCGGATGTGTGCATGTACGATTAGCTACAACGAAAGAGCTTAGTAACCATGCGTGGGGTATGCGTATAAATATTAAAATTAAAATGCAATTCCAACCGTAATACACCCCCGATTGCACGTAATTGCGATTTCTGTCTGACATGTTGCAAACAACATAAAAAAAAAAAAAATTAGAAGAAGTGAAATTGTTTAGGGGAATAAACGCATCTCCCCCAATTGAGCAGAAATACGTGCTACGAGCGCGACGCTTTCCCTACTTTTTGTTTATTTTTATCCTCCGTGGTTTTTTGGATGAGCGCATGATGAGATCTCGTGAAGAGCATCGCCCTTAACACGCACAGTCGAAAAGTGTCCATCGAGGTGTTCAGTTCGGTTTTTGCATAATTGGGAGAAACCGGCGTTTTGTGTCGAACAACAGTTTATTTAAAATAAAATAAAAAAAAAATACTTTCATCATCGATGTGCTAATAAAAGTGGCGTGCTGATGTGTCCCTAGGCGGAATAGTGCTAATTAAAGAGATACAAAATATTTTTGTTTCTATAAAAACTGTTAACTATCATTTGAGTGTTGGATATCATTGGAATCAGTTAACAATCTGATCTTTTTGTGTATCGCAAACGATTTTTATAAGGCGGTAGTGATGGTGCAAATAAAACTGGACAGTGGACTTATTGGGAAATTCGCCAGGCAATGGGGTCCATCGTTGAGTGATTGCCTAGAAATACATGCCTCGCTGAAAACGGGCGTAGCCAACAAGGGAACCTGGAAATCTGTAAGTACCCAAGAAGATTTCAATTGCGTCTTGTCTGGCGCTATCGATTTTTCCATTTTTTTTTTTTTTTTTTGAATCTGAAGCCTTTTTGAGTTAAAAAGAGCGGCCCGGCCGGTCGGCTGCTGGGTGGGTTCTGCACATGGGCTTTGTAAAAAATCGATGGACGTCTGGTTCTTCCTCTGTTTCATTTATTTGCATTTCGGTATTTAGCCGGCGCAGAGTTGTGCGGGTTCAATGGCCCGCATCATGTTTATTATAAGTGCATCTGATGTGGATGATATATGACCCAGGCAGATGGTTTTAGCTGGGAGAAAAAGTGAGGAATTGCTTTCATAGTAAGTTAGCGCGATAGTTTGGAAAATTTGTTAATGTTCAGATTTAAATTCATGTCACGTCATGTTTTTCCGCATTTTTCTTGAAACTTCCTTAAAATGTACTGTGAAAGCCCAATATCAATACTATTGCGTGCTATTTCAGATGACACACAATGATTTCCTTAAACGAAACGTGCCTTCTTCTATTTTACTAAAAAAAAAGCTTGTGATTTTAGAGCAAACGCCATTTAATAATTAGAAGAATTATATATTATTTTTTTTTTTAAAAAATTGGAATTTTCGTTAATCGAAAAACTTGTGTTGCGTCATTATTTGTCATATCAATAAATGTTGTTTAACTTTATATTTTTTTAACTGTATATACACATACATATGAGTAATTGAATTTAAAATCTTACACTCTTAACTTTAAAATATAATATGTAGTTAAAAGTAAGAATATAAAACAAGTTCTGAAAATACAAGCTGTCAAAATGGTGGTGTCTGATGTACTATACCTCGACAGTAGAATTGTGAAAACTAGGGCACGTCAGTCGCTCTCATAGAGAAATAGGTAAAAATAGGTTTCGTAACTCGGTTCACTTGGATTTAGCTCGCATAACTAAGCCTTAATTATTCTGCCTCCTTTCTCTCCGGTTGATAGATGCGAGCATACCAAGTGAAACCGTATGCTCGGTACCAGGTATAAAACTTTATAAGAATTTAACGAACAAACGTTTTGAATTCAAAACGGTGGTATTTGTGTGATAAAATATTGGATCTATCGAATTCACTTGCGAGTATTTCTTAAACTCCTTACAATGCCTCTCCCGATATGCCTTTTTTAACCTTTCCCTATCAAAACATTATAAAAGCAGGGTGATGATGATGACCATGTCGATCCATTGAAACACGTGTTTTGATTCTTTGGATGTCACATGTTTCACAAATTCATGATACGAAATTAAAACTTAAAATTTTATTCTTTAATGCATGTGTTCGGAACAAAAGCTAACAGGATTATTTCTAGTAATCTTTTCTGAGTATACGAGAGCTGGAGCTTTTGTAATACAACTTATGGCAAGACTAGGTATATACATATGTACGTACTTACATATGTACATACAGATACATATGTAGAACATATGTGCCACTCGGTATTAAGAAATCTACTAGCTTCACCAAATGAGTTCGGTTGAATGGCATTGGCATGGTCCATTAAGCTGGCGGCTTTTTTTAAATTTATTAAAGTTCTCAAATTTTTTATTTTGGAAAAAGAGGCAAATGCAGTCGTAAGCGTTTAGAATGAGTAATTTATAGAAATCTAACAGATTTTAATTACATAGACAGTTTAAGTAAATTTATTAGAGACACACTTTTTGTTCATCCTCCATTTGAAAAAGTAGAAGCTATTTAGCACTATTTTTAAACAAGCAAATAAAGTTACAAATTAAAATTAATTTGATCATAATATCCATCACCTCTTTTTTAAAGCCCTAAGCTTCAAGGGCGATTTCATAATTCGTTAAGACTCTGAGAATCAGATGAATTTGCAAATGGTAAATTTAGTTACGGAAAATTAATTTCGAAATTATGTAGGTACCTTAATACATGTATAGAATATACAGTGGAGAGCCGATTAACCGAGATGGTCGGGACCGAGCTGATCACGGAAAATCAAAAAAACCCGGATAAACGAGTTTCATTTTAACAACAAATTCATAAAAGTCAACAAAAACCTTATTATTATGTCAATAAAACAAAAAGGAAAAATAAATAAATAAAATTCATTACCAACACTTTATAAAATACATAAACACGTAAAAGGTATAAATACGATATATAAATGGGTAAACAATTAAAGAGAAGTTTTAAAAATATATGTTAAGACTAACAAGATTAAGCATGTAAAAGCTTGCAACCCGGATAAAAGACTTTTCCGGTTAATCGAATTTTAATGGGAATGAAACATTGTTTCTAAATATCCCGCTTTGATTAAGTCTCGCGGTTAGTTGGACTCCGCTAAATCGGCACTCCACTGTACTTACATATGTGTGTACACAATTATGTAAGCTATTGCATTTTTCTCTTTTAGTTTTATGCAATACGAGCTGCAACATGTAAAATTTGCTTTCGACATTAAAATGATGACATTCAAATGCTGTTGGCAGTCACAGGACTGCAAGCTATCAACACGTCATCGATGATTAAATTTGAGTTTCACCGGTTATGACCAAATTGGTCATCGTTGATTACAGTAGACGTCCAATATAACGAATTATATAATGCACAGCCTTTCGTTAAATCGATCGTCGTTTTATCTAACTAATAATCCCACCAATGTACATTGTATTTTTGCGTGTCTTGCCGCGCTCACAGATCAGGAAATCATGAAGAAATAATGATGGCCGCCACTCACTCGAAGTTGGCTTCGATTGCACCTGGCAATTGAGTCGTGGCCACATTCTGAACAATACACACAAAATTTTAATTTTTGTAAATTATAATCTACTACATATTTATTATAAGAAAAGAGAAAGCAATTCACATAGAAAAACATCCTCTCTCGTCCAAACGATTATCGACCGATCGACTAAGTGTTTACGTCACTTAACAAGAAAATCTGTCAAGCACAATCGTCTCGGCTATCGTGATAGCACGATAGCTATTTAGCTGTGTGGTCGTCAATCGTCGGTGAAATTACGTGATGAGAGCCCTGATTCATTATACCTACCTATTGGAAATTCGTTAAATCGCGTATTCGTTAAACTGGACGTCGACTGTATATTTATTTATATTAAACAAATAACAAAGCATAAGCTATGAGTATTATATTTTTAAATACTGTCCTCATTTTCTCGGTCAAGATCATCGCCCTTTTTATTCTCCTAACAAATATTCATTCGTACCAACTGTAAATTGTAGAAAATTGGCCCAAGCACATTCACTCAACCTACTTCTGACGAATATTTAAATATGCAGTCAGTTAAATTATTTAAGAAGTTGCCGATAATCGGAGTACGTGTGTATTTTTATCATTTCAACATTCCATTTCTTCTCAGTACAGTGTTTCCAAATTTTTATCACACTTTGACTTATGTATGTATGCACGAGTACGTAACTGCGACTTAAGTAAATATAGTGCAAGGTCATAACCGCTCAATCACAACTGATAAAACAAGTTTTTACTTTTTAATTGTTTTCGCTTCGTACCTACTGTCTTGCCATACACCCGAGACCGGTGACTGACTTTTCCACCAATTTGTGTAGTTTTATCATAAAGAGCGAGAGGGAAAAAAACATAATAAAAAACACCGAAGAAGCCTAAAACCACTTAACGAACGCGCTAACAAAACAACAAATAAATAAACTCTTGTGGCTCGGGCTCGAGATGTCAAAACCAACCAAAAAAGAAGTAAGCAAATAATACAAAACAAAAAAACCATGGACGGGTGAGGTTTTTGAATAGAAGTTGCGCTTGCCTAACAACCAACTGCCATAACAACCTCCATCATCCTCCACTATGGTGCTCGAGGTATATTCAAACTTAACACACTCGACCGTCTCCCAGCGGCGACACCGACTCAGTTTCCGTTTGTGATTCATAGAAGTAAGCCGAATTTTGCTTTTAAAAAAAAACAACGCCGTGCGGCTTTGGAGTTTTTCGGTTTCGGGTAAACGCGTTTAGACGGTGCATTATGATAAAAATGACTTCTTGTTTTGCATAAAATAAAGAAAAAAAAGTATCACCTTCGCTCGACTGCCATTCATTAATATCTTTGCGATGGTTGATAGTTTAAAACGTTGTTCTTCTACCTGTAAGAGCATCACATGAAGAAGATGGTTTTTATTCTTGTGCAAATTTTTTTTTTTGTTTTGCTATCATCTGGTCTCAGTTGCGTCTTTATTTCTTGTAATTCTCCTTTTGTGATTATTCTCTTTATTTATTTTTTATTGAATGCTGTTCTTCCTAGAAAATGCATTTAGAAAAGAATTTCTCGAATGAAAAATACAGATTTAGATATTCTTGTAGGTATGTAACTATTTGTAGCGAATGACGCAATCGGGGGAGACGGGGGGAAAAGCATGAAAGAATCCCCGTTTCAAGTGTCAATGAAAAATTCAAAAGAAGTAAAATTAAATAAAATGAGTTATTCACTGAAACGGTGGAATAAAAAAGAAAAGAATCTCATGTGTGACATCATTTGGCATTGAAGTGTTAATGTTTAGATACATTCGATGTGCAGTGAGTCAAAGTTGAACGCGAAGAGTTGTATTTATAATTGCTGTTAACTCGGTAACAGAAAATTGTCGGTTAACATTGGCAGATTGTTCTTTAATATGCTATAAGTCACAATGAGTACACTGTACACAATATCGAGCCAAGATGGCTTTGTTGCTTCGGATTTTTGGTCACTTTTTAAATATAAAATAAATGCTTTACTAGCGTAGACCAAAGATTAAATGTATGCCCCGGAAGACAAAGTCTAAAAGCGTTTAATGGAAAGAACCATTTGATGTCTCATTTCCGCATAATTGTTCTGTCAAGTGCATTGTTTCAATTGCTGTGTGGGACATACCGCCATTTTGTTGAAATAATATAACATCAGGGCTGAATTTAAAATCCAATTGCTACATTGAGTTTTGATTTGAGTTGCTCGGACAGTAAATTGGACAGAAATCGATCATAAGATGATTAATTTTTATTTACAGTCAGCTTCCGCTAACTCGAACTATTCTCGTACTCGAATTTTTTTTCGAAAGCATTGTGGCATGACCTAACAAAATAAATACATGCAATATATGTTCTCTAAGTCAAAATCCCCTTTACTCTAAGAAATTTTCGTGGTTTATAGCGATTCGACTTAGGGGAAGTTTAGTGTATTTTGTGGTTGCGTCTTATGTATATATGAAGGTGTAAATCCTTCAAAATTTCATTACTTTCACAAGGTCTTTCGGAAGTAATCGCATAAATTGACACAAATTTCGAAAGACTTCCACAAGTTAATTTGGCACAAAACTGGGATCTTAACTACAAATGGTTGAGCTCTTATTTTTTTTTTTTTTTAATTAGTGTATTTTTAGATCAGGGAATTTATGAAATCAATCAATCAAAGAAGACTGCTAAATTTGAAGGTTATCATCCCGAGTTCCATCTCACTTTGAGGTTTGAGATGACTATGTTAATTAACATTTTATTCGATTCCACTTGTTATTGTTGGCTTTAAATATAGTATGTACATATACATGTACAGTACATAGATGAACGAATTATACTTTCTAGGTAGGAATGTTTTTTTTTTCGTTTTGAATGACTACCATTACTTGAACTTGGAAAAAGTTTACCTACCTAATTTAACTCGTGACTCATTGTTTGCCGGCTACCTCTCGATTAATACTCGCTCGTATCCATGCAACTTTGTTTGTGCGCTAACAATACTGCAGGAATAAATAATCGAAATATTTTGAGGTGATGTTATCATGTCTCCCCATATGAATGGGAACCGGTCGCGCTATTATGTCTGTTCAAATTAAACTGCTTGCGTTGGCGGGTAGCAAGATATTTCAAATTTTCAAATTTTTAGTTGTCAATTTCTGTTGATGGCATGAGAACAATGTTACTTTATTGTTTGACCTTGCTCGGTCAAAGACTTTGTGATAAAGTTCTTTTTTGGTTTCCGCCGATTGGACTTAAACTGTGATCGCAAAATCATCAATGCGATCCATTTTTAGCAAAAATAAAACCGCTGTTATATTGATCAATAAGTGGTTTCTGCAAACGGGCATGCCCATCCAAATGACTTCAAACCTGGTTAAGATCCCTTATATGAGAACTTACTGGAACTGTTAGTTAGTCCGAAGACGAACATTTTATTGTGATTTTAGGGTATGCCTTTGTCCACACTCTGCCTTAAAACAATACAGTGAAACTTTGATGTCAATCAATGAGGGCGTTCAGTATTCTAGACGACAGTTAGTTAACGCCCTCTGATTGGTCGAGAGCCCGAAAATTGACTAACTATTTATTCAACTTTTTCTGAGATCGGGACTGGATTTTTAGTAAAGAAAATCTTGACTAAATGTCAAAAACAGCTGATTGATTGGTTTGTGATTACTGATTGGCTTATATTTGGTTGGTATTTGGTATATTCTAAAGTGGAGTCGGAATTCGTCCAGAAAGTATTTGGGAATGATTTCTTCATAAAAGTTGGGAGTTTCTAGTTGGTTCGTCATGCAGTCCATATAATGTTGGATTTTTTAGAACAATCGACGAACTGAGCAAATCTTTCATAGCAACTAATGCAACTCAACCTATGACCTATGAAATAAATAATTTCTATTCCAAACATATGTGAACACATAACACTTCATCCTCTAAGTCGTCCATTAATATTTTTGTAAGCTTGTTTTTGCTATTCTTTTCTTTAAAAAAAATGTCTTTGTTCTGCTGCAATCAATTCTCCAAACAATATAAAGCGAAAATAGAAAGTAAATGACGTTTGTAACATGTGAACTGTCAACTCCATATTTAGTAAATTTTGCCGTCGTATTCTAAAATTGACTAATTATTTAGTCACTAGAATGATATGTGATTTTATGACAGTTAAAAGCTTCTAGGTGTGTGAACGATAGATATAAAAAATCTCTCAATCTGGCGGGGCGCCCTTAGTTGTGGATCTTAAAAAATGCACAACAGTCTCGCCATAATTTCTCAAGCACGCCATCTATGGTTGAATCTGTAAAATTTTATAAACCTTCCTTCATAAGCCGTGTTTTTTTGAAATCTTGCTAGCCAGTCATTAAACCGATTCCCAGCCAGCCAAACCCAGCTGATTTACCTCCAAGCTGGTGTGTGTGATTTCGGTCCTATGAAATCAGCTGTTAAGTGCGAACTGTCAAAGTATTCGGCATTTAAACACATTGTTGTTTTTTCTTACTTGTTGTGAAAACAATTAATTTCGAGAATTTATTCAATGGATAATTTGCAAAAAGTGGTATGAAATCATAATATAGTTAATTATGTTTGTGAAACATCATCTAGTAATTGAAATTATATAATTTTCGTACACGGCAGTCTGTCAAATGGTTTACAAATCGCTTTCAGCGCCACCTGGCCATGGGGATACAATCAAGAGTTGTAGCCAGCCGGTTGTTGTATTTGTTTTACGTTTGAGATTTGACGTTGCTAGCAACTACTGGCTAGCTACCTTTCAAAACAAAAATGCTATAGCCGTTTTTTTCATTTAGAAACTAAGCATTAACTGGTTATGCAGCGGAACGGCATAAATGGTGAATAATAGCAAAGATTAAAGACAGTTTTAAGTTCAAATGGCCATCACGGCTCGATTGCAATACGTTTGGGAATAAAGGATCACGAATGTGGCGTTTGATATCATGCTTAGGTTAGGTTAGGTGGCTATCCCGTATTTGGTAGGATTCACTTAGACCAAAGAAGGTCCATTTTATTGCTACATGAGCCGATTCTTATCGGTACTCTTGGAACCATTTTGAGGATTGGATAAATTTCCATATTTTATTATAGCCGTTGGGGAAATATCTTGAAGGTCTATAAAGAAGTATTCTCCCAGAATGTTTTTTCTTAAGAAGGAGGATTACTCCTCCTCCTCCTTATCCATGCAGCTGTGCCAGAAGTCATTGGCGAGGATTCCGAGCCTGCTGGCACGTCTGCCTATTACACAATGACCTGTCAATACGCAAATTAGGATGCCGATATGTGCGCTAGCAGGCTGTAAGTTTTACGTCGATCCAGCTGAGGCCAAGTCTGCCTGGCGTGTGCTTATTTGTTTCTATTGGTATACATGGAGTTCAATTTCTGTGGTAAAATTCCCCAATTTTGTACCTATCATCCTTAAATCGTAAGCGTAGCTTCTCGGCGGCCAGTTTTCGTCTCCAAAACGAGAGTCTGCTCAAATGTCTTGAATCAAATTTTAATAGCGGGTCGCGTCGGTCGATTATGGAAACAGTTAGTAATCGTTCTTCCGAAGTGTAATACGATATCTTTGAAAATTTCAATGTTTCCATATGACAGCTACCAAATATGGCTGACTTAACATTTGATATGCGGCAATGGCGGCTGATTCGAGATGCAAGTTTTTGTTGAGACACCGTTTACGAGTATTTTGTTAAGTCTATAATGATTTATTCAGAGTTGATCAGATTTTAATTAACAAAATGTATATCATTCGCATCGTCAGCCTACCACGTCATAACGCTTATGCTTAGGGAAAATATTGCCAACGAGTTCCCTTTAAATACTTCTTTATTAGAAAACTAGCTGACCCGTGCTTGCCTTGCTTCGCCTTCCAGCAACTTTTAATAGAAAACAAAATATTTTCTTCTAATATATTGCTATATGTATACAGTGTACTCTCTCCTTACGGACACCTCTCATAACCGGACACCTCTTATAACCGGACAGATTTCAAAGAACGGAAATAAATACACGATTTTCCATATAACAAATTCTCCCATAACCGGATTCTCTCATAACCGTACACGTACACGGACACCAATTTTCGTAACCGCAATAGAATGTCGCCTCTCTTAAATGGATAAATTGACAAATACTTTATTTTGTTTTACACTTTGCAAAGAAACGAAACAAAAATGTAAGGTGTGGAGTGTGCCTTTGCTTAACTATCACGTTCGCGGACACTTGATTTTCTGTGGGGAACGCTAGAATTACACACGCATATTTCCGGCATTTTGAGAGATATTTTAAATTATATTGTGCGAATTTTGTATGAAGATTAAAATGATTCCGCTGGTCACAGTGAAGTGAAAATTTGTCTCTGATAGGACAAATAATACCGGAATATGGAAGTATTTCTCGTCAGGGTATCCCGTCTAATTTCCTCAACCATTGACGAAATATGCTGTCTTGTCCGCAAACGTGTTATTCAACAACTATGTGTATGTGCATTTATAAATCCTATTGCATTTTTTAAATAGGTTTGTATTTTAAATGTATGTGCCAGAAATAAGTATTTTTCGGTAATTTGTGTTTATCACATAAAAATGAATACGTTCATAAAATAAAATGAATATGTACAACATGTCTACTGTGTTACTTTTTTTTAAAAAATGTGAATTTATTTTTTTCTCCCATAACCGGATACCTCTTCTAACCGGACAAATTTCTCGGTACCGTCAGTGTCCGGTTATGAGACAGTTCACTGTATATGTATAAAGGGTGTCTCAAAGTTCACGCAGGAAGAAAACACCGGTTCTTATTTTTTTTTATCGATTCATAAAGTAAGTCAAGGAACACCCTTATTGAAACCACATGTCATCCATATCCATATCTTGCAATTTAAGCACAAAAAACTGGATTATCATGTCGCGATAGCCAGCACTATTAACTTTACTGCCTGACCAGCCGAATTTTCAAAGAAGAATGTTCCGATAATGCGTCCAGCCCAAAATATGCACCATTGGCTCCCTTATAACTCAGTTGTGCAAAAAGTTTTTTTTTTTGTCCTTAATACATGTATGTAAACTTGTTCACTTACCGTAAAGTAATTTTATTATGTGCTTAGTCTTTCTCTCTTCAAAACATACTTTATGTCCAAGTCTGAGCTCAATCGGCGAAGTAGTTCGGAAATCGGAATTTATCGAAAAAACACAAACAAACAGAACTTCATTTTTATATGCACATGTATGAATAAAGATTATGTATAACCTTCACCAGTATGCACACCCACACAGCAACTCCCCAAAGTTTCATCAACCATGCTCACCATCGGATGAGCGATGAAAATGATCGCCAGACCGACCACAAAAAAACAAAACACGATTCACTGCCCGAACACAATGGCGAAGCTGTAGTGGAAGTAGGCAGCGCTGTCACAGTTAAAATACACGTAAACCCTATAGCGCGAACACAATGCGAAGCTGATGCTGTAGTATGAATTGTATGGTGAAGCGCAAAGTTCAGCCAACTTCAACTTTCTACTTCCACTACAGCTTCACCATTGTGTTCGGCCAGTTACTCAGCGTCAGCATACTGCAAGAGCAAAAGCGAAGAGAAAAGCTTACATACTCTCCCAGCAGGTTGACGGACAATTTCAATGGTTTTCTGTGCTTTTTAATTAAAACCATTAACAATCACATTATTTATGTCTATTTCGCAGCTTCTAGGTAACGTAGGAAAATGATTTATACCTTAAAATCTTTGGCAAGAAATGCTGAAATCAACCAAATTAATTTCATTGAAATAGGTTCACGCGTTATCACGTAAAGTGCATGGAAGTGCTTAAATTGTAAGCATACAAACAAAAAAATTAATTTTTGTGTATAATTAAAAGTATAAAGCACGATAGTATATATGCAATCCATTACAGAGGAACTCAGTAAATATTTTAGCGGAGGTTTTATGAAAATCCGTTCAATAGTTCCCGAAATTAGCCGGAACATACATAAAAGTAGTTACGTCTCTATAAATAGTATAGATAGATGTACACGATTTCCAACAGTGTGTCGACATCCCAAATGTTTTATCCGAGGCTTAAAGCATTGTTTTTTTTTCCTTTGAAAACTTAGTTCGACTGTTGCTCCACTAGCCCAATTTTTGTGCATTCAATTGCGTCCAGTCGAGGTCATTTGAAACTCAGCTTTCAAATAAACAGCTGAATCTATTTCATTTCTTTTTTTTCTGTATCGAAACTCTTTAAATTTTATACCTGTACACGAGAACCACCAGCCTTTTATAAATTTAAATCTAAACGTGCTCGACTTGTGCGTGGTTGTTATAACCTCAAATTGCAAATACATTATTTACATAAACTCTTTTTTAAAATAAAATTTGTATGCATGTGTGAACATAACATACTCAGCGCACTTCCGAAAAGAAGCATGCGTCATCCTTCCGTACGTATGCTTCCAATCATCTGTAAATGATTTGTTCGCAGATGACTGCGCACTTTTTAAATATTCACCCATCCAGAATGTTTGTTGAAAAAAGGTGCACTCACATACGAGTATCTAAAAACATTTGATTCGATTTATTTTCGCCAACAACAAAAAAAAAAAAAGAAATGGTTCCTTATGCCTCGCCTTGTTTCCAACAAGTGCGTCCCCAAAGCCCTCCATCAAGGTGATAAGATAAAATGCCAAAGTAATCTTTTTGCAGAAATTCTGCTTTGTTGTAAATTTATTGGTTCAACTGACAACAAAGATACGCTGGCTATGGACTATTGGAGTTTGCTACAATAAAGATCATTGACGCCTTTATCTTTGTTGGCAGGGGAGGAGGAACACTGCGTGTTTTATTAAGACAATTTACGTTCAAAAAACGTGCATCAAGCTTTTTATCATGCTTTAATGCCTGGCGATGATTGTTTATACGCAACCTATAGACAAGGTGTGCGCGGTAAAGCTATGGCGACCTTTAGATACTTCGCATTTGAATTAATAAAATGAAACAAAACTGCTGGATATATACTATATATTTATTTTTTTAAATTTTTTCATTTTATTTGTTTAAAAACGGACGGAGAGGTGAGTCAGAGCTTTATTTATCGACCGTCGCCGTCGTGTGTTTTTTTGCATTTCATTAGGGGATATGTACATACATATGTACGTACAGGTACGATCGTTGTCGCTATGTTTGTTTGGCAAATATCGACTGATTGTGGGTTTTATTGATTTCCGTTTGAAGTGCTATACTCAATTTGATATAAATATAACCAACGGAATTTATGGAACAGTTATATAGGGGGTTGGATTGGTCGTAATATGAAGCGAGTCACGTACCAAAAAGTGTTTAGCAAAACATACATATGTGCATTGCTGCAATTAAATTGTTTGTAACATTTGAATGGCTTTATAGGCAAGGGCCTAAGCGAATTCGCCCACCCAACCTATGGACAACACTTCTTACTTTGGGTAGAAATTCATTTTTACAGCACATTCAAGCCTTCAAGCAAAGTTCTTTTTTTTCTTCAAGACCCTTAAAATAGACATAACAAGAGCTTTGTTATCCTTGTCATCTGATGAACAATACCATGAAATAGGAGATTTGTGGACCCCACAATTGTTTGGGCCAACTGAAATCCACTACGTTTTTCTCCAAATGATTCAGATACTTTTTAGACATTTGTTTTCAGGACAATGTTTATGTTCACATTTGTATTTTCTTGTCTGATCCTGGCAAAACAGCTTTTCACTGTTGCATATAGTGGATCATTACCTGTTTATGTACGTTTGTAAGGGTCTTTCAAAAACCTTTCTTTGTGTCAAAAATATACATATTTAGAAAGTTGGCAAGTTGTTCCAAGTAACTGAACGATAAAAAGGGTTATCATTTCAACCAAGTGAGTTCAGAGTTCAGACCATCTTTTTACTATAAATAAGTAATGATCTATCCATGCTTCAGTACTCTCCCATAAAAACAAAGTCTGACTTTGGTGGGTCATGAGGGTATTGATGAAAACGAAAAAAACTGACAAACTGGCTAAAAAAGGTTCGGCTTACTCCTTTATCGGCGCTGAGCCGATTTGCAACATTCCCAACTCAGCTATAGACTGAAAAATGTTGAGAAAACATAATGTGTGTCTCCCATTGGGAAAATACCTAGGGTCTTCGTCAGGCCCGTCAGACCCTTCCACAATTAATCCATAAGACACCTATTCCTCAGTAGGAATGATATCAAGAGATTAGTGCGATCTAGCAGGGCATTGCCATCTTCGATAAAACATAAACAAAATATGTCTCATTCAGGAAACTCAATGTCGTCTCTGCATGGAAAAGAACGAAAATGTGCAAAAATGTTCAGCTACACCAAAGGTAAGGTAAGGTACATCAAAGGTAAACAGAAGCTCGTTCATGTTGCACCATTAAAGAAGTGATCGGAGAACTAAACGATTGTTATTAGAACGAAGCCTAAAGGCGAAATGTCATTAGAAGGTGAAACGAAACAGCTAAACACTTTATTCGTGAGTCCTCAGCCTTTGCTCGGATCAGTAAGATCAATACAGGTTTATTTATCCTCCAAGCTGAGGATCTGCTTGAGCTCATCTCGTCTGTTTTGCTAAAACAAAGGGCCGTTTAAGAGCAACTTCCCAGTGACGTTACAATGGATGAGATGTCCTTACATAAAATACTCGTACAATACAATACAATTTAAATTTAAATCATGACTTTCTCGTTTGTCTGATTTCCATATTCCAAGTTGTGTACTGAAAGCTTGGTCTTCCATTTCGAAAGACTTCAAAGTCATTGCAAGAAAAATGCGCAGCATTTCTTAATTTTTTTCTTTTTCGTTAGGTGGCGCTACAGTTCGGGGTCTACTTCTCGCAATCATTTCTGTGTGCGTGTTATATTTTTGCACGAATAAAAGGGACCTACCGTTTTTTCCCGACTCCGAACGGCTAGTTGAGAAGCTCTTCATGACAAATGATACTCTTTGAATGCTTGTCAGACATTCGAAGGAGGTGGCACCGTGAAAAAACTTTTAAGGTGTTTTGCTGGGATTGCACCCGGGCAGCATTGCGTAGTAGTCCAACGCACTTACCACTACATCACGGTGCTTAGATGCACAGCATTTGCTTTTACTAATGGTTCCCCTAATGTGGGACTATTAAAACAGGTCGGTTGTTTTAAGGTTTGCATTATGAGACTTTGTTGTCTGCCTATCTGTATGTGATGGCCGACCTGAAATTCCAATTATTTATAAGATTTTCAATTGTGAAATGATTGCATTACTTCTGGTTTAATTTCAATTCACCTGCAAAGTGATCCCGGTCGATTCATCTTGTCCTCAAGTACATATATGTGTATATGCTGCCGGGGTATGCATGCCGAAGCCTTGAATATCTTTGAACTAGCCATGCATCTCCAAAGGTTTCCTCTTAAGTTTATTCGCTTTTGATACCATTGCTGATGCTGGAGTCAGCGAATACGTAACTAAGACCAAAACAAATAGACTACGACGAGTACAAACCTAACGTCTAATATTACTGCAATTTGTGTGCACCCGCACTACAATGATAATCACAAGAAATCCCCTCCTTATTTTTATAACAGTACAAGGCAAGCTATTTGCCATGGGGTTTTTCTCTTCGAGTTTATCTCAAAACCCCACCACAATATATTTTTGTTGACCCAGAAAAAAAAATAATCACAAGAAGCCACCTTCGCTTCCTCAACAACAACATCTTTGTCTATTGTAGGCTCATGTTGCCGAGCCGCAAGAGACACCATTGACGACGTGTGTAACAATTGATTGTACTCCTATGTTATTTATTAACCCATGACTTGGGCCAAGTTGATATACTCGTAAGTAATTGCATTAAGCCGTCAGCCATCAGCCGGTGTCTTATCAGAGCGATAATAGTGGGTACCACCTCTACGAGTATATCGCCCGATAAGATAGTAAAAGCCCAAAACTCTATCCGCGAAATACGAGTAATCCCCCCATTCCCGAGCACATATTTGTCTCTGTTTTTTTTTTCTTGATTCGCTTTCGCTGTCGTCGTCTCAGCTCTCGCGGCTTGAGCTTGTCGTCGTTAGTCAGTCGCCTACTGCCAAAGAGGTCGCGCAACACAATGAATGGCAACGCGTCGTCATAAGATACTCGTACAAATTCCAGTTTAATCTTTCAGATATACGCAACGCACGGTTCGGTTCGTGTTGTCTCCGAATGGGTTGTTCCAACAAAAGATAAATAAATATTCCAACGCGAGTTTAAAGTAACAGAATGTCGGAAGTGTTGAAACCCTCCAATGGATCGATCTACGATCAATCACAACGCAATGTGGAGGAGGAGAATAATAATTCGAAAAACTCACCGGATTATGATGAAATCGGTGAGGAATTCGATTTCAGTGATAGTGAACTGAGTGCATTAGAAGATGGTGACGATTGTGTGGACAAAGCTCCTAAAGTTACTGATAAAGTGGAAGAAGTGAAAGAACTGAAAGAAGAGGTTGTCGTCAAAGTAAAACCCGCGAATTTAAGCCTCGATCAAGCTAAGGAAGTCCAAATTGATGGATTCTGTCCAATTACGCCGCGAAAAATTGTCGACTGTAAGGAGAGTGGAGGTGGTGGTGGTGGTGGTGAGAATAAAGCTTCAAATGGATATGCCAGCAGCGACGGAGAAGATGATGTTCCAGGCGAAGATGACGAGCTGATTGTTCAGTTTTTAGGACAAGCTAATCAAATTGTACGTAATTTGCATAAAGACAAGTTTTGTCGTCGTTGTTGTTGGTGTTGCTATAGTTGGTTGCCATTGTTTATTTATTATGTCATCATTTTGCAGTCATCAACTGAAACGACAAATTTTTCGCTTACTCGCTAATGAAAGGTGCACGTCGCGTCGCGTCGGTAGAAAAAAAAAAGATAAACTGAATATCTTTTCTTTGAGAACGACTATCGTTGGCTATTACCTTGGATTTCCTCTATTCCTCTTCTTACACAGCTAAGTGTGCTAATTATGGTGGTATTTCCGCTAGCTTCTCCTGCGCGTTAGCTAATGCCGAAAGTAATATTTGAAACAAAAATCAACCCAATCATTAAAAACACTTTCAGAGGACGGCTTTTTTTTATTTTATTTTGTTTTACTAAACCAGTTAACTGCCATAGGGAGCTGCCAGCTGCAATTAATCATAAATATTTGACATGATAAACACCATGAGGTGGTTTTAACTAACATGGAATGGCAAATTATTAGTTTTCAAGTACTTTGCGGTGATCACATGACACATGGTTTTCATTAAGTCGATCTAGGTTAGAGGTCCTAATGGATAAATATACGTATGGTTGAAGCTGTTTATCTGGGACAGCTTTCTCCATCGACAACGAATTCAAAGTTGATGGTTTGTTTTTAATGTCCTATGACTGAATTAATGATTGTATTAGCTGGAGTTGGCATAGTAAAGTGAGTATTAAATTCATAGCCAACAGCTTCCTCATCGGTAATACCTCTAAATGCATCCACGACGGGAGCCTTCTTTTGTTTCCAAAGAAGCAAAGTGGTTATATGCCTCGTAAAAGATGTGATTACGTATTAATGAAATTGGATAGCGTTCCCGGATTGACACTAGCAAAGAAGGTAGTAATTAATTTAAACCATTTGCTGCCATTCAAAGTTACAGTATTTGGTGGCGTATATCACGGCCTCTTTACAAAGAAAGCTAAGCCAATTGCATCGTTCTATAGAAGTTCAACAAGTGAGTTCTTGTCAAACTCCTCTGGTTCTTCTTCTTGTGCTCCATAAGTAATCTTAGCAGCAGTAGTTTTTGTATTTGTTTATGCGTGTTACAGTAAAAACCATTTAAGTATTGTACATATGTAGGTGGAAATGTTTTCCTCAACTGAATTCCGAAGTTCAAGTTATAGTTCGTTGGTTTGTTGTAAGGATGAGAAGAAAGACCCCCTTATCTCAACTATTTATTGTGTAAACTCCAGGGTTTTCATGAAACTGTTTAAACTAAGCGAGCTCAGCCTTGGTCCTTCCAAGGTACTAATGTCGTTCCGTAAAGGGCCAATATATACTTAGTTCGACTATAGCTTTAGTTGTGCTAACAAGATTTAGTACCTTTTTTTTTAGCTAGGTACGAACTGGATTGCTCTATCATGGCTTTGGTAGTTTTTCACATTTGTAGCTACGTATTTAGCTTGAGTCAGTTTTTTAACCTCATTGTTTTTCTTTTGTTGTTTTCTTTTGTTAGCATAAGATATAAGTATGTGCTGTTTCATGTTTGCTATGGTATGCCACGGTTCCCAAGTAAGGGAGATTCTATTTACTCTATGAGAAGTTCAAGTCAAAAGTTATATATATAGTGAAATCGCGAAAAGATGCACTGCTATATAAAATAAACAGCCTCTCAGAAAGTTGAATTTGGATGCTCGTAAAGATGAAAAATCTACTCGCAACTCAATTTTCATCTTTCCATGTTATTAAGCTCTTCGCAGTAAATTCAAATGGTCCGTAATTAACTTTTAAGCAGCGAAGTGTATTGTGAGTTTATTTAGAAGAAAGATGCCACCAGCTTAAGAGCGTGTACATTTTTTTAAATTTTAAAGAGAAATGTGAAGTGTTGAAGGACATAAAAAGTGGAACGTGCGTCGTGTCGAAACATTGCCATCAAGATTTATTTGAAATTTGTATAGCAAATAACTATTCTTCTTCGTTAACCAAAATTTGATGCTCGAAAATATGAACAACTAGTGTGTTCGTGCGAGAACTCTCGCAAGACAAAATCCAAACTTCGCATATGATTTCCATCTGTTAACCCATAGAAATCCCATTGAAATCATACGGGAAGTGTTTATTGTTTTGGAAGTTAATTTTGGGTAGAATATTTGTTTTGATCGGTTTTTTAATTTGTTAAAATTTATAAAGTGAAAGTGCACTGCTCCAGGAAATTCTCTTTCTTTTGACACCTCATTTGTTAAGACTGGTTAAGTGTGAGAGCCGCGAGTGGTACCTATACTACAAAATTAATATATATATATAGGTGAACGGGCCCTTGTAAAAGTCTGTCTTCTCCTTACAATCTGGATTAGAGAGAGCATTACCCTTCCACTTTAATACATCCCTATTGGTCAGCTTGTGGGGCTCGCCGGTTTGACATCAACAAGTATCGGCAGGCCTCCCGGTTTCGAATCACTTCGTTCTAAGGTCAATTTAATGCTGGTATTGAATGTTTTATTTCAATTGTTTTGCACTTCTTGAACCGCTATGTGGTTTTGATGATAAGGCTGAGAGGCGATTATACCTTTTAATTTTTTCTAGTGCCGGTGATTAGCAAACAACTCGAGGTTACTAAACTCCTAAATTTTCGGTATCTTGAAGGTATTATCTCGGTGAAAGTTTTTACCGAATTGATGTCTAAGAAGGTAATAAACTCAACTACTTCGCATGAAGGAGTTGGAAAAGGCATATTATGGTGCCAGTTACTGGCCACTGCTAGCAGTAAATAAATCCAAAATTCCAACCGTAACCCTTTGATTTCCTTTCTTTTCCACCTAGTGGACATTTTATACATTTTCTACTAAACCAAATCATGCAGGTTAAAACTAACACAGTCGAACACGCTTATTTGAAACTCGGTTAGTTGAAAAACTCGCTTATATGAACAGTTCATTCTGTCCCCGTATACATTTTCACAAATTTCATACTAACTTCCGCTTTATTGAAACCGGCTTAAAGTCCCTTATTCCTAGAACTAAAATCGTTGCGAGAAAAATAATCGTAGCGTAAAACGTCAAAATTCTCGCACCTTCACTACGAGAAACCATTCTTTCTCGCAACGAGAAAATGAATGGTCCGGACCATTTATTTCTCGCAACGATTTTTTGTCATTGTTTTCAATGAAAGAGGAAACAATTGTATTAATTTTGAGTAGCATAAAGGGAAACTACACATTTTCGCGCCTTCAAACTTCATTTTCTCTTTTAAAAAATTTAAATTTGTTGTTCAAAATACTTTTAATTCAATATGAGTGATAAGAGGAGGAAAATAACACCAAAAATAAACTTCTCAAATGACGAAGAAAAATGTCAAAACTTGTACGTCAAAAATCTCGTTGCGAAATTTGAAATTCTAGGAATTTACCTCAAAATCTCGCACCACAAGCTACGATTTTTTTTCTCGCAACGATTTTTGCTCTGGGAATAAGGGGCTTCAGTGAAAAACTCAGATAACTGAAAAAAAAATTATAACTTTTAAGCCTAGTACCTACGCTGCTGATGCGAAAAGAAATTTTCCTGTGGTCTCCAAATCGAGAGCCAAAAGCTGCCGAAATATCAACGAAAAAAACATTGTAGAGTTCAATCAGCTGCTATAAAACATACAGCTGACAACAGTAATATGCGACAATAATTTAAATATATTCAACAAACAAATTGATAAAATTTTACTTCGTAGGACTCCATTTTAATTTCAACACAAACAAAAACGAAAAAAACAAAAAAAAAACACCAGACCGAAAATATAAAGTACGAAAACATTGAAAATATCAAAATTTCGCAAGGAATTAATGTACCGGACAATGAATTGTGTGCGAAAATTATGTGGAGACATTTATCTAATACAACCACCATCAGTATAATTTCGCAACGGAACAGCGTACTGCAAAACGAAACTCAGAACGAAAGATTCAGTTTTCGATTTCGTTGTGTCACTTTTGTACGGGATTTTTTGTTTCGCATCAGCAGCGTACTAGGCTTAGTTGAAAAGGCTTTGCTTAAAGCCTAGTACGCTGCTGATGCGAAATGAAATTTTCCTGTGGTCTCCAAATCGAGTGCGAAAAGCTAGCGAAACAGGGACGAAAAAAATGTATGGAGAGTTCAATCAGCTGCTTGGAAAAAAACTGACAATAGTGACAGGCGACAAAACAAAAAACACATCACAAACACAATAATGTACATTGACATGCTTCTGAAGGAAACTGCAACGCTCTGCAATTGCAAACGAATCACATTCCAATTTCCATCCCCATGGCCGAGAATCAATGTGTACGAGTCCTTTCTTCGGTTGTATTCGCGCGGAAAAACTGCCTACGAAAGCCCGCTTCAATTCTCGCTCCGTCGCGGAAGAATGATATTGGCACGAATTATGCTCGACGCTATAAAACTATCCCGCACAAAAAAGCGCAAAAAAAACCAAACAAACACGAAACCGAAAATATAAAATACGAATAAAATACAAACGTCAAAATTTCGCAAGGAATTAATGTACCGGACAATAAATTCTGTACGAAAACTGAGTGGAGAGATTTATCTAATACAATCACCAGTATCATTTCGCAGCGGAACAGCGTACTACAAAACGAAAATCACGACGAAATTTTCCACTTTCGATTTCTTCGTGTCACTTTTGTATGGGATTTTTGTTTCGCATCAGCAGCGTACTAGGCTTAAATTGAAAAGGCTTCGCTTAAATGAAAAAATGAAATAGTATCACAAAATCAGACAGAAGTGATGAGGCGGCTTTGAATGCACCCATTTATTTTTTATCTTTTTTTATGTGTACCTTCCTCACTGAAGTTCACCTATTATTATCAGTACATACTGACAGCACATTTTCTATTTTCTTAATTTCAAACGATTTTATCTGCTATTCATCGTCGAAACAAAAGGTTTCTAAATTAAATGGATTAATTTTGTTTCGTTAACTAATTCTACTTGTTCGTATTTATTGACAGAATATTCTGTGTTGTTTTAATGAAACATTTTTTGTTAACCGAAGCCCGTTTCAGTGAAATTTTATTTCAGTTATCCGAAGTCCGCTTAAATGAAAAACCCGGTTAATTGAAATAAAAAAACAAGATTTTTCTTCATTTCATTTAAGACTCTACCACGACTTTTTAAAAATGTCAAGCTTCAAGCATAAGTCATGTGTGTCGTTGACCATGTTACACCCCCTTGCTTACAGTTGCACTGCATTCTTTATTGATCATCATTCTACACAGAAGATTATGTGAGAACTAAAGTTGCCACTAAAGGCTAAACCGGACAATCCTAAAATTGGGCATATTGTTCCTACTCTTCCGGTTGCACTTCCCAACTAGAAATGAAAAAAAAAAAAATTATTTCAGAATTCAAAGCGGAAAATGTCTGTAACAACTGTCAATGACTCTGAGCGCCACCAATTTAATGGTTGATGCTTACTTGTTAAAAGCCACCAACTACAACAACAATAACACTGTAGCATTGAGTTGACAATTAAATTCCGGACGCGGACATGGCACACATATCGCACTCGCCTCGCACAGCAAAGCTGACACAGTGGATCGCCGTCGGCTGCCTCAGTTAGTTTCTTAATTTTTTATCTGTTTTTCAAAAGTCGCTACATTGTTTGACTTTGAACCAGTTCCAGTTCCACCACATGTGGTTTGGTTGTTTTATTCCAAAGAAATAAAAAACAAAACAAAAATGTACTCGTATAGTTACGATCATTTTGTTTATCCACATTTAATTGTTCCTTTCTTTCGTAATGACGTTTGTCGTCATTAATTAACATGAAGTTCAAGTTGAGCAACTTTTCGATAGCAAGACACAATAATTAACATCAACATGATCTTGATGTGTCCATAAAATAATTATTATTATCCCATCGCCATTCTCGATTGCAAGTCTAAACAAATGCAATCGTTCTCGATCTGTACGCAATGCTTGAGGAATAATAAAATCATTTCAAGCCTTATATGAAAAGCTCTAATGCTGCTTTACTGGACTGGACATATTTGGAGAGAACTAGCTTCTTCTTTTGCGTGTATCTGTTAAGGCCACTGGACTCTCTTTTCTAAGAACGCAGAACGAAAGAACGGGCACAAAAAAAAGTCAACAAACTGTGTAAATACTCGTATCAGCTTGGAGTTCGAATGCAGCGCTACCACTGCCAGTTGCTAGCTCGTTTCATCTTTGCTGTCAGCTGCGTCGCAATACGCTAATAGAATTTGGAATGAATTGCAAATTTTATGACACTTTTTTTATATTTCCCTGGTGTTGTAGCGGTAATACGTTATTTATAAGCCAATGACTCACGTTTTGCTCAATCAATTATCAGTTTGCGAGCGACGCATACAACTGAAAAGCTCTGATAAGAATTTCGCTTAACTTATAGACTAACACTTCAATTTACAAGGCACAGCTACGTAACATAATTCAATTAAAAAGTGACGCCGAGAGATCTGTTTTAATTGATCTGAGTGGAACAATGGAGTGTGGCATAGTTATAGGAGGGTGAACGATTTAACAGCCCGCTTTGGAATAACAAAATCATACCGATCGATATTAGGTTAAGTTAGGTTAGGTTAGGAAGCGTGTGTGATTGTTCGAGCAATCATTTCCACTCTTAGACGATGTGATATCTTTAAATTTCCGAGCTCTGCTATCTCTGCCAAGAATCTATGACCTTATGTACAGTGGCGCCGTAGCAGAGTAGATGTTGGATCGATTCGCTTTCTTCCTCATCTCCGCAGCTTCTACATATATCGTTGAACTCAGGAGGTCATTTGCTTGTCATATGAACAATGACCCAGTGTCCTGAGATTATTCCGGTGATTAAGCGTATGGAGAATTTATCCAGATTTAACATCGTCTTTGTCTTATTAAGAATAAGTTTCGGTCATAAACAACGAGATGTGACGCAGTGGATTCGTCGGTATTGAACAGTGTTTTAATCGGTGGAAGTATGGAGCTGTCAGCATCACTGCTCATGGCTGATCCAGCTATAGCTAGTTTCTTCTGCTATCTCATTCCCTTCGATATTGCAATATCCGGGTACCCAGCACCGATCGATATTTGTCCACACCAATTGTCAAATTTAGAAGAGTTCGGGTGAAATTCTCTCCGAGATAGGTAAAATTACGAAAAACTTAGCGAAAACGTTGAACAAAGAACTACGAAATGTTGCCCACTTTTTGAACAACAAACGCCAAACCTAAGAAAAGGGAATGCGATTCGACAGATTTCATAAATATGCTCAAATAAATTTCTTGGGCTAGAATTAGCAGCATGGGACATTTTTTTTCTCCCTCGTGAGCACTCTCTTTAGTCATTTAGTACTTCCTTCCGTCAGATTTTTATATCTGACAGGCCTTGCATAATCGTTTTTCTAGAGAACAAAAAAATAATAATTGTTAACCCTTAAAACAAAAACCATGTACCAAAAGGGTTAAGGGTCCGGACCTATTAAGATTTTCAAGTTCAACTACCGCTTTATATTTGTATTTGAATTCAAAATCGTGAGCATCGTAGTGTGGTGGTAAGTGCGTTGAACTACTACGCAATGCTACCCGGGTTCAATCCCAGCAAACATCTAAAAGTTTTTTCACGGTGCCACCTCTTCCGAATGTCTGACAAGCAATCAAAGAGTATCATTTGTCAAGAAGCTTCTCAATCCGTAGTTCGGACTTCGGAGACGGCAAAAAACTGTAGGTCCCTTCCATTCGTGCAAAAATATATCACGCACACAGAAATGGTTGCGAGCAGTAGGCACTGGTTCACACCGAACTGTAACGCCAACTAAAGAAAGAAAAGAATTCAAAATCGCGATAGAATCTAACGTTACTCTTCAATTATTTTAGAAATTTTTTGTTTATACATATTTCTTTGCATTTACACTGTCCAAGACCCGAGCATTCTCAGACCAATACATTTCTCGAATGTTTAACTGTGGGAACCATGTATTCGTTCAAACATCGTTTCTAGGATATTTTCCTCTTTCCTTGGAAGGGCTATGTATAAATCGGCCTTTAATTTGTTTCGCTAAAAACATATGTATGACTTATGAATATGTCTTGAAACTATTTTATTTCATTTGTTATGTTTTTTTTTTTATTCTCTAAGGCCGAAGCGAGGCTGGCAGCCAGACGACAGGCACGTGCAGAAGCGCGGGAAATTCGCATGCGCGAATTGGAGCGCCAGCAAAAAGAACAGGAACAAAATGCTGACCGGGTATTCGATATGCAAACTGCGGCAGGTATCGATCCCCTTGCAAGGTCGCGCCTTACCGCGGCCAGCGTTACCGGTGTGGTTAATTCCGTCCGTGCCAGTTCGATGTCTTCCCGCCGAAGTAGTGAAGATTCCCTGGAGGAGGAAGGGCGCAGCTTACGTGATATTAGGCATGAACTCAAGGTTAGTTATTGCATAAGATTTGTTGCCCCAATTTGAATGTTTTAATGATTTGTCTTGTATTTCATAGGATGTCGAGGAACGCTTTAGGAAGGCAATGATAGCCAATGCACAACTAGATAACGAACGAGCCTCGCAGTCCTATCAAATTCAACTGCTGAAGGATAAACTTGAGGAAATGGAAGAATCATTTTTCCAGCTACAGCGTGAGTTCAAAGAGAAGTCACGCGAATGCAACGCTTTCAAGCGTAACCTTGACAAATTGACGGAAGAGTTGAAGCTCGTTCATGGTCAGCTAACTGAACGAGATGCGCTCATAGCTGAACAGGGTTTGGTAATTGTAGCTGTAGAGAATGAGGATGGCTCAGATGCCAAACGTGCTCTAGTCACTATAGAGAATGCACAATTATTAGGTTCTGTACAAGGTTCTCTAGGTAAGCTACACCATTTGGTTTCTGAATTTGTTACCATATTAAATTTTCCATTTGACAGATGTTCGACTCAAAAAATTCAGCGAAGAGAAACAACAACTTCAAGTTGAAGTGCAAAATTTACAGGAACAATTAGAAAATGTTAAGACACAGGGACGAGGTCGGGGCAACTCAATGAACGGCCCACTAGGATCCGATGACGATTACGAAGCTCAAAGTAAGCAATTACAAGTGTGTGTGTGTATATGTGGTTTGCAGTAGTTACTTTTATTACAGGGGAAGCGAACAAGATCATCTCCGACTACAAATACAAACTGCAAAAGGCCGAACAAGAAATCGCTAGTCTACAAGCCAGCTTAGCTAGATCAGAAACACAAGTTATACGATATAAGAGTACAGCGGAAGCAGCTGAGAAAGCTGAAGCAGAGTTAAAAATCGAAAGGAGAAAGCTTCAACGAGAGGTAGGCTTTCTAGAACCATGAATTGGTGTAATTTATACTAAAACCTTTTGATACAAACGCTTCTTATTCTTTTTTATTTTTTACTTAATTACAATTTCCAGGATTTGGTGATCCATTTCTGGGATGAGTGCCATTGCCAATGAGTGCCTCTCTATGGTGTTGGTATTCGTATTTTTTTTTATTTTTCTTTTTAGTTTGTTTTTTATCGCGTTTTCTTTTTGTTTTATTTTGTTTGAAATTGATTTTGTGGATTGAAATCCCTATCCTAATTGTCTCTTAACAATTTCTTTTGATTTTATTTAAACGGGTGTATTTTTTTCTTGAGTTAACTGATTTTAAATCAGTGATCTTGTGTTTTGATTGAATATTTGTGTTTTTGTGGCTTGATATATAAATACTTACGAAAAGGCAGTTTCAAAATCGCTGTTCCGATTTGTGGAAGCGCGGTAAAATTTGTGGGGAACCTACTCCGACGTTCTACAGATTTCCTGCCTACTGCCGTTTGGACGGTTCAATAAAGTATGAACGCGTTTTGGCCGACAGTTCCATAAATAAACAAGACCTTTACATGAGAAATAAAGTATAATGCTGTTTGAAGGCAATAGAAACATTGAGTATTTAAGAAAAGTGCTACGTGATCCAATGTAAAATAAACCAAATAATAATGCCATCATTTTACTACATGGAAAATTGTCCGCATAATAAGAATGACGGAACAAAACCACGTCGATGTCAAATATGTTGGATCCAGTTTGTTAGCTTAAGCAACCTAACATATGCGTTTGCTAGGTTTTAAAACAAAGGTCCGGATTGTTTTTGCTCTTGGTGTTATTCGAAAAGTTGGCTTTTTTATTTTTCCTTAAATGTAATATTTAGTTTAATCAGTAACAGACTTTTTAAATTTATGGCCCCTATTGTGAGTGTCGATCAACGATCGATAGGTGACATCGATCTATAAGCGACATCGATCGATCATCGATCGTCGATTGCTGGTTTTGGTACTGTATATTGTGATTGTGATCGATATTTCTCGATTTTACAGTCGATTGTAGTCAGTGGATGTTTTTTTTTTTTTCGGAGAAATGTGAATGAAAGAGTTTTGTGCGTATGAAATTATTGATATGAATTATTAATTCAATTAATTAAAATGCAAGGCATAGCAGGTTACAAAGAAAAAGCAGTTGGCGCTTCTGGTTTTATTTATGGAAACAAATCCTATCGCGAAGGGAGTTTGTGTAAAAATGCAAGCAGATGAGCGATGGAAAAAGATAATAAATACATAATTATTATTTAACTTATCCTCTTAAGTTTAAAGCACAATTTGATGAAATAAAATTAAATAAGTTACAACTTCAATTCATTTTTATTTGCTTTATTCTACAGTCTATAAGGAAATGGATTTGAACATATTTTTCCAGATTTCTACCGCTTCTTCGTTTCCAGAAAGTTATTCAGCATATGGTGCATTGGTGCATTCCATTATTCCTCGACCATCGCTAAACCACAACTCAATTAAACTCTTTTATTTTAAATTACTTCTTATACAAATAAATATTTATGAAAACAATTGGTCTGTTTGGTAACACGCTAGTTTTCGAAAGTACTATCAATCAGACTCTCAATTTGTTTACTCTTATTTGGCTCTCAGCTTGCGAGGTATTTTCTGCTACACCTATTGTTTGGGGTCGGCCGAGCTAACTCGGTCAAACCAGCCATTTGACAGTTTGTGAAATGTCATAATCTTTATTGTTAGTGGAACACACAAACAAAATTTACCAAGTGTTGTATCAAAAGCGTTTGTTTACTTTTGTGCAAGTTTTCTGTCTTGAGAGGACTTCTCTCTCTTTGAGAGGATTCTACTATTTGATAGATCTCAATTCCTTGTGCCAAAAAAGATACCAAACAGACCTATTAGGTCTGAGCAAGCTGAGAGCCAAATGAGAGTAAACAAAATTTTAAGCCATGAAACTCATGATTCTATAAAGTTTTCATAGAACTTTCGAAAACTAGCGTGTTACCAAACAGATCTAAAAGCCAAGCAACTGACAAAAGTATGATGTATTCACAATATTCATAATTTTATTCACAACAATCTATTCTTCTGTCGATTGAGTTACACAATACCAAAGCCAAAATCAATCGACGCAATTGACAATTGTCGTGACGATCGTTGATCGACACTCACAATAGGAGCTTATATGTATAGTTGAAGGTGATTTAGCACGTGGTTTTGAGTAAATGTATTTATAAGTCAGACTAACTTCATTGGTATCAAAGCTCAACCCACCCGGAGTGTATGAATTTAATTGCCTTGACATCTTCTCATATTGACTTAATTTCCCTTTTTGTTTTAGTTATCTACCCAGCAATTAAATAATCTCAACTTTCAATTATTCTTGCAGAACCGTGAAGCAATGGAACGACTTGAAGAACTAGAAACATCTAATAATCACCTATTAAAACGACTAGATAAATTAAAGAATGCCAAGAGTGCGCTCCTGAAAGATCTTTGACCGACCACAAATTTTAGTCCGATTAAATCCGAGCGAACAGCATTACAGCAAAGGCCGAGCCTAAAAAAGAATCCATGAAAAATCAAATGTTAACCCTATGCAGCACTGCGTTCGACTGTGATGAGAATGATGATGGTGAAGAATTGACGTACATACGTATAAACATATATCTATAGTATACTATCACAAGATAGCACCCCATCTTGCACATCACCACCTACCTACTCCTTATGCTCTAAAAAGTGTAAATAATCCTAAATCTCCCCACCCGCGTAATGCTAGTACTTTGCAAAAATTAGCGAAAAAGAGGTGTACTAAGTTTTTAGTGCTAAACTCGATGTAGTCTTGCCAGATTGCCAGGAACAGTTCATACAACCAATTGATGTAAAGCCTATTTATACCATAAGTAGGGTAAAAGAAAAAAACTTTTTTGTAACACTTTTTGACTATTTTTATACATACAAACCAAATTTTAGTGTGTACATTCTTTGATTCTGTCTAGCTCTTGTTGTATAGTCTAGTTAAGTTAAGTTATTTTCTTCAAAATCAAAATGTTTTGTACTAAAAATTTAGTACACCTCACGTGAAAATGATTTACTTTAACTAGAGACATGAATTTTTATAATTTTATTGCTTCTGGGATCATAGTTGCTAAAAACATGTTAACATTATATACAAGTATGTATTTGTGCAGCACATCTAAATCTAAAATTTAAATCTTTTACAATTTACACACATTTCTATTCAACCTGTGACAGAAGAGTAGTGGTAGTACATACATTTGATTAGTTACAATAAACAGATTACTCGCATTTCGTTTACATTTCTAAAGTTTGCACCAATACTGCTGCTTAATCTTAAGCTTAAATAAATAAATAAATAAAGAAAGTACATCAATTTTACAAAAACATAATAAAATATATAATTTACTAATAACAATTATTATAGATCAAATTCAAATTTTATTAGCAAAGCAAAATAATTAAAAAGAAGCAAATATTTTATTTAATAGAAAAATGCAAAGAAAATAAATTAAATAAATACGTAGGACAAACAAAAAGGATAATTTTAATCAAATGAGACAAACTGACAACACTAATATATACAAACACAAATATGACATAACTTTAAATAGTTTTATAAATGAAAAAATAAAAAAATAAAAATATAACTGATTTTGATAATTTACTACTAGCCCATTATTTTCTAATGTTTTTTTTAATATATTACATAATATTTACTATTATTATTTATTTATATACGAATATATATTATATAATATTAATTATATTGTATAATGACATGCATACAGCAAACAGCAAGTAAATGTTGAGAGGAGAGGAAAATATATGTTAAATGCATTTTTTTTTAAATTAAATTTGTTAAATGTTGTTTCAATATTTTGTTTTACACATCATCAGATTCCTGGAATCGGAGAATCCATTGACTCATTTGATTGGCTTTCACCTCGCATTTGTTTGTGTGTCATACGAACTGCGGGGACCGGTGAAACTTGTTTTAGAATGAACTATTTGTGTGAATGCTTGATACAAATCAACATGTACAAAGCATTTTGTTATTTTTATAATTAATTTGATGACGAAGAAAAACTGTAGTCGGACAAGGGAACTGTAAAAAACATACATATTCAAATTGCAACAACATACTATGCTCGTTCGAATTCACTTATGATACGATACTGTAGTGCATCACGACCAGGAGTAGGGGCGAATTCGTAAATGCAAGACTTGCAATGCAAATCAGTTGCAACGTCAAAAGCATATGTTTGCCTTATAGAAAAGCAAATGCAGAGTGAAGTGAGCAACATTTATACATTTATTTGAGAGTTGCGCAGATGCTCTTGCTTTTGCGTAAACTACTGCGTTTTAGAACTGTTTGCTTTGCAGTTATGCGTTTGCGAACCTCCTGCTTTTCATATGTTGCGCAAGATATGCGTTTACGAATTCACCCTAGGTCTTCTGCTCTGTTGTTACCCTAGACATTTTTAAGTATCAGCCCTATCTCCACGATCCGCCGAGGGGAAAGATTCACTGTAATTTGAGCATCGGTATCGTTGAATCCGCCGAAGGGAATCATTCCCTTGGCGGTAGTGAATGAGTTTCACGGCATCGTGGAAAACGTTCGAATCGGATCCATCCGTACAAAATATGACATTTCTCATCCAAAACTAGATCCTATGTCTTGTAAGAACTACCCTGCTTAATAACGCATATAAGATCCTATTCAACGTACTGTGTGAACGTCTGAAACCTTTCTGCAGCATACTAATCGGCACGTACCAATGGCTTCCGGCCCAGCAGATCGACGATCGACCAAATTTTCACACTAAGGCAGATCCTGGAAAAAGACCACCGAATTGCAAGTTGAGACTCACCATCCCTTCATCGACTTCAAAGCCGCATATGATAGCATTCATCGTTTTGAGCTCTACAAGGCGATGGCCGAATTGGGGATCCCAGCTAAACTGATCCAGCTATGTCGCGTGATGCTGGAAAACACGCGGTGTAACGTGCAATTTGGAAATAGTTCCTCCGAACTATTCCAAACATGCAGCGGATTTCGGCAAGGAGATGCGCTATCATGTGATTTCCTCAATCTTGTGCTGGAACAAATAGTGCGCAGGGCAGGTGTGAACACGAAAGGCACTATCTTTCACAAATCTGTCAAATCTGAGTTGGCCTTGAAGTGAATGAGGACAAAACCAAGTACATGTCAACAAAAAAAGAAACATCTGTTCACCGCCTAGGATAAAACGTCACAACAGTAACTTCGAAGTGGTTAAGCAGTTTACCTATCTCGGAGAAAATATCAACTCCACGAATGACACCTTAGTGGAGATTCGACAAAGACTTACCCTAGGAAACCGCTGTTACTTCAGTTTGGCAAAACAAATCGGTTCAAAACTCCTAACTCGGAAGAGTATGGAGCCGAGTGTTGGATCATAAGCAGGAAAGCAGAGTAGATTTTGAATACTTTCGAGAGAAAAATTCTTCGTCGGATATTCGGTCGCGTATGCGAGGAGGGCGAATGGAGGCGAATATACAACCGCGAACTCTATGAGCTTTCAGGGTTTCCCTAACTGTGCGTCGCGACGCGCTGGGGCGGCGCAGCACTATCCTGACGGCGTCGCGAGACGGAAAAAAATAGAAGAGTAGAAAGAAAGTACTGACTGTTTTCCTGTTTTAAAAGGCTTCCTTCCTGTTTAAGTTTGCAATTGATATTTTTTCATCACTTATCGACATTAAGCACCCATTTTGATAAATATTTTTCAGAGAATCTTGATCAATACGACTAGATTAGAAATCCATCCCAATCGACCCCACCCCATCTACACTTTCAATAGTCGAGAAAAAACAACTGTTAGAACTGTCTAGTGATACGAGCCTTAAACTACGTTTCGGCAAAGACAAACTATTTCAATTTTGGAGCAATGTATCCCAAGAATATCCTACTCTCAGTACTACAGCCGTGAAGATCCTTTTACCGTTTGCTACATCATACTTGTGTGAGACTCGCTTTTTTGGATTTGCAGTAATCAATTCGAAATACAGGCTACAAATCAATTTAGAAAAAGAAATGAGAGTAGCGATTTCAAAACTTCAGCCCCGATTGGAGAAGTTATGCTTAGAAAAGCAAACTCACCTTTCTTATTTATTGCACTATTATATTTTCTAATAAATACCAATAATTAAGATTCTATATTCCTTGGAGTTTTCTTTAATTAAATAATAAATAAAGTAATCTTAATATCTGCTAGAGCTACACGCAGGTATCTTCTTTTAGTAGGGCGTCGGAAAAAAATTAGAACCTGTAAAGGGAGTCGCAGTATAAAAAAGATTGGGAACCCCTGCTATACCAAGATGTGGATGTAGTCCGAAAAGCTAAAACACGTAGACTACACTGGTTCGGCCACATCGAGCGAATGGACAACAATGCTCCAGCAAAGAAGATCTTCGAATCACAGCCCCCAGGTTCGAGACGACAAGGAAGACCGAACCTCCGATCAAGCTATCGCGGAGGCCAGTGCGCTTGGTCTAGACAACGGGAAGCAGCTTGCCCGGGATCGAAGAGAGTGGAAGGCTGCCGTGTCTCGGGCAGAGACTCTTCACGGGTCGGGAGCCCGTTTAGTAAGTAGTATAGTTAGTAGCATGCCAATCATCTTTTACAGATCAAAATAATTCGTTGAAATATGTTATGAAAAAAAAAAAATTTTAATTTTGTGTAAAAGCTGTACGAAGTCCTAACTTTCTTGTTGTGTTAAGTTTGATTGAAGGACTTCGTTTTGCAGAGGTATGTTCAGAGCAACCAAAAAATATGGTGTCGGTCTATAAAATAAGTTTCTGTTTCTTCTTTATGCGGCGATACAGTTCGGGGTAAGCCAAGTGGTATTACTCGCACCCACTTGTGTGTGCACGTTATATTTTTGCACGAATGTACCTACAATTGTTTGCCGACTCCGAACGGCGAGTTAAGAAGCTCCTCGTGACAAATGATACTCTTGAATGCTTATCAGACATTCGAAAGAGGTGGCACCGTGAAAAAACTTTTAAGTGTTTGCTGAGATTGAATCCGTGCAGGGCAGCACTGAGTAGTATTTCAACGCACCTACCACTACAGCTCGGCGCTCAGTTTCTATCTGTTATGCCACTGCTCTCCACGAAACGTCATATTGGTAAGTTATGAGACAGATTCGGCTTGGATAAGGTTTCGGGGAGCAATGATACAGCTAATTTTCTTAACAAGGAATTACACTTAATAGTTGCAAGGAGGGATTTGGAAAAGTTATTTACACATGCTTCCAACATGCGATATAAAATACATTTTATTTCTTCATACACAAATACACAGAGTGCAAACATAAAAAAAACACGTTATTTTATTAACGACATCTTTGTTACCAGCGGCAACAGTTTTTGTCTCTGAAGTTTTCCAGATGGGGTCCTTGGTAGCTCTGCAAGAAAATATACTCCCCCATGTAAATGTTTAACTTCCGACAAAGAACTGGCTACCGTTTTACAAACATCCTCCTCAGTTAGAGGGCATTCTGGAGATTTGACAATCGCTGCAGCCGGCAAATCACCTGCGAACGCGTCTGGTATTCCAAAAACACAGACTTCAACCACACCACCGATTTCCATGATTATTTCTTCAATTTCCATTGGTGAAATGTTAAAATTTCTATGTTTAAAAATATCCTTTTGTCGTCCGCAGATAAATAAAAATCCATCCTCGTCAAAGTAACCCAAGTCACCAGTCTTAATCCAGCCATCACTGTCGATAGTTTTCCGTGTCATCTCTTCATTTCCATAATAGCCAGGCCACTTCAATGGACTCCAAAGATACAACTCACCTGTTTCACCAACGCCAAGTGACTCTCCATCCAGAGAAACGATTTTTGCCTTCGTATTTGGAGTTAATCGTCCCACAGAACCTTCTTTTTGCTGTGGCCATATATTAATGCTACTTAATCCTCTGAGTTCGGTTAAGCCATAGGCTTCGCTTAAGCTGGGATTCATTAAAAGTTCTTTCATTTTTTTGGATACTGAAATAGGAACAGGTGATCCTCCACATAGGTGAGTTCGAATGCTTGATAGGTCTCGTCGAGTTATGTCAAGGCATTGAATCGCTAGCGAAGCGTGAGAGGGCGCTCCGATAATTTGAGTGATCTTGTATTTTTCAATTATCTCAAGGAAAAGCTCTGGCGAAAAAGGGCGATGAGTAATCACACGTAATGCCGCCGTAGTTAAGGATCTCACAAGAATCCAAAGGCCCGAAATCCAATAGAGTGTACTAAATGCGAACAGAACATCATCAGGTCCCATGAATGAGCTTTAGGAGGAGGAAATAATAAATCAACTGAAAATAAGTGGTACCTATCCAAAACTAAACTCACAAATCCCTTCTACTCAACAAATCCCGATGGGAGATGCAAACTCCCTTGGGGAGGCCTGTAGTCCCGGATGAGCAGAGAATGGCTGCACTTTGATCGCCACCATGTCGTAAAACCTCTGGGCTATAAAATCTCAATTTAGTTTTACGGATGATGTATCAAAACAGAGCCCTACAAAAATTGATCCCCCGTTGCAACTTCTTCAAAAAGTTCCTCCACCTGAGCCACTCCATCGATACGACCCATCATGGTGTAAATTTTACAACTCAAGCCGATGTCATCTAATCCCCGCGTTAGTTCTTCATAAGCTTCTTCATCGCAGAAAACGATTTTCGGTTTGGTCGAACCGAATATATGTTTTACAGTGTTCCTATCTAAAGCGAAGTGAATCGGGTTTATCTGTATTCCAGTAAGAAAAGCACCCAGGACTACCGGCGCTAGGTTTGTTGTGTTGCTGGCCATAATTCCGATGACATCCTCTTGCTGCAAGCCAAGTTTAAGTTTAAGGTTTTGAGCTACTCTGCTGCCAAGCTGAACCAGGGTTTGACATGTCATCGTTTCACCAGTTGTATCACAAATCTACAAAGAAGTTCACTGAAAGTCTCTGTTAAAGTGACGCGAACGGCGACTCTCACCTGGATAACCTTATGAGGGTTGATGCCTAGAATGAACAGCGACACTTGTCCTATGGACATATCTTTATGAAAAATGGGATTTACTTTCTTTCCGCTCCATACTTTCTGATCGGCATCGAATACTGTTCCCAGTTCCGATGTAGAATGCATTTTCCAAAAGCTTCACCCTTGATGGAAGCCAACAGATAACTAAGAAATGCAAAAATTCGCATGCAATGTAGAAGTAAGTTAGTTATTTAAATACTTAAGGTTGGTATAGTCAGAGTACTGGCGGCTTGTTATTATCTCAATGAATCCGAGCATTAAACGGGTTTCCTATATGCACGTATGTATGATCTGCTAAATTATACATACTTAATTTTGCATTTATACACTCGGTACTTTGATATAACACATTTACAAGCACTTATTTATTTATAAATTGAATGCAATCCGGCATTGAAGTGTTGTTTCGTATCCCATAGGGTAGATTGATTTTCATCGTTACTTTGTAACTTAAAGTAATAGTTCAGAAAGACCTGTGGCACTCTTGAACTACTTTGAGGCTATAACCGTTGGAAGATTCTCAACATCAACATCATAAAACGGAGACCAAATGACACTCTAATATTCCAACAAAGGACGCAATGTGATATAAGAATCGTTAAATCCTTTTGATCTACGCTTAACAAAACCTAGCATACACATACTTTTAGAGCGTACTTTGTCAATATGGTGTTTAAAAGATAGTTTCTTGTCAAGTATAATACCTAAGTCTTTAATTACATCTTTTCGAACTAACTTTTGTTCGTCAATGACTTTTTTTTTTCTTTAAAAAGGACTTATCCACATTTAACTTCATTCCGCTGGTGGAAAACCAGCTTATAAGTGTGTTCAAACTTTGCTGCATAAAAAGACCGTCAATTGTACCTATTGCTTACAGTAAAAAAATAATTTCAGTTCGTCGGCATAGAGAAGATATCTGCACCCTTTGAACAGTAAGGGCAAGTCATTAATAAACAGTAAAAACAAGAGCGGCCCAAGATGACTACATTCAGGCACTCCAGAGGAAATACAAATATTACGCGAAATAACATCACAAAATTTACAATTTACACGTTCGCGGACACATTTTCGGTGGGGAACGCTAGAATGACACGCATATATCCAGCATTTTGAGAGATATTTAATATTCAGCCTTATTGTGAGTTTTACCCGGAAAATATTTCACCCGAAATATTTTTTTTTGCTCGGAATTTTAAAAGCTATTGTGAGTTTCGCTCGCCTTAATTACATAAATGTTACTTCGTTTTGTTTAGATTAGATTCAAAAAATATCAATTTCTACTCACAATAGGGGGAAAATGATTTTCGGGCGGAGTGCTGTTCGGGTGAAACTCACAATAAGGCTGATTATTTTGTGCGAATTTTGTATAAAGATAAAAATGATTCCGCTGGTCACAGTGAAGTGAAAATGTTTCTCTGGTAGGACAAATAATGCCGAAACATGGAAGTATACTGTATTTATCGTCGGGATATCCCGTCATGTACTAACATACCTAAAATTCTTTGACAGCATATGCCATCATGAACTGCTAATTTCCTCAACCATTGACGGCATATGCCGTCTTGTCCGCGAACGTGTTAAGCAGACTGCCATGTATACGGTACACCATACATTTTTAGTTTAAGTACAAGCAGGTCATGGTCAATCTGGCATCAATCTGGTTACCTTTATCCATCTCCAAAAGAATATTACGATGTATAATCTGCAAGATTAGTAGTTGTATATCTACCCTTGAATAAACCATGTTGATGCTCACTTATGACCGACTTCAGTAAAACACTTAATTGATCAGTGACCAGTTTTTCAAAAAGTTTGGGTATAGCCGACAAGATTGCAATATCACGGTAATTTTTGATGTTTGACCTATCTCCACTTTTAAATATTGGCCTGTCCTCTCTAATCAGCCCATTTTTGTTTTTTGAGGTTTCCTATGATGCCAGTTTCAGTGTACACCATAATAGCAGCATAGACCATCTTTTTGGAGCACAGCAGATCCTTTCCAGTTGCATCCATTAATCCTTTTTCCAGGCAGTAACACTGTAATTTTTAATACTAAATTTTTTGTATACTAACTAATGAAGGTAACATCTGCTTACATAAAATAATAATTGAAATGGTTGAAATTTACTGTAATATTTCACTTTTATATCAATATCTAATTATTTTTCCAGCAAATTTCCCCTACAAATCTAACGGCGCGCTATATTTTTGAATTTATCTCTTTGTGATCTTGTTTCAGTGATCGATACAGGTAAAATAAAAAGCGCAATGATATTTGGTACCAAAACGGTGTTTTACCGGTCTTGCAAATAAATATGAAAATAACGAAGCGAAAATAAACAATATTTGTTTTTCCTATTGTTTCTAATTAGATTTCCATCACATCACTGTATACGAGTATAAGTACGATTATTGGTGTCAACACGACACTGCCTTATAGGCAAGCATGTAACTGCTTTCAAATAAAGTTGCAGATACGAGGAAGAGGAAGCGAGCCCAACAAATCTCCTCTGCTCATGCCCAGGTCTTTCCTGTAGTAGAAAATATGTATGAGTAGCTGGGATAAACATCCCCAAGATCTTTAGTGTTACAATGGGCCTCTATAAGCTTAACTGTGCTTGTACTCGTTACTGGCAGCCACTGCTACCTAGCCTAACCTAACCGACTACATAATTTTAATGTACAGTGAAATCTCTCTTGTGGACAGCCACGGGACCGGAGCTTTTTGTCTGGTAAGACAAGTTTATAAGAACGAAGTTAGAAATTGGTTCCCCAAAAGGCCAAAAGGGTGTCCGTTAATGCGAGTTTTCCGCGACAGTGTCAGCTAATGAGACATTACAGCATTTTCGTTGCCCTCATGACGTGATACCCATAGTTTAACTATGTTTTGCTCTGACATCCGGAGTAGGTTTAGGTTTGAGTGGCTTTCGTATGTGGCTTTTGATTTGTAGTTGTGGCTTCTAAGTGCCTTTAGTACAGCTTGGCTGTCAGACATTGTCTACTATTCCCACTATTCCCGCTCCGACGCCATTCTCTGTTTTCGACCCATCTGTGTACAATTGTTGGGCAGCGATCCTGGTCCACTTTGGGTTGTTTTTCCAATCGTCTCTGTTCGGGAAGAATGTTTCGGAGGCTTATTTTTAGGGATATGTGATCACTGGCACTGGTCTTTTCTTTAGCTAGATGGACCTTGTTTAGTATACTCAGATGTACTTTTAGGTTCTCATCAAGGAATTCATAAATCCCATGAAGAGTTGAAGTGGGCTGATGTTCAGTACAGCTTCCAGATTTGCCTCTGTTAATCTCAAACATGCTAGTTCCTGGATCTTATTTAGCTTGTTAATGGCAGTTTTTGGTAAGTTTCATTCCACCATACCACCGCTCCGTAGGAAATACTGGTTGTAACCATTTGTGTGTAAATCTGTAGCGCCATTTTGGGGTTGAGTCCCCAAGATTTCCCTAGTAGTTACTTCGTGCATCATAGTGCCTTTAGATATTGTCTTTTTGAAGAAAAAATCTAGGTATTGTTCCCATGTTAATTTGTTATCTAGAGACACTTCTAGGTGTTTGGCTTCCGTTTTTGGAGAGACTGTAATGTCTTTGATATTGAATGTGCGGAAGTTTACTATTCTTCTGTTTGGAAAAGGGACTATAGTGGTTTTAGTTGGATTTATAGATAGCCCTTTTTTATTACACCATTCCCATGTTGTTATGCCTGTTACCATTTGCTTTTATCTCTTTCAAGTACTTATGCTGCACAGTATCTCAGGTTAACATTTTCAGCCCCTAAGTTAAAATGTTCATAGATGATAAGTTTATCTGCATCTGCATAGTTGTAGATGACAGGTACATTTCTTGAATATGATATATATCCACTCGTCCTGTATACTATACGTTTATATCAGTTCGTTTTCAGTAACGTTCGCTGATCGTACAAAATGATTTCGGACAAGATCTAAAATGACATTGTCGATCTTTGATGGATGAAGATGTAGTGCCAAGAGTCAGGGAAGTGGTAACATATACTAGACTAGAGCTATTTCCTGTTCTCATCGTGACGTTGTGGGGTAAACTCGTGTTGAGAATCACTGTCCTATTTAAGTCTTTTAAGATATATAACTTTAGCAATGTCTTGCTTATGCGGGCAAAAAGTAGAGCGCAATGACGCAAAGATTCAGTGTAATATTTGTAAAACGTATAATCATTTGATCTGTGCCAACATAAAGCCAAGTGATAAAGAGTTTATGAAAAAGAATCATGTAATTTATCGTTGCTCAGTGTGCAATAAAAAACGACAAGATTCGAATCGTTACTCTCTGACCTCAGTGCATTCTACTCTAAGCTCTCTTAACGAACAACAACAACCAACTCAACTTAAGCAAACTACTCAGCCGGAGTCACCACCACCTACCATACCAGCGAAAAATACTCCAGGCCAACAACAACCACAGCATAAGCAAACTTCCGCGCCCCCTTCACTATCACCAATTTCACCAAAAGCAGCACCACCGCAAACACCAGCACCGCAAGCAGCTGATTGGTCCATCAGTGATCATACCAGTGACAAACCGTATAACCGATAAGTTTTAAAAATATTTTCCTTCAAAATGTATAAAAATTTCCATTTAAAAGATTCAATTTTGTCTGAAGTCTATACCTCTTCTGGCGAAAAATGCTGACAATGCATTACAGTTAACCCTCGTATAACGCGGTAGTTTTTTTTTAAATGGGGTTCTGACCCGGCAGCTGCGGAGGGCACCGCGACCTAATAGATCTATTGTACCACAACGCGGTAGCTCATTGACAAATGATACTCTTTGATTGCTTGTCAGACATTCGAAAGAGGTGGCAACCGTGAAAAACTTTTTAAAGTGTTGGACCCGGGCTGGAATTGAACCCGAGCAGCATGCGTAGTAGTCCAACGCACTAACCACCAGGGCCACGGTGACCAAAATGAAAACAATTATGTTAGCAAATTAAAAAAGAAGAATGTAATCTTTATTGCAGATTTAATTCATGTTTCATTTTAATATGTCATACTGAGCAACCTACGGAACACGTGAATGTGTTAAAAGGGAATTCCCCAAACAAAGGAATGCGATAGGTACCTACATCGTTCGCGATAGAAAGGACCGAAAATCGCGTTATAGCGAAACCGCGATGTGAAAGTACCGCGTTATATACCGCGAATACCGTCCAACGAATCATATATCGGAAATGTAGCCAAATTTTGTAGGCAACTCGGTATGAACTTCCACTGCTTAATGTTCACAACTTTTAAGAGGGAATTAAAGAAAAAAACACCGATTAGTATATCGTGCATGTAATTTCCTGGAGAATTATTTACATAAATAAAGCTGTCCAATAGACGTAAATTATTCCGCAAATTGCATAAGTAACACTTAATTGCAATAAATGAAGTCAAAAACTATCGATAGATACGATTATCTTTAAGTGCCGAATGACATTGACTGACTGCTGACACCAAGATTACTTATGCAGTTGGAAAATCCTAACACTGTCTGGTGAAAAATGCCTCCAGCAGTCGGCTTGACTTTGCTGTTCTGAATCTAGAGCCTTGTTAACGATTTTAAAACGCAATACATTTTTTACGAAGAATTTTAATTTTATTCCTTCTTATATTCTCTTAATCAACTCTTCTACAATTGGCAACAGCTTGTGTCTTACGACTTTTCCCGATGGTGTTCGGGGCAACTCCTTGAGAAAATATACTCCACCCTGTAAGTGCTTTACTTCTGGCAAACAATTAGCAACTGTTTTACAAATGTCCTCCTCAGTAAGACTGCACCCGGGGGACTTAACGACAGCAGCCGTTGGCAAATCTTCTTCCATCTGGTCGGGTATTCCAAAGACACAAACTTCAACAACTCCATCGATTTCATGGATAACTTTTTCAATTTCGACTGGTGAAACCAGAATATGTCGGTGTCGCAAAATGTCCTTTTGTCGTCCGCAGATAAATAAAAATCCATCCTCATCAAAGTAACCCAAGTCTCCGGTCTTTAGCCAGCCATCACTGTCTACAGTTTGTCGTGTCATCTCTTCATTTCCGCAATAGCCAGGCCACTTGAACGGACTCCAAAGATGCACCTCACCCGTTTCACCAACGCCAAGTGGCTTACCGTCTTCAGTTAGAATTTTCGCCTTTGTATTCGGAGTCAATCGTCCCACAGAACCTTCTTTCTGCGGAAGCAATCGATTCATGCTACACACTCCCCCGAATTCACTCAAGCCATAAGCTTCACTTAGAATGTGCTTCTTTACATATCTGTTGAATTTTCTGAAAACAGAAACTGACACTGGTGCTCCACCGCAGACAAACGTTCGAATACTGGATAGATCTCGTCGAAATATGTCGGGACACTTGACAGACAATAAAGCGTGAGCGGGTGGTCCTATTATTTGTGTGATTTTGTGTTTTTCAATGAGTTCGAGGAAAAACTCTGGCTTAAAGGGCTGATCAGTGATCACTCGAGTTGTTGCGGTGATGAAACTTCGCATAAGCACCCAAAGTCCCGTGATCCAGTAAAGTGTACTAAACGTGAAGAAGACATCATCGGGCGCCACAAATGAGCTTTAAGTGCAAATAAAGAGTTATATATTTATTTTCTCTGGTATCCAATATTGACTTACAAATCACTTCGACTTAATAAAGTTCGGTGGGAGACGCACACTCCTTTGGGAACGCCTGTAGTCCCAGAAGTACAAAGAATGGCTGCAGTTTGATCTCCACCATTTTTCAACTCCACAGGACTGTAATGTGATGGGTTAGTTTTAACGAACAGGTATTAACGATAGAACTACCTACACAAAGTTGTGTTCTAAATCAGTTTCATGCAGCAGCTCGTGCACATTTGCCACACCGTCGATGTGACCCATTAGAGTGTAAATTTTACACATCAGGCCGATGTCATTCAAACCCTGCATCAGCTCGAAATAACTGTCGGCATCACAGAAAATCACTTTTGGCTTCGTTAATCCAAAGACATACTTTAGGGTCTTCTTATCCAATGCGTGATGAATCGGGTTTATGGTTGCGCCAGCCAAAAAGGCGCCTAGTACAACTGGTGCTACATACGTCGTATTTCGTGCCATGATCCCAATGACGTCCTCTTGTTGCAAACTCAGTTTGTATTTGAAGGTTTGAGCTACTCTGATGCCAAGCTGAGCCACGTTTTGACATGTTAACCGTTCACCCGTTGTGTCACATATCTATGAGAGAACTAATGAAGTCTTATTTTTAAATGTCACTAAAGGTCACATCTCACTTGAACAATTTTACTGGGATTTATTCCCAACACGAACAATGCCATTTGTCCCACCGACACATCCTTGTGGAAGAGTGGACTAACTGTCTTTCCACTCCATATTTTCTGTTTGGCATCGAACGATGACTCCAAATCCTGAGAGAACAGCTTTTTTAAAATTTTCATTTCAATGAAACCGTTAGACCGCTGACAGGCGAAACGTTGAAGACAAATTGCTGAAAACGCGTTCGCTGATGAGTTGTTCACCATTTATAGTCGTAGAAAACTGTGCCAACGGCTATCACCTATCACTATGTTTATGACGCACTATCACTATGCACATCATTACTGTAGAAAAGCCCTAAAATTACACAAGAAGATTTCGTAAAAGGACATAATATATACCGAAATCTGTTTGCATATTTGTCTGCCACGGCTTGCAGTGAGTTTGTTTGTTATATAATTTACTTTTTGATAGTCACATTTCCGTGTTATCTATGTGGCTGCTAAATCGGTTCCCATTCCCAGCGATAGGTCGAGATTTTTCTCACTTTTGATTGTTGCACTTGAAATTTTTGTAAAACCGATTACAAAATCTGAGATGTAGGTTATCTGTAGTTTTGTGTCGTCAAAAATGTGGGTTTCTTTACATAGTTATCTCTTTTTAGATTTCTATTTTATGTTCAGTATAAAAATATTACAAGATCTAACTACATTAGAACCAATATCATTTCGAAAAGTTGATGATATAAGGTTTGTTCCCGTACTTTCTGCACCGAAATTTACAGATTCTCAAATTTCAAATAGTGGAGGTCTAAATCTCTTAGAGAGAGAGAGAGTGTGCTAAAGTACAGAAACGCATTGAACAACAAAAAATGGAAAATGTATGGCATTTGACAGATTAGACAGTTTTCATAAAGCTGCACAATTAAATTTTTGGGCGAAAATTCGCAGCATGAGGAAATTTCTTACCATAGGTCCGGTCCGTTCGCGTACTTTTTGCACTAAATATGTGTTATCTGTCAATTTTCGAAGAGTGGGGGTGAAAATCTCTCAAAAACAGAAAAAATTACGAAAAAGTATACGAACGCATTAAGCATCAAAAAATGAAAAATGTATGTGGTTTGGCAGATTTGATAGTTTTCATATATTACACCAAAGAAATTTCTTGTGGTAAAATTCGTGGCATGGGGCAATTTCTTACTCTCTCGTGAGCACTCTCTTCTACGAAAAAACTACGAAAGATCTGCGTACGGGAAATAAAATTTGACTTATTTTCGTAGATTTTCGTAGTTTTTCGCAGTTTTGGACAGACCTATTAGGTCCGTTCGCGTACTTTTTGCACTAAATATGTGTTATCTGTCAATTTTCGAAGAGTGGGGGTGAAAATTACGAAAAAGTAAACGAACGCATTAAGCACCAAAAAATGAAAAATGTATGTGATTTGACAGATGTGACAGTTTTCATATATTACCCCAAAGAAATTTCTTGTGGTAACCGTAAAATTCGTGGCATGGGGAAATTTCTTACTCTCTCGTGAGCACTCTCTTCTACGAAAAAACTACGAAATATTTGCGTACGCGAATGGGTTTTCGTTGCTTTTTGTTATTTTTCGTAGATTTTCGTAGTTTTGGGAACGTACGCGTATTAACTATTCAAGTTAGATGACACTTTGGATGAATACAGCTATAGTACGTCCGATTCTCACCTACGGGTCCATAGTGTTGTGGGCTTGTGGCTCGCCCTAAGCAAAAAATATAACGTCAACAAAATCCGAAGAGATCAAAGCGCAGCAAGTATAGGCATCACATGTGCAATGAGGTCATGCCCAACTGAATCTCTCACTGTGCCATTGCACCTTATGCCACTTATTCTCCATCATAAAAAGCACAGCGCTGTGCAGTGTAGTCCGACTCAAGGAATCTGGGACTGCTAAACCATATAGTCACAGTAAAAACCTGAACACACTACCAAATTGTCTGGCTATGTCTCCAACGGTAACGGCCTTCCAAACAGAGAGGAATGGAAGTGAGGGCGAGTGGTGACAGATTTCGATAGAACGGTATTCACCGGCAATGGCTCAAAGATGGACTGCGGGTCAGGCGCGGGAATTTTCTCGGAAAAACTCGGCATATCAAAGTCCTATCACTTTCGAATTTCGCTAGCTTCTTCCAGGCGGCGTTTCTTGCGATCTTCGAGGCCCAACACCCAAAAATAGTATCACTATTATTACAGATAGCCAAGCCGCAATTAAAGCCATAAATTTGGCAATAACCTCTTCGAAACTAATAGATCGATGCCAGGAAAAACTCAATCGCTTGTGCATTCAGGCTAGAGTCAAGCTTCTCTGGGTTGCCGGACATAACGCCATTGAAGGGAACGAGAGAGAGACGATAAACTTGCCAGGCGAGGGTCAGCCCTTATCAGGAAAAACGTTCATATTCCTATAGCTGCTGTTAAGGGCAATATAGTCTCAAACTTCTTTAAACTAGCCGAACTCAGGTGGACCAGTCGGACGAATTGTGTCATATCCAGAAACATATGGCCAAGTTGCAACAGGTCAAAAACAAACGAACTGCTACAAAGAACCCGCGTAGATATTGCTATAGGGTATACAGTTAAATTTTGACGTGAACCTAGAACAGCTTTTTTTTACAGCTAAATGTATTAACATATGTAGCTGCATTTAATTTTTTACAAGTTAATTAGCACTTCATTTCCATATTATAGTCGTAGTCGTTTAGTTCAGAGTAAACAATTTCTGTTTGGAATTATTAATGATCCAACTACATCAGTTAAATCGACAAATATACTCGACATTGTAAGTAGACGCTAAAAAATCGTAACGTGCAATAAAAACAAACTCATTTACCAGAGGCTTGTCTTTATCTCTTGGCCACAGAGCTCCCACTATAATGTGTGTTTGCTTATCTATTAGCGATGATTTTCGTTTTTTTTTCAGATCATCGTTCTAATTTCCTATGTGGAAAAAAACGTGATCGATAAATTAAAAAAAATAAACAAACAACAATTACTATTACACAGTAGGTAAACACTTGTTATTCGAAGCCAATTGCAATCAAAAAGGTCAACGCTACAACTACTCTTGAGATTGTAAATGTTATCATTATCAATCATCATCCGCTCCTGTAAAATATAAAAGCATGAACGGTACAATGAGCGATTCATTTGAAAAGTAACGGTCGCATCGGAACGATGCCAGGTGAATATATTAAATCGGAAAAGATCTGGCGTACTGCCGACCTTGAAATCAGTTATACGGGTCTAGGGCAAGCCATTTTATCAAGATTAAAGGAAGATGACCCGGAGAGGGTGCTCGAAGTGCATTACGATAGTGGAACGCAGCTAACAGTGGACGATGTACGCCGTCAAACGATAACAGTCGCGCAGAACTTAATGCGACTTGGGGTGCAGAAGGGTGACACAATCATATTGTACTCGGTGGCGAATGCAAGCGTCACACCGATTACGTTTGCATGTTACACAATCGGAGCGCCAATCAATTTCTTTGAAACGACATTTGAAGAAGGTGCAGCGAATGAGGCGGCTAAACACATAAATATTACAATTCTAATTTTCAGATGCAATCAGTTACACCCTCGAGCTACTGGATCCAACTGTAATCATCTACGAAGAGGAATACAAATCTCAACTATTCACAGCTCTGGAACAGCTTCAACTTCCAAAGCTTAAACATACCTTAAGTCTGTCATCTAGTGATGTTCTTTTTAAACCTACTGTAGATATAGACGTCTTTCAACCGCCAGACATTGGAGACCCTAGTGAACTAGCAGCCACCTTAATGCTTACCTCTGGCTCCACTGGATTTCCGAAAGTAGTCCGGCATAACCACTCTATGATGATGCAAGGGCTATACACTTGGTGGGAGCTCACGCCGAACAGCAGAATCTTCTGCTTCAGCCCACTCCGATGGATAAGTCAAGTGTCACTGATGATGCAACCGGTTTTCTTTGGAGTGCAGCGCATCTATACCTCCCAGTCTCCCTCGGGATCGATCGGTCGAGATCTAGTCGATACACATCGGGTGACACATTTGTTTACAGTTCCCGGAGTATACCTTGCAATGCTTAAAGTTGCAGAGCAATTGAAAGACCCTTCAAGTCTGAGCTCGTTAAGGACAGCACTAATTGGTGGTGAGGTCGTCCCTGAATCGCTGATCGCGGCATTAGCGAAGATTCTTCCCCTGTGTAGGGTAGTCAAATGTTACGGAATGACTGAACTGGCAGGTGGTGTAGCTTCCGATGAACTTATCAACAATCGCCGTGTGAATGGATGTGCGTTGAAGAATGGTCTAGTGGCAAAAATCATCGATGACGATGGTAGGTCATTGGGACCAAACGAAATGGGACAGTTATGTTTGAAGTCCACCATACCTTTCCTGGGATATTTTAAAAATGACAAAGCAAATGAGGAGGCTTTTCTAGAAGGCGGGTGGTTTAACACAGGCGATTACGGGTTTATGGATTCGGACAACTTGTTGAACATAGTTACGCGGCATAAATATTTACTACGATCTGCTGGCATAGTTGTAAGTTATGACATAGAATGTGCTTTTTTGTGACTTGAGACATTTTCTTTTAATCAGGTCATTCCAAATAATGTGGAAAGAATCGTCAATATGCATCCTAAGGTGTTAACCTCTGTTTTAGTGGGACATCCCAGTCCTAAGAGTTCTACTGACGAAGTTGGCACTGTTTTTGTAGTCCTACGGAACGCGAATACGCCATTAGACAAAATCGAACATGAATTGTTAAATTTTACCAAAGATAAACTGTCAAAGGAGGAACTGCAGATCGTGCGACACATCCAGTTGATCTCGGAAATGCCGCTAACCAGTTGTGGCAAAGTGGATAGAGTTGCTTTAAAGCAAATGGCTAAGGGTGCGTGAGTTATGAGTTATCCAAAATTATGTAAAATAAATGTTAGCTCGTCTTAAGCATTACTTTTACAATATTCATTTGGGTATATGTACATTAGAGTTGTGTAACTCCTGAAGGAGCCGTTCAAAAGATCGGCTCACTTTGGTGAACTAAATGAACTAGTTCAGGTATGTTTAGTTCAGTAGTTCAACGGCTCACCTCTCATCTGAATCTGTAACTGAACTATTGAGTTGTGAAACACAAACACAATACAGAGGAAGGTGACGGCTCAGTAGTTCACTACGTCTACGGCTCACCAGACAAGAAGTATATCCATACAGAACCGGAGTTATTTAACACGAATTCTTTGGGAACGTATCCTTTGTACCGTATGGGAGAGAGATAAATCTCGCAAGCGCAACCCGAAGGATTGTTGCATCGATCCAATTCGAACCATTCTGAGTTGCATGGTCGTGCGATTCAACCGTACTGCAGTGTGTTGTGACTTTGGTATACACACATTTTTTTTATATTCCATTTTACTGCAATCCTTAATTTCGTATTTTCTCTCAATCGAACTTGTAAACGAACATAAATACGAACGACTGACTGGCAGGGTTGCCGCGAGCAAATTTCAAAAAGCGTCCAAAAAAGGGGTCCCACTTATATTTGTATGAAAAAATGCAATTTTTCGAAAAACTGTATCTTATTGCTGAACTTAAAATAAAATGGCGCACATTTATAGACAACCCCACTTTATCAGTTTAACTCCGTACTAGTTATACGCAACTTTAAACTTAAAAGCATACTTTAACTTTTGTTTAATAATAAACACTTTTTAGTATGCCGCTAACTAATTTCTACTTCGCAACGTTCCTATGAGGAATTTCATTCGAACACACATAAACGTGACAATTTGAATAAAAAAAACTTTAAGAGCCCCCGCAAACTACAGACTTTTTGTCGGCCGACAGTTTAGTCGGGCTCTTAATCAGTATGAAAATATATGAGAGTGCGCACACTACAACGATTTGATATCGGCCGATAAATAAGTTTGATAGGCTACACGATTGCCTTCAAACTAAAGTATCGGCAAACTATCGGCCGACTACTTAATCAGTACGGCGCTCTTCTACGTGCGCACACTACAGATTATAAAGTCGGGCGATTTTTTTTCGATAGCTCAGTTTGCTCTGAATTTTAAATTAATTTTCTTTAAATTCTGGATTTTTCGTTGTATTTAAATATGGAATTATGGACATATTTGAGCGTAGGGCAATGATTACCTCTCTGGAACATTTTTTACTAACTACCATTAAGCGACTATTCTCTGCAAAATGTGTTTAACGACTAGCAAAACCAAATCGTTCGAGAACAGTCGGCCGATTGTTTGTCTAGTGTGCGCACTCACTACCAACCCGACTATTTCATCGGCCCAGTGTGCGCACTAACCGGCCCAACCCGACCAAACTATCGGCCGATAGAAAGTCTGTAGTGTGCGGGGGCTCTAAGGTCTTTCCATATTAAATATTTAATACGAGGTTCGGGTGATTTTAACTTTAATACGAGGCGATAACGATAAAGTGGGCTTTATGACGACTATAATTGTGAAAACAGTTAGTTCCGTGCTAAAATAATTATTGTAAAGTGTACTTTAAACGACTATAATTTTATATAAATACTAAAAATAATAAAGATAAAAAAAGCAAGTATGTAGAACGAGTTTTTGGAAGGGAAATTCTGACTAAGAAAAATACTTTGTTGATTTCATCACTGGTTGAACAAAATGGGTGTGTTTTAAGAGTAAAGTACCATGTTTACAAGTAAAAGAAACATGAAATCAAAATAAATTGAAAAAAGGGTCCTATATTTTCAAAATGCGTCAAAATCGGTGTTTTATTGAAAAGTGCGGTCCCGGATCGCATCGCCGAAAAAGCGTCCCAAACGGCAACGCTGCTGACTGGTCTATTTCTGGATATAAACTATACCTTATGGATGAGTATGAGAAATGAGATGAACGTAAATTGTGTCTGTGTACTGTGTAAGTGAGAGGTGAATGGTGAAGCTGAGTCTGAACTAAAAGAACTACTGAGCTAAATGAGTTACTGAACTACATTGGTGAACTAGTTCTTTTTAGTGAACGAAAGCTACTGAACTACTTCAGTGAAGTGAGCTAGTTTGCCCAACTCTAATGTACATACATATTTTCGGCCCTCTCAGTTTTGTAGAGTTTTTGTTTCTTTATTATTATTATCATTGAAGGGTGAGATGCACCGCGACCTTGAGATCTGTTGTGCCCCCTGCCCTACAAGTCCTAGACGAAGGAACATCCCCATCGTTATTATTCCTATTGGAGTCGGTTACACATAGCCCAGGTGAGAAGTCCATAGGTCACAGCACTTCACCCAGACCAATTTCCCTGAGAAAACACAGTAGGAGATTGGCTACTATGAGCTGTAGATCCTCTGCTGTGATTTAGTATTCACCCAAGCACTTGAATCTTTTCTGGGTTATTGCCCCACATTTCATCAGTATGTGTTCTGGAGATTCACTGGACCTATGCCGCAGAAGAGTTCAGGGCCCACAAAGGGCGTGGTAGCCACTTTCCTGGCAAGTTTATCCGCCTCTTCATTACCTTCTATCCCCAGGTGTCCTGATGCCCAGTATATGTTGACGTTATTTCGTTCGCCCAGTCTATTTAGTTTTTCTAGGCATTCCCAGAAAATTTAGATTTGATGATGTGAGCCCCTATTGCCTTGATAGCTGCTTGGCTATGTTGCATCTGTTGTAGCGCATCTGTTGTAGCGCTTATCGATACCACAGATTCAGCTTGAAAAATGCTGGTGTAGCTGCTCATGGGTTCGAATAGTTTTGTTTCGGGCCCAAACACTCCTATCCCCGTTCCTTTCTCAGTTCTAGAACCATCCTGTAGATTCTAGATTCGTTGCTCCAGTCGAGATTCTTTGACCAGTTAAATGTCCTGATACCATCGTCCCTAGGGAATGCCAGAATGGGAAGCTTATTAGTCATTTAAGCATTATCCTTATGGCTGATGCATTTTCCTCTTCCTATTCCTTTTTTGACCATTCTTGGAAACGTCCGATTTGCGGTTCACTTCACTTCCAGATGCAATGGAGTAAGCTTCAGCGTAGTTAGACAAGGTTCTCATTGCATTCGTCATGCATACACATGCTAGCCTCTGCGCTTTATGTAGTGTATTTCTCGTAGTTGTCAGACGGTCTCGCCATGTTAATATACATCCAATGGGAACATGAGGTCGACAGCCCTATGATTTGCCGGCTAGGCAAGACTTCACGAGTCGCTTTCTCTGTGTGCTTTTTCCAGTTGAGATTACTGTCAAGGTACAACCCTAGGTATTTGACTTCTTACAGAGGAGTGATGATTGTTTCTGAGAGGGTAATAGCCCTTATGTGTTGAAGCTTCCTCTTTCTTGTACCATTCTTTTGTTACTCTAAGCCCTTTTTATATTATATCACATAAGGTTTCCTCGTATTTCCCTCTGGCAATTAGGACAATGTCATCAATGTGTGCTTGAAGCAGTCTATGCCGAGGTTGGCCAGTTCGTTGACGACGAGATTCCAAAGCAGCGGTGATAGTACTCACCCCTGCGAGCAGCCCTTATGGGTATTTATTTTGATGGTATGAAGTGCCGTGCAAGTTTCTGCCGATCTTGTACTCAGCAGCTCGCGTACCCATCTTATAATAGTGTTATCAACACCTTTTCTATTCAGGGAGCGTCCAAAAGTTTCTTGCGAAGTGTTATCAAAGGCTCTTTCAATGTCTAGAAAACCGCAGAAAACAATCTCTTTAGTGTCTAGTGCACTTTCGATTATGGATGGTGTTCAGAGTTAACAGCAGTTTCTGTTGATCTGCCCGCTCTATACGCGTTCTGTCAGGATGTAAGGGGGTCTGCAGAGAATCTCCCCCCTTTTATAGTTGCCGACAACCTTTTTCATAGTCTACAGAAGAAAAGATGTGAGACTGATTGAACGATATGACTTAGGCTGCATTGCGTTCTTTTTCTCCACTTTTGGTTCCATAGTTTAGGCTATACTAGGTGACATCCTTACATACAAACATACAAACAAACGAACCCAGCCTGTGAAAATCAGAACCCTTCCTTTTGCCTAGTCGGGTAAAAAGGGCTTTAAAATGACATCAGTCTATAACTGATTAAAAACATTTAAACTTTTAAATGTTATACACTGCAACTTATTTCTTTCCGCTTCTAAAAAATACGTCTTCCTTCTCTAAGTACCAATCTCGATCTACCTGTGTTGCCACTGCAACCCAACATTTCTATATCTGCCAGTGCTGCCAATGCAACCCAGTCATTAAACATTTATCTCAGTTGTTACAAGTCGCTGTCGGATTTCATGTAAAAAATGTAGCCAAGTCTCGCGACTCGCTTATGAGATCTCAGGTAAAGCCAAGTCACTTCACACTACGAACTTAAGCGCGTAAGCACCCACGCGCAAATCTTCGAACAAGCGCGTTCAGGTAAGAAAACTTGTGCAAACCTATAGATGTCCCTTAGTACTTTTCTTCAGTCTCAAAATGGATATAAAGGAGTTGTTATATTGCAATATAAAATACTAGCTGTCCCGCCCGGCTTCGCCCGTGTCCAAAAAATATAGTTTTACTTTCAATACATACATTTTCATTGAGTTCAAAGAATCTGTCTGTCTGTCTGTCTGTCTGTCAATCTATCTATCTATCTCTCTGGCTGTATGTCTGTCTGTCTGTCTATATTAATTGACCAAAATGTTTCATATTCACATTTCACCTGAAACTACGAAATTTTGTATGACAGGTACCAGAACCGCCGGTTGTTGAGTAACCGCAATGATGCTATGTTGTATTCTATATTAAGAAAAACGTACTCTGAAGATTTTACCAAAATCGGTTGAGTAGTTTCCGAGCCTATGAAAAGCAAACATAAATATGTACATTGTACATTTATTTTTATATATATAGATCTAATAACTTAACTCCAGCGCCACCTATCGGGTCCAGATTTTATTATATAATTTTGTCTTTTGGCACTGAACCAACATATATTGTGAATATGAGCCTTCTTGGTCCATAAATATAGAAGTTAGTAATAACTTGACTCCAGCGCCATATATCAGGTCCAGATTTTACAATTTTCTCTTTTGGCACTGAACCAACATTTTTGGTCCATAAAATTAGAAGTCATTAATAACTTGACTCCAGCGTCACCTAGCGAGATGAAATATACTTTACAACCTATTCTCATTCATCTACCAAATATGTATATACAAAAAAATTTATGAAAATCGGTCGAGCCGTTTCGGAGGAGCGCGACTTACAAAAAAATCATCATCAACTCCACACGATTGCCACTGTGTGCTGCGACTGTGATACACATTAACTCAGTATGCTATGAAAAAAAAAATCAAAAACCCACTACGCGCACGCGTACGTATGTTAGAAATACGAAAATGAACGCAATGAGAGAATTACAAAAAAAAAACTCATCATCAACTCCACATCCACACGATTGCCACTGAGTGCTGTGATACACATAAAAAGTCAGTCAGTATGCTTTGAAAAAAAAAATCAAAAACAAATGCTAGAGATACCAAAAGGAGTGCAATGAGAGAATTGAAAAAAAAACTCGTCATCAACGCCACACGATTGCCACTGAGTGCTGTGATTCAGCCTCTGCTTGAAAAAAAATTTAAAAAAAAAACGACTTTGGAATGCATTTTGTACTCTTATTCAGCTTCTAGTAATTGCACAGATATGATTTTGGTCTTTAAATCTGCTTATTGAATGTAATTAAGCTGAGAATAAATATCAATCACATGGGAGAAACTGTTCCTTAAGGAATAGCCGTTTGTTTTAAATTGAATTTTCGTTTTCTCATTTGAAGTCCCTTAAACTCTAAAGCTAAAAATTTATCTAATTCAAAGCTAATTGATAAACCTTCTTCGAGAAATTAGTAATCTTATACCAAAAGAATCGTTGAAATCTATTCAGCGGTTCTTGAAATCCTTTACTACAAAGGTAATATGACACCGATCGGGACTTTGCTTTATACTATGTAAGGAAGATGAAGCGACAAAAATGGGATAAATCGTGACTTTACTAATGCGACTCTTTATCTCATTTGGATTTATTTAAAGAACTTGGTTTAGAACCGGATGATTTCCGAAGTTACTTATGAATGGATGAAAATATCTACAAAGGATTATTTAGTTTAGCTACTCCTCATAAGAATCAGCGGCAAATAACTCTCAGATTAAGAGAATCCGCTTTGTTGAAACAAACTACGTATGGAAATCCAGAAACTAATAAGGCGCGCTGCGACTCTGAAGCGTTAACCAAAACTTCAGACTACATAACGTGATCAACTATCACGAAATAACTCAAGCTTTAGAAATGATTAAGAAACTGGATTCTTCTTCTCGACACTGAACAAACGGAAATCCTTCAGACTACCGAACACATTCAATTTATTCTAGGCAATATTACTTAGGATTAAAAATGTTGCTATAACCATAAAAGATAACGACCGCTCTACCTCGGAGATTGTTATTCTGATAGAAAGTCAACCGACTTGGAATTAGAACTAAAAAGAGAACAACGCTTTGTCACCAGCAAGAAGCGACTACGTCACATCTCGTTCATTATGGCCAAACTGAATAGGACACAAACGCTGACCGCAGTAACCACAGGGCTCTGTGTCATGGGTTCTATGACGAGCAAATGGCAAATTCGGTCCAACGATTTATGCACAAGTTCTAAGGGCTATTGCTCCGCTCTACAATAACGACGCCTCCGCACCTTGGGCCAGATTCTTTGCAAACATAGCAGACTTAGAAATCTCAGATATCGGAAATGATAGTTCAGAAAATCACCTACCCTTTCCACCTTAATCTAAACAAATGTGTAAATCGATTAGCACTCATGAAAGGGTAGATTGTGATAACTTATTTTCCAATCAAAAACAGCTGGAATTGAATGAATGTACATACTGGAGTCATCACACACCGACGTGGTGTGGTACTGTAATCTCACGTCCCGCATGCCACTTGTTGCAATTATTCTAACTCCTCTAATGAGAACTTGATCGCTGGACATTCCATTGCTTTTCGATGAATTTGTTATTTTAAGTGGCGATCTATGGAATGATTGAGTTATTGCCGGTAGATCAAATAAAATAAATAAATAATAGTATTAAAACAGTATATTAAGTTTCAATAAGAAAAAACAATAAAAAATTAACCGTGATTGCTTCGTACAAATAATATTATAATTTGCTACAACACGCGACCATTAAGGTACCGGCGAAGGGTGTTCAACTAATTCTCCCTGTTTACCAATAATTTCTAAAACATCTTCTTCACTAGACCCGCTCAGATCATCTTCTGATTCAGTTGGAAATTTAAAATAAACTGTAGATGATGAATCGAATTTCAATGGAAATTTCTTTGCATTGAATCGAAGGTACCTCTTTGCGGCTTTCTCTCCAATGGATTTTCGCAAATCTGCTTCATTTAATTCAAAATATCTATCGTTATTAGATCGACGATTGATTGGACTGTATACAAGAACCTGTCGATTAGAGCCTTGAGTCTTAGGGATACTTTTGGTCCTTACAAGATTATTTGCACTTTCATTTGTTTGGTTACCCTCGTGCGATTCCTTATGGCTTTTACTTGTACTCGATATTGGACTGAGTTGACAATTGTTGGTCTTAACTAAGTTATCTTGCTTCGTATTACAGATAGCAGTGGAGTTTATGATGTTGTCAGGTAGAAAACAAGTCATATTAGAGCCCTTTCGGAAGGGCTTATGCTCAGAGTCGATTGTGTTGTTCGATTTTTTAGACTTTCCGCTAAATTTGCGCGATTTGTGCCTTGTCTGCGAATTAGACGATTCGGAAGACGATGATCTCAATGCAAAGCCCTTTATAGAGTTTTCCGAGCGTCTGGAGCTTTGTGCGGTTAATTCGTTGTGTTTTACTGTCGATTTTAACGGGCATACTTGCTTATTTGAATTTCGAAAGGGCGTAAGCTCAGAGTCGTTTGATTTTGTAGACTTTCCGCTAAATTTGCGGAGTTTTTGCCTTGTCTGAGAATTAGACGCATCGGAAGATGACGACGATATTAGTTTTGCTAAATTAGTATTTTTAAAGTTTTCCGAGCATCTTGACTTTTGTGTGGTTAATTCGTTGTGTTTTACTGTCGACTTTGGTGGGCATACTTGCTGATTTGAATTTCGAACGGGCTTAAGCTCAGAGTCGATTGTGTCGTTCGATTTTTTAGGCTTTCCGCTAAATTTGCGGGATTTGTGCCTTGTCTGCGAATTAGACGATTCGGAAGACGATGTTCTCAATGCAAAGCCCTTTATAGAGTTTTCCGAGCGTCTTGAGCTCTGTGTGGTTAATTCGTTGTGTTTTACTGTCGACTTTGGCGGGCATGCTTGCTTATTTGAATTTCGAAATGGCTTAAGCTCAGAATCGTTCGATTTTTTAGACTTTCCGCTAAATTTGCGGGATTTGTGCCTTGTCTGGGTATTAGACGAATCGGAAGACGATGATCTCAATGCAAAGCCCTTTATAAAGTTTTCCGAGCGTCTTGAGCTTTGTGTGGTTAATTCGTTGTGTCTTACTGTTGACTTTGACGGGCATACTTGCTGATTTGAATTTCGGAAGGGCTTAAGCTCAGAGTCGATTGTGTCGTTCGATTTTTTAGACTTTCCGCTAAATTTGCGGAGTTTGTGCCTTGTCTGAGAATAAGACGAATCGGAAGATGATGATGTTAATAGTAAGCCTTTTCTAAAGTTTTCCGAGGCCCTCTTGATTTGGCGACTTCTCTGCCTTTGGGATGATTCATGTCTGGGTTTCTCAGCATTTTTAGGAATCGATTCATTTAAACTTTCCTCACATATTTGATTTAGCGCTGATGGCATACGATATCTGCCAAACTTTGAACGATCGGTGATTTCAGACATTGCACGAATCTTCATTCGTTTCTGAATGGCGGGTGGATATCTTTTACTGAACACATCATCAAGGTCTTCGTTTATATTGAAGTGCTTTGAATAATTATATTTTCCCATATTCACACGGCAAAACGTTTTTATTGTCATTGTAGTGCAGCTGGCCGCTCTACGCTTTCGGTTGGAAAGTATATATTTGGCAGTATCTTCCGACTGAAGAGAATCATCGGAAGTAGACTGTACTTGTGCATTTACAATTGATATTTTTTCAACAGACATGTGCTTCTGTATTTTAACCTTTTTTAACCAGGAGCCTACTTTGTCGGTGATAGCTTCCAAATCGAATGTATCTAAAATTTTGTCCATTCCCGACTCCTTCCATTTACGATTACGCTCCTCCACGACTGGAAGTGTTTTATTCAACATATCATTAACATCGAACTCATCAGAAGTGGTGCTGCCTTCGAAATCAATTTTAATATCTTTTCTGCTTCCTCCTGAATCGATTTCACCTTCTTCGTTACTTGAAATTTGTATGTCTTCATAGGTCAATTCTTTGAAGTCTTCACTTTCGACAAAACTCTAAACAAAACGCTATTTTAATACTTGTTGATACTTTATACTATGAAAGTAACATACCGATAGTAAATTGGCCAACTTCTTAGATCTCTCAAAAATGGTTTCATCAGTAGGTACTATCGTCGAGCGTGAGTTCATACTATCTTTATTTTATAAAATATTTTGTCGACTTTGAACATGTAAGAAAAAAAAAAAAACAAAACATTTATAATTCCAATCAAATAAACATGCCAACTACCGATGAGTGATTTATGGTAAGTAAAGCGATGTGCGTTATCCAAATTGACATATTATATGGATTTAGTAGTATAGCAACTAACTCGCAACTGTTCAAACATGAGAACCAGTGATGGAACTTGATAAAAAGAAAACGGTGACTGCGTGGAAAAAGTAGTAGACGAATGGTACGAAAATGTTTATTACTTTAAATTAGGCAAAAACATTGATATAATATGGATTTAGCGCTTCTTGCAAATACAAAATAACAACTCAATTAATGAACGTAACTATCCACAAGTTAACACCATTCAGTTACGACTTATCGATAGTCAAAATACATTCATAGAATGGACCGTGTCATGTTTTGTTTTATGCAAATATGGATTTAAGTCAATAAAAGAAAATGTTTGTCCTTTACTTGCTACAATAGCAATGATATCAGTTGCTGCAATGTTTCATTTATCCATTAATTTATTTTAATACTTTTTATGAATGAGTAGCTCTATTAGTTAAAAACATTTTAAAATGGTATATGCCCATGAAAATTTCGGGCAGTTTTGGACGCCCAGTTCTTGATTGCAATTGCCGTTGTAAGCCGTCTATTTTTGTGGATGTCATTTCAGTATTTTTGTAAAAATGGAAAGAATCGAATGCTTTCATTTGAAAGGCAATACGTCTACGTAAAGAAAACCGAGTTGACCACCGTTTATGGGTATTCTATTTTTAACATGGTAGTACCAACTTAGCTCATAATTAGCGTTTGGAACGGCCAAAAATTTGAAGAAGGAAGTGCTGAAACGTAGCTAGCCAGTCGTTCATTGAAACGATTCCCAGCCAGCCGAGCCCAGCTGACTTACCTCCAAGTTGGTGTGTGTGATTTCGGTCATATGTGTGTGATTTCGATCAGCTGTTAAGTGTGAACTGTCAAAGTATTCGGCATTCGACCAAATCGATTTTTTGTTATTTGTTGTGAAAACAATTAATTTCGGTAATTTATTCAATGGATAATTTACATAAAGTGATATGAAATCATAATATAGTGGATTTTTTCTGTGAAACATCATTTAGTAATTGAAATTATATAATTTTCGTACACGGCAGTCTGTCAAATGTTCTACAAATCGCTTTAAGCGCCACCTTGCCATGAGATATCGCAACATTCCTAGCCAGCTGCTTTTGGCTGCGGATAAAATCAAGAGTTGTAGCCAGCTGGTTGTTGTATTTGAAATTTGACTTTGCTAGCAACTACTGGCTAGCTACGTTTCAAAATAGCACGGCTATTGCCTAAATTCGCGAATTGCACTTCGTGTTGATTCACCACCACCATATTCGCCAGATTTTTTCTGTTTCATAAACAGAGATTTTCATTTAACGAGGTCTTCGCATACGTAAACACCTATTTTGCTAAACAAGATACTTTCACCTACTACTATTTGGAAGGGTTAGAGGTTACGGAAGTCAATAAATCTGGATATTGTGTGGACATCTTCGATAAAAACGATCATCTATAATGTAAAACGAAAGATTGTATATTTCTTGAAATAATAAAATTTGTGTACAGAAGTTTAGAGCCACAAGTCGGCGTTCTCAGTCGGAATCGTTGCCAAAACGAATTTTTTTATTTAACGGCATTGTTGGTGCAGTTTCCGCCTCTTCGTTTTCATCTTCCTCGTCATCTCGATTCGATCTGTCGTGCAATCCATGCCGTATAAATCTTCCTGCTGCAGCCTTGTCCAAAACTGGACGAATTGTGTTTCTTTCGTGTACTTGTTTGTCCCTTAGCATTGCCTGTCGTACTCGTGCCAGTTCATTCTTAATTCCATGCTAATTTAATGAAAACATGTCAAGATACCCAAATTGGATTAGAAAGCCAAGGTGAACTTACAGTACTTGGGTCTAATCCCTGGAGTTTCACATGCATCCAGTACAAGGAGTTTGTTGTGTATGCGAGGTAATTGTCAAATTTAACTTTTTCTTCGGTTGTCAGTTCGTCGTAGTCCTTGTAGTTAATTGCTTCAGTGATGGTGGCATCAATGTCGTCCAAATTTTTCGTTAAATTCTGAACTGTTGTAATGAAATTTACATCATTTTTTAATTCACCAAAATCTATGTTCGACATTGTAAACATTTTTGTTTACTTTTGCACGAGGAGAGAAATGTCAATTGATAGATGTCAGATGTCATATTGTACGAATGTACTAGAACAACATGAAGTGTAGGTACTACGGAGGGATGTGCTTAAGGAGACGCCTGCATTGTGTTAGAAGTGAGTACAGGCCACTTGCACATAAAAAAAAGACGTATATTAAAGGATGTATAAATTATAATATGACGATCAGCTAATAAATAATACGAGCTGGTCTATGTAGTAGGTGCAAGTCTAGAGTTGGAATCGAGATTTCCGAAAACGGATCTAGATCGAAAAAGAAATAATTTTTTGCCCACTGGAAAATTTAAATTGTGCTGTAGGGAAAAAATTGATTTAGAAAAAAAGTATATTTTCGTCCAATGGAAATCCATATAAAACGAATCCATTAAATCAAAATATATTCAGATGAAGTCTGTGGAAAATTGTTATATCACTACAAACCTCATGTCTTCCCTGTACTGAATCTTGAGAGTGTCGTCAAAAGTGAAATGTCAAAAACTGGCAACAAAAATGTCAACAAGATTAGAGACATTTTCTTGCGTGTAAAATTCTTTTTAGAGATGTTTAAAGAAACATTCAAATTCTATAAAGCAAAGTGGCCAGTTCCGGATCTAACTGAGGTCATGGATTTCGATAGTTCGTCTCTGAAGGTAAGTTATATGTATGGGATGTGTTGTCACCCAAGTGTTATCTATTTACTTCAATCATAGGGTGTCACGGAAGTTGGACTCGATGTGGACAGTATTTACGAATACGTTATGCCTGGCCTTGAGCCAGTGTACACATGGAAATGTTACGAGATATCTGATCGTCCTGGGCTGCTTTTCATTCGGAATCCATTCACACCTCAGGGACAGCGATATTGGATGGCTAGGAGCCTTCGCGATTATCCCAAGACACCGAACGTGGTGAACTTAAATGCCAAATTATTTCCTCAATCGGTTATCGATGATTGGTGGAGTTCCTTTCGGGATTGCAACGATAAAGATGAAAGACGACGGCTCAAGTTATCCATGAGATGGACAACATTAGGCTACCATCACGACTGGGATAGTAAAGTGTACAGCGAGAAAATGAAGAATAAATTCCCCGATGATTTAGCGGAGCTTAGTGGATACTTCTCAAAGGCATTGCAAATGGGCAAGTACTCGGCTGAAGCTGCCATAGTGAACTACTATCCGATTGGAACGACTTTGGCTGGACATACAGATCACTCGGAAGCTGATTTAGAAGCTCCTTTGTTTTCATTTAGGTGAGTGATGGTGTCATGTTGATAATGTTGATAGCCTTCAATTAATTTGAAAATTCACCTTAGTTTTGGACAGACTGCGATATTTCTCATTGGTGGGGTCACAAAAGAGGAGAAGCCATCTGCTTTGTTACTGAAAAGCGGCGATGTTGTAGTGATGTCCAAAAAGAGTCGTTTATGCTATCATGCCGTGCCGAGAGTGATGAAAGCTGGTGTGGAAAGTTGGAATGAATTCCAAACGAAAGAAGGTATACCTTGTACGAACATATCGGTTCCTTTTCTCTAACAAACTTTTCATTTTATTAGATATATCATTAAACCCACCAAATCCAAAGAAACTTAAACGTGTAGTCGACGCAGGAGCGAGTGAATGGAAACTAGATACACAGCTCTATGAGCATTGCGCCGACGAGAACTTTTGGAGTTCTTTTCGCCACTATGTGAACGATTCCAGAATAAACATAAATGTGCGACAAGTCCTAAAAGAGGGACAAGAGTCCTTATAAGCCTATAAATGTTTTTTTTTGTAAATATATTTATGTGTATTAGTCAGAGAGGAGACAGTTTTCGTGTATAAAATGGAAATAAATTCCTTACAACAAAAGCTGTGTAGATGAGGTCGTCCTGGTCTGCATAACCCCTCTGGGATGGATTCGAGGACTCCTCCAGTTGGAGTTCATTGGGGTTCATCCGCAGTTTTTTAATGTCTCATCAACTCAGATAGGACCTTAGATCCGAGCTCGGCAATGTTCATGTTTCTTCGCCATACAGCAGGACAAGGATGATGAGAGTTTTATCTAGAGCCACCTTATTCTGGGTGTTGTCTTACTATTTAGGTTACTATCGATCGTCGAGTGCTGATTTTGGTACTGTATATTGTGATTGTGATCGATATTTGTCGATTTGACAGTCGCCTATAGTCGATCACAAGTTTCTAGTCGATGCTTTTTTTTAGAAATGTGAAAGAGTTTTGTGCGAATCAATCGACGCAATCGATCGATTGATCGACACTCACAATATGGGCCTACGTGATGCTGGTGCGGAGATAGCAATGACTATTAATCGGGTACCCAAACAGATGTAGACTTGTAACTAGGCTCTCAGAACCGACGCGACGTTTCGAATTTGTATTTTTGGTAGCTTCGCCGATCTTTCACATGTTTAGCGAAGTTTCTTTACTGATGCCCATTTAGAACTTATTTGTTTTGTTTATTAGGTTTTCTACTATCTAAATGAAACCTATGTTTAAACTATCGTCAGCAGCACCTATCGGAAGACTATTCATTCTTGGGCCCTATATTGAAAATGATATCCTCCAAATTTCCCAGTGACACAATTTACTTTTGAATGTTGCACAGTTATATGTTCTCTCCCCATCCGAATACTTTAAAATCTGCTCACATTGAGTTGCCTTTTAGTGAATTTACCCCCAGCAACCCAAGGCGCTACCACATGACGTTATCCCAAATCCTCTCCGCATGATGCATGACCGAAATTTCAAATGTCCTACAGGCCAATGCTCGTGCATCATCAAAACCATCACATAAATCCCACACACATCCATCCTTTCAGCCATAGCCACTGTTCACTTTTCAGCCAGCACACCGAACTCCCTTGAGCGACTATCAACATTCAACAGCACTAGAAAAGAAGCCCCTTCACAAAGAACACACGCGTTTGCTACAAAAAAAGATTTTAAAAAAGGAATTCTCAATAATTGGCCAATAAATTTTTGTTTGTCTTCATGCCAAGGACTGTTGTATGCACTCACATCAAACCGATTGCGGATTGCGGTCGGCCAGAGCAGAGTGGTGATGGAGAACTTAAATTGAATCTTCAGACGGATTGCAAGGGTTGGCTTAAATCATAAATAACCCCCCTTTCCTATGGTTTCGCTTTTTCAGAGCTTTTTAGGAATAAGGACATTTATAAATGATAAATCCCATCTCAATCCACTCGGTGCATTTAGTATGAGAAGGATGTGCATGTGGTATCCTCTCCCGCAGCTGCAAATGTAATCTCGATAAGCGCATCTCAACAGCAAAATGAAACCATGCAGCTAATACTGAGAAAGTTTCACCCCCATGCAAGGAGTTCGTAGGGAGCAGCCAGCAGCCACATGGGGTCAATTGCGCTGGCAGCCATAAAATGTAACCTCCTTCGTCACCTCGCATGAATGTCACATGCACCCAATTCCCAATGGAGTGAGGTGCCTCCTTTAATTGGCTTCCCTGGTGCACTCGGAAGCGTATAAGGATTCGAGAAAAGTGGAAGAACTCCAAGTGCAAAGTTCCACACGAACAAAAGATAAATGATTCCCAGAGCATTGGTTGCCAGTTCTGCAGATTGCTTTAATCCTCTTAGAAGTCCAACAAAAAAAAATTAAACAAAAAAGGACGACACAATCCTTTCTCCGATTTAAATTATTTTAATTAAATATTTTCTTTTTTTTTTGTCCATTTGTATGAGGAAACACTTCATGTGGAAAGTTTCTTGGCACGATTTTTTCTAAACTGAGCTCCAGACATCATGAAAGGACGATTGATATGCAAGGTGTACACCGGCACCAAGTGACACAGGCCGAGTAGATCATAGAGATTCACCCCGAACACAGCAGTCCAATAGGCGAGACTGGTAGCGAAGGATGGACGCTAGAAAAGGAGATTAAAATTTGTTATAAGTATGCAATGGAGAAAGAAAGCCCACCTGAGCCGTTTTAAGATGCTTTATGTCGGATCCTCGTTGAGCCATCATAAGTGCTGTATAAAATAAATTATATAATATTTTAAGAAAATATATTCGATAGCTTTGCTGTATAACTTTAAAGTAAAAATCGAAGCTAAAATGTTTGATTTTTATTTTATTTTCCAAACGAGTAGTTCGAGTACCGAACATCATCGAATATCGATGCTGTACTCATGTTTGAAATCCCAGTTCTGCCGATCTGGAAATGTAACCTTGAAGTTGTGGCCAAAGTTATATCTTTTCAGAGAATTGTCTAGGTGAGAAGCGAGCAATCGAGGATCTTGTTCCTCTTCCAAGAACAATGTACGGAAGTCTTACCAGAAGGTAGAAAGAATGTGTCAGCAAAACAAGTCTCGTACAGAAACCTGTAGAGATGACAAAGGAAACCTTGTAGTAGAAACACAGTCGGTGCTGAGAATACGGAAAAACTACTTCTGCAGACTTTATAATGGCGATGAAGACCAATACTCCGCTGTCAGGCAGAATGAACCATTCAATTTAGATGATGGTAGCCAAAACTCCCATCCACCTGATCAAAACGAAGTGAGGATAGCAATATCCAAGCTTAAGTCCAACAAGGCTGCTGGTACTGACGGTCTACCCGCAAAGTTGTCTTATCTGCCATATTGTGTGAACGGCTGAAACCTTTCGTCAATAACCTAATTGGCCCCTATCAGTGCGGTTTCAGCCCAGGAAAGTCCACCATAGACCAAATTTCCAGACTTAGACAGATCAACGAAAAGGGGCACTCAACATCGACGAATTGGACAGAACGTCACAATAGACAGCTACGTAGTAAACGACTTTGTCTGCCTCGGTTCTGCTATAAGTATTACGAGGATACGAAGGATTACTCCTGTCAATCGCCGTTTCTTTGGGCTTAGAAGGCCATTGAGTAGTAAACCTCTTTCCCGATCGACTAAGGAGACTCTATATATGTGACTCTTATCATCGCAGTCTTGCTATATGGAGCTGTAGCATGGACTTTATCGATATCATGGGTCGCTTCGAGAAAAAAAATCCTTCGTAAGATCTTTGGTCCCGTTTGCGTTCACGGGTTTCGGAGAAGAAGATTCAACCACGAACTGTACGAGCTGTACAGCGACATCGACCTGGTCAAAAAACTGCGCATTGGGTGTTTAAGATGGCTAGGATATGTATAGAGTATAGCGAATGTACATCAACACTCCGGCTCGGAGAATATTCGACTCTAGGAGCGTCAGCGCAGCAGAGGACGACCTCGTTTAAAGTGGCGTGCATAAGAAGAACAAGACCTCAACCAAATTGGACTGCACAACTGGAGACAGATAGTTAAGGACTGGGCTAACTGAAGGGGCTGTTGGTTGAGGCCTTGGTCCACCCCGGACTGTAGCGCCACCTAAGTAAGTTAGTAAGTAAGTCTAGGTGATTCCTTATAGATCACTCCTATCAAGTTCCTGCACAAGGTCCAGATATAAACGTCCACTGATCTCAGAGCGTGTAGGCGTTTACTATTACGTCATTCTGTGATGGTGATTGCATTCTTGTTATTGAAGTCTCGAAATGCAGTCGATGAATGCAATCACAAAATTGAATTCATTCGATGATTTTTAAAGAATGCATTCCAAAATTAATTTGGACACCCACCCCATGAAAAGGTACATACATATGTACAGGGTTTTTCAACAGGGACGCTACAAAAGTAGAGTGACAGGGACAGCAAACGACGCAATATTTCTTGCCGTTCTTTTGATATTTCTCTTCAGTAAGGTTTGCCATTTCATGATGGAAAGATATACGAGCCAATAACGAGTCGAAATTATTAAAATTTACTACCGAAATTCGGAGTCAGTGGCCTCAACCTTAAGAGCGCTACGTCCAATTTATGGTCGTCATAATCGTCCTAGCAGATCAACAATTGAGCGTCTAGTGGAAAAATTTGAATCCACAGGCACAGTACAAAATGTTCCCGTGCCAGTGAGACAAAGAAGTGCCCGTAGTGTCGAGAATATTGCTGCCGCTGAGGCTTCAGTTAAAGAAAGCCCAAATGTGTCTCTCACACGTCGTTCTCAAGCGTTGGGCATCTCTGTGACGTCGTTGTGGCGAATTTTGCGAAAAGATCTTGGCCTGCATCCTTACAAGATTAAATTGATGCAAGAACTGAAGCCGCTTGACCATCAGAAGCGTCGTATGTTCGTGAATTGGGCTGAGCAACAACTTGAAAATGATTCGGATTTTCATCGCAAAATCATCTTCAGCGATGAGGCTCATTTCTGGCTGAATGGCTTCGTCAATAAACAAAATATGCGGTATTGGTCAGGCAGCAATCCACACGTACTCCATGAGTCATCATTGCATCCCGAAAAAATTACGGTTTGGTGTGGTTTCTGGGCCGGCGGCGTCATTGGGCCGTACTTCTTCCGTGATGATCAAGACCGGTACGTTACTGTGAATGGGAATCGCTACCGTTCAATGATAACCGAATATTTTTGGCCCCAATTGGATGATATGGACTTGGAGGACATGTGGTTCCAACAGGACGGCGCCACAAAGCGAATGTCACAATCAATTTATTGGAAACCAAGTTTGGAGAACGTGTTATCTCACGAAATGGTCCAGTCGCTTGGCCGCCTCGGTCGTGCGATTTGACGCCGTTAGACTATTTCCTGTGGGGCTACGTCAAGTCTATGGTCTATGCCAACAAGCCAGCGACGATTGATGAACTTCGTACGAATATCGAACGTGAAATTGCAGCAGTATCGGCCGATTTATGCTTGAAAACCGTCGAAAATTGGGTTCAGCGTCTGGACTTCTGCAAGCGTGCCCGTGGTGGCCATGCAAAAGAAATCGAGTTCCATACATAATGGCTCTTATTGAAAAACCCTTTATATAGTTGGTAAAATGGAAATCAAACAGTACTTCTACACGTATCATTTTTTTCCTAAAAAGTCTTCTGCGCAAGGCGGACTAAATAAAATCTCGATGCCCGCCATTGAAAGCCTTCTTGAATTCAATTAGATTTAACTATTTCGAAGCTTAAGGATTATCTCCTTATTTCACTATTTTTGGAAACGCTCGTCCTACTATGTACCTATGCATACTTTTTAAGTGGATAGAGCATCTAAGCCGATTTGTTTAGCACAACTTGAAAAAGCTCTGCGGGGATGCTATCTCTGTATTGCTGGTAGACTGGTAGTTCCGGTGCGTATTCGGGCTTCGGAGGGCTCATTTGAGTACGAGATCATCGTGTTATCATTTAAATCGTTTAGAACAACTGCTTTACTGATATTATAGACGGTCCTGCTGTCAAAGTTTGTGAAGCTAAGGCGTTGATGCGGTTACACTTGTCACGCCTGACACTACCCTAAATTTCTTTCCTTTGCATGTTGCTAGGCTTAGGCTTCAAATTCGGATCTCTTTTCTGCTTTTGCTATCCGAGTCACCTGAGTAACATCCAAGCTGTAACAATTCAAAGTGAATGAACTTTTACTCAACACACCAAGTGCAGGATTAGCCGTATAGAAGTAGCAAATGTTACGGGACCCGAGCCTAGGCAGAACTCGAGTCATCTGTGTATATTCAATAGCATATTATGATATTATGAAAAGCCTTGCATTTTGACGAAGATCTCAGAACGATGAATGAATATTGAATCATCATCGATGGGTTTCAAACTTTTTGAACGAAGAGCAAAAGATTCTCGTGTTCGTTTTGTTCAGTATTTTCTGGAAAGGTTCGAAAATGGAGAGTCATTGAAATAAAATTATAACAGGCGACGATTCTGGGTTTTACGAGTATAACTACGACACAGAAACCAAACACCAGTCCATGGTATGGCCAGAAGACCCGAGTCCCCCAATACAGGCCAAACACAAAAAGTCAACGACAAAAGTCATGATGTCGATTCACTTCACCTGAGCGAAAGTGTTCGCCGTCATCCCGAAAGCTTGGTACACATTATCGATCAAAACTGACAACCAAAACTGATGTCATTTTTGAATGAGGAGTCTCGCGTACACACTATAGGTTTTGTTTGACACTCAAATCATCGCTGTCGTTGAATGACGAAATTTGTGTACACACAATCGAGCGAAAACAAAATTGCCGCTGATTGTCAGTCAGTAGCAACAATTTTTGCACCTCGTCAGTTTTGATCGACAAACCATCATTCAGTTGTACACATTTTCGAGTTTTGAGGGATATGTATCAACCAAAACTGTCAGCTTTGATCGATAGTGTGTACCACGCCCAAAAACTAGTCAGACAGAAACTGCTAATTGGTACACAAGACGTTTTCCAAAGACTGTAAGGAAAACAAAAACCTACTTCAAATATCTAATGAGGAGATTTTTTAAAAGGGGTCAATGTTGACATCAGTAAACTGCAAAAAGGTCTGAAAAAATGAATTGACATTTACAACAGGCCCCGTGCTGGCCTAATCCGGCACTGCAGTCTCTTAGTACTTTCTTGGTCTCTTTGGTGATACAACATATGTGAACGAATTTCTGTTGCCAATTAAATCCTAAAAGTCAAATAGACGTCAAAACATCGGTTAACTGAAAATTATCCTTCATCTTTGCACATTTAACTCCTCCCACCGCACATCACACACAGATTAGATTGCACATACACACTCGTATATCAGCTGCTTTACGTTTGAGTGATTTTTACTATACTATACACGCTCCCGTGTTTAGGAGATTAATTTTGTCGACTAGTCCGTTCCAGTGTTTTAATGGTAAATACGTCTATAAATCGCCGCTACTGTCTAATGGCTGAAATCATTATGATTGCTAATTAATGAGAACTAAACTCCATCGGAGCAAACCAACGGGAAATGCACTAATTATCCTTTCTATTCATTGTATAGGTTAAAAAATATAAAAAAAAAATTACATTATATCCATGATTTCGCCGGACTGAGCTGGACATCAGAGACCATAGCCTAGCCATGGTGTATTCTGTTTACGGATTAGCGGCAGGCAGGATGCCACCCAGCTCATCCTGCCTGCCTAGAGTCCAGCAACATGTGTGCGGATGTAGGTACGTGCTATGGGATCGTATTTTAATGATTCGCTGATGATAAACAATCGAAGTGCAGTTCTTTGGTTTGGATAGCAAATATTGGTAATTTAGTCGTTAGTTGGCAGAGATGAGGTTGGTGCGGATTAGTTGCCAATATTTACATTTTGAATTACTATAGAATCGTATACTGGATATTTAATTAGAAAAATCATCATTGCAGGCGGCCAAGGTGGTCAGTGGTGACTGGTGGAAGAGTGGTGGTCGATTCTGGTCGATGATAGTAATCAAAGTTAATTTATTTAAAATTGGAATTCTCGAGCCTGGTCGCCGTCTCGTGGCGGCTCAATAGGAAGGCGTAACTATATAAGAGATTTTGGACTTGGTTGTAAATATGTTACATACTAACAACCGATAGTTTGCTTTTTCGACTATTAGCAATAAATTCATCTTAGATCTTTTGATCTCAAATAGGCCGCTAAGTTATAGATCGGCGGTGATACGAAGGTGCGGTAGCCAGTGGGGCCCTTTCGAATATGCAGGTGACGCGTTTCTCGCTGGCCATAGACTATTTTACCTCCAAATTGGCCACCAGGATAAGAAATAAGACAGGAGAGAAGCAAACAGCTTGAATGGTTTAGCCACTCTTAAGTTACATTGCATGGGGAGGCAGTTGAACAGATTCAAGAAGAATAGTTACTGGTAAAAGTAGTACTGATCAAGATGTACGGATACAGATCAACTAGATATGGAAATCGATCGAAGAACAAAAACAAATACAAAATAACTATGTAACCTCGAGGTATTCTCGATCAATTGAAAATAACGAACGGATTTCCATAAGCCGATGCTTGCGTTAAATACTTAAGACTTTGTGGCCTGAACGTGTATCTACCGAAGATATTAGCAGGAATGATTTATTTATTTAAGGAATGATTGGGCCCATTATCTCCGTAAGCCAATGACCAAGGCAAAGCAGCCGAAGACCAGGTGCTGCCGCAGAACAATAGACGATGACCTACTTACTAGTAAGCCACAATGTTCATGTAACGACAGATTCGGTCGGCACCGTGGTGTAGTGGTAAGTGCGTTGGACTACTACGCAATGCTGCCCGGCTTCAATCTCAGCAAACACTTAAAAGTTTTTTCGAATGTCTGACAAGCATTCAATAATATTATTTGTAACGAGGAGCTTTTCAATTCGCCGTACAGAGTCGGCAAAAAACTGTAGGTCCCTTTCATTCGTACAAAAATATAACACGCGCACTCAAATGCTTGCGAGAAGTATGCCCATGTTCACCCCGAGCCGTAGCGCCACCTAAATTAAATTAAGATTGGTTTGTCTAAAGTTGGAACAACAGAGACTACACCCAAACTTTTAATTCAACAAATCCGTCTAAGTTTATTTTCCGACCAGAACGGAATGTAAAAACCATTTTACCCCATCAAAGTACCAAATAGCGAGCCTCACCGACAAATTCAAGATGAACTGTGGTAACGTATCGGGTTCGGGTATCTTCTCAGCTGAACTAAGAATGTTTAAATTTCGTCGCTCTAGGGTCTTCCAGGCGGAAATACTAATAATAATCAACGAAGCATGTAAGGAACTGAGTCACATCCCTACAACCAAAAAGGAGGTAACACTATTAGTTGATAGTCGGGCCGCCATTAAAGAATTTCACCCAAATTACCAAAATTACACACACCAAATTATTATTGTAATAAAACTTTCCTCTGGGTTGCTAGCCATATCAACATAGAGGGGAATGGAAGAGCCAATGAATTACCTAGACGCGTATCAGCGAACACAGATTTCAACTGCAGTTGAGTTGTTTTATCAAAATGGCACACTTTTGCTATTTGCCGAGGTACACCATGCAGCCGTACCTACCTTCTCACCAAGGCTTTCAATCGTGCTTGATTTATAGTTTTTTCTGTAAGTAGATTGGCCTTTTCGGTATGGAATTGACCATTCCATTCCAAATGTGTACTTTGATTAGTTTTTGAACAACGCACGTTTAGTGTTTCCAAAGCTAGGAGAATGTAGCATTGGACTCGCCTTAAACAATAAAGCGTAATGTTTTGTTTCATCGCCGGTGCAACTATTTCTTGAAATGACACCGTACTGATAGCATAAGTGCTTCTTTAAAGACTCTTCCGGGTAACGCAATTATGTTGTTATTAAAACGACTTTGTTTCTTTAGGTGGTATGGACACACTTATTACAACTTTTTATTTCAGATTACCGATTGCTGAAAGGTTAACACTTCCTCATTCAAAAAAGCCATGCTTCGGTTAGCTTCAGTCACATTCAAGTAAAACAGCTGTCTATAAATGCGGAAATGACAGCCAGGTGGAGGGAAGCAAGATCCTGATAGCACTGGACATTAGGCAGTAATTAGACGCATGTACATAGCAGACAAACATCAACACATCATTCGCACTGAAATGTGTACTAAAGCTCAATGAGTGTCCATCAAGTTACACTGCTTTGGGTAAGGCGTAAGAGGACACATCGGCATCAAGAGTAATGAAATGGCAGACAGTGGTCGACATCGAAGTTGGTCGGATCGAAACCATTTCCATCAATTGGAAGAGGAATGGTATAGAACCTGATCAAGTCACGGGGGAAATATTTGAAAAGATGGTCAACTGTGGCGCGACGTTAGATAGGCTTAGATCGCAATTAAATGAATAGTAGCGTTATCTAGAGCTCATGCTAATTTCGGTATAATCTAAGGAAGATGCGCCTCATAAAAGATGATACATCGGAATATATACATTGTCAATGTCCAGTGGGTACCGTAGCGCAAGTGGTTAGTGCGTCGGACTACTGAGCCAGCGGTCTTGGGTTCGAATCCCGCCGCAAAAACACCTAAAAAGTTTTTCACAGTGCCCACCTCTTTCGAATGTCTGACAAGCATCAAAGAGTATCATTTGTCACGATTGAGCTTCTCAACTCGCCGTTCGGAGTCGGCAAAAAACTGTAGGTCCCTTCCATTCGTGCAAAAATATAACACGCACACACAAATGGTTGTGAGAAGCAGGCCCAGGTTCACCTCGAGCTGTAGCGCCAACTAAGTAAAGTAAGCAATGTCCAGCACTAGCTGGCAGAAAAATAGAGATCTTGGGACATCACCGTGTGGAAACCTAGAGGATGAGACAGATTTCCTTTAAACAGATGCTAGCGTTAACACGAGGAATCGCAGCCACAGAAGAACTGTTGAGAAGTTCAAAGAGTCTCCTGGCTCGCGGAAGATAGACGAAAAGGGACCCAAGATGGCGGTCGGTTTCGTTATCTTTCGAACACATACACCAGTGGACAAAAAAACCCTCGCACCATTACTTTTCTTCAATTTTCATGAAAAAATCAAGGTTGTTCTTATGCTATAAAAATAAATTTTTATATTTTACTTTCATATGGATAAACTTGTTAGTTTAGACAGAGTAACAAACATATAATATTAGTCGAAATTTGACCACACAATTCAAATATATTTGCAATTGTATGATAAAAGGGAATTTTACGTTTTATTTAGGCAACCTGTTTTATCAAAATTTTCATTACGTACAGGTGCAACTATTAAAAAAAACCAAAGTAAATATTGAATACAATCTTGAAATAATAAAATAACATAAAAAAAGAAATCATTTAATGTGCAATTAACCCAATATGTATTTGGTTATTCCACTTTTTTTTCTTAATGACGTCATCAATCCTGTTTGGCATCGAATCAAACAATTTTTTTATATGGGAAATTGTTAAATCTTTTTACCAGATATCTTTCAATATACTTTCCAGTTGAGTAACATATGTTAGCCTTGTCTCTCTAATTTGTTTGCCCATGTAATGCCAACAGTTTTCTCTAGGGTTAAGATCCCGTCTACTACCAGGCCATGGAAGAGAAAGAATCCCCAAAGAATCCTTATAGTTTTGTACCCAAAATTAGAGTAAAGTAAAAAAAAGATATTTATAAAAATGTTAGTTTACGTATCATACGCAGCAGAAAAGCTTAGCGAATTTGCTCTATATGCAAGACCTGAATCGTATTGAAAAATTGCACTACCAACACTGCGATAAAATTGCTATAAAGTAGGGACAACATCGTTTTCTATAATTTTTTGTTATTCTGGGCATTTACTGAGCCTCTAAGGATTACAATTTATCTAACACCAAATCTGGTTACTGCCCCCCATACCATAATACAAGAGGAATGCTTAACGGTGGGTAAAATGCAATAATCTGAATACAGTTCACCTTTTGTTTGGTGAACAACCGCGTTCCCGTCTGGGCCAAATAAATTGAATTTGGTCTCATTCGAAAATATCACTCTTGCCCTTTCGGCCTGTGTTCAATTTGTATAAGTTTTCGCCCATTCAAGCCTTATTTTTTTTATTCGCGGTATTAACTGTGTTTTATTTTGCAGGACGACTTACATTAAGTTTCTACTACTGTCCGATCATTTATTGTTTCCCATTTTGCTTCTGGAGTGACCAGTTAATATACCCAGTAGGTATGTACAAACCGGTTTTTTAAACAAATTCGCTGGATCAGCCGCTGATCTCTAGGAGATGTCTTTCTGGGCCTTCCGCTTCCAGCTTTCCGAGTAATGGAGCTCTCTAGTTGAAAATGTTTCCAAATGTTTCGCACACTCCATTCATTAGATCCTAGTCGGCTAGCAAATTCTCGATTTGACACTTCTTCCATACGCAAAGCAACAACATACGCTTTCTCTTCAAGAGTTAACACCATTTCAAATCTTTGAAAAAACGAACACATTGTGACTTATTATCAAATAAAAAAAATACAGAGCGCTTACCAGTAGTCTTGAAGGATATTCAGATAATTAAAATATTGGCAATAACTAAAAAATGTATGCTTATAAATTATTTCATCATACATAAATTGGCTCCCATCGGAAAGGAGAGAGTACAAATTATTTCGAATGCGAGGGTTTTTTTGTCCACGGGTGTATGTACATAAGTATCTAATCCAGTAGCGTAGCACAACGTTATCGTCTTGTCTATCTTTTCAATTATGTGACTGTGATACGTTATGTCACATTTACATTACGTTACATTAGGGAAACTCTAAAGTCAAAATCAATTCATTTGTTTGGAAATAATGCATCAGTCGCAACGCAATAGGTCCGCTCGCGTACACTCCCAAAACTACGAAAATCTACGTAACATAACGAAAAGCAACGAAAACCCGTTCGCGTATGCAAACATTTTGTAGCTTTCATAGAAGAGAGTAAGAAATTTCCCCATGCTACGAATTTCACCACAAGAAATTTCTTTGGTGTAATATATGAAAACTGTCAAATCTGTCATATCACACACAGTTTTCATTTTTTGATGCTTAATGCATTCGTTTACTTTTTCGTAATTTTTCAGAGAAAAAAAGAGATTTTCACCCCCACTCTTCGAAAAATGATAGATAACATATATTTAGTGCAAAAAGTACGCGAACGGACCTACATTGTGATGATTTGGAAATAAACAAGTTTTTTCTTTTCAAATTCTGTTAGTTTGTTATCAAGAAGTGTCAAAGCAGCCAACTGACGTTTAAGCAAACCTCATCAATGTGTCACACCCACAAGGTGTATAAAATGATATCGCAAACAGTGTCTACTTTGGAAGACTGGAAAAATTTAGAGTTGGGCTAAGTCGTGAATTTATATTCACAGGTATAACTGTGAACGTGATATTTTATTCACTGTGAATATAACCCGTGAATGTGAATTCACGACGATGCGACTATGAAACTACATAAACTATTATAAAACTACATACAAACAATGAATTATTGACTATGTAATGTGTAAATATGCATGTACATACGTTTGCATGTATTCTATCCTTATCAGTGCCGTTAAAAACACTTCGACGCAATAATTCAAAAATATACTTACCCCAGAAACTAATGATATTAACGGATGCTTGATTTCCATACCTATGCCTTTTCAAATTGTACAAATTACATTTTGCGAATCTTTCGTCTAATTCAAAGAATTTCCACAAAAAACAAATTTTTCTTCGCTTTGTTATTGGCGGCATCTTAAAAGTCTTTTTTTTTTTCTTGAATGCGTTGCGTATACCTAAACACCAAAGAAACAAATGCGTGTACATTTCCTCATAATCCCATATTCGCATGCACAGAACTAAACTAGCACACTCAAATTCTAAGAACCGCTACAAACTTCAACCTTCATCCCTTTCTTCAACGGAAATTCTCAATGCAACCCAGCGAACAATATACATAACACACTATACATACATGTTTGTGTGCGCAGTATAGTATACACAATATCGTTCACCGCGTTCTGCTTTGTTCTACGTATCATTCACTGCATTTTCATTCATTTTTAATGCATTTTTATTACGGAATTCAAGTATTACTTACATGCTAGACAAAAGTGCTTAAAACTAGCTTAACTTAACTATCTTACTCTAACTTACTGGCCCCGCGCGGGCACTCTAGGCTAAACTTAATACTTATACTATGTCTTTCGACGTAACCTAACTTATCTACTTAAATTTAATTATAATTGCAATTTTAATACTTACTAAGAAAAATGTTTTTGTAAAAAAAAACTTAGTGAAATGACTTTATTTTTGCTTAAAACTACCTTAAATAAAACTTACAACTACTTAACCTATCTTAACTCTAGCTACGTAATTAAATACGTAATTTTTTTTTGTTTTTTGTGCTGTGTTATTTTATAATTTTTTTGTGGTTTTTTATTTGTTTTTTTATTTTTTTTTTGTTGCAAAGTGCTGTGGGTTTTTTTTTTATTTTTATTTTTTATTTTTTTATAAAACTTATAAATACCTACACTACCTAAACCTATGTAAGCCGGCCACGGCATGTCTACATAATAAACATAAAAGGCGGCCAACTATGCCTTGGGGTCTACCCCGGATCAAACGGAATCGACGAGGGAATTCCAACTCTTTCTAACAGCCACCAGAATTTCTAATGTTGCTGCTCAACATCGTACCCATCGCGCCCCGAAACCGACCTACTAAACCGGAGGCGCTCCGTTTGGCTCTGTGCGACGTCTCTGTCGTAGTTGAGCCGCCTATCCACAGTCGTGCGAGCAACATGGAAGATTAGCGACACCGCTAATCTATCCTGGATCAGACCCCGTTGGTCAAAATAGAGGAACGCTTCTGGTGGAACGAAGCCGTTAAGGCGCACTCTTTCGTGGTACGTGAAATTGGGGTAATAAGCCCCGAAGATCAGGCTATTCATCGAACTCATTGCTCTTGCAATGTGCCTTCGAGTCATCTTGATCAGGAAATTATCCACTCTTATTAAGTTAGCCCTGTTGTATAGGACCTCATTGGAATAGAATTTTTTGTACTCGGACTCTGGTGTTCTGTATAAATGAAGGCAAGCCCGAAGATAAGTCCTCTCAAACACCCGAATCCTTTCCATCGCACTTGGTCCGACGTTGAACCACACGGGACAACCATATGCTATCATTGGCCGTATAAGGGCCATGTAGCAGATAACCTTTACCCTCGCATCGAGTTGGCTGCTATAAAACAGTCTCTTTGTAAGGGCAAAAGCGCCTCTGGCTCTGGCCAGAGCAGCATCTATATGTTTGTTAAAATACAGATAGTGGTCTAGTCAGAGCCCGAGGTATCTGACTACATTTTGACATGCAAGTGGCCGCCCATGTCGTCCAACGATTGCGAACTTTCGCCAATTCTTTCTGGTGTCCCATGAGGCCGCAGACAACGGCGTCCGAAACAAGATGGTTTCTGACTTCTGGAGGTTGATCTTCAACGTACGCAATAGCATGGTGAAGAGACCCTACGAGATCACTTGTGTAAATATTGAAATCGGCGAATTAGCCGCACCCTGTTGTAGACCATTTTTAATTTCAAAAATACCAGCAGAGGTCACATTGCCATTTTTCACAACGAACCGCCTACTGGTGAGCATATTATAAAGTATGTACAGCAGTGGTTTACTTATGCTCAACCTGCTCAACTTGTAAAAAAGTCCCTCTAGCCAAACGGTGTCGAAGGCTTTTTCCAAGTCAACCAGACAGGCGCCCGTGCATTGTTTCTTGCTTTTGTTCCATTGGATATCCGATATGAGTTTAGACGCGGTGTTGGAATAAAACGCGTTCTTGTAGTCCACTTGGTCCTTTTTATACGTTTTACTTTATTAAATTATTGTGTAAATTAAATGTTACTTCAGTCTTGAAATTAATTAAAAAATAAAAGCCAAAGGCAAGAAAAAAGAAAAAAGAAGAACTCAAAAATTTGTCGCGTCTTCTTCAGTTAAAATTCTGATGCAATCTGTCAAATTCAAATCATCTCCTCTCCTTTTCGCATTCCAGTAGCTGTTTCGTTTTTTCGTCTTTTACTACTTTTTCACCACAGTTCCCCCTGGTACTACAAATCAGGGATTGGAATTTGTTGTACCCTCGTTCGGTTCTCGTACTTCTAGGAAAGCTAGTTTGACTGCTGGTCGTTCAAAGAGCCCATCGATGGTCTGAACTGTTGCGCTTCGCACCTGGCCATCCAATGATGTTTTTACAGCAATTATTTTTCCCTTTGGGTAATTGTTTCTTGGCAGGTCTTTGTCGATAATCATCACGATGTCTCCAACTTTTAATGGTTGCACTGGATCATACCACTTTGAGCGCAGCGTCAGCTCCGGTGTGTATTCATTTATGAACCGCTCCCAGCATTTATTAGCAAATCTTTCCTTATACTGGTAAGTATATTTTAAAATTTTCCGGCCTTCATCCAGCTGCCCGATAGGATTGCCTCCTCCAGATGTCAATCTCAGGAAGTGGTTTGGAGTTAAAGCCTCTGCCAAGTTTTCTTCCAGTGGCACATACGTAAGTGGCCTTGAGTTTATGATATTCTCCGCAGCCACCAAGCAGCTTCTGAGTAATGGGTCGTTTGGTGTCCTTACAGGCAATGAGCTATATAGCGCTTTCTTGAAAGAGCGTACCAAGCGTTCCCAGGCTCCGCCCATATGAGGTGACGCCGGCGGGTTGAACATCCATTTTACCGAGGGACTCACAAAATGTTTCGCAATGTGAGCTGGATCCACTGCTTCTAACTCTTGACGTAACAGCCTCTCTGCTCCAATGAAGTTGGTTCCTCGATCACAGTATATTTCTTTAGGCTGCCCGCGTCTTTGAATGAAATCTTGGAAACATAGGATGAATGAGTCGGCGTCCATTTTGTGAGCTATTTCTACATGGACAGCCCTGATGGTTAAGCACGTAAATAGCACTCCCCATCTCTTCTCTTGTCGTCGCCCAACTGCCACTATCAACGGACCAAAATAGTCCACTCCTGTGAACGCGAACGGGTCACAATACGCTGACAATCTTGCTCGTGGAAGGGGTGCCATCTCTGGATCTTTCGGTTTTGCGTTTTTAATTTTACACCATTGGCACTTTCGGCAGATCGACCTCACTACACATCTTAACTTTGGAATAAGGTAAGTTTGTCGTAGCTGATTTACTACACTTTCATGGTTGCTATGTAGAAAGTTTTCATGACATCTCTGAACTATAATATGAGTTATTCCATGGTTTCTTGGAAGAATCACTGGACGTTTGGTGTCTACGTTAACGAATGTGGCTGCATCAATTCTTCCTCGTACTCGGAGAACTTGCTGCTCGTCTAAGTATGGTGAAAGGCGTCGGATAGAGCTTGTGTGATGAACTGTAGGTTGTAAACCATCTGCCTTACGTTCGTCTTGTTTTCTGAGATAATTGATTTCATCATAGTAGACATCCCTCTGAGCTATTCGAAATAACACAGTCTCCGCCAGCTTGAGCTCTTCACCATTTAAAATTCCGTGAGTAAGTAATTGAGGCTTCATTTTTACTTTGATATTAAGAAACCTGATAACATACGCCATAGTCCTTAACAGTTTGTTCCATTTCGAAAACTTAGTAATGTCGATGAGAGGTCGCACGCTTGCATGTACCCCCAATAATTCCTCCATTAATTCGGGATCTGATGTTACATCTTTGGGCCATCTATCTTCATCCTCTAATAAAAATTCGGGACCTTGGAACCAACGGTCATTAATATCAAGTTTTGGTGGTCGGATCCATTTGGTGGCATCGTCTGCTACGTTTTGTTTGGACGGGATATATCTCCAAACTCCAGTGCTGTCATTGTCCTGTATTTCGGCTACTCTGAAGGCAACGAACTTATTGAAGCGATGAGGGTTGCTCTTTATCCATCCCAGGACCGTTTTGGAATCACTCCAGAAGCAAACTTTAGACACCGTTATCGAGAGCTCGTTCAATATTTGTTTCGCAAATCTGCTGCCCATCACAGCAGCATCCAGCTCTAAACGAGGAACGGAACGCAGCTTTATAGGAGCAACCTTCGTTTTCGCGCCTATTAATGAGCACTCAATTTGTGTGCCATTTTTAATACGTAGGTATGCTACCGTGGCGCACGCCTGCTCTCCTGCGTCCGTAAATACGTGAAGTTGAACTATTGTATCAGTCCAATTGGATAGTTGCCTTAGGACACATCTTGGGATCCGCAATTTCTCTACTCGTGGTAGGACATCTAACCATTTTTTCCATGTATCAAATTGATCGTCTTTGATGGGATCATCCCATTCTATACGGCTTCGCCAAATGTCTTGCAGCAATATTTTCAGATATACCAGGAAATTGGAAATAAGTCCGAGAGGGTCGTATATTGACATTAAAACACACAGGACTTCTCTTTTGGTTGGACGGCATTCTCCTTTCAGTACTCGTTGACTGCCTTTGTTATAACGTAAGGAGAAAGTTAGTTCATCTGTCGTTAAACACCACCACAATCCTAATATTTTTTCAGTTGAAGACTCCGGATTTAAGCTTAAGTTCATGCTAACATCAGATGATCCCGGGTTTAATTCTCGCATAACACTACAAGAATTTGATTTCCAATTTCGGATTTCGAAGCCAGCCTTTGCGTGAATTATCGATACTTGCTTTGCCAACTGTACTGCCTCAGACACAACATCAACGCTGTCCAATAAATCGTCGACGTAATGATTTTTTATTATACTTTGCACTGCTCGTGGATACTGGTCGTTGAACTGCATTGCGTTGTGGTTCTTCACATACTGGGCACAACTGGGAGAGCAAGTGGCCCCAAATGTCATGACTTGCATCACATATGTTTCAGGTTTGACATCGTCATCATTTCGCCACAAAAACCTAAGCACATGCTGGTCCCTTTCCGGAATCTTTACCTGGTGATACATTTCTTTTATATCTGCGGAAATGCAGACTTTTCTTTCCCTGCTGCGTATGAGAACACCCAGTAGCGACGAGTTCCAGTCGATGCCTTTCATAAGTAACGTATTCAACGAAACACCATCCACCATAGCTGCAGCATCCCAGACGATTCGAATTTTATTTGGCTTATTTGGATTACGGACAGGAAATATCGGCAAATACCAAATCCGTTCATGTTGTACTTCCAACTCTTTACTGCTGAGCTTTCGAATATAACCCTTTTCTTCATATTCTTTTATTTGTCTGATTAAGTTATCCTTTAACTCTTTATCACATTTCAGACGCTTCTCCAAACACAACATCCTGCGAATCGCCGAGGGTCGACTGTCCGGTAATTTAAAATTGTCATATCTCCACAGAAGTCCAGATTCGTACCGATTTTTTTGATGAGTTGTTGTTTTGGTTAATAGAGATTTTGCTCGTTCTTCATCTTGGATCTGTTTAGAATCTTTCGGTCCAGCTATACCCAAACTATCCACGGAAAAGAATTCCTTTATCATCTGATGAGTTTTCGTATCTTTCGCTGACTGACACTCACACAGTTGAAGATGTTGATCAAACCTGTTATTAATATCTTCTACCGGTTCTATGGTAGAAAAGACAGTCCAGCCCAGGCGACATTTTGCTGCAATTGGTTCATCTTCAGAGGCTTCTTTGATTTTTAGAGGAATCGCCACATGCCAATTTCGAAGACCAATAAGAATACCTGGACTGGCATTACTATACGACGCCACTGGCAAATTGCGTAGATGCGGATATTTTTTAGCAACGTATCCATAATCGAGCGACTGAGTTGGCAAGTTTAAATTTTGTACAGTCCTGATATCTGCAATTCGGAAATTTGGTGCATTTAAATAAGTTCCAGCGATTGTTACATCAACTCTTCTTGACTGCTTCTCCTGCCTGGATATTGTTCCACTCCATTTCAGACATAATGGTTCATTTTTCCCTTCAAGGTGAAGTTGATTCGCTATGTCCACATTTAGCAAGGTACTAGATGACCCTTCATCCAAAAAGGCATAAGTTTGCACCTCTTTCCCGTTGCTGGACAGAAGCACTGGTAAAATTCTAAAGTGAACTGCCGTGGAGGACTGGTGACTCATGGTGACGTTTTCATCATTGTTGTTATTTGAGTTTGCCTGCTGAATGTTATGCAGCAGAGGATGATGTCTCCTGGTACAATTGTCCTCCGAGCATGGCACTGGTGTGGCACATTTAAATTGATGCCTTTTGAGACATTGTCGACAGAGGTTTGACTTTTTCACAAACTCCCATCGTTCTGACACGTTCCAATCCAAAAAACGCCTGCAAATGGAAACTGTTTTACAATTGCCTTGACATACCTGACATTTTTTCAAATAATTAATCGGCTTTGTAGGATTTGACTTTCTTTGCGCCTCTTCATGAATATTTAATATTTCTCTTTTAGCTGTTGATTTTGGTTGCACTTCTTTGGGTCGAAACCAGGAAGTTGATGGCATAGCACTGCATATGTCTGTAATGAGATCATTAAGCCAGTCTCCAAGCACGCAAATGTTGTCAACGTCTATTTCATTTCGCCTATGTCTTGCCCATTGCAGCTTAAGGACTGGTGGTAACTTGTCGACGAGCTCCTTCATCAACATTGGATTACACATATGGTTTCGCAGCTCTGCTTGCTCCAAAGTCGCGCAAAGGTTTCTGACAGCAACAGCATATTCTATTACGGTATCCATTCGTTCCATTTTCGGCGATGTCATCTTTTGGATTTTCGAAATATAGTGCTCCATTATTATTTCAGGCCTGCCGAAGAACAATCTTAGTGTTTCAATAATTTGTGGTACACACGATGGTAATGCTAGTTGAGCTTCGACCACTTCCCTTGCCTTGCCTTTCAAACTTCGTTGTAAGCGTATAAGATTTTCGCTTTTTGAAAACCCACAAGTTATTGTTGTCTGATGAAAGCTGCTAACAAATACGGGCCATTCCCCTGGATTGCCAGAAAATATTGGAAGGTCTCTAGCCACCACTTGTCTTGTGGCCAATTGATGCGTAGATAAATGATTGCAATCTACGATTGCTTGTGACTCATATGATGGAAATTTATTTTTCAAATCTTGGAACTCTTTTTTGTTTTGTGGCATTTCAGCCAAGTACTTTTTGACGATATCGTTCGGTTTATTTATTATTGACTTTCCACACGGTGCATCCACAGGGTCTTGTGCATTCACTTTGACCTTTTGATGGATCATATCCTGACGGGATCGTCCGACTTCCTTGTCTGTATGCAATGACTGGATCTCCAGCTCCTCATCCGACATATCATCTAAAAGTGCTTGACGTTGGGTTAGCAGCTGTTGCTGCTTCCGTAGTATTTCTTCTTCAGCTTCCAAGATTTTCATACGCTGACGGATTCTTTCAGATCTTCCTTTGGAACGGTTTGATAAAACTGACGCTGTATCTGATTTTGTTGGTGCTTCAATTGAGTTAATCATAGATTGTACTCGTGTTGCATTTGAAGCAATACAAATTTCACATTTCCAATCGGGATCTTCTGCGACTTCATCGCCAATTTTCGCACACTTGTAGTGAATCCACCTTTTGCATTGCGTACATTCCGCCATTTGCTTTTCTGTATAAATATTATTGCAAATTGGACATTTGCTTACCACTGTTATTCCTGAGATTGACATCATGTATTTAAATTTTTGAGAATATAAATTTTTGAGAATGTTGGAATAAAACGCGTTCTTGTAGTCCACTTGGTCCTTTTTATACGTTTTACTTTATTAAATTATTGTGTAAATTAAATGTTACTTCAGTCTTGAAATTAATTAAAAAATAAAAGCCAAAGGCAAGAAAAAAGAAAAAAGAAGAACTCAAAAATTTGTCGCGTCTTCTTCAGTTAAAATTCTGATGCAATCTGTCAAATTCAAATCATCTCCTCTCCTTTTCGCATTCCAGTAGCTGTTTCGTTTTTTCGTCTTTTACTACTTTTTCACCACACGCGGCATGTATGGCATCATGCCCCGCCTTAAAACCGAATTGGTTATCTGGAATTATATGTTTGTCGTCAACCCACTTAGTCAGGGCTCTATTGATCACTTTTTCGAATACCTTGCTGATGTTCGGAAGGAGACTTATTGACCGGAGATTTGCCGGATTAGAATTGTACTTACCCCTTTTAGGGATAGGATGCACTACTGCTGTTTTCCAATGCGCTGGATAATGTGCATTATTCAGCACATTATTAAACAGAATGCAGTAAATGTCTACCGCTTCTAGAGGGAGATGTCTAAGCACAATGTTAGATATTCCATCGATTCCCACTGACTTCTTCTTTCTCAATGATTCGAAGATCGCTTTGAGCTCTACCTTCGATAAGAACGGGGGATGTATCCCTTCGTTGGCGATGGCATTATTTGCCCTATTGTCTTCATTGAACTCGGTGAAACCGATGTTTTCTGATCGCCATTGCTGTAGTTCATTTCGAAAGTAGAAGTTGTGCACAAGGACTCGATTCTCCAGGTCATGGTTCGGGCAAATACTGCTATTCACCTTATACACTTTCTGAAAAGTCGCTCCTATAGCATCAACCTTCTCCTGCGGATCTTCGATAAAAAAGAAATTGTCGTCATCCACTGCGTTTACTGGATCTATACCTGCAGTCACAAGTATTCGTTCGTTGTCCGTATTTCGAGGAATTTTCAGACATGGAAGGTCGTTGAGATTATTCCTCCGAAATATTTTATTTATTTGCGGGAACATACTGGGGTTGTTGGCTTTTACAGCCCCAATTTTTTTGCTCCAGTGCAGATTTACCGCTAATCGGTAGTTTTCTTTTATTAACTGTTGGAGGTTTTTAATCAACGCCTTCAGTGTCCTAATCTCTGAGTTTTGTCTGTCAGTAAACCGTCTGTACAAGGTTTTTAATCTCGATAGCAGTCTACTTTTCTGTTTGTGCAGTGCGTCAATTGTTGCGTTGCGGTATATCCCTACATTGTCAGTTTGTTGATGTCGAGGTATCGTCCTGTCCATCGTTTGTTTTATTGTCTCATCCATTTGTTTTAGGTATCCGTCAATCTCCTCATTTGACAGATTCCTATTGGACGGTGGGTTGAGCGAGTTTGAGGAGAGTGCTCTTGTCATAACTCTAGAGAAGCGTGTCCAACGCACCCTACTATAATTGTAGGGATGCGCATGAACAAACGCTTCAAGTTCCGCAATCTCGTTGGGAATTGTAATTTCGGCACTGAGTCCGCAATGGTCACTGTCATACACAAATGTGTGAAGGCAGTTTTAAGTTTGTCCGTTCGTGTTAGTCAGTTGTAACCGTACGTCGAACAGCAGGAGATCCAGATATTATCCGCTTCTAGGAAACGACGGACTATCTGTCGCTTTCAAATCGAGTCTATACTCGACATTATGCTGACCCCACCAATTAAAAAGGAGGTTCCCTCTAGAGTTAGGAACATTATTTCCGCAATCTCTATGCTTAGCGTTTAGATCCCCGGCCAAAAGGAAATAATTCTCCTCCGACTCCAGCCTAAGGCATCGGAAAAGTGTCTCGAGCTCTGAAATAAACAAAGTTGGTTGCGTAGCTTCAGGGGCATAAGCTGAGATCATGTACATCCTCTTTCCACTATGGAGAGGGATGCACACGATACATGCTTCTAGCTCCTAGAATCTCCGCACTTCACCACTGTACACTACCTTATATTTTAGCTTTTTACTAATGAAGATCGCAACACCTCCTCCTTGTATAGAGTTGGGTCGGTCTCTTCTTATTATATTATACTTATTGTGCCGTAACTTGTGTTTCTGGTTTAGCTTAGTTTCGCTAACCAAAAGCACATCAGGGCTTTGATCTTCTAACAACTTAAAAAGTACGGCTCTTCGTTCGATCCTAATCAGTGAATTTACATTCACCGCAAGGATCCTAAAGGTATTCTCCGCCATCGCACACATTATGACTGGAGATGCGCTAGGCCCGGCAGAAGCGCGCAGATTTGGTCCACCCTCTTCGCCTGCTCTTGTACCTGACGTTGTAGCTGACCCATCTGCCCTTGAATAGAGAGCAAGATAGCCATCAAGTCAGCCTCCGGTGCTTTAGGCAGTGGGGCCTGTGAAGCAGCCTTCGGTTGTTGCTGTACCGTCTTTCCCCTTCCTGCCGCCATTTGGGCGTAGGATATTTGGGGTGTGACGGTTTGAGTTTGGCTTGGACGTGGTAGATTTTTTACTACGCTTTTCTGCTGTCGAACCAGGTTCACTTTTTTCATGTCTTGGAACTTGGGGCAACCCCGATAGTTTGCGGTGTGTCCCGAGTTCCTACACAACGCACACGAGAGTTGAGATTTCTCTGACGCCCCCTCTTTCCCCAGAGAACATTCTTCGGCCTTGTGGTTCTTTCCACACTTCACGCATCGAGGCTGCATCTCGCAGTTCGACGAGGCGTGCCCGAACCTCTGGCAGCGAACGCATTGAATAATGCTATCGCTCCTCTTTACTCTCTCCCATGTGACAACCTGGTAGTCTACGACCTTAATGTTCCGTAGACCATCCAGTTTGCTGTTGGGTGACAGCTGAACCAGGAAGAACGGTCATTTCCGCTTCTCCCTTTTGGCCCTCGCTGTGGTAAAAGGCTGGACTCCTACGAATTCGAGCCCGTCGCACTTCTTCTCCTTGAGCATTCTAAGAAGCTCCTCCGGTTCGGTGGACGGTTCCATCCCCCTCAGCAGCATAGTTTGCAGCTTTTCCCCCTTCGGGGTGAAAGAGAAGAACTCCGTCGTCGAGTCCGCTAATAATTTCTTTATTTTGTTGTACTGCTCCACTGTATTGCAGTGGATAGCATGCCTATCAATACTTAATCTCTTAATAAAAAAGTTATTGCCTATGGCCGACTTACACAGTTCTATAGTGTCCTTTAACTCCATTTTGAAGGTGTTTATTGGGGGCACCTTCTCCTTTGTTGTCTTCTGTTGTTGTTGTTGTTGTTGTTGCTGCTGCTGGATCTGCTGCTGCTGCTGTTGTTGTTGTTGTTGTTGTTGTTGCTGTTGTTGTTGTTGATGCTGCTGCTGCTGCTGCTGCTGTTGTTGCTGCTGATTCTGCTGCTGCTGTTGTTGCCGTTGTTGTTGCGGCTGAGGGAGCTGTTGTGACAGCTGTTTCTGCTGCTGTCGTTTTTCTTTCAGCATAGCCTGTTGATTTCCTTTTGGCTGTTGCTGTTGTTGTTGCTTGGGCTGCTGTGGAATTGTTTCTACTGGTTTTTGTTGCTGTGGTTGCTGGAGCTCCATCTCCCGCTCCTTTGCCCTTCTAGCCATTTGTTTGGCCCTGATAATGAGCACCTTTTGCTGCAGCTGTCTGATGCTGCGGGTTAGGAGCTCCAATTCGTGATCCTCATCCTCTGACTCTGAGGCCGCCAGAGATGCGAAGCTGTTGCTAGTGCCTGTGTAGTGCCCTTCACCACCGTCGGAGACGTATGTGATTCGGTCACCATCGGCTGATCGTTGTTGTTGTTGTTGTTGTTGTTTGGCTGCTGCTGTTGACGTCGTTGGCGCCTCCTCCACCGCTTCCACATGCAGCTGTTCTGCAGAAGCTGACAGAAAGGGACGCTTTCCCACGTTGGGAGTAGGATTCAACTTCCTTCTCCTCTTCCCCGTACTTTCTATGGCCACTTGTTGTTGGTGGCCTGACTCCACTGGCACATCGCCTGTTGTTTTTTCGTCCGCTGTTCCCGTTTGTTGGGACGCGGACCGGTGGCTATCAGCCATCGCCGGTACTGTCGGCTGTTGCCGACCACTTGTTTTATTTTATTATTGAAAAAAAAGCACCGAAAATTTGTTTCCCCGGTTGGGACTCGAACCTTGGTCCACTAGGTGACGGTCCACCACTACTACCACTAGGCTACCGAGCCAATTAAAATTCCCTGGGCGAATGTTCTACTTAATAAACTGCTGATCCACTAGGAAGCCGAAACACGTCTGTTTTCCACGGAGGTCTGTGAACGACGGGTATCATTCACTGCCTCGCACCTCACGTTCATACTCACGACCGCGACTTTTGTTGTGATATCGTTATTTGGGAATTCCAAACTGTGACGTGAAACTATTCACGTTTTAGCGATTCACTGTTTATTTCCAAGTCGTTAACAGACTGCGACTGTTATTTTTCATTCACGGTGAATAATTCACTGGTAGTGATTTTTTGTTCATCACTAGAAAAATTAACAGCATACCTTCGAATATATAAGTTCGATTTGATAGCCTTCAAACAAGTACCCATTTCTTAACCAAATAGTATTAACACTCGATATCGTTAACATTTTAATCGGCCTGAGTCTTTATACACCTCCAATTAAAGTGAATTGGAAACAAATTCATGACTCGTCACACGATTGCTCGTAAAAATATATGTTCAAGTGCGCTATTAACGCACCAAGCTGATATGTGATCCCCCATTTAACTATTACAATAAATTCAAGCCTCCTCTCACTCTACATACCTAGGTATGACTATGTACACATCCTTAACTAAGGCACTTCAGTTTTACTGATTTTTTTATAACACAACTTTGGCTAGCCAATTAATTAAGCTTTATCTATGTTACGAGTATAAGGCGCACAGCACATTTTAATCGTGTTTTCAAGTTAATTAAAGAACCATCGGATGGGTTGGCTGGCCAATGGCCACCCCTGCGCCTAACAACATCATCATCATCATTGCGTCTCACATAATTCGGCACGAGATAATCTCGCCAGAAAAGCTCATAAAAACGCCGCTGCACGTCGCATCGCCCCACACAGTGTGATGCGAGTTAATCCGCTTCCGCACATAAAAAATGGCCGCATAAAAGCGGTGCAATAAAAAAATAATCCAACGCCAGGATGCATCCAGGTAAAGAAGAACACTGTACGCGGTCCGATGTCGCGCCAAAACGACAGAGCACTTTGCTGGCGTTCGGCTTTCAATGACGTGCCACATATTCAAGCGACGCCAGTAAGGACATATGAAAGCAGTCTGAGCCGCCGCCGCCATCGGAAAATCTGCTCGGGTGCAGTGTCGTCCTCCGAGCCGGGACGGGACAGACGTCTAAATATGTGGCAATAAAAGTTTATTACTGCGAAATGGTTGAGTGCCAAAATGTTCTCCATCCACACGTGTCGTCATCGTGGATGAAAGACTCTGGCTACAGCATCCTTTTTGCTGTACGATGACGGTGAAGTTTCTTTTGTTTTCCTTTTCGACACGGTGCGGTGCTTTGCTTATGGTGTTGTAGTTGTAGGCGATTCTCAGCCTTAGTTCATCATTAAGACTGGAGTTCGTTAATGCGAATTTCCTTCAAACAGCAAGTTACATACATAGGCTACAAGCGTGATGTTGAAACAAATGTTTAACCCTTCAGATAATTTAAATTCGTAAGTCGACATTCGAAATTGGGTGTCGTCGGAGGGGAGGGAAATGCTCTTTTTTCAGCTTCACTGATCTATTTGAATTGCGTGAAAATTTGTGAGAATTTTCTGGAAAAGAAAACTTTTCTTTCCCAAATGGATTGGGTAATGAAGTGCTAACAATGTCCTCGAAGTTCACTAATTGACACATTCCGATTGGGTTTTCGGAGGGTGGGTTTTGTGACCTTTTTTGACTTCCAAAAATCACTTTACGTATACGTACGCCTACGCGAGCCCTCAATAGCGAAAAGCCTTTTGCATACTCCACTGGATTCTGGTCTCCGATTTGCCATTCCTTTTCTCTCTGGGTCATGAATTAATTAACGGACTGTGTTTGCCTAGCTAACAGGGAGGCACAGCGCACAGGCCGAAGGACGTGGACGTGGATGATGGTACACACAATGAATCAAAACGATATCCATCCTGGCAGAGCATGCAAGTGAATTGGAAAGTTCTCATTATTTTCCATTAATTCATTGCGAGCGACTCAGCAGCGGGAGGAAGTCGAAAATTATTTAAATTCAAGGAAAGTTATGAGCGCGCGTCATAAAATAGTCAAGTCAGGCGGAGAAGGCTCATTAATATTTCGTGAAAACGAAAAGCAAATAAAGAAAATGAAGGTTCCCGGCACGAACGAACGACCTTGTGATACTCGTATCCTGCCGCGAGTAAAGCCATGTGCTTTTTGTTTGGTCCTTATCTGTGGACCATAATGGAAAGCAATCAATAAGTGTTACGACGATGATGAAACACAAAGGCCAAATCTGAAATCCATGTTTCTTTTTATCGTTAGAACGTGGGAAGCGAACATTTGGAATGGATAACACATTCCTTGGGAACCAAGGATTGGCCATTAACAAACAAGTACAATGGACTTCCTATGTAATGGACGGTTCAGGATTTTAATCACAAAAAGAGCTCCAAAGCTACCACGAATTAACAACTAAAACACAAAGAAAATAATGCTGCAAGTTCATAATCAGCCCATGTACGAGTGTAGTAGAAAAAGTATACTTTTGTTAAATGATTGTTTGAAGTTTAAACAAAAATCTAGTACATTCATACAACATTTTATGGTGGCGGCTGATAAGTCAGGATTCAGATGAAACGAATTTTCCAGGTACGATTTTCTCATTTCTTTTTTGTTCTCGGATGGATTGTAGTACATACAACATCCCAGCAGGAAAAGGTAATCTATTGGAATCGAACAGGGAATCAATCGCTTGTATACAATAAAGTTGTGCTAGTTGCGCAACAGGTGAAAAACTGCAATAATTTTGGACTTTTTTAGTTTTTGCAGTTTAATTAAAAAACTATGGGTTTTTTTGACAATAGTTGACACCATCATATTGAGATGGTTGATTTTGAGACAATTTAAGCCCACCCACAGCTACGTATGTTTAATAGTTTTTGAGATATGAGGTTTCAAAAAGTGGTTTCTTTTTCAAAAATATTGTAATATTGAGTGTTGCTTGTGCTTTCAGCCGAATATCGGCATAACCGCGCATGCTTAGAGAAAAATTGTGAAAAATAAAGTTTTAGCACATTAATTATATATGCATTTAACCGGGGTCAGTAACCCTTATAGTTCTCTTGTAATCGTAAAAAAAAACCAAAAATGGTAATACTACAAGTTTTAAAATATGAGCCTAACCTGACATGAAATTGTGGGCATTATGTGAAAAAAAAAAAAAAAACATAAAAAGTTTCTAAGTCTATTCAGTCGGGTAGCAGTCCCTTCTGGTTACTGTTCCAGCCCTATTTGGATGGTTCTTTGTCTATCCCCAACCACTCCTGAACCTGGTGGTATGTTCGATATGCATGTTGAGCTGCAGCCTCTTTAGTTGGGGGCAGGTGACCCAAGTGCACCTTGGCGTTGGCAGCTGATCGCACGAAAATTTCGTAACGGCGAGTGTAAAGAGTGCTAGTGACTCCTCCGCCATACAGAGTCACGAGAAGTTTATTTCCATCAGCAGCTATTTCTTCGTGAGTGGCATCAGGCTGAAGGAAAATTGTTGCCACCTCATTTAAGGCGCCCCAGGAGAAACTGCTATCAAACGATAACAACAAGCTGTGCATGATCGACTTCCTTCGCTTAGGATTGAAAAACGAGGGGATTCAAACAAACCAAGCTACAGAGGACGCAGACTACACTATAGTGAAAACACCTTAAATGAGTTGGATTCGAATACTTCAAGGCTCAGCAGAAAAATAAGGACAGATCTGATGAACCGGTTAATCCCGCGAACGAAACTGAAGTTGTAAAAACTATTAAAAGAGAAATGTTTTCTTTTTCAGCGTGGAGTTCGCGGACAGTGCTTAGCACGAGCGTTCCAATATTTATTGTCAATTTCACCAACAAGTATTGAATCATCGTGCATTTTTTGCTGCTGCACGCTTTGTAAATAAAATAAGGAGCAGACTTAGAGATAAAACTTTAGATTCCTTATTATTACTACGTTCATACTATAAAAACTCTTAACCCTTAAATGCATGAAATCTTGGATTTAATTTAAAAAATATTTGTTTACATACTTTTAGCGAAAAAAATCTGACGTCTTTATTAAGACTGTTATAGGCTATTCTTTGTATGTATCAAAAATGATACATCATGCATTTACCGGCGTCGAATTTTCTATGAAATGAAAAATAATTTTGATCCTTATTTTTTTTTTTTTTTTATAATTCACGCGTGCTAAAGGGGTTATGAATACCCTTATAATGCCTTGCACAGCGCGGGCCAAGGGAAATTTAGGGAGGATGAAAGAGTTATGGCTTTTATTTCAAGGATTTAATATTTATTTATTTTATATTAACAAACAAACTGAAAAAAATTAATTAACACGAATGCAAAATAATAATAATTTGAGATACATGTTTAGGTACTATAAAAAAAAGTCAAATTTACATATTTAAATATAAAATAAGAAGAAACAATTTCTGTCTTTATTGCAACACAAATGAAGTTCACATTTTTAACATTTAATTGTCGATAGAGGTTTCTTACTTAAGACAACTCTGGCCAGTGACTGATTTGAATTGCAGGAATTTGTGACATGAAATGCAACATCCTTTTCTAATTGTGTCTTATCGTCATCAGCATCTTCATCCAATAGATTCAGTATATTTTCTAAATCGAGATCCTGCTAAGGAAGTTCATCCGAAATGCAGATTTCGTTGAACTGATCGTCTTCGCAATCAAATCACTAAAGCCGTCCTCACTTTCGTTCCAATTATTTAAAAAAAAATATACGGCGTCAGCAGTCCTATACAGAACCAAGCCTAGCTTCTCGCAACCATTTGTGTGTGGGTGTTATTTTCACGAATGGAAGGGACCTACAGTTTTTTGCCGACTCCGAACGGCAAGTTGAGAAGCTTCTCATGACAAGTGATACTCTTTGATTGCTTGTCAGAAATTCGAAAGAGGTGGCACTGTGAAAAAACTTTTTAGGTGTTTTTGCTGGGATTGGACCCGGGCAGCATGCATAGTAGTCCAACGCACTAATTACCACGACCACGGTGACCACTAAATATCCAATTATTTACTATTACCACTATTTCCTTATCACTAAGAGAGCGATTAGTATGAAGCATTGGGTACTGCTGCAACACAAATAAAATAATATGGAATGTATTTCAAGCTGAAATACATGATGTCTCATATTTGAGACATATGAGATATGTGAACTAATGCATGTCTCATATATGATACATATGAATTAAATACGGTCTGGTTATACATTATTAGAACTTTTGCTAATGTTTATAGTTCTTACAGCAAAGGAAACTATTTCTGCAATAAACGACATTTACTTACCAATTAATAATCTTGTATATAATATATTTATAATTAATATCCTGAACACACAAAAACCAGTTATATGAAGCTCCGGAACTTTAGTATAGGAAATTTGGAAAATAGCTTAAAAAAAATAAAAAAGCAGACGCCTACTGGATTTTTTTTCGCATGGAAAGGTCTACCGGTGGCAATAACCCAAAAAACAAAATTTATTTTTAGGGAATAGTAAGTCAGGATTTAGATGAAGCGATTTTTCCAGTTTGTCGCCTCTGTTTGTGGATGAAGGGGTTGAAAAGAGCGGGGAACGAAAATGTCGTTTGGGTCGCTGGAATTCCAGGCGATTTCTCTGTTCTCTTTTGTTTTCTTTCCAGTTTTTGACATTTGCTTGTGTGGTTACCATAGTAACATATGCGAATTGAGCTAGACAGGGCTGTTTATTGTTGTTTGTCGCCCGGAAAAAATCGTCTCGTATGTCAGGATTTAGATGAAGCGAATTTTCCAGGCGACATTTTTTCAATTCTCTTTTGTTCTCGTATGGATTGTACATACGAGACGATTTATTCGGGACGACAAACAACAACAAACAGCCGTGTCTAGCTCAATTCACATATGTTACTATGGTAACCACACAAGCAAATGTCAAAAACTGGAAAGAAAACAAAAGAGAACAGAGAAATCGCCTGGAATTCCAGCGACCCAAACGACATTTTCGTTCCCCGCTCTTTTCAACCCCTTCATCCACAAACAGAGGCGACAAACTGGAAAAATCGCTTCATCTAAATCCTGACTATGTACAATCCATACGAGAACAAAAGAGAATTGAAAAAATGTCGCCTGGAAAATTCGCTTCATCTAAATCCTGACTAAGTAAATTCGTAAAAAAGGTTGATGTGTATCATATATGATACATCATGCATTTAAGGGTTAATATGTTTAATATGTTGTATTATTTCTTCTTTCTTTTCTTTCTATTTTTTCAATTCCAGTTTTTTGTTTTATTACTGTTTTATTTTGTTAAAATACTATGTTTTTACTATTATTTTAGTTTTGAGTTGATTTTATTAACGAACGGAATTACAAGGGAATAATTCGACATTAACGCATTTTTTCGAATTCATCCCTCGTAATTTCGTTCGCTTTCAATCCGGTCGAAATGGATCACGGGGGTGATTATCTATTTGCCGCATGCAGAATATACATGTATTCGCTCCCATATAATCGTGTGTGTTCTATTTTCGTTGCACGGCAAAATCTGCACATGTATTTCCAGCAATACTCTTTTAGTTTCCAAAATATCTGGTCACCCTAGTGTAGAAGTCCAACGCACTTACCACTACACCACCGATAAACTATTCTTCTCGAAGGAGCAGATGTGAAATAACATTTCTGCAACCAATGATTGTTCGGAAGTTTTTCCATCAAAAAACAATGCTTGATCAAGATGCGATACTCCTATTTTTCCATTATTTTTACTACGGCGAAGGTAGCGTCACTCAAACGACTGTAGCTTGCAAACGTATGGTATATTGAAATATAGTTTTTGTACTTGAATTAAACGTGGTTACTTATTTTATTCTTTTTCGCTGCAAATTATCGCATCGTATTCGATTCTGGGCAGGAAGTGGAAGAAGTCAAGTTTACCGATGACGCATTCAGGTACTCACTTAAAAAAAAAAACACAACGATGTTTCTTATGCGTTTATGTGCTGTAGATGTAATGGCGGACATAAAAAGCAAGTTTGTCAACGCATATCGGCTACGATATTAAATGCAAAACTCAGACAAAAACTCCTCGAAATAGGACAAAAGGCAGGAATAGATATGGGAATCTGTCCACTGTGGGTTCTTGTATATATCTTCATATAACCATGATAAGTGTTAGTATTTATTTTGCAAGTACTTAATGTCTTCTGCGATTCCACATGGTAATACTTGTACGAGTATACTGCCAACTAAATATTTTCACGACAACATGTGTTCACCTTGGCAGATAGAAAAACCCATTAAGAGCCACATTATTCGCCAACTGGTAGCATCCATGAACGAGCAATAACATCATGTACAGCTTAATGAAGCAATTTCCGATTTACATTGCGATCGTGGTCATACAATTATAATGTGAGTCTCTCCAACTCCCTCCAACACCCCCCATAAGCCACCATCATTTATGCAACAGACATTTCTCTCTCATTTATACAAATCACCATTGTAATGGCGTAATTTAACTCGAATAGCAATGCATATAAATACAGAGATAGAAGTTGGGGAAAAAAATTAATCCAACACTGCACATAAAATACACATCCGCCTTCTTGCAGCGCTAAACGAAATTTGTTCCTTAAATTTTCCCGCGTAAAGAAATAGCGGTGCACCACACCATCAACAAATTCGCGGGCTCCTATTTCAGAACCCCATAACCATGCCTTGGCTCTTTGTTGTGTTTTTTTTCTCGTGATAGCTTGAGGTTCTTCATAAGCACAGCATTTGGACCGTGACCATCGTTGGCAGTTGGCAGAAGCTGCAGCAGCTACAAACAGAAGCCAAAGTAACAGGAAAAGCATAACAGCGGTGCGGTGGATTGCGAAGAAGAGTTTAACGCAGAGAGGGTGGCACTGCTATACAAAGCAAACAAATGGAGGATAATACAAATTTGTGTTTGCTTAATTCGAAATGTTGGGGAAATAATACATTTTTCCATTTGGATTATCCTTTAGAGACGCGCAATAAGGAAATGAACATTCAAAAAAGAAAGAAAGAAAGAAATCCTGGCAATGAATGCATGCACAGCACACAGACACAGGTAATGAGGCTACCGCTACACTTTAATTTTTGTGATATGAAAAAAGGAACTGCCAGAGGAGTGGAAAACCATCATGCCTTGAAGTGACCATCTATTGGAATAGTTACTCTATGTTTTAGTCGGAGTTACCACTTTGCGTTAAGCGTACGGGTTTTGTGGTTCGTTTCCAAATGATAACGGCGCGACACAATCAAATAAAGCGTGATTTTTTAAGAGATTTTTTTCGATATGGCAACACTCATATAGTTAATCTGACAGCTGCATGATATGTTGCTTATATTTACTGCATTTCCTGTGGATTTTGTAATGAATTTGCGCGTGGCCTATGAGGCTGGATTTCCAGGCCCAAAACTTAATTATTCTTATCACACTTGTACTTGTGGAATCTTGCACACATAGGTCTAACGGAACGTGTTGGTGTGGTACGCATTATTTTTGTTGCACCACTGCTGCAATAACCTTTGCACATTGAGGTCGGTGATCTCGTGCATCATGAAGTTTGTTTAGTTTTCCAGCTGTCTACGTTAGACCTCACTTTAAGACCCCGGGTCAAACAATATCAATCCCTAGGTGAGTGTTTTGAGCCTTATTGCTGGGGTTAAAGAAAGCTCGTATCGTATTCATTATTTTTTTGGGACACACAAAAAAAAAATGTATGAGCCTCATCCGCATAAGCTCATGGGGGAAGTGGATACTTATCCAATCCAAAGCAGTTGTGTATGTGTATATATACATATATAGTGTATATACAGACCGACAGACAGACAGACAAACAGACAGACAGAAAGACGGACAGACAGACATACAGACAGACAGGCAGACAGACAGACAGACAGAAAGACACACAGGCAGGCAGAGAGCTGATGTTTTCCGTATACACATTTCCCCTGTATGGAATCATTTCCCCTTTATCGTAACGCTACATTTTCAAAAACAAATACGTCGCTAAAGAAGTATTCACTTCAAAAAAAATGTAGCGTCACGCCTAAGATTTCGTAATACCAAACATATCTAGGTTGTGTGGTCGGTGAAATGAACCATTTCTGTGTTTCTTCTAGTCCCGAAATCAGTGCAAACTTTTTTCCTGCAATCTCATACAAAATCCTCATCCATGCAATCATTAACATTGCTAAACTTTAATGCCGCATAATCTTCCGCATAATCAAAAGCAACTAATTCCATTTCGTCAACTTAACTAAATCAAATAAAGGACTCCATGCCGCTCTTCTAAACCAAAGCCATACCATGCTCCTGAACCATGTAAAACACTCGTTAAGTACGTAAAAATCCTTTCAAAGTACTCGCATTCCATTTGCTGTAATTGAAATCATTTCGAGTACTTTTCGCGATTCTAAATCGCGTTGCATTTTCAAATCCTTTATATGCTAATGTAATTATCCAGAGTACATTCTATTGCCACTGCCATATCGCATCGGTATGAAGATGGAGAGATTTGCTTGTGCTTTCTCACCCATTTCCAACGGAAGGACAACGAAGGATAATAGTAATAATCTAAAGACATAGATAACCACGCTTTGCTTTGGGTGCTGGAAAAAATTGTCTTGTTGAAATACTTATTCAATTTCTTTAAAAGGACATCATCATCTTCATGGTGGTGGTCTCGTCAAAAAGAAAGAAAGTCCTTGTGCGTTGCGGCAACCATTATGCGGTTTGCATTATTTTGTATTTTGTGGTTTTTCCCATTTTACTTTTTCTCCTGAGCCAAGGAAAAACAAGACAATTTTTCTAAAGTCCTTTTTTTCCATTCTGACCGAGAGTCGTTGGAAATTATTTTTTAATGCACTAAAAGTCATTTGCATCCAATTTCACATTAACTTTGACTCTAAAGGTACTTTGCATAGAAAAGTTAGTCCTGCCATGGTCCAGTTTGTGTGTGGCAAACATTAGATAGTGAGGTGTGGTGGTTTAGTAGTTGTGCGACACAAAACAAACATTAAAAGTGTCATCGTGTTCAGCTGTAATTGCACTAGATACGGGTAGACAGACAGCGTGGAAAGGACACTCCAAGGAGGAAGTTCTCCTGTCAGTGGAAAATGGAGATTTCAGTTTTTTCTCCGAATGGTGCACCGAAAAGGTGTTGTACATCATTTTGCATAAAATTTCCATGGAAGTCTGTGTGTTATTGTGCAACATTCAGCTCTCCCGCCAGACAATTGTTCGATGGAAAAACTAACAAAATTACACAACAAAGTGGGGAAGAGATGATAATATACGAGTGCTCTCTAGTCCCAGTGGTCAGTGGTACACAGGGTTTTACTTATATAAATTGCAGAGGTGGATCGGATAAGTTAATTGAATTCTGATGGTGTAAATGTCAACACGGTCCAGAGAAACATGAAATCAGTTTCGCTATCCGCAAATCTAAACCACCCGGAGTCAGCCAGCTGGCTAGTCAATTAGATTGATATCTAAGTCCCTGTAGATGTTGGCGCACCTTCATTTGATTGGCGTAATATATTTAAACTTAATCGAGTAAGTCGTCTACAATCAATCGAGTTTGTTATGATCGTGTGGTGTGCACTGAGCGGGGACAAAGTCATTGGCACATTGACTTGACCGACAGTCATTCTCGTTCGCATGGATTCGTTAGAGGCTGTGTAGTAGAAGATTGAATGTAATTTAAATTGTTTCTGTTACGAGTACGTATGTATATGTGCATGGAGTACATAAAGATGGAAAAGCAGGAATGCATCAAGATGGTAAACATTCATTTCATCTATCTTACATATAACTCAATATTGACGACAGTCTACTGATGAGCAACACACAAAATAGCTTTTTTATCTAAACTCAGTGAGACTCGCGGCCTACTCAGCTGATTTCCTAAATTGCAACGGGGAGACGGGGACGGGCCTCCTAGTTAAAAAAGAGTTTTATTGAGTTTTTTCCCCACATTAAGCCCAATTTAGATGATCAGTTCAGTATCAGTTTCAGTTGAGCTATCAGTTGAGCTTTCAGTTAAACTGATGTGTAAATGCGAAAACTGAAACGTTTAACTGAAACTGAAACTGAGACTGAAACTTATGTTGTTAAGCCCCTTTTAGATGGTCAGTTTCAGTTTCAGTTGTCAGTTCAGTTGACATTTCACTTAAAAAAGGTACTGCATCTAGACTTGAGTTCGGTATTCAGTTTAGCTTTTATTTTACTTCTGAGCAGTTTAACTTTTGTATTTTGTATTTATTAATTCATCTTGCTAGTTATACAATTTATAAAATGTGATTAGAACAATTCAGAGAAAATCATTAATGAGTTGCAAAAATAAATGAAATAATTAGCGTTATAAACCACAGAAAACCATTAGTGTATAGCAATAATACTAATACAAAAATTCACAGTGTTCTTCAAAACAAATCATATTTAAAAACCCAGCAAAATTAGGTCTGAGACACTCTTTAGCTAAGCTGAAAGCAAGAGCGCCAAGAGCTAGTGGCAAGTGTCCCATCAAAACCATGAATTCAAACGTAGTTATGTGCAGGGTGAGGATTTTATTATTATTTTTTTTTAGCTGATTAAAGATAATATGTCCCGCCGCAAACACCTAAAAGTTTTTCACAGTGCCCACCTCTTTCGAATGTCTGACAAGCATCAAAGAGTATCATTTGTCACGATTAAGCTTCTCAACTCGCCGTTCGGAGTCGGCAAAAAACTGTAGGTCCCTTCCATTCGTGCAAAAATATAACACGCACACACAAATGGTTGCGAGAAGCAGGCCCAGGTTCACCTCGAGCTATAGCGCCAACTAAGCAGAAGCAGATAATATGTGTTCAATTTGAGTGTGATCGTAACTAAAAAGCCAGGATTTTATTTTGCGTAGGAAAGGTGACAATTTCCATAGACTTCTGATAGAGAAAGGCAATTTGTTAAAAATTGAGGGGGCTACTACAGTAAAGAATTTTTTTAAATGTATTTTATTGTAAGCAGGGATATTAACCAGAATGTTGAAGTTCACTCGCAGATTATGCACCGAGTTTGTTTTAACTGAAAGGTAACCACTCCTAATAAAAAATATTTTAAGAACATTAAAGTAATAGAGATGCCTTAGAGGTAGAACTTTCAGCTCCTGAAACAAAATGAAGCTGCTATGGAAGCGATGTTTCTTACAGATAATACGCACAATATGTTTTTGGTAAATAAGAATTGGATTAATCTTGTTCATATAAGTCTCACCCCAGCATGTTATCCCATACTGAAGCTTTGAGTGAACAAAACCATAGGAGATCAAATCTTATAATTTTTGTGAGCAATACAAGCTTAGATTATTAAATTGCCTAGAGCAACATAATAAGTACTTTTTCAGTGCGCTGGTGTGATCGGACCAGTTCATTTTACTGTCGAGTATTATTTCGCGGTATTTGAAGGACTGGACAAAATTCACCTGAAAACAATAAACTGAGCAGGGTGCATTAAAATCAAATGAATTACTATCACAATCATCTATAGTATGGGACTCTGTTAAACTAAAGTACATAAGTTTGGATTTGTCACCATTCTATGGATGGCAAACCAGCGACTTAGAATGTCCAAGTCTGAGTTGATGTTCGAAATTAGGCTGAGCAGGGAGCTGCAACTGTAGGAGAAGGCCTTATCATCAGCAAAGGCTATAATTAAGCCCTTAAAATTCTGTTTGAATATTGAGTGGATGAAAATCAAGAACAGCAATAGACCCAGTACAGAACCTTGCGGAACACCAATAATTATGTTGCGAAATTCGCTAAGGCAACCATTTATTTTTACTGTTTGCTTTCTATCTTTTAAATAAGAAGATAGCCAGTTAGCCAGTTGGGATTTTATAGTTATCTCTTTCAGATATTAGAATTTGACACGGAAAAAATTCCGCGCAGCGATTTTTCTTCAGAAATCGTGGGGGGGCTTCCTGGCAATCTACATTTCGGTTTTCGGAATTCTAACCCTATTGCGTCATCCGCCATATTGAATTTTATGGTGAATTTTTGTATATTGAATAACTCGTTTATTTTCAATTTTACACAAAAACTGATCTTGACTAAAGTTGTTCGGAATTAAATTTCCTACAAATTTGGTACGTACCAATTTTTCCCTAGGATTCCCTAGGATCGATATTTTTCGATTTAGACCCGAAAAGAGGTGGGGGTGAATTTTTGTTTATTGAATAACTCGTTTATTTTAAATTTTACATGAAAAATGGTCATAACCGAATTTGTTTGAAAATAAATTTCCTACAGTTTTGGTCCCTATCGATTTTTCCCTAGGATCGATGTTCTTCGAATTAGACCCGAAAACAGGTGGAGGTGAATTTTTGTTTACTGAATAAATTCGTTTATTTTTAATTTTACATAAAAAATGGTTATCACCGAAGTTGTTTTGAATTAAATTTCCTACAATTTTTACAATGAAAACAAAAACTGAATTATGCCCGTTTGGAACGTTTAGCCGATGGTCCGGCCAAGCTGGGTTCATCTGAGTCTTCATCATTATTATGTATGTATGTATGGTTTATTAATTTATTCTATTATAACAATTCATTTATGTATATAAAGTTATTTACAAAAGTTAATTTACATATATGAGTCTAAATGCACTATCCCTTTTCCTTTTTAACTGAAATGTCAACTGAACTGACAACTGAAACTGAAACTGACCATTTAAATGGGGCTTTATATGATTTATTTTGATTATGATTTTTCAGCGCGCATTGCTACAAGATCTTGAATTTGTTGGCTCAATTGAGCTCAATGCTAGTTGCATGCCATTTTCGCAGAACACCTTCATAGACTCTGCTTGATTAAAATCCGAAAAGTAATGTTCCGGAGTAATATGGAGATTGTTTCCACTTAGTATCTAGAAGCTGTTCTTCAACTGTGTTATTCGAAAGAGAAATTTCCAACATTTTTTGCTTAGCGTCGCCATTTAAAACATTCTCAGCTACTTTCAGCAACACGTGAGACGTGTTTCACCAATTGAATGCGTTTGCTTTGATTTTGTGATCAATTTTGACTCAACATATTCGAATGATACAGACTGTTTTTTTCAGCAGATTCAAATCTTGCACACCTTGGTCCTAGCATCATTTTCTTCAAACCTTCTAGTTTTGATTTGGAAAAATCGTTATTGTTTTTTTGTGAACTATACTGTCTAGTGTCGATAGATGCCTGCCTCTTTGTGCTTTAATTTTCACAACAAAATGCCACCTATTTGACCTCTCTACATGGGCTAGAATAATTGCTTCACTTCCAATAAACTGAGTTCCATCAACCAAAACCAATTTCATAGCAAAAAACCATCTTTGTTACATTCGAAGGCGGTGCCACTTAACGTCATATCCACTTGCAGGTGCATCAGTGCAAAACCGTCCCGCCACAAAAACTGCACGCAAACACAATCACCTAAGAACTAAGAACCCTACTTTGGCATAAATAGCTGCCATTCCTATACAACATCAGTGTCGTGTAATATACGCTCCTGCTCATGTCAAATGAAGACATTGCCATCCTCATTGTGTGCAACTTCCCCCCTTATGTCGATTCGCAAGGCAGTATCACTTACCACAACCTGTCCGGCCATTGTGCGAATAAAAATAACTCTTCAGCCGCTGTCGCGTCCACCGAGTTTCAATCGAACGAAAGAAGGAAGTTCCAGCAGCAGCAATAAAAGTCAAGAAATATGATATGATTGAGTCAAGACAAGGGGAAATGCGGCCGCGTCTGGGCGTTCTTCCAACTGGGCACATCCCTTGTCCATTTGGATAGTTTCACTCGTGCTTGTTCCCCGCCCCGATGTGGTTCTCTTCACTGTGGCTGTGCCTATCCGCTGTCCCTTTGTTTTATGAGATCAATTTCATTATTAATTCTCCGGAACACTAATGTATGCAGCTTGTCGGATGTCGTCGTCTGCGTCGTTGGTTTTGGCCGTCTCAACTCATGACGATGACGACAACGACAAACGGAATGCATCCATAACTCTGAATGGGATGGTATTTTTTGTGCGCGAGCTCTTAGCCTTTGAAACCGATTCTGAATGGGCCGTAAGACAAAGGGTGGACTTCTTGCTCGTAATTGAAACTTCCATCCTGGTGGTGGAAATAGGTATTATGTGGTTCAACCCTTCCTCCATCGACGACTACCACGACGACGATGAAAGTCTTAAGGAATTAATTATTTATTCATTCCCACTGTACAAGTATGTATGGCTTATTCATTTCTCTCTTTCTCTGACCACACAACCTCCACCTGCACCACTTGCTGGAATGGGAAAGCTTCCGCCGCCTATTGTGTTTGTGTCCCTGGATTAAGGGATTTAAGATTTTAATTAGAATGGAATTAAGAATTCATAGTGCGTCGCATAAAACTTCCATTGTTTTATTTTCCTTTGCATGCATTTCTTGACAGCTTGGTAGCTGCACACGGATCACGGAGAAAAAAACAGCGCGGCGAATTCACTCACAAAATGGCCTCCTGGAACGCATCAAATAAAAATTTCAATTTTGTGTCATTAATAAAATATAAGTGAGCAATAATTTTCAACTTCGAAACTCGTAAGATTTTATGCCTGCAAATAAATCTCTGGGGTTAGCTAGCAGCTACCGGGGACAACTTGGATTGGATGCATGTGTTCGTGTTGGTTATATTATTTTCACCTGGCCTCGATTCGATAATAAAACGGAGCGCGGACGTAACTTAGCCTATCTACGCGCAGGAACTAACACGAGAGATAACGACAAAAATAAAGAAAACATTGATGGATGACACTTGAGTGAAGTCATGACGAACATTAAAGCGTTGGTGTGCCGCGTTCCTGTTCGCCAATCGCCAGAGGTACCTATAGAGAAAAACATATTTAACAACGTAATTTTCAATTGAATTGAATTTGATGACGTGACTGTGAATCAAAGGAGACCAACTCAGTTGTAGAGTAAAACAATTTATTTGACAGCTTTATAACTGTCATTAAGGGGTAAGCCAATACGGTGGATCAGTTCAAAATGTGTTTGATGGGTAAGAACTAAATCAAAATGAGTTTGACAGTTCGATGCTAGAGATATTAGGGGTTGGGTGAAATATCAAATTAATAAAAATGTCGCTAGGAACTCGGTTGATAGTTCATCTCCAGTCCATGTAAATGAAATGCCCAATTCTGTATTTCCGGAATTCATTTTCAGATTTCACAAACAAAAAAACAGAACTCAATACTCAGAACGTGTATACTCCGCTTTAATCAGAATCAAATGACTCATTGCGGGGTGACTTTAGGTCCGTTCGCGTACCCTCCCAAAACAACGAAAATCCACGAAAACTAACGAAAAACAACGAAAACCCGTTCGCGTACGCAAAAATGTCGTAGTTTTTCGTAGAAAAGAGTGCTCACGAGGGAGTAAGAAATCTCCCCATGCTACGAATTTTAGTCAAAGAAATTTCTTTGCGGTATATTATGAAAACTGTCAAATCTGTCAAATCACATACATTCTTCATTTTTGGTGCTTAATGCGTTCGAGTACTTTTTCGCGATTTTTCTGTCCTTGTGAGAATTTTACCCCCACTCTTTGAGATTTGACAGAAAACCTATATTTAGTGCAAAAGGTACGCGAACGGACCTTTTAATACTTAATACAAATTTCTGTTGACAGAAATGTAACTTTCCTATTGGATTTGGGCTAATGTATTCAATTAATCAGAGCAGTGTAACTAATACGTGAATGCACACTTGCCCCACAGTCGCTATGGAAACTCTTATTGGCCTAACGCCACTCCACCTTTTCATAAAATGGTTGGCAATTAGCAGCACTGTTAGACTACTACAAACGGGGGCGATAACACATTGATCACACAGATCAGGTGAATCTTCTCTCCGAAATCCCAGAGCTTGACATGATCTGCGCGGTAAATGACCGCTTACGAAAACCGTTATATTTCGGCAAGAGGTTCGTTACAGTGATCCCAAGCCGTGAAGCATGGAACTATAAAAATCCTACTTCAGACCATGAAGGTAACAAGTGATGTGCGGATGGATCAAAGATGGACACCGGGGTGGGCGCTGGTATTTTTGGACCAAACATTAGAACATCAATACCAATGGGACAAACTCCCAGTGTAGGTATTTCAAGCAGAAATTCATTTCATTCAAGTATGCGCCAACGTCATCCTCAAATCGGCAGGCCCAGGTTCACCTCGAGCTGTAGCGCCAACTAAGTTAGCTCATATGGACCCTCAAGCCAAAAATGTTAACAAAAAATTTTTCTCTATCCACTGGGCCAATAAGTATATAAAAAAAATTATTTGAAGAAAATAAACATTGCAAAAATTACATAACTAAGTTATAAATAATACGTAGTGGTATATAACTATGCACATATGTATATGTTTGTAGTAAATTTTCCGAAGCATTTAGAATGCAAACTGGCTAATATTACACTTATACAAATGAAAGGCGGCTTGTGGTCTGCTCTCGAAAGCTCTTTAGTCACATGGTCTCTAAGCGCCAATTCTAGGTCGAAAACTACCCAGTCTTGTCGGGCCAAAATGGGCTAAGTAACTTATAGTTCTCACTTTATATTTGGTTCCCGGGTGGTCGGAGGCTTGTTGGCATGAACGCTAGACTTCAAAAACCCTCAAAGAAAAAACTCCAACCGATCGATTTGCTTCCTTACAATCGCTCGTATATTTGACAATTTTGACGATAAGAAATAAAGATGATTTTGTTTGAAAAAAAAAAAAAAATATTGCTCAACAACGAAAACACTCCCTTAAAATAATAACCCTGTCAGCTATCATGCTGTCTTTTTTTTGTAAGTGGGTGCAAACAAAAAAACATTTTTCTACAACAGCCCCTAGAGTCAATGGAATAGGTCTGCCCAGACCTTGGTATATATTGTATTTATTTCATATTTCATCCATCAAATAATTTGTAAATCTGTTATGTACTGAAGAAGAACTATATCCCCCTTTCGGTCTTTGTCTCACTGCTGCAGGCAAACATGCAGCATGCAGCATGTTTCTTTTCATTTTGAATGCATTTTTTATTAGTAAATTCAAGTATTTCTTACATCCTAGACAAAAAGTGCTAAAAACTAGCTTAACTAACTTAACTATCTTACTCTAACTTACTGGCCCCACACGGGCACTCTAAGCTGAACTTAATGCTTATACTATATCTTTCGACGTAGCCTAACTTAAGGTATTGAATTTTAACTAAGCTTACAATTTAAAAGCTAAGAACAATTTTTGTTTTGAAAAAAACTTAGGAAAAAGATCAAAAGAGTTGTCTTGGACAGACAATGCATGTGGGCAATGCTGAGTCATCATTTGGAACTTCGTATACACTGAGAGAAGTTACAACTGTTGACGAACAACTGTGTATGTTTTCTCATACAAAGGAAAGACATTATATAGATAATATGTATAATACCATCGAAGCTTGCGAAGTACGGAATAAAAGGGTGGTGGATTTGTTATTCCAGCATTACAAAAGAATTCTATATACAGGTGAGGAAGATGGACATCAGAAAGCTCTTAATTTGGGCGAGAAGCACTGTTGGAGGAGAACTGTCGTTGCTGAGAACTTCTTTACAAGTTTTGAAGGTGTGGAAAAATTTCGGGAATCTGCACTGGCTTTTGTTGGAACTGAATAAAAAATGAATTCCTAAAAAAATGCTTACGGATCGTAGTCACCTAGCACAATCCACTATCTTTTGACTTACATATAGTGTTGCAGCAGTGTCAAATGTGTCGAAAAAAAACAAATGCAGTCATTTTACTGTCATCACTTCAATATGACACAAAATTGGTATGAGAAACACGAAAGTCACAAGCTATTCTGTTTAACAACAAACACAAAGTACGCGTGAACGTCCTGGACCAAATGTTGGGAAAATATACATGCAAACGACGGACGAAGCGATGGTCACTAGCTTTTTTCTACGATACAACACGTTGAATATCGCAATATTGGTATCTTTCATAATTATATATGTACATATAAGAACGTAGATAATTATATGAGAGACAACAAGCCCAATGCACGTCGACAATTTCTGCATTCTTTGATTGAGCAGTTAGTTACCCCTCAGATTCAAGCAAGCATGAATGGACTAACGGTAGAAGACTGTTTTCCGTTTTAAATGGCATCAATTCTTCATTCGGATCACCACAGCCCCGTGGTAGCCAGACATCACCGGCTTAGAAAATGTCGTGCATAATTTGCAGAGTATACGCAAAGGAAAACCAGATTTGTATGCACTGGCTGTGAAGAGCCTGTCAGCTTACAACACAGTGTATTCAGTCATATAAGTCTGAAAATCAAAAAAAAAAAAACTCTGTAATATCATTATTACGGTAAAATTAAAAGTTTAACTACAAAGAACAAAATAACAAAAAAAGATAAAGTTTCTCATTGTGTTCCATTAATTTCCATACACCATACCAATTGTATGAAGTTCCAGCTAGACCTATTTCATGATGGGAAGGTTTTAAAACATCCAGAAGGGTTAAATGTTAAAGTATCTCATTTGGCCCTAATGAAAAAGTAGTGTCATTTTAAACGAATTAGATAGACAATAGACTTCTGCGCAAATCAAACGCCGATAATGGAAGAGGCTGCTAGAAATATAATTTGCAAGCAAAAAAGAGCAGACCCGATATAACTGCCTTGAGGAATGTCATTTATTTTTTTTAAGGATACTGCAGATATGTATGTAAGTGGTATGTGAGTTTGAACGTAATTTTTAAGATTGAGACTATTCCATTTTCTTGTTTAATAGTCTTGAAAGTTATGCTCCATAAAGTCAGGCCTAAAATGTAAGTTGTGTTTCTTTACTTCCATTCAAATTCGACATGAAATAGCAGAAGCCCAAAACCAGTGTAAAATTCACATGTTTGAAAGTGTCTTTTCTGCATAATAAAGCATAGAACGTGCGCAAAACTGTCAGCTGTCAAATAAATTTGTTTTCTGCTCAGTGTCAAATCGCCCAAAATGCAAAAAAATCAGAAAAATGTCAAATCACCAAAAAAAAAAGTTGTGCGAATAAACATTTTTATATTTTGGGCGATTTGGCATGTCAAAATACCCAAAAAAGCGATTTTGGGCGATTTTGTGTTTCGGTTTTTTTAAGGCGGATCTGTGTCATATCGCCCGAAACCAAATCACACAAATCTAAAAAATGTCATATTGCCCAACATTTTTGGGCGATTTAACACTATGACAGACTGACCAAAAAATAAAAATGTCAAATCACCCAAAGAAGAAATCGCATTGTAACTTTCAATATCCGATGTTGTCGTGGTCAACTTTTTAAAAACTGAGAAATGTAATGGCTCGATCTGAAGTAAGTAATGAAAAGAAAAACAGCTTTAATCCGAAATGAAGGATTGAAGAAATGGTTATACTAAAACAAAAAGTTAGGCAAGGGGGGGGGGGGGGCATACGGCGCGAGACACGGCGCAAACCGCGATGCGGAACGGTAACCGCGCCGCTTCACGCGCTGATATGCGTTTCATATATTTTATTTCATAATCATAATATAAAGAAAAAACAAACATAATTCTGCTGGGACCGTTACGCTCCTTTCACACTATCCGGTTTGTGCACGGTTTCGACCGTACGGCAAAAAACCATGGTTTTAAACCATACGGTTTACGATTTATTATGAGCAAACAGCACACAACTCAACAACGAAATGAGTTTGTGACGGCAAAAAACCGTGCATAACCATATAGTGTGAAAGGGTTTTGAATTTGGATTCTTGCCGTCCGGTTTTTTGCCGTACGGTCGAAACCGTGCACAAACCTGAAAGTGTGAAAAGAGCCTGTAGTTCTGTAATTGTTACAATTAACTTTGAACACACTTTAAAACCCAATTTATCAAAAATGTACGATCGCTCAAAATTAGCGATATTTTTGGGGGATTTGACATTATGCTAAATAGCCCAAAAATGAAAAATGTTGAATCGCCCACAAAGATTTTTGGGTGATTTAACATTTTCGGATTATATTTCATTTTGGGCGATTTGGTTTTGGGCGATCGGAAGCATGAGTTCTGACAAAACGCCCACATTTTCTTGCCGATTTGACATTTTTTAATTTTTGGGCGATTTGTCAAAGTGCTGAATCGCCCAAAAATGTTGGGCAATGTGCATTTTGGGCGATTTGACAGGGAGCCGTTTTCTGAACTAAAATGGAAAAAAAATAATTAATTTTTATTGCTCAAAATATTGTGGTGACTTCGAAGCTTAAGGAGTTCTACTTTGCTATGACTGCTATTCTCGTTCAACTGCATTTTTAATTTCCATTAATTTGTCAAATGTCGTTTTGACGTTCTTGTTTTTACGAAGTATCAATAATCCGTTTATTGGCAGCTTTAAGACCTCTAATTCAATCCCGCATCTCATCAAAAGTCAGCACAATCGAAAACGGTAGAAAACTTAATTTTCCGCCATCGAGAAAAGGATATAAAAAAAAAGAAAATAAGAATGACTCCCCTAGTCGAAATCCAAATGATTTATACGTATACCCAAAGGTCGCGCCGCCAGTGGGATCTGACAGAACAATCTCTCTCGGTTTCACTGCATGTGAGACAGCTCTGTTCTGTGTATGTTAAGTCCTTTCTAATTCCTGACAATATCGACATTTAGCATAACGAAGTTTCACCGACAAACCCACACACACATCCCAACCTACTCGTTGTTTTTTTTTTGTCAGTCCAATGAAATTACCATTTTCCTTAAGGATGTGAATTATTGTCTTTCCATCACCTGCCATTTGGTATTCTTATCCTGGCACCCGAGGATGCATGCATATGCATACAAAGTCGAATTCCTCTCCAGCTCTGGCATTGCAATCGTGACTTAGTCTCTGAATGAAAGGACGACGACGACGAGACGAGGATACAATTTACTTGGGATTCAGGAGAATTGCTGCCAGCCAGAGATAGTTACAACGCGGTAACATGGGAGGAAAGTTCCTTTACTCGTATATCGGTATCTAACATTAAAGAGTTACGTTTTTTCGACTTCGCCGTTGTCGTCCTGAAAATAAATGGCAAAGAATAAAGGAGAGTAGCAACTGTCACATGAATGTGAATTTTAAGTAGTTCCAAAGTCTTTTCGCTTCGCAGGCTGCACAGGACGCTTTGTGTTCGTGTTCCATACTACGAGTATATGTATGCAATGAAAGAATGATTTGAAATGGATTTCGGTTCAATTTTGACTCAAGCGGGGTTTGCATCTATATGTCGTAGAATCGCATGGAGAGAGTAGAAGAAATTAAAGCGACTAACTGGGGTTGAAAGTTTACATAAAAGTCCATTGATTCCGCAGGGGTATTCAACACAAAAGTAACCACAAAAGGATGAAATCGACATTAACATAATTTAAAAGTGTCCTGTTGAAAAAACAAGCTAGCTAGGTGTCCATTATGACTGAATGAGCGAGCAGACGCTGGGAGTACGACCTTTAAATTACAAAAATTCGTCACTCTCAAAAGTGGCAGAAAACTTAGAAAGTTTAAAATGTCGAAAGGTACCTATAACGTTTCGTAACGTAGTGTAGAGACAGGGCTGGCAACACGGGACGTTTGGGACAAAGACCTTGTCGTTTTCAACATTTCTTTGTCATTTGTCCTTCCCGGTAATTTCTCAGTCCCAAACTGAACGCATTCTTGATCGTCTTAAAAGCGAACTCACTATTTGTCATGCTATAAAGAAATGAAAACTCGATCTGCTTCAATGGCAGCAAAGGAAGGGATTTTTGCATCGAATTGTCACTAGCAATAAAAAGTGGGTCCATTACAACAAGCACAAGCGCAGAATGTCATGGGTTAAGCCTGGCTAACCATCAACTTCAACAGCGCAGCCAAATATTCGTGGATCCAAACTAATTCTCTGTATTTGGTGGGATCAAAAAGGTGTGGTCTACTATGGGCTGCTCAAGCCGAATGTAGACGTCACTGGAGACCTCTACCGACTACAATTAATGCGCTTGAGCCGTGCATTGAAGGAAAAACGGTCCGAATACTCCGAAAGACACGACAAAGTGATTTTGCAGCACGCCAATGCTCGTCCGCACGTCGCAGCACTGATCAAAACATACTTGGAAATGCTCAAAATATTGTGGCGAAGTCTTACCCCACCCGCCGTATATTCTCCAGACATTACTCTTTGTGATTATCACTTTTCCGATCGATGACTTATGGCCTGTCCGAGCAGAAGCTTACTTGAAGATTGCAGAAAATGGGTCATCTAAAGATGATGGGTTCTTCCGACATGGTATTCGTATCCTGCCGGAAAGATGTGAAAAATTAGTGGACAATACTTTAAATAAGAGCTGACGGCAATGCCATAGCTACAAGATTCATAAAAATTATAAACAATGTATCCAAAATAACGAAAAAAAAAAAAAAAAAAATAAATGAATGAATTATTACTAAAAAAAAAAATTATTACTACTTTAAATAAATTCAATTTCATTACACAGGGTGGTCCGGTTTGAGTTACAGATATTTTGGGAACTGATTCATTGGTTCATGTTATGAAAAAAATCATATGGGAGGGGGGGTCTATTTTCAACACCCACCAAGCTACAGGGTGTTTAAAAAAGATCCTTTTGAAATGTTGGTATCAACAGTTATTCAATACGTAAGTGTGCTTATAATTTTTGTTTTAATATTATTATTTTGATGCGCCATAACGTCACTTACAAATTCACCTTACAAAGTTTTTACCTGCGGCTTACAGTTTTGCAGGTATAAGGTTAATTTAATTACAAAGACCGTTAAAAACGAGCATTTTTTTGTATTAAGTGTCCACCATCAGACTGAATACAAGCTAATACTCGTTTTTTAATAGTCCTTGTGACTAAATTAACTTAATTCTAGGAAAACTGCGAGCCACAGGTAAACATTTTGTAACTGAACACAAATAATGCTCGTTTTTTAATGGTCTTTGTAATTAAATTAACCTTATACCTGCAAAGCTGTAAGCCGCAGGTAAAAGCTTTGTAAGGTGAATTTGAAAAACTGTAAGCAATAGGTAAAATCTTTTTACAGTGAATTTGTAGGTGACACTATCGCGCATCTAAATAATAATAGTAAAAAAAAAATTATAAGCACACTTTCCCGAGATAAATGCGTTTTTCACAAAAATTGGTTAAAAAAAATCAAATTTGAATACCAATATCTCGAAAAAGAAAATACGGATGGTAATAGCTTTTAACTGTTATAAACACTATTCAATTGTCTATTAAACAAGCCTACTTTGGTTGCTCTAAGTTTAATACACTAGAAATTATAATTGAATAACTGTTGGTACCATTTTCTATGAAGGAACGTTTTTAATCACCCTGTAGATCAGTGGGTGTTAAAGATAGACCCCCCCTCCAATACCATTTTTTTCATAGCATGAACCAATGAAACAGATCCGAAATTATCTGTAACTCAAACCGGACCACCCTGTATAAAAACCATTTTTTTTGCATATAAAAAAATTAAGTTTTTGTTTAAGGAAATACTATAAAAATGACCGGTTTCACAGTGAGAGCTTAAGCCTCAATTGGAGCTTAAGCTACGATTTAACTCATTTTGATGTTTCACAGTGCCAGCTTAAGAGGTAAACCCCACTTAAGTATTGAACTTAAGCCCCCGATTTTAGTGGCTTAAGTATTGGCTTATTTTCTTGTTTTATTTATGATTTGGATGACATTTTTTTTTTATTATTATTGTATTTCAATATGGAAATACATTCAGACCAAGATCATGCCATAGTATTTATAAGTGATTCTGAATGAAGGGAAACAAATATTCGACATCGACCTTTTATAGGTGGCATGAAGTTGATTTCATCACAAGATTTCGGATGCCAAAACAATTTGCGATTTGTATCCTGGAACAAATACAGTCATTGAACACTGATAATATGGTAACAAAAAAAAAGTATATTGTACAAATTTTTTGTTTTTTTAAAAACATTTTTTCTGCATAGAGGAATAATGCATTCACTCCAGAGTGCATGCTTCTGATAACACTGAGGTTTTATTCAACCGGTGGCAGAGTTGTGAATGCATTCTTTCAAAATCATTCCATGAATCCATTTTTTTGATCGCATTCATTGACTTCATGTTGAAACTTAAAAAAATGAATATAATCACCATTCATTAGCCATTCAAAAGATTGAATTATTTTTTTCTACCATTCAATTGAATGCAATCATTGAATGCAATCACTTATGATTTCAATTAAATGCTTTGCATTCTTTTGCATTCATTTGCACTCTTTGCATTCATTTGCATTATTTTGCACTCTCTTGCACTCTCTTGCATTCTTGTGGATTATTTTGGATTCATTTTATATAATTTGGTACTCAATGATGGTTAATTAAGAACCATACGAAGGATCTTTGAATACATACATACATATGTACATATTAAGTACCTACATACATATGTATTTTTTATTTTTTTTATTCCTGGAAATATTGTATGCTTCTTCTTCTTCTTTTCTCCCGATTCGTATTGTTTTTTTTAAAAAATCATTTGACACGGAAATGAAAATCAAATTTCGTTTGACATTTAATCAGTTTATAAGCAGTTTTTTTCATAAATAGTTCACAATGACACTAAATCTGTGACTTAGCTAAGCCAAACGTTTTAAATTACTGTGAAACCCGAAAAACTTAAGCCAAAATTTAAGCTCTGCGTTCTACCACAGACAAGAGAAATATACAGATGTAGAATGATAGAACAAAGCATACAAAACGAATACAGGAGCAGTATGTGTGTGTGATGTAATAATTTTGTTTTTTTTTTTTCTTTTCGCTTTAATTTCTTATTGTAAGTAATGAAAGTTTAATGGGGCATATGGAAGGGGAATAGCGACTATACCATGGACGTGTGATTTTCATAGTGCTGCAAGTCTTCAAATTTTCTTGAATTCTATGTAAGTTAACACACACGAACATCAAGCATCCAACACAACATAACCGGACACCGGACACCTCCGTACTTCCCTTCCTTTCCCATATATTCACCCCAAGCTCATTCACCCATTCACCTTGATGCAATTCACTGTCAGCACTTCCCAGCCGTTCACCCATTCACCTTGATCAAATTCACTGTCAGCACTTTCCAGCCATTCAACCATTCACCTTGATCAAATTCACTGTCAGCACTTTCCACTTTACCCCATGCACTAACCATTTCCCTTACTTAGCATAAGAAATACATTGTTAGAATTAAGTAAATAAGAATAATAAAGAACAGACGGTCATAGACTGCGCAACCGAAAAGTCATTTTTTCATAAAAAAACTCAAAACAATCAGTCGTAGACTGAAGAATCAGTACTAAAATAACTGGCGCCCAACTTAATAAGAACCTGAACAAGCAACTCAATAAGGATTATTTAGGACCTCACCAATCAACAAAGAAGGAGACTCAACCCAAAAGGATTAACCAACGAAAAAAAACAGCAATAAGAAATGAAAATGAAATTTTTGTGAGTAACCAAAAAAAAGTGAAAATTAGTGATTATTTATTATTTGAAATATTGTAAGAGTTAAAATAGAAAGTGTAAATAGTAAATAATAGTGTAAAGGTATTCCAAAATGAGCATTACAAAAGAACAGATTATTGAACTTGTTCGTGCTACCGTCGAGCTATCACAGAAACAGTTCGCGGAAAAAATAAATGATTTGACATCAGCAATCGGTCAATTACAACCGCCTAGTGTTGAAACTTATGTGCCTGTATCTATTCGAAGCGGTGTTCTAAATCGTGGTGGTGGTCTCGATTTAATAAAATCATTACCCGAATTTAAAGGCGACTCCGCCTCATATCCTTCCTGGCGTACAGCAGCACATTTTGCCATGGGCTATTATCACGAAGGCTCTGAAAATTATTATATTGCAATGGGAATTCTAAGAAATAAAATAACAGATTCTGCAAACGCAACCTTATCCGCTTTTAATACTGTGTTAAATTTTAATGCGATTATTGCTCGATTAGATCAAGTGTATTCGGACAAAAGGCCATTACATGTTCTCGAAAACGAACTTAGTATTTTGCGTCAGGGTAACTTATCCATTAGTGAGTACTACGATGCAGTCGATAAAAATTTGACACTTATAATAAATAAAAATATTATGACACATAGTGGTAACAACGAGGTTATCGTCGCTCTCAACGAGCGTGCTAGAGAGAATGCTTTACGTATTTTCATTTCCGGTCTGCGAAAACCCTTATGCGATATATTATTTTCTGCTCGCCCACTAGACCTACCCACAGCTCTTGCGACGGCACAAGAGCTGGAAACAAACCATAAACGATACGAATTCGCACGTACGTTTGCAGCAGGCAGCTCAACAAAAATTAACGGATCACAGTTTCGAACAGATTCTGATCCACGTACTCGCAATCACCCACAGTATAGTCGTGTCCAAAAAAATGAACCAGTTCCTATGGAAGTAGATAATCGTACTTCCTATTTTAGAAAGCGAACTCCCGCACAAAATAATTTTCCAAAACAGCATTCTAGCAGAAACTTTACATATGTAGACCAACAACAAACCACGATGGCTAAACGCCCACGCGATGGAACACATTCTAGCCAATCGCCTATTCAAAAATTACAAAAAATTAACGCAATGCCAATAGAAAATTCCGAAATAAGAAGCGAATTATGTTGGGATAATTCTTACGAAGTTCAGTCGGATAATCAAATTTATGATGAGATCAATTTTTTAGGGTAAAATCACTCTTGCCATTTATTACTAAAACTGCAATAAATGGACAAGAGATACGAATTTTAATCGACACAGGAACTTCCAAGAATTATATTAAAAAACATAATTTTCTTAAAGCAGTATGTTCAGTAGAAAGCCCCTTTCATGTTAGGTCCCTCAACGGAAGTAACTTGATTACAGAAAAATGCAAAATTAATATCTTAAAAAATACTTCAACCTTCTTTTTACTCCCTTCGTTGAGTACTTTCGACGGTATCATAGGATATGATTTCCTTAAGCAAATAGAGGCAAAAATCGATACCAAAAATGAAATTTTATTTTATAAACATGGCGAGGAAAAACTACACCATCTCATTTGTCAACAGGTTAACTTAATTATTACAGACCAAAAATCTGTCCCTGATTATCTGCAAACACAATTTAAACAGTTAATCCAAGAAAATGCCTCTGCATTTTCAAAGCCAGACAGGGCATTACCTTATAATACGCATATTAAAGCCACCATACGCACAGCAACTGACGAACCTATCTACACTAGGAGTTACCCATACCCTATTTCAGCAACCGAGTTCATAAACACCGAAATAATGTCACTGCTGCGTGATGGTATCATTCGAACATCATGTTCACCATATAATTCCCCAATTCACGTAGTTAATAAGAAAGGTTTAGACGAAAACGGCAAACCTAAATTACGAATGGTCATCGACTTCAGAAAAATAAATGAGAATACCATAGCCGACAGGTACCCCATCCCGGATACATCGGTCATACTAGCAAATTTGGGTAAATCTAAATACTTTACAACCCTGGACTTAAAATCCGGGTTTCATCAAATTCTTTTAGCCGAAAAAGATCGACAAAAGACAGCTTTCAGCGTGAATAATGGCAAATATGAATTTTGTCGCTTGCCATTTGGCCTTAAAAATGCTCCCAGCATTTTCCAAAGAGCTATTGACGATATTTTAAGAGAAGATATCGGTAAAATCTGTCATGTTTATATCGATGATATAATCATATACTCCCCAGACGAGCAAACACATATTACACACATAGACAGAATATTGAAAAAACTGGAACAAGCCGGAATGCGTGTTTCCACGGAAAAATCAAAATTTTTTAAAACCGAAGTAGAATTTTTAGGTTTCCTAGTTTCACAAAAAGGTATCAAAACCTGCCCCGACAAAGTTCAGGACATTTTAAACTATAAAACACCAGAGACACTTCGAGCATTACGCTCATTCCTGGGATTATCAGGATACTATCGTAGGTTTATAAAAGACTATGCGAGAATAGCTAAACCTTTAACGAAATTCTTACGCGGAGAAAATGGTCATGTAGGAACTAATCATTCAAAAAATATAAAGATAACATTTGACACAGAGGCCTTACAAGCATTTGAAAAACTTAAGAAAATCTTAGCTTCAGAAGACGTTTTACTACAATATCCGGATTATGGGAAGCCCTTTGAGCTAACTACAGATGCCTCTTCGTCTGCTTTAGGAGCGGTCCTCTCTCAGAATGGCAAACCAATTACCATGATTTCACGAACGCTTTCCAAAACGGAAGAAAATTACGCCACCAATGAGCGCGAACTTTTGGCAATAGTATGGGCATTACAGAATCTCAGACATTACCTATATGGTACAAAAGGCATACACATCTACACAGATCACCAGCCACTTACATTCGCAATTTCAGACAAAAATCCAAATTCAAAGATCAAAAGATGGCGTGCGTTTATTGAGGAATTCTCGCCTAAAATCCATTACAAACCTGGGAAAGAAAATAAAGTTGCAGATGCACTTTCCAGACAATTCATTCATAACTTTTCTAAATCAAACACAGAAACGGAAACAGTACATAGCGAAATTTCACTAACCAGAACAATTCAAACAATAAAGTTCCCCGTTAACCAATTTAGAAACCAACTAGTAATATCCAGATGTAGCCATGACCATAAGAGTACAAAAATTTTATTTCAGAAATGTATCCGACATACAATAAACTTTAGTACTACTGCTGTATTAATGCAATATCTGCAAGAATGCGTTAATCCTAATGTGGTTAATGCTGTTCGATGTGATCTTCCAACTCTGGCCCAGATTCAAAATGCTCTAATATTAAATTTTCCAACCGTGAAATTTGTTCACACTGAAAAACTGGTAATTGACCTTTTAAACAAAGACGACCAATTAGAGACAGTTACAATGGAACATAATCGTGCACATCGATCCCTTCAGGAAAACTTTCAGCAAATTCTCAATGACTACTATTTCCCCGATATCAAGAAAATGCTCAGAACTATTATTATGAATTGTAAAATATGCTTGGAAAACAAATACCAAAGAAAACCTCCTAAGCCCGAGATAGGCGCAACACCGTTGCCTAGTTTTCCGGGAGAAATCCTACATATCGATATCTTTATTACAGATAAGCAGCATTTCTTAACATGCATTGATAAATTCTCCAAATTCGTAATAGTAGTCCCTATAGCCTCACGTTCCTCCATTGACATAAAAGAAGCATTACTTCAAATCTTAGGAAAATTCAAAAGTCCAAAAATAATAGTTTCCGATAACGAAAAAGCATTTTCATCAAGTATTATTACAACGCTCATCAGAGATCACTTTTCTATTGAACAATTTTTCGTCCCGACACTCCATAGTGAGAGTAATGGCCAAATTGAACGATTCCATTCAACGCTTTTGGAAATTTCACGTTGTATCAAAGCGCAACAACAAATAAGTGATACAGTAGATCTGGTGCTTTTAGCAACTCATAAATATAATAATACAATCCACTCTATTACGAACGCAAAACCAACCGATATACTGCATGATTATCAAACAGAAAAGCTAGAGTTCATAAGGAAAAAACTAGCCACTGCTCAAGAAAAAACACTTGGCCGAATAAACAAAAATACATCCAATAAAATCTACCATCCCGGCGAAATAGTTTTCGTCCGTAGAAATAGACGCTTAGGAAACAAATTTGAAAAAATCTTTATTGAAAAAGTAATAGAAAAAGATTTAGGCACCACCGTTTTAATAGACGGCAAGAAGATTCATAAGAGTAACCTCCGTTAATACTATATTTTCAGTTTGTCACTCATCATCCTTCGGATATCGATAGCCGAAATTCACAATTACTCAAATGCACACTTCATAGCGGTAACGAAAGGAAAAACAGTCACCTTCAACGAATTCTCATATCTTGTCCATGTCACAAACCTCTCTGAATATAGGAACATTGCTTACGAAAGCAAACACGTTCACATTACGGCCCTGCAGAAAGGAAACGACATCCTAAATCAACAGTCTGAAGAAATATTGCACATCATTAGTACACTTGAAGTCCCAAGAAGATTCGCAAGGTCTATAGACTTTATTGGAAGTACACTAACATTTATAGCCGGAACACCTGACCACAACGATTTTGAACTCCTTTTAACGAAACAAAATACACTTATTGAAAACAATAATAGGCAAACAAAAATAAATTCTCAAATACAAGATAAAATTAATGAAATAACAAATCAAATCAACGCAATAATTTCACAACATAGTGATATAAGTAAATCATCCGAATCAGAATTATTACTTTTGGAATACCTATCTGTAAGAAATAATCTTGTAATTAACCATTTAAATAATATAGCGCTTTCAATTGTGTTAGGAAAAAATAACATAATTAACCCATTAATCTTAGATAATATAGAAATAAGTCACTTAATTGATTCTCAAAACCTTCCGATAAGTATAAGTAACTTACTTTCCGCTGCTAAAATTAAAATACTTCAAAATTCAGATGTCATCCACTATGTATTGAAAATTCCTAAAATTGAAAACTTTTGTGATTTTATTGAAATTTATCCGGTAGTCCGTAATAAAACTATTCTTAAGCTAGATAGAAGTCAGGCTGCAAGATGTAAAGATTACATACTACCCGTAAAAGAATGCATTTATACGCCAGATGTCTACATTTGCCAACCTACAACTTCAGAATGCGTCACACAGTTGCTCAATAACAATACGGCTCTATGCACCTCCCAAAACGCATACCACGTACCCCTCGTACAACAGATTGAGGACGGAGTTATAATCCTCAACGATGTACCAAAAACAACAGTCATCGACCAGGTTCAGTTAGAAGTCCAGGGAACATATCTATTAACATTTTCGGATTCAATAAGGGTTAACGACACCCTATACCGGGTAAAGAAAATAGCTGCCTATGTCATACCGCATCCACCGAAGACTCTTTCTATAACGCACCTTGAGCATGAAGAAAAACTATCGCTTCCATATTTGCACAATATTCATATCGACAACACAAACCACATCAAAACACTTAGAGAAGAAATATCGACTCAAAAACTTCTCTGGTGGACCACTATTTCGTCAGTGGCAATAATTGCTTGCACAATAATATTAATTCTCCTTATACGCAACAGGCAATATACAGTCACCTCAAACCAAATTGACTCAATAATTACGCAAGTCAAATGTCGAAACGAGGACGTCTCGATCTTATCAGGGGGAGGAGTTAACACACACGAACATCAAGCATCCAACACAACATAACCGGACACCGGACACCTCCGTACTTCCCTTCCTTTCCCATATATTCACCCCAAGCTCATTCACCCATTCACCTTGATGCAATTCACTGTCAGCACTTCCCAGCCGTTCACCCATTCACCTTGATCAAATTCACTGTCAGCACTTTCCAGCCATTCAACCATTCACCTTGATCAAATTCACTGTCAGCACTTTCCACTTTACCCCATGCACTAACCATTTCCCTTACTTAGCATAAGAAATACATTGTTAGAATTAAGTAAATAAGAATAATAAAGAACAGACGGTCATAGACTGCGCAACCGAAAAGTCATTTTTTCATAAAAAAACTCAAAACAATCAGTCGTAGACTGAAGAATCAGTACTAAAATAACTTGTATTTGCGATGGCCCAACAGAAGGGCGGGAAAAGTAGATCATTTCGTTGGTTTTTGTGATTGCAATAAAATATGTAATTTCTTTGAAAACGTTAATTTCATTTACTGAGTACCTACATTCCTTTAATGGCATAGAGATCCGCTTAGAGAGGATTTTTTGAAATTCCATCTCTAAGTGGGTACCTAAATTCGGAAAAAAAAATTCGGAACTCATCTCCAATTTGTTTTGCCTTAACAGTGGCAGCGGGGGCGAAGCAAGGCGAGCACAGGTCAGCTAGTCAAATATAATATGTACATGCTACAGAAAACAGTAGGTAGGCATTGTTTTGATTTCCAGTTTGTAAGCCTTTACAGGAGCGCAACAAAATACTTGCCCTTGATTTTAAAACTACATACATTTATGTATGTCTATGTAATGTATGCCTCCACAAATTACTCAAAAATTGTCGGAGAAATTTTCTTATTGATTTCTTACAGATCAAAAAAAATTCGCTCAACCATAAATCAAAGAACATCAAAATTTCACAGAAATGTGAAAATAAAACCAAACAAAAACAACAACCACAGATCAAAATATGACCACCATATACACACACAAACACACCACAGTTTAAAATCCAGAAACACCGACCAGCCAGTCAGTCGTTCGTATATGTTCATTCGCAAGATCGATTGAGATAAGTAGACAAAATAAAGGGTTGAAATATAAAAAAATGGCTGTATACCGAAGTCACAACACACTGGAGGATGGTTGACTCGCACGACCATGTAACTTAAAACCTGCATGATCATAGAATAAACGAAAAACAGAACAAGTGGAGTCATCTACACAAAAGAAGAGAACTAAACTCGATGTATACCATATTCTACATCTGTATATTTCTCTTGTCTGTGGTTCTACTTAGCTGAGCTACGACTTAAGCTCCCACTGTGAAACCGGACATAAATGTACCAAATATTGTATATAAAGTTGGAATGTTAAATTTTTGTCCCGAAAGTAGTTTCTCCGTCTTTTTTTTATCTTGTATTTATCTCAAAACCTTCTTCACTTTAGGCCATTTTGCTCTTTCATTTTAGGGCTGAGCCTCTCTGCCCGAACACAATGCATGCTGCTTTTGCGTAGCAGTAGTAACTAGTATACGCGCTGTCAAATGGTGTGGCGCTGTACGAATAAAAATTCGCCCACAATGGTGATGCGCGGCATGTCAAATTAACTGTACATGTCGTGTGGATTGAGATAACTTTCCACGACTTTTTCAACGGCCACTTCCATTTCTAATGTTTTTAGTGAGCTGTGAAACGTAGCGCGCCAAAAGTTGTAGTACGCCACAACTACGCGCTACGCTACAACCACCTCACTGTGGGTGCACTATTGAGTCTGTATATATTTCTACTTTTGACAGTTCTTACTACCGCGACGTACTACGCTACAACCACCTCAATGTGTTTGGGCAGTTAGTCTTTACAGGAAAAGTTAGTAGGATCAGCTTGAACACAGTTTATATCATGTCATCAGGATATGCACAAGACTACGCAGTTAAAGAAATTAAAAATGGCGTTAGTTAAACTGTCAATTTGACACTAAATAAATGACAGAAAGCTGAAGAAGTTTTCAGACGTTTGACAAGAGTTCTTTTCGCGGGTTTGTTCATTCAGAAAACCCTTAAAATAAATCGGAATAGAAGCAAATGTCAAATTCCACTTAGACGAGACGTCATTGTATGATCTCAGGGACTCCAGCTCTTATGACCAACATGCAATCTACTTTGATTTATTCGTGTAAATCTATAACGTGCAACATTTATTTTTTTTGTAATTTAAGATTCAAGAAACCTCATTGTCTACCATTACTCTTTTCTAGGAACACGCTAATGCTCACGCTAAAGCGTATCTGGTTACCCATCAACAGCAGCACCCAATATCAATCACCATGCAGGAGCTGCGCGACTACCTCTTCTTATCTATCCCAATGTCATGGTCACCGAGGGAATGGTTTCCAATGGTTGTTCCATCGGCGGCTAAAGGAATCTCAATTAATTTCCATTTGACATCGATGACTGACCGCGACGAGCTTCTACGCCGCGCCGGCAAAGTTAATGTTCCGCCCGTGGAATAGCAACTTCACGCAACCAGCCACAGGGCTGCCTCGTTTATGCACACATCATTTGCATTTAAATTATGCGCATCAGCAGTGCTGCTGTTGCACAATTCGCTGGGCCAGCCAGCCAGCACCGCAGATACTAAATATAAAAACGCACGAGTTATTAGACACCGCATTGTCAACATAAATCCATCATCGCGATTGCCATGCGGCAGCTACGCGGTACGCGGATGGCGGGTGGCGGATATACCGGATTCCATGTCAAGCTTCTATCGCGTTTACTTTCAGCGATGTACAAGTATAGTCAGTGGCTTTGCCTGGCTTGCAGTGTTTTGGCAGAAAAAAAAAACCAAAAAAAAAATAAACAAACTACACTTGGTTCGGCGAGGTGCGTGCGGGTGGAAGCGGTTGTATTGGATTCCTTCCTTCCAGCGAGAGTTGGGCTGTCAATAGACACATGCAACGCAACACATACTGACAGCATAAAATTTTAATTAAAATTTTAATTAATTCTATTTAATGCGCAAATAACATCCATCATTAATTTAATTTCGCGCTCGTTTTTGTGTTGCTCCATTGAAATGGGGCGCTGCTGCTGTAGGTACACCACGTGGGAAGGGAGATCCTCTTCTTTTTTTTAATTCGCGCAATGTGTTTGTGAATCATTTAGTTTTTTATTCATGAAAATATGTTTACAGGAATCTTTATTGGGGAGAACTTTTGTAAAAGCAAATCGAGGAAATAAAAACGAGAAATTTAGGTTAATCAGATTTTTGCACGTCATATCCTGATTCCTGAATGCAGTGATAAAAACAAATTACGCTGATGTGATTAAGCTGAAACGTTAAAACGAGTGTGTATGTACTTTAGTACCTGCACTGCAATGGATGTGACTCGGTTGAATGGTTTTTTGAATATAAAGGAGCTTCCTGTTGCACTATTGAGTTGTGGCCATTGAACTTATGGTCGTGTGAGGTTTTTTAGAGGCAGAAACGTTCCAATGTACTTATAGGTGACTCTTCTCTGGGAAATAAGTGAGCGCTTTTCATGTCACATTTCTCACCTCATAACAAATATATTGTTTAAGTTTTAGCTTAATCGTACGGTGAGTTTAAACATTTTGAATTCCAGCGCCATCTACCGGAAAACTTGAAATTTTTTGATGCACGAACACTTCAAACATCAGAGAAAGTGTATAGTGTCACAGCTCAATCGGATGGTTAGATTATGAGTTTTGAGGTATCAAACGAAAAGCTCATTTTTATATATAAAGATTGATATATAATTGGAACATTAGATCTGAACAAATTGAAACATTGACATTTAGAAACGTGAAGAAGGAGGTGATTCCGTTCACACCAGTCATTGACTGCGGCCACATTTTGCTGTAATAAGGTGCAATCATATCCTGATTTAATGGAGCGATATAATTTGTGATCATCGACAAAAAGAAGGCATTCATGTTTGACGACTAGTGGAAGATCATTGATGAACAACAGAAATAATAATAACCCAAGGTGACTCCTTTGAGGAACACCAGATGTTACTCTAATAGGAACCGAGAGACAGGCATCAATTTTAACATTATGCAGTAGTGTAGAATGGAACCCTATAGTCGAAAGTTTCTGAATAATCGAACGATGACTTACTTTATCGAAGCCTTTTGCAAAGTTAGTAAAAATATCATTAGTTTGCCTGCCATGTTCGAAATGATTCACTACATTCAGTCGAACTTCGATAACTCGAACCATCACTTGCCACAAAAAAAATTCGAGCTATCAAGACTTCGAGTTATTAAGTACAGCAATCCCCCCACATACGCAAAGGATACGTTCCGAAAAACCACCGCGTATATCGAATTCGCATATGTTCAAACTAGAAACTATGAAAATGTGTATGTACTACATACGAGTATGTGCCTACACGTAGAGATGGGTTTCAAGACAAGCAATTTTTTGAATGTTTGTTTGGAAGTTTGTGATCAAAAAAATGTTGCAATTGCGACTTCTATTTTCAAAAATTATGTGGTCAAAGATATAAGAACTAAAGCGAATTTTTGATAAATCGCCTATAAGCACCGTGTATGTTGAGGGAAAATCGGAAAATCGGAAAATCTGAATCGCGTATAAGCGAAATCGCGTATGCTGAGACCGCATATGTGGGGGGTTCAGTGTATTATACAAAATTGATATGAATATGTATTATATATGATCAAGAGAAAATATTTTTAACGTATGCTTTTCCTCTTTCTGTTTTTTTAGGCGCCTACTATTTTTTTTTTTTTGTTTTTTTAGACCCCTACTAACAAGAAATTTGACAATTCTTACTCACACATAGGTAACGAAATCAAGATTTTCTACACGTATATGTATACCAGCTTCCAGCTCATAGCAACATACAAACACAGTGCCCCCCAAAAGCGATGCATTATAAAACGAACTTGTAAAAACACGCAGAATATGGGAATTCCCCTTCAGAATTCGATTTATCGAAGGTGATGCCAAATAATCTCTTCAAGTTTAAAATCCTCATATCTTTTCCCTCCAACGAAAAGGCTTTGTGTTTTTCTTTTTGTTTTTTTTGTTTTGTTTTTAATATTGGTTTTCCTCTGTGGCTTTTTCTTCAAAATTAAAAGATTCTGTGATATATTATTTTCGAAATTGTATTAATATTCTAGTAGTAAAGCAAATACGCCAAATCTCTATAACTAATGTTATATGATAAAATATGTAAAATTTCTGCCACAATAAATACAATAACTATATCTCTTCGAGTAATTAAGACATTCGAGTAATAGAAGTCATGTAAATTTCAGTCTTGGCGCTATTGCCAATCAATTTCATTCGAGTTATTAAATATTGGAGTTATCGAAGTTCGACTTATCGAAGTTGGACTTATCGAAGTTCGACTGTACTTGTAAAAAAGTGCAAGATTCATTGAAATCCATGTTGATGGTCCGATATTACATTGTTAACAAAATTGCTAATCAGAGTAGATGGACGAGTTCCGTTCAGATCAGATGACAAAAGACAAGTGGAACTTTATTTACTTCATGACAATAGGTAGATGTACATACATGAGAATTCATATATGCACAGTGGAAGTCGCTTATAACGACCTCGCGTATTACGACCAGTCGCTTTTAACGACCATTTTCCTTTCAGTTGGTTGGTTTCTTTATATTTTAAGCTATTCTACCGTCAGATATAACGTCGTCGTATATAACGACGGTTCGGATATAACGACCAATTTTCGAGAAGAAAGAATCGATTTCGTCGCTTATAACTACGAAGTGAGAACAAATTTACAAAAAAATTACATATCCATTCACGTATATGCATATGTATGGATGTACGTTAATCTGAATATTCTAGTGACTTTACACAATTTTTTAGTGTTTTTTTGCGCCTCCGATGACGGTCGTTCTACATTGTGCAGCTGTGTATCTGTTGCATACTATTATTATCGCCAGGATAGATGATCTTAGTTCTAGTGTTTTGTGTATTTTTTTGAGTTAACGTATTGTCATTAAAAAGTAGGACATTAATAAGGAGTTTATTGATTTTATTTTCTTTGCTGCCATGAGTTCTAGAAAACGTAGGAACTTTTCTGTAGAAGAAAAGGCAGCAATTTTCTTCCGTTAGGAGCCAGGTGCAAAAATAGCGTAATAGCACACGAGTTTGGAGTGATTTATTTGTTTAACTTTAAAAAAAAAAAAAAAAATTAATTTATTTATGAACTCTGTATAATGTCCTTCATAATTTAAAAATAAATTAAATTTATTTTGTCTGTGAATGTTTTCAAGTTTTCTCTGAATACTTATGGCAGCCGGATATAACGACCGCCGGCTATAACGACCACATTTGCTCGGTCCCTTTACCGTCGTTATAAGCGACTTCCACTGTATGTACAAATGTTATTCAGCAATGTAATATAAACAGTGGTAGGCAAAAGTGTTTGTGGTCGCCGTGGCCGTGGTGGTTAGTGCGTTGTACTATCACGCAATGCTGCCCGGGTTCAACTCCTGGCCGGGTCTAACACCTAAAAAAGTTTTTTCACGGTACCACTTCTTTCGAATGCCTGACAAGCATCAAAGAGTATCATTTGTCACGATTGAGCTTCTCAACTCGCCGTTCGGAGTCGGCAAACAACTGTAGGTCCCTTCCATTCGTGTAAAAATGTAACACGCAGACACAAATGGTTGCGAGAAGCAGACCCAGGTTCACCTCGAGCTGTAGCGCCAACTAAGTAAGTAAGTAAGTAAGTAAGTAAGGCAAAAGTATTCAGCTTAATAATATTTTATAACACTCCCACTTATTACTAAGATATGATACTATTAATATATTAATACTAATTCATTATTATTTTAATATTCTTACGAAACAGTTCAAATTGTTCAGTATGGAGCGGTTTAGTAAAAGCATCTGCAAGTTGTTCTTTTGATGACACAAAACAAATGTCGAAAAGGTTTTCATTGTACTTTTCGCGTATGAAGTGTACACGGACATCTTTGTGTTAAGTTCTTGCGTGGTATTCTGGATTTTTGATGAGCTTAAACAATTTTATTATAAACAATTTTTTCGAACAATTTAGGAATGGAAAAAATCTTACAAATTGGATGATAGTTACAGACATTTTGTTTAGTGCCAGACTCATGTATATAGGAACAATTTGGGATATTTTCCAAAAATCAAGGAATTTCCCACAAGCAATTTATTTCCTGAATATGTGGCAGAGCAGTACTTTGCGCAGTACTTTAATAAAATAGGAGCAGTTTGATCAGGACCCTCTATAATATTACTTTTAAGACTAGTTAGTGCCTCTTCCACGTTAAGCTCTTCTATATTTGTATCGCCAATGTCAATGACTGAGCATAAATTCAATAAATTGTTCGATTGGCCGGTTTTAGGTGAACCAGGCTGAGCAATTCCGTCATTCTTAGGAAAATCCGATGGAGCTTTTTGTAAAACAAAAAAATGGCATTACGAATTCATCCATATATGATATTCCTTCTGGTGTTCCACATGGCTCGTCGAATCTGCCACGATTTAGCATCAACAAAGAGGTGGCCATATTTGCAGTCTACGTCAACTGTTCTCTACTCAAATATATTTTAAGGTGGAAAATAAAGGTTTGCATTGAAAATACCAAGCTGTGTAGTTCAGTCGACAAAGTCTCCTCCTCCAAAATACACTTAAACCAAACTCTACTGATATTGAATGGCCTGAAAATTATAAGTACAACCTTATTCTCCATTCGATAAGAAAAAAATTATACTTTTAAGGTTATTTCTGTAGATGTATAATACATGTACGCTACAAGCATCAAATAACAAATGGAAAAGAAGAAGACAGATCCTCCTTGAGAAGAATCGACGTGTAAAATGGATAACACTGGGCCAGAAAGAGAATCATTTAGAATCGGCAGTGTTTTGCAAGGGATTAGATACGTGCAACACAAAATAAAAGCTTCCACCAATATTAACATCAACCATCAACGAACTTCGTTTAAAGTGAAGTTTGTATCGCTTTTTTTTATTTTCCATGATGAACGGGGTGCGTTCAGATTTGGACGTCAAGCCAAACGCTGATGACTACTATATAAATATATTACTCCCTAAAACACAACTTTTCAAAACCTCCACTTAAACTCAATTAAAATAAAAAAAAAACACTCAACTCTAATTGACACCCTAAAACAGACTATCACAAAATTAACCTGATATTTTTGAATATTTTCCAATTTTAATTGAAAACAGAACTCAACTCTCCCCTCCGTTCAAAAAGCAACAACCCATCACCCATCAACTACCTACACTCTGTAGACAGATAATTAAAGTCAGTAAAATGGCAAAACATTAACAATTGATAATTATACAACTTAATTAGTGTGAATATTGAAAATTGGTTCCGCAATACAATTATTAGAGCTCTCAATTTATGTTTTTTTTTGTTGTTATTGCGGGGACAATTACAAAACGCGACCCCTTCGGCGAGCCTGAATCGAAAACCCGATCGTTCCCCATCACCAATTTATGGTTTTGTCTGTGTGCCATCGTCCCCGGGGGGAGAGGCGCATCATAATTCCACAATTACGATTGTTGAACTGCCATGACAGTGGACTGATAGACTGGCAATAGCAACCCGGTGTAATTAGCGAGCTCTTTTGCGGGGCACATAGAACCACCAGCGAAGCTCTCGAAAATTAATTTTCCAACAAATTGTATTTTGAAGCGGGGGGTGGGGGTCTGCTTTAAAAAGGACACGATCGTGAATTGCTATTCATATTGTTAGCTTAATCGCATAATGTGATGTTACAATTAACCGAATCAATTGACTGTAGGTTGCGGATAGAAAGGGCAGGAGATTGGGAGGCCACAAACTGACCCTTGGCGAACGGTTATGTACATTTGATAAAAAGGAGGGGAGTCCCTTGCCAGGGCTATACAACTTAGTGGAATCGATGAAGTAACCAACGGAGAACTGTTTCGAAGTTGTTCTTTCGTTAATAAAAAGTTCTTTTTCGATATCCTATCAGATTAAGAGCTGATTGCTGGCTGTGTTCGCAAATATGCAACATTTGAGTGGAAGTTTATACTCATTTCCGACGTGTGAAATTCTTATATGACTTAAAATTGAGGATAAAATACTATAGTGTCCTGTCCAAACGGTAGTAAACATTTCTGGTCATTCATAAATAACATTAAGAATTCTGCCTCGTCATCAATTCAGACGCTCATTTGCAATGACATTCCAGCTGTCAGTTCTTTAGACAAAACCAATCCGCTCGCTGCACGTTCAGCAGCTAGCTCAATGCTTCCAGATTGCGCTTTGCCTCCGCCTGTACTTAAGAGCGTTTAATACTCATGGCCCATGGGACGAATCCACTTTCGCACTCGTACAGTTCAAATACAAATCCGACGGTCCAGACGGTATACCTCCCATAGTTCTGAAGCGGTGTTCTTCCACGCTGACAGAAACATTTCGTAAGCTTTTCTATCTTTCCTACTCTTCTGGACTCTTTCCGAGTAGATGGAAAACAGCATTTGTACAGCCCGTCCCTAAAAAAGGCGAATCTTCCTCTGTCTCCAGTTACCGACCCACATCACTTACGTCCCTTCTTTCCAAGGCCATGGAAACCCTGATAAACCGTCAGATAATGAAATATCTTGAATCACGAAAGCTTCTCAATGACCACCAATATGGTTTCCATAGCAAAAGATCCACTGGTGATCTGATGGCATATCTCACCGAAAAGTGGATCAAATGTCTTCATCAATCTGGTGAGTGTAAGATTGTTGCACTCGATATTTCAAAAGCATTTGACAGAGTTTGGCATTAAGCTTTTTTGTCGAAAATGCGTATGCATTGAACATTTTCTACATTTCTGGCCGTTCAATATAAGTTGTTTTGGATGGTTTCAAGTCTGCGATTCACCCTATAAATGCCGGTGTCCCCCAGGGTTCAGTTTTGTCTCCGACACTCTTTCTTATTTTCATGAATGATCTCTTGTCTGCAACATCTAATCCAATACATTCCTTCGCTGACGATAGCACCCTCAGCTTTACATATTCGTTTACAGATTCACGTCCCTGCTCTTCGGCTGTGGAACTGGAACGGTCGCGTATGTTAAGCTCATTTAATTCCGACCTTGACAGTATAACAAAATTAATGCTTCAAAAACTCAGTGCTGTCTTCTGTCGTTAAATATTACCCATCAGCCATTATCCATGAATGGCTCTTGCATTGTTGAAACGAAATTAAATGAAAAGCTTTCCATTTTGGGTATGTGTGTTAATGCCAACTTATGTTGAAATGACCACATATTCGAAGATGACAAAAACGTCGCGATATGCATAGGTTTCCTTCAACGATGTAAGAAATTCTTTACCCCTTCTGATCTTGCTACAATTTATAAGGAGTATATATATTCTCCCCAAGCTCGAGTAAAATGCTGATATCTGGTCGGGTGCTTCAAAAACATCACTGCACCTGATCGATAGGGGATAGAAACATTATTGAGTCAATTGACTTCATCGAACACCGTCGTAATAGGTGTGTTTGGTAACTTTTATTAACACAAATGGGACATCTATCAAATAGTAAAAGCAGGGAAAAATCCTCTCTTTTTATTTTTAAACTATTGAATATTTTCACGACCAACTAATTTTCTTTTATTTTGTTAACAAGAAGTGATTGACATTTCACAAATTATCAGATTGCTGTTTGATATATGTCCCTCGATGACTCCATGAAATAGATGTAGCACGATTTCGCAAGAGGGGACATTTTTTGACATTCTCATTTGGCTCTCTTTTCTCTTGATTTTTGACGTAAATTAAGTTTACGTAAATTAACAAGTTACCAAACAGACCTATTGTTTCTTGTCTTTCCCCTCTTTTATCGAATTCCTCCCTTTATACAGTTTTCTCGCAACACATGTCCAACAATGCCCATCAGTTTACCCTTAAGCCCAATTTCCGACATACTGTAAAATATAAAGATTCTTTCTTTAAGCGCTCAACACGAATGTGGAATGCTTTACCAAACATGATTTTTCCAAACATTTAAAACTAATGCGCATCGGTATTTTCTCTTTCATCCTCCCTAAATTTCCCTATGGCCCGCGCAGTGCAAGACATTTTAAGGGTATTCATAACCCCTTTAGCGCGCGTGAATTATAAAAAATAGACAGCAAGCAGCGTATACTTCGTCCCCACATCGATGACATAACCCGAAAAAAAAACATAGCGATTAACTGTCAATCATAGTATGACGGTTGGCTATGTTCATAAATGTGAAACTTTCAAGTGGAAGATTGAGTAGGCTCGGTTTCGTGGCAATGCCAAAATATTTTCAGTAGCTTGGTAGCTCAAAGTTTGACATTCCACAACGATGCCTTTTCATTCGTATGACCTAGTATAGTACATCCAAATCGATTGCCTTAATCTGCTCCAAATACGTTCCGTCTTAAGCCAATTCACGGAGCCACTTTGACACGCTCGATTGGAGAAGCTCTTAAGACATTTTGGGTCACGAGAAATAACTTTTGCAAAGGCAAACAAACCAAACCGAGAGATTTACTTCTTCGACATGGAATTACATACTCGTATTCGTATTCGTATTTGTTTTACAGCAATAATGTCGAAAGGCTCAGATTCTCTTCTTTTTTTTTTCATCCGCCCTCATTGTGCAAGTACCGGAGTTTTATATCCTTTGTTGTGAAAAGGATTCACCATCACCATTCGCTGCCACATGAGCAATTTCTTTGCGGCGCAGAGTAAATGTATTCCTTTGAGAGGCAGAGAGAGTGTAATAGAAATAGGATCAAGCTGAATCCGTTTAATGTTCCCTACAATCGAAATCGCTGGAGCGAAGGTACATACAGGTGAGCTGTTCCCCACTTAGTCGCACTTGATTGCAGTTCTTCGGTACACAAGTACCACCCCCTCCGATTTTTTCCAATGTGTGACCTCCGAGTGCAGCGTGTTAGTTGCCAGAGAATTATTCACAGAATAAAATTTTATCGAAGGGAATGGATAGATGGATACCTACTCGTGCTTCATGTCGTCGTCGCTTGGGATTTTCCGCTAAAGCAACGAAATTCTTCTGGGATTACATCAAAGGATGCGAGAAGAAGCTAAGAATGCATTCCATTTGTGCTTCCTTTTGATCTCATTGTTGTATGAGTATACGAGACGAGCAAGTATCTGTGTTTTCTTCAAATGTCCCCGGGGAGATACAAGCAATTTGTATATTTATTTATTATTATTTCTTTTTTGTTTTTTTTTTCTTTTTCTGTCGAAGTGAAAGGATAGACATTTTATTTTTGTCTTCCTTCGTGAATGAACTCGAAGAACATTATTTTTGTTTTTTTTTTTTGACAAATGATGAATGACAGAGTGCTGAATTCGCAATCTTAATGACTTTATTCGAACATTTATTTTAATTTTTTGGCAACTTGATGGATGGCTTTATAATTATACATTTGAATGCGTTAGCCGTAGATGTTTGCAGCGGATGGGAAACTTGCATTGCAAATAAATATTTAGGAAAAGTAAAAAAGTCTGACTGACAAAAATGACGGAGATAAATTATTGTTGACACAGTTTACTGCACTATTAATAGAATGGGTTTTAGTTATGTAGTCTTTGATCGTATAACTTGTAACGTGAATGTCGGTAGTTGGCTACGTTACCTTATCTTACTTTGCAGTTTACCATCTGTCATCGTTCATCGAACGTGAAACGTCATTGAGGCGATAGTTGTTTTGGGGTTCAAAACTCCATGAAATTCTTATTTAAGTCGATTAATTTTCAAGCTGAGTGTTTTGTGAACGAAAAGAACAAAAATAATAATAAATCTAAGGATATGACCAGAGCATGCACTGCGATGAGAACAACAGTAATAGTGGGTTTGAAAGCAATTTTTAACCTTCTGCCCCTAGTCCTCTATATGCAGGAGACCAGAGCAAAGAGCGCTCTCGGGATAAGCCAGTCAAATTACTGGTGGTCGAATGCATATGGATACGCCAAGATTCTTGGCAATTATCTTGGGTGGGTTGCTTCGCGGAGGAACTAGGGATAAGCAGCTCCATACGACTCCCAGACAACAGCAGCGTTTTCCAAGCTGAGATTCTAGCAGTGACAAAGGCTGCGGCCATAAAAGCAATTGCTGCTATGCAAATAACATCTAAGCTTGCCGCGACGAACTGAATGTTTTTGGCATGCAGCAGAACGTTAAATTCTGCTGGGTCCCTTGTCATAGCGGAATACCAGGCAATGAAGCCGCGGATTGATTGGGACTAGACAAGACATTGAACAAGCAAATGATATGGTTAAACCTTCACACCAGAAAACTCCTACAAATAGATAGGAAATCGTTGTCAATGCTGACAGGAGTGCTAACTGCTATCATGAAGAAACTATACGTCTGAATGATGATGACATTTGCAGAAATTAAACTGTGGGTAAATTCTTCTTCAAACATCGGTCAGACTTGAATTTCCCGGGCGTTCGGATGGATTCCTCGTGAGGAGTTTCTCAAATTGCCACTCGAAAACGACAAAACATTGTTAGTACATTAGGATATAGGTATAATAAAAGAGAGGTTTTAAACACCTACTATCCTCGACGGACTTAGTCTTAGACAAATACCCAGGTTCTAAGACAAGCGAAGAACATTCCTTGCAACTGTAACTTTTGAATAGTTCTTATTACTTTTTTAGCTTTGACAAAACAAGCTCCTTAGGGGCACTGTTAACTTATCGGACATTTCAGAAAGCTAGTTTTATTAGACGAAGGTTCATGCAGATTTTGCAATGAATACAGTGAAACTCCAGAGCGCATACTGCTGGATTGTGGGCCACTAACCCAGAAAGGGTGTCTGGGTTAATACCAACTCGCAGCAGAGGTTCTGCCAGTTTTCACACCTAATCTTCTGTTGCGATTTCATAGGCAAATTATTCTAGATGAGGCGATCTGAGTCATACAATTCTCACCTGGTCTAAGGGTACAGTGGGCCATTAGGTCGCGGTCAATCCTTCTGTAAAATATACTAATAGCACCTTGCATAGAACTGGATTTTTCCTTTTTATTTTCTTTTATTGGAGGAAGTCCAAATCAGTTCTATCTATTTTCGAAGCCGCCATGATTAATTTTGACATCTCTGTTAAAGTAGTTTTTTTTTCTTGCTTCTTTTTGAAGGCCGAAAATATTTTCATTTTTTGTTAACAAAATTTGAGATGAAGGGAGAGCTGTCATAATGACATTTCAGTTGAAACATAGCGGGCTGTCACTGCACAGTGGCTCCACCGTAGGCCAAAAGTCGAAAAATTCATTGTAAAAGTTTTCACCCAAAACCATTGAAGCTAGCTGAGAACAAACCAAAGTTAATATTTACGAGAAAAAAAATGATCCGTTAAGTCAAAATCGTTTGATTTTCATCTCCAAAGTGATCGCATTGAAAGCCTATTGCATTTGAGTTTTAGTGCTCTGCAAGTAAGCGTCACTGGATTTCCTTTTTTTTCATCTACTTTCGTCAATGCAAATAATTTTTTTTTAGAATGGGTCTATTAGTAGAATGTAAGACTTCCGTTCTATATTTTTTTTTATGTATGATATGTGTAACTGTACAAGTGGTGGCACTATGAAAGTGGGTGGGGGGGAAATTCAAATAAAATGTGCGTTCTGTGTTTTGTGTTAAACTTTTAACTGTGTTCCCTCCAAGACCCCCCGACATGTTATGTATTGCCAGAAAGGCTGATTTCTGTACTTTTTAATGCAAGTTAAGTTAAGTTAAGTGACCATACCTTATATTATTTTTATTTTAGGTGCTATCACTAAATGATCTTTTATTAGAATGTTGTTTTTACTTGACCGTACAGCCAGACGTCTGCTTGAGTATAAAAAATCTGATCTGCAAACTTTTTCGCCTGATTTTTCTAGTACCTTGCATTTAGTTTGATGGAGGACACGGCATACAAGGTAATGCTCGTTTTCGAATTATTCTTGTGACTATATTAACCTTATACCAGGAAAACTGTAAGTACCAGGTAAAAAATTTGTATAATGAATTTGTAGGTGACGTTATGGCGCACGAAAGTTATATTAATAAAAACAAATTAATAGCATATCTTCCCGAGATAAATTAAATTTTCACAAAAATTTGCTTAAAAAACTTAAAAAAATCTGTGTTTGAAGACAAATATCTCATATATGAAAGTACGCATGGTAATATTTTTTTACTTTGATATATTTATCCCAAACCGGACCACCCTGTATACCGTGCCGTACCGTACCGCACCGCACCGTTATCTCGAAAACGTGACTTGATTGAGCAAAACGGATTGCAAATTCGGAATCAGCTCCCCCAAATCACTCTAAAATGAATTGATTTTGGCTATTTTTCAATGAGCAAGTACTTATGACCGCCTTATTCGAGAGTGGAACCACTGTGCACTGGTGTGATTGCGATTGTGAGTAGGTATTGCAAATTGGCAACCTGGACCACATTTATATATATTTTGTTTCGGTATTTTAGGAAGTGTTACGAGTGACTCGATTTTTGATTTTTCATTGCCATTCAAGTCCGCGCGATTGCAATGAAACAACCTCATTTGCGACCCAAATTAACTCCGTTTCTCCATAAAATTGCTCCCAAAAATTAAGAAAACAAAAACCACACATCCATCTGTTGACTCCCATTTCAAATAATTACAGCTCAATTCTGGAGGAACAGAGCAGACAAAAATAAAAAAACCGCGATGAGCACTAATGATGATTATGGTCATCATCGAGCAGAGTCACAAAACAAGACGTTACCACTGCAGATGACCATCATCGTGCAGAGCCAGCAACCAGCCAGCAGCAGACTTTAATGTCATGATTACCTCAAAGCATTTCAATGCATTGCCACCACTTATGGCCAATATGCGAAGGAAACCAAACAAATTGCCCGCCATTAGAGGGAGCTCTAGAAACAAACTCCAATTTTACACTCTGCATCTGTTGCAACAGACCTCACAGCGTGACTTCCGCATTTCAAATTAGAGTCGCAGGTCGGTCAAGTAGTGTTTAGAGAGTCGACCGCGGTTGACACACTCGAAACTAATTAATGCCATTTACAGCGATTGTGCTTTTGAAAGTCACAAAAACAAAAAAAAAAAAACACCCCGAAACCCGTTTTTCTTTGTAAATGATTTCTAGCTGAGTGGCTCCGAAAGGAAATGCGCAAATAATTGGATCTCTTCTCGGATTACCCCCGGTAGACCTTGATGAATTGCTAATACAAATACGGCGATGCAATCAGCGTACAGGCCAGCTGGCGCACTATTGGAATTCCCGCAGCATATGTGATGCGAAGACCTGCCCATACATCATGGCCGCAATCTCATTACAGATATTAATCGTCCTTTTCTCACACTCTTCACAAGGCCTAAAAACAAATAACCGGCATGGTACCGAAAATCGAAATCCCCAATCGAATACACACACACACACGTGCCTATTTCCACATAATCGATGAGTTAATATCCTTTTGCGAGGAGCAGCACCTTGTTTGCTTTCTTTGCCAGCGTGTCTTTGGATGCGATGGCGCGTCTGGACTTTGATAGTCTCATTAACTTTTGTTTATGCAACGATTAATCACAGGGCCTATCTCATTGCCAGTCATGCGCCGCAGGATTAGATTCCGCCACATGCGCGCACACACGGTTAATTTAACGCGAGTCAGTCGCTCGATTTGCCTGCGCAGGCGCGCGCACTCCATGCCGCGTCACCGGTGGAGAAAAATTGAATCATTCCACCAAATGCTGAGTAGGTGCATCTGCATAGTATGTGGTTTAATTGAAAACATGTTTCGCGTTTCGCCTATCGTGGTGGATTCCCTGTTCGTTGCTCAAACTCATTAGGAGAAGCACCCAAGCTCGGGTTCAGTTCGGGTATCTTGTGCGCCCCCCGGTGGAAATGGAATAAATTTAAGCCCACTTGACAAAGCCATTTGAATGTGTGGTGCTGGTGGGAAATGGGAATCATCGCACAATCTGTCCGCCGCGGTGCAGATGCTGCCAGATTGCCTCAGACCGAGTGTAGAAGAAGTTGGCGCTCTAAGTGATTACAGGAACCTCGTCCTCGTTCCCCTGCGCCTCGGAATATATATCAATTAAATACCTCAGGTGGTTCTGCTTTTTTGTAGCAAACTCATTTGCAGCATCCTCCGCATGCGGACACATCGATCTGAGGCAGAATTAATTGGTAATTTTGTAGGATTTTGTTGTCCGGCACTGTGTGTGTGCGCATCCGCGGTGATAAATCATCGCTAAGCACTTCGATTGAGACACAATTTGACAGGCAGCGATTTTTGTTTTATGTTAAGCGAAATTTATTATCCGCAGACCTAATGAATGAGCCATCGATATGCTAGTTGACACATGACCGCGTCATTTTGTTCAGAGCCAAGTTGATAGAGTGTGCGGCTTGTTGTCTGACGTTTGAAATTAATGATTTGGCAGAGTTGCAACTTTGTTGGGGAAGAAAAAGTGAGGCTTTTGTCGTATATTGAATTTTCTTACGGACCAACAAAATGTTAAATATGCTTCCGTTGGACATTTATGGTAGCAAAAATGGCGTTGCGACTTAAAGAAACCTCACAGTGGGAACCTTCTAACATAGGGCTCTTAATGAATAATCTAAATACAGGAATTACGGACTATATAACTCCGCTCCTAGATTTCAATATAAATCTGTAAACGAGATATTCGAGCAGAAGCATGCTCACCCTGCTCCCGGCCATAGTAATATACCAGGAATTTTATCTTTGAGGTCTTGAATCGACGCTGGGCTGTTGGCGGGGACCTTATCTTTCACGTGGCCCCAAAGGAAGAAGTCGCAAGGTGTTAAATCACAAGATCTCGGTGGCCAATTGTGATCACCTCTTCGAGAGATAACACGGTCCGGAAACTTTTCCCGTAAAGATCAATGGTTTCGTTGCTTGTGTGGCACGTAGCGCCATCTTGTTGAAAGTAAACGTTGTCCAGATCAATCCCATCCAACTCCGACCATAAAAAAATCATTAATCATCTCTCGATAGCGCAATCCATTCATCGTAACTGTTGATCCAACCTCATTTTCGAAAACGTAAGGTCCAATGACCGCACCAAACAGTTACACGTTGAGGATGGAGAGGCTTCTCGACAATAACTCTTGGGTTTTCCGAGCCCCAGATGCGACAATTTTGCTTGTTGACGTAGCCACCGAGGTGGAAATGGGCCTCATCAGTCAAGATGATTTTTCGATGGAATTCCGGATCATTTTCATGCATTTCAAGGACCCAATCAGCAAAGACACGACGTTGTTGATGATCGGCCGGCTTGAGTTCTTGTGATTACTGAACTTTATAAGCCTTAAGACCCAAGTCTTTATGCAAAATACGGTGTAATGACGTTTGTGAAATGCCCAATGCCAAAGAACGACGAGGAATGGACAAACCTGGGTTTTCTTCAACACTTTGGACTACAGCAGCAATATTCTCAGTTGTTCTTGAGCGACGTGCTCGGGTTTTATTCTTCACATCACTAACTTGTCCCAACAGCTCGAATTTTTCCACAATTTCTGTATTGCGGTCCGACAAGGTGCTTCACGACGACTAAAAAATGCTTTAGTTTTGCGAACTGTGACTGCAGGATTTTCACCATTTTTGTAGTGAATTTTAATAATTTCAATGCGTTGTTGAAGCGTGTATCGTTCCATTTTTAGTAATGGCGTAGTTTCTACTTGTCAAATGTCAAAGAATAAAAGCTTCAAAAGTGTCAGCTACCGAAATAGCGGGCCATTCACAATAACACCTTTCATTGGAAAACCCTATATAATGATAAGCCATATCTTTCAAATAATCGTGACAAATGATACTCTTCGAATGCTTGTCAGATATTCGAAAGAGGTGGCACCATGAAAAAACTTTTGGGTGTTTGTTGGGATTGAACCAGAGGTAGCATGCGTAGTAGTCTAAAGCACTCACTACTCCACAAAACTGTTTAGGTCCCTTCCATTCGTGGACAAATATAGCAACCATACACAAATGGTTGCGACTTGCGAGAAGCAGGCCCTGGTTCACCCAGAACTGTCGTGCTGTTTATTGTACATTAAATTAAAAGACAATTTCAAAAGCAAAAGCAAAATTAAAAGCAAAGCAGAACTAAGAAATATTTAGGCTGCGCCGTCGCCAGCTGCTTCTTCCAAAAACTTCCGAAAGAGGTTCCAGCGTTCCTCCAACATTTCTACACCTTTGGTATATTAAGATTTGTCGAGCGCCACCAAAATAAGGATCTGTTTCCTGTTTGACCTCTTCATTCGAGTGAATTTTCTTACCCTGGACCCATCTTTTCAAGTCTGGACTGCCGCCCACGCAAACGAGTATAACTTTGGAACTAATCGAAACAATGTTACCAAATTTTATAAAAAAAACTTTTAAATGTTGTCCCTATTGGAATATCATATGGAATTTTTTCCATCATCCAGCCACAATCTATATGTTAGTCCGGACACTTTTCAAACCATGTAGTATGTCAGACTTGCTTCAGTCTAATCTCTGTGGCATTTTGAAGACCCTGATGAAGTCATATTGGGGTTTCTCATAATTACAGATCACCATATAATACGAATGTTTCTAGCCTTCAATTTTCGTTCTTTCCTTACCAGAGAACTCCTTTCGATGCCATCTTCTTTGTGAAGAGCTTTACAGGTTGAAGGCGATGTATTGTTTGTACGCATAGTACTTTGTACTTTGTTCAGAGTTTTTTCTTGTTTTCTATTTTATTTCTCAAGTTTAATTTATACATCTGCCTGGATTACACTTAGTACATATTTTATAAGTGATGAAGGTGGGTTAAAGAAGGTATGTGACGAATGTCACTTATGCCATTTCATTGTGAATATAACTTGCACCGTTTTGTCTTCGTTTATTTTTATGCGCCACTCTTTAAACCATTTCATAGTATCGTCTAATATATTTTGCAGCTGGACGCTTGCTGTGTGAGGGCAATTATTTTAGTAGAGGAGTATGGTGTCGTTAGCGTCGGTATATAGAAGTGGTCCAAGCACGCTGCCTTGCGGTACTCCAGCTCGAATTGGGTATAATTTGGATGATGCATCATTGTATTTTACATTGTTTAGGTAATTTTTGATTATTAAGTACCTTATAGTCAATAGGGAGAAATGTTTCAAGTTTTTGAAGTTGTCCTGGGTGCCACACGGTGTGAAATGCTTTGGCAACGTCAAGAAATACTCCAACACAGAATCTTCTTTCTTCCAAATCTGTTGAAATTTTATTGGTCACTTTTTGGATCTGCTGTATCGTCGAGTGTTGCTTGCGGAATCCAAGCTGGTGGTCCGGTATTATATTTAGTGTTGTAAGGATTGCTCTGTTCAGATATTGAAGATAGCATTTTGTATCAAGATTGCTAACATTTTTCGAAACTAAAGGAAAACTCGGATTTGAAAACTTTTCTTCGTCTTGAGCCTTGATGCTCATTTGGTCTTAGAGTTCTCCTTACTCACGTCGAAGTCAGAATTTTCGACCTGGAAACGCTGGCTGAGAGTGTCTTTAACCTACCTGTTTTTGTCAACTTCTCAATTTAGGCTTAAAGCCGGACAGTATGATCTCGACTGTGGGACTAAGCAACTTCGGTTTCATTGAAATTTTTAAATTTCTATCGCCATCCACTTGACTAAGGTTCGGGTAGTTTGTATCGAGGGTCGTCTTTGAGGAGGTACTACAGGATGCTAGATAATAGGCTTAGCCCGAAATCTCATCGGTTTATTCTCTGCAACAAGGTAAAGTTTAAAATAAATAAAATTAAGTTAAATCCGACCCGACGCTCCTTTGAGCCACATATTCGAGTTAAATCTTCGCACGAATAAATCGAACCTTCACGTGATGTTTGCATCCTCAAATTTTCAACAACAATTTTCAAGTCAAGGACAAAATTAGAAGAAAAGGTTAAATGCCTCTCTGTTCGATTTCAAGAGTTCCTTTTGTTTTCCTTCTTTTTTGGGTCATTTTCCACCCAAAACACAGCACAGAGACAAAACAAGTTGAAAACTATTTTTTTTTAAACTCATAACAAGTGACTTATTTTTTGTTTGTCAGCTTTGTTCAAACAAAAAAAAAAAAAAAAAATGTAAATATCCCCCTTCCCCGTCTCGTCTCCTGTGTCACTCAATATACCGGCAAAAGGAGAAAAATCCCGCCGCTTGGGGTTGTAATCAAATGTCATAAGCAGTCAAATGAAATTAAATTTTTGCCGCCGCGAGCAAAACAAGGATTACATTACATTACATCCCTCTATTCGCAGCACACACAAATAAACACAAAAACACACACACCAACAACATAATAACCGAGACAACTTCACTTAGATCGCAATGGCTTTGATATCTGCCTCTACACTCCTGCCGCCATGTTTGTGTCATTATTTTGGGGTACTTCCTTCCGATAAAGCGAATGACTGGAAATGCGGGAGGCGGGCATTATTTAAAGTATCTAATCTGCATGAAATCACGTCACGGACATGGGTCGGGAGAATGTGATGCCGCATTCATTTAACACGGATTCTCTGCGTTAACCACCGTGACTCATGCCACAATTGTCAGAATTTTCAAATACTCGTTTATTTGGACAAATGGATACGGTGTATCGAAAGTTGCCCACAATTACACGAGCTAATTAAAAATCCCGTTGCAGGTGGTGGATTTGCCGGTAATTGGTGATCAATTTGCGAAACAAATCTAAACGGAAATAATTGTCGATATTTTGTGGATTTAATAATAAGGTTCAATAGTTTTGAATAGCATCAACCATTTGGGCAAATTAGTTTGTGTTCAGGAGCTTCACGGAGACTTGAAACAATAATGGGTATCGAATTCGCCGAGATCTTAGACATAATCAACGAAATAACTTTTCCAAAATCTAGTCATACTGGTCAGGTATACCTTAAGGTTTCAAGCTACAAGTCTGTCTTAGACGCTATGATACCGAGTTCCATTCTTAGCAGGAAACAGCACAGCATGCTTATCGGAATCTTCTCTGGACAACAGGGCTAGAATTTACAGATACCCAAGCGGTCATCATGTAGCCCCGTGTCCGTGGTGGTTAGAGCGTTGGACTACTACGCTACGCATACTGCTCGAGTTCAATCCCAGCCCCGGTCCAACACATAAAAAAGTTTTTCACGGTTGCTACCTCTTTCGAATGTCTGACGACAAGCATCAGAGAGTATTATTTGTCACGATTGAGCTTCTCGACTTGCCGTTCGAAATCGGCAAAAAACTGTAGGTCCCTTCCATTCGTGCAAAAATATAACACGCACACACAAATGGTTGCGAGAAATAGGCCCAGGTTCACCCCGAGCTGTAGCGCCACCTTAAGATAGAAGAAGCGGTCATAAAACCCGAATGATGCGTCAAAGAGAAAGCGAAGTGGGTTTTTGTTATTGGATTCAAGCACTTAAACATTCCTTTCTTTGACGACCCATAGGCAAGCTTAGGTAGCATTGGCTGCAGGTAGACACATAAAGGCAGCTTTGTATAATGCGAGTTAGGCTTCCAACGTCTTTTTGTGCTATGTCGCTTAGACTGTTGAAGCTGTATTCAGCTACGTGTAGTTTTCTACTATCGGCTTGACACCCAAAATATCTGAAACTTTCCTTACCGGAGAACTTTGTATCTTATCAAAACTGCCCGGTAAAATAATTTAAAATAATCCGGATCGTGATATGAAAAACTATTTAGCGCCTAAGCTAAAGCTAAACATAATCTAAGCGAATTCGATGTTCTTTTATTTATTTATTTATTTATAAATTATAAATTTTTTACGGGATACTGCAATATGTTTTATCTTATAATTAAGTATCTAAAATAGTAACAAATATCAGTACATCTACATATAAGAAAAATGTTAAAGAAATTAAAAAAGAGAAAATAAAAAAGAAAAAGAGAAAAAGTAAAAACACTATTTGTACAATATTTCCAATTTAAACTTACTATTAATTATTATTACATTATATTATTATTATATATTATATTATTATTATTAGCTCTGAATCAAAAGTGTTAAAAATAGTTTTCTGCGAAATGTGGCTGGTGATGTGATGTTATGCAATTCCTGTGGAAGGTTATTCCACAATTGGATTGCTTGGACAAAGTAGGACCGCTCTCCAATAGTGTGTTCAAAACGCGGTATTATTAACTTTAACCCTCTGCAAGACTAGTTAGGACTTTGCTAAATGACATTTGATTGCTATAGGCAGTGAATACGATGAAGACCTCAGCCTGCTTAGACCAGAATATATCCGTCTTATTGTATCTGAGATGGCATTACAGCAGGTTAAGGTGCTATTAATTTGATATCCCAAATACCTAACTTTGTCAGCATATTGACACGTTGCCATTTAGAACAAGGGCGGGATAATCTGAGGAGTCAATTCTCTGCCGTGAGCAGATCATTCCCATGGTCTCATCTGCGTACATATGTACTGGACAGTTTAAAATTGAGCCATGAAGATCGTTTACAAACATGGAAAACAGTAATGGGCCCAAAACAGATCCTTGCGGAACACCTGAATTAACAAAAATAGGACTTGTAGTTCCCTGGGTCGTTTCAACTACCTGAACACTATTACTTAGGTATTGGGCAAGAAGTCTGAGTGACGCACTGTGAAAACCGAAATAATTTCTCAATTTAGAGTATTTAGACAATAGAATTGAGTGGTCGATACAGTCAAAGGCTTTGGAATAGTCAAGTAGAACTATAATTCCGATTTTATTTGAGTCCAATGCTAAACGCAAATCTGAAGTTACTTTAATAACAGCAGATTCGCAGCTGTGCTTATGGCGAAACCCCGATTGCCACTTGGAAAGGTTATTGCTGTCGTCTAAATACCTCTTGTCAGGAACAACCTGCTGGTTACTCGTATGTTAATTCAGAGAGCTCCATTAATATTGGTTGTTTAAATATTAGTGTTGCTGATGCTGATGTCGAAAATGCACTATCGAGTCTGAACTCCGATAAACAGCCCGGGCCCGTGTCCTTAATAAGTGTGCCGAGACGCTCTCGGAGCCCCTTTGATACATTTTCAGCAGCTGTCTTTTTGTAGGTGAATTTCTTTCCGATTGGAAAAAAAAACTTTTTATAATTCCAATTCACAAATCTGGTTCCAAGCAGGAAATATCTAACTATTGACTGATTTGCAAACTTTCAACAATACCCAAAATCTTTGAGAAAATTATATATGATGAATTAGCTTTCATGCTTGAGGATTGCAGAAGCAACTAAAGTCCATTGACGTCAAGTGAGTCTAAAGGATTTCAGTTGAATTCACTGACTTCAACTGATTTTGGCTGAGTTCAACTGATTTCAAGTGAATTCACTACCGTAGAATTACCTAACATTGACCACTTTTGAGCTTTGAAACGTGTATGCTCAATGAGCTGAATAACTAAATACAATCGATTTTCAAAGTTTTTGTAGCATATGTCATTTGTAAAACTACTTTGAATATTTTGATTCGACGAAGCATATCCCTTACGTACAAAAAATAAGCATGTACTTCCAGGGTTAATTAACCTATTTGCTTCTTCTTAGGGAGCGCTGCCTATTCTATGAAAATATTCACAGAATGAATTATGCTCTCAATGGACCACAAACTCGCTGTGTCAGGGAAACTAATTTAATCTCCAATGCTATTGATTTTAATTGTCATTACAGTAGAATCACTTTAAAAAATAAGTTAACGCTATACTTTTTAATTAATTGAATATTATGTTTTATTATAATTAATAGCTAACATATTACTTTGGTTTAGCTTCGGTAGTCTGTGTAAGTTGATTAATATAATGACTGATTGATGATAAATAAATAAATAAATAAATAAATAAATAAATAAATAAACAAACAAACAGTAATCAATTACTTACTATTTATCTACTCCAAATGATTTCTAAATTAAATTAAATTAAATTAAAAACACCCTCCCACTCACTGCATCAGCGACACAATTAAATGAAATATTTAAGTAAATTTATCAAACCATTAAGTAAACATCATTTCATGATTAAGCACCATTCTCCCGCTGTATCCTCCCAGTCCAATGTTCTTGTCCAGTCCAACTTCACCAAATTCATTGGAAAATACCAAATTTCAAATGGACGGGTTGGCGGCCGCAAAATATTCCAAACAAAAGGAAAGGCAGGATAATTACAATCACAGAATTAAATTCACATATCCTTCGTGTACGACGGGTACATGCGATGCGAGGCTGACGCATAAGTACATAACTGTAATTATTCTCGTAATTCGTTTGTCTTTCGCCCGAGTGTTTGTGTACGATAATTGGACGGACGCATAAATTGAGTTATGTACATTAAAAAGCATCGCACAAAGCCAACACCGAAAACAATAACTCGGCACTGAATGAGACAAAAAACAAAAAAAGTCCTTAAACATCCTGAATTGACTGCGAAACACAAATTGTGTTGAGTGCGAGAATCGTGCAATGTGAATGCGAATGCGAAATCGCAAAATAATGTTGACGGTTTTATAATTACTCGAATGGATAGCCGACCGTCTCCGCACGCAGTAATGAGGAATTAAGCCCCGATAACAGGACAAAGCGCACTTAATTATGTTAATAATTTTTGTTATTTAAATTGATTAATTATTATTATTATTTCGCATTGCATTGGACCCCTTGGGTCCTGACGTAAGCTGATTGTGGTCGCTGATAGTGGTGGCAGTTCGAACGCCGATAAGGACCGGTTCGTTTCGCTCCGGTCCTTTGCCCAATATTATGTAAACACAGAGCATTAAGTGGCCATTTGTTTGCTGTCTACAAAAAAAGAAAAACAATGAAAATAAAAATTAAACGAATAATTAAATCCACTTATCTGGGTTGGGAATTTTACGCATTGAAATGCGTTTTTGGCGTAATTTGCATTTTGGGAGGTTAAATTAAAAAACACACACGAAAAACAAAAACCCCGCGATTATCCTTATACAAAAGGATAACAGTGCGTGACACAAATGTGCACTAAAGTAGAGGTTTCACAATAGCTGCTATGATAAGGCTGTGATTTAGAGTAAACGTCTGTTTGTGCCGTTTTTATTGCATAGCTTATTCTCCCCCAGATAAGTGTAAACTAAGATAGATTTCCGCATAGGTGGCGCTGTTAGGATTCTGCTTTAGCCGTGTTTTTTTTTTACATTTAAAAAATGTGTTGCATTCAGTTCCGGTGATAATTGATTATTGAGAGCTTGAAGGAAACGAGGAAACAATGAGAAACACTGCATGACGAAGCATAGGCTGGGAAAGGTTAAAACCAATAAACGAAACAAGTGGGCGTTGTGGTTAGTGCGTTGGACTACTCCGCATGCTGCTCAGGTTCAATCTCAGAGAAAACCCGAAAGTTTTTTCACAGTGCGACCTCCTCCGAATGTTTGACAAACATTCAAGACTCAAGAGTACCTATCATTTGTCGTGAGGAGCTTCTCAACTCGCCGTTAGGAGTCGTGCACAATACATTCGTGCGCAAAAAATAAAACACGCAAATACCAATAGTTGCGAGAAGCTAGGCTCGGTTCTACAAATGACTGCTGACGTCGAATATAAATACATACATATAATATGTATGTATGTAGAAATGTTAACTGACTGGGTTGTATTGGTAGCACGGGCAGATGGGGTAAGGTTGGGTTGCATTGGCAACACTAACAGGTGGTGAAAGGGGTTCAGATAATGCAGAAGAAGAATTAATTTAAGTGCATTAGACTTAAAGTTAATGTTTTTAATTAAATTTAATTTATTGATATTAATAGATTTACACATAATGTTTAAATTCTCTTTTCATACGAATCAACGTGAAAAACTCGACTTTTGCAGACAAGCTTTTTAAATTGTAAATATGGGATTGTATCTTATTTTTCTTACATATTTAATAAGTAATAACAAAAATAGTAATGAAATTGCCAACTGAAATTATTTCTAATTGCGGCAATATTTTCAGCAATGCTATGTTTGGTTCAGATAAATTGACCAGTTGCGCAGCAATTGAAAGCTTTAAAGTGGGCTGGTGGCATTGGTTGGAGTTACCTCCTCTACGCCGCTGTTGGGGTTCTGACAGAAGGCCAAGTGTTGGCCACGATGTCCAATCTGGGAAAGGCCAAGTGCTTGTCCAAGCACGCAAAAGGATGAAGCCGTGCGAAAATGAGAGGAGTTAGGAAAAATTCCAAGACCAAATCTTGTAAACCGATTCGGTATCAACTGGAAGCTTTACTGGCCTAATGACTTTAATCTAACAATAAGTGAATGTGAAGTATAAAGTAGTACTAATATGAATTAACATTATGTTATTATAGAACCACTGGTGTTAGTGCTGCCGGGTTGCATATTCCCATACTGTTACGAAATCAAATTACATGCGAGTTCAGTTGTTCTGTTATTTTTCATTTGTTCTGTTTATACCCTATACCCTAATATCAACTTAAATCAAGCGAATGCCAAAAAACCATTTTATTGTATTTGGCAAAATATTATTTTATATTTTTATTTTGTTTTCATTTTATCAACAAATATTAATTTATTTATATTAAGTAAGTAATATTATAGAAATCTGGTAAGGTTTAACGGGTATATAATGAATAAATGAATTAAAGCCTTCCTTCCATAACTGTTTCGTAAGTTTCCCTCTCTGTGAGAGAACTTACCTCACCACTGCGAATAGGACAGACTACTCAATTCTTAGTTAAAAAGTTAAGGAACGGACATATTGATAATGATCAAACTACAATCCCTCTTCGAGAAGAAGAAAATAAATCAAAAATTGTATTCTGGCATTTCAGGACTCCAATTTAGAACAGAACTAAAAAAGAAAACAGAACCACGGCTACTTTGTGTTAACAATCGCAAACTACGACAAAGTTTTTGACAGCGCAGCGTTTTGACAGATTTCATCTGTTTGGTATTCGTAACTTGATATTTTTCATAATATTACGTAACATTTCATAAAATCACATGAATTAGTGTTTGTTAACCCAAAAAAATCACGACAAATCGCAGCCAAATGAGCCAAATGACATTGCCTCTGAATTGAGAGAGTTGCAATTTTATGCACCAGCCTTTTCTGAGCGTACCAAAGCTGTCAAACCAGCCATCTTACAGTTTGTGAAATGTCATAAGTCTTCAATTGTTAGTGAAAATTTGAAAGGTTTAACCCAAAGTTTGGTTACTTTTGTGCAATTTTTCCACTCTTGAGAGGATTTTACCCCACTTTTCAAATTGTTTACCATTGACAGGTTTGTCCAATTTGACCATAAAAAAGATACCAAACAGACCTTATATTCTATTAATTTTAGTTTACAGGAAAAAGTAAAATCCCCAATAGGACAAAGAGTGGAAACTTCAAACTCACTATGTCATTACCACTCTCCCTCTCTCTTCGTTAGGGAACTTATTTGTTTTTTTTCAGTTCTATAGCGTTCCCTTAGTGATTGCTATCTCATTTTAAAGCAACTATGTTATCCATATCGCGATGGTCCCTCATTAAATTCAATTAAAATGTCAAAGCAATGCAGTCTAAGTTACACCGCTTCCAAGGCTTTGCTTATTTATGACTAACAAAAAAAAAAGAAATCAAATAGTTACACCTCGCCAAACATACTATAAATCTGCACCGATATCCCTGACCAAATTAAGATTTATCAACCGTTCTCCTATCTTTCAATAACCATAGACCTTGCTTGTCGCCATTGCATCGCCTCCTCGTGTTGCATTCACCCGATCCAGCCAAATGCTGCACCCACCACTACTGCTGTGCTGCTAATGAATGCAGCACCAACAGCAGCTGAGATCTTCAGAAGTGCCACTTGATCGCTATTCAGCGCAGCAAAGCAATCAGTGTCACAAATAACCCATCGGATTCGGTGTGCTCCCTTAGTCGAGGTGATATCTAGATACTCGTATCTCAACGGATTGGCTAGCATTGAATTCTAATTTTCCGCAGAGCACGTTGCCTGCAGAGTGGAGATTGTTTATATTCCAAAACAGGTTGTCGTGTCCGAAGGTGATGTGGCCGGACGACTACGGGGGGGGCTGGTGGCAGTGCAACAACAAAGTAACGTCCAGAGATGAGATCACCGAATGAGATTGCACTCCGCACTGCAGCAGCAATTCTGGATGCATGATTGCATGTCACCAGCGCTACTGATAAGGATCGTGGGACATGGCGGTGGGTGATGCCTTCGACCACCCAATGAAAGTACCCCCACTCAAATTAGGATGCAATCTCTAGCGAATGCAACCAAAAATGCTGCTAATTAGCACTGGTCGCCAGGTCCACTCCTTCGGAGGTACTAAGTGATTTTATCGTCCCGCAAAATAAAAAAAAGGTCAACTGACACTTATCGCTGCGCACTAAAGCAGAATTCCAAATGACAGCACTTTCTTTTTCCATTAGCTCCAGCCCAGATACATACTCGTACTCGTATTTTTCTTTTCGTCCTTAATTCTTAGCGAATTGTCTTCCATGTGTAATTCAGAGAAAATCCTATGCCAACATATTAATTAATCAAAAGGATTTCGAGTCCTAATTGAAATCATTTCCAGCCTCAGCTAATCACTGGATGTTTGCTCCGGTAAATACACACTGATAAAAGTTTTCCAAAAAGGATTTTATATACAAAAATAAAACATACACACACACACACACGCATAGTTACATGGGAGAATGTGGGCTGATTGCTGATGGCAGCGGAGAGAAAAATATCCTTTTGTACACTTATAGTGCCGCAAGGATAATAAGATGAGATTTAAGGAGGATTTTCTCTCTCCGTATGCTTTTACTTTTACTGTTCGTTCTTGTGTCGTTTTCTTTTATTTGTTGTTTTTTTTGTCTTCCCTTCCCCCCGAAACGAACTACACAACAACGAACAAAAAAGGATAAATGTAAGGAATAAACCAAATCGCTTTATTGATGTGGTAGGCGGCGCGGCGGTGTGGTGGGTTGGATTCAGTGCTGTTCTGTTACCATTGCTGTGTGTACTCTTCTTTACTTCTTCAGCTGATTTATCCGCCCTTATTGTGGGATTATTGGAATTTAGATAAACGGAGCAGAGTTATTGTTAATTGGCAATTCTGGTGTTCTGCGTTCATTCGGCTGTGGCAGCACAAGGATTTGTACGTAGTACAATTGTATTCCCTCCCAAAAAATAAGAAAAAAAAAAAACGGAACGGAAGGGAAGCCAACTATTTTCGTTTGGGGAGGATTGGGGTTACCTAAATGTTTTTATTGGCATTAGAATTCAAATTCAAGATGTTTTTGTTTTTGTATGTGTGTAAGGGCGGTAAAAGGGGAAGGGGGGAGGGGGGGGTGTATTTTTGCTGTTCAATCAGTGGAAGAATAGGGGAGGCTTAAGTGTGCTGTAGCGCTTGCCTTTTGATTTAGGAAGTCAAAGAATGAGATTTACTAAGAAAAAGTCACACACACATGTGTGACAAAGTGAACATGGAAGGATATAACTACAACTGAAAGAGGGGCTATTATTCTGCAAATGTTGTTATAGTTGAAGAGGAGGTTTTTTTATGAATCTTCGAGACTTTAAAAATAATGAAATTCGGTAGAATTCGAGCCCAAACAAAAATCAAGCGCAACCGCATCTTGAAAAGGTCCTGATAATTACATATGGTGAATGACAGCAGGCGGTTTCCTTAATATCTAAATCTTCAACTACCCAGAAAATTGGCCTAGAACTATTGTCTTATACCGAAGACAACGCTACCTATTAGTGGCTTCCACTGGGTATGCTTCAGGAATTTCCACTTTTGTCAGGTCTTGGGGGCATAAGATTTAGCAAGATCTCGATCTTCGTGTAAATGCCGCGAGAAGTAGTGTAATGCGTTCTAACGTTGTGTACCGCGACTAAGAGAGGTACTCTTTTATTTATTTATTTTAATTATCTACAACATCTTTACATCTTTTACATTGGACTACAATAGTTAATAATAGCAAAAGTTGATATATTAGAACAATTGATATTGGAGCAATTTATACATACATACATACATAAATTCGGCGTTACTAATTAAATTATAAAATGTACAGGTATTATGTTAACACCGGAAAAAATAGGTTTCGAAAAAAAAGAAAAAGGAAAAAAAAAAAAATAAATTAGCTACATAGAAAAGAAAACCAAAATAAATAAATAAAATATTGAATTATAATACTAGTAGCTGATTTACCCGCTTCGCAGCGCATACAAAATATTCTCTTTGTAGGTACGTAGATATTTGTTTTTGTAATAAATTGTCTCTTGGAAGGAGACTGCCAGCTAAATGCTACACTTGTCCTTGTACCTTAAAAGTTGGCATAAATTCTTGCTTAGCAATTTGCCTAGCACCAAATGAAGTCATTTGAAAAGAATTATTATAGGACCGTATAGACTGAATTGATTGCTTGAAAAAAGGATTTTCCATAGACGTTTAAATAAAAAAGTGACGCCGGGGGGCTAGCAATTTCCTCCAATCTAATTTTTCCGCTTTCTTAAATATTACAGCACGTTCTTACCGCCAAAACGTCAGAACATAATAAACACATATGTATCTGTATCTGTTCCAAGCCCTGCATTTACTTATCATAAAAAATTATATTCTTTATCCAGTTATTAATTTAGATATGATATCCACTGATCGTTGTCGCGAAAGCATACAAACAATATTTCTTTATGTTATTACTTTTCTCACAGAAAATGTACAAAGATATACATATATATATCAAAATCTTTGTTGTGAAATAATCTAAACAAATATGTAAATTTTATTTTAATACGTTATTTAAGAACTAAGATGGAGCGAGATAGGGTAAGCCACCCAGTGATTGGGACCTTAAGAAAACTCACCATAATTTTGGCCTTTAAAGATCGAACTAAAATACAAACTTTGTTTTACCTATTTTTTTTTAATTCATTCATTTGCTAGAAAAATAAAAAAAAATAACAAATAACATCAAAAGATTTAGAATCTATTGAAAAAAACATAAACCGAACGAAACAAAATTAAATTTCATTTTTGCCATTTGTTGGCATAGTTTGCTAGTTATTGGTAGTCTTCTGTCCCATTATTGGCCTGTAAGATCACGTAATGTTGTTAAAAAAGTTATGAGAACAAAAAAATTTAAGCCCGTAAACGTAAACTATGCCTTGTATGCTGAGGTATTAAGTGCTTGGTCAATGAGAGGGCACGTAAACATCCATATATTTTGCCGATAACTATTTGAATGCGTTGGTCCCATGTGAGTATTGAGTTGAACCATATACCAAGGTTTTTCGCAGTTTCGACATATTCAAGAACAGTGTTCCCTAGATATAAAGCTGGGAAATAGCTATTGCCAAGTTTATATTTGTAGACTATTAAGCATTTTGACTTCGTTGAATTTAATTGTAGGTGATTTTTTCTCGACCAGTCCGAAATTAGCTTAAGGTCGCTATTAAGCCTGTCAACTACATCTTCTAACATACCCAGATTGCAACTCAAACGTATCTGCACATCGTCACCATACAAATGTATTGATCAGTGTCGGACTACTTGCGAAAGATCGTTTATGAACATGACAAACAGCAATGGCCCAAGAATTGATCCCTGTGGTACTACTGACATTAGCTGTAAGTAGGTATCGGTAGGTGTTATCACCAACAGACACCGCTTGGCTCAGACAAGTTTTGATACTATCGAATACGATCTTAGGGCCTTGAGAGCTGCTTGACTGTCCGAGAGGATGGATATACGTCTTCATAAATATTCTCAAAAACATATACATACGACACCGATACTTACGCAATCAACGGTCTTAACTTTTCTTTTTATAGATCTAAGATTGCAAGATTTTATTATTAATCATGTTAAAACCAATTAATTATCAGAAATTTGGTACATACCTGAATGGGTTACTGCGGTAAAAAGGCAAAAGCAGGAGCCACGAGATACTGACAAAATAAGCTGTTATTGACTAATATGAAAGTAATTTTAAACAAATTCCACTTTTATTAAGTGGTTCATACTTTTTTCCAAGACTGTTTATATTTTTCAATAAGGACATAACAGTTTTGTATTTTGATAAAACACAGAATAATTGAGATATCGGGCTGAAATTCATTCCAAATTATATTATGTATATGAGTGTATATTAGATTTAAATATGAAATTCGATTTCGTTCATATGACCACCGCGATCACGTTTGCAGCGATCGATTTTACACCACTCTTTAACACATTGCCGTTGGCAATTTAGATTTCGATATTATTCCTGATCTCCTCTAACGTCATTGGCTTATTCGCATAAGCTAACGACTTAACGTACCCCCATAAGATGAAATTCAACGGCGTTAAATCACATGAGCGAGCTGGTCATTCGATCGGACAATCTCTCGAGATAACACGATAACCGAACTTCCCCTTCAATAGATCAATGGCGTGATTGTGGCACCATTTTGTTAGAACCGAATACCACTGATATCAAGTCTATCCAATTCTGGCCAAAAATAGTCTTCCAACATGACGCAATTGCAAAGTCCATTGACCGTAACATGGCGATCCAATCACACCTCTGGCATGAAATACGCACCACACGGTCACTTTTTATGGATGCAATGGAGTCTCTCGAAGCGCGTGTGGGTTAGTTGCTGTCAAATAACGTTTATTTTGCTTATTGACAAAGCCATTAAACCAAAAATGAGCTTCATCGCTGAGATGATATTCAGATGAAAATCAGGTTCTTTTTGCAGAGCCCAATCGGAATTGGAGTAAGTGTTTGGATTAAGTAAGTTGTGACCAACGTCTCAGAATTTTGATAGTAATTTGTAATAATTTCCAAACATTGCTTGTTCGTGAACTTGCCTTGAAGCCTTGACTGACGTTTGGGCATCGACAGATCATAAAACAAAATTTAACGGTGTTAGTTCCCACCAACAAACCGACACAAAAAACACAAACCAAACACATTTTTTACACCAAAAAACCAAAAAGTTCGCGACACCGCAAATTTCAATGTATGCAAAGACCAATCGTTGATGCTTAGTCGGTCTCTCTCCCCATCATGCGTAGCTTACATCGTTTACAGGAAGTGCAATATCCTAACTAGTCACATCAACTAGGACCCAAGGCAGGCGAAACAGCGTGGGAGGCAGATCGCATCAGTCATCGACGGCATGCTATCTCACTCTGGCACATAACGAGAGGGAGAACTGGTCTAAATTAAGATGTAGAGAGTTAAACACAACGTAGTCAAGTAGTTATAAGAAATTATTGTATGTAAATAAACTAATACTAGAAGAAATATTTTAACGTCAATGTCAATGACCATATGCTTTACAACTGATCATCGTACATAAGAAACCGAGGTTTCCTCACCACTGATAGCGCATTTTGGCGCATTCAAAATTGTAACTTTGAATTTTAAACAAGAAATTAAACTGAATTTTATAACGTTCTTCAAACATATTGTGTTTCATTGGAATTAAGTGAAATTCCACTACCATTTTGCTGAGACGACTTCTCAAGCGAAATTTGAATTTCTAACGTCCCCCTTAAGATTACATTCTTTTTATTTGTGAGGGCTTTAAGAAATTTAAAAAATTTTAGAAATTCAAGAGTTCTTAGAAATGTTATAACACAAGATTTTTAGCCAAGAAAAATGAATGCAAAAATCAAAACCAACAAACGACGAGATTCCATCTAACATTGGATGCGAGGAGTGAAGTCATCCTGTTCCCGAACATGACAAGGGATAATATTTGCGTTTCCTTGCGGTGCGGTGGTGGTCGTATGAATTCAGTAAAAAAAATTGCACTCCACATGGAACATGGAACCCTTCCATAATTTCCCCAACACCAACCAACGCCGGGTTACGAGCTGCCTGCTAGCTGCTTCCAGCTGCGCTATCATGTCAAACAAGAGATCGACATGGGTACAAAGAAATGCCACCGCGGCACAGCTGAATGATGTGCTGCTCTTGTTTACCCAGCGTCATCAACATCATCGTAGTCGTCCTCGTTGCGTCGCGTCGTTGGCGGCAGTCTTCAAACTCGAGTTGATACAGTATATCATCGCTCAGCCAGCGCTTGTTCACGTCACATATCCTTCGACACGCTGAGTATTCCCGATTTCACATGTGATCAAAACGGGATACGAGCCCCACGCCCTTTGATATGATGGGAATTTTTGTCAATACTTACATTTAATTTCAATTATCATTATGATGGAAAAGTTCGGGATGCTTTTCCTTGATTTTGCTCCTTTCTCCATGGAGTGGGTGGTTGGGTGGTGGTGTGCTGTACGAGCGAGATTTGAAATTTTAATTAAAATTGGATAAATATTTGAATTTCGAGAGGTAGATCGAGTGTAGTCACTTTACGAGTATATAGTGCGGATGTGCGGGTACTAAAAAGCATGACAGTGACATCGTGCTCCTGGCGTGTACGCAACAAGAACTCATCATTAACATCATCATCATCGCTGTCATCGTAGTCATCGGCAGAGGAATAGCAGCAACAGCTTCGTTCTTTGCCTCGCATCTGGATGGGTGATGGAAATGGCGATGTTTAAATTTACCACAGATGTGTGATGGAAATTTGTAAATCAATGTTTGAAGGAGGTTTTCTTTTTTTGTTCGATACTCGTACGAGTCCTTTTTAGATAGAAAATGATACGAGTCCTTTCTAGGGGGGGACTGACAAATCAAACGCAGATGGAATGGTTGAATTGCGATTGAATTTTTTGATTTTTATTTAAAAAGGATTCATCCTTTCACATTCAATATTGCGGCTATAAGGGTTGCCTATATCCAATAGATCTAAAGACAACATAATAATCATGGCAATAAGTGCATACATACATATGTACATACATTGATGGGTACGATACATATAGCCAAGCAAGCTGTCGTATCTCATCAATCACGAAGCACCTACTGGCACTAACTCTTCACAGAAGCAGTCTTAGATTATGGCCATATACCCAAAGCATGACGAGAGGTGAAAGTGGTTTTCATTCCCAATGCTGGGCAACCCAGCCGTACTACTGCAAAAGACTACAGACCCAGAAGCCTTACGTCCTTTATGCTGAGTACCTTCGAGAAGCTGATCTAATTGCACATACGCGCCAAGCTCAGCCACACAATACACTATCAGATCTGAGAAGCTCAATCGTGACAAATGATACTCTTTGATGCTTGTCAGACATTTGAAAGAGGTGGCACCGTGAAAACACTCTTTTAGGTGCTAGACCCGGCCAAGAGTTGAACCCGGGCAGCATTGCGTAGTAGTCCAACGCACTAACTACCACGGCCACGGCGACCAGAAATTTGCCAGGGCAAAATATGCATCAACAGGCTCATCACTTAGTGCTGGTGTTAGTGGTTAGGTTACGCTACTTTACAACACTACCACAAGCAAGAAATAAACAAAAAATATGAAAAATGCATAGACATTATTAGTATTTATGTGCGAGGAACTACATTACGTAATACATTTTTGAAGTGAATACTTCTTTAGCGACGTATTGTTTTTGAAAACGAGCTACGATAAATGAGCTACGATAAATGAGCTACGATAAATGAGTTACGATAAATGCGTTACGATAAATGCGTTACGATAAATTTCGATAAAGGTGTTTCGATAACGGGGAAATGATTCCATACCGGGGTCCGTCTGTCTGTCTATCCGTTCGTCTGTCTGTCTGTCCGTCCGTCAGTTTGTCTGACTGTCTGTCCGTCTCTCTGTCTGCCCGTCCGTCTGCCTGTCCGTCTGTCTGTATGTCTGTCTACCTTTTAACATCTAAACCGCTGAACCAATTGTAATGTAATTTGGCAAAGAGATAGTCTTGGACCTGAGCAAGGACTTATGTGGAAAATCCGCTCGCTAGGGGGCGCTGGAGTCAAGTTATTAATAAAACCTTTTCACGCCTAAGCCGCTGGACCAATTATAATGTAATTTGGCAAAGAGATAGTCTGGGACCTGAGGAAGGACATAGGTAGAAAAACCGCTCGCTAGGTGGCGCTGGAGTCAAATTATTAGCAACTTCTTTATTCACTGACCAAAATGATTCATATTGACAAGAGAAAACTACAAAACTGGACCCGATGGGTGGTGTTGGAGTCGAGTTATTAACAAATTTTATATTTAATGAAATTTTGAATAGCTATTCCTTTCATAATTTGCATTATAAAAATACAGTTAAGTTTACATTCATATTTACTAAATTTTATTACACATTTTCTATCGATTGTACTAGATAAATTTCTTCTTCTCTTACACATTACACATACACAACTGCTTTGGATTGGATAAGTATTCACTTCCCCCGTGAGCTTATGTGGATGAGGCTCACATATTTTTTTTAGTGTAATCTTGTTAAGATTAAAGTCAAGAAAGTTAACATTTAAATTATAGAGCTTACTCATGCGGTTAATAGGCTCACGCATCCCGTAATTTGTTCTATGATGAGGAACATGCAGTAACTCTATACTGCGCAGGTAATGCGATCCCCCACGAAAGTTTAATCCTAAACAGGATAATAAGTCAGGCGCATCGATCAGACCTGAGATCAGTTGATGCATAAAAATGATATCATTACACAGTGAACCACTTTTTTCGGGCCTAAAATTTGAGCACTGATCCTGAAAGTACTTACCAAAAATAGAAAATGTGCATCATTCATTTTGCCTAACGTATTTTATAGCCTCATGAATATTTTGGCTCAAACCTTATTTTGAGCACTTTCTCATGGCTATATCTTTGTTAACCGTAGGGATATTTTCTTTTTGTCTTCTTCAATTTATAGGTATTGATTAGGGAAAAAAATGTGTAAAACAAACTGACCCAAAAAAACTGCATCAAGGGCCTCAAAATCGTAAAAATGTAAATTTTTTTTTTCCATTCTTTCACATTGTTCGACCATTTTCGGCCTATAACTAGTACGTATTTGCACTAACACCATCAATTGAAAAAAAAATCAGCCCAAGCATTTTCTTACATTTAGTTTACAAACAAAAAAAAAACGTATTTTCTATATAAAATGAATTGAAACATAATTGTAATATATTTGTGGACAATGTGGCGTATACGTAATTTTTTTTCTTCTTTTTTATTGTTCGTTTTCTTTGAAGGTTTTTCTTTCTCTGGGCATTTTTACGATTTTGAGGCCCTGGATGCAGTTTTTTTGAGTAAGTTTGTTTTGCACTTTTTTTCTCTTAATCAATACCAATAATTTGCTGAAGACAGAAAAAAAAATCCCTACCGTTAACCAAGATATAGCCATGAGAAAGTGCTCAAAATATCTGTCTGCCAAAACGAATGATGCAGAGTTTCTAGTTTTGGTAAGTATTTTCAGGATCAATGCTCAAATCTTAGGCCGGAGACGATGACCTGAAAAATGGCACACAGTATTATTGACCCTTCTTTGAGCCAAAGTTTGCATTTGCAACAGTTTTATCCGATGCAAATATGGGGGTAGGTTAAAAGGATCGTCTCAGGGAAGACCTTTCAATGCGAATCGAATAAAGCGTCGATGGACGTCTTCAATACGAGTATTGAGAGTTTTCTGATAAAGTGTCCATACTTGCGAAGCATATTCGATGTGAGGACGGACAATACTGTTAAATAGTGAGTGAGTGACATAAGGATTTTTGAATTCTTTTCACCACCTTTTGACGAAACCTAACATTGAGTTTGATTTTTTCACAATGTGGTTTATATGCTCTTTAAAATCAAGTTCAGGGCTAAAATAAACATCCAGGTCCTTAAAACTATAAACCCTACAGAGAGGGTGATTCGATATCGAGTAGTTGAATATAGTCGGTACCCGTTTCCTAGGGATTGTCATGAACTGACACTTGAGTGGGTTAAGGACTAAACCATTTTTACAGCACCAGGTACTGAAGTTATCAATATCTAACTGCAGAAGTCTACAATCATTTATGGTTGTAATTGCTTTACTAATCTTCATATCGTCAGCAAATATAAGAATGTTGCTATATTTTATGATTGATGGAATATCATTAATAGCAAGATTAAAAAAATGGACCTAGGTGACTCCCTTGAGGGATGCCGGATCCTGCTAAAAAGGAGTCTGAAAGAAAACCTCTAAATTTAACCTGATATTACCTCTGGTTGAGGTAAGAGCCAACCCATGAAACAAATAATGGGGGAAAACCTAGCGCCTCGAGTTTTTAAATAAGCCTTACGGCACAGCATGGCTACAGCAAGGTAAAGGCGTGGGAACAGCGCCATTCAAAGATCTCTGTATCTTAAAGAATACACGCTTGCAGCGTTTCTCGACAATGAGCTAGCATTCAACAATATCGAGACATATGCTATTGAAGAAACGCTGGAAGAAAACCATGTTGAACGCACTGTAATAAGACTTATGGTATAACCAGCCAGCGATGAGTCATCTCATAACCCCTTTCTTTGGATCATGATTATGAATGAACTACTGGTGAAGCTTAGACACAGTGGATTAAAAGCAACTGCATACACAGATGATGCAGTAATACTTGCTATGGGCAAATTCGTAACCACTATTAGCGAACTAGTGCAGAGACTTGAATACGCTAAACGTTTGGACAAAACAATGTGGACTGGGGGTCAACCCTCAGAAAACTAGTGCTGTTCGCCAACAAGAGAACGATACCGACCAATAAGGGCACTACGCTTAAGTTGTCCGAGTGTGCTAAATACTCGGGCCTCATACTTGACAGAAGGCTTAAATTGGAAGCTGAACATTAAAGAAAGAGTAAAGAAGGCATCAGTTGCCTTCTATACCTGCACCTGAATCTTCGGAAAAAATAAACTGAGAATCCAGATCACGAATAACACTGTGGATATAACTCGGCGATAGTTAGGACTACTAACTTATGGAGAATTGATCTGATGGCATGCTGCCTTAAAAACCACCAACCTTAAAGTTATGATCAAAGTATACAGAATAGCATGCAGTGGAACAACCAGCGCGATGAGAACACACCCAACCGCGGAACGGAACCAATTCTTAATCTTCTGCCTCTTGGTCTCTTCATGTAGGAGGTCTCAGCAAAGAGCGCCCTCAGAATGAGCCAGTCAAAGCACTGGAAACCGAATACATATGGACACACCAAGATACATAGCAAATATCTAAGCGGAAATGTCAACTCAGACTACATTGTCCCATACTTGGATTTCGAAAGACCTTTTTCGTGGGCCTTTTCAAGCGGAGAACAATGGGAAATCAATGAAGTGTCAAACGAATCCAAGTCCATCTACAGGTACAGGTATAGGTATAGGAGCGATCTTCGAACACATCGACAAGCCATCAGATCGATCACCAGCGGATATTCGTAAGTTTACCAGGATGTCCGGATGGCTCGAACACTGACACCACGGGTGGGAACACATAATGGGTACCACAATGGATTCACATGTACCTAAGTGTGATGGATGGATGTGACCATTCTCATCAGCCCGCATACCGAATCTCCAGGTATGTACATTGTACATATTTCCAATGTTGCGGCCAAGAAGACCAAAGTTTGGTCGGCCATTAAATTTTTTTTTGACTTGGATCCAGTGAACAATGATCAAGCTTTTCATCCGATAGCCGATAGAAGAGTATTTCTTGACAGCACTGAGAGGAAAGTCATCTAGGAAAAGTGGGTTGGTTATTAGCACAGCGTTGAGGTCAAAACAGACTTCACTCCTTCCATCCGCCCTTCCCAATGTAGATCTTTGAGATTAGAAAAGCTTGATTAGGTTAGATTTTGGGGTTGAAACTGTGAATAGCCTTACATTGCCACTGTTAGATCCATGTATGTAATGTAGATCTATTGTGAAGCCCCTTATATGATGTTTCCAATTTGCGAGGATACTTACTTAGTTGGCGCTACAGCTCGAGGTGAAACTGGGCATGCTTCTCGCAACCATTTGTGTGTGCGTGTTATATTTTTGCACGAATGGAAGGGACCTACAGTTTTTTGCCGACTCCGAACGGCGAGTTGAGAAGCTCAATCGTGACAAATGATACTCTTTGATGCTTGTCAGACATTCGAAAGAGGTGGGCACTGTGAAAAACTTTTAGGTGTTTGCGGCGGGATTCGAACCCAAGACCGCTTGCACAGTAGTCCGACGCACTAACCACTTGCGCTACGGTGCCCAATTTGCGAGGATGTCTGGCCGAAAAAAGCTTCTTTAACCTTGCTAGCAGCTATTGTTCACCAGTTTATCAGAAACTTCTTCTAGATACTGAAAGAAAGAAATATCTTCCAAGAGTCTGTTTTCTGATGTGGCATAGTCCTGCGCAGTGACAAAGGAAGCCCTCATAAACACCTTAATCACCACATTTATATTCAGACTCAATTTCTTGGTATAATATCGAACATAATAATTTATCTTGACCGAGCTCGAGTATTCTTGTCGTTCAATAGGATCTTATTGGTCATGGAGCTGCCATAACTTTCTTGTTACTATACAAGAGTTAAGCGTGGAAAGGGACACACCTTTAACCTGAAAATTAGCTTTGAAGCTCACAGATATATTCAAAAGATCTAAGATGCTCGCTTGTTCTGTAGTAGTCTCAGATGAGTTCCATTCAAAACAGTGCATTGATACTTCTTCTTGCGTACTTGCGTAGCCAGTTTGAGCGGATATCCTCACTTGATATGTATTCCCTTCCCTATGTTCTTCATTGATCATGTTTTTGTTTTGCCTATACAACTTGGTTTTATGAACCTCAGGCAGGAACTGTTCAACATCTAAAACCCTTAAGTGATTGAATGATCACTTCCGTCGATATACATGTTTACATAACATATACATATGTAGGAACATAGCTTATGAACAACTTTGATCCCAGCACTGCATAAAGGATGATATTTTTCGCTACGGAGATCAACTTTTTCTTTGTGCAGGGCAGTCCCGGATATTTTTTCTTATCAAAATTTGGATAACTGGTATTGCATGATTTTAAAATGGGTTATTTTTTCTATCCAACCCTTTAACACTGTTATATTTAAAAACCCAGGTGGTATTTTCCAGATTAAGAGTTTTTTTTCGTCAAAGATACATATGTATTCCGGAGATTGAAAATACACAATTTACCAACGCTATTTTCGTGTAGGCATAGAAAATCAAAAAAATATATATGTATAGGTATGTAGCTGCTCACTTTATTTTTAAATTCATGAACAGCAGCACTCTAAATAAATGATTTTCAAATTTCTATTTTTATTTTTTTTTTTCTACACAAAAAAAATTTAATTTGAATGTCCTTTTCCATTTCAGCCTTGACATGCAAATGGAATCGCGAATAACCCATCCTATCCTATGTGGTCGAATAAAAAAAAAACTACATCAGCACAATTTTTCCTTAAATTTAATTTGTCAAAAAATTTGCATTTAAAAGCGGTCGATCAATCGGCACTAAAATACCTCGCCACCCTTCCACCACACACAAAAGGACTAAATAAAATGCGAAACTCATTCGGCCGCAATGGCTTGCCATATACAGTCCAGTCCATTCATGCATGTGCATGGGTGGAAACGATAAAATAATACGCACTCCAAACAACAAACGGCTCTTGTGTCGACTGTCGATAATCCCTCAAAAAAACAAGCTGCCAAGTTGCCCCAAACAGGACTCGAAATCGAAAACGGAATCGGAATTGCCATTCCTCACCATGCACCCGAATGTTTGAGCATTTTTCCACGTTATAATTATTTTTCGCCCCTTTAGCTACAAAAAAAAAAACATATATCCATCTCCACCCAACAAGGAATGCATTCCATTGGGGTTTTTATTTTATTCCGCCCAAAACCACTCGGTTATCAGGAGCACAAACACGGTCAGTGCGTTTTCAATGGAAGCCGGCCGCCCAAATCGTTGCCGAAAATCCGCAAACATTTCAGTGATCGAAACCGAAAATTGAACAGTCAAAAACAAATAAAATGGGCTCCCCCCCACCACGCCCACTTTAATCAATCGTATGCCGTTTTGGGGGTGAATGTACGCGGCAACCCCCCCCCCCCATAAGGGTGCATACGCCTATACTGCATGGAAGAATGTAAATAGAATTTTTAAGTGTTTTTTAAAACGCAAAACACTGTTAAATATTCATGTCGATTGGTTTTGCTTGTTTCGCAACGCGAATATTGAATTTAGGTAGGGCGGGCGAGGGGGGGGGGGGGACAAAGGCAACACATTTAGGCGACGAGGAAGTCCGAATTTTCTTTTTACTTTTATTTTCCGGTGGTGTTTGCAAATTGAAAATTGATTCGGCGGTAGGTAGCCAAAAGGGGTCTGTCGAGCAGAGAATTTCGACTGCAAACATAAAGTCAGGTACAGACGCACGAGTGGTATATCAAGCTGCGTTTCAATATGCAACGCATGATGGAACTTAATTGTGAATTTGCCGGATGAAGCAGGAGAAATTCAATTCAGTTGTTCGGAAGATATTTCGAGTGGTTTAAAAATCGATTTAATATTGTTTTACACTTCAATTTAGTTACGAGAAACACTATTCCCATTGACATATTATATATGGACTGCTAGTGAAATGTCATTTTTATACATGGTCTGCGGACAATTTGGTTCCTACGTCAGCGCCACGTGTTTCGTAGGGACAGTAAAGTGAAATAATTATCCGCCATCAAGCAAATTTTACATAGAAACTTTGGACATCTACATCTACATATATGTATACGAGTTACTGCGAAAATACGGTTAATTTCAAATGGTTGTCATGTTGGTACCAACAGATGTCACTACCCAAAATTCAAAGAACAATTTGAAAATAGCTGTTACTTTTCTTTAGTGACACATAAACTGGATAAATATGGTAAATTTATTTCGATATGTCGCAAACCAACGGCTAAGGTGAATTCAAACACAATGTAAGTTTCCACATTTCTCCGCTACGAAACAAGATAACTAGTGCTTATATTGGAACCAACGCGAAGTTGGGTACTAACCCAGCAGTCTATTAACGAATGGAAAAGTGGATTTTCGCCTCCAGACGTCTAGCGATACAACAATTAATTACCAGTCTAGGAATATATGAATTTGCATAGAAAAACCAGTTAATAAATTTATAAAGATACAATAGATATAATATGAAGTTAATTTTATTCCTGAATATAGTTAAATGATTTGTTCTGTTTGACTTTTTATATGCACAATATTTTTATCTTGGATGCATTGGAATTGGTTCTTGTTTTAACAGTAGTATTTCATTTAAAAGGACATACTTAATTTTTATTCTTAGTGCGCATTTTCAAGCTATTAATTTGACTTGTGTGTGGTTTCTTTTTGTTTTAATGAAGTAAGGATTTTACAAAATATTCGAAAACTATTTTTTTCTACTTGATTTTTGTTGTTTTCTTTAAAAAAAAAAAAGAATTAATTCCAGTCAAAGTCAAAAAATTTAAGGGCGTATTTATTCTTGCTCTTAGTCTTCATCCGATCTTTGGAAATAAAACCGCAGAAAAATAAGGGCATCGAGAGTATCATCCCCAAGCCGGCTTCTAAATTTGTTGCCAATATAACTGGCCGCTGAAAACACTCGCTCTGCTTCTATGCTTGTTGGTGGAATGGACAGTAAATACTTGTGAACTAAATCCAGATGATGTCCTCGGGTATCTCAATTTTCAAAGAGATTCGACTCTTTTCTTAGGCACGCTGTTAAATCCGATTCTGAATGTGTTTCTGGTAAAATGATTTTCATGCTTTTTTTAATTTCTGCTTGTAGTTGCTGCTTTAGTGTAAGTTGGATGGGTGGTTTCAATCAATAGATTCACACTATTTTCTTCTTCTTTATCACTATTGGAAATGTTTTGATGTTGGTTAGTAGCAGTAAGTCTCTGAATTAGTGATTTCATTTGTTTATTTTTATCATAGCTTGACTAAGTGACAAGAATACTTCACCAGAATAATAGTTGATGGATTTTGGAGATAGTTTAGCAAAACAGTTAGTTAGGGATTTGCTTCAGAGACAGAGTATCAAATGAAATCAGCTTTCAAACCCGAAAATCCCGGGATTGGTGATTGTCAATCCCGGGATCGTTTAAGAGTAAACATCGTCCGGGATTTGATTTCCCTGGTTGGAAGGCTCATTTAGTTTGCCCTCTTGTTTATCAGTCTATCAAACACAGTGATTTCAGTTAATTACATCAAAGTATCGGGGAAGTACAGCTTACCGGTTATTTCACTGCTCTGGAATAAAATAGCTAGATCTGCTAAATAACCTTACTGTATGCCTTGAGCTTGAACATTCTTAGAAGGAATCTTATTGAAATGCATAGTTTTTACTTTTTATGGTACCCGTCTGAAGCAACGTATTTAGTATGCTAATATCTAATATCCTAGGTCATTGTTTTAAGCTTTTTGCCCGTATAACCGCTTTGCGGTAAGAGCAATGAAAGGGTAACTGGGCTTTCGTCTTAGGTTGATTTTGAATTGGAAATTCACCTTTCACCAGCATTGTCCTACATCTTATCTTCTTTCACAGAGCAGATATTGGGATTTCCTTTCGCGTCAAATGAATTTTCTATGTATTATCGGATTGGATTTCAATAATATACAAATTAAAATACCAGTGCACATAGCTATGTGTACTTCCGGTAACAAATGTTCATCTTTTATTTATTTAAGTCAAAGAGAAACTATTGACGGAACGCACTCAAAATAAACTTTATATGCTTTAAAAAAGGGCTCTCTCCTTTTCACGCAAAAATGGACCTTTAAATTTTAAGAAATCGAAGAAAAAGTAAACCGGATATTGAAAATACAAAAATATTTATGGTCGAGAGGAGGATACAGTAAGTACTAAAACCACAATTATTTATTGAATTCATATTAAATGTATAAAAATATAGTTTTCGGGATGCGAATTTAATTTAAACCACAAGTATATATTTCCTTTAGAAAATTTGTAGTTCATTTTATCAATTTATGTTAATATCATAACAAAGTTTTTATTCCGTAATTTAAAAATCTTTCTCCTTGTTTTCCATACACTTCTAAATTTCTCCGCTAGGGTTCTGGCTCCAGTTGTCAATAATATATAATATGTCAATGACATTCCCATTTGAAGTTATGTCTGGTTGACGTTTCAAGTGAAGAAAAAAAACAGCAGATGACGTTCTCCCAATGACGAGACGTTATGTGAAATGTGATGCGAGCGATGTGACATTATTAAGGCAGCTACTTCTATAAAAATATACAGTGCGATTCACTTGATTAGATGCACTTAAATTATTTCAATAAATCTTGATTTTTCTACCAGAGAGGTTAGTTATTACTCAGTAAAATAATCACACATTTTTGGTGAGAAACACACTAAAAGCTTAAAAAGACTAAAAAAAAACACCACTTAAAACACACAAAAAAGGACATGATACAAAAACCATACCACTGTATTAGTAGAACACATCAACTGCATCCTACTGTATTGTCCCGTCTTGCTGCAGTGTGCGCATCTTGATTTCGTGTGTACATCTTACGAATTACAAATTTGCAGAAATCGTTCACTCTTTTCACAACTCACGAGAGCCCCATCACATTACCTTAAAATTTGTATAACTGTCCCACTCTTCCATTGGATGAATTTTTTTTCCAAAATATAAGCTTAAATTTATATGGAAATGTGGTATAGGAAGTACATCAATGCACAATAAAGTCTACAACAAATTGTAGATTAGTGGTATATTTTTCATACCACCGGCCTTGAAACAGTTAATCCTGCACGTAAGCAACAGTGACTACAATTTGCGAAGATCGCATGAGATGGGAGGGATGTCCAAACAAGATGTGTTTTTAATGACTGGGGCAAAGTTGTTTTATCGGATGAAAATAAATTCAATTTGGATGGTATTCGAAAAGAACAACAGCTGTAACCGTCTGGTCTGGTAAATTGAATCAATGGAAAAGTTTTTCTTAAACCAATAGCCTTTACATGAGAATGGGTCCGGACGTTTAAGGCCTTCTTTTCAAGTATGTACCATCATATCAGGTCTGCGTTTTTTAACGGAGCCTATTTACCCATCCTAGGTGTTTTCTACAGGAAATATCTCGAAGGATGGTAAAATATTTGCAGAAAAAGCTTACCAATCTTCTGGCATAGACAGGAGCTTTAGTCTAACAAAAGTCATTCCTGATGAGACTTACAAGAAAGTGGGAGCAAAAAGTAACAAAAAAGTAAGCAACTCTGGAATCGCTTTAAGGATTGCGTAGAAAATCCCGAAAGGAAAAAGCAGTAGCCGAATTCCATCCAGGATTGTAATACAACCTAATGCAAGTGTGTTCTTCACTCACTTCGTTCCTATTTTGAAAAAAAAAAAAAAAAAATTTTAAATTTCATGATCATTCAACTCGGAATCAATAGAAAAAGAATTCAATTTTCAATTCAAAAAGTCCGTTCAACTTTCAGGTTTCCAGCTTCGTCATTCGATTCCTTGGAAAACTGAAAAAAAGGAACCATCGCCCACCATCGTGCAATTATTGCTCTCCCTTGTACGTATCCATGACCAATGGAGTGCATCGAGAACTTATGTGTGCTAACGACAATCGTAGTGGTGCAGTAGACGCACCAGTAAGCTCCCACCCGCAACAAATAATGTCTGCTAGGACACACAATGCAATAAGGAAACCAATCGCACCACACACCCAGTGTCACATCGAAGATAAAAAGAGGATAACGGCAATGACAAGAATAGGAAAGTGCTGGTCATATTCGATTTGTACAGCAGTGGACTTGGACAACCAGTTAGCTAGCCAACCAATTGTATATGGAAGTCACTTTTATATCGTAGTCGGATATCCTTTCTACCAGCAGCACACTCATATGGATTTGGAGCAATAAGGATCACTTGAAGCAGAAAAAAGAAAAACCAACCAAACAAGTCCTGGCAATTTTACAAAGCAAGTGGATAAAAGTGTGGAACATCCTTACTAAATGAATTGAAGGATACTCGGCCATAATCGATTTGGCACAAGTCACCAACTTGAAAATTGAAATCCGCACTTCCTCTCCACCCACAATCAGGATGCCAATCTAAAGTTTAATTCAAGTGCCCCGAAGGAGGTGGGTCACCTTTCAACCCGCCGCGCCGTAACTACTTCGGCGAAACCCAACCAATTTAAAGTAATTGTGTTCTCGTCCTTCGAAGGATATTCACAAAAATGTAAAAACCGTCATGCTGCGTTTTCACCTGTCCGCTTGTATCACATCACGAAACTACACCAAACTTTGGTGAGGATATTGGAAAAAGTTCGAATGGAACTATAAGTTGGTTGCCCGAAGGATGTTTGGTTGGCGGGGAGGAGATTTTTTCTTGTGTTTGTTCCTTCTTTTTCGCAATTCCAATATCGCAATTGCCACTGAGGTAACATGAGGGCTGCTAGGCGTGGTGTTGTGTGTACACAAAAGGTAAATATCCCTCGGGATAAGCAGAAACATTGAAATGAATGGAACTTGTGTGAATGAGCTCCCATGCGAGGCGCACTGCCAAGCCAACCCACAGTGTACTATATGTGATCTCTGCTTGTGGTTCGACAGCAGCAAATTCAAATTCAATGAGTTTCCACTCGTGGCACAGAATCCTATTCCCAGAGTCAATTTCAGCAAGGAGGCCGCAGCGGCATTGGTTCAAATTGCCTGTTTCATGGGCAAAAAACACAAAAGTGAACACGCCAACAGAGTCGACAAAGAAAAGAAAAGAAAAAAAAAAAAAACAACAACGAAAATCTCGAATGCCTTTCATTTTCAAGTTTCATTTCAACCAAAAAAAAAAGGATATCTCCATTTTCTCTCCACCCGACCTCTTTGGGTTAGAAAAAAGGCGAACTTAAATAACAAAAGGATTCTATAGGAGGGCAAAGTATCCTGTACGTATACACGAGTGGGTTCCTCTACTAAACCATTTTGTACATTTTGGGTTATCATTTGTTTCGTCCTGTACAAGGATAACAATAGGGGAAGTTTTACATGCCAAACCACCACTGTTCTTTGGGGAAATAGTTCTCTCTCAAGTTCGCTTGTTATCCTTTGAATGGCTTGAATGTAGATATGGTAGGCCAGTGTGTGTGTGTGTGTTTTTTGGTTTGAATTTGATTGACAATAGGACGAAGGAGTCGTATTTCGTTCTTTCATGAAATAAAACAACAAAAAGGCAAAAACTAGGACTATTTCTGGAAATTTGAAAGCTCCCCAGGGGCATTTGGGCACAAGTGGAATGCATACAAATCAGGATACGTGGTGTCTTGAGGGCGACTAAATTAAAGAATGGAACAAGAAAATCACAAGGTAATATTCATAACAATTATGAAAAAGGCTTATACTGGCACATGAATGATATCCATAAAGAAAGAGAGGGAGAGGGGGGGGGGGGGTGGGGGAGATGGGGAGCACCGCACCAGAGGAACTTCATTGTTATACTCATGGCTCTACGAGAAGAGTTAAATTTTAAAAAGTACAAGAGCGAGTGACCTATATTAATGCGTAAGACTTGTGATGGGATCAAAGGATTTAGGAAATAAGGAGAACTTAGAATGCACAGTTGAGCTCAATTCTTTCACTTTCTTTGTCAGTCTATGTGCGACATACAATTTGGACCACTTTTAGACATACATGCTGTGCAAGCACAATGTGCTAACTCAATCTGGATGCGGTCAGAAAGATATTATAGGGTGCTACAACTGACCCAAGCTGGATCTAAAAACGTCTAACTTTTTATAAGGGCTTCAAAGAGCAAAGGGCACTGTTTCATAGCTAGATATGCATATACCTAGAGTCCGACCGAAGGCCATGTTTTCTCCGAAGCCCAACTTCGGCTTTTGTTATCACCTTCGGCCGAAGCCGAAGAAGAATCTGATAGTATCGCAAAATACCGAGGAGCCCAAGAATTAATCAGTTTTATAAAAATTTAGTAAAAATTATTTATTTTCAGTAGATGATATCGTTTTTATTAATTAAAGAAAGAAAAAAAAAAGGCAGTAAATGAGTAAAGTAACTTCCTAAGTAGTGTTCGTACCCGTTAGATAGATAGATAGATAGATAGATAGATAGATAGATAGATAGATAGATAGATAGATAGATATATAATTTTATTCATTTCTAACTTCAAACTAAACAATAACAATAAAAGTTAGCTAATATTTACTGGAATAGAATAAATAGTGGTCATTCTATAACTATTTGAACAGAATGCCCTGAGTTAGTGTTGGATGATATTTCAAGTTTATTTAAATAATATAATAGGGTTCTGATGTGGGGTGTCAAGAAAAAAAATTATTAAAATTTAAGAATAAAAAATGTAAAAGTAAATAATTCAATTTCATAGATACAATCCAAATAACAATAAATGAGATAATACATAAAAGAAAATTTATTGAAGAAATTTAAACAACATTACCGATGCTTAAGAATAGGATACGATTCTAAACAAAGATTCAATGCTTGCAAGGTCCATGGTAAATAACCACTCTTTTACTTTTGTTAGGATTGAGTGAAAGTTATAAGTAATTCGGATTAAGTAAGGTAGTTTATTGAAATAGGTTGGGGCTGTAACGGTGTAAAAGTGAGTGAAATGAGTATTATGTGCAACTGGTATGTTTACAAGAGCCAAGTAATTTACGCGTAAACTATAAATTTGTGAGTTCCTACTGGGAATATTACCACTTTGCTTAAAAAACTCTCTGAGTACTTTGAAGACGTACAGATGCCTTAATGGTAAGATTCGAAGTTTTTTGAACAAGGGCCAGCTATGAGTTAAACGATTGCAATTTGAGATGGTCCGAATTAGGTATTTTTGAGCTATCAATAAAGGTCCCAACGTCGTATAGTACGATCCTCCCCAGCTAGAGATGCCATATTGCAACTTTGAGTGTGCAAGACCATAATAGATTTGAGTTAAAACTTTCTTAGAGCAGTATGGTTTAATGAGGTATGGATAGTTCACGAGCTACCAGCATCATATGCGATTTTACTGCTCGGATATGATCCTTCCAGCTCAAGTTATGATCTATTAATACTCCAAGATATTTAAACATTTTTACTGAGTCGATTAAAAAACAGTTAGAAGAGCATTAGATATGCTCGTAAAAATTACTCAAACCGCATGTGTTTAAGGGTAGGCTAAACCTTTCACAGTCATATGCATGAAAACATAGATTGAAATCATCTAAAGTATTTCCTAATATTTTTATTGAAATCAGCTTCGGTTTCTCACTTATAATCAGCTTATGGGCAGCAAACAGTCGCTCTAAGTCTGCTGCAATCTTAGCTATGCATTCAAAAAGGGTTTGATACTGATAAGTAAATGCTATATCATCAGCAAATGCAGTAGATATACCATTTAACTCCTGTGTGAATAGAGACTTTATATATATAAGAAAAAGAAGATGTCCGAGCATAGAACCCTGAGGGATGCCATTTTTTAAAGTACAAGAGTTACTAAAGGTTCCATTGATATTTACTTTTTGTTTCCTATCTTTTAAATATGTTTTGAACTAATGAAATAATACTCCCCTAAAACCCGCATTATATAACTTGTCTAGTAACAACTCATGGTCGACCATGTCAAATGCTTTCGTCATGTTAATAAGCAGAGCCATAACTGATTTTTTATTATTTGTACCATCATATAACTGACAACACAATCTAAGGATAGCATCTTCAGTTTACATACTAGACCTAAACCCAAATTGATTATCTGAGAAAAAGTGATTATGATCCAGAAACGATATGATACGGATTTTAATTAGTTTCTCAAACAGTTTAGCAAAAGTTGGAAGCAGAGATATAGGTCTATAGTTAGATACATTTTTTCTACAGCCTTTCTTAAAAAGAGGAATTATTTCGGCACATTTAAGGGATTGTGGAAAACAACCACTCCTTACACTTATGTAGGTTAAACAAATAACTCAGAACGTCAATCAGATAAAAAGCAATTTTTTTCAATAAAATGTTTGTTATACCATCGCTAGTGCAGGAATATTTGTTTTTTAAGGACATTATAAGTTTGTAAAGTTCAAGCGGCGTAATCGCATTAAATACGAAACTATTTATTTGCATGTTATCGGGAATTACCTCTGAAGATAAATTACAGTTGCAAGAAGTATAGGGCTATCTATTTTGAGGGTGTTTGGTGCATTTAACTGCGAAGCTATTTTTAATAATATAATAATAATATAATCATGACTGATTTGTAGTGAGTACTTCATTACATTATGTTGCATATAGAGATTGCAATACCGTGATCTCGGTCATTTTCTGGGATTTTCGCGATTGGTAACTAAAATATTCACATATAGTCGGGGCAACTTCGAGGTAGTAAAAGACTTTTTCTACCTCGGGACTGCCATAACATCAAAAAATGCCATCTCGTCGGAAATCAAACGAAGGATTACTCTTGCCAACCGCTGTTTCTTTGGGCTAAGAAGGCAATTGAACAGTAAAATCCTTTCTCGATCGACTAAGGAGACTCTATATAAGACCCTTATCATTCCAGTTTTGCTATATGGAGCTGAAGCGTGGACTTTATCAAAAGCGGATGAAGATATCCTTAGTCGCTTCGAGAGAAAAATCCTTCGTAAGATATTCGGTCCCGTTTGCGTTAAAGGTCAACGCAGCAGACGACGACCAACTTGAAGTGCGCAACTGGAGGCGGTTAGCTAAGGACCGGGCTAACTGGAAGAGGTTGTTGGTTGAGGCCTTGGTCCACCCCGGACTGTAGCGCCACCTAAGTAAGTAAGTAAGTCAGGGCATTGTTTTATCGAAAGACTACGGATGCCTTCAGAATACAATACATCTATCAATACTCCCCCATCAATCCAAAACCAATTCAACCAGAAAAGCCAACAAACACCTGTCCAACAATGAATAAATTGATTGGCTATTACGATCGATCAAATTAAGCTTTTGAAATGCACTGCTTTCCACAATATTGTACATGGCGACATGATCATTGGGCCACGCTGCTGCTATCTTTCGTTCCATTTTTTGTGGCAAACTCAACTCCATACGATTAGCCATTTTGGCTATGAGCCTATTACAAAGAATTCAGAAGCCTCCTGCTGGCATTTTGTTAGACCTAATCAAGTGTAAATATGGCAAACTATAAACAGGTAAAGAGAAAGTCTTAATATTCGACAAACTCTTCCTATGTTCATGATTCTCAAGCTGTCGATATGGTCAAACTAGAAAGATATAGATCGGTGACTATTAAGTACTCAGATCTTTTAAGGCTTTACAGATACGATCTTTTCCAACATAGTAGCCACAGTCTAATATAACTGCAACCTATACATACTCTATCATAGATCTAGTTAAGCCTAAATTAAAAATAAAAGCAGCCTAAATTCATAAGCCCTATCGAATATTACTGACGAATATAAGTCCAACCAGAAATATTGCTACTCATTTCTTTCTCTCATTTGGCCAATAATTGCTGGGAATAGCTCCTTTAAGAACCTTTTAGTGACGTTTAATCCTCTCTGGGTTTTTGAGTTGGAATGAACGCCCACTTTGAGCATTATTCAGGTCTCGGTGCAAGAATTCTTAAACCTTTTTGTCTCGTTCTGAGTTAAACTTTATGCTTTCCCCACAAGATGACCTTTTGAACAATTCGCTTTTTCTAACAACCCGATGAACCCATTCATGCTTAGTTCCAGTGGTAAACTTTCATTTTCATTCATGGTTAATTGAAACTTCAACAAGTCAATAAAAAACCATCCCAAAATGGAAGAAGAAAAACAAAAGGAATCAAATCAACATCCTTCACTAATTCCCAATCGAAAATAATCAAAAGCAAAACAATTACATTGGCCTACAAAGAAATGTCTTCTCCCAATTGATTTGTTCACAGTTTACTCACCCACCGTCCCGGTCCCCCAAAAATTCTACTAATACGAGCAGAGTCAAATTGAAAAAGTCCATTTCATAGCATGACCCTTCGGGGATATCAATGAATTCGGACGAAGGATACCACCGAAATAATGAAAATAAAAAGGAAATCCATTAAAAGTTTCACTCATCCACCCCCACCGCTTAAAACAGAACACAACAACAGCAACGATGAAAAAAAAAACAATTCCTTTACAAATTCATGAAACGTAGTTTTCAGCCGCCCACTCAATAATTGGAAAAACAATCGGTAGCAGGCGGACAGGGAGGAGCTACGAAAAAAAGGAAAAATAAAAACAAATAAATAAATCAACTGAAATCAGCCGTTTCAAGGAAGTTAACTCACAGTTCCGTTTCTGCGCTGCAGCCCGGGCCGAGAATGCAAAGAAAGGACATCGAATGGACGAACAAACGAAAACGAAATGAATGCAGGATGACATCAGCGCAGCGTTTTGACTTTTAATTTAGTTTTTCTGTTTTATTAAGCTCGGATATCCGTTTCCTGGTCTATTCTAAAAAGGACCTGCTAGCGCTGCTCGCGGTTGGCACTGTTGAATCTGATGACATGGGGATGAGAATAACGATGACAATGGCAAGAATTTAAATTCGTGCGGCCCGAGGGCAGCAGTGGCGTTTTGAGTTTCAAAAAAATTGTTGCATTCTGTTTTCTACTTTGGAAGTAGAAGTGATTCTGGTTAGCTTAGATAATAGACAGTGTACAACGAATACACTGAAGGCCAGGAGTTTTGGAGCACCATAAGGATCTGCGATTTGATGTGGATGCGACCAGATTTTAATTTACTTGACATTGGACTTGTGTAAGGAGGAAAATGGAGACATTTTCTAAGTGAGAAAACCGCTTGAAAAAAATGTTTTAATAGGTCCTGGTGCAATGCAACTCTTTTTCTGATTTCTGGATTTGGTTTTTGCATTAAACACAAATTTGTGTTATGATTACTACTAACATACACACCATCATCATTTTTACAATTTGTTCGCAGGGTGGATTCTAGTTTCCTTATCGATACACAAGACAAAATTACTGCCAAAATCGATGATTATCTTTCGGTTCCTATTAAGGCTTGTCCAGACCGAACGAAACATTTAAGAAACATTGTTTAAAAAATGTTTCCCTATTGTTTCCCATTTGATTCAGAAACATATTAGAAACATTTCAAAAATGTTTCCGAAATGTTTCTTTTGGTGTGTACGCTGATGAAACATTTCTGAAATGTTTTTGAAACGTTTCTGAAATGTTTTTTATTTCCCATTCGCAACGTAAAATTATTTTTGTTTCTCAATGCAGAAAGTGTGTTTTTTTTTTGTGAATATAAAAATGAAAATGTCAGGAAAGGCGTGGAGTTATGATGATAAAATTATTTTAAATTATTTTCTGAAACATTTTGTGCTCAGCTTAGCCTATGTATACAGTAGAAATCGGTTATAACAATACCTGATATAGCGGTACCTTGAGAATAGCTTGAGCCTAGTAGCTTCTTGGCACGATTTTATGAGTTGTTCGATGTACACAGACAATTGGATCTAAAAATAGACCCCCGAATGTCGCAATTCGAATAAATTCACTTAAGCATTTAGATATGTATAATATTTCATAGAGGAACTGAGGTTAACTGTTTTTTATGATGTTAGATAGCATGAAGGCTCAAAACCTGGCTTTTACAATAAATCATACCTCCATCTATGAACAGCTGTCATATCTGCAAACAAGTAGCAAATAGTACAAGATAAGTGACAATTTTTAAAAAGCTCCTGTCATGATGGAGATCTTCTCGTTTATGTCAAAAAAATCCCAGCTAAATCACTTTTTTTAGTATAATTTTGGATACCCTATAACAGTTCTAAGAGAATTATTGACCGAAAAGTGATCATTTCATAACCATCAGTTCGGTAGTTTCCGAGTTAATCGGTCGCGAAATTGAATTTTTTGACTAAAGGCCCCCACCCCCACCATTGTAATGAGAGATGAATTATGAAATAATACGCCTTCTTATTCTTTACTTTTATGCGCCAACCTCTTTCCCGCCAAGGAACCCCATTTCGCACCCTTTCCGAACATTTTCAGAGATAGTCCTGCCTTGCTGCAAACTATTTATGTAGTGTACTCGTAATTGTTTTTGTTTTGTAACTTCCCATTTAAGCCCCCAAAACTGGCCCGCCAAAGTCAGAATTCAATTTTTTTTTTGTTTTAGTTCACTTCTGTATTTGGGCCACTAATAATTTACTCTTGTACAACTGTTCCAAATCTCAACTGCCTGTAACAGACACCGAAGTGTTAAGTGATAAGTGTGCCGGCCAGCTAATTGAGTACGGAACACTTAAGAGGAACGAGCCAATCCCCTAAATTTAGTTTTAGTTTAGTTTAGTTTAGTTTATTTCATTTCATTTCATTTCATTTTAGCTTACAATATTAAATAACAATATCTATAAAGATTTATAACCACTGTTGTTTCTCCCTATTCTAAGAAGATATTTTATATATTTCATTTTAAAATAATAAATTATATATTTCATTTTAATTAAAAGTTTAGTTTAAATTAATTAATTTTTTACTAAACAAAAGAAAAAGGAAAAAGGAATAATTAATTTGTCATCTATTAACCATGAATTAATTGTTGAAATGGTGTATACACTTTGTGGTAAGAATACCAGTTTCAAGTGCATTATTTATCTAATATAAAATTGATTTATTTACCAAAGAGAGCCGCGCTGAGAAGTATAATAAAGAGCAATTAAAACAAAAACAAGAAAAAGAACAAAGTTAAGGGGGGAGAGAGCAAAAAGTCAATCAATCATAAGAAGTTAGATTATGAGTTAAAACAAAGATAACATTTCGAGACGGAATTTAGAAGGCAATTTATGAATTAAAAATAGGTTTATAAGACATTACTAATTCCTTAATCAAGTATCAATATCTTCACTAAGTTACTACGGAAATCAAATCCTCTACACCTGATCTGGAAAGTAGCCAGTATCTGAGATTTTTAATAAACTTTTTAAAATCAACATCATTGTGTATATTCGCAGGAAGTTTGTTATATATATGCGGTGCTATAATTGAACGTCTAAAGTGTTCTGTTCTAGCTCTTGGAACTACAACGTTATTTGTTGATCTAAGTGTATAAGCTATGTTATTTCCAATTAGATTGTTATAGCCGCTTCGCAAATAGAAAATTCTCAGGACTTTAAAGACATATAGATGCCTAAGCGGCAATATATTTAATAATTTGAATAGTGGAAATGATGGCTCCCATCTTCGTCTGAACAGTATTACCCTGATTATCTTTTTTTGGGCTATAATAAGAGGCTGCAGATTGCTAACGTAAGCACTGCCCCAGCAAGAAATTCCATATTCTAAACGAGAATTGACCAATGCAAAGTAAATTGAGGTAAGCAGCTTTGGTGGCACTAGCTTACGTAAGTGAAATATTTTACTCAAAGCAAAATATGTATATTTTTTTACATTTTTTATATGTGCTTTCCAATTGAGTTTGCAATCTAGAGTCACTCCTAGATATTTGAATTCTGAAACAGATTCAAGGTGCATGCAGGAATCATTGCAATTATGGTGGTCACAATTTGCATCATGTAGACCAACTCCTTGGATAGAAAATTCGTTTGTAAGAGAGAAACACATAACTTTAGATTTGCTGCTAAGGACCATTTGGTGATGCATAAACCAACTTTCTAGATTAGTTAGGTCAATATTCATTTGAACTTTTACATTTTCAAATGAAACATCGGCATACGACAAAACGAGATCGTCAGCAAAAGCGATAATATGTCCGTTTAGCGAAAGATTAAATATAGAGTTAATATATATAAGGAAGAGAAACGGACCAATGTCCGTTTAGCGAAAGATTAAATATAGAGTTAATATATATAAGGAAGAGAAACGGACCAATGACTGATCCTTGAGGAACTCCCTTATTTGGACAAGAAATCGGATCGCTTAAGGTTCCATTCACACGAACAAGCTGGGTTCTGTTTTGAAGATAGGATGAAAACCAGTTTAATATGTTATCTCTAAATCCATTCCTGCAAAGTATCTTCAATAACAATTTATGATTAACTAGGTCAAATGCCTTTGTCAAATCGAGAAACAGAGCAGCAGTTTTGTTGGTTTTATCCATTTCCTGGTTTATTTTTTCAAGAAATGACTGTATAGCATCTTCGGTCGATTTCCCTCTCATAAAACCAAATTGAGATGAACTGAGGATTTTATATTTATCACAGAATTTCATCATTCTTTTAGTTATAATTTTTTCGAATATTTTGGAAAAAACTGATAGCAAAGAAATCGGTCTATAATTATTTGGGTCACATTTTTTTCCCTTTTTATGTATCGGAACTATTATTGCCGTTTTCAAATACTCTGGGAATATACCGCTTTTAAAACTAGAGTTAATAAGATATGTTAAGGGTTCAACGATTAAGTTGCAAATGTTTTTTACAACTAAGCTACTAAGACCATCTACTCCACATGAGTTCTTCGATTTAATCTTTAATATTACTTGGAGAACCTCAGCACAAGTCACTACATCAAAGAAAAACGAAGAAGAGATTATGTTACCAAAAAGAGGTTCTTGGTAGGCATCATCATTGTTGCAAGAGGAACTAGGTTTATAGCTATCAGCCACGTTTTTAAAAAAAATATTAAAGTTATTTGCAATTTCTAGGTTATTTTCAGATATGATATTTTCTGGGAAATGTATACATTTTAGGCCATTGTCTTCATTCCTTTTGCCTAACAGATTATTAATAATATTCCATTGCTGCTTAGGATTGAACCTATGTTCATCGAACTTTCTCTTGTAGTATGTTTCTTTTTGTTTACTTATTAATTTATGAATTTCTTTTTCCATTTGTTTATAAGCGTTTCTTGTAAGAGGTAAATGTAATTCGTTCATGTGCCTAGCATAATAGATATTTTTAGCCTTTATTTTCTCACAGAGGTAGTCAGTCATCCACGGTTTAATTTTTTTATATTTACGATTTTGTTTGACAAACTTGCTAGTAGTGACATGGGAGCAGAGAGTATTTATGAAGTTGGTAAAAGCGTTTGAAGGACAGTTACAACTATACACATTATACCAACTTTCATTCGAAAGGCATTCATGCAGAACCGAGTAGTTAATTCTTTGAAGGATTTGGATTTCTACATTTTCATCTGTTCGTTCGGGGTTTCTGAATATATCGAGAAAATATATACCAGTAGCAAAATGGTCGGTTATGTCCCATTCAAGTACGATTGGACGGACATTATGAGAATTTTTAGTCCGAATAAAAATATGATCAATACATGTTTTACTAGTTGGAGTTACTCTAGTTGGCACATTTATCAATGATTCAAACCCAAAGGAAGATAATAGAAGCAAATAATGATCAGAACCAGAGGAGAGTCCCAACAAATCCATATTCATATCACCAATCAGGCAGATATTACTGCTGGTCCTTCCAGTAAGTAGGTCTTCGATATCTTTAAAGAATCTATCTTGGTGAACAAACTGGAGCCGATACACACAAATAATGTCAATAAAAAAATTATTATGAAGCTTAAGCCTCACAATAATGCTATCAGCACTTTCCAAATCAGGTGAGACAACCTCCGCAATCACAATATCATTTTTCACAAAGATTGCAATTCCACCTGATGGATATTTTTCATTGCATTCCGCATATAGATTATAACCCGGAATCGAATAGTTGCATAATTCATGGTCAAAGATCCAAATTTCAGATAAAATTATAATATCGGGAAGTATTTTAAAAGAGTTGTTTAAGTACAAGCAAAAGCAATCAAAATTTTTTCTCATACTTCTGATATTTTGATGCAGAACAATCAGATCGTTTAAGGATGAATCATAATTAGAACCAATAAAGACATTACTACTTTCATTACTATTACAGGGATCAAATAAATCATTATGTTGTGATAACATTGCTACGACTGGGATACAAAGTTTTTAATTAATTTAAATAAAATCTTAATCATAAGTGATTAAGATCATCAATGCACCTGATGAATTTGATCTCCATGCCAGTAGCCTTACGCATCATTATTTTTCCGTGTCTCACCCAGAGAAATTCATATTTGTAGTTCTTTTTTGCCATTTTCGCCTCCCTCAGCAAATTCTTCGTATCATGTGACAGCCAATCGTTGATGATATGTTACCTTTGCACGAAGGAAAACATTTTTCAGCTCTGATCGGCGCTTTCTTTGCATATGAAGCGGCCAAGATTTCCTCCTTCACTCTCCTGTTGCGAAGTTGCATAATCACAGTACCAGATGTTTTCCCCTTGCTCTTTTTTCTGTAACACGCATCTACATCGTTCTCAGCTATTTGTACATCAGCGACCTGGTTGATAATATGGACAGCCGTTGCACGCACATTGTCGTTCTCCAAAAGCGGTACTTCACGAAGTTCAATGTAATTTGAGTGACACATATATTCAGCATTTTCTAGTCTCTCTTTTGTTACCTTGAGTTCAGCTTTTATCATTTCGTTCTCTTTCTTAAGCTCTGTCAGTATTTGTGTCGTCTTCTTAAGTGCACTGATTTGTTCTTGCATGAGAAGCAATGACTTTACAGTGTTATCAAGTGTTGTTTTTATCTCAATCACGTTAAGGTGAATGCCTTCTAGGGTTATTTTGCTGCTTTCGCTTACACCAGCTTCATTATTAACGGACGATGATAACGAAAGTCTTCGCGGATCGTTTCTTTTTTTTTTGTAGACAGCTGTTGCAGGTCCATGGTTTTTTTGATTTGGTTATAAAATCCACATCCGTTGACTTAAGTTTAACACACTCCGCATGCATGAGAAGATCACATTCACTACATTTTATATTGCATGCATCTCTGCCGATTCTTAATTTACAGATTTTGCAACTCATTGTTTTTATTTTTGTTTAACTTTGCTAGTCGAATTGTACACTGCTCTCACTCACACGTCTTTACTCGTTGGCGTTACATACCAATTTGTAATTGGTATGTAAACATCTTTGCCACGATGGTGTTAACTCCTTAAAGTATGTAATGGTTGCTCCTAGAAATTTGTCAATATGTTATTGTGGCTACGGCAAGAGCCATTTACCATAGACATTTATTTACCTGTTGCGTTCTATCGGAGTTTGGAATTACTGCTCAGCGAGCCATAAAAAGTTTCAATTCAAAAATGTTTGAATTTTTTTTTTGCTTCTCCTTAATATGATATGATATCCAACAGAATCAATTTTGGAGTTTTTTTTTTGAGTTTACTTTTCGACACCCTGTATAGTTGATTTACAATTTTTTTGAGTGATAATAGGCCTCAAATATTTTCAGAATTCAAGGCCCCGTCCCTAGGGGGAGTTCAGCTGGACCTAAGGGACCACGTAAACTACTTAGGGCTCATACTTGACAAAAAGTTACTTTGGAGAAAAAATCTAGAAAATAGAATTAACAAAGCCAAAAGAGCTTTCTGGATATGCCGGAGAGCTTTCGGTAAAACGTGGGGCTTGAAACCAAAACTAGTTCAATGGATCTACTCTTGCGTAGTCAAACCCATATTACTCTACGGAGTGTTAGTTTGGTGGCCAGTCGTGAATAACAGCTACGCGAAAACACTACTAACTAACCCCCAGCGAATGGCCTGTCTGGGGATAACTGGTGCCCAATCCAGCACACCCACAGCAGCCATGGAGACGATTCTCAATATTCTTCCTATGGAACTGGAGGTCAAAAGGACAGCGGGGCTCTCTGCAATCAGACTGCGGACCCTGGGTCACTTTAAAGACCAGAGCCTCACAGGATACAGAGCTATCTGAAATGATGTTTCAGAATCCTCTGGACTTGTCAGCAATCCAAGCGATCTCATAGAGAAAGAATACATCTTTAAGACCGACTATTCAGTCGAATTCCCTAGCCGTGAAAAATGGCGACAAGGCACAGTGTTTGCCGAAGTAGAAGGCATTGTATTATACACGGATGGATCACACATTAACGGAGAATCGGGAGCTGGTGTACACTGTCCAGATCCTCCGATAAATATATCCATTCATTTAGAACCCTCGGTGACTGTTTTCCAGGCAGAAGTCTTTGCAATTCTCAGGGGCGTAGACGAACTCGTCAATGCCGATACCAGGGACACTTGCATACACATCTGCTCGGACAGTCAGGCTACACTTAAAGCACTTGCGAACCCACTAACAAATTCCAAATTAGTGAAGGAATGCAAAGAAAAACTCAACACCCTTGCAAGATCCTGCACGGTAAATCTGCTCTGGGTACCTGGCCACAACAATATACCGGGGAACGAAAGGGCAGACGAACTGGCAAGAGCGGGGGCGGAAGACGTAGAAAACCTCACAGTAAATACTATTGGTACGGCGGTACAAGCAGTGAAAACTGCCTATAGCCTGTCTTTTGCAAAACGCCACGCACATATGTGGAGTCAGATCCAAACATGCAAGGCTGCCAAAGAAATGATGGAATTTCCAAATCCACTGCGGGCTAGGAAAGTACTGAATTTGGGCAGAGCACAAATTAAACTGTTGATTGGCTTATATACGGGACACATCAACTTAAATAAACATGCCAACCGACTGGGACTAGTGCAGCACAGCACCTGCCCGGGTTGCGAAGAAGAAGACGAAAGTATAAAACACTTCCTCTGCGATTGTCCTACTCTATGTTCAATAAGACATAAATACCTGGGAAGACACATCCTACCCGGGCTGACATCGCTCAGATCTATCGATTTCTCGAAAACACTGGAGTTTACACGACACACAGAGCGTTTTTCTTGAATTCATATATTCCTTCCAACCTTTTCCATTCCACTACTCTACCCCTTTCACTAACACACACCCCAACCCCTTCTTTCTCAGCTCAGTTCCAGAGGGGAGCACAACGGGCCCGACTTGCGGCCTACGTGAAGAGGAGGAGTAATCCTCACCCTCATAAACCAACCAACCAGGCCTCAAATATGTGGACCACAATAGTTTATAATTATGCCAATGTTGAAGATTCTAGGTAGGACGGTTCTTGACATTGTTATTTTTGACAGACCTTTTCCATATGGGTACTGAATCCTAAAAAGTGTTGGATGGGAATGCTTTTAACTAAAATCCCACTTTTGAAGTTTGTTTTATAGCTTGTAATGATTATTACATTTGCTTGACGTTTGCGTGGTAATCGCAAAGTTTTGGCCTGCAGTGTACACATAATACCAGCAATCCAACACTAAAATATATGAGGTCGTTACATATGAAATTGCCGATCTAGTGATCAACCCGGGAAATTAACGGTGCTTGGGTAAGAAGAAGAACAGTTCGAAAATAACTTACCAATTTCGGCGATGAAGATTTGTCGCCAAGAGGTAGGCCAGTAGAGGTTATTGATAAAGAAGAACTTGCAGCAACTGATGAAGAAAATCCAGCTACGACTATTCTTAGCTTTGCTGCAAGGTTAAAGCCTCAACAGCACCATAAGTCGTCATCTCTTAGCCATAGTGCATAACAAACTGCGCCAAATGCAGCCAATACTGGTAAGTATAGGAATGGTCCCATTCCGCTGCATGAGAATGCAGAACACATGCAGAACGTTAAACGTTTCTGAAGCTGGCTCAGTTGGGCTATGAAGTTTTGCCTCATCCGCTTTACTTACCAGACTTAACCCCTACCGATTACGACTTTTTCAGAAATTCGGGCAATAATCTCCAAAAAAGACAGTTCATTATCTCAGATGAGGACTTGTTGGCACAAAAAGAAAAGGACTTTGGCAAAATGGCATATTTGCTGATGAAAGCGCGTCACTTTGTCTGCAGTCTTTCTTTTTACATCGAAAGTCTATTTCTCTGCGGACGAGTTTGGCAGGGAGGTCAAAACCGGACACTTCCTGAGCGTATGCGAACAGAATTTGTCTTGATGAGAACTGGCTGATCCACATTCCGAACAAAGACCCTAATTCTCAGCAACCATTCCTTCAACTGGATTCTTTTTTAGTGGTTTCAGTCTCCGTGTTTGTTTTTTGTATGAATTGCAACTTTTATTTTGACCACTAGCGCCATCTAATTGTTCGGCATAGAACCAAAACGGTCATTTGTGGGTTCTATGGACTTGTTGGGTGTATTGCTACTGTCTAAATATTTGTTTGACTTCTTTAAGGACCTCATAGCCGTCGAAAACAGTTAACGTTTTTATTGCTTAAATAATTGCTGTCATATTGTTATCTCAAGAAAAGACTTACGTTTCCTTTGTCCATCATCAATTTACCTAATCTTACGGGCAAGAGGCACTCTCTGTTTCTTAAACTCAACCATCCTGACTGCCATTCAAATGCCAAAAGTACACATGTCCTATTTATTATTTCAATTAGTCCCCCGTTTCACTTTCCACAAGAGTGTTGCTTTCCATTAGTTTCATTTCTAGTACGAGTGTATGAGATACATAAGTATCCAACAATGTATATGAGAATGGAATTTATTTCAGCATCGTCCTTTTGCTCTGCTTCCTTCACCTACGAGCATATCGCATCGCATTCGATTTCAATTTACGTTTTAACGTTGTCGTCTACGACGTCGTCACAGTACAAGAAGTTTTCACATTAGTGCAGATAAGCAGGTATCTATTTCCTGTTTACCCATGAATTACATATGATATTGATGTTAGCAGCCAGCATTAGGGATATTCACTATTCAGGCTGTCAGAGTTGCTATTGTGTACGAGTATGTGTGTCTGTGTGTGGGATGCGGTTTGGCGGTGGAAGCAGATATGGGTCATGGCTCAGAGATGGTAAAAATATTCCTGACGCACTCAGGTGAATGACAACAATTGTGTGTGGGTCGGTGTCCTTTTTTCTATAGGAAAGCATATCGTTGGGATTTAGTTGCAGCCATTTGGTAAAGAAGATTGCAATTATGCTGATCCTTCAGATTCTCGTTCTTCTACATTTGTAACTGGACAATAAATGCAGAGAATTTAATGGGGATGAAGAGGTATCCTACCCATACCCACCGACGCAACGTAAGCGGTTTTCGGAGACTAAGTAGATAGTCAGTTTCTCAGTGGCTCAGCATAAGAATGAAGTACAAGGATTAGGATTATTTTCTTTTTCTATAACGGAAAGTTCAAATGATTGCCATAAATAGGGTACAGACTGATGAAAAGTGGGGTTTTTTTTTGCTTAAAGAGAGGGTTAAGCGAAATTGTTTGAACTTTTGGAACTTTGCTCATAGACTTAATCCGAAAGTGGAACCTAATACGGGGGATAATCGGATTGGGAAGCGTGTTCTTGCTAAATAATTTAAATCTAATCATTTTCAATTCACAGTCTTTCACCTGACTTTAGTTGACTCTAGCTGCCTTATTGCAGCTATTCTCACTCTATGATTTCCATGCCCTTAGGTTAGGTTGGGTTATGAGGCTGAGCCATAACAAAACACTAGGCAGGGCACCATAATGGGCCAATTGGGATCCCCTGGGACCATCGTATAATGGTACCTAAACCGATACTTTTCCATGCACAATTTTAAAATATTATTGTGGCCAGCTTTGCCAGCCGCTTCCTGTGTGTTAAAGAAGTAATTTAAAAGTAAATTTCTCTCGAGAATGAGCAAAAGTCTGACAATCACAAAGAATGTACTCAATGTTCTCCGATATACCTATGTCATTGCAGTATCTGCATTCGTCCGTGCTTGAAAGTTCCATTCTTTGGGCATTCTTCCTCATGAGACAATACCCGGAGAGTATTCCTATTAGAGTTCTTTACTTTGCCCTATTCAGTCCAAGGATTACCTTGGTCCTTTTGCGGCCTTTGGCCGGCCAAAGTGCCTTGGATACAATATGTCCCTCTATTCTTGAACATCTGTGATCCGCTTAGCTTATGATTATGTTGTTGAGTTTGGCCTTGATGCGGCATGATGGCGTTGCTTTGTTCACCATTACGGTTATTGGCAATGCCCCCCCATCCTTGCTTACTCATCTGCAAGTTCATTTCCTTCTACACCAGAGTATCCAAGCATCCAACATAGTTTGACTCTGTTGTGTCTACTTAGTGATCCAAGCACAGAGCGACATCCTTCTACAATTGCCGATTTAACGATACACGATTCTAGTGCTCTGAGTGCGGCGTGGTCGCCGTGGCCGTGGTGGTTAGTGCGTTGGACTACCACGTAATGCTGCCCGGGTTCAACTCCTGGCCGGGTCTAACACCTAAAAGAGTTTTTTCACGGTACCACCTCTTTCGAATGCCTGACAAGCATCAAAGAGTATCATTTGTCACGATTGAGCTTCTCAACTCGCCGTTTGGAGTCGGCAAAAAATTGTAGGTCCCTTCCATTCGTGCAAAAATCTAACACGCACACACAAATGGTTGCGAGAAGCAGACGCAGGTTCACCCCAAGCTCATCCACAAATGATACTCTTTGATTGCTTGTCAGACATTCGAAAGAGGTGACACCGTGAAAATACTTTTAGGTGTTATAGAAACATAACAAAGTAAAAAAACAAAAGCAAAAAGTCCTATCAGTAGGTATAGTTCTTGGTACATGTGTATATACATATGTACATATGTAGATTATATTCACATGAAAGTTATATGAAATAAAAATTACTAGTAAAGATTTACAGATCTACAAACTTTCAAATGGTTGCCAGCGCATTTTGTTGATTTTGCAAGACAGATTTGACTACGCAAACAGTATTGAAACTTAGTTCTCTTTTTGGAAAATATTCCGTTCTTCTGCGGAAAGTACATACATAATGTAGAAAATCTAATGACTTAAAAAAGATGTCATTCACAGGAAATTTTCCAAAACCAAGTATGTACGTGCATACCTACCTATGTATGTAACTTCCGCACTCATAAACTGGCGTTCGCTGCTCCATTCAATCAATCGAATCCCACAGGCACGTCGGCAAAGTGCGATATGTCCAACATCTACCCCAATACCATACGTAGGCCGCATGCTTGGAAGTCTTTCTATGTTCGCCTGTTTACGTGGGATACCACACCACACCACACCGTTGCCATTGCCACTAACTGTAACTAGGCTTCCTAGAAAGGTTATAAACAATTTTCGCCAGTTTTGTGCGCAGAAAAGAATTCCACTCACACCATCACGTTACGTCTACGATCGGGAGTACATTTTTCGCCAAACGCCAAAAATTCCAACGAAAGATCGTCGGGCTGATGGCTACCAATGCCCGATCATCGTTAAATGTGGTACATTGGTGCTGCACATCGGTTTCGCATTAACCCATTGCGGGACAAAACACACATCGCTTCGCTCCGACAATCGGCATCGGCATCCCAACGCGAGACGATCATGTACTTGACGCCAGATATCGGTAATTGCCATCATTTGTATTATTCCGTGTTTGTGTGTGTGCGAGAGAGACTCGAACTCGAACTGAATGATCACCGATCGCGTCCACCGCTCGTGGAATTTTTATTAAAAGGTGTCAGCGGCCGATCCCGGCTTTTGTCTCCACCATACAACTCCTTTAGTGACGATGACTTTGCCCGCGCACGCCTGCCATAGCGATCGATCGTAACTGCTTCTTCTACTAGGAGACATTTCGTACCTAGTCGTAGTTGGCGCGGCGCGAGGGGGAGGAGTTACGAGTGTGCAATGTGCACGGCTAATGCGTTTTTATGGCGAATTAATTGCTTGTCCTGGTAATTCCGTTTGATACTTCGTGTTACATCGTCTCGATTGAGAAGATCGCGCTGGAATGGGGAAATGCGTTTGCTTTAATGGCGCACATTTGTGGATTTGATTACTTCTTCATCTACGGGGCGCACAACGCGTTCGGTATAATGGCATTTTAGGTCTCGTCCTGCAGGCGAGAGAAGTGTTGATGTGCGCCGAGGTGCTGTAATTAGGTACTCACTATGCTGGCTGAGTTATGCTAGGGCAATCAAGGCGCCGGATAATAGTATCCACTAATCCATAACTTCACGCACTGGAATATGAATGCCAGGTGGATTGAGTTAGGCCATATAATTAGCTACACCTAGGCTTGATTGTGTGATGGCATTTTTGTATGGAGATGATTGCCAGACGGACGGATACAATCACGTCGCAATAATTCAAATTTCACACATTCGATTGGGAACGGAAATTGAATATCGTGTGGCAATCTATAGGTGTTGTTTCCACGTCGCAGTAGACTTCGAGATGAAGACTATTACAATTTAAAGACAGGATAGTTATATGGGAAAACCAGAGCCACAGTGCTTCACTAGATTTATGTTACTCCAGGTGGAAATGATATATTTTCAGTACTTTTCCAAAGAGGGACGGAGTTTAATGTAGTCTCTATTCCAAAGTCCGGAAATAAGCCAATCGAGGTGCTTAAATCATACCGTCCTATCAGTCTTACCTCCTTCCTTTTAAATACCATTGAAAAGCTACTGGACATCTACATTAATGGTATGTTAGATAGGTCCTCTCTTTTGCTTGAAGATGCTCTCCACCATTTTGTCAATAAGATAGAGGGGCCTTCATCATTCCTTGCGGGGCCTTAGTCTGGTGGCCTAAATTTCTCGAAAAGACTACAGCCAAGAAGCTCGATAAGCTTCAATGGATGGCGCGTCTTGGTATAACCTACTATGTGCACCTGCCATTTAGCAGCTCTAAAAGCTATAATTGGCATCTCACCATTTCAGATCTTCATAAGGAAATCTGTGCCTTGATAAACCTACAGAGAGGCATCAAGAGCGCTAACAAACATAATGTCTTTTCAAATAGCCCAGCCGCACTCAAAGCTTTGGACTCAAGGCTGGTACAGTGCTGCTTCAATACTCTCCAATCTCTCACAATCACAATAAGGTCAAACTTTTGTGGGTACCTGGTCACAGCAGCATTGATGAAAATGAGATTGCGGATAAGCTGGCTCGTTCAGGCTCTACTGCCAATTTCTCAGACCTGGAACCCTTTTGTGGGATAAACTGGGCAAAAATTTCGGCCTTAATCAACAATTGGGAATATAATCTTCGACTCTCTCATTAGAGAAATGTCCCAGTGCTTAGACAAGCCAAACTGTTGATTAAGCTTTATACCCACCACAGCGAACTTCTAAACTATAATAAGAAGGATATTAGGTATGTCTATGTTGCATAGTATGTATGTATGTATCTAACAAATTTCCTCTCCGATCATACCACCCGCACAAGTTAGGCCAGTCTAGCGAAACCGGCACTTTTCGGGGTCAGACGGTGTACCCTGTATAAAGAACTCCTTAGACCTTATGACTAAAAAAATGCTTTAACCAAGACATACTTGCCTTTATTAGAAATGTGGTTTGCCTCTTGGACTTATTAGAATCCTCTGATACTTTTAATTCGCAGTATCAGCCTTGGGCTGCCCCAATAAAAAAAAAAAAAAAACATGACTCTATATTCACTTTACAAACTTATGATAAGTAATATTATTCACTATGAGAAATTGGATAAACATTAAGAACGCGGGTGAGTGTGTAGCGCGTCCATTAACCTTCTTTGCGCTGTACTACTGAGTTTAGGGGTCTCAGATTCGTTTCCTGGCAAAATCCGTATTTTTATTAGATTTTTTTTTTATGGCAGCACAGTTTCGGATAGCCTTTAATATTTCCAAAATTATTGTTAATCGAATAGTGGTAATTTCTTTAAAATTGGTCGAGTAGTTCACTAGTTAATCGGTTGAAATTGAATTTTTCGTCATAAAATTGAATATTTCGACGTGAATTTCCCCAAAACTATACATCTTTCGAGATTTGCTTGGGCGCACCAAGCAAAATGGCGGACTACCTCATTTTTTATCTTTTTTACCCGACTAGTCTTTATAACCGCATTGATAGTGGTATCAAATGAAAGGGTTTGGTGAGTAGAATACAATACGATATGACTTAATTCTAAATTCAATATGGCGGACGCACCTAAGATGGTGGATTCCTGTTATCTTTACTATCTCCTTAATATGGGTATCAAATGAAAGGGCTTGGAGAGTAGAATACAATACGATATGACGTAATTATAAATTCAATATGGCGGACGCCCCCCAAGATGGCGGATTCCTGTTATCTTTACTACATCCTTAATATGGGTATCAAATGAAAGGGCTTGGAGAGTAGAATACAATACGATATGACATCATTCTAAGTTCAATATGGCGGATGCTCCCCAAGATGGTGAATTTCCGTTATCTTTACTACATCCCTAATATGGGTATCAAACGAAAGGGTTTGGCAAGTAGAATGCAATACGATATGACGTCGTTCTAAATTCAATATGGTGGACGCCCCCCAAGATAGTGGATTTCCGCTATCTTTATTACATCCCTAATATGGGTATCAAATGAAAGGGTTTGACAAGTAGAACACGACATTGCTTACTTATATGTGAATACATACATATATACACTACATATTTTTTGAAATTAAAAAGTTGTAAATAAAAAACTAAAAGCCGACTACGGGAAAAACCAACTAAAAAGTACGAAACAAGATGAAACGAAACAATGATTTTCAGAGTATAGCCGTGGTCGCACAATAACGTATTCATAAAATTGCGCATTCATTGGACAAAGTGGCATGCGACCACAGCTGTACTCCAAAAATCATTGTTTCGTCTCATCTTGTTTCGTACTTTTTAGTTGGTTTTTCCCGTAGTCGGGTGTAGGTTTTTTAAACTTAATTTTTTATTGTAAAAATATATTTTTCACACATTTTTGGCAATAACTCCCAAATTTTTTAATGGAAAAAACTAAGCAAAACATTTTTTGTTTCGAGCCCTTTCGAATGATGTCCCACATATTTTTCAGAATTTTATGTTCTTGAGATTACATTTTACATTTTACTTGTATAGTTGTTTCCCAAAATTCTGAAGTGATATGTTGTCCATGTATGTGGACCACCGTGATGTGTTAGTGTGCCAAATTTTAGGTTTCTAGGAAGAACGGTTTTTGATGTTTTTATCGTTAAAAAGGGAGTGAGATTATACATACAATTTACAGAACCCTTTGCAACTCGAATATGGACATTTTCCACACGGGCTGGTAAGCTGTGAAGGGTTTATCCTTGCCTGATAAGTTTGCCAGTTGCATAATCTCCTTCTTTGTCACCATGCCCTTGGATCCAGAGGAGTAAAGATTCTGCTAAAAAATAAGCTAATCTAGATCCAATTCATTGTATAGGATTTTAATAGGGGAATGTGGTCTGTATAAAGTCAAGATTTACAGAATCGCCAAGTAGAACCTGATAGGCTGAGCCTCCCATAGACCATAGCCTGATAAAGATATTGCAAAATTCTTTTATGACTTTAAGACCATTGGACTTGACCTACTTGTTATGTCTAGAAGGTGAACTACTTAATACTTTGTTCAGCATCCAGTTTTCGGTATTATCCAGGATACGCCAAGAACTAGGACATCTCTAAAGACTTACGTAAAATCGACTACTACCCCATCTTCTCCATAACAGCTACTCCCACTCAGTACACCCGTATCCCACTTTCAAACCCAAATGTCACCCCTCTCATTAGAATCCATTACCATCAACCATTACACCGGTAAATCTTTTATAGGTCACGACATCATCAGTCAACATCCTCCGTTGTCCTTTTGTTATTTTGTCAATTTAGTTGACATGACCCATGACAAGTGCCTGTTTACCTTCAGCAAACAGAGGACAACGATAAAAACTGTGAGGGATGGAAACAAAACTCAAAAGGCACACCGACCCTTCACCGTTTAATAATTTCTCAAATCAACTTTGATTGGCGAGGACATTGAATAGAGTCGATGTCGACAAACCACAACGACGACGAGGATGTCCTAAATGATGCACAACAGCTATTGACTTGCGGTCTTTGAAAACATATACAAGAGGACAGATCGTGCACCGCGCCATCAACAGGTTGTCTGTTCCCAGTGGTGGAGGGTGGCGGTAGGTTCAACAATCTCCATCTCATCTGGTGCGGCGGTCGGCGCGCGGCGGAGGGTCACTGCAATAAACCGTGCGACTACAACTTTATGGGATCGTTTTATAATTTTAATTGATTGGAAATTAATGATCTGCAGATATCGATAACAGTCTGTGCCTCCTCCCATCGCATTGTGTATCGCTCAGAAAAAATGATTCCTTCCAGCGACGACTACGACGACCGCGACGACTGGATGTCTCCTCCATGTTTCCATCGTAGATTAATTTTTCTTCCTTCCTCTGCTCCTTTCATTAATCTAAACGTGTAGTGGTATATAGGACAAGTACCTACTCTCAAGATTGACATATGGCCGTCGACATTTCGCTGTCTGTCGAACGTCGGAATGTTGTAAATTAATTGAAAATGAGCAATCGATGATGGTCTCCGACTTACAAAGCGGTCTAATAGACCGACCGGCAATGGGGATCACATTTCGCCTGGCATACTCCGCGGCTGCAGCTGGTCCTCTTGTGCAATCCCAGCCCAGTTAGTTGCTGGAGTCGCACAGTCGACGACAATGTTACTGATACCACGACGATACTGATGACGATGACGATGATGATGATGATGACTCCGACGACCACGACGATGATGATGATGAGAGATTGCCTGATGTCAAATCGTTGTTTTGCGTGGTGTTTTGCTTGGATCGGGCTTAGGATTGTGTGCTCCACCGTGCTTCGTACTCCATGCTCCATTCACCGATGCACGGGCCATGGCATGGATTGCATTGGATTTAAATTATGATTCATTAATTCGATTTATCTGCGATATTATTCTGGTACTCCGCTGGGTTTAACTCTGCCGTGGGTACGTATACCGGAGTCAATCAAGCGTTCGAGGAGGTTGTCAGTTTTGTGCGGTTCACCATCAATCACATCGATGCAATGTGAGCTTACAAACATACGATTCTCCATTGAATTTGGCGATAAGAGAAGATCTGGTTTTTGGACAAAAAGAATAATTTTTTCGGGGTTAAGGATCTGGTCGTCGGGAATGCTCCTTTCACCTTGTTTGCGGTACATTTTTTGGTGCAGGCAGTGAGTTGACATTGTTGTCAAGTTTTTGATTTGTGTTGTTAATTAAATTGACTGTAATCTTTATGATATCAGTGCGATGGTAGAGGAATCCAAGTTTTTTGTGATAGGAATGCAGTTGAATGGACAAGCTTACACCGTAAGGTTTGAGATCGAATCCATTCCTGTTTAGTGCAAATATCATGGAACTAGGCACTTAAATAGTTCAATCGAGCTGGATAATACTTACACATGACTAAAAGCTATTTAGTTCGGTCACTAGATGGCGTGCTAAACAATTAATGGAAGCGTCATAAATTGGAAAATGCTGGCTTTCGGGGCTTTATCTGTGAGTGGTTTAGATCTTACCTGAGAAATAGGTCTCAAAGAGTAAAAATTGACGTTACCAGAAGCGAAGTTCAGCTTCCTTAATATTGGTGTACCTCAGGGTTCTGTCTTGGGACCAATACTCTTTCTGATTTTTATCAATTGAAGCGTTTAGAATGAGAAGGTGTTAAGTGACATTTTGAAAATTTTGACTTTTTTTAGTCGATAAAGGCGTTATGTGACAACTTAAATTTTCATGTACTTGGCGTGCCGCTAATGTCCTTATTTAAGAAGTAAGCTTGTGATGAAGGTGTTAAATACACATATTTCTTAAGTTTCTTAGCGAAAGAAAGTGTTAAGATCGCTTAACACCTTTATATGCGCACAATAAGTGCAATTTAAGTATGCAACGCCATACACATCTTTTTTATTGTTTGCTAAAAAGAGTCAACAAAAAATGGTACTTTTCAGCTTGCACCGTTGGTACTATAAATAAGGTATGGCTGCGGGTCCTGACAACAAAAATAAAATCAAAAAGATATAAAATAAAAAATACTAGAAATGTGTATGTCACTTAACACCTTTTTAATTTTTCGGAAAAATTAAACTAACACTATTTTTGCATAAAGGTGTTAAATACATAAAATTGATCAAAAAACCAAGTTAACAACAATTTAAATAAATGGAGTACTATTGTTCTCAATAATATAATTTTTCTTAATTTTTATGTGGTATCTATTAATTACTCTTGCATTTACAAAAAAAGTTCTGTGCAAAAAACTTTAAATGCTTCTTACTCAAAACTTCGAATTTGTCACTTAACACCATCTCATTCTCAACGCTTCAATTCATTGTTTAGTTTACCGTTAAAAGGATTATTGACAGCATTTGCGGATGATGTAGGTTTTGTTTATGGTTCAGATAGTGCATTGAATCTCACATCAGATATCAATTTTTTTGATCTTAACTTATTACGAATCTGGTTTGCAGAGCATAAATTGGTAATAAGCTCAAAAACTAAAGTTATGTTTTTTAATTTTGTAACACCAAAAAGTTTTGAACCCGAAGTTTACTTTCATGCAACCGACTGCAAAAAGTTTAGATTATCTTATTGCACTTGTAATTCAAGTTTGTCAATGTGTACTTTTTGTAGTTGCCTCAGCTGTAGCGATAATTGTTTTTAGATTGAAAATGTTAGCGAATTTAAATATTTGGGCCTTACCATTAACTCTAGAATGAGTTTTGATATTCATACCGACAATTTAAGAAACTATTTTCGCGGCACCTTCCGAAATTTCTATTTTCTGCGAAATACTTGCTCTATTGAACTATTTTTAAAGATATACTTTGGCATATTTCATTCTAGATTACAATATGGGATTACCTGCTGGCGAGGAGCTTACTTGAATAAAATTCAGCCTGTTTTTTCACTTCAAAAACACATTTTAAAATAAATATATAGAAAATCACGTCTATACTCTAGTTTTCCATTGTTTAAAGATTTGAGAATTCTTCCAGTGCGCCACTTATACTGCTATAAAGTGCTAAAAATTTATTTTAAAAGGTCAGGAAATCTTAATTTTAGACTAGTCAACAATTATAGTATGCGTGGCAATTTTTTAAATCAGCTATCTGTACCCGACTTTCGTACAACCGCGTTCCATAACTTTTATACTGTTCTCTCGTGTCGTTTATTTAATCAACTTCCATTTTCTATCACAGCATTTCCACATCAATATGCATTTGACAAACAAGTAAAAAATTGGCTTTTTTCCTTTGATCCTCAAAGAATCTCTGCTTCAAGTCCTTATCTGATATTTTGGTGAAATGCTTAATTTTCCTTCTTATTGTTTTAATTTTTAAGGCACTTTCAAAATTTATTTTCAAATATTTGATTAAATTTTTCTTTGGGTCACCCCCACCCATCTTTTCTATATTATTTAAGTTCCAATTTATGTAATAGCTTTGAAGTGGCATAGCCTCTTTTTTTTTTAAATATTTATGTCACTGTTATTTCTCCATGAAGTTTATCTCATCACCAAAGATTGTATTATGATTAATTGTAATGGATTATAAGAAATAATAAAATAATAATAATAAATAAAAAAAAAAAAATAAACATGTCAGGATTAGTTATCAAGTTAAGTTACAAGGCTGAGCGTTCATAAAACACTAGTCACCATAGTGAGCCCATCGCGATCCCCTGGAACTCTGGAACCATCTATTGATGATACAGTAAAACTTGTGAATAATGGAATCTGCGAATAAAAGAATCTGGCGAAATCTGGATAGTGGACATTTTTGGATGCCAATTTTAGATTTTTTCAAGTGGAAACCTGTGAAATCTGAATAATGGAACATTTTTCAATGAATTTTGTTTTTTTCCCATGAAAATTCACTCTTCAATAGCGAAATCGAGAAATGAATGAGCCAAAAGTCATTAACATTTTGTCGGCTTTGTGTCCTTTTTCGAGAATTTTGACATTTCAATTGTTTCTTTTCGTGTGTGCCTCATTCTGCTAGCGGCTAGATTCAACAAGTACACATTCTGAACTCCGATATCAAAATTGATCGAACAATAATTAAAAGAAATTAGGTTGCCGATAGTGGAAAAAACTGCGAAAAGTAGAAATGATGCGAATAGTAAAAAAAAATTCGCACCAAAGCATTCACTATTCACAGGTTTTACTGTTCGACTTTGGAATAATCTTCCTGTTGAGTTGCAAAGAATAAGCTCAGGAAATGTATTTCGGAAGAAACTATTTTCACATATTTCTACTTCTACTTAGAAATTAATTTTAATTCTTTATTTAAATCCTATCCTATTTATTAACTTAATTTCTCTTTTATTTCTTGTCTCTTTTATTTTAACTTTTTTGTATTTATATTACCTACCAAATTATAAGTTAGGTTAGGTTATGGGGTGGCGGCTTAGCCTCACATAGACCAGTGTTGGTCCATAGTGATACCACAACTCCTCAGAGTAATCAGTTAATTTCTGTTGCTTTGTTTAAACAAAATGAGTTTGTCTGTTGAGCAAATTTAATAAGAAGGTGAAGTTTTATGTCTGCCACTTCTACGAGTGACTTGAAATAGAATTTTCCCATTAGTCTGTGCCTTCTTTTTGCCAATGCAGAACAAGCGCACAGGAGATGCTCTAATATTTCTACCATACCCGGTTCATTGTAGTTTCTGCATATGTCCGACGAGACTAGTTTGAGCCTACGAGCGTGATAACCTATAAGGCAATGCCCTGTGATGACGCCTAGTAGTAAATTACATTCCACTCTTGATAGCGAGAGGATGTATTTGGTTCTATGGCTACTGCAGTGCGGCCAGAATATTTTCGTTATTCTGCAAGAAGTGGATTGATTCCACTTATTGTCAGCTGTGCTTTGTAATTTAGCATACATTTTTGAGAAGTAGTGCTGGATCGGTGCTACTATGATTTCGGGTTCTGATCTAAGTAGAACTCCCTGTTTAGCCTGTTCATCAGCTTTTTCATTGCCTATGATACCTTGATGACCAGGAACCTAATATAAGCAGACTGTGTTGCTTCTGCTGAGTTCCTGAAGTAAAGCGTAGCAGTTTAAAATTGTTTTCGATTTTATCACATTACTTTTTAGTGCTTTGAGCGCAGCTTGACTGTCAACATAAATGTTAATGTAGGAGCCTTCTTCGCAGTTCGTTAGATGCTCTGCGGCTTTTTGAATCGCCAAAAGTTCAGCCTGAAAGATGCTGCAACTATCTGGCAATTTGAAGCATTGTTTGTAGTTAGATTTTGGATTGAAGACTCTAGCGCCCACGCCTTCGTCCTGTTTCGATCCGTCCGTGTAAATATTAATGCTGTCGAGTGGATCAGCTGTACGCTGTATTCAATATTCTCTAGAGGGAATTTTTATGGAAAAGTTTCGGTCAAACAGGGTTATTGGCTTGAGATAATCTGTACTAATATTAGCAATATTGATTACGTTACCATGTCCAAATAGTCTAAATTTGAAACCATTAGACTCTTTAAGCCTTAGCACTGTTTTAAAAACGACACTCTTAGCAAATAGGTCTACTGGTAACAAGTTCAGTATGGTGTTTAGTGACATCGCTGATGTTGTTTTAAGTGCTCCAGTGATTCCAATACACATCAGACGTTGAAGTCTCTCTAGTTATTTTAGAATGTGTGTTTTCTCCAGGGCTCTCCACCATACCACAACTCCGTATAGTAAGATCGGTCTTACTATGGAAGTGTAGATCCAGTGAGTCACTTTAGGTTGTAATCCCCATTTTATTCCAAACATTTTCTTGCAAGCGTAGTATGCATTTTGGGCCTTTTTAATGCGTTCTTCGATATAAGGTTTCCAGTTGAGTTTTCCGTCAAAGATAACTCCAAGAAATTTGGCCTGGTTTGAAAACGGTAAAGTCAAGTTGTTCATCTTAATGCTTCTAAATTTAGGTATCTTGTATTTCCTAGAAAATATAATAAGCTCCGTTTTTTGCAAATTATTAACTCACTTGTTATTTTAGTTTAGGTACTTTATATAAGATCAAACTCTTGTAGTGCCATGTTAAATCTACCTATCAATAAATATCAAATATCAAATATCAAATACTGTACTAAGCAGATACATTTCCGTCTAAATATCTGATTTTCCTGAAAAATTTTAAAATTTGATTGTGGCCAGTTTGGCCCGCCTCTCCCAATGTATCAAAAAGTAACTTCCTTAAACGCGAACGAGCAAAGACATGACATTCACAAAGGATATGTTTAACATCTCCCGCTGAGCCCAAGTCATTGCAGTATCTGCATTCGTCCGCATTAGAATGGGTTGGGTACGATATCCCGCTTTTTATAATCCCGTTTTTTAAAATCCCGACTTTAAAATCCTGCTTTTTATAATCCCGCTTTTTTTAAAATCCTGCTTCTTATAATCCCGCTTCTTGTAATCCCGTTTTAATAATCTCGCTTTTGCAATCAGAACTATTTGTTTTATTTTAAAAAATGCCTTGCAATCAATTGCAAGTTAAACAAATTTTGCGCGAAATGGCATTTTTTTAAATAGAACAAATAGTTTTGATTGCAAAAGCGAGATTAGAAAAAAATATATAAAAATAAGTGGAATAAAAACAGAGGTAATAATATGCACTAACCTTTTATTAATAACTCGTATTATTCGCAACAAAACAATAAATGCAATATAATAACAAATATGTATAACATTTCAACGAATATGCAAATAAATTAATAATATTCATTTAAAAATAAAACAATAAATGAAATAAAACTCAGAAGCTGTATATTAAATATTTACATACATTGAAATATTAATGGAACAACCAATTTTTTTTTATGTAATTAGTTCAATTGTATATTGTGGGCGATACGACGCATAAAACCTGATTTGGACATATTTTTCATAATTTTCCGTTTATTTTTTCGTTTAAAGGATTCTTCTATTCTTATTTCTTTCCTAGAAAATGAAACAAGCAATATTAAATTGTGAAATATGAATTTGTTGAAATACAAAGTTGGGATGCTGAGAAATGTGCAAAAGGAGATTAAACGGGATTTTAAGACGCGGTATTTTAGAAAACGGGATTTTAGAAGACGGTATTTTAAAACTTTTTTTCGGGATTTTTAAAAAACGGAATTTTAAAAGGCGGGATTCCGATACACTCCCTATTAGAATGTCCCAAACTCTTAGCATGCTTTCTCAGGAAACAATTGTCCGTAAAGTATTCTTATTAAAGTTCTTAACTTTGCCATATTTAGTCCAAGTATTACTTTGGTCTTTTTGTTGTTTAAGGCCGGCCAAAGAGCCTTGGACACCCTATGTGTGATAGTATTCTTTATTTTCGCCCTGATGCCGCATGATGGTGGTGCTAAGTTCACCATCTCCGTTAGGGGCAGAAGAAATCATGGACGCATCCAGATACAGGCGGCCAGAGCCTCATTAATGGATACTTCTTAGACTTTTGTAGGAAATTTAAGCGACGAGGAAGAAATGGAATTGGTTTATCACCTTAACTGTTACTGTCCTGCCTTCGCTGAAAGAAGATCTATGACTCTTGGTAGTGACTTTTTCATGGCGCTGGGCGACCTAAACAAAACTGAGCTGAAGGACTTCCTTCGATTCTAAACAATATCTGCGCCCTAATGGTTCCATTATTATTATTATTGAAGGGTGAGATGCACCGCGATCTTAAGATCTTTTGTGCCCCCTAAAAGTCCTATGCGAAGGAACATCCCTCTTGTCATTATTCCTATTGGAATTGGTTGGAGAGAGCTTCACTCACACCTGCCCCAGGCGAGAGTTCCATAGGAGGGACAGGACCTCATCCAGACCAAATTCCCTAAGAAATCGCAGCATGAGATTGGGCGCTATGAGTGGTAGATCCTCTGCTTTAATTTGGTATTTACCCAAGCACTTGATGACCAGTATGTGTTCTGGAGTTTCACTGGTCTCATTGCAAAATCTGCATGAGTCTTTATCTGATAGACTTAGCTTCCTGAAATGTCCCTTGGACTTACAATGCCCCGTGAGGAACGCAGTCAGAATGTGGAGTTTGTTTTTGTCACGGCTGAAGCAAGCTTTGAATTCAAGTTCAAGTTCAAGTTGCTTCAAGTTGTAATTACCCAAAAGTTTCTTCGCCTGTCTTAGACCCTGAGTTTTTATCCAGGACCTAGTCCTGTTCGTCTTCTTTAGTGATTGGACCTCCTCTTTTATTGTGTGTTTGCCTATGTCGAAGAAGAGTTCAGGGCCCATAAATGGTGTGGAAGCCTCTGTTCTGGCAAGTTTGTCCGCCTCTTCATTACCTTCGATCCCCAGGAGTCCTGGTATCCAGCATATTGTGACGTTATTTCGTTCGCACAGTCGATTAAGTTTATCTAGGCAGACCATGCCAGACAATTCTAGATTTGATGATCTGAGCCCCTATTGCCTTGATAGCTGCTTGGCTGTCTGATATTATTGCTATGTGGCGTCTGTTGTTGCGCTTATCAAGATTGAGTTGGGCTCATCTGTCGATAGCACAGATTTCAGCTTGAAAAATTCTGGTGTAGCGGTCCATGGGGTCGAATAGTTTAGTTTCGAGCCCAAAAAGTCCTGCTCCCTTTCCTTCCCCAGTTTTTGAACCATTCATGTACCATTTCTTTGACCAATTAAATATCCTGATGCCATCGTCCCTATGGAATGCCAAAAGGGGAAGCTTATTACTCATTTCTGCATAATCCTCACGGCTAATGCATTTTCTAAAGTTTTAAATCAGCGGCTATGGAGCCAACTGCTGGCCTTAGATTGCGGTGTCGAGTGGTTTAATCCGCCGTGGGATTGGCACAGCCATTTGCATTGGTTTTGTTTATGAGATTGTTGAAATAGCAGTCAAACCTAGCCGAGACCCAAACCCACACAATAAAATAAAACCGATTCTCAATTAAGTATCACCAGTTCTAGTCTGGGATCTTTGCATTTTAATTGCAGATTAATCTTTTGGCAGAGTTGCCTGCTAAGCATTTTGGAGCCTTTCTTTCTTCTTCAGGTCTGCACAGTACCAGTGTATTATAAACAAGAGGTTGTGGAACCAGCAGTGTGACTAGAGACTAATCACAGAACAAATACCGTTCTTAGAGTCTTGAAAAACTAACAGTTACTATTTCGCATGTGGTAAAGTTACCAGCTATAAGTTTTGAATACAAACATTGTTGTGCGCCATTTAACGTTGAGTTCATATAGCTTCCAAGGCTATGACTATTTGATCAGCTGTAACCGCTCTTTTTCCCCTTACATTGCTCCCTTAACAGTTAATCAAAAAGACCAAGTTAAATACTAACACAGCCAAACACATTTGTGAACTAATTCAACTGCAATTATTAAGTTCACTGAAATGAACATAACGAAGAGAACGACCACCACAATGTGCTGTGCACAATCCATCCTAAAAGTCCTTGTGCTGCACTATGCAGTCCCGAAAAAGAAAGACAAATGTAAGTGGGTTACAAAAGAAACTAACGTTGCCCCAACAAATTCCCGAACAGGTGCACATAATTGCAGCACACATTGTTCATAAAGTAGGGCGTAAACTTTGTAGTTTAAACAGGGTCACCAGTATACGGTCCAGCAGTCCGAATACTATGAGCGCTGCATCCTGTGCACCACTATACTCGTAGTCCACCACACTCCGTCAACATTAGAACGAGAGTAGTTGAAGTAGTGAACAAGAATTGAATTCGTTTCGATACTGCAAGGGAGGAATGAACACAAAGCTGACAGCAGTCCTAAGGTCCGTTGCTGCACACACAATCAAAATCTCATTACAGAAAGTTTTTTTTATGGCGTTTTAAAATAATCCTGCAGCAATGGAAAAGGAGAACGAGTGCATGTACATACTCGTACTCCTACACACTTGTTCACATAATCGTCATCATCATCATTAACAGAGAACAAGTCTGCCCGCTTCGCCTCCCACTGTACGTTCTAAATTATTCTCGAAATTTTTGGAGCAGTAAGGAGCTAGTGCTTTGGCGAAATTTAAACTTGAGAATTCCAAAGTCATTATCCTTGAACATGAGTGGAAGAGGGTGGGATGGGACTGGGAGTCGTAGGAAATCCCTACGGGCTATTCTCAATTCTCTGCGAGCAACCAGTTCTGATGATGATGTGATGATGGCGGTGGTGGTGGTGGTGGTGGTGATGCGATGATAGGGACCACGTAATGAGCTGGTGGTTTTGATTCGACTTGTCAAAGGATGAAATCCAATTTTTGTTTGTAGACAACCGCACCGCTTTAAACAAGACTGCGGCTTACATCCTTCTGATCCCGACCGCAAGTCACGATTTTGACAGATCTGATCCTCCAAAAGGGATGGGGACTTATGTCGTTGTCGTAACCACTTCCTGTGGCAGCAAGGAGTCTCGATATTTTAATGTATGCATTTAATGTTCATTAAGTCTGATTAAATTGAACATCATCCTGACATGGGTGTACACAGGCTCTTTTTCCCTTCTTTTCTTTTAATGCCGGCGAGAAGGACAGGCGAAGGGCAATGCTAGAGTTTGCCATTAAGAGATGGCATTATGTTGTGAGTGTCACACGGGCGGGTTAATGACGGGGCATTGGTGTGAACTCGCACATACATATGTATGTGGAGAAGCTACACCTGAGTGATTCGTTTGGAAAGACGAAGGTCCGGTGGCTATTAGAGAGTGTTTGTCTCTCATCTGCAAATAAAAGGCTTGGTCGAAATCAGGTAAAAAAGGACAGTGAAACTCATAGGTAATTTCGACAAGGTTTGGCGGGCATTGTGCAAGTAACACCATTTTTTTCCTGGAACGATTTTTTTCCATTTCTATGATAGGCCGACAGTACTTGGGCTCAGTACCAAAGTTTCGGTATGTATTGGAACTCTCACCAGTGTGTTTCAGGCTGAAATCCATGCCATCAAAATCGTTATTGTAAATGTCTTCTCAGACAACCAAGTTGCACTTTCAGCTCTCCTTGTGCTCCTTTAATACCTTCTAGTCTTTCACAACAAAGTTAAGCCTTGGTAGAGGCTTGGTCACAGTGGTATTGAAAGTAATGAAAAACTGTGGATGAAATGGCCCGATAGAGCTGAACATACACAATCCTCAGGCCCGTTTGTGGCGTAAGCTTGGCAATAACTAAAACCTTAATTAATAAGTGAGAACTTCGAATTTCTTATTGCAGAACCCGGATATCAGATAAGCCAAACTTTTATCTAAGCCATATACCCATCACAGGGAACTTCTTAGCTTTAATGATATCTAGTTTTAACTAGTAGGCTTCCTCTCAGGTATCTAGTGGGCTTCCTCTCAGATCATTGTTTTTACGATACCACCTAAACAAGTTGGGCCTATTTATGCAGATTATACTTACAAGAGCTCGGGGCAGGCAACGCATTCTCTGCGAATGTGCAGCACTTCTTAGGGTCAGGCGGCTTACACTCCGTAAGGAACTTCTCAGCCTTTCCGAATTAAAACGGTTCTACGACCTTGTTGCATCGAGAAATCAGGCCGTTTTTATGCAATATTTTCAGAATCGAATGATCGAAATTTTCAATTGCACGTAGTCAAATGATCTTCGTGTGACTTTGAGCCTATTTAGAGTTTCTGGCCCACTCTAAAATGTCTATCACGAATGCTACCATAGGAACCGTTCTACCTAGTATGACTGTTAGACTATTTCCTGTGGGGCTACGTCAAGTCTATGGTCTATGCCAACAAGCCAGCGACGATTGATGAACTTCGTACGAATATCGAACGTGAAATTGCAGCAGTATCGGCCGATTTATGCTTGAAAACCGTCGAAAATTGGGTTCAGCGTCTGGACTTCTGCAAGCGTGCCCGTGGTGGCCATGCAAAAGAAATCGAGTTCCATACATAATGGCATCGAACGTACTTTCACAGGAATAAAGAATTTCATTGATATCCAAAACCGTTTTTGTTTTATTTAAAAAAAACTTTTGTAGCGCTCCCTTTACAATTCCCCTTTTTCTGAAAATACTTGGGTCAAAAATATGAAAAAATCATGGTTTGTAGATATTGAATGAAAACTATAGTGATGGTCATAAGTTGCATAGTTTTTGGGGAATTCAAGTCAAAAAATTCAATTTTGCGAATGATAAACTCGAAAACTACCGAAGCGAAAGTTTTGAAATCATCACTATTGTATCAATAATTCCAAGGAGCATTATTATAGATAGGCTATCCAAAATTACACAAAAAAAGTAATTTAGCCGAAACTCGAACCAGTAACCTTACCTCAGTGGTCATGCGCACGATTTTAACAGCGATTTTGTTTTTGTGTATGTATCGATAAGGAAACTAGACCACAACCTACAAATCTGTACCAAAATACTGTAAAGTATGTTCATTAATATGTAAAAAAATAACGATACGGAACCTTTTGAGCGCGCGCCTCTCGCACATGGCCGTTTTTTTATTGATTAGAGTTCAAATATATTTGAGTTTTTAATAGTTTTGGAAGATTTTGAAATTTTCGGAGCTGCGAGAGTCTTTTTCGGTGTATTTGTCATTGTGCTCTCTGTATTACCAAGTGTTTCCAGAGCCCATATATTTTTATTTTTTAATTTTGACACTGACAGACAGCTTTTCTGACAGTACGAAATGAATCGATTTACTCTTGAACAACGCTGGGACATATTGAAAACTTATTTCCAAATTGTGCGTTGTGTTGCAAATTTTAAAAATAAATTTCGGTGGAAATAATGCATCAGGTATGCTTGCTACCAGTTTGTGAGATTGCCATGTGAATTGATAAGTTCTCGGCGTGTTGTGCACTCAGCCGAGAATATTGCTGCTATTGCCGAAAGTGAGCTGGCGACATTTTGCTACGAAGATGGTAACAACGTTACGTTTTTTTTTTGTCAGATCTTTGGTTTGAAGATCTATGGTTCCAGCAAGACGGCATCGCACACAGGCGAATTTTCCAAAAAAAAAAAAAAACATGACCAAAACTATAAATTTTTTTTTCAATTTGTTGCTTTTTTCTCATGCCAACTTGTTAATATATTACTTGTGCATATTATCTGATTGATTCCGCTTATTTTATGGCAACCATTTCGTCAGTTGATGCTTCCAAAGTGGAAGCCTTTGTGAAGCACGTGCAGTACCATGTTTGGTGTTTGAAAACTGGTTGATTTGGTTTGTTTTTTTTTAATACTTTGTGCAGACTTATTCAAAAAATCAGAATGGAATCTGTTGCTACTATTAAGTAGAATATTTTGAATGCAAAGTTTTAAAGTAATATGCAATTTTATATTGATTTAAAAGGTCTCTTGAGACAAAAAAAAAATGTACTTTTGTGTTTCGAAAAATGTTGTTTTCCGGTCTGATCCGGTTGTATAAAACAGCTTGAAATTTACTTTTTTTGGCGATTCCTTAATAACCAAGTATTAAGGAATCACCATAAAAAGTTGCGATATTTTGTGATGTTGCCATATATCGTCAATTAACAAAAACACGCTGTTCGTATTATGTACAAAGTTAACCGTCGAGCTCCTAGTTTTGGATTGTTCAAAAGTCTTGGATTTCTTCCATTAAAGCATTTGTACTTCTATAAAGTTTTAAAAATATTTTTTGAAAATTCTGGGTATAACTCTCCAAGAGTTTATGAAAACCGTAATCTACGTGTCAACACTTGTAATCTCGTCAATGTACCCATAATCAATAAATCGCATTTTTCCACCTTTTATACTGTTACTGCGCCACGTTTGTTTAATAAAATTCCTTCAAGTCTGAGATGTGAGCGAGTTAAATCCGTATTCCTTAAAAATGTAAAATATTGGCTTTTCTCGTTGAACTACACTGTAATTGGTAATTTACTGATTCCTTTGGTATGATTTTTTTTTTTATACTTTTTTTATATTTTTTATATTTTTATTTAAATTGAATTTATTCTTATTTTTATCGCATCCCCATCGATAAATTATTCTTAATCTTTTATATATGAATTGTATATTCGTCTCTTGTCAGAGTCTGATAACAGAATGTACTTAACTATTTCATCCTATAGCTTAAATGCCATATTTCTCTGAAATATATCTTTGATTTTTTGTTAAATATTTTTTAAAACACTATCAGATCTGTGTCATGGTGTGCTTAATACAAGCAACAGCCATAAGCAGAAATTCGCCAGGGCAAAATATGCATCAACAGGCTCATCATTTAGTGCTGGTGTTAGTGGTTAGGCTACGCTACATTTCAACACTACCACTAGCAATAAATAAACAAATATAAGAACAAATATACATAATTAGAGTTTATGTTCGAGGAACTACATTACGCAAGACATTTTTAAGTGTAATTTTGTTAAGATTAAAGTCAAGAATGTTTACATTTAAGTTATAGATTTTACTCATGCGGCTAATAGGCTCATGCATCCCGTAATTTGTTCTGTGATGAGGAACATGCAGTAACTCTATACTACGCAGGTGATGCGATCCCCCACGAAAGTTTAATCCCAAACAGGATAATAAGTCAGGTGCATCAATCAGACCTGAGATCAGCTGATGCATAAAAATTATATCATTATTGACCCTTCTTTGAGCCAAAGGCTGCATTTGCAACAGTTTTATCCGATGCAAATATGGGGGGAGGTTAAAAGGATCGTCCCAGGGAAGACCCTTCAATGCGAATCGAATGAAGCGTCGCTGGACAGCTTCAATACGAGTATTGAGATTTTTCTGATAAGGTGTCCATACTTGCGAAGCATATTCGAGGTGAGGACGGACAAGACTGTTAAATAGTGAGAGGGTGACATAAGGATTTTTAAATTCTTTACACCATCTTTTAACGAAACCTAACATTGAATTTGATTTATTCACAATGTGGTTTATATGCTCTTTAAAATCAAGTTCAGGGCTAAAGTAAACACCCAGGTCCTTAAAACTATAAACCCGACTGAGAGAGTGATTCGATATCAAGTAGTTGAATATAGTCGGTACCAGTTTCCTAGAGAAAGTCATGGACTGACACTTGAGTGGGTTAAGGACTAAACCATTTTTAGAGCACCAGGTACTGAAACTATCAATATCTGATTGCAGAAGTCTACAATCATTTATGGTTGTAATTGCTCTACTGATCTTCATATCGTCGGCAAATATTAGAATGTTGCTATGTTTTATGATTGATGGAACATCATTGATAGCAAGAATAAATAAAAGTGGACCTAGGTGGCTCCCTTGAGGGACGCCGGATCCTGCTAAGAAGGAGTCTGAAAGACAACCTCTAAATTTAACCTGATATGACCTCTGCTTGAGGTAAGAGCCAACCCACGAAATAAATATTGGGGGAAAACCTAACGCCTCGAGTTTGTAGATAATAATATCATGAGAAAGCTGATCGAAAGCTTTGGAGAAGTCAGTGTACACACAGTCCACCTCATGACCACTTTCTAAGGCATTGGAACAGTTATGGGAGAATGTTAATAGGTTTGTGACAGTAGACCTGTTTCTAACGAATCCATGTTGTTCTGTACAAATAACACCCCGACAAAGAAAAGTAAGGCTTTCACACACAACTTGCTCAAATAATTTTGGTATGCATGACAACTTTGAAATCGGTCTGTAGTTCGTAATAATATTTCTATCGCCTTTCTTAAAGACGGGCGTAATAAACGATTGCTTCCAGAAGCTAGGGAAATGGCCAGTTGATATGGAGATCTCAAAAAGAGACTTCAACGGCAGAGCAAGGACATCACTGCATTTTTTCAGGACTATTGGAGGTACGCCGTCAGGACCTGAAGAGTAATCATCTTTCAGAAATGAAATAAATTTCGAAATAGTCTGCAAGTCTAAGGCAATGTTGGTAAAGCCAACTTGAGGAACATCTTTGAGATGCTCAAAGTAATCATCATCAATACTAAGCGGCACATCGTTAAAAGATTTACGAAAATTATCCGCGAAAGAGTTGCAAATATCAACAGGGTCATTAAAAACGCTGTTATTATAAGAAAACTCTGCTGGATATCCGTCAGACCTTTTCTTGGAATTAACCAAGCTCCAAAATTGTTTCGGGTTATTCCTAAGTGAGGTTTCCATTGTGCTTATATAGTCATTGTATAAGCTGCTTGAAAGCAGTTTGAATTCATCGAAAAATGCAATGTAAATATTAAAGTCCTTTGGGCTGAGACTTTTAATATAATTTTTCCATGCTCTATTTCTTTTATTTCGTAGAGTTTTCAGATCCTTAGTGTACCAAGGATGGTTTGATATTGCATTTTTCGATAATTTTGTTGGTATACAACTACTTATACAGTCATTTAGGATACTATAAAAGCATTTTACTGCATCCTCAATATTAGGTGAAATATTAATGTTTTGTAAATTGGAGCACCTTATTCTTTCAGACAGTTGCTGATAATTAGCTCGTCGAAAGTCAAAGATATACGAGCCATCATTGGGGTCACTATTATCATATATATGACAGCTCAAGTCAAAAAATACATCCAAGGGTGGATGATGTCTATCTATGTTAGTTATGCTTGAACAAGATTCTTGAACAACAGTACTAACAGGGTCAGAGGAAAATACCAAATCGAGAGTTCGATTATTGTAGTTTTTAATACAGCTGATTTGCTGTAAGTCAAAAGACGTAATTGAGTCAAGTTTAATAAGCTCCTGCTGAGCGGAATTAAACGATGCTGTGAGATAGGATCCATCCTCCGATGGAACCCAGATCGTTTGTGGCAAGTTGAAGTCGCCGAGCAATAAAATGTTATTTTCCGAGCAGGATAAGTCATGAATGTGTTCTAAGATAAGCGACAGCTCAGAATACAATGATGTATCACTATTAGGAGGAATGTATGAATTAATGATAAAGACAGTTTTGTCCTCAATACAAATTTTAATACAAATAGTTTCTGTGTTCAAAGGGAAAGGAACACTGAGTAAGCTGGAACTGAGGTGAGAACGAACTGCAATAAGCACCCCACCACCCAATCCCGTGCAACTATCCATATAACGATCTTTTCTATAAACTAGGAACTCGGAGTTGAAGAGTTCCGTGTCCAAAATATTGGCGTTTAACCAAGTATTTTTTATAGCTTTAAGTTATTAGTAAAATAAAGAAATAAATAAATATATAAAATAAATAAATAAATTAAAGCTTGTATTTATTTTTACATTATAAGGGATGCAACATTTTTCTTTTTTCTTTTTATAATTTATTTAAATCAAATTTAATTGTTTTTTTCTTTATTTTTTCTAATTTTTCATACAATTTCTTTATTTTTTTGGAATTTTTTTAATATAATAAAATTTTTCAATATTAGATGGAAATTTACTAAGAATATATTTTGTAATTATTTTCTGATAAACTCATGTAATAATTAGCTATCAAAAACAAGAAAATCATTTTGGCCATGTTTTTTTTGGAAAATCCGCCTGTGTGCGCCGCCGCCAGAACTATATGTCAATACAAGCTGTCCAACAATCGATCTTTTGTGCACTAAGTTCGAAAAACGTGTACTCAGTCATTTTAGTGATGTTGTCTGGCTTTCACGGAACTGCGATTTAAAGAGGTTCTACTTTCTTTTCGGAAGTGTCGTTGAAGATCAGAATTGATAGCGCTTAACCACAAGACTGGATTTTTCTTGTGATAGAACCCAAAAATATGCTGCGAATTTGGGTTAACAGAATGGGCTTGTTCCAAGCTAGCCGCCGCTGCCATTTATGTAAAATTTTGTATTATAGATAATCGTAGATTCTCATCACAAATTCATCTGACTGAAAATATAATTTTAGATCTAGGAGATGAAAGCCATCTAAATTTGATTAAAGAAAAATAGTTTTTCTTCTTTGACGCGTGTATTGGCTTTTTGAGTGAGTTCTAGTATTTCAGTTGACCTTCTCTGTAGTGTACTTTCTTATGTGGGATCAGTGCCATCTATCGTTAATATGAAAAACCACTACCACCAAAAAAACTCGTCCTTTGCCATCTAGCATGACGATTCATCACCATAATTCATGAAATATCCTTTATAAGCTCCCAGCTTGGACACTTGAAAGGTCTTAAAGCATAAACGATAAACAAACGAAAAATGATTTCTTTAAAAAAACAACGAGTATCCCTTGTGCAGTTGTCACTTAAGCTTTCAACTGCAGGAGCAGGATTGCAAAACCTAGCCACCCAGTGCAGGTTTCGTGGTTAATTTAATCTGAGCATCTGTCATGTGATTCCTTTCCTCTTCGGTTTCGGTTTGGGTCAGTCTTATGTTTCCTTTTTCGTTTCTGGATTTCTGTTTGGGAGGTTTGGTAATTTAATTTCACGCCTCTTTGCGCTCGCTGAAAATCATGAGGCGACAAACCGAACATGAATCGCGCGCTGTTTTCTGTTTTCAATTTTATTTTCCCGTGTTTTTTTTTTTTGCCACCAGTCAGTGGTGAGTTCTCGGACTTGGTCGTGTTTAAGGAATTAATTTAGAGAGTGAGACCACAGAGAGTGCGAACAAATATCCACAAAAAAGAAGAAAAAGGAAAAAAACCTTAAAAGAAGAAGGAAACAACTGGACACAAATCCGCAACGATGACGACGACCACGATGAAAAGGGTCAAAGAGCCAGCACCAGACAGAAACAGCACCTAAGTTTGTTCACGCAAGGAGAGGAGGAGACGAATCACCAAAGGTGGCAACTTGTGAACGTACCAGGAAGCACAGCACAGAAAAAAACAAAAAAAAAAACAGGCGAAGATGTTGTACGGATGAATTAACAAAATTCCGTGGCAAAAATTAAAATTACAATTAAAATTAAAGTCGACAGAATCACGTCCGCCTCTCGGTACTCCTGCTGCCAAATTAGCGCCGAGGAGAAAACTCCGCAATGTGAGGACATACGAGCAGAAGCTGCACAGATAATTTCCTGATGTGTGCCTTTTTTTAGACTGACCTCGAGTCAACGCCGCGCCGCGCGTTCCCCCTTCACCCGATACTTCGAATCGAGCAGCACAAGCACGCTCGTGTGATACTTAATTAATTATGACCAAGTCCAGAAGGTCTTTCAGGAGGTTAAACAAACACGGTGGCTGTTGGATGCAGAATTCACTTGGTGACAGCACACAGCTACCGGGAATAGGCTGCCAGAAACACACACACACACACACGTAATAACAACAGAAATCAGTGAGAACTCCTTGTCGCCGGGATACATTTGGCAATTATTTGCCACCCTGGAAGTGTCTCTGTCTCCTGTGTTCCAGAAGTTGTCGCAGCGACACCATTCCTGCTCTGGCCTGTCCAATACCGTAAAGTTGTTATTTAGTGCGATTTATGGTGTCTTGGGCGCCAGAGAGGACGGGGGGCGCTGTGCTATTGCTACTCGTACACTATCTCCTGGCAGTGATCTTTTCTTCGAGTGACTTCTCGTAATTTCTGGAAAAAGTTGTTGTTGGATGGACGGTTCTTTTTTTGTCTGTCCATTTCGTTTGTTGAAGGTGCACACAAGTGGAAATGTGTGGCGAAAGAAAAAGGAGGAAACGGCAATTGCCAACCATAGTGTACCTTTGGCCATTTGGTGATCCTTATCTTTCACTGAACCAGCAGCAGCAGCAGCAGCTGAAGACAGTCAAATAGGTCGTTCAAGGAGCTGGATGTAACACTGTTGTTCAGCTTCATAGAGCAACAGTGCAAGCAGCATTTTAAGGTGAAAGGAATAAGGTGCTATCATCGCATTTAAACTTTGAAACTGTTTGCAGAATTAATGGCGACCAAGATGCAGATATACTTTAGAGGTGCAGTTAAATTAAATAACTTCGATTTGGCCGTGGCTATTCCATATCGAAGCGAAGGACAGAGCGAGACAGAGAACATAGCATTGTCTTGGATGGAAAAGACAAGTGATGGTTGGCAGTTAATAACGGTGGTAACTGCTTTTACTCTTCGAATTGTGCTTCTGGGGTCTAAGTGTTACGAGCACCTAATAGCATCTATCAAGTGGAACTAAAGTGACGACTTGAGTAGAGCGATAGAAATAAAAAGGTGTGAACTGAGATGTTTTAACAGCGCTGTCAGTTGTGGTAAATTGGAGAATTTAGCTTACAGTTGGTTTAGATGAGCGTTAGATTGCTAGTGGCGGGTCCGGAAAATATATTAATTTAGTTTGGAGAATTCATGTTGAAGCCTTAGGTGGACAGACAAGTGAACGGAACGAACACTCCATACTTCTATAATTGCTCTTCGACACAAATTATACTAGATTATAGATGAAAGCTGGCAACCATTTTGTGACAGCAAATGTCTGATGTAATGTGGCCGCCTTGGCTTCTTCGACCGATTTAACTTTTTAGAAAACAATCCAAGCGTATTAAATTGCATGATTTCTGTGACCAATTAAGTGCCAAAAACAGCCATAGAAGTTGACACATGTTCCATTTACATTCATTTATTAATTTTTTTATTTATTTCATCAATGTATACATATATAATCTGTTGACAACAGCTACTTTGTACATATTAACATTACTAAAAAAAAGTGCGTGAGACTCTCGCGCGTTAGAAGTGAAACTTGTTTTAAATCCAATAAGGCATTGTTGAGTTAGGGCTGTGTAATGACAGAAAATTTAATTTTCTTCCACTTCGATCTCGAATTCTCAGTTCCTATAAGTAAAAGAGTATTCAGAATATATCCATCAATTCCGCCAGGAAATGCAGACCATAATAGTGAAAACCGCATCTAAATCCGTTGAGTGGTTCTCGAGATTAGCCACATTTTGGGGACTTTCTTTTGTACTATAGTACTCGTATGTATAGATTTTACTGTCTGTTGAAGTTGGAGAAGGGGAAGCGTTCCACTTTTCGTCTGATTCAGGCAAATTCGCCCTACCGCGGCTAAAGAAGTTATTTCTTAAAATAATGTACTTTTCAGTTAGTTTTTCGCGTACTCGGCAATTCCCCTACTACTGATTCATTGCAGTCCTCTTTTACTTCGACCTGTCCCGCTTGCAGTTCATCGATTATATGTGGCGATCCTTTGATCCAGAATTCATTTTTCTTTGAACGCATAACTGCTTTTGAGCTCTTTAAAAGTATAGGTACTTTGAAAAATTCAAACTCATGTGGAGCTGATGGAATTTCAAATAACGTGCTTAAATCTATAGCTTGCTTTGTTGTTGATGTTTTGGCCTATATATTTAACCAAAGCATACTCTCAGGCAAATTTCCGGATGCATTAAAATGGGCTGATGTTGTCCCAATTTTTAAGAAAGGAGCAGCGAGGGAAGTAAAAAACTATAGACCTATTTCGCTTCTTTCTTCTATCAGCAAAATCTTCGAAAAGGCTGTAAAAAAAAGGATAGTTGAATTTCTAAACAAAAACAAATTTTTTAATCCATCACAATTTGGATTTCAGAAAGGCAAATCGACGGAAAATGCCCTTCTGAAGTTCTGCTCTGAAATTTTCTTGAACTTAGATAATAAAAAGATGACAGCTGGGTTATTTATCGACATCACCAAAGCGTTTGATATGGTTAACCATGAAATACTTGTACGCAAAATTGAAAATGCTGGCATAAGGGGTTTTATGAGTGACTGTTCCAGGTCCTACCTAGAAAATAGATCAGTAAGAGTAAAAATTGATGAAGTGAGGAGTGGTTTCAAATTCACCAATATTGGTGTTCCCCAAGGCTCAGTACTGGGACCAATACTATTCCTTATCTATATAAACTCCTTGCTTAGATTAAAATTTTACTCGAAACTAACTGCCTTTGCTGATGATGTTGGATGTGCCTATGGTACTGACAGTCCTTTAGACTTAGTTTGCCAAATTAATCATGATTTGAATATTCTAAGATTATGGTTTGCAGAGCATAAGCTGGTTATAAGCTCTAAAACCAAAATAATGTATTTCAGTCTCTCATCTCAGAACTCGTTTGAACTGGATGTTTTATTTCATGAGCCAGAGTGTCAAAAATTTAAATTGCTAAGTTGCTGTTGTCAGTCAAATTTACCTACCTTAACATACATATCCAATTCAGACTGCAGTGATAATTGTTTTAAAATTGAAAAAGTTGAACTTTTTCAGTACTTAGGTCTTCAGATTGACTCTAGGATGGCTTTTAGAAATCATACTAATACTTTAATAAAGTACTTCCGTTCAACACTTCGACATTTTTACTATCTTCAAAACGTCTGCTCATCGGATCTTCTTTTAAAAATTTATTATGGAATCTTTCATTCTAAATTGCAATACGGCTTAGCATGTTGGGGTGGTTCTTACTTTAATAAAATTCAACCAATCTTAACACTGCAAAAATATATTATAAGAAAAATAAGCCGAAGACATCGATTAGAACATAGCCTTCCACTTTTTCTACAACTGAAAATTCTTCCTGTTCGTCACTTATATTGCTATAAAGTCCTTAAAGTTTTTTTCATGCGCTCCGGCAATTTGAATTTCCGAGTTTTCGACAATCGTAACCTTCGTGGTAACTCGCAATACCTCGTTTCCATTCCTAATTTCCGCACTACTGCGTTTCGAAATTTTTATACAGTTGCAGCACCTCGCTTATTTAATAAACTACCTATAGTGATAAGATCAATCGTATTACCAAGTATTTTTAATAAACTTCTAAAAAGTTGGCTATTTAATTTTGATTTCGAGAGTATAAAATTGATTTCTCCGGTTGTGACTTAATTGCTTGTCTCTGAGGTTCTGGTGATACATGTATGTACAATTGTTCAGATTTCACATTTCTCTCTTACTAAAACTCGGGTATTTGAAATAATTTTGTTTATATAAAATATAACTATATTCTATCTCTCTTTAAACTTTCCTTGCTCTATTTGTGTCGTAGTTTTATTTTATCAAGGGTCACCCCACCCATATTATCTTAAAAATTAATATACGTAATTTACGAAATGGCATTTAGCTCTATTCTTTATTAAAAAATACTTAATGCCATTACATTAACTTTATTTCCATATTTATTTACTGTATTAAAATTTCTAAATTGATGTTTTGTATTTGAACTTTAAAGAAATAAAGAAATGAATGAATTTATCAATCAATCCCCTTCTTTCCTTGACAACTCATAGGCAAACTCGAGACTGACCAGGCACCAAACATAGTATATCCTAGTTCTGCAGAGTGCATAGTGTCCTTAGCATTATTCGGCAGCTACTGACTAGTGCCGATTTGGTAGTGAACTATTCTAGCCGTAGGTAAAGATTGCAGTGTCTGTATGCCGAGTAACAGTATTATTCGTCCGCCTTTCCTGCACAGGGTTTGTTGGCTTTGACATAGCCGGGTAAAAATAGAAAACAAATAAAAAAAACAACAACAAAACCAAGGGAAACAACTGTCTCTTCTGCCATCACAGTTAAAAAATAGAAAAAAAGGCAAAACAAAAACATTTATAGATAAAAAATAATTTTTAAAAATTTTTAAAATCAATTAATATGTAGTCACATATTGGTGACTCGGGAAAAAAATTATTATTTTACTTTTTACGTAGTTTATTAAAGCTTGTTTTCAAAAATAATTTTTTATCTACATATTTATTTTCTACTTTTTAGTATAATGAGATTTTTTTTTTACATATTTACTACGTCGATCTGTCTGTCTCTCGTTCTTGTCCTTCATGTGCTCGCGCTGTATGTATTAACATTATAAGGGTATTTATATCCCCGTAAGCGTGTGTAGATTATATATAAAAAAAAAATGAAAATAGTTTGTAAATTAATATGTAAATGTTTAAGATATATAAATATGTATGTTGTACATAAACAAATAAACTATATCTGTTAAATAAAACCAATAAAAATTGTTACGTAACACAACGGTAAGCAGTTAGTGGGCACATTTTCAAATTTATAAAACAATTTGAGTTTAATCTTTTAAAAGGTCCTATTTAATCTGTCATGAGTTATTCAATTACTCCATTGACGACAGACTTATATATCTTTCGTTCTCTCAACTCTAAACACAATCTACCGCAATCCGCCTCTGACATCATCTCTACATGGTCTACATAGATACTGCATTTATAATGCGGTACAAGGATTAAATTTTCTGTTTACTTCCAAAGTTATTTGACACAATTAGGTAATACTGTGTCTGTGTCCGAGTCCATCCATTTGAATGAAATTATTTATTCCAACTGGAGCAGTTCCACTAGTTCATAGTTAAGGAATAATTGCCATGGTGCATTAAATATGCACGTAGGCTCACTCAATTCCCCTGCGCTTGCAGATGGAAACTCATGAGCAGCACAACGGTCACAGTGCAATTAGCTTTTCATTTTGTTGCAAAAATCGATGCAAAGTTAATATTTGATCCGATTCTCTGGCGGGCCTCCTTTGATGCCCACTGTCCAGTGTCCAGTTAAACACCGCAATTCGCTATCCCTAACTCAATTGTGTTTGTGTGTTCGGTTCGGAATTGAATTTAGGTCAAATCCAATTGCTATGGCTTTTCGTTGTTTCGCTCAGAAATGTTTTTTTTTCCGCTTTTCGAGGACAACGACGACCTGTCCAGTGTACATGTCCCTTTCAATAGGATTTTGCCTGATGACACAGATACACGCGGTGTAGCTAGCCTCTATTTGTCTATCGAAATTGGTTATCTACCAATTGTATTGCTTAGTGGTTTTCAATTTTATTGCCTAGCAGTATCGAAATTGTTTAATCGTTGCGAAAATGCGAATGTGTGTCGTCTCAACGTTGGCGCGGTGTTGGTCTTTTCGTCCGTGTTGGGTGGCCGTACTTAGCGCGCGGTTATTGTGTTCGCTTGGATTATATCACTTGACGCTTATTCCGCCAATTTATTTCGAAATATTGCAGTGGGCTACAGATGTACATACATATGTATCGAAGCTTAGCAAATAAATTGTTACAGCGTAAACTGTGTCTATGTGTGTGTCGGAGGAAGTAATTCGTCGCATGTGTGTAGTTCTATTAGAAAAAGCAGGATGTGTTTGTGGCAGTTACTCAACTATAGGGGCACGGGCGGTCTTTGGCAGATGGGATTTATTCCCAGCTCCCATTTCAATATTTGCACTTTTATTCCCCCGAAACTAATGCTCAACCAGAACTGTTGCATTTCATTTGTTTGTTCGGTTGCATCTACATAGATCTAGTGCTATGTGCTGTTCTGCTCTGATGCCACTAAACAGCTGACGGAGGAGTATTTCGTCAATTAGCGCTGTGAAGGTGAACACAAATATTTAGGTATCACCTCATCTGATGTTGGTGGTTTTTAATGCATCGGAAATTGTTTGTTTTTAAAAGAGAGAGTGTGGAGCAATAGAGATGCGGGAAAAATCCATTTAAGATTACGACGCACGTTAATTTAGAAAAGATTCTTGGAAATGCAAGTCGTTCCATATTCACGACGAACGCAGACTTTCAAATTCGGCAGTTGAACGAAGGCGATTGGCATTATGTATTTACTTATTTATTTATTTCTATTTATTCAAGAAATGATGTTTATGCACAATCTAGTTTGTATACAATGTTTTAGAGAAGGTTAAGTTACTTTAAATTAAAAAAGAAATGCCTGTGACAGACAGACACCGAACTGATTCCATTAGTGTTCCGTTTAGGTATGGACGGACCACTAAAGATCAATACAAATAGTGAATAGAAAAGGGCTTAAGTTTATAAAGGAAGCTTAATTGTGATGAATGGCCAAATGTGTAAGAAGATCAATTTTGAAGTGTTTTATGGTTTTCATCCATCGCAGTATCATCGGAAGGGAGTTCCACAAAACGGTTGCAGGGCTGCCATTTTTAAAATTCGAATTGGAGTATTTAAGACGTTTACAGGGGAATACTTTGTGTTTGAGAGGAGTACAAAAAAGAAACGGTAGGGGAGAGTGGGTACGAAAGTAACGGTGGGTTTAAGGTTAAAGGTTAAGGTTAAAGAGGGTGAGGATTACTCCTCTTCACGTAGGCCGCAAGTCGGGCCCGTTGTGCTCCCCTCTGGAACTGAGCTGAGAAAGAAGGGGTTGGGGTGTGTGTTAGTGAAAGGGGTAGAGTAGTGGAATGGAAAAGGTTGGAAGGAATATATGAATTCAAGAAAAACGCTCTGTGTGTCGTGTAAACTCCAGTGTTTTCGAGAAATCGATAGATCTGAGCGATGTCAGCCCGGGTAGGATGTGTCTTCCCAGGTATTTATGTCTTATTGAACATAGAGTAGGACAATCGCAGAGGAAGTGTTTTATACTTTCGTCTTCTTCTTCGCAACCCGGGCAGGTGCTGTGCTGCACTAGTCCCAGTCGGTTGGCATGTTTATTTAAGTTGATGTGTCCCGTATATAAGCCAATCAACAGTTTAATTTGTGCTCTGCCCAAATTCAGTACTTTCCTAGCCCGCAGTGGGTTTGGAAATTCCATCATTTCTTTGGCAGCCTTGCATGTTTGGATCTGACTCCACATATGTGCGTGGCGTTTTGCAAAAGACAGGCTATAGGCAGTTTTCACTGCTTGTACCGCCGTACCAATAGTATTTACTGTAAGGTTTTCTACGTCTTCCGCCCCCGCTCTTGCCAGTTCGTCTGCCCTTTCGTTCCCCGGTATATTGTTGTGGCCAGGTACCCAGAGCAGATTTACCGTGCAGGATCTTGCAAGGGTGTTGAGTTTTTCTTTGCATTCCTTCACTAATTTGGAATTTGTTAGTGGGTTCGCAAGTGCTTTAAGTGTAGCCTGACTGTCCGAGCAGATGTGTATGCAAGTGTCCCTGGTATCGGCATTGACGAGTTCGTCTACGCCCCTGAGAATTGCAAAGACTTCCGCCTGGAAAACAGTCACCGAGGGTTCTAAATGAATGGATATATTTATCGGAGGATCTGGACAGTGTACACCAGCTCCCGATTCTCCGTTAATGTGTGATCCATCCGTGTATAATACAATGCCTTCTACTTCGGCAAACACTGTGCCTTGTCGCCATTTTTCACGGCTAGGGAATTCGACTGAATAGTCGGTCTTAAAGATGTATTCTTTCTCTATGAGATCGCTTGGATTGCTGACAAGTCCAGAGGATTCTGAAACATCATTCCAGATAGCTCTGTGTCCTGTGAGGCTCTGGTCTTTAAAGTGACCCAGGGTCCGCAATCTGATTGCAGAGAGCCCCGCTGTCCTTTTGACCTCCAGTTCCATAGGAAGAATATTGAGAATCGTCTCCATGGCTGCTGTGGGTGTGCTGGATTGGGCACCAGTTATCCCCAGACAGGCCATTCGCTGGGGGTTAGTTAGTAGTGTTTTCGCGTAGCTGTTATTCACGACTGGCCACCAAACTAACACTCCGTAGAGTAATATGGGTTTGACTACGCAAGAGTAGATCCATTGAACTAGTTTTGGTTTCAAGCCCCACGTTTTGCCGAAAGCTCTCCGGCAAATCCAGAAAGCTCTTTTGGCTTTGTTAATTCTATTTTCTAGATTTTTTCTCCAAAGTAACTTTTTGTCAAGTATGAGCCCTAAGTAGTTTACGTGGTCCCTTAGGTCCAGCTGAACTCCCCCTAGGGACGGGGCCTTGAATTCTGAAATTTTAAGTCTTTTAGAGAACAGCACCATATTGGTCTTTTCTGGGTTTACTCCGAGTCCGTTGCTGTCTGCCCAAGATTTGGTTAACTGCAGAGCGGTTTGCATGAGTTCCCCTAAAGTGCTTAAGTGTTTGCCTCTCGTAAGCAAAGCGAGGTCATCTGCGTATGCTATACATTTAAATCCATTTGTTGCAAGAATTTTTAAGAGTTCGTCTACGACCAGTACCCATAGGAGAGGGGATAAAATCCCCCCCTGGGGGGTCCCGTTCCGGACGTTCCCTTTCCTGCTTTCGGAGCCGAGATCGGCAAAAATGGTACGGTTTGAGAGCATATGTTCAATGAAGTTATTTATCGTTTTCCGTTTGTTGTACTTAGAGAGGGCTTTCATAATGCCCTGAGTTTTAATGTTATTGAAAGCGCCCTCTATATCTAGAAAAACGCCGAGTACGGACTCCTTATATGTAAAGGCATCTTCGATAGTGCTGACTATGTCGTGTAGGGCTGTTTCTACGGATTTACCCTTCATGTATGCGTGTTGGTTGCTTTTTCGTATAGACAAAGGTAGGTTTGCTCTGATCTTCTCATCGCAAATTCTAAAACGGTGGGTTAGTTGTAGCATTCAACTTTTCGAAAAAACTAGAACTGTATGCGTTCATTTTTAAATGCATAATCCTTCGTAATTAGGTTCTGAATGTGTCCACAAAAATTCAAGTATCAGAATGCTGCAGTGTGTCAAATAAACTTCAAAACGTGAAATCTAAGCGCAAAAGTAATTTTTTTTTGTGGTTTTTCATGATATTTTTAAAAATATTAAGTAATTAATTTCAACGAAGCGCTCTTGTCGAAGTCGATTTTGTTCAGAATCCAATGGATTTAATATTTTTCTGATTCGCCTAATTGTTTCTTTTTAATTTGATTTTTAATATGAAAAACTGAGTGGTGGACGGTTGTAACTTTTTTTTGTGGACGGTTGTAACATGTTATAACCGTCCACACAAAAAATTTTAACGTGAAAGTTCCTATTTTGGGTTTCAACGGATACAATGCCTGCTTCCTGGAAAGGGAATCGAATGACTGGTAAAGAATGGCTCAATTCTTTTATGAGACGCAACAAAACTCTTGCCATTCGAAAACCGGAACCAACAAGCTTCGCAAGAGCTGCGACTCAGATTAACCCTGCAATGTTAACATTTATGAAAACCCTTAATAAGCTAACTATTCGTCGATTCGACGAACTGTATTTAATGTATTGTTTCGTAATACTTCTTGTACTACATATATTTTATTAAAGTTACCGATAAATACTAAATGCGTTTCCGAAATGAATAACGCTTTTTATTAAACTATATTTGTGAATTATTATAACTTAACAGTCTTAAGTAAGAACGCATTTTTTTGGGATCAAAAAGTGAGAAGTCGTGACAGATTTAAGTAATCAACTGATAACTCAAGATTCTGATATAGAATCCATGATAATTATGCTAAAGAAACCCCAAACTTTTTTAATTTATATGGTGTTACAACCGTCCTTTCACCGTGTTACAACTGATACACCGGGAAGGACGGTTGTAACATTTGACTTTCCCTTCTTTTTCACCGCATACACTCGGAGTAAAGCAAACGTTGTAAATCAAATAAGTATTTTATGGTAGTAAAATGTCAACACATTACAATGCAAGTTGTTTCGTTTTGTTATGTATATTGGTTTTCAAACTATCACACGAGATATCAAAAATGTTACTCTCGTACTCTCCCCTACAAATCAAGGACAGTCCATTTTTAAAGGTTCAAAAATATAAAGCATAGGATTAAGTCTGCTAAGAGGAATGAACTAACACTACCCCGACGTAACTGGAAAATAATGAACTAAAATAGATTTATTTGGATCAGGTGGCAGGGTTTATGTGAGAAGGAGTAAAAAACAAAAACTTAATCCAAAAAAACACAATTAAGACTATTGAGCATGGCGGTGGTTACATCATGATATAAAGTTGTTTTTCTCATAAAGGAATGACCAAGGAAGTTTTTTTGGATATCCTGGAAGATGTCATGAGACCTTATGCCGAAGATAATATGTCCACTAATCTGGACCTACCAACAGGATTACAACCCCAAACACACTGCGAAGGTAGTGAAGCGTTGCTTTGAGCAAAACAAAATCTCAGTATTACTGACATAAACCATATAGAAAATATATGGGGGGAGTTAAAAAGAAGAGTTTCTTATAAGAATACAACTTACTTACTTAGTTGGCGCTACAGCTCGAGGTGAACCTGGGCCTGCTTCTCGCAACCATTTGTGTGTGCGTGTTATATTTTTGCACGAATGGAAGGGACCTACAGTTTTTTTTAGGTGTTTGCGGCGGGATTCGAACCCAAGACCGCTGGCTCAGTAGTCCGACGCACTAACCACTTGCGCTAAGGTGCCCATAAGAATACAACAAATTATATATATTCATGCCGATTATAGAATCCGGCAGATCGTACTCCCCGGGAGTACATCCGATCCGCATTTCTCCCCAGAGCTATAATAGAATCCGTCGGATCAACTTCTTTATCGGTCCGCAAACTACATTATCAATTGCGAAACTAAGCTATCATCCGTTGTCTAAATTTCAAATTTTCAAATGTAAAAATAAAAAAAACAAAAAAAAAAAAAAACTAAATCGATTCGATTTATTTATTATAAAAACAAACACAAAACAGCATCCTTGGTACAAAGACAGAGGGAGTTAAAGTTGAATTGGTCTTCAAGAGTCCTGTTAAATTTCGTTAACTGGAGTTGAAGGATATCTCTTTAATTTATTTTTTTCTACTGCGAGTTGTTCCATGAGTTCATTGTGCCTTTTCATTTCTTCAAGCTGTGACTGATGGATTGCATTTGTTTCCCTGGATTGTTCTCTAACAATTGAAAGCAGTTCGGATATTTTTTCAAACATTTTTTCTCGCACATTTATCTGCCTTTCAAGTAGTGTTGTAATAGCTTTAGTTTTTTTCTCGGCGGTTAATCAGGCGATAGTGATATAGTATTGCCAGTGTTCTGATCATTTTTATCAGTTTTTATCGCTTTGAGTCATTTCGAAATTAAAAAAACCAACCGTTATTGCTGTAATCCGCAGTTAGTTTGATGCGTACTAAAAACGTTAGACTTTGTATGGAGTGTGAATCGGTTGCGGTTTCAATAATGCTTACTTTTTGTCACTTCCTTACCGATACCCGTCCACTTTCTTACCGGCGTTTTCAATAATATGAAAAACTTAAAATCGAGGATAATTTCCGTCGGATCTGATCCGTCGGATTCCATAATCGACATGAATATTCTACCCAAAATGAACTCCTAAAAGAATAAACACTTCCCGTACGATTTCTATGGGATTTCCATCAGTTGCACGGGCACGCTAGTAAAACTAAATTATGGAAAGAAATGAAAGCAGCATGGAATGAAATACCTTTACTAACTTGCCAAAACATTAATCGACTAAATGCCTCGAAAATATGGGACCATTTTGAAAAATAAAGGCCTTAGAACTAAGTATTGATGTTCGCTGGTAAGTTATTTAACTAAATCTATAAAACTATTTAAAATCTATTTCAGAAGCAACTCGACACTCTTATTATTGTATTATATTTATTTAATTGTAACGGTTCTTTGAATAACAAAATCAACATATAAAGTTTTGTTGAGAATGTACAGTGTACACTTCAATATCGCCCCAATATATTTTGTAGCAATTTATTAACATAAGTGTTTTTAAAAAGTTTAAATAAATGTTTATTTGAAAACCTTTTATTTTGGCCACCACTGTATGTAGATTGTAGACTGTTGTATGTATGTAGATTGTAGACTTACATTAGTTTTCTTTTAGAGTAGTCGTCAAGTTTAACGAATATCTCGCCGCAGTTTAGTATAATTGGCAATAGTAGGGTTATGCCAGGATTGTTTTAGTTTTTGTTGGCGTATGTACATGTACATATATGTGGGTCTAGGTACGAGAAGCCCAAAGAAGACGGACCAAGCCATAAACTTTGCCAATTTTCGCAGTAATACGAACATCCTACGACAAGTTTATATTAAAGGTAATACCCATATTTCTGACAGACTCGATATTCGATATCCGCGAGTCCCCTAGCTTCAGTTGGGGAAAAGAAGTCTGATCTATGTTATTCCGATATTGATTTACTTGGGTCTAGGCAAAGGTTTAATAGCCTGCACCAAGTTCAGGAAATTACGGAGGATCTTGATTCATTTCAAATGCAGTTGATTCTACCGAACTAACATAGTACGAGCTTGTATAAATATTGCACATCATCTACATTCATATGAACGCTGCAGTGTTATACAATATAAAAGAGCTTGTTTGCATATAGTTGCATAAAATAATGGGCCTGAGTATAGCCCCTTGCGGTACACCAGTTGTTAAGGACAATATTTCGCATGCTCGATCTTCAACGACTACGGGTTGAGTGCCGATCTTTTGTGGTCGGGATGTCTGCTGTGTATAGTTGATAGAGAATTGGTTCAAGCAATCTTCCTTGGGGCACACCGGCCATTTTGTTCGTCAATGAAGAGCATTCGTCGTTATTTTTGACATAAAGAGCACGGGGTACATTTTTCATTTGGTGTATTTGGGTTGTATCGTGAAGTGGTGACGTTAAAAAGTTGTTTCAAACGAGTGAGAAATATTCCCTCGAAGATTTTTGACAGTTAACTAATCTGTCTTAAAGAAGAGGGATTCGAATGGTACTTTCCAGATTTGGAATATCGATAACCTGTGCTCCCTTCCATACATTCGGGGAGTACCTTAGTTTTAGAGATTTTTCTTATTACGCTCGTTGCCTTTTCAGTATTTCTCCGGTTAGTAAGTCACAGCCTGGTGTTTTTTTTTTTGTCTCTTAGCGTGGTTATGTGATGGGTTATCTCTTTTGTATGGAAACGTTTAATATTGAAGTTCCTGTGTTGTTTGGAGTGTCATCATTAAAGTTTTCTACAAAATGTTAAGCAAGTGTTAGTGCTTCATCTTCCGTCAGATTTTTTGAAGGTGGTTGCTGCTTTGTTGCTTAGTTTAAGTGATTACTTGCCTTCATTTTATTAAGGTGACACTACAGTTTGGGGCTCGGTTTGGGGTGCCTCATTAGCAGGTACGTATTATTCGTGCACGAATGGAAGAGACCGGGACGGTTTTTTGCCGACTACGCACGGCGAGTTGAGAAGCTCATTGACAAATGATACTATGTATTTGATTTCTTGTCAGACATTCGAAAGAGGTGGCACCATGAAAACACATTTAGGCATTTGCTGGGATTGAACCCGGGCAGCATTGCGTGGTAGTTCAACGCACTTACCACTACACCACGATGCCCGTCTTTCATAAGGAGTAATTTGTTGTTGTTGTAGCTGAAAGATTTATTAGGTATAGTCGTTCGGGGCAAGAGTGCGCATTTTGGACTTCGGGCTTAAATTCTGAAAAACTTACAACAGATAACAAACAAAAGAGCCTATTATTTGGTAGCTCTATATTTTAAGAACAAAATTATACAAAAATATTTTTTATTTTTTTTAATGTTTCATATGTTTTGATCAAAAAACCAAAGTAAGTCAAGTTGCGCACTCTTGCTCCGAAGTCAGGGTAAGAGTGCGCAACCAGTTTAAGTCACAGTTTTCGTAGTTTAAATGGCTTGAAACTGTGCTTTCACTCAAACCAAGTTCTTCGGCAGCGTTTTATGGGCTGCTTCCATTTTAAATCAACTTTGGGTTATCAATTTCCTTACCGTTTGTGTGTGGAAGATACGAGGCATTTTTCTGGAAAAACAAAAACAGAAAGATAGTTCAGCTATGAGCTACGACCTACCACCGACGACTATGATGTGTTCGTTGCATCTTGCAACAGAAAGTTACAGCCTAAAAATTGATATTATTATAAAATGTTAAATACTGGGTAAGAAAGCACTGCGCACTCTTACCCACATAACGACTACGTACTCTTTCCCTAGAGGCTACTTTTTTTTCCACTAAAATTGTATGATAAATCAAACACACATATACACTGTTTATGCCTACGTACTACTTATGGGGTATCGAGTTGCCACGCTTTCCTGACACATTTTTAAAAATTTACTTTTTTTTAACAAAATGCGGCTTATTTTTCCTTGATGATTTTCTTTGTTCTGTTAAATGGAAAATTCACACATTTTCTGATTTAGCGATTGTTGTTAATTCTTTCACAGATGAAGAAAATGGCACTGCGTACTCTCTTACCCCAAACGACTCTAGGTCTTGTTATTAAGGTTTATATTAATAATTAAAAAAAAATTACGAGGGGTTAGGTTCGTTCAAGAAGTTTATAGTTCGACAAAGGGGCGTTTACAATATTTGCGATGTTAGAGGTATGTAAGTAGTCTGACTACTATTGTACTGAACATCCATAAGCCTATGCGCAGCTCAATGAATACGGCCAAGTTCACTGAAATTGCTTGCAGAAGCGTTTATGCCAATCTGCTTGTTTGTTATATATCACGTTTGTCATGATCCTTTTTTTAAGTTTCTGTACTAAAATGAATACCGCACCGCTTTGGTCTCCTATAAAAGGATGAGAAACTAGGGGAAAACGTCAGTCATTTCAAAGGATTTTTAATATCGAAGAAACCCTTTTACGTAAAAGTTGAAATTACACCTAGCTTAGATTTAAGCTTAGACTAATACCACCCACTACGGTACTTCCAAAGAAAAAAAAAACCGGAAATACCAACCAAACGAGGTACTTCCAAATACCGTGTCCATTAGTTAATATTCCCGCCTGGGTGGCATAATTATAGTTGAAATGAAATCAGGACAAATCCTTTTCCACTCGTCCTTTAAATTATTCCCATAGTCTCCGATTAAGAATAAAACAAATAAACAACCCATCCTTTTATTGGAGCGTGCAAATCCGTAAATTTATTCCTTTGTTGTTTCAATTAGGCCGGTTATCCTAGGCCACATTTCCATGGAAAGCGACATCCCATCGAACATAATTCCAATTTGATTATTGAGAGCTTTCCATAATTTCCCTGTAAAACGTAAACGACTTTCTGTCATCATCATTTCCAAGAGCACCCCCCTTCTCGGCTGTGCCCTTGCTCCCCGTGCGGCATTGTACACAATTAAGTGATCCAGTGCGCGACTTTGGTGACTGCCAAGCCAACTGCGGATATTCCCTTCGAATATGGAAATTTAAAATTAAATTCAACAACGGAAATCGAACTACATACACACAGACTAAAGCCCAAAAAACAACATCGAAACAAGTGCCAAAAAACATTGAGCGAAGCTAATGACAGCGCCCCAACTCCCAGTAGTGGAGGAGCACGTGGTGCGGTATGCCTCCTTCCACCGAGACTACACACAACCAACTTCCTGGCGGAGGTGGCTCCATGTTAATTATTGTTGTAAGCTACACGGAACGATAGCAATTAGACAAAGTATTCGATCCAAATGCTTTTTGCAATGTTTACTCTTGGGACCGGGCCCAACATGCCAACGATGTACGGCCCCACTGGAACCACGCCATACAAATGACATCGGACATAATCCTTATTGCATCAGCAGTAGCAGCCAGAGCAGGAGCCTGAAACAGCAGCAACAGTGGTGGATAGACCGTGCATGCGGCCTTTAAATTTAGGATGTTTGCTCGCAGTTGCCAGTTGCGAAAGTGGGACAATTACACTAGCTAGCGGATGGGAATTTTAATTCACCTGCAACAGCTAGGTAATGGGGAAAGAAATTATCCAGTAAATGGAGGAATTCGCTGTGGATTCGCACAGATATTTAATTGAATCAATTGGATATGAAATTACATTTCCGAGACGTTATTTTTTTATGTTTCGACGATGAAGTAGATTTCGCATCACAATCGAGGTTCATTGGAAAATATAGCCGAAGTTGTAGAAGTTCGACGCAACTTAACCTAAACGTCATGTATACGTATATTCTGGTTCACCAAATGCTCCGTTGTTTTACTTTGTGCACCCAAATTGATAAAACGTCCAATTTTCTGAAATGGGTAAAAAGAGAGAGGATAGGAAGTTTAAAAGAAACTAGTAAATTCAACTTTTGTAGATTCAGAAGTCTGCTCTACATACATAGCCTAGCCTATTCATCTACACTTGCGTTGAGCTGCTGAAGTTGGGGTTTCTAATCCGCGCTATTACTCAGATCCTAATCTGTCCCACAGCCCTCGCTGAGTTCCAACTACAGACTACAGCCCATACACTTTTGACAGTCTAGTATCTGGCATGTATTCAAGACTTTTCGAACGTTGTCCACATGCAATTTTAGGCTGCAGAAAACAACCCCCCAAACGGAAAACAAAATAACCCCTTAAAATTCGAAGGTGAAATAAGTCCCCAAGATGGTATGAAATAAGTCCCCAAATAGACATGAAATAAGTCCTCATTTTCTTGTTTTTTTTATTTATGTTTTATTGCATTATAGGAAGTTAACGTTACATTTTAAAATAAGGAGCAGGTTTTTATATAAATATATATCTTAATACTTCTTAATTTATATAAAAATATTTATGTAAATACAAGAATTGACTCTTTTACTTCGCTTCTACAATAAGGACATTTACCGATCCCTTATTTATGTGTCATCAAAACAAAGAATAGTGGAAATAGCGGTGGCGCCGCGCCGTCACATCCCCCCCCCCCCCGCAAAAAAAATCTGCAGAACGCAGATGATCGGTCATGTGCTTCAATACATCCTTTAAAAAGGCTGTAAAATGCTCCTCATCTTTGGTCCTTCCAAAATTATTCCAAATGGATTCTCGTTAAAAAGCCTCAACTATTTCCAATGGAGATCGAATTTTTCTATTCTTCATGTCAATAACAACAGTTTAAGTCACTTTTAAGCATCAATGAAAATTGAATTTTGCATGAAAATAGAAGAGTGAAATAAGTCCCCGATTTTGAGGACTTATTTCATTGTTGAACTTAGGGACTTATTTTATTGTTGAATTTAGGGACTTATTTCACCATGAAATAACCCCCCAATTTCAAGTATGAAATAAGTCCCCAAAAACCCATGAAATGAGTCCCCAATCTTGGGGGTTTATTTCATATGAAAGAAATCCCCACCTCCATACAAATTTTGGGGGGTTATTTCATTAAGGAGTTATTTCCTGCTGCCGCAATTTTAGCATAACCATGTAATGCTCTCTTTATGTAGTATTGTAAAATATGTACACCTCAAGGTACTCGGGGACTTCTATACATTCGCCGTTGCAGTTGTGTTTTCCCTTTCTGTAGATCTTTGACTTGCCTGGACTAACGATCGAGTTCGATAACTCTGCAGTACAGCCTATTAACCGTAAGTTGTAAGGATTCAGTTGAGTGCGTCAACAGCGTGATATCATCAGCAAACAGAAGTATGCAGGTACTCGACTAGGAAGAATATCAATTTCTTGGCCTTTAAAGCCAGAACTACATCGGAACAAAATTTATTTTTTATTTATTTATTTATTTGTCTTATACATGCTAACACAGTAAGAGTGCACTTATAAGTCTGTGAGAGATAAACAGTATTGATTTAAATTTACAATAAATTTTAGCTTAAATATATTAATTTAATTTAAATTAGAGTATGTTATTTTATTTAAATTTTAATGCTATTACAGTTTTATCAATTTTTATCAATTTTTATTTTATTTTACTTTTAAACTAAACTTGAATTGAAATTTCTGGAAAAGTGGAGGGGTAAGGAGAAGTTAGTTGCTCTGATTTCTAAAGAAATATTGAAGTTCGCCTCTAAATCGTCGTGCGTCATCTAGTTCTCGAATGTTACGTGGGAGTGAATTCCAAAGACGGATAGCAGCAATGAAAAACTGTCTCTCAGAAGTCAAACATGTAAATCGCGGAAGCAATAAGCAAGCAGATCTATTGGATGCCGGAAACTGGATTTTTTCGTACAGATAAGTTGGTTGCTTACTTTTAAGGACACCGAAAAGAAGAATGATCGTTCGAAATTTAATATAATTTGTAAAGGACATGTTCACCAGGTTTTTAGCAAATTGTGAAACGTGATCATATCTTCTGAGACAGTAAACATATCGAATGGTGCTGTTAAATGCTACTTGTAGCTTCCTTTTACTATCAGCGTCACATGCATAAAAAATTTCGCACCCGTAAATAAGCAAAGGCTTTAGCAAGTATCAGTCGTGTTTTCAATGGTGTAAACTTTTGAGCAGTCCATAGTGTTCGAAGAACGCCATACGTCTTTCCCACCGTGGAGTTTATATGATTGTTCCACGTTAGTGTTCTATTGAAGACTACACCTAGATTTTTAGAAGAATCAACAAATTCTATACTTGAGCCGTTAAGCATTATAACCGGAAAATATGATAGGTCTAGTTTAGTTTTAGATATGACCAAACATTTACACTTTCCTGGATTAAGTACTAAACCACATTTTGATGACCAATCGGAAACTCGCTGAAGTTCTTCATTTAAATTACTAGCGCAATCCTCAATGAGCCCCAAAGGACAACTTTGGTGAATCTGAATGTCATCAGCATAAATGTGTTTCGATGAGCTTAATATAGCGGAAGAAATATCATTTATATATACTGAGAATAGCAGAGGCCCCAGGATCGATCCTTGAGGAACACCTTTAGTCAAGGGAAGAAAGTCAGATAGGACCCCCTCTAGTGACACAGCCTGTTTCCTTCCACTTAGATATGAGGATATTAATTTAGTAGCAGAAGAAGAAATGGAAAAGAAATGAGTTAATTTATTGATTAGAATAGAGTGATCTACCATATCAAAAGCCTTTGAAAAGTCTAATAATACTAAAAAAGTTACATAGTCATTATCCAGTTTTTCTCTTATGTCTTCAACTACATCCAGTAAAGCTGTTGTACAACTATGTTTAGCACGGAATCCTGACTGAACTGGTAGCAACAAATTATTACGCGTTAGAAATACATTCAGTTGTTTATGCATAATCCTTTCACATATTTTTGAAAGAAAGGGTAGGATTGATATCGGTCTGAAGTCATTACCTATGGAGTTTTTAGGAATTGGAATTATTTTTGCCAATTTCCATTGATACGGGAAAATACCAGTCATAAGAATGGTGTTTATGATGTGCGTAATAAATGGTAGCACAGATGGTAAGATTGCTTTAATAAAGACTGGGTGAATCTCATCTACTCCTATTGCATTTGATTTTACAGATATGAAACTTTCTACTATATCTGTATCATCCACCCTATTAAAAACAAAAGAACCTACACTTGGTACAACAACATTATCAAATAAAGAATTTCCAGCTGAGGCACTTGAATGTGGGTGTGATAAGAACTTGCGATTTAAGTCGTTGCGATCAATACTACTAAAACAAGTTAGCTTTTGTTTTCCGACTCCCAGTTCACGAATATTATTCCATGTTTTTCGACTATCTGTGGTGGAACTTAGGCGGTTGGAATAAAATTGCGTCTTAGCAAGTTTTATTTCACGTACAACACTGTTTCGAAAAATTTTATATACCTGAAGGAGCTCTTCTACCCGAAAACGTTTCCACTGTCGATACGCCAGATCACGTTGTGTCATAAGCTCTCGAATTTCGTTTGTTATCCACGCCTTTGTTCTATCTTTAACGATTCCTGTTCTGATTGGGACGTACATATTAAAAAGAAGATTTATATTTTTATTCATGAAGTCGATTTGGTCATCTGGTGAGGGCATACAATAAACTAAGTTCCATGGTATACAATTAATATGCTGTCCAAGAGAGACCATATCAATGTTTTTAAAATCCCTGTACGTAAAGTTTGATGCATTTACGCGATCCCCAATATCGAAATCATATGTTAAGAATAACAAATCATGCTTTGAAAAGGCTGGTGCAGATATTTGGTCATAAAGTAATACCTTGTCAGTATCATTTACAAAGAACACATCTAATAAGGTACTAGACGAGCTGGTAAAATGAGTGGGAACTTGACAATTGACTGGTTGTAAGTCAAATGATTCCATATTTTGAATTAAGTTATTTTCAACCAGCAAGTTACTATTAAAATCCCCACAAATGATTACATGAGCTGAGCAAGTGGACATTTCTTCAACAACTTCGTAAATGGGTGTCAAATCTATATTTCGATTAGGCCTATACACAACACCTAAGCAAATACTCCTTTCACCGTGTTTAATGTTTGCAAACAAATACTGAGAAGCAGAGCCTTTCTGCGAACAACAGTTTTGTTTACAAAACAAACCTTTTCTAACATAAATCGCTACGCCGCCACCAGTACGATCACATCTATCCGCACGTAAGAGTCTGTAACCGTTTAAAGCATAAACATCATCTTTCACGCTTTCATCAAACCAAGTTTCCGACACACAAATAGCATCAATCTTTGAATCAACGAAAACGTCTCTGAACTCATCTATTTTTGGATTTAAGCTTTGTGCATTTAGATGACAAACCTTAAAGCCTTCTCTATGATTACAGAAAACCCTAATCATAGACCGCAATATTCCGTCACTGCCACCATCAATGGAATCCACCCCACTTTCATTCAAATTCATTTGTCAAATAAAGAAAAATACGAGAACCAAAAGACGCATTCAATTCACAAGAAGAAACTTCCCTTTCCTTAGAGCACCAACATTTCATCAGAAGGAGGATGGGAAAAAATTTCAAACAGAAACAATTGGAAGAAAAAATAGTATTATAAAAGAGAAATTGGAAGAAAATTAGCAGAAACAAAAAATACTTGTTGATAGGTGACATTTCGATCAGCGTTGTTGTTCTTGTGTTTCTTCTTAAGTCTTCTTCGTCTGGCACCTCGAAGCAATGACATTCATTACTCTCTCATTCTCTACCAGTATCATTTCGGCTTCTGGATTCTCTTTCACATAAACGTTGCCAAAGCGTGTGTAAACAGAAAACAGATGTTGACTGCGCTTGAGACGCATAGCTTGTTGATAGAGGTAGCGGTTCTTCCTAGTTAGACTCCCGTACATGTAGATATTGTTGTTGTATTCAGCTGTGATGTCTACATCTTGGAGACACAGCTGCCTATGATTTTTGCAGAAAAGGGCAACTGCATGCAATACGGTGTTTCTTTCATGCGGAGAGCTGAATTTGACTACAATGGGAGAGTCTTTTCTCGTTCCGGTGGACTGTCTTCGCCGCTTTTGCTGAGAACGAAAAATGCCATTCAAAGCCGTTGGCATACAGTCGATGTTATGACAAATGTGGTGAAATATTGTCTTCAGGTTTTCATTTGGCATTTGTGGGACACCAAATATAATGGCATCGGCTGCAATTTCACGTCGTTCGAAGGATTCGCATCTTTTTTGAAGATCAGTCATCTCCTCCACCAGCGTCTGAGATTCAGCCGTCCGCTCCTTCATCTCCTTCTCCTGCATTTGTAGAGTTTGAATGGACTTCTCAATTGCGTCAACACGAATCTCAACTTTCTCTTGTCTAGTTTTCAAGTCATTAAGAGATGTGTCAACCTCTTTAGCGAGTGAGGATAGCCTTTCTTCAATGGAAGTTATATTTAAAATTAAATCATCTCGCAGATGATTCATTTCCTTTGTGATGCGTTTCACGATTTCATCAGTTAACTTCGCAAGACGTTCCTCCAAATCGAATATTGTTACGGCCGTTGCGGGTTTGTTGTTGATTGGTGTAGACTTGTTTACAGAGCCTTTTCTCTCAGCTGGGATGGTAAGCTTCGGTGTTTGAAGAGATTCTTTACATGGTGTTGGGGTTGGCTGTTTCTCTTTTTCAAGTGCTGATGACCGCGTTTTTCCCGCCATCGTGTTTTAAGAGAACGTTAAGCGAAACGACAAAGAGAGCGCGCTTGCGAATTACAATTGAAATTATCAATAGAATTGAAAATTGTTTTAACACATTTAATTTTATTTAAAATATGAGAAAACGTAGAAAACTATTTAGCAATATGCAAGTTTGACTTTTATTAATCGCTCCTTAGTTGTTACGTAGTAAAACGAGAGGTATTTAAATGATTTGCCGGACGAGACTTTCGATACGTCTACTCTACTCCATAAGAAAAACTTATCTAAAGGGATAAAAAGTACAACAAACTCAAAACAATGTGTTGTACTCCTCCATCCCATGGCACATCTGCATCAATTCCTCTCAAATAAATAAAACTCACCGCGGCTAAAGCTAGAGCATACCCTAGCTTTGGCCGCGGTGATTTTGCACGAAAGCTTTCCTGTTGGTCTTCCAACCAAATATTTACTTAAACGATCTTATATGAATTCAAGTAAATCCAATTGGATTCACATGCATCTATACAACCATAGATGGCGCTTATTCACGTTTTTCTTTACCAGCTGGTATCCAAAGAAATTAAAAAATGATTTTAGACGTATATTCACGAAAGCAAATACCGATTTTATTATTCCCGTACATTTTTTTAGAATTATAGGCTTGAAATCAATTTTCCTTTTTATTATTCGTCCACTATTAATGAATAAATGTGCATGGTTGCGGAGAAATACATTTCCTGGAGCTTTCAAATGTCAAACAAATAATAATTTCATCCGTTAATGGCGCTGTTGGTCAGTTGGAATTGAGTGAGCTTTCAGTGTGTGCACACTTCTACTTTTTATCACTTTTGTTCCGATGTAGTTCTGGCTTTACACTGCTGATTCGGTATCCGCATAAAGGTTTTGGATGACCCGTCCAAACTCTCTCAGCATGTATGTATCTAAATACACTACGGTTTGTGAAATAGAGCTCTCCGGTCTTCGGTGTCAAAAGCAGCTTTCAAATTTAAAAATGAAACGCATACAGTTGTTTACCCATTCCAATGACGAATTTCACAATGCTCCTCAAAACAAACACATGATCGATAGTAGAATATCCTGGTCTGAACCCGGCTTAATGTTATTTAAGCAGATTATTCTGCTTTATTAGATTCGTATTTGTGAAGAAGTTGCCACCATTAAGTTGTTATGTCAATGAATTATTGCTACATGCAAGCTTTTCCCTCGATGAGACCCTAAACTCTTTTTTGGCTTTAAAATAAAACCCCCCTCATCAGCCCTTCGGTGTATTGCTGAAATTGTCTGAGCCAGGCAAACTTATGGTTAGATCACGGTGTCTGCTCTTTGTTTCATTCGACTTTCCCCACCTGAGCAAACAGGACTTTCCAATTGATGCTTTGCTGAAAGAATGATAAATCTAAGGCGGATCTAAATTATGAACAATAAATAGCTAAATACTTGTAGATGTTGACAGTTCTATAAATATTAATTTATGTACTGATTTCCAGTCGTGGGTATGTGCCATTCGAAGTGCTTCAGGTGTTGAGGTCAAATTTGGGCGAATCTTCTCAATGTATAAACACGATCAAATTAAGCCTTTTTATTTCAGACTTTATGCAGTCTTAGATGAACAACTTGACTCTACCGTATTCGAAACAGTTCACATTTCTTGAAGTAGTTTTCGACAATAAATTTAGCTGGAAACCTTATATCAAAGAACACCTGACAAAAAGCCCCAAAATGCCTACTACACCTACAAAAAAATGTCTTGAAGAAAATGGGGATTACACCTAAAGTGATCCATTTAGGACAACATCAATGATGCCACTTAACACTATACTAAGCAGATTTAATAAAACTAATTGGACCACAGGCGATACTTGTTTACACAGATGGATCAAAACAGAACGAAGGCGTGTGGGCCTTGAAGTTATCGACCCAAAATCTAACTTTAAACATTGTTTCAAGCTGCCAGATAAGTGTAGCATCTTTTTAGCTGAACTTTGGCATTTCAAAAAGTCGCAGAATTATGAATTGAAAAGATGGCTCCTGTAGCAACAATTATGTTGACAGCCAAGCTGCGCTTAAAGCTCTAAAGGGAAATATCATAAAATCAAAACCAGTTCTTAGCTGCTACGCAAAAAACGGTCGGCTCATGTTGGATCACTGGTCATCAAGATATAACAGGTAACGAAATAACGGAGGAACAAACAAAACTAGGAGTATTACTCGGTTTTGAACTCGAACCCGAACTAGTCTCCCTCGACAAGCCGTGGGAAAATATCGTATCATGTTTATTCTCAAGAAGTCGGTATTTAAGGGCATGAATTGTTTTTACTTTCCGAAGCGAAGCGAAGAAGAAAATAGTCCTTGATGATAGCTGAAGCATAGATTTATTCGCTTTGACCCTTTCGGGACGGCTTTGGGGGAAGCATTACTCCGCAAAGTTTAGTTATTTACATATAACCATAACTTTTAAAATAAACGGTTTTGCACAATAAACCTTACGTCTTAAAGCTGCAAGATACCGTTACTCAAATGTCAGTAGGCGATCTGGTACAGTTTTGAACCAAATTGGTGATAAATTGTAGTTGTTAGGGATGTTTAAACTCCTGGTGGTACATAAATGTACTAGTCGTACTGAAAGTTTTGAGGTCTTTAACCCTTTCAGTATTTTGATACCATATGGTAACATGGTTTCTTGTAACTCCCAAATCTCAATCGTTCTCTATGAGAATATTTTTTTGCTTCCAATTAATTCCTAACTTCGTGCTCTATATGTTCAAGCATTTGATGCTAACAAAATTCGATCCTATAAACTCTCAGGGCGCATTGAGCACTCGTGCAGGAAAATCCTCCAAACTAATATCGATTTTTTTACAGTAGACAATTTTTATTTTTTATTTTTTATTTAGATAATCGTCGAATTAATTAACATTTCTGATTACATTTTGTAGATAGATAATGGGCGCACAGTCTTAAAATTAAAAAAATCGTATAAGTCGATTCTAGTAAATTTGAGATCATTTTTGTGTTTTTTGGACATCATTTCCAAAAACCACTTTAGAGCTAAAATTTAACAAAAGTTGTTTTTCATTCTTGTTAGTATAAGCCTCTGTGGCAATAAAAAGAAAAAAAATAATGTTTAACTCTTAAAACAAAGAAGTTTCACTGAAAGGGTTAAATATGTGGCGACTGACGTTTCGCCTGAGGAACGTAGCGACATCTCGGTGAGAAAATACAAAATTAAAATTATATTCCGAACATTTCCCAACCAGTAGACGCGTACAACGACGAACACTCGCTTGCTACCAGCTTACGAACACGGAACATTTCCTTGCGACATAAACTGTTATTTTAAAATTTAATAAAGGAATATTATTATAAATCGTTTAATTGCAAATCGTTATTATTTAGACGAGATTATTTTCCCAGATTTCTATTCGATCATAGCCACACGTGCTATAAATATATAACCTATCGTCAACGCCATCTGTTGTATTCTATTCTGTGTTACTGTCGGAATTCAGAGATGGCGTCATGTGTGAGTTGAAAAAGAACTGAAGATGAAATTTAAGAGATTTTAAGGTTTTAGTAAAACGTATTAAGTTCTAGTGACTATAGAAACAGTTTATAAGATTAGGAATCTACGGAGTACTTATCTAATATTTACTTTTTTTAACCTTTTGTAAAATGGGAATCTGATTGAAACATAAAAAAATATCTGTCGACTCTCTCAAACGCTGCGTGCGCTCGCCAAAATCACTAAAATTCGTTCCGCTTCATTAGGTCTGCTAAAGCCTTAGATACAAATCTATTGTTTCCACTTAACAATCGGCGAATGTCACATGAATGAATTCTGAGCATGTTTTTTCGATCCAAACACGTGTTTCCGCTCCCCATTGCGTGTCATAAAACATATTCGATTGTGAAGCATATCGTGCGAAACCAACATTTTGCTGATCAATTTATTCGCAAACGGTAAAAAAAAACTTGCTCCGTGGCGATTTTTTCCACAGCGCGGCGCGTCTAAACCAACAGCACACAGGTGCATCTAAAAATATTTCACTTTCATTTCTCGAGGTGACATTTCGATTCACTTAAAGTGTTACGTAACGTAACGTCATCTAGAATGTCATGTGGACAGTCCATTTAGTGTTCAACACACAACGGTACTTCTCGTTAATCTGTTGTAATCTGGCGAAGAATTTTAATTGTGACCAAAGCCACAAAATGTGAAATCAGTTGCGGGTTTGTTAATTGTTCCCGGTGCCAACTAAAAAAACACACACACACACACATGTATAGGAAAAGTCCGTATATAATTATTTCTTCTTCGAGGGACCGCGCGCAGAGACATCTGTGTAGCTAATCGTGCACTGCACTTCGTTTAAGTTAATAATTGACTTTACGTCTGTTATAATTGCCGGATAGACAAATGGCGGCAACGGCCGGCGCTGGAAGAGAGATTACTGCACACAGGAGTTCAGGAACTGCCGTCACACTTGTCGTAAATGAATTTTTACGACCTCGTTCGTGTACCCGTCCATTGGAACAGCACGGACGGCCACGACAACGAGCAAGTGGCTTGGAATAACCCATTACCCATTGCAAGTGATCTGTAATTGCAGATATTTGGCCGGGCTAACGTGTCGTTTTTATCGATGAACATTAATGTGGGTAATTACAGCTGTGGAAGAAGATACGAATACTCTGGTCGGTTTCGAGTGTTTAACACTCTTGGTTGGTTGGATTGTGACGGAGCGGCAAGTGGGTCGGCACTCAGCACAGCCCGCGGAGCTACTGCCCATGGCCTATGACAAATTTGAGGGTTTTAATATGTTTTTTTTTTTATCCGCTGACTGGATGGATGGGATAATTGTACGCTTCTTGGCGATTTGATTACATTTAAGAGTGAGTTGCGGTTTGAGGGGCGGACCAAATGAAGTAATCACATAGCACGAATTCCGGTGACGCCGTAAAGCTTGGTGGTGGCAGAAGAAAGTGTGGTTAGGTTGAATTCCATTTAACATGCAGGGCTGAGCTTCTGTTCTTGTGCGGCAGTCTTTTGAACGACTGCAATGAATAAATAGGGGTTTTGTGGTCATTTTTGTACCCGTGCAGACGTCGAGTTACTCCAACGCACTAACCACTATGCCACGGTGTCACAATTGTCTACTTTTACTAAATCTGGAAGGGTCCTTCTGTGCTGCCGAAACTGCTCGAGTCTAACTTGGATTAATAGCTTTTTGTAGATTAGGTAGGAGTAGCTGGCGACTTTGAAAGTCAGCACACTTAGATTAATGTGGGCCATGACTGGTATATCAGTCTACCCGTTGAACATTTTCCATTTCTTCCAATGACATTTGACATCTTATCTTTATATGAACAAGACGTTTCTTGGTCTAATATATATAAACGTAATCCGGCTCGAAGGACCAAATAATACGACGGACTTAATCGGGCTCGTATGGACCAAATGTTCACGCAGTTATTACACTGACGACAAAGAAAATTAAAAAAGTAATCGGTCTAACAATTTGCTTGTTATCGTCGCCACGGGTACAAGGAAAGTGAACGAGCGAGGAAGAAAAAAATGGCAGAAGGCCATGATAAAATTACGGAGTTGGTATGGGTTGGTTCTATGCGATCTATGCCCGAAGAGAACATTGCACTTGTTTATGTGATGTTTTCATCGCCGTTAGATGGCATTAACAAAGTTAAAATAATCAAAGCAGAGCTCCCAAATGAAGATTACTTCTACGGGAGAAAAAAGGACAGGTACAGAGGATGTGATGAGTACATTGTCTAACAAGTCTTGTTACATATGTAGATATGTAGCTACCAATAAGATAGTGTCTGGTGAATGGTGTTAGCACTTAGCATTGTACTAAGCAGTCTTTTGAGTGATACATAATAGACGGCTAGAATGTTTTAGATCCAACTACAGGCACATTTTTCTGGTTACATGACATGTAGAGCTTTACCGACCGCAACTAGCTTGAGTGGCAGCCAACATGTTTCGAGAGGTATATGAACCTACGTTCCTTTTTTCGGATAGCAATACTGCAATAGCAATGTTCTTCCTATATAAAGCGCTTTTTGGTCCAGTTCTGGCTACACCTACTTTGGTTGCCGGCCCAGAAAGTCATGTCTGAAATACCGAAAACTCTGCATTATATTGACCAAATTCGTCCCCTAATCTCGAGTTACTTACTTACTTAGTTAGCGCTACAGCTCGAGGTGAACCGGGGCCTGCTTCTCACAACCATTTGTGTGTGCGTGTTATATTTTTGCACGAATGGAAGGGACCTACAGTTTTTTGCCGACTCCGAACGGCGAGTTGAGAAGCAAATGATACTCTTTCATGCTTGTCAGACATTCGAAAGAGGTGGCACCGTAAAAAGACTCTATTTTAGGTGTTAGACCCGGCCAGGAGTTGAACTCGGGCAGCATTGCGTGGTAGTCCAACGCACTAACCACCACGGCCACGGCGATCACCTCGAGTTGGTTGAGGAAAAAAGGAGGTGCGTTAATGCTCAACCTTGCGGGACACCATTTTAAATCATCAATGCAGGTGCAACTTTTAGTCACTTATTTCTGAAGAATGACTTTCTTTACTGACCTCACTGTCCTTTTCAGCCACAATGAAAGACTTTGGGTTGGGATCCTATTGCTGCGAAGCGAATTGCGTCCTGATAGATTCAACATCAACTGTGTCTGGCTGCGACTTAAAATCACTGTAGGCGTCTGTCAACAAGGCTATTCCAGAACTGTTTTAAGTGCCGTTTCAAATCGATAATTTCGAACAATACCAAAGCTGAAGAAGAATCTGGTCAACGACTTCAACATGTCATATGCTCAAATTCCACAATCGACATCCAATTAAAATAAACAAAACATTCTCATTAACTCTTAACGCTCTTCAATGGGAAATCAAAATAACTGTGGGTTGAAATCGACTAATAGCTGACCATATAATTCACTATAACTGTCTGTTCCTCCACTTGTTTGCACTCTCTTAAACGAATATACACTTCTTCTGTCAGCATCCCATTTAGACGTTCGCTTGTTCAACAATCACCTGGCCTGGCCAGTGCGCCCTCGAATACTCAACAACCGAATCCACTTAGGTCAATCTGAAGAACTTACATACTCGTACAAATGGATATCTCAACTCGGCCGTAGATTGTCTTAGAAAAAACTGCATATCACCGTAATCTGCTTGTTTCGCGAATCCACTTGAGTGGAAAGCACCAACACGTTTTCTGTCATAATCCTTCCTTAACTTCTAAGCCGATGACAACGCGAATATGTAGTCTTTCTCGCTTCTGCCATCTCCCTCTAGCCAACGGCTCAGAGATGGAACTCGAAATCTTTATTCGAAATTAATTTGTTATTTCTGCTGAAACAATCATCTTATCTTGAGATGGAAATGGAATTAATGTGCTCAACTCCTTCGACGGAGGAGTGTGTCAAGTGATGACGTTTGCACTTCAGAGTTTGCATTTTTTTTTTTGACATTTCAATTGAGTGTGAATATGTAATTTGCAGAAGGATTTGTGTCAAAACACTTTCACATTCCATCAAGATGGGAGAGAAAAAAAACTCACGTGTCACACCTCGCGGAGTGCCAAGAGGAGAAAAACTGGCACATTGTTGTTGTCATCGTCGTCATTGGTCCGAACGGAGCGGTGAACCCATCTGATGTTGCAACATCAGCACACATGACTATGGATGGGGGCCAAGAGGTGACAATCAATTTGGAAAATTATTTCAGACATTGCTGCCACTCTCGTCGTCAAGTCACCCATTCAATGATAGTGGGCCCGAGGCACCGGCATCACACGAGAGAGCCAGACAATCTCACTTTCACTGATGACATCGGCAACTCGCTAAATGACATTTCTGTGTGTCAAATAATTGCTGGTCTGTGAAAGCGTTTAATGATTTTGTCGTGTGAGTTTTACAAAGCGACGGACACATGCGAGATTTTGCTGCGATTGGAAAATTGTTAGCTGTGATGGTGAGAAGGAGTCTGGGCAACTTGGTGATGGTGACAGCTGACAGATATAATTAAACTTTTTAAAGACTATTGACATTTGGGAATTAATGACGATTAAACTCACGAAGTGATTATGTTATGCTCAATAAAAGTAGCAAAAGAATATTTGGAATAATCCGGGAATGGAATTTTCTCCACTGTCATCTGTCATCATGTCAAAAATGTACTAGATTTTTCTTGACAGCTCAAGGGAAAAACTGGCTTTGCTAGATGCAAAACAGTTGGTTTCAATTGGATGGAAGCATAGCAAACATATTTAATTCAAGTATTTTGTTCAGGCAAACATCAGCAAATCAGTCCTAGGAAATCCAGCGAGATGATGTTGCTAAGTTCAAATGGTGAATACGAGTTTGACATTTCACTTAACGGTCAAGAGGTAAACTTGGTTGCTTGAGGTGTTATTGCATGGGGTTTCTTTCTTTCAAAATTATGTTTGAATTAAAAGTCGAGCTGGCAAAAACAAAGTTTACATTTCTTTTGTTTCTTCAAGACACTGCAGAATTTTATCCGAACACGATCTGTGGATTAAGAATCAATCGACTTTTCATTTGGAGTATCATTGTAGAAACTGTCACTTTGACACTAAATTACATAAATTTCAATAATGTTGAAAACCAGAATTGGCTTGATTGGTTGGTTAGGTTAGGTTAGGTTGAGAGGCTGAGCCATCCCAAAAATACCAGGCACCATAGTGGGCCCATCCTGATCTGCCTCTTCACAGGCCGTCTCCACGAGCTAACATTTTTAGCAAGATAATTAGCATGCTATGAAAATAGCTAATGGAGACGGCAAATAGCAAGATAATTGAGATAGCTAGCTATCCATATCAGGATATTTAGCAAGCTAAAGATATCTTGCTAATTTTTGACATTTGAGTGAAAATTGCGTTCGTTGCGTTTGAATAAGAAAAAAATAATTATGGCCGACTGGTAGATGTTACAAGAAGAGATAATTAAATTAGTAAACAATTTTCGGCAGTTTTCACGTTTGTGGAGTTATAGAAGTACAAGCGGTTGGATGTAAAAAAAAAATGAAATATCAAGCTATAATTTGCCCACACACAAATTTGACAGTTCTCTTTTTTATAGCTTGCTATGAAATCCTGCTATCTGAAATAGCACGTGGAGACGCGGTGTCTCGTAGGTCGCGTGTCGGTACCGTTGGGAATATTGTATACTGTGAAGAAGGGGGATGGGGCTTATAAGGGGATATGGAAAGTAAAAAAGAGTTTGTGGATTCGTGTATATGGCGTGAATTCCAGGGTATTCATGAAATCAAGCCGATGTCGCCAAGCCAGGAAGTGTTAGTGCATTATTGTCCATCAATCGGGACAATTGTAGAGGAAGTGTTTGATGCTTTCATGCTCTAGTTTACAACACGGGCAGGTGCGATATTGCACCAGTCCCAATCTGTTTGCATATCAGTTCAAGTTGGTGTTGCCCGTATATAGGCCAATCATTTTTCTTTGTACCCTGCCAAGTTTAAGTACTTTTCTTGCCCGTTGTGGGTTCGGGCTCTTTATCATGGCAGAGGCCATTTTACATGTTTGAATGACATGTTTGACTCTACATTTAAGGGGGGTTTAGTGTTAACCGTGAGGCTATCCACGTCTTCCGCCGCTGCTCTTGTACATATGTCATGGCGCCCAAGTACCCAGCGTCGGTTCTCGTAACGGTATTGAGTGTTTCTTTGCATTCCGCCACTAGCTTAGAGTTAGTTTTGGAGTTTGCAAGTACTTCAAACGCAGTTTGACTATCCGAGCAGTAACGTATGTGTTGACGGTGAAGTCAACGCTAATGTAGTAAATGAAATTGGACAGTTCCATCTCTAAAATAAACGCTGCCATAAACAATTGCCCAAATTGAAATTTTCTTGTTATGAGTATTAAATATTGATACTTGAATATGCAGATGTTATCTGGAATCTAAATTATCAGACGCATTCAGATCGCATAGCAAGGGTCCAGAGGCGGTTTACAAAGTACATTTTCTGGAAAATGCGTTGGGATTTTGAGCCCTTGTACAGTGCACGATGCCAACTTCTGGGTATTATTTCGCTTCATGTAAGAACCCATGCCCATGATATATTATTTATCAGAGACATTCTAGGTAACCGCATAAATAGCCCTGTGCTTTTATCTCTGGTCCCCATTTATGCTCCTGAAAGGCGCCTCAGAGGTCGAAACGTTCTTCAACAATTGGGACATAGAACAAATTATGGTCGTAATGAACCTAGCGAAGCTTGTAGATTAACTTATAAAGTAAATAAACTGAAAAAATATCATTAATTTATAAAATCAACTACGTATAAAGAAATACATAATAAATCATTCTTATAACGTTTCTCAGCAAGGCGGTTGTTCTCTAAATGTTAATGCTGAGAATTGGTAAATTTTACTGTAAGAATTAATTCTTTTTCGATTCCTTTGTTCAACGTCCGAACATTTGGTCCTTCGAGCGGGATGTAAACCAGCAACCACGTATTTCATTGAAACGAGTGTCGACTGATTTGCATCTACATATATTTGATTGTGATTAAATTGTATTTTGTATGACAAAAGTGGTGCGAAAAAGATTTCGTCTTTGGACGATTTGTGTTATTTACTGTTATGAGAACCAATTTATAACTAAGAATTATTGGTTTTATTTTGATGAATATGTTGAATGTATGTAGTTACTGGATCTGCTCTTGGGTTTAGTTTGCTGTGGTGGCCGATTCATTGGTTGGTAGGAGATATAATTTAGTTATTGATCGTTTTAGAAATTTTTGTTGTTTTTATTTTGACGACACGTGGGGAAGTCCTATAAGAGAACTAGCTCCCCTAATTTCAGCAGAGTTTATGACTTCAAACATTTTGGGCGTTGTTGCAGCCGAGCTAAATACTCAACCTTCCACTGCTTCCAGAACGTTTATGGGTACGTGTGCTTGAAGTGCATTCTATCTGTCGATGTGTCCCTGTTTGCCTATGGACATATCTGGCTCTGGTCCAGTGTATAACGTCGTGCCTATTAAAAAGTGTGAGTAAGTTTTCGGTTAACGGACATAAAGGTCTCGATATCAAACAGGCTTCGACTTGCATCTAAAACGTCCCGAGCTCCTCAAAGGTAAGTGTACCTTTTCCGACAATCCATTTTAAGTGGTACTTAACACAGCTTCTCCTCACTATGCTAGTGTCTCTGGTGTTGGCATTAACTTTATTTGGCATTTATCCTATTTATGACGTCGAATGTAATTTGTTAATTTTTTTCGGGAAATATGGATTTTTTTTCGAAGTTTTATGTCGTTTTCGATTGGGCTTTTCAGATTTTGCTCTCAGATTTCAGATTTTTCGTGCTGGTTGGAAAACAAACGAGATTTCTCTGCAATTGTATTTGTGTGACATTTCACACCTTGTTCGTAAAAGAGAATAAATAAGAAAGAGAAAAATAATAAATACAATTTTAAAACACTTTCTTTATATTTTCTAAATATTCTACACAGTTTCTGATAATTATTTTTGTTGATTGATATTTATTTTGATGTACTGCGTTGACATCTCATGTAAAATATGCTGGTGATTGACAAAATACCGCTTTGCTACCAACTCCTTATCTATCACTAGGCCAATTAGGTTCCTCTTAAACCAGATAGCTGTAGTAAGACTAAAAAGGCAGTCACCACTACCACTTAATTGGAAAGGTGCGACTTTCGCCACCTGCCTCATTGAGTATGGATACCAGTATGCTTATCTCATCATCAGCGACATTAAATGCAATTTTAATTACATCATCTTCCAGCTCCTTGTCCGACTTCTAAGCATCTGAGTCTGAGAGTGCCCACCGTCCTGATTGATTCCGTAGGGAGCTGCCTATCCGGTTGCGTATCTGCAATTCCAATGTGTGAAAACATGCGCTCAAATTAATAACACACAAATATTGCAAAACGATCCGAGAGTACCTGTGGACAATTGGCAGCAGGAGCAGCACCACTTACACCAGTCAATTACTGGACAAAATATATTCCAGATCAGATGACAAAAATCAAGGAATCACCATCACCAGTTAGTTTCTTTCTCTTCCCATTAAGTCTTGGTTGGCTGCAATCTCACAAACTCAATGTAAACGGATGACGAGACCATAAATCAACCGCCGCGCCGTGCCACAGAAACAGAGGCTCCGGTAACTTAGGCTATCGCAGATGGGGGGACATTATTATTTATTAAATTTAATTAATCGCAGCATCAAAGCAGCATACCAATCAGGTTCAGTGCAGGACTACCGTCGCTGGTGATGCGTGCTGCTCTTCAGTTCAGGCCCCGGCGAGGACAGTGACAACCTGGCGGTGTAATAGCCGCGTCCGCGTAGCTACAGCATAACTGAGTGTTGTCAGCCCACCTTAATTAGGTATTTATGAAATCAGTAAGACAATCAATAATTTATCAAATCCAATAAATAAAGATGGGGAGATCTGAGAGGAACGTTGTCGCCGGGCTCTGCGTTTCCTATGCAGCTGCAATGACAGAAGGTGTCGTCTGCAAGAGTTGGGCAGTTAGTCGCGTTGATTTGTCGTATATGGGAGTAGCGTCCGCAGGAACTCCATGATCAACTCAACAACCGATGGCGACGCGGCAAAGTCGCTTTCCCATTACTAATGGTGCGATGCGATGTGGCATTGAGTGACAGGTAGCAAGTCTAGTAATTCCCAATGTCAATTGCACATTGCGAGGGCATAATTCGTTGGCGGTGATTTGTGATTTGTGTTTTATATGTTTTGTTTTGCTCATCGCTTATTGGTTTTTGCGCTTTTTGATTTCGGTTGATGGGTGACGGCTGACAGCTTTGAAGGAACTTGGGTTGTGTGAAATGCCTCATGGGACGTATCGGGAAATACGTAAACAGCGAAGTAATGTGTTCACACGAGATGGCGTTTCCATGGATGGAGGTGTATGTGAGGTTTGAGTTTTATTTGGGCGCTGGGAGAATGATTGGTTTTACAGTTAAACCTGGTGTGACGGTCTCTTTATTTTTAAAAGATGTGCGTGAGCCTGTGCTCTGACGAAAAAACATTTTGGCATCACTGGTTGAAGAATCTGTACTAGATGAGTGAAACGGAAGTTAACGATGTATTTCTGCTGGCATTTTGAAATTTCTATGATGTTAGGAATGGAAAATGATATTCTTTAGGTGCTTGCTAAACTCCAATCTTTTGATAAAATTTTCGATCATCTCTTTCGAAGTTTCTGATGCCAAGGCTTAATGCTCCTTTTAAGGTTTGCAAAAGAGTGGAGATGATTAGATAGAGGGTAGATAGAAGCCTCGAGCTGTCAGGTATGGATAGAAAGCCGGCCAACTAATTTCTGATATCAATGGACAGTCAGTGTCTTAAAAAAACATAGCGATCTTGACTATAATAATCAACTTGTGTGGTCTCTATGGCAGACACTTACTAACTAAATTAAATTTTAAATGGAAAATAACGCAAATCAATTTTTATAATTGTCTTCTAGGTTGTCCTTGGGATATTTAGCTGGCACGTGCGCCGCCTGTCCGATTTTGAAAGTTTTCTCCATCAGATGTTTGCATGTGCCTTTTATTATTTCAGAAACGTCCGGATGCAAGTCTTACAGTTTGTTTATGATTAAACAAAGTCTTTTCCTGGCGAAAACGGGCAACAAAACACACGATGGCATCTCTAGACAAGGTTACGGTTCTCGTTGTGTCCTTACAATTAAGGAGTTGTGCCGAATCTAAGCTTGAAGAGGGAAAATTCCTTATGGAATCTCTCAGCGTACTTTTATTTAGAATCGGAATATTTAGTCTAACAGAGAAAACAAATTGTTCAAAAATATTGTATCGTTTCAAAATTATGAATATTTTTGGACACACTGTGTTTGAACCAATAGTGCAAGTTCCTTAAAGCAACGGTGTCTGAATTTATGTTATCCCAAGTCGTCGCTTTAATTATTGCAACCACCCGCGCGCCGGCCGATGACGTTAGCTACAACATACCATCACTGTCAAACCGACCTTTTTCTGTATTCGATCTTGAAAAAGACGAACCAAGTCACGACACAAAAAAAAGTCGCTTGCGATCTTCGAAAAGTCATCGAAATACATTGAAGCTGCACGAATAAAATATCGTGTGCCCATAGAAGCTGTCCGCTTAAGAGAAGTGTCCGCAATTAGGGTTATAATGTGCTATTTTGCCTGTAAATTTTAACTTCTAAGAGTGACATTCTGTTCTAAGAAAGTGTCAAGTGATTCTATTCTTTGCCAATAGATGGCGCCACTTCTTGTCTGAGTCTTAATAATGGCGGGTGGTAGTCTTACAATTTGCCTCTTGCCACTCTAATAGTTAACGGTGTATGAAACGGTCAATGATAACCTAGAATTTTTGGCACCAAATTGAGGATATTGAAGCGGAAGACAAGTTTTTAGTAAAAAGATCCCAGGTCGTATTATTTTACATTCTGGTAACGTTTACTGGCTGCAAAGGTCATGCGATTTAACAACTTTGAATTTCTTTTTGTAGAATAACTCTAAAAGTCGTGACAACGCCAACCATCTCAAACATTGAGGCAAATAAAAACAAACCTTCACCAAGTTAAAGCTAAGATGCTGCCCGCAATTTACGAAAAAGCCATCGAAAACTATAACTTTTTTTCAAAGTAAACTGCTGCCGAAAGTCATCGATTGTTAGTGGAAGTTTATGGTGAAGATGCCTGTTCGTTTCAAAAGTGGTGATTGTGGCATCAACAAAAAAGAACGTGGAAGACCAGAGAAAAAAGTCGAAGACTCGACTTAAATACAAGAACAGCTCGCAGAAGCATTTAAAGTTAATCGTACAACTGTTTCCAAACGTTTAAAAGCCTTGTGAAAGATCCAAGTAAAATGGGATCCATATCAATTGAAAGAAAGAGATATCGAAAGGCGAAAAAGCGTTTCAGAAATTTAGATCGATCGGCACAAAAGAAAAGATTTCACTCGTACATCGAATTGTTACTGGCGATGAAAAGAGGGTCTAATTCGAAAACAATCCCAAACGCAAAAAATTATGAGTAGACCCGGGCCAGCCATCAAAATCGCAACCGCTTGGAAAGAAGGTTACGCTGTATATTTGGTTGGACCAGAAGGGAATGGTGTACTTTGAACGGCGAAAACCTGGTGAAACGATTACTGGAGATCGATACCTTCAACAACTGATAAAATTGAATCGAGCATTGAGGCAAAAACGACCAGAATATGCCCAAAGACACGCATCAGTTATTTTCCATCACGACAATGCTCGTCCACATGTTGCAAACTAAGTAAAAAACTATTTGGCAAATATTAATTGGGAGGTTCTGCCCACCCGACGTATTCACCAGACTTGGCCCCTTCTGATTACTACTTGTTTCGATCAATGAAGTACGGTATGGACTTTCGGAATAACGCTTACGGAACAGCGAAGAAATGAAAAATGCTTGATGAATTATTGACATCGAAAGGCGAGCAGTGGTATTGGAGAAGAAGGCTACAGGTAAGAGCTTCTATTTTCCACGACCACATATTGATCAGGGTATTGGGAGCCCACAATACGACGCTGAATACTTTTGAAGCTCTAACGGCTTTTGAATGCATGAAATCTTAAGGCAAGTTATTCTTCCCCAGATCTCCAAACACTACCTGCAGTTCTTTTCTTTTTTATTGATGCTGGATCCACCTTTTTCATATATTTTTAATTCCCGCTGTAAAATTAGGAGCTAACTCTCCCTGCAACACTCAGGCACATATGCCGACCTTTTCCCGAATACCAACATGACAACCACAGCAACCACAACAAAAACAATTTTGACATAAAGAGAAGCACCGACGACACTTCAGCATTCATTAGAGCTTCCATGCGTCCTTCTTGATATGATCCCATCTACCTTGTTCCTCGATACATCAGTCACTCCTTTGATGGACTTTAACTAACCTCATCTGATGACGGTGGCAATTGCTTGCATAAAACTTCCGAACACCAACGTCCAAGCAACACCGCTTAATCAAAGCCAGAGCTATATTCATCTATTTGCGCCGCACATTGTCCTAATGTCCACGATGGGAGTGGAAGGGAGGAAAAAAAGGCTCCCCAAACCCCCGACACTAGAACTTCTTTTGATTAATTTTCATAAGGCGAGTGTGTAGCCCATCACCGACGTACACCGACTCTTTCAGGACGATCTCCGACCAGCAGTCGCAAAAAAGTGGCAATATCCGTCATTCATTACATTTGTTCCAAGTCAGGGCGACATGACAGTGACATAAGTTCTTTTGTGGCTTCTCTCTCATCAACAACGGAGACTGCTGATGCTGGACTTGCTGGGCACCATAAAAAGATAGATCCAAATAAATTTCCACCAATTCCTTCGCCGAGGAGATGTGTATTCTCCATTGGATTGGGATGAGCCTTAGTCGACAACATGCCTATGGCCAGTGGAGCGGCGGCTAAAACAACCGAACAACTAATCAGTAACCAGTAGCGGCGCAATTACAGATTTTTATGGGCACCGAAGCGCAATTATGTTGACGCTTCACCACATGATGCGTCCTCGTCGTCGCCGTCGTCGCACTTCAAAGAGGTGACACAGCTCAAGTTCTAATTCCTCTGTGGTTTGCCACAGTACGAATACGAGTATCAATAGTAATAATTGTTCCTTGGCCAAGGGGTCAACAAACTGGAAGATGTTTCCACTCCAAAATGCGATTAGTGTCAGGCCGAGGCTACAATGTTCACGCAGCTTTACCAGAGTCGAAAAATTCAAATCATAACGCAAAAGGGATTAAGCCACGTCGCGTCGTCATCGAAGTTTTTTTACTTTATCGATGGGACGAGGCGTAATTAATTTGCATCTTGCAGCTCCGGATAAAGGGCGTCTTCTCTTGGTCGACTGACCGATGATCAGAAGACCTTCGCGCTTGTTCTGGCTCTAAGCCGACAGATTGATCTTTTTCTTTTCGGCTGTTATTGTGGCATTATCATCTCGCTAAGTTATTGCCGTGATCGGATTAAGGTGGGAAGAGCACGCGGATCTCCACTGTGCCTTCTGTGGCTTGGGTTGCCGCTATTGGGGATTCCACATTCGTCTTTGGGGCAAACACGCGGTCTTAATAAATAATAATGACAAATTAAGAGATTGGATTTGAGGCGGGTCTTTTGTGTGTACGCATGACGGACTGTAGGAGCCACACTTGATAAACACGCGACGGGTAGTGCGGGCCTATAATTTGCAACAATGTTGATTAATAGGTTGTAATTTATAGGGGCGATCTCTTACGGCTTTTCGGAGTGAAACGATTATAATCGCAGGTGATGGAGTGGAGGTGACACTTCAATGCGGCTTTGGAAGGATCCGTCGGGAATGTGTCAAAAGTGACAGAGATTCGCCATTACTAGGTACTATGAGAAGTGAAGAGAAGATAACTCTTTTGTCTGTGCCTATTTTTTAAATGGTTTTGCTGATCCGACAGATGCAATATTTCGTGTTGAAACTGGCTCTTCTCTACAACAAAACTTCACAGTCCCAACGGAACTGTGTACTTTTAGCGGAACGTAAAATTAAAGTCGTTCATTTATTTTCCATGTTGTTATGCTCTAATGGACAGTTTGATAAATCAAACAAACCTTTCAACGACAAACGAAAAAATAGCTTTTGGAAAATTATCTGGTCGACCTCTCGCATTCCCTTATTATAAGTAGGTAGCGTTTAGGGCTGAGGGCTTTACTTTTGCTAGTGGCTATAGCTTGTCATAGTAATAATTAAAATTCAATTCATTCTTAGGCATTATTAGAAGTGGTGGTTCTGTAGAAAACACAATTTGCGCAAGAGATTGCGGCGCGGTGTTCTGATAACATCCTCAAGTGACCGGTTTGTTCGGATATAGTCAGAGATATTTATATCCACCCTGTGGAGTTTAAGAAAAGGATCAGTTCTCCAATCTTTTTCTCTTTGAGGTCGCCGAAGATTGGTTTGCCGAAATGATCTCCGTAGTTCATTTCCGAACGAGCGGTCAATACTATTAGTATTATATCGAAGTCTACTACTGCCCTGCATTGCTTCCATTCCTCTTTGCTTGGAATGCCGGTAGCGAAGAGCTTCTTGAAGTTGACCTTGGGGATATTGTAATCAGTTAGAGACAAGCCCAATCTATTTCGTAGTGTGTCCATATGGCTAAGCAACCTGGTTCTCAGCTTTTGTCTAGTCTTTTAAAAATCAGTTTCTCGAAAAGTTTTGATATTGGTCTACATGAGCTAACTTCTACTAGAGGTTTACCTTGTTTAGGTATAACAATAATTTCTGCTATCTTCCAATGAAGTAGGACGTATCTTAGTCTAAAACAAGCATTCATTATGAGTTTGAGTTTTAACAGTGCTTTGAAGGGTAGCTCTTTCTATTGGATAATTTATGAATGCATGTACTGATCTCTCTTAGCGAAACATAAGCAATTACGTCTTCATCTACTCTATGAAAGAAATCAAGACATTGGTTTGCTATGCTAGGTGGAAAAGGCTTAAAAACATTTGTCAGGTGTTCCGAAAAAAATTTGACCTTTTCTTTTGGGTCGCCGATCCATTTCCCATCAGATGTTCTTAACGGGGGATCTTGCGCTTGAGGTCTTGACTTAAAGATCAATATTTCAAATATATTGGTGTTAAGAAGCCTTTAAAGGCAAAAGTGTTCAAAGGTGCCACAGTCTCCCCTACAGAGGTACCTATTTATTTAGAGATCTATTTTTAAATTCACCTATACCTTTTTTAAGCTTGTTACTTAGTCTATTAAATATAGTTTTGTCGCCGGGATATCGTGTCATTTGTTATTTCCTACGAGCTCTTCTCTTTTTTAATATTAGTTCCCTAATTTTTATGGGATATTTTACCGCTGTTTGTTTTTTTTTGATGATAGGTCGGTGTACTATCTTCTGCTGCTGTATATCGGCAATGAATTGCTCCACTTCTGGTTTGTTGTAACCAATCATGGACATCATGAGGTTTTCTTCGGACTAAGACCATGCTCATGTCACTCCTAAGGACTTAAAGAGGACTTTTAGCCGTGTAGAGAAAAGATTTTACTTTGTCCTAATTAATGGCGAAATTTTAAAATATCGTTAAAACATTTTCTTCAGATAGCTGATCATGTGCCGGAAAATAATGATTCAATAAATAGGGGAACCAGGACCGGTTATAATTATTCCGCTCCTTATACATATTTGCTTTCTTAAGGGTAGTTTTTGTTGCTGAAAACCAGATTCAATTCTCATTATAGGCGTTAGTAAGGAACATTGATATCAAATTTTACGTCCTTAGGGGTGAAATAGAATTTTATATTCTTAGTGGTTTGACGCAGGATGCCTCGTTCGCTTCGCTGCAGGTGATGAAAATGACAGAAATGTTTTGTTCAACAATCTGTTTCATTTTGCTTTGTTTTATTAAAAATTCATAGTAAAACTGAATGCCGAGCATATGTGCGTAACTTTCTGTCCTTTAGAAGTTCTAACTTTTGTATTAAAGAATCCGCATGTACACCCATTACGCACGTCATATTTACAAAGTTTTCGTATATTTTTGTCCATCTCATTACGAGAAACAAATGGAATTAGAGACTCTCCTCGGGTCCTAATATGCATTGACTCTACTAATTGGTTAGGGGGTCAGGCAAGTTCTCAAATATACAAAAGTATCAATTTCATTTAGAGATATACAAAAACAGACACAACAACTAAGAGTATCATATTTTCGTCGGAAATTAGATACCCAATCAGATGGAGAGATACTTCTTCGTGTGGGCTATATCTGCCCGGCTCACCACTTGAGTCTCTGTGATAAATTGAATTCCAGAAGGCACCCCCCACCCACATTAATTCCACAGAAGGCCAATTAAACACACACATTCAAATGAAATGTGATATACCTACAAAGTGCCCCCCCCCAATGGTACTTAATCATTTTCATTTGAGTGCAAAATTTTCTCATTTACCAGATGATTAAATGATACACGAGTGCGAAGAAGCTCATGTGTTGAAATTTTAATTATTTCATTCACGAACGGATGCTAACAAACTTTTGTTGAATGCCGCCGCCCTCCTCTTTGGCGCTTATCAACGAGTCACTTAAATTATTAACTTTAGCGTTGAGGCGGAAGGGGGGTGGCAATTTCCAGAATTTACACCTCCAGCAACAGAATCTGAACCAGATGTATTTCAAACAATGGAATTTGCGAAACCATATTCAATTCAATTAAATTTTCATGCAGCTCGTCCGTCGCGTCGCGTCGCGTCGGCCGGGCCTGACGAAATTGAAAAATTCGAATTTGTCAAATGTCAAGATATTCATTATTAAAGTGTCCTCCCAGCGATTGGCTTGGCCATAAATCCTTCATCTCACTTCGATACAAAATTCTAGAACGAAACAGAGGAAAGTCGACACTTTGACAGACATTTCGAAGCGAAGCCAGCAGCATCATCAGTTGTTCACATCCTGGTGATGCTGTAGCTGTTCACGTGTCGACAGGATACTAGGAGTGGTGCGGCTGCTGAAGTGATGAATTAAACTGGGAATATGGTTCGGTTCGGTATCGGTATAGCAATGTGTGAGAAAAACTCATTGTCGAAGTCCATCCAAACACACACACGAACACATAGCCAGGCCACCCATGACATTTGGATGAATGTTTAATATCCTTCGGCACCCGGTTTGTAATGTGTTTGGTAATATTTCATCCGAGTGTGTGTCTGTCTTCCTTGGATTCGGTAAAGAACCGGAAACAACTTCACCTCGTTCCGCTGATGCCGCATGCCGCATGCCGCATGCCGCATCTTCCATTTGGGGTGTAATCTTCCGAAGGATTAACTCTAATAGCTGGCAAATAGCTGATCCCATTAATAAAGAATCAAGTTTGCTGCTCATTTATTGTGCAAAGTTAGTCTGTGTATGTGTTGTGAAGGATGCTTCTTGTGTGCTCCGGCCGGCGGCAGCTAGTAAGCTCATCTCGATTCTCGAGGAACTGAGGTGGATATGATATCCTCGGATATGCCCTCCGGATATGAGAATTTACATATACACGCTGTGCGGAGATGGGTCCGTCCGTCGTCCATTTGAAGGCTAATGGCCGGCTATTAAATCACATCTAGAATTCCATTTGAGGCCGGCGGAGTAGAAGATAGTCACACAGGAGAGTCGCACAGATTTTTCACTTCTTGGCGGGAAAAACCCACTACTATAGGTGCCCGTTCCCGTTTCCGTGGCCATGCTGTGCTCCCGATGGCTAATCAACTGGCTCTAAATAATTATGCATCATCAATTATTCAAATTCAATTTACTTGAAAAGAGCACAGAACACAGCTCCTTTTATATAGCACAGAGACGAATGTGTTTCTTCTTCGTCCTGGTTGTGCTGTGGCGGTGATTCTGTTTTTTTTTTTCTGTTCCTGCTGCAGGATACTATTACTGGTGAGGTGAAGAGACGTTGAATGATGGTGTAGTGTTTTAGCAGTCAGGCATCATTGTACCGTATTAGTTTACGGAAATCAATTTGCATGTATAACTGGCTTTCGAATTGTGTTTTATTGATGAAATCCATTTCCGTGAGAATTACTTGCGCTTGCGGGGGATTCCACGCGAAGCAGATTCATTTGTAATGAAGGTGGAGTTTGGAACTGCGGTGGAACTAGAATATAAGGATTGTTTTTAACAATGCAAAATGGTAGATGAAGCCCATGGAACGACTTTTTGAGAGAAGATTGTTGAGTGAAAATCAGGTTATCCTTGCTTAGGACTATCTCCACTTCGTTGAAAGGAACATAGGGTCAGGGAAATATGAGGACCTGCCGTCCATAAGTTTCCGGACAAAACCATTTTCTCCACAATCATACGTTTATTGATCTGTGGAGGGTCTACCTATAGGTGCGTAGATATGAACAAAATTCTTGCACATCCGGTTTGGATCGATATTAGACATTATCACATGTCAAAATAATTAAATAGAACGGAATCAAGGCATAAGCTGATGTAAAGAGTAATAAAAGAAAACTGCAAACGTCATTAGCTTACCATAAAACCCACCAATTAGATTTTTTGTACAATTTTTTTTGTGCAATTTAGGTCCTGTGGGCACCGTAGCGCAAGTGGTTAGTGCGTCGGACTACTGAGCCAGCGGTCTTGGGTTCGAATCCCGCCGCAAACACCTAAAAGTTTTTCACAGTGCCCACCTCTTTCGAATGTCTGACAAGCATCAAAGAGTATCATTTGTCACGATTGAGCTTCTCAACTCGCCGTTCGGAGTCAGCAAAAAACTGTAGGTCCCTTCCATTCGTGCAAAAATATAGCACGCACACACAAATGGTTGCGAGAAGCAGGCCCAGGTTCACCTCGAGCTGTAGCGCCAACTAAGTAAGTAAGTAATTTAGGTCCTGTTTGGGAGAACTGAGCCTTTTTCAAACTATAAAACTAGGTATCGTATTCTTCCGCCGCCAACAAGTCTAGAAACTTCAATTTTTTATTTAAAGGTTCTGACCCGCCAGTTGCGGAGAACACCGCGATCTAAAAGATCTTTTCATTCTTGGATTTAGTGTTTATTAATACAGAATTGGAAGCTAAATTAAATATTGCTGAAGTACCTATTTTAAAAAATAGTATTCACCACAGTGCGTTGGAAATTGATTTATTAGTCTTGAATTTCGATAAATTAAATTTTAATAAACGAGAGTTTGTCTCAGTTCGGGATTTTAGTAAAGCTGATTATGCGGGTTTGAATATCTTTTTTAATGCAATTAACTGGGGTGAAGTTCTTAACTCTTTTGACCTAAAAGTGTGTTATGATTCTTTTATTGCCATAATTGAGAAAGCATATAATTTGTTCGTTCCACTAAAGAAAAGCAAGCACAGGAATAAGCCAAGTTGGTTTAATAAAAGACTGTGTAATTTAAAAAATCAACTTTCTAAAATGCATAGAAGAGTAAGAAATGATCCTTGCTCACGCGTCATTTACACTCGCTGTAGAAGAGAATACGAAACTCTTAAAAAGTTTTTATACAAAAAACATCTATACTCTATCGAGACCAATATCAAGTGTGATTCTAAGGCTTTTTGGGTGTTTCTTAATTCAAAACGTAAATCGTTCGGAATCCCGGCTAATATGCATTACTGTAATCAATCATCTAGTGATGAAAATATTATTTGCGATATGTTTGCTTCCTATTTTCAATCGAATTTTGTTCAGGACTCTTTTCCGCTAACACATGAGACTAGATGTAGTGATTCTATCACCAATTTGGGTAGTTTAACCTTAACATTGAATCAAGTTGTACTTGAATTCTCTTCTTTGAAATCCAACTTTAAACTATCTCCCGACAATTTTTGTTCTGCATTTTTGAAAATGTGTTCTTGTAGCCTTTCAGTTCCACTTACAAAAATTTTTAATCTGTCACTTTCTACCGGGGACTTCTTAGATGAATGGAAGTTTTCACTAATAAGCCCAATACATAAATCAGGCTCAAAACAAGAGGTTATTAATTATAGACCCATTTCAAAACTGAAATTAATACCGAAAGTTTTTGAAGCTATTGTTAAAAAATGTATCTATGATGAGGTAAGGACGAGCATCTCAATAGAAAAGCATGGTTTTGTTAGTGGTAGATCGACCGTAAAAAATCTCGCTCTGTTTGCAAACTTTTGTATCAAAGGTATTGAGTGTGGTAATCAGGTAGATGTAATCTAAACTGATTTCTCAAAGGCATTCGATAGAGTTCAGCACGATATTCTGCTTAAAAAGTTGAATTGCTTGGGGTTTCACTCAAATCTTCTTCGTTGGTTCCAAAATTACCTGACTCACCGCAAAAAAATGCCAGAATTGGAACGGTAGTATCTAAGGAGATCCTTAACCACTCAGGTGTTCCTCAGGGTAGTCATCTAGGACCTCTTCTTTTTATACTGTTTATTAATGATCTTCCTTCTAGAATTCGTTATTCTAATTGTTTGCTGTATACAGACGACTTAAAATTATACAGATCTATTAAATGCGAACTGGATTGTCAGAGACTGCAGTTAGATGTAGATGAAATCTCAACTTGGTGTGCTGAGAATCGCTTATACTTGAATGTAGCTAAATGTAAGAGTATTACATTTACAAGATCTTCTCTTGGTCGACTGACCGATGATCAGAAGACCTTCGCGCTTGTTCTGGCTCTAAGCCGACAGATTGATCTTTTTCTTTTCGGCTGTTATTGTGGCATTATCATCTCGCTAAGTTATTGCCGTGATCGGATTAAGGTGGGAAGAGCACGCGGATCTCCACTGTGCCTTCTGTGGCTTGGGTTGCCGCTATTGGGGATTCCACATTCGTCTTTGGGGCAAACACGCGGTCTTAATAAATAATAATGACAAATTAAGAGATTGGATTTGAGGCGGGTCTTTTGTGTGTACGCATGACGGACTGTAGGAGCCACACTTGATAAACACGCGACGGGTAGTGCGGGCCTATAATTTGCAACAATGTTGATTAATAGGTTGTAATTTATAGGGGCGATCTCTTACGGCTTTTCGGAGTGAAACGATTATAATCGCAGGTGATGGAGTGGAGGTGACACTTCAATGCGGCTTTGGAAGGATCCGTCGGGAATGTGTCAAAAGTGACAGAGATTCGCCATTACTAGGTACTATGAGAAGTGAAGAGAAGATAACTCTTTTGTCTGTGCCTATTTTTTAAATGGTTTTGCTGATCCGACAGATGCAATATTTCGTGTTGAAACTGGCTCTTCTCTACAACAAAACTTCACAGTCCCAACGGAACTGTGTACTTTTAGCGGAACGTAAAATTAAAGTCGTTCATTTATTTTCCATGTTGTTATGCTCTAATGGACAGTTTGATAAATCAAACAAACCTTTCAACGACAAACGAAAAAATAGCTTTTGGAAAATTATCTGGTCGACCTCTCGCATTCCCTTATTATAAGTAGGTAGCGTTTAGGGCTGAGGGCTTTACTTTTGCTAGTGGCTATAGCTTGTCATAGTAATAATTAAAATTCAATTCATTCTTAGGCATTATTAGAAGTGGTGGTTCTGTAGAAAACACAATTTGCGCAAGAGATTGCGGCGCGGTGTTCTGATAACATCCTCAAGTGACCGGTTTGTTCGGATATAGTCAGAGATATTTATATCCACCCTGTGGAGTTTAAGAAAAGGATCAGTTCTCCAATCTTTTTCTCTTTGAGGTCGCCGAAGATTGGTTTGCCGAAATGATCTCCGTAGTTCATTTCCGAACGAGCGGTCAATACTATTAGTATTATATCGAAGTCTACTACTGCCCTGCATTGCTTCCATTCCTCTTTGCTTGGAATGCCGGTAGCGAAGAGCTTCTTGAAGTTGACCTTGGGGATATTGTAATCAGTTAGAGACAAGCCCAATCTATTTCGTAGTGTGTCCATATGGCTAAGCAACCTGGTTCTCAGCTTTTGTCTAGTCTTTTAAAAATCAGTTTCTCGAAAAGTTTTGATATTGGTCTACATGAGCTAACTTCTACTAGAGGTTTACCTTGTTTAGGTATAACAATAATTTCTGCTATCTTCCAATGAAGTAGGACGTATCTTAGTCTAAAACAAGCATTCATTATGAGTTTGAGTTTTAACAGTGCTTTGAAGGGTAGCTCTTTCTATTGGATAATTTATGAATGCATGTACTGATCTCTCTTAGCGAAACATAAGCAATTACGTCTTCATCTACTCTATGAAAGAAATCAAGACATTGGTTTGCTATGCTAGGTGGAAAAGGCTTAAAAACATTTGTCAGGTGTTCCGAAAAAAATTTGACCTTTTCTTTTGGGTCGCCGATCCATTTCCCATCAGATGTTCTTAACGGGGGATCTTGCGCTTGAGGTCTTGACTTAAAGATCAATATTTCAAATATATTGGTGTTAAGAAGCCTTTAAAGGCAAAAGTGTTCAAAGGTGCCACAGTCTCCCCTACAGAGGTACCTATTTATTTAGAGATCTATTTTTAAATTCACCTATACCTTTTTTAAGCTTGTTACTTAGTCTATTAAATATAGTTTTGTCGCCGGGATATCGTGTCATTTGTTATTTCCTACGAGCTCTTCTCTTTTTTAATATTAGTTCCCTAATTTTTATGGGATATTTTACCGCTGTTTGTTTTTTTTTGATGATAGGTCGGTGTACTATCTTCTGCTGCTGTATATCGGCAATGAATTGCTCCACTTCTGGTTTGTTGTAACCAATCATGGACATCATGAGGTTTTCTTCGGACTAAGACCATGCTCATGTCACTCCTAAGGACTTAAAGAGGACTTTTAGCCGTGTAGAGAAAAGATTTTACTTTGTCCTAATTAATGGCGAAATTTTAAAATATCGTTAAAACATTTTCTTCAGATAGCTGATCATGTGCCGGAAAATAATGATTCAATAAATAGGGGAACCAGGACCGGTTATAATTATTCCGCTCCTTATACATATTTGCTTTCTTAAGGGTAGTTTTTGTTGCTGAAAACCAGATTCAATTCTCATTATAGGCGTTAGTAAGGAACATTGATATCAAATTTTACGTCCTTAGGGGTGAAATAGAATTTTATATTCTTAGTGGTTTGACGCAGGATGCCTCGTTCGCTTCGCTGCAGGTGATGAAAATGACAGAAATGTTTTGTTCAACAATCTGTTTCATTTTGCTTTGTTTTATTAAAAATTCATAGTAAAACTGAATGCCGAGCATATGTGCGTAACTTTCTGTCCTTTAGAAGTTCTAACTTTTGTATTAAAGAATCCGCATGTACACCCATTACGCACGTCATATTTACAAAGTTTTCGTATATTTTTGTCCATCTCATTACGAGAAACAAATGGAATTAGAGACTCTCCTCGGGTCCTAATATGCATTGACTCTACTAATTGGTTAGGGGGTCAGGCAAGTTCTCAAATATACAAAAGTATCAATTTCATTTAGAGATATACAAAAACAGACACAACAACTAAGAGTATCATATTTTCGTCGGAAATTAGATACCCAATCAGATGGAGAGATACTTCTTCGTGTGGGCTATATCTGCCCGGCTCACCACTTGAGTCTCTGTGATAAATTGAATTCCAGAAGGCACCCCCCACCCACATTAATTCCACAGAAGGCCAATTAAACACACACATTCAAATGAAATGTGATATACCTACAAAGTGCCCCCCCCCAATGGTACTTAATCATTTTCATTTGAGTGCAAAATTTTCTCATTTACCAGATGATTAAATGATACACGAGTGCGAAGAAGCTCATGTGTTGAAATTTTAATTATTTCATTCACGAACGGATGCTAACAAACTTTTGTTGAATGCCGCCGCCCTCCTCTTTGGCGCTTATCAACGAGTCACTTAAATTATTAACTTTAGCGTTGAGGCGGAAGGGGGGTGGCAATTTCCAGAATTTACACCTCCAGCAACAGAATCTGAACCAGATGTATTTCAAACAATGGAATTTGCGAAACCATATTCAATTCAATTAAATTTTCATGCAGCTCGTCCGTCGCGTCGCGTCGCGTCGGCCGGGCCTGACGAAATTGAAAAATTCGAATTTGTCAAATGTCAAGATATTCATTATTAAAGTGTCCTCCCAGCGATTGGCTTGGCCATAAATCCTTCATCTCACTTCGATACAAAATTCTAGAACGAAACAGAGGAAAGTCGACACTTTGACAGACATTTCGAAGCGAAGCCAGCAGCATCATCAGTTGTTCACATCCTGGTGATGCTGTAGCTGTTCACGTGTCGACAGGATACTAGGAGTGGTGCGGCTGCTGAAGTGATGAATTAAACTGGGAATATGGTTCGGTTCGGTATCGGTATAGCAATGTGTGAGAAAAACTCATTGTCGAAGTCCATCCAAACACACACACGAACACATAGCCAGGCCACCCATGACATTTGGATGAATGTTTAATATCCTTCGGCACCCGGTTTGTAATGTGTTTGGTAATATTTCATCCGAGTGTGTGTCTGTCTTCCTTGGATTCGGTAAAGAACCGGAAACAACTTCACCTCGTTCCGCTGATGCCGCATGCCGCATGCCGCATGCCGCATCTTCCATTTGGGGTGTAATCTTCCGAAGGATTAACTCTAATAGCTGGCAAATAGCTGATCCCATTAATAAAGAATCAAGTTTGCTGCTCATTTATTGTGCAAAGTTAGTCTGTGTATGTGTTGTGAAGGATGCTTCTTGTGTGCTCCGGCCGGCGGCAGCTAGTAAGCTCATCTCGATTCTCGAGGAACTGAGGTGGATATGATATCCTCGGATATGCCCTCCGGATATGAGAATTTACATATACACGCTGTGCGGAGATGGGTCCGTCCGTCGTCCATTTGAAGGCTAATGGCCGGCTATTAAATCACATCTAGAATTCCATTTGAGGCCGGCGGAGTAGAAGATAGTCACACAGGAGAGTCGCACAGATTTTTCACTTCTTGGCGGGAAAAACCCACTACTATAGGTGCCCGTTCCCGTTTCCGTGGCCATGCTGTGCTCCCGATGGCTAATCAACTGGCTCTAAATAATTATGCATCATCAATTATTCAAATTCAATTTACTTGAAAAGAGCACAGAACACAGCTCCTTTTATATAGCACAGAGACGAATGTGTTTCTTCTTCGTCCTGGTTGTGCTGTGGCGGTGATTCTGTTTTTTTTTTTCTGTTCCTGCTGCAGGATACTATTACTGGTGAGGTGAAGAGACGTTGAATGATGGTGTAGTGTTTTAGCAGTCAGGCATCATTGTACCGTATTAGTTTACGGAAATCAATTTGCATGTATAACTGGCTTTCGAATTGTGTTTTATTGATGAAATCCATTTCCGTGAGAATTACTTGCGCTTGCGGGGGATTCCACGCGAAGCAGATTCATTTGTAATGAAGGTGGAGTTTGGAACTGCGGTGGAACTAGAATATAAGGATTGTTTTTAACAATGCAAAATGGTAGATGAAGCCCATGGAACGACTTTTTGAGAGAAGATTGTTGAGTGAAAATCAGGTTATCCTTGCTTAGGACTATCTCCACTTCGTTGAAAGGAACATAGGGTCAGGGAAATATGAGGACCTGCCGTCCATAAGTTTCCGGACAAAACCATTTTCTCCACAATCATACGTTTATTGATCTGTGGAGGGTCTACCTATAGGTGCGTAGATATGAACAAAATTCTTGCACATCCGGTTTGGATCGATATTAGACATTATCACATGTCAAAATAATTAAATAGAACGGAATCAAGGCATAAGCTGATGTAAAGAGTAATAAAAGAAAACTGCAAACGTCATTAGCTTACCATAAAACCCACCAATTAGATTTTTTGTACAATTTTTTTTGTGCAATTTAGGTCCTGTGGGCACCGTAGCGCAAGTGGTTAGTGCGTCGGACTACTGAGCCAGCGGTCTTGGGTTCGAATCCCGCCGCAAACACCTAAAAGTTTTTCACAGTGCCCACCTCTTTCGAATGTCTGACAAGCATCAAAGAGTATCATTTGTCACGATTGAGCTTCTCAACTCGCCGTTCGGAGTCAGCAAAAAACTGTAGGTCCCTTCCATTCGTGCAAAAATATAGCACGCACACACAAATGGTTGCGAGAAGCAGGCCCAGGTTCACCTCGAGCTGTAGCGCCAACTAAGTAAGTAAGTAATTTAGGTCCTGTTTGGGAGAACTGAGCCTTTTTCAAACTATAAAACTAGGTATCGTATTCTTCCGCCGCCAACAAGTCTAGAAACTTCAATTTTTTATTTAAAGGTTCTGACCCGCCAGTTGCGGAGAACACCGCGATCTAAAAGATCTTTTCATTCTTGGATTTAGTGTTTATTAATACAGAATTGGAAGCTAAATTAAATATTGCTGAAGTACCTATTTTAAAAAATAGTATTCACCACAGTGCGTTGGAAATTGATTTATTAGTCTTGAATTTCGATAAATTAAATTTTAATAAACGAGAGTTTGTCTCAGTTCGGGATTTTAGTAAAGCTGATTATGCGGGTTTGAATATCTTTTTTAATGCAATTAACTGGGGTGAAGTTCTTAACTCTTTTGACCTAAAAGTGTGTTATGATTCTTTTATTGCCATAATTGAGAAAGCATATAATTTGTTCGTTCCACTAAAGAAAAGCAAGCACAGGAATAAGCCAAGTTGGTTTAATAAAAGACTGTGTAATTTAAAAAATCAACTTTCTAAAATGCATAGAAGAGTAAGAAATGATCCTTGCTCACGCGTCATTTACACTCGCTGTAGAAGAGAATACGAAACTCTTAAAAAGTTTTTATACAAAAAACATCTATACTCTATCGAGACCAATATCAAGTGTGATTCTAAGGCTTTTTGGGTGTTTCTTAATTCAAAACGTAAATCGTTCGGAATCCCGGCTAATATGCATTACTGTAATCAATCATCTAGTGATGAAAATATTATTTGCGATATGTTTGCTTCCTATTTTCAATCGAATTTTGTTCAGGACTCTTTTCCGCTAACACATGAGACTAGATGTAGTGATTCTATCACCAATTTGGGTAGTTTAACCTTAACATTGAATCAAGTTGTACTTGAATTCTCTTCTTTGAAATCCAACTTTAAACTATCTCCCGACAATTTTTGTTCTGCATTTTTGAAAATGTGTTCTTGTAGCCTTTCAGTTCCACTTACAAAAATTTTTAATCTGTCACTTTCTACCGGGGACTTCTTAGATGAATGGAAGTTTTCACTAATAAGCCCAATACATAAATCAGGCTCAAAACAAGAGGTTATTAATTATAGACCCATTTCAAAACTGAAATTAATACCGAAAGTTTTTGAAGCTATTGTTAAAAAATGTATCTATGATGAGGTAAGGACGAGCATCTCAATAGAAAAGCATGGTTTTGTTAGTGGTAGATCGACCGTAAAAAATCTCGCTCTGTTTGCAAACTTTTGTATCAAAGGTATTGAGTGTGGTAATCAGGTAGATGTAATCTAAACTGATTTCTCAAAGGCATTCGATAGAGTTCAGCACGATATTCTGCTTAAAAAGTTGAATTGCTTGGGGTTTCACTCAAATCTTCTTCGTTGGTTCCAAAATTACCTGACTCACCGCAAAAAAATGCCAGAATTGGAACGGTAGTATCTAAGGAGATCCTTAACCACTCAGGTGTTCCTCAGGGTAGTCATCTAGGACCTCTTCTTTTTATACTGTTTATTAATGATCTTCCTTCTAGAATTCGTTATTCTAATTGTTTGCTGTATACAGACGACTTAAAATTATACAGATCTATTAAATGCGAACTGGATTGTCAGAGACTGCAGTTAGATGTAGATGAAATCTCAACTTGGTGTGCTGAGAATCGCTTATACTTGAATGTAGCTAAATGTAAGAGTATTACATTTACAAGATCCCCATTACCAATTAAATTTGCATATCGCATTGATGGTTCACCGCTCGAGGTGGTCTACAGTCAAAAGGACCTAGGGGTTATTTTCGATGCAAAATTAACGTTTAAATTACATGTAGACTTTTCAATTTCAAAAGCCAATAAATTACTTGGATTCCTAATGCGCAACTCTCGACAATTTTCTGACCCGTATACGTTGAAAATTTTGTATATATCCTTGATAAGATCATCTTTAGAGTATGCCTGTTGTATATGGTGTCCATCGTTCAGAGTGGATGTTAATCGCATAGAATCGGTGCAGAGAAAGTACTCAAGATTTGCGCTTAGAAAACTTAATTGGGTTGACAATATTTTGCCGTCATATGGAGATAGATGTCTTTTGATAAATTTGAAGTCTCTCGAAGCCAGAAGAAAGTACTATCTAATAATGTTAGTAAGGGATACTTTCTGTAATCGTATTGATTGCCCTCAACTGCTTTCTCTTTTCTTTTTATATGCTCCCTCAAGACCATTAAGGATGAGACAAACACTCTTTTTTGTTCCCCATTCGTACACCAACTACGGTAGATCCGATCCTATTTCCAGATCCAGTTCTGAGTTTAATTCTATTTGTCAAAACGTTGACTTGTATAAAAGTAGGTTAATTTTTAAAACTGTTGTATTAAGTTTAGTGTATTATCTATATATGAATTATTTTTAATCTTTCATTTGTAAATATTTTTCTATCTCTTCTTATATTGTTTTTGTAAGTTATAAATTATTATGTATAAATTTATCAATATTGCTTAGTCTAAGAGAGATATGTATGTATTTCGATAAATAAATAAATAAATAAATAAATAAAAAAACACATCACAAAAGTAAGTATACCTACACCTCAAAAAAAACAACAACATAATATTGAAGTAAAAAATGAAATTAATAACTATAGCAGGATATCCTTTAGAGTTAATTATAGCGTTTACTCTGGGTGGCATTGAATTGACAAGCTTTTGGGTCACGTCGGGGCCTATTTTGGCCCATTCTTTTTGAATAATGGTTTAAAGTTGATTTTTCGTTCGAATATCATGTTTTTGTTTTTGGCGTTTGAGGTAATCCCACAAGTGCTCAATTGCATTCAAGTCTGGTGATTGGGTTGGTGTACATGGTACAGCAGCCGATTTTCTAACTATTTTAGAACTACGCTTAGGGTCATATTATCGGCATATTGAAAGACGAATGACCCTTCCAATGCCAATTTTTGCGCACTCTGATTGAGATGGTTTTTAGGGATATTTAAATATTCAAAATGATTTATGTTTCAGGGGCCAGGGGCCGCTATACACCCTCAAACCATTACCACCATGTTTTATGGTCCCAGTCATATTTTCCGGATTCAACTTTGTATTCGGGTTTCTCCTTACGTTGATGCGGCCATCCGAACCATGAATGTTGAATTTGCGTTCGTCTGTAAATATAACTGTGTTCCAAAAACTAATATCAGACGTTAGATGGTTTCTGGCAAATTCAACTCGCTTTTTACGATTCACATCGCTAACAAAAGGTTTTTTCCTGATAGATCGACCGTTATACCCAGCATCGTGCAAGATACGGCGAATAGTTTTAGGATTGCACTGCCTTCCTGCTTCTTTGGTGATATCTGCTTGTAGTTTTGGAGTACTTTTAGGATCATTCCTTATTTTTCGGCCAATAATTCGCTTTTCTCCTTCAGTAAAGGTACAGCGGGGTCCACTTCTAGCCCGATTTTCTATTTTACCGGAGGTTTTATTTTTCTCTTGCATTTTTTTTTTACCGTTGCAGGGCTTTCGTCGACTAGTTCGCCACTTCCCGAATCGATTTCCCTTCCTTAGAAAATGTTATCACCAAATTTTTAAGGTCAATAGAGAGCTCTTTTCCACGCGGTGCCATGACGCATAGAAATTCATTAACAAAATTATGTAAACTCAATAATTTCTACTCACCCTATATATTTCTAAAACAATTCAATTGAAAAATAACAGATTTATAACAACAAGTGTTTACTGACCCGTGTTTTGTACTCAAATACCATGAATGTATACTTACTTCTTTTGTGACGTTGTTTTGGTATTTCATCAGATAAAAGTTATTCTCCTCTAGAACCTAGGCAAGTTATACCGTTATTTTTACTTTAGAGCAACTGTTCAAATGTCAAACAACAGATATGAAGTCAAAAGGATAATGGTTCAAAAGAAATACACTGTTTTCTTAAGACTTTTGTTACACTCACATAGGTGTATACTTACTTTTGTGATTAACTGTATCTAGAAATCTTCTTGCAAATTATTGACTTTCAAAATTCCAAACGTTATGAGCGAATAAAAACGAACGAAAACTTGACGAAACATTTTTTAAACCCACTAAAGTTTTTTTTTATTATTATAAAGCGTCAAGGTTTTGCAAAATCCGTCTCCGCAATCGTTACACTAATATCCACGACATGATCGTGTCGATAATTGCAAATTGCTCCGCTGTCGCTACACCTCATTACGTGCAATAAATCTGCGATAACCCAAAACACCTGCATGGTTTCAATTCGACGAAACGGTGGAGATACTTCACGCATTTATCTCTTGTGGAGTACGTGACTCGGTACGTTTTCCCGCCATTGCCACCTAGCGGGAGCGCGCTATTAACACTGAATACTCTCGCGCGCAACAACTCGTAAATCATTTCGTTAAACGACACACAAAATGTCAAAACATTCGCTTTTGTTTGCCAAGTCAGAGTGACTGCGACCGACTTATATTATAGCCTACGCCCATGTTACGTTACGCTCCGCAACTTGGAATTGTCACCTTCTGCAAACTCCCTCCTCCTGGGATCATGTAACGAGACAATTAGGAAACATAATGCTCCGTCATGAGTGGTAATGACGTCTATAGATGGCTGTTGTGTCTGTTGTACGAGTAACTGTATGGGGAAGGGCGACGACAGTGTAACTCAAAAGTCAATAGTCTCGCTCGTCAGCTGGACGGAATGTGTGTGCGAGGTAGGTCAGCGATGATCAACCCACGCGACCCACTGTAGGCTTGGGAGACCCTGCGTCGTATCCATGGAACCCATGGAACACAATAGTCGTAAATGCGACGTGCGATAATTATTATTATTTTTATTGTGTGTCGCTTAGGAGTCGACTGTCGACGTTATTGTCGCTCTCGCCCGTCGTCGTTAGTGTTCAGGCTGGTCACACATGTGGCCAAATGGCCATGGGATGTGTGAGTGTTTATGGCATGGCGATTGTCATGTTAACCAGTCTTTATGATCACGCTGAATTCCCAGGGGCGGACACCAACGGACACTGGAACAACGGTCTTTTTGGCATAATTTCGTGAAAAGTGTAATATTTCGTGGCCTAACAATCGGCATAGACATGGAAACCACCACCTGGCGGACTGACACTCCGTCTTTGGCATAATGTCGCGCAGTCATAATTTCCAACAATTTTCATGTTTAATTGGATGTCATTCACGGCGAGTCAGATCGTTTGTTTGAAGGCTTTGAAGATTAAGTGTTTGCTTGCTTTTGCTGCACGTGCAGTTGCTAGTTGCATGACAACGATTGACAGTAAGTAGGTAGGTGTCTTGTTAGGCTTATCACGAGAGTGAAACAATCTAAATTATGTTCATTTTGACAACTAAATGGGATCTGAATGGAATCCGTTGCATAGAGCTTTCACATTTTGTGACGTGAATCAAGAAACAAGTAAATGACGGAATGATGCAATGGTAACGGTTTTTACACAAAGATTTTAAAGTGCTATAGGGAGTCGTGATTGCATCGCTTTGCATGTGTCGTTAATGTGTAGGAGCCTTCCACCTTTATATACCCCTATATATCTACATATGTACAGTTGTCAAAAATATTTGGATCAAGAAAATGACGATACACACGTGAGCAACTTCACGGATACAGTTCGTTATTTTTTTTGACTTTGTATAGCTGAATACCAAGGTATGTCTATTAAAAGACGTTCCCAATACCCGAAACCATCATTTACTGCATTTTGTATAAAGATATTGGAATGCAGGCTTACAAAGTTCAGCTGACTAAAAAATAGAAATCGGTAGACCATGGACAACACGTGCATTTGCTGAATGTTGGTGATTGCAGGTGATGCTGATTTTTCCTCCTCCTCTTCATCCACAACGATTGAGCCTCTGGTACTGTTTTTGGGCTAGCAGTATTATTGAGCCTCATTTCATCGAAAACTAAGACGTAACCATAGCTGCAATGCCGTTTGACTTCTTTCTTTAGGGAAACATTATGGACAAGGTCTACGCCAATGATCTACAAATTTAAGTCCTCAAAGCCCATAGCCGTGCTGTAATTCACGAAAATGAACCGCAATAGTGCAAAAATGTCAGACAAAATGTATGGACATTTAAAAAAAAAAAAAGCTGAAGTGGATATTTATCAGATATAGTATGTCACATAATATTGATAGTCGAGAAAGGTCTTAATGGCACACCGTATAGCGTACGGTTTAGTTGGACCACTCTTTAAGGGCGATATTACAAACATAGAAATCCAAGCAAACCCAACAATTCAGCTTTGAACTTCAATCCCATACATGCGACATTCCTTAGTAAACGTAATATTTCCTAACTGCGCGGCATATGGGCTGTAACGGAGTGAACGCCAGCCAACCAAACGTCGTATACGGGCGTAATCGACCCGAGACTTACCGTATCGACGTAACTCAAGAACTTAAATCAACTTAATCAAAAATTCGTATCCTCCCAGCAGTCAAATATCCTAGAGGAATCTATTACCCAATCTCTTGTATTATCCTCTACCCGTTTTTGTTTTACTGCAGTAGATTGCGCAGACGTTCTTGAAGCTTTATTGTCAGTAAAATCGAATGCAGTTGGAGTAGATGATATAGACCCGTTGTTTATAAAAATCATTCTCCCAGTTATCTTGCCTTTTATAAAGCATATTTTCAATACGATTTTAATGACAGGAGCGTTTGCCCCCTCAATGGAAACTGTCCAAGTTCATACCTGCCCCCAAGACTCGTAAAGGAAATGAGTTTCGGCCGATTTCTATCCTACCATTTCTCTTAAAAGTTTTTGAAAAAATCATCTTAAAACAAATACGCTTTTATCTTATGGCAAACAATTATTTGACGCCTAGGGTAAAGGCACTAGTAGTAGCCGGACAGTTAACACAAAGGTGAAAAGGTTTGGATATATAAATAATATAGATAATTTCTAAAAAGGTAGTAAAACTCCTCAAACATATTTATTATTTTGGATAATTGTTTTTTTAATTCTTAAAAAAAGATCTGTTTGCGCTAGTATCCGGACAGTAATATTTAGTATCCGGGCGTTTTAGTTTCAGAAGCCGGACACCAAAATTTCATATCAACTTTTAACGTTTTCTTTTTGATTATTGAAACATTTTATTTAGTTTTATACAATAAAAATAGGATTTATTCACATTTTTGTTTATATATGTATGTATTTAGCCATTAAGGTAATACTCTTTAACTAAAAATAAAAAAAATGCATAAAAGATATTTAATATAAAGATAGGTAGGTATTTAGTTTTATGCAAGAAATTAAGTTTTAATCACATTTTTATTAACAACTTAACATAGTTAATTTATTAAAAATAAATATACATACATATATACTCTTTAACCAAAAAATAAAAAGAAATTCATAAAAGATTTTTAATATAAAGAATACCTACTTGTAAAAGTATCTAGAGTTAATGTTTTAAATTTGGCTTTCCGAGGGATCCAAAGTACGTATGGAAACGGTACCATAGGTTCACAAAGTTTTTCATCAACCGATAAAACAATTACCTAGTACGGTTATCGTTTCTTTTTCATTACCAGCACATGTTTGGTAAATATGTTTATAATCCTTTGGTGCTTTTACTTTGCCAGTTTTTGGACAAAGACAAAAACTGCTTTCATCGCCGTCGAGAATCCTTGATGGGTCGTGCATTAGTTTCTCCTAGCTTATGCTCTTTAAAAAGTCTTCCAATTTTAAAATATTTATATTTTGATCATCTTTGAAAGGTGTTTCCCTTTTCGAGTCCTTAATTATTTTTTGCACCGTATTAAGGAGGTCATCAGTTTTTAGGGGAAACCCACATTTGCACATATCGGTGCACCACTCAGTATATTCTTCTTCAGGTGTTAATTTTGGATCTGGTCCCTTTTTTGTTGCCTTTTCACCAATTAGCCTTTTACCATTTCGTCGATCATGAAGAGTTGATCGACACAGACCATTTTTGGTTTTTTCGGAAATATCTTCTAAAGCCCGTTTTAAACTGCTTTCCTCCATTCTTGAGTAATTAAATCTAAAAATATGTCATTTTTAACGTTTTACATATTTAAATGCGTAAAAAACAACTGTCCGGATACTAAACCTAATACTAAACCTAGTACTCGGGCAGCCAGATACTTAGTTCAAAAACACTGTCCGCATACTGAAATTATTAAAGAAACATGCAATATTCTTTATTTAAATTAAGCAAAATACACATAGGTATTGTTGAAAAGTATAAAAACATGAATTTAAAATTTGCATTAAAGTTTTAGTACCCGGACACTCTGTCCGGAAACTAAAATCAGTATAAAATTTGGGTTCCAGTATTCGGACACCAAATAATTTGCATAGAATTTAACATTTTTTTCTTTTTTTTGAATTGAACACAGATATTATTTATATTTACTTAAAATAAAAGCTAATTTGATGTGCAAATGCAATAAATAATGTTTAAGATACTTATATTTTGAAAATAGCGTCACTATTTTTTTTAGAGAAAAAATGCACTTAGCTGCAGACTTCACGACCCTCACGTACTAAGTGATGCATATTTCACAAACCAATTATCTGATCTATTGGAAACTACGTGTGTGTATGAAAGAAATATAGAGGATTGTTTTTCTATACAATTTTCACACGAAATCCGGAAAATTCTCTTATTTTTTGATAATAAACGACGAAGTGTCCGGATACTAGCACTGTCCGGATACTAGTGCCTCTACCCTATGCAGTCTTTTTTCTGATCAAAGCACAGTTGCATCATTGCGTTGTTAAATGTTACCGAAGATATACGGCTCGCCTTGGATAAAGATGAGGTAACGCTTTTAGTATTACTCGACTTTTCGAAGGCATTCGATACTGTAAATCACTCTTTGTTATGCAAAAAGCTATCGGAGTTATACAACTTCTCACCTTGTGCTGTCAAGCTGATAACTTCCTACCTGACAAACGTATTCCAAGCAGTTGCATCAAACAAGAATTTATCTGACTTCCTACCTACCGCAAGCGGAGTTCCCCAGGGATCAATTTTAGGACCATTGCTGTTTTCTTTGTGTATCAACGAACTTCCATCGATTATAAAACATTGCTCAATACATCTGTATGCTGATGATGTACGGCTCTATATAAGCTGTCTATTGAGCCTTATTGAGCACGCTGTTAGCAGCATTAACGATGATCTTGAAGTAATAGTCCAATGATCACAGCAAAATGGTCTCCTGTTGAACAAATCGAAATCAAAATGGCTAGCCAGGTACTTGACTTGTCATACTTTCCCACTAATTCTTTAAACAGCGACCCAATTGAGTTCGTTGAAACAGCACAGACCCTAGGAGTGACTTTCAATAGATACCTAAGCTGGGACAACCACATAAACAAAGTAGTTGGAAATACCTATGGCGTACTTCATGCATTATGGACCACACAATATTTCACACCTCTAAAAACAAGAATAATACTTTCGAAATCTCTAATTATACCTGTTTTAACCTATGGCTGTGAAATATATTCAAACTGTAGCTACGCTAGTAAAAGAAAACTGAATGTTGTCTACAACCAAATCATTCGCTATACTTTTGGATTGAGAAGGTACGATAGAGTCTCTAGCTTTTCTTCCCATTTGTTAAACATGTCCTTCGAAAAATGTCTCCAGTTGCGCACCCTAAAGCGGCCCATACACACCACACTTGTGTGCATCGGTGTCGTTTTTCGCCATACACATCACACAATATTCGCACACATTAGTTCTTTATCGGACTTAGTGATGGGACTCGAATGATTTCATTTTTCTCGAGTCACTCGTGCCATCTACAAAAATAGTCGATTTCTACTCGAGTTCAGAAATCTTTTGACAACTTATTCAATAAAAAAAGGTATACATAGTATAGTGGTTGCAGAATACATTATTGTTTATCCTTAAATGATAAATACACCAAAGTGTAAAACGTTCGTTGTAGTTTAACAATGCAACCATTTGTTTACATGAATTAAAAGTGAATGCGCTTGCGCGAGTAACTAAATTGCGCATCTTATGAATGTTATGTACATATGTATGTAATGTATACGGTGACTCCATTTCGTAGTCGTGTGTGTTTTTCGAGTAAAATTTATTGAAACCAGTTTCAGATTAGCTATTCGAGTACGAATTGACTCGAGTACGAGTCCACTCGAATATAAAAACATTTGAATTGAGTACGAGTTTCAACTGAATTACTCGAGTAACACGAGTAAAAGTCGACTCGAGTCCCATCTCTAATTGGACTTCGACGACGAAGGAACAGTGCTATGAGCATTGAAAGTGACGATTGTAACACTACCGTGATCAAACAAAGACTGATATATTGTATGAGCGTGCGCGCACCAACCCATACACAGCACACTTCAAGGAACACCGACACAAAAAATCAAAATGTTTTGATTTTGCTCACACAGTGTGGCACACCGCAAAATCGGTGCGCGCACTGCCCCATACACACCACACATTTCAGCACGCCGACACAAGTGTGCACACAAGTGTTGTGTGTATGGGCCGCTTAAGGCCCGGTCTGTTCAGCCTCGGTTAATTTTAATCAACGGTTATTCCTTCCAGCCGGTTACCGTCGAATGTGTTTGTTCTCCAACATTTTAACCAGAGAATCCATGGTTTGGCTAGTTAACCAGAAAAATCGATAACCGGGCGATTTAAGTCGGTTAACTACATTTAACCAATGATTTTATGGAACACCGTTTGTTCAGGCTTGAGTTTGATACTCCGTATTACTTTTGACAACATATTGTTCGATAACGAATATAACTAATATAATAAATACAAATTAAGCGCAGAATGGAGTGAGTTATTTTATGGTCTTGTTTGCATACAGTGCATTGCTTTATTTGCGAATTCAGTTCATTTGGAAGTTGCATTTGGGATTCGTGGAGTAGTGACGACAGTGGCGAAGACTACAATCAATATTTGTTGGTTGAAAGGCGACAGTATAATATGTATGAAAAATTGGACCATTTCAATAAATGGGACGATATTTACTTCTTCAGACGATTTAGATTGCGGAAGCAAACTGTTGCAAATATTTTATACACACTCGAACTTTATAATCAATACAAAAATTATTGTATAATCTCATGAACACCAATGCAGAAGCTTTAAAGCGTTTATCTTCACCACTTTCCTCTAATCTGAATCATTTCTGATCGACCAATTATTTCAATGCTAAATTAAATTTTATCATTGTATAAAAATAACGGCTTGCATACCCTTAAGCTAGGATTACACGATTGACGCTTTGAGTCAATATTTACGCTTTTTTGAACTCCAATCGACATCAATCGTGTAAAGGCACAATTTTTTTACGTCAAACGACATATCTCGTTTATTTTCGTTTCAAAGAACATGTAGTTTTTTTTAAAAATACATATTTATTTTCTAGTGTTTTTGAACACGATGAGTGAGGAATTATTATTCGACGATATTATGCATTCAATTTTCTGGTGTGATGATGCCAGACAATGAAACAACAGTTCAAGAAACAACATAACAGAAAGTAAAACAATCGAATTCCAAAGCAAAGCCCAAAGTTGCAATTTCATGGCCGTCTGAAGATGATGAATATATTGCTTCGCAGACTTCTGCTAGGTACTATGATTGATATTGTACATGGTGCCATTCGAAACAGTATTGGGAGCGATTTGAAGCTGTCGCCAGTAGCTAAAAATCTCAAAGTTACGGCCAAACGCAAGATGCGTAAATTGACCATATTTCATTCCCCTTACCCCCGCGCAAAGCCAGGGACCAGTGTAAAATGCTGCAAACACGTACAAAGCAGCTGCTGTTTTTTTTTAACTTTGTGACGTAATTTTCTTTTGTGATTCTAATCGAAGAAATAAATATATAAATTTATTTAATTCATTTGACATGGAGCGTTAACCAATAGTCAATTCGATTGAATTAAAAAAGAGTCAATCGTGTAAACGGTACGATTGACGGTTGACACTTTTTTTTTAAATTGCGTCAATCGATATTTTGGTTGACGTTGATAAAATTGACGATTTTAAGTCAATCGTGTAAATGGGGGGAAACATCTATTTACGCTTCTATCAAAACTACATCAATCGGACGTAAATCTATTGACGCTAGATTTACGCTTTTGTGTCAATCGTGTAATTCCCACAAGTCTTAAAACAGGGCGATTCAAATTACTTCAATGTCATCATCCCTCTTTAATACACGTTTTCACAAAACCACCCCTAATACCGCTTTCACAGGAAATCCGGAGCACAGCACGGCAGCCGCACACGGCAATATAAAAGACTTAAATACAAATAGCAATAATAACAATAATAATGAATATCCTCATATACAGCTAACAAGAGAATTATAAACACATACATCATAACATATAATGTACTATGGACATAATGTACATTCATATACACATATCTTCACAAAAACTAAAAACAATAACTAAATAAAATATTTTGTTCAGAACCCGCAATGTAACTTTATAAAAATAAATACATACGTCCAATCAAAACAAATTTAATCTCTGATTACTCTTGACAACCGAATTGACATATAAAACTGGAAAATTGGAATGATTTTCGGAAAGTTATGGTTTGGTGACCAAAGTAAAAAACAAGGTGAAAAACACTCATTGGTTACCAGAGATTCTTAACCATGGGTTAAGCAAAATCTGTGGTTACTTAACCACGGATCTAGCCAGTTGTGAACAAACTGGCCCTAAGCCTGTTATCGGACATATTACTTGCAAAAACACCAGCATACATGTATGACAGAATTCAATTTGCTTCTTCAAACAGATCCGCACAGTTTACTATACCTCGTCACTCTTCACTGATATCCGAGCGTCAATTTTGTATTCACTCCATTCGTCCGTGGAAGACAAATAAGAAGAATAGGTAGTATATATGTATCAACTTAAAAGAGAATTAAAAATGTACTTTTCTTCCTAAAAATGTTAATAAGATCGAATTTATTTTTATATTTTATAACTATGTAGCTTTCTTTCCTAAATTTGTTTTAAAATTGCGCTTAGCAATTAATTATAAGATATTATATCTTACTTTGTTTAACCACCCGATAAAATTTAATAAATTAAAGTAAATTCAATTAAATTGGACCCAAATATCCTTAAGTGGGTATTTTTCTATGAGTCCTTTATTATTCATCTCCAGTTCTTACAAAATCTAAATCTAAGCCCAGGTACCTCACCAACTGTCATCTCACATAATGTACACGTATGTGGTTATTTCCGACTTGGATATGAAACTATGTTGCGGTGTTGCAGGTGTTTTAACATTTTTTTTTAAAATAAAACCCCCACCTTTATTTTCAGCTGCCTTCTAAACTGATCCCGTTTTTGGCAGCACCAGCTGTCCAACTCTCCCACTCTCCGGCGCCAAGTCCCATTCAATCAGTTTTCCCACTTTAATTACCCCAATAAAAGTGAAACGGTATAAAATGTTGGTCACCACCAAATTACCGCTGCACAAAGAACAAATTACACCGCAAGTACTAAAAGTGTTAACAAAAATAAAAGGAGCCTGTGTCGTCCTGCTGTGAACATAAAAAAAAGAAGAAGAAAAAAAAAACGCCATCCTTGGACACAGTTCAAGCGCCGGCCGGGTGTAAATGGACCAACGCCAAGTGGACAGACTTCAAATAACCTCCTCACATTAAGTTTCTGACGGTGCCAGACATCTCTGTGCTGAATACTAATTTTCGTCCAAGGAAGGTGCTGAAAAATTCATGCATACATATGTGAGCTCTCGCGCCCGAAAAGGAAAACACATTTCGGACGCAGCCAACTGTGACGGTGGTGGTCCATACCGACGCGATGCTAGAGGAGCAGGAGCCCCTGCATCGGCCATAAACCGACCGTGTACAGGGTTGTAAAATGTTTCCTTTGATTACTTTTTTTTTTCGTTTTTAGTATCGCGTGGCCATTCAGCGGAACCGAGGCGCAAAAGCTCGTAAAGCCTTTGGATGGATTTCGGCAAAAACCAAACAGGTTACAATAGTTGACAGAACTGTCAAAGAAAACTTTTGACGTTTGGTTGAAAGGAATTTTAGCTTCCCCCAGACAATTGTCTCATCGATGTGAGTCATGAATCATTGCAAGTTTTTTGTACTCCTCATGGCTACCGTTGTTTTTGCAGCGGTATGAGTGTACATTGACCGCAATCGACATGGCATGGCGACTTTTCTTCGCGTGCAATTAATGTGTACAGGAATAGAAAAAACTAAGAAAAAAGTCTCGTGTCATAGAGCACACATTCAGCTGTCGTACTCGTATGAGAGCGGAGGACAAGAAAAAAAGTACGAGTCTAGGAATTCCATTCCACATGACACATCCAAAGTAGGACTCCGTGGGGAGGGTGATTAAATGTTGCTTGTTTCAAGTTTGTGTTCTTTGTTTTCCCTGTCACCGGGAATCATAAATGAAACGATGACTCAGTGAAGCAATGGGGGGTGATGCGAGTATTATTGAGTCCGATGGGCTTACATATGAGATCAGCAGGTAGGGGAGAGTGGGGCACTTTCGGACGTGGGGCACATTTGGATACCCCCTGTTACTCATAAAGGAAACATAAGGCGCGTTTTTTTTTCAAACCTATATAGATTTCGAAAAAGCTTTCCATACAAAAATAAGACTGGATAATTATCCAGGCTAAGGTTTTGTTGTATTTTACATTGAAAACATGTTGCGGAAACATGTTTAGCCTATATAGGTTTGAAAAAAAACACGCCTATATTTAGTACTCAGCACCTTCTGGGCAATTTGGTAGCACTTTAAAATGAACATGTTCGCGTTTGTTTCACTCGGTTTGCTTCTTTACAATGCTCTATGCAGATGTTTTTGTGTTTTGGCAGTGAAAAGGGTTTTTTCTTGTGTCTGAAGTAAGTAAAAATAAGTTCTTATTGTGATGGTTCTTGATCTATATATATTTTTATATTTTGTTAAGTAGATATTTATTAATCGTTTTGATCAGGCTTTTGACCAAATTGAGTTTGTAACTAAACAAAAAAGGTTAGTTTTCTTAAAAAGTGGGGGGTGGGGTACTTACAGACAGTGCATCTGGGGCAGATTCGTACGTGTCCCATAGTTGAAAATATTTAAGTTATATGATTTTTTTTTTATATTTTAAGATGGTTTGTAATTATAAAAAAGTAACTATTCGGGATAAGATAAATGAAACCGATGTAAAAAGGATTTATCTTAAAAAAAAAGAGTTTAAGATCTGCTGCCAGCTTTTATAATATCAAGAAAAGAACTTTACATTCACGAATCAAACACACACTGGAAAAGTCTACCACAGAAGAATACCTTATGAAGAACGATAAAGATGATTGATCACCGTGATATCGTTGCAATTCTCAATCAAACTTGCAGTCCAGGAACATCTCGCATTGCTTTTCTTTTAACTTTCAGCTATAATTTTCAAAACCTCATCGTTCACTGAATGTTAAATTGAAATGTCAATAATTTACTCTATACTTTTTGTAAAAAAATTAATTGAATGAAGTTCGTGATTTTTACAAAACATTTTAATTTAATACATGAATTAAATTTAATTCATGAAACGTCTTCTTTTTATATAAATAAAGCGATATTTAAGTGTTTCCTTTTCTGTCCATATCCACCCCATCTCGCGTACGAATCTGCCCCCAGGGTTGGGGACATCTAGACACAAGAGAGTGTTATTTCAAATAGCTTAAAAAAATAATAAAAGGTAATAATATAAATGGATTTCAATGTTGGATGATAGATAATATGTATATTGTTTTATCGGATCCAAGAACAAATATACTCGAAAAAAAGTTTAGTAAAAGATATCATGAAAATAGTGAAAAGTGTCCGAATGCTCCCCACTCCCCCATATGCGTGTGATGCAGCAGGAGACATAAGGCGTGTTTTTTTTGTAACCTATATAGACTTCGAAAAAGCTTTCAGTGCAAAAATAAGACTCGATAATTATCCAGGCTAAGGTTTAGTTCTATTTTACACGGGTAAACATGCTGCTGACACATGTTTAGCCTATACAGGTTACAGAAAAAAATACGCATATATTAGATGCCACAAATGGGGTGCGGTAGAAAATTTTACCGTTTATCGTACCGCATTTCCTTTTGATAGTTTTAACAGTTCGAAACATCTGTAGACACAAGAAGCCGAGTTTGATTGACTTGGCTTTGTGTTCAAAGATTCGTTTCAGTTGGGTACTAATTTTAGGTTTTAGTTCTCCGGTTGGTTTTCCGTGCTTTTTGTCTTCAACAATGTGTCAAGGGGGATAAAAGGCGCTATTACCTCCATCATTTCAAAAAGTCAAACAGCACTAAAAATGCTTAGATTGTATGCCGCTGACTCTCAGCTGGATATGCTGATTCGAACAGTCTTCTCATATGCAGGCCAAAAGAAAGCCAAAACTCTGGTCGGTACCTGGTCACGGCGATATATTTAGAACAAAATGCAGTTACGGTTGGTTGATCTTAGCCAACCAGGACCAGAATCCTTCTGCGGCCTTGACAAGTCAAATGCTTTTATTATGGGAATATATGGAAACTAATAGGCTTTTAGTCAGGTTATTACCGGGCTGATATTCCATTAAAGCTAAGTAAACTTGTCTGTTGAGACCGAGTGTACAGGTGGACTTCATCTAGAAGTGGATGAGATGATCAAACACTTCCTCTGCGGGTTTCTTATCTGAGTCTGCGATGGATCCTGCCGATAAAATTCCAAGGGTATTTCAGCTCTCATTCGCTAGCTAGCTATTGAACTGATGGTACTCTATAGACCTTCAAGATCACAGTGCCAACCATTGGACACAGTTAAAACAAAAGAAACCTTCCAATCCTTTAGTCAAAAAAAAAAAAAAAATTGGATGAAGTTAATTTTGATCGGAACTGATGCGCTTCAAGTCTAAAACTGACGTATAGACAGTTTCACGACTGTCCAGTGTAACGCTGGAACCTTCGCGGACTTTTCTTGATTCCAAGCTCACACCAAATATGGAGCGATGGCTTTAGAGGAACACAATGCCTATTATTTTTCGTCTGCCTTTGAAAGGAGAAACGATGCCTTAAGACACAAATGCCTCGTTTAATGTACTCATACATGACTGCAGAATGCCCAAGTCTTACAAACTCTGGATCTATAGAATTATATACACGATCATATCTAACAGCGATTGTGTGGTCCACTTCACCTAGCTCACACAACAGTTCCTGTAGCCCTACCCCTATTTCAGTCAAGTCAGTCAAAGAACTGGAGGTGAAATGCTTGTACATAGATACTTGGCAATTACCTTAACGGTGACGTCAATTCAGACAAAGACACTCTCCCATACTTGCATTTCGAAAAACCTTTATCGTGGGCCTTTCCAAGCAGAGAGCAGTGGGAGAAAAACAAGGTATCTCAGGATGCTAATGCGATGGGTCAAAGATGGACGTAGGTATAGAAGCGGGTTGCTTCTCGGAGGAACTGGGGATAAGCAGCTCTCGCAGACCACAGCAGCGTTTTCTAAGCGGAGGTTCTAGCTGTGACAAAGGCCGCCCAATTGGTGTCAGGAGGATATCGCAATTTACATTGTCAACCAGGCGGACATAGAAGCAATAGGTGGCAGCTATAAATAATAGTAATATCTTAGCTTGTAAAGTGTTGCCACGGCGCGCAGCACAATGTAAAACTCTCCTGGGTCCCTTGTCACAGCGGGATACCAGGCAATGAAGCAGCGGATGGTCTGGCTAGAAAGGGCTCAGCCCTAGACAGAGAATAAGCAGATGGTATGGTCAACTCATTCTACTCAGCTCTCTAACCTAATCTAACCTAGCCCTATTTATTTGGAGATTTTTAGGCTATCCCTGGAAATGCTCTTAGTTTGTATAGAAAAAGGTTTCTGCTTGTAGGAAGACTGTCAGTTTACTTACTAAACTCACTGTAGACATATCAGTGCCAGTAACTCTAGCTGTACATTAACTGCCCGCTATAGTTTAAGATGTTCGTCATTCAGATCATTGAAAAAGTTTACATAGCACAATCAATCTACAATAGAAGTTGTAGTTGAAAAATTTAAAAAGCAGAGTTGAAAGAACGTCACCTTGTGGCAGCCGTTCTAGATGTTCACCTATCGGCCCATTTACTATCCGCAGTAGGCAGTCTTTGGGACCCCTAATAATGGTTTCCACTATTGTGTGACTTTATACATATAATACATTGTGATCCCTTTTTGCTGATATTTCCGATATATGAACTGCAGTTTATTATCACAACTACAAGGAGCCCTCTCTCATATCCTACCAAACGTCGGTGGGCCTGAATACAGCCGAAGGGTCTTACTCTCCAAAGTTACAACATCAGTCTTATTATATCACGCTCTTATCAGGGTGTAAGCATTAAGGACGAAGGAGACAAAAAGGAAGATGTCGTCAGTATACAGACTCATCTCAGACGAAGCCGCCTTTGTTATTGCTGGGATGGTCCCCATCGACATCCCCGCAGACGAAACGATGAGAATTTACATATAACAGGAAATGTGGCAATCCCGGTAGGACAACACACAAAAATGCAGGTGGACCTACAAGCTGATCCCGACAATCAAGGATTGTACAGTTCGGAAACACGTGGGCTGCAATTACCACCATACGCAGTTCCTGTCTGGCCACGGCAGTTACCGGAAATACCTGCACAGATTTGGACACGACAGCTCACCATCCTGTCCGGATTGTCCAAACGAGGAAGGAGACACGGAACACGCGGTAACATGGAGAACCATTCTGCCAAATCTGCCGTCGCTCCTTGACCATATGTTGCTGCCAGAAGAGAATTGGACGGCCATCTGCAGCTATATAACAGTACTCCAAAAAGAGCTGCGAAGAGTAGAAAAGCTTAGAAAAGCAGCTGAAGCTGTCACATGACGTACAGGATGGATGATTTACTAATCGTGAAGTAGTACCTAACGGCAGTTCCGCGGGGAGAATGGTTGAAGTCTGTGTATGGGGGTGAGGTTTAGTACGAAGGCGCATATCGGCTGATACTCCTAGGTCAGGATCAAGTACGTATATGTATGTGACTCGTGCACATCTATCTTGAGATGATTCCAACCTCCCTGGCGCAATAAAAAAAAAAAACAAAATCCATAGCGGTGTCAGAGGCATCCACTCGAAGCGTTGTGTGTTTTTCTATACCATTTGCGCAAAAATTTTCAACTATATGAAGTCAGAGTTGATACCCTATTGGACTGTTATGAACCTTTTGAACGAATTTAGTTCCCTTAAATGCACCGTAGCACTAAGCAAGGAGAGTCAAAGAGGAACAAAGTCATATTACTCATCACGCTATCATTTCTGAACGCTAAAAATGATTGGTTTGCTATTCTTCCAATTTAATATCCGCTAATATTGAATTACAGGATGTCAAAGTTAAAACATGACCCTCTCAGCCGATTCCATACTCCAACAAAATCAAAATTCATCCAGCTGACCCGGCGTAGCTTCCCAAAAAATAACTCTTCCCACCTCGCTTACAAACGCGTACCAATTCAACCAACCACCCGTGTCGTCTAGACACACTTAACCCGTTCAAGTGCCAAACAAAACCATCACAATCGCAAACAAAGTATCCGAACCACTCCCCACTTCAGACCGATCGACCCGTCAACCTTTTCATCCATACGACCAATCAACTGTTATTCTGTTTTTATTAAACACCAAAACAACTCAAATGAACAGGCGAACGATTCACCCAGGGCAGACGCTCCGTAGACAGACGACCCTCAATGACCACTTCAAATCTCATCCAGTCAGGACGCACCCATCATGTCATGCAAACGACATGCGAATAAATCCCTGGCACGCACACAGGAATCAATTATTATTGGCAGTTCAACCCTTGCGCGTGTGCGTGATCGGAAGGTATTTGGCTAATAAATAGAAAATTTGTTTCTCTCCCCCTGTTTGTCAATCGTAAATCATTGCGGGCGCAAACATCTTCAAGTGGGAGGGGGTGGCGTATAACATATCCTTACATGCGTTCCATGGCAGTGCAACAAGGGTGAACGCGCGAGGACTTGGTCGACTGTCAACTGTCGAGTTAAACAAACAAGAAACGGGAACGAAAATATTTTCATTTGGTATTTGGTATGACACCGAAGGACACAAAGGCTCTACCGACAGACACAGCCCCAGTATTCTTTGCTTAATGTGCGTTATCCTTGGAGCCGGAAAATTATTACTTCCTTTATGAGAGCGAATGGCTTCCTTCTGCCGAGATTTCTCTTGATAGTTTTTTGTTTTCCCCTTTTTCCGTGAGGGTGGTGCCCAGGCCCAGCAGCCATCCCCCATAAAGCAATTGTTCCGGGCGCGCACAAGGATGCAATAAATTTTAATTTTTTTCCTTCATTCTCATAGTTCCGTGGTTTTGTTCTACCCCTTCTGTGGATGAAAGGGAACTTCATCGGCATTTTTCGCGAAGTTAATAAATGTGCCAAACGTACGGTGCGGCGGCGATGGCGGCGGGTGCTCATCCAGTCGAAGGGTAATTGAATTTATGGATCGACAATTATTTGACAATGTGGCGCCAACAGTATTTTTGTGTGGCTTGCCTATGGGGTTGGTTTGGAGTCCGCCTTGTCACCTGTCCACAGTCAACTTACGTACGCATGAGGCACCACCCTATGAATACGAAAAAATCAATCAATCACTTGGATCAGTTGACAAACAGTACTGAGTAGGCTCATTGTTCGACTTCGTCCTCTTGCGTGTAACTCCTTGGTACTCGGTGCCACCTATAAATGGAAATAACCTGCATGTTTGCGGTTCATTAAGGCCAATCAATGTGGTTGAGAGTTGAAAATAGCGCTCCGGCAACGTTGGGTGATCGATTGACGGTTTTTATGCGCTCCGGTGACGGATGTGTCTCCTTTGCTGCCACTGTTGGATGCACGCTTATTTGTATGGCCCAAAAGACAAAGTGAGCCCGCTGGGTGTTTTTTGTTTGTGTGCCTTTCGAGAAGGCTTTTTGTTCGGCCTTATATGTGTCGTGTCACAAGTGATGGCTGAAGAGAGAGAAAGAGAGAGATAGAGAGAGAGAGAAAGAGCTCGGCCGGTTAAGTGATTTCACTAAATCACGCCGGTAATTGATTCCTATTGTGCTGGTATTTATGGCACCTTCGGATGGAGTACCAGTACAACTATTGCCACATTTGGACTGTGACATGTAAGCTTGGCGTTGACGTCTGTTTGTGTTAATTAGGCGCGATGGTTTTTATATAATGAACTGCGAGTGGATGTTGCAAGAGGGAAACCAACGTGAACAGTAGGACAAAGTATTATGGAATGTGTGGGAGAGGAGTTCCGAGTTTCATTCGATAGGACAACAATGCGGGCAAGTTAGAGTAAACTTTGAAGTGAAAGGCATTTTAAATAGATCGCCTTTAGCTGCTGTTCCCCGAAGGCTATGCATTTCAGTCAAAAAACGCTAGAGAAAAGATGGAAGTAGAGCTAGCACTATTCAATTGCATCTGTAAAATGCTAGTTATCAGAAATATAAAATCATCGCTGGTACATAGCTCGATAAGGAAGGCAGTCACCAGAGGCACTCCTCAGGGAGGTGTCATCTCCCCACTACTGTGGGTTCTGGTCATACACAAATGGTATCCTTGCTGAACTACGCTCCAATGGCTTTAACGTCACTGCTTATGCGGATAACGTAGTCATTATATTTTTTGTTATTTGTTATTTATTTATTTCATGACAATGATATGAGTCTTTTAAATCTATACCTAATACAAAATTGTGGTTAGGTTAATAATAAAGATATGTATGTAATAGATGTTTGTAGAGAATTCAAATTAAAAATTAAATTAAATAAAATTTAAAAAAGAAAAGTTAAGATAAAAATAAAACAAATAAGCAAAAAAGAAAAGTGAATAAAAATAAAAGAAAACGAGAGAATAGTGCATGTTTTGAGTATGATGAAGAGTGAATTTATCTTCCGTAGTGACTTGAGAGTGCCTTCCTAAAACTGCTACTGCTGTTCAATCTTCTTAGTTCAGCTGGTAGTGAATTCCACAGACTGATAGCGTATACAAAGAACTGTCTCTTTGAGACATTATAACTAAATGCAGGTAGTATCATAGCTCTGCTTCTTTGTGATACAGGGAAAGACAGTCTCTCGAAGAGGTACTCAGGTGATTTTGTTTCCATTATTTGAAAAAGAAAGTTTAAAATACCGAAGTTAAGGTAGTTCGTTAGACTCATACCGAAAATACTGTCAGTGTATCTGGCAACATGATCAAATCTGCGTAGGGCATATACAAAACGAACCACATTATTAAACGCAACTTGAAGCCTTCTTTGGCTAACACTATCAAGGCGGCAAACAATTAAATTTCCATACAATAAGGTTGGAAGAACAAGCGATTTTGCCAGCATTAGTTTAATTTTGATTGGCAGACAGCTTCCAGACAGGTGAAGAGCTTGCAATGCTCCGTATGTTTTCCCCACGACACGGGATATGTGGTCACTCCACGTCAGAGTTTGGTTGAAAGTTACTCCCAAATTTCTTACTGTCTTACAGTATTCGAGTCTTGAGTCATTTATAACCACACTGGGCAGCGAAGAAGTGTCAATAACGTTTTTGCTGATTATTATTGCGTTACTTTTCGCAGAATTTAGTCTTAGCTGATTTCGCTCAGACCAATTTACCACATTTAGGAGGTCCTCATTGATACGAGCTGTTGCATCTTCTACTAATCCGATGGGGTAGCTGAGATAAAGTTGGACGTCATCAGCGTACATGTGGATATTGCAATGCTCAAGTACCAATGGAAGATCGTTGTTGAACATGGTGAAAAACAATGGGCCTAAGATTGACCCCTGCGGAACACCAGCATAAGTAGGAAGAAAATCAGACAAGGTATTGTTGACGGTCACAGCTTGACTTCTTCTTCTTAAGTAGTCTTGAACCAGGTTCAACGCAGTGGTGTCGAAGTGGAAGTTAATTTTTAACTTGTTCAAAAGTATATTATGCGGAACAGTATCGAACGCTTTGGAAAAATCCAACAGCACCAAGGTCGTCACATTCCTTTTATCAATCTGTAGCCGTATGTCATCAACGATTTTCAGAAGTGCGGTGGAACAGGAATGCTGAGGTCTAAAACCAGATTGAGTGGGTGATAAGTGGACAAAAACTCAGAAATCTGCTTACTCATTAGCTTTTCAAATACTTTTGAGATAAATGGAAGAATTGAAATAGGCCGGTATTCTTTGGATGTAGTGCTGGAAGTTGGGATATGGGAACAACTTTTGAAAATTTCCATAGACTTGGGTAACAAGACGTTGTTAATATTGTGTTAAAAATGTGGGTAAGATAAGGTGAAATTTGAAGAAATATTATTTTAAAAAATTTCGGGTGCATATTATCTAGACCGATAGCTTCGGATTTTATAGCATGGACCGCATTGCTAACTTCAACATGAACTACCCTGTTAAACCGGAAATCATTTGAACTACTAGGAATGTTATTGTTTGTAGTGTATGTTACCTCATCTCTTGGGGGGTCCCCTGAGGATAACCTGACAAATTCTTTATTTAGCTCATTGGGATTGCAGCCATCGAGAGCTTGGTTTGGCTGTTTGGATAGAAGGTTAAGCTTCTTTAGGTTTCTCCAGGTTTTTCGAGTTTAAGTATTGCGAAATTTAGAGGTAAAGAATTTTCTTTTCGATTTCCTTATCTCGAGGATTACATGGTTTCGCAGTTTTTTTAACTCCGTGTAGAGAATAGGCAATTTAAAGCGTTTCCAGCGTTTGTAAAGTATGTTTCTCTGTGAGATCAGACTGTCAATTCTATCGCTGTACCACTCACACGGACTATTTCGTATTGTTATTATTTTCATCGGAACATGAGTTTCAAATAAATGATTAACAGCCGATGTGAAAAATTGAACCTGCTCGTTGACTGACGCTAAGGAATAGATGATGTGCCAATTAAAGTTAATTACATGACGAAGTAAAGCTTCCATGTTGATGTCCCTAAAGTTTCTAAACTGAATTGTTCTTCTTTCTGAGGTTCGTGTTAATCGATTTAAATTGAGATTATAGAAAAGAACAACCATATCGTGCTTTGAGAAACCCGGGACTTCCAACTGGCCATAGAAATTTGTGGGAAGCGGTTGGTTAACAAGAAAAACATCAAGAAGTGTGGAGTTGGTTGCAGTGAAGTGAGTAGGAATGGAGACATTAGTGGGAAAGAGATTTAAAGAAAGTATGCTATCCAAAAAGTTTTGCACGTTGGTATTACTTTTGTCTAATAGATTGATGTTGAAGTCCCCTGTTACCAAAATGTGGTTATATCTTGGTGTAACTTCTTCAATTATAGTTCAAGGCAAGCGAAATATCTTGGTATTATACTGGATAGGAAGCTAAACTGGAACATATGTAAATATATAACCCTCTAATCGTTATGACCGTCTACAGATGGTAAATTGGTTTGTTGTGAAGAGAAAAGACAATTATTCATGTAATTTTTCGTTAGTAATTTTTGATCGTCCAGAAAGACAAAAAGTAAATATAACACCTGGAGCCCAAAATATCACATTTAAATGAAAACTTCCTTCAGATTGAGTGCTTCGAACGTCAAAATTAATTTTTGTACATTTGGCCTTGAAACGGTAAGAGGGATAAGGTAGAACTAGGAAAGCTTATAATGCACTCTTTATCTGAGAAGAGCGACAGGAAAACATGGGGCGTGAGGCCAGCAATGATGCACTGGCTATACGTCACGATAGTTAGACCCATACTCATGTATGGAGCTTTAGTATGGTGGAAGGTATTGCCAGCATTGCACCCATCGCACGACGAAGGGGGGACCAACAACAAGTAACTCGGCAAACAGACACTGCAGTTTTCACAGACGGATCTGAAACTGCAAACGGCACGGGGACACAGAAGATGCCAGATCTAAAAGTGTCATAAAGACTTCCGGATGCCTGCAGTGTATTTCAGGCAGAAGTTCCAGCCGTACCCATATTAATATTTATATCGACAGCCAGGCTGCACTTAAGGCGCTAGAATCGTTCAATATCAAATGGGCACTAGTCAGGAGCTGCCGCAAAATGCTCAGGGCATTATGCACGCAGAACCAGGTGAGACTCCACTCTGGGATGGAAGGCAATGAACTTGTCGATGAGTCAGCAAGGAAAGGAGGAGAGCTGCCACTAATCGAGGCGTAGGTAGTTGGTGGGGCAACTAGGTAGCATTTAATCAATGGTAAAAGAAGAAGACAATAGGTGGTCTAACATGGTAGGATATAGGTACTTTGGTCGGCACTGGATCGTTAAAGGACTAGTGAAATCATTAAGCTCAGTAGGGCACGAAAAAAAAAATAACAATAGGAGTATCATCCGGGCATTGTCTCCTGGGCAAACACGCCAAAAGATTTGGACTCACGGACACGGACACTTGCAGATACTGCAATGACTTACATAGGTGTAGCAAAATATATCGAGCATATTCTTTGCGAATGTCAGGACTTAGCACGTAGTCCCAGGAGTATTTAGGGGCTGCTACCTCTTTAGTAACCTGGAGGAGGTAGGCGAAATCAACCACAGACTCGTCTTAAAATTTGTCAGGGTAATAAAATGCTTTTAGGATACTGTACCTCTTTACCTAACCTAACCTATCATGCATTAGACATCAGAAAAAAAACCCGATCTAATGGCCACAATCGGGCGCCATTTTGCAACCATTTGAACAAACTCGAATAAGTGAAGAATTTTAAATTTAAAAAAAAAACACTTAAACGGGTTTTAGTAAACATGCAACAAGACTTTTTATTTTAAGTGAAATAAAAATATTGAGAACAGGCTGTCACTATCTAATTTCTTCCCTTGACCAGGGGTATTCCTCAAGGATCGATCTTATATTTGCAATCTATATATAAATGATAAATGTATGTATGTATATATGTACATAGATTGCATAAGCATTTATTGAACCATAATCAACCATGATCCAATCGCCAAACGTAACGCCATCTTGTTGGAACCACATCTCTTCGATATCAAAGTTCTCAAGTACTGGTGAGAGAGATTTGATTGTCATGGCTCTATCTATAGTGGTCGCGCCATTGACGATTATGGCTTTTCCGTCCTCATTTCGAAAGAAATAAGGTCTGTTGGCGTTTAATAAAAAATTGTTTTTATTTTATACTATTTATATGTTTAATTTTATTTATTCTAAATATCATAATAACGTACTAGAATAATGTCATCTGGCATTACTTATGTTTTTCTGGTAATAGATTACATAGAAGAGAATATTCGATATGTTTTTGACACTTATGTAACTTGTAAGAAAAACGTGGATGAAGAATAATAAATTTCCGGCCTCTTGATTTATAACGTGGTGAGAAGCAGACGTCTCTTTATTTGCTCGATCTTTAATTTGGAGTCGCTAGTATTCAGTTCAATTGCCGAACATTTTGGTCCTTCGAACCTTTTACTAGCAAGCAATTAATTGGATTAATTAAATTAAATTTGTGTGTGTGTGGACATTCTCGCGCCGTGAAATAAATTAAACTTAATCCAATGAACAAATTCATCAGCTGGCACATCATCGCTGGAATTTGTTTTGTTCTTGAATCATCACCTGGAATATCATCGGTGGAATAGCAAATTTGCAGAAAATTGACGGCTGCCATTTCTGGACATCAGAGGTCACACATTTTTTTGATTGGGCTGCACTACACAATACAAGTAAGTACATTGCTTTTACTTGTGAATCGTCTACCTACAATATAAAATTGATTAATAAATACAATAATATAAATTTAAATATATACATATCTATATACGTATACATACATACATTTAAAATAAATAAATAAAATGAAAGACCTAAAACATATACAAAAACAATTGGAGAAGGATATATCCAACTTTTCCAAACGGGGCTGCGCCGGACGAACGCAAAATTATTTGAACGGACGTCTGATCGTGTTGGAAAAGACAATGGACAATGCAACTAACCGCTTCGAAACATCGACAAAGGTTTTTGGAGAACTGGAACGTTCTTCTCCTCTGACCTAATTAACTCCGGTAGTAAAATCTCAGCAAGAACATCGCTTCCCAAGAGAATATCGACTTTAGCTGGCTCATAAAAACGTGGATCTGCTAACACAAGACCGTTGAGATGTCCCCAATGTCGAATTGGAAGGCTCCGGGCCGGAAGATGCCCAGACAGCGACTTAAAAATGAAGGCCTGTGTAGACGTCATAAGGGTAGAATGATGAGAGCCTAAAGTGATCTCTACCACCCTTTGACAAGTGCCGCTGCTGACCAAACCCAGCGCCGATACTTCTACATAAGTGGGTTGATGCGGTTGCCCACAGAAGTAGCACCTATTGTTTGTCGGACACTGCTCTACTGTGTGGCTGTACGCTAAACAATTTCGGCAAATCCCAAATTTGCCAACATTCTGACATCGGTCAGCTACACTCATCTTTAGAAATTTACCACATTTGCGAATAGCATGTGGACCTTGATTGCAAACCTTGCAAGAGAATTTCGACGTATTGATTGCAGCGTGAAAGTTATTGCGTTGAACCACATTCCTTGGCATTGTCGGTTATGTTCGTACCAGTTGCTGATTGACGGCCTCCAATGAACGAAATCTCGATTCTAGAAACTGGGTAAATTCGGCCCATTTCGGCAATTCTTTAGTTTTTGGCTTACCTGCTAATTTTTCTTCCCACAGATGCTGCGTCTTGGCCGGAAGTTTTTGAAGCAGAATAAAAATTAGTACGACATCCCAATGCTGCACCGGAACGTGCAGATTTTCTAGGCTATGAACCACCTCCACCGATGTATCGAGCAATTCCTTGATGGATTCGGAGCGTTCTTGCGAAATCGATGGCTGATTGAACAAGGTCCGATGACTCCGCCACGCCATGCTATAAACCGAACCACACTTGTAGGTTGTTCTCGCACCAATAATGGCAATCATCCAAAAATGCAGTTCGTCTGATAAAATGAGAATCAGGATCATCTACCAAGTGCTCAAGGGGCAAATCAGAAAAATGCCGCCGCAATCTGGAATTAATATGACTTTGTACGGATGTAGGCGTAAATCCTTGTGAAAAATTCTCCAAGTTGACGTCAGAGAAAGTCCCAATTACTTCGATCGTCGTGAAATCGCCACATTTGGCCGCTGTACCTGCGATATTTTCCTAACTTCACGCTTTTCGCTGTCTAGTTGGTGACTTATTATCCTGAAAAGTGATCTCACGCTCAAACTCTTCTACAGTGCGGCATATAGCCTGCGCAGAGCAACGTGAACATATGTATGTAGTCTTTTTGGGCGTTCTTATTTTGATAAATCAAACACATTCGATTTAATTTAGGTTTAATGTTTATTAAAGTTTAAATATTACACTTATTTTTTTATTCAAAATTCGAATTTCAAAATTATTAAGAATTACAATTAAGTTTAAGTTATTAAAGGGGATTAAGGGGGGAATACAAGTCGGGTATTTTTAGTGATCTTAACTTTTTGCTTAACGCTTCGCGGTAACTTATCGACTGACTCTTTATTCTTTACTTCAATTTCTTTTCTCTATTACATCTTAATTTCTGTTATACAATTTCTTATTCTTCTCTCTGTAACATCTCAACTTCTGTTATACTACTTTTGGTTAACTCTTATTTTCTTATCATTTTACTCTTCTATTACTGGCTGATGTTCTAGTCATAGTCCACATGTATGTAAATACGTAAACAGCTGAGCTCGAGTTTAAGTTATATTTTTTCATAATTTATAAACTGTAACGTCGCGTGATGAAACTGCAAATTATACTGAATATTTTGACACCTGGAAGCAAAAAAAAAAAAAACAACAATAAATATATCTGGAAGCGAAAAATCTCTATTAAAAAAGTATCCCCCTTGCTGAAAGACCCTTTCTTAAGCTCATCGAAACATATTTATGTATCCCTCAGAGTCAGCTCACCAACCTAACCTAACCTATTCCCAGCCACCAATTGTCTTCCAAATGTCGACAACATTGAGTGAATCTCTTCCCCACTCGTGCATTACGCTCAATATTAATCTCACGGTTGTCCTGCCATAGCTTCGCCCTGTAATCTTTCTTCATCCGCCGCGCCGGCCTCCATTACCATGATAGCCAGTATGCGCAACAATGTAGTCGGCAATTAATATTACTGTAATTATGCGTCTAGTGGAGCTAGTATCAGATCAGAATGATCGACAGCCGGCCAGACCCATGACAGGAATCAAGAGGACTGGAGTTGGCATGCCATCATCTTCATCGTCGTCATTGTCATGACAGCGGCGGCGGCGGCGGCGCGGTGCTTCTCTGCACATAGTCGTGCCCTTTTCTCGACCACCACAACCACAACCGGAAAATCCGACATCTGTACTGCGAACGCTGGAGCAGGTTAACGTATGCAAAGATCTCACTCCGAGATTCATTTGAATCGCGACATTGCCTGTGCTGTCAATTAGGGATTTGTTTTGAGGTAAACTGTCGTCTTGTGGGACTTTTCTGAGGTGGATGGTGCACCGTGCACGGCTTTCAGCTCAGCCAGCCCCATTATGATTGAAGATGTCACATAACTTCAACGCGACTTGAACAGGCACAACAAGGATCGGTTTTCCTTCCCATCATCGCATCGTGGTCGTCGTTGTTTTCGTGGATATCATGTCAATCTGCTGTGGGATCCTCGTCGTTGTAGTTGTCATCATCATCGTCGTCGATGTCTCCCTGTGGTTTCTCCGACTGACTGAGTCGGTTTTGTCGTGATGAGCTAGTCGGATTGTGGGTAAATTACATCGAAGAGGGGACCATAGCCATCGAAGGCTGCATATGGAACAGGCATATGCAGGGGCAGGCTACTCCTCGATGCTAAACCATTTTGACGTTGCGTCAACACTTGTACATGATTGTCGTGGCTTTTTTCTTCTTCAGGCTTCTCCGCGCCTCCATCTCCAAGAGGTTTGCAAATTGAATTTTTATGCCACAGTCGCCAAGTCAATCGTCGATGCGGAACGGTGCGCACCGGCACTATCCTTGCCGCGGGTTAAATTCCAATCAACATGCAAAGTAATTGCGCGCGGACATGCTGTTGCTGCTACCTCGCACGTCTTCCACTTGCGGGCAGACGAACCCTAGGGAATAGCGCTCCACAAAACAGGAGGGCGACTTTGTCAAAGTGGCAGAGCAATCATAAGCGCGTGGACTTCACAGTCCAGAGCTCGGAATTGAGGTCTCACTTTGGAGCCGCAGTTTTGCCTGTGCCCACCTCGTGTGACGACAACAATAACCGGTGACTGAGTTATGTGGCCCACATTGACTAACGAACTGGTGCAGCAGGCGCAGCAGAGCATTTGTGCTCCTTTTGCATATGAATACGAGTACGACACTCGAAGTCAATGCTACGCAAAACAAAGTGTGGGCAGCTGATGTTGATTTTAATTGATTGTGGGATGACGGAGCTGGATTTTCTGGGTGCTGGCTGGTAGGGGGACATACGGTAATCGCTGTAATAATGGAAGTGATTAAATTTGTTTTCCTCTCATTTATTTCTCTTCACCTTCACCGTTATTTTTATTGTGTTTCTGTTTGTCAAATGGCCGGTTGCGCAAGTTGCAGGCTGGTTCGAGAACGGGCTGGAGCAACCATTGGGAGTTGAGAGTGAGACTGATGAAGGTGAACAAGTGGATGGAATTGCACAATGTGACATTAACATCAGTTGAGTTGGTTACAATTGTTTTTTTTTTTTTTAGCAGAATTCAACAAATGCTGTTGAATGGAATTTTGACATTTTCATGTCGGTCCTTAGGTCTTCTGCACTTGGGGTATGTGCAAGAAAATGTCAGAAAAGATTGTACTGATAATTGCTTGGTTGTTTCAGCAAAATTTGCTGTTAATTATGACACGTGGTCTAGAGCAGAGGTAGCCAACCTTTTCAGCAGGTGGGCCAAATTTCAGGAAAAATATTTTCTGCCGGGCCACGTACCAAGTTTATTTTTTGTTAATTAAAGTAACCAAGCAAGCGTGCTACATGTTCGAGCACATCGTCGTTTCCCATTAGATGAGATAGTGGTCAAACGTTTGCCTGGTTTAATGTACTAATAGCCCAGTCGAATTAGATCAAAAGAGGGGCTGACATGGAAAAAAATTTTCAATTTTTCCCTAGGAGAGATATTTTTGATTTAGACCCAAAAAGAGGTGGGGGTGAATTTTTGTTTATTGAAGAACTCGTTTATTTTCAATTTTACACGAAAAATGGTTATTACCGAAGTTTTAATAACCCTTCTTTTCGGGTCTAAATCGAAAAATATCGAAAACATTTTTCCAAATGAACATCAGTAATTCGTGTTCTCACTTGTGATTTGATGTACTTCATGCTTTTAAAAATCTGTTCACACGCATAAGTGTTTCCAAATAGCGAAAAAGAGCATGTTTGTAAAACGCAGGAAATTTTTTTATAGAACTCTTCCAAACTCTTCCAAAATATGTTTTTTAAACGTCGGACGATCGCAAAATCTCTCCAGACTTAGGGGCGATAATAGCACAAAATAACACGGAACTTTGGCAAGCTGGACTGAAAGTAGTTATGAGTATGAGCCCGATAGCGTTGCGAGCTTTCCGAAGACACCGATTTTATCCACACCTAGCGTCGGACAAAAAACTAAGTAACCTTGAGTGTCAAATAGTGGGATATTTGTATTAGTTGAAATCGATGAATTTTTCAAAAATGCAGGATATTTTGAAATAGCTCAAGTCAATATATTTTTCCAAGAATACGAGATATTCCAAAATTTCTCTTAGCTATAAATTAAAAATATATGATACAAATATATGATGTAATGTTCTTTTGGTGATATGTACAATGAAGTTAACATTTAGATTCATTTAACTTAGCTCCGCGGGCCAGAACATAACTCCCGGCGGGCCGCATGCGGCCCGCTGGCCTCGGCTTGGCCACCCATGGTCTAGAGCCAACTTACATATATTCGGCTGGAGTTACAAGAGCTGTTTTAAAAGCTGTTTAAACTGCCTGCCTTTGTTATCCTGAAAGAAAATATGGGCATACAATTGGAACGGAACGGGACGGTTTTTAAAAGGTGATACAGGTCACCCATTTTCGCAAGTTCTGAAAAATAGCATACCGTTACAAATTTGATAGGAAATTGCTAAAATACTGAAGCAAAAATGTGCTGCTGATCTGGCAATGCTGATTTCAGAAGTTGCCCACGGGTAACATTTTTTATAGAGCAAACACGAAGTGGTAGAAGAGTCTTAGGCAGCGTTGCCACTTCAAAAAAAGAGGCGCGCAGTAGATCATTAAAAAAAATGCAGTAGATTGGATCTTTCCGCAGTAGAATTTGTATTACAAAAAACAAAGATCAATTGCTTAAACTATAATAACAAATGTATTTTTGAACGAGTAGGTAATAAAACGTAATCTTAAAAGTCTTTAATTAATCACTTTCATGGTTTTCTATAAACTTTCCATCAAAAAAACTAAAGTTTTGAAAATACATACTCTAAAATCCCAGGAGAGTCTGAGTACATGTGGTCGCCGTGGCCGTGGTGGTTAGTGCGTTGGACTAGTACGCAATGCTGCCCGGGTTAAATCCCACCTATAGAGTTTTCTTCACGGTGCCACCTCTTTCGAATATCTGACAAGCATCAAAGAGTATCATTTGTCACGATTGAGCTTCTCAACTCGCCGTTCAGAGTCGGCAAAAAAAATGTAGGTCCCTTCCATTCGTGCAAAAAAATATAACACGCACACACAAATTGTTGCGAGAAACAGGCCCAGGTTCACCTCGAGATGTAGCGCCAACTAAGTAAGTAAGTAAGTCTGAGTACGCCCATAAATTCCGCCACTAAATCTGTTTAGTGGTTCTCGAGATTAGCGTGTTCATACAGAAAGGCACATTTTTGGGACTTCCTTTTATACTATGTATAGATTTTACTGCCTGTTGACGTTCGAGAAGGGGAAGCGTTTCACTTTTGCGTCTGATTCAGGCAAATTTGCCCTACCGCGGCTAAAGAAGTTTCACTCCAAAAATTAAATTCTCAAGAGTATTTACGTTAAGTTTGTTTCGTAGTTCATTTTTTACTTGGCTTACAATCGAAAACTTTCGCTCTGCAACAGCACTACTATGGGGAAGTGAACACAAAATCAACATATACTCGCAAAGTTCGACATATAATTTTTCTCCCAGAGCGTTTTTTGTATCGAGTAAATTAAACCGAAATATTGAGCAATCTAAAGCATCATAGTATTTACCTAAGAGGTCTTGGTTCCCTAGTAAAGACCTCCACTGACGTTAGCTAAGCAGAAAACGAGAACACAACAGAAACATAGACAGAGGCAGAGATTTGCTTCATGAATGAAAGCAGCCAACTTAATTGATATGTCAAAAGAGAATATGGCCAAGTTCACAATAAGTTGGTAGCTTCGTTCAGATGTTCTTTACACCGGTTATTTTTATGCATGGTTTTTATACAACTGTCCAAGAGAAGGTTTATCAAACAAAAAAGTGCAGTAGATTGGATTTAGTGGCAGCAGATTTATTTTTTGCGAAAAGTGCAGTAGATCTACTGCTATTGCAGCAAAGTGGCAACGCTGGTCTTAGGTACTATTTTTATTTTGTGTGGAGTGGTGGGTAGTGCATTGGACTACTACGCATGCTGCTCAGGTACAATCCCAGCCCGGGTCCAATACCTTAAACGGTTTGTCACCTCTTTCGAATGTCTGACAAGCAATCAAAGAGTATCATTTGTCATGAGAAGCTTCTCAACTCGCAGTTCCAAGTCGGCATAAAACTGTGGGTACCTTCCATTCGTGGAAAAAATAACAAGCACACACAAATGGTTGCGAGAAGCTATGTAGGATAAAACTGCTGATGCCGTACACGTATATATTTTACTTTTTTTTTATTTTATAGCGCCCAATTAACCAGTCCAGTAAGTCGATACCTCCCGTGTGGCTACTACTAAATTCGGACAAGTGATTTCAATATTCTTTTTTTTTTCCTTTTTATCGAAGCGCCTCACATTTAGAAAAAGGTTGACATGAGTTTGAATGTCCTTTAATGCTTCCAAACCACAGCTGCAGTTTTTACCCTATCCATATAAGCTACAAAATCCAGGAGACGTTCCACGTTCCAACTGGCAAAGTTAAAAAATAATCATGCTTTTAGGGGAATCCCCAAAACATATGACATTTATAATAGGCGCGTTTTTTCAAATCTATATAGACCGTAGCGCAAGTGGTTAGTGCGTCGGACTACTGAGCCAGCGGTCTTGGGTTCGAATCCCGCCGCAAACACCTAAAAGTTTTTCACAGTGCCCACCTCTTTCGAATATCTGACAAACATCAAAGAGTATCATTTGTCACGATTGAGCTTCTCAACTTGCCGTTCGGAGTCGGCAAAAAAAAAAAACTGTAGGTCCCTTCCATTCGTGCAAAAATATAACACGCACACACAAATGGTTGCAAGAAGCAGGCCCAGGTTCACCTCGAGCTGTAGCGCCAACTAAAGGCGTGTTTTTTTTCAAACCTATATAGGCTAAACATTCTTGATAGTTACACTTAACCCGCACCGAACCTCAGGTGGTACTCGGGTACTTTTTGGACATTCAACACTAAATATATTTTTTTTCCACTGTTCCGATTTTTTGAGATTCCATGACATCTCTAGAAAATCATTTTTACGCAATAAAAACTAAAAGTTGTTGAAAAAAAGTGAAAAGAATGTTTTGTTTTTTACCATTTTTCAAATCAATGGCGGAAGTGCTCATTTGTTTAAATGTATTTATTTTGTAATTTACTTACAAATAAATCATGTTTTTATTTTTTGTTTGTTTTTTCTTCTTCTTAAAATCCTTCATTGGAAAAGTCAAAGTCTTCGTCTAAAAATTCATAATTGAATTGAAGTCTTTGTTAAATTTTGGTTTATGGTTAGATAATACTTCAGTAGAAAGACAATACAGGTCGAGTCTTTGTGTAAATAGTGAGAACAGCTCCAATATACATTTTTTTCGAAAATAAAATCCATCCATCTATCTAAGTAAATAAAATAATTAATATACTGACGTCCGAAGTGTACCTAACTATGTACAGTACATATATGTGGTAGAGTAAGTGCGGCTAATATGGCCCATGTGGGTAATATGGCCCATCGTAATATCTCGCTACTGAAAAAGCATAGAAACCCCACTGTGCATCACTTTTCAAACATATTCCAACTGGCTTTGGCTCACTATAATTTGATGAATCTGGCTAATACATGTGAGCGGTAAAGCACGTGGCTATGTTCTTGCACTTTGCGTTGTAGTTTTTTTGGTAAGTTTTCTTAGGTGTTTTTACATTAAATTTTGCGTAAATATTAATATTTAATTTTATGATTGTCTGGTGTTGACATTTTTAATTCTTCATAGGAAGTCAAAACCTCAAAAATAGTTAAAAAAAATGTGTTTAAATTAAACGAAAAGTGAAAAAGCCTTGTGTGGGTAATATGGCCCGCCATAGATTTCTGTAATATGCACCGGATCAAATTGGCAACAATACCGTGCAGAAAGAAAAATCAACGTACTGAAGAATCTACTTCATCAGAAAGTGAGGACATTTTCATTCCAGTGGAATTCCCAAAATTTTAACGATCGTTAATCGTTATCGTTAACTAACGACATTTGTCGCTTGCGATAGCGAAAGTCATATTCCCAAAATCAGACATAACGATTATATTCGCTTAGTTGTCGCTACAAAATATTAACGATTTCTGTCACTAGACAACATAAATATCTTGGCAACGCTTGAAAATTATAAAGTCGAATGTGATTCTATCGATGCATTGTGCCCGGCCTACTACGATAAATATGATTGTAAAAGCAAATTCAAATTTTAAAAAAGTACACGGGCAATGGCGGGCGGCCAACAGCTGTACCTATGCTATAGAAATGTATTAGAAGAAAACAATTTGTTTTCTATTAAAAGTTGCAGATGGATGAAGAATGGCGAGCACGGGTCAGCTATCTCTATGTATAAAACAGTTCACTGACTGCCTGACAGACAACGCACAGACCAAACCGATGGACCTAAAGGGCTGAAATTTGGACAATACATTGCTATAATAACATAAACATCCACTTAGAGAGGATTTTTTGTAATCCCACCTCTAAGTGGGTGAATTCGGAAAAATAATTTGGCACTCATCTCCAATACAATTTGTTTTGCCTTAACAGTGGCAGGGGGGCGAAGCAACGCGAGCACGGGTCAGCTAGTTCTAAAATAAATAACATTAAACATCAGCGGGTTCGAATCCCGCCGCAAACATCTAAAAGTTTTTCACAGTGCCCACCTCTTTCCATTCGTGCAAAAATATAACACGCACACACAAATGGTTGCAAGAAGCAGGCCCAGGTTCACCTCGAGCTGTAGCGCCAACTAAGTAAGTTGGAACATCAAATTGGACTAGAAGAAAAGCGAACAAAATTAGGGGTTCATTAAAAAGCTTAAGTTCTACCAAAATAAGGCTCATATTGGCCAAAAAGTTTCATAAAAGTAGCCTGGACCACGCTAAAATACATTTCCTTCAGTTTCAGCTTTTGGTGACTTATGAACACACGAAATCAACAAATTCACATATAAATTGCTTAGAAAAAAAATTCGTTAGAGGTAACGAGGGCAAAATTTTCGTCGCTACGTCAACGAAAAATATCGTTAACTATTATCAGTTTTAACGATGAAAATCGTTAATATTTAGTTTGAGAATACCACTTAACGATAAATGTCGCTATCGGTAGTTAACGATATCGAATATCGATCGTTAAGCGTTTGGGAATCCCACTACAGGTGTCAGGTGACTTATCTGATGCAAGTCCTGATAAATTAATTTATTGCTTGAGTCGATTTTCTAAACATAAGGGGGGAGAAGCACGGGCGCAATGTGCTGTGTGTACAATGTGGGCCCATAAAGATTGTCCTGGCAATGAAACAAATATCATATTTGCGAATTTTGCAGTTTGTACGATGACAAAACATGATTTTATATAAGTGGGCCATATTAGCCGCATTTTTTTAAAAAGTTATTTTTGAAGTTCCTCCAATTTTTTATAAAAGAGAAATAATTTCTAAGAATTTATAAAAATAAAATAAATGTATTGAAGTTAAATTGTCTATTTTATGTCCAAAAAAGTTAAGGGTGGGCCATATTTGCCGCACTTACTCTTACTCTACGCTTATGTCAACGTTTTAAGCTACATTTCGACATTTTGTCTGTGGGATTTTGTGTAAGGTATAAGGGTAGTTTTGGATGTTCTCTTGTTACCTTGCACTTTTTCAAAGTCATCATTTGACGAGATAATTTCATGTGTCCGCCGCTAACTAGTTTACAGTAACATATCTATTTTTGAACTTCAATCTAAAATATCCAAAACTGACAGAATACCATATGTAGGTCACAAACTCGGTGGTCTCCGGTTGACATGTTAGATTGGTACTTTCTGACATTTTTGATCTAGTTTACCCTTACACTATAAGTAAAGAAAAACCATTTGATTGAATTTATAGCTGATTTGTTAATTTCCAAAAAAAGGTCACCACCTCACTTCCCACTTTTAGTCTTTGAAATTTGTTCCCAAGTCCCATTGTTCTCTCCGACTCATAGTCCTTCTAGTGGCTATAATCACTTTTTGTTCTACAAAATTGTTCGTCTCCAACATAAAATCGATTTAAGTAAACAATCAATTTCGCTTAAGCATCGACGAAACAGTAGCACGCATAATGAAATTCCAATTAGTTTACCTGTCGTCCTCCTTCAGTGAACGCAACTGAATCATAAGACTGTGCCCGCCCGCCTCCACGCCTCAAATGAACCATGAAAAACTCACTTAGCAGCTATTTTAGCTCAGATACCTATTAAATAATGTTATTGTCATCGTGTCAACTAGCAATAAGGACATCGAGGGCACAGTAGATATCCTTGAATGGTAAGTATGTACATCGAGGAAAATAAAACGAGAGAAAAAAAACAAACAACATAAAACGAGTATTGCACGAAATTGGATTCTTCGCGAATAACAGTCACGAAATGGCACAGAAACAGGAGATCGAATTCCTGAAAGGACATTTCTTGAAGCTTTTAATTAAAATGGGTGAACCGCCTCCCCTAACAGAGACATTTACAGATGGGGATGGTATGCTATTTTGCGTGAACCTCCGGTCAATCAACCGTGGGAGGAGTTACGGGGCGAATAACCATTAAAACGGTCGCCCAAGGATCTCCAATTCATCTAATTGCTTTGTGTTTGATTGGAAATTTCGCCTCCATCCCCTAACGGTGGAATTAGCGTGATAAGCAACTCGAGAGTGAGAAAGAGAGATTTAATTTGTTGCCTGCCAGCTAATGATACTCAGAGATATGATAGCCCTAATCAACGGCGCGGGAGGACTGAGTGCGTGACACAAGGACCATGCTTTCAAGGGCTCACTTAAGTGGCATTGTCGTACGCATTGAACCACCGCCTGTTTGCCAATTGCAAGTTTGAAGTGCTCTCAATGTGAAGGATAAAAGCGTGCGTTATAATAATCTATGCGCTTTCATCCCCCACCACATCAGAGGGGGGAGCATTGTTTCACAGTATTGTAGTCCTCTTGGAATTGTTAATTTATTTCATTTCTCATTTCTCGTTCCACACCCACGGTGTTATGCTTATCCTGTGCGCGCACTCAAGACTGCTCAAATTGTCGCTAATTTTCCACCTCTGTCGTCGCTGCTGCCGCTGAGAGCTGCTTAAGTAAATAGGGGTAGCGATTGCAATGAGAGAGGTAAATTAAATGCGAAGGGTCCTGAACTCATTAGTTGCCGTAATTAAATATTTTATATTTGCACATCCTCCACGCGGCACGGCGTCACTCAGGGGGGTCGTCTTCCATTTCCCATGGAGACAGTAGGGTGGTTGAAGTTGACCAACACCAAGTGGAAGATGATGTCCATCGTATCTCCCTTCTGCGCAGACTGCAATATATTGCTAAATTATAAAATAAAAAGTTGCGGTGCCCAAATGGAACCCTGCGGCACATCGATTTTGACATTAAACTTTGTATGTGAGTCGAAAATTAGATCATTTTTAAGCTTGCCAGATAATTGTCTGAAATCGCAAAGGAACTGTCTGGTGTATTCACATGCATTTAGTTTTTACCGATAGATGGCATTCTTTCAGTCGAAATTTTGAAATTCATTACTAACGTTAAATTCCATCTCAGCTAAGAGTTTTTAATAAACCGAGCAAAATTTAACTGTGTGTCTCAAATTGCCAAAAACATTACCTTGTGTTACAAAACTTTCACCGCCCACTGTTACAGTGCTACTTGCCCGTCATTGTCGTATCTCTCGGCAATTGAGATAAAGGGGGAAATTATTTAAGAATTTATGGAAAAATATTCGCGAACATTTTCTTCGTACGCACAGCAAGCGAACACAAAAGGATATGGGGCCTGTGTTGCCTTCTTCCTCGTCCTGGCTATGGATGTGGGAGCTGAAAGCCCGCTGAAGGTTATAGCGAAAAAAAGAGGTACGAAGTACCTTGCTCCCTTCGTCGTCTCTCTGGAGGGACATTCATGTTGTTAGAAATGAAGATATTTTGAATTTGAATTGTGTTCCAGCGGAGGAGTTCTCCGCTCCAACACGACACTGAACCATGTGTATCGCCAGGCAAAAGGACTCGCATTAAATTGCATGTTTATTTCGTGTCTCTCATCTTTTCTTCTTTTTTTGGAGGATAGCTTATCTTTTGTTTCTTCTTCTTCTTTATTCTTTTTTTTTGCCAAATGATGCGATGCCAAGGATAGTACCTACTTTTCGCGCGCGCAAATGAAAGTACGATCCTGGGAGCAATAAAAATAAATTCATTTTTAGTTGTAAGCGGGTGGAAGGAGTCATCGTCTGAAATGGAAAGGAACATTGTTGTTGGTCGGGAATCCTTTATTTTTCTCTCAAGTGTAATTGCGTTTTATAGTGCGCAATCGAAGTTATTTATGGGAATCGTCCTGCCGTATCCTGCGTTATCGGTTCTCATTGTTTTTAAGGTGTAAATCGACATGGAAAAGAGGAGAAGAGGATTTTCAGCTGTTAACCTTTGATGTAAGTGGAAAGAGGTGTACTTACATGTGGAACGACATTTGACGGTTATGTGAATCTGTATACCCGAAGGTCGTCTTAAAATCAAAATTGAATTCTCGTGCTTTCGGTAGGCCGTGAAAAAGTACTTCACGCGAAAAAGCTGCTGTAATCAATTTTTCGAAATGACCTGATTTGGTAGATGTCCTTATTTAAAGGATGTCCTTAACGTGACAGCAGAGAATCATTTTGCGTTGATTGCTATGGGTTTTCTTCTTGAAGTGGTGACTGGTTGGAAACCCCCAATTGATGTGGCTTAAGTTTATTCTTTACTCAAACTCTAAAATTATATGTAAGGTAAAGGGTAAAAAATGAAATGGAAAGTGATCGAAAGCTGTGCAGATATAGTTACAAGATGCCAATCAAAAGAAGACGTAGGGATTAATCAACGTGGTTTCAGGTGGAAAAACACGAATATTAATCCGATGACAAACAAATTTGGAAATCTTTCGCAGAACAGGCAGCATCCATAATTCCTACATCTAACGTAATTTCACCAGAGCATCACGACACATCCCAACAAGACTCAATATTTCTGAGAGCTACTGATTGCACAGAAGTATCAACCGCGTTAAGTCGCTTGAATGTCTATAAGGCACCCGATACAGTTATTATTAGGACAACGGATTTAAAATCAAACCTTGGAGTCTTCGTGGCAAGGTTGGCGGCAGGTGCCTTTCGCACAACACCAACGGCGTCACCGGACATGTTCCTCTACCTTCTACCTCTCGATCTGCATTTGAGACAACTGAGGTGCAACAGTGCACATCGCCGCTCCTGGGTCTTTTTAAAAATAGCGGATAAGGACACTGTACTATTCTTACAGAAATCCAAATGGATAATCCAATAAGAACTAATGATATCCTTTTCACACTTGAGTTTAACAAACCGTACAGAAAACATAGACTACACTGTACCCAAGCCCAATTTTGACACAGAATTTAAGGTCACTATTCCAGATAGGTCTTTCTGGGGTGACTTAGGTGCTATAACAGACAAGTCGATACACTTCTATACTGATGGCTCTAAAACCAATGATGGTGTAGGGAGGTGTTTTCTCAGACAGATTAAAACTAAATCTCTCCTTTCGCCTCCCTGATCACCGTAGCGTGTTTCAAGCGGAGATCATGGCGATTTCGGAAGCACTGTCCTGGATCAAGAGGAATGTAATATCCACTAACGATATTAGCATTTTCTCGGATAGTCAGGCGGCCTTGAAATCTCTGGAATCAGTCTCATCCACTTCTAAGACCACCTCCAACTGCCGTTCATCTCTTATAGAGATGGCAGAGCAGTTTAACATTCACCTTTGCTGGATGCCAGGGCACAGAGACATTCCAGGGAATTGCAAAGCTGACGAGCTCGCTAAAATAGGAACAACATTACCTATTCTACCCGATAAGAAAAATATAGGTATGCCACTCGCTACTTATAAGCTAGCACTCAAACTTGACACAGTCCATAAAACGGTGCCGTGACATAAGGCCATTTTTCAATATATGGCTTTATGACGCTTTCATAAAGCGCCATAATGCCATATTTCGGGGTATGGCCTTATGTCGCTTTATGAAAGTTACTTAAGGTCATTATGGCCTTATGTCACCTTGAAGTTCCTTTTCTTAAATTCTCAAAAACTAGAATTGTTTAGATTCTTTTCTATCTATCTATATAAACAATGAAAAATTAAAATTTGAGAAAAGAAACTTATACATTTTTTTTTAAATCTTATCTTTCCGAAAATGTTGGAAAATGTCCCACCCCATCGGGACATACATAAGTCTATAATTCAAGTCGGCCTTATGTCGTTGCTCCGATAAAGAAAGTGAGAAACTATATGGTCTTATGTCTCAAATCTATATGATCTTATGTCGCTTTTGATTAGCGACATCAAGCCATAGGGAGTCGGACAGAATCCCGAAAACCAAAATTCCGAAAGCTCAAAATCCCGAAAATCCGAATTCCCGAAAATCCAAAATCCCGAAAATCCAAAATCTTATTGACAAAAAACATTTAAGGAACGATCTATGACAAAGCAGTATCTAATACAAGTTCATATCAAACGCGATTTAAATTAAAAACTTATTTCAGAACGCTCGTCACGTTTCGCGTAAATTTTTTATATTTTGTTTTCCTTAATAATGGAACGTTTTCTTATTCTATGGTTTTCACCGGAAATTATTTTCGATGTAAGTAAATGTTTTCACACGGATTTGGTTTTCATCTAAAAGAGCGATCAGTATACGCCAATGTGTGAAACTAGAATCAATTAGCCCAAACTAAAATGTAACCTATTAGCTATCACACTGAATGAGATCAACACAACTGAATGCACATTGCGAATTGTTAAATATTACAACACTAAAGCAAACGGGAATAGACAGACATTTATCTACTATCCTTTAAAAAAAAGTGTCCCGAAAAGGAAAGCAAAATTTGTGCAAATTTTTCATTTTATATAATTTTTCGGGATTTAGTTTTCGGGATTGTGGCTTTTCGGGATTTTGGATTTTCGGGATTTTGGCTTTTCGGGATTTTGGTTTTTGGGATTGTGACCCCAACTCAAAGCCTTACCCTAAAAATATTTTAAGTGGCTTTGTGAAAGCGTCATAATCTCATATTTTGATATATGGCCTTATGTCGCATGGACTTATGTATGTCACGGAAGCCAATAAAACCAACACTAGATGGGAAGGCGTAACTACCTGCCTTGCTACAAAGCAAATCTGGCCTAGATTAGATCTAAACCGCTCTAGATACATTTTGTCACTAAAAAGTCAACATATTAGTACGATTATCGGTGTCGTCATAGGACACTGCCTAATAGGTTGGTGTCATTTCGAATGACTTCTGCAGATGCTGTAGAGACGAAGAGGAGGAGGAAAGTCCAACACATCTCCTCTGCTCGTGCCCAGCTCTTTCTCGTAGTAGGAAACTTCACCTAGGAGAATACTTCTTCGTTGTCTGCTGGAAGGAGACTCTCAGTTAAATGGTACATTTGTCCTTGCACCTTAAAAGTTGGCATATATCCCAGCTCCACAATTTGCTTAGCACCAAATTTTCAAAGCATTATTATACGAGTGGGGAGGTGCGGCGCAAGAACATATCGCGAAGCTACAGAGGAAACAAGTTACTTTAAGGCAGATATGGCGCAATAGAAGTGAACATATTTAAGGTCAAATAGATCTTTGATATGAGTGCTGCAGTAGAATGTTACGACGATCTAAACTTGCGAATGCCAATAAGATTTGAAACGCGCAGAAGAATCAAAGAATATCAACTACGAGCAATCATTAATGTGTACGGCGGAAATAAATATCAAAATACACGTATATCTTCTGCTTTTTGGTTAGAACAGGAAGAAACACATTACTCCCAAACTTCAATGGTCATTGCTTTTAGAGTCTCCTGACACAGTGGCAAATCTATTTCATGCTTTTAAGTGTCAGATAGCTGAAAATTAATTAACTGATTTAAAGTATTCTCTCCCATTTAAGTTCTTAAATAATAAACACTTATCTGCGCTGGCAAACCCTTTTCCAAATCACCTACCGTCACTTGGAATTAAATAGAAATAATGCCATTTTCCCCACTCCCCCCGGGCAGACCATTTTGCACGATGAATTATTAAGCCACTCAAAGACCAACTGTCACTTTAAGCAATTTCCATCATTAATATGCGCTGTGGACCCTAGGACCGGCTCCAACTAACCGCTAATTGAATGGGCGAAAACAACCGAAAACTCCATTATCTCGAAATGTCAACTGCAATAAACAATCGCCCTGCTCCCCCGAACAAATTACTTTTATTACCTCTGATGCTAAGCTCGCCAAGGATTTGTTCGAATCCAATTGCACCGCGCGAGCGCACACACTCGCCAAGGATTGTACGAGTGTATGACCATGCTCCAGGAACCCCCCATGGGCATGTGTGTCCGTTTCAGACTCCATTGCACAGATCAAAAATCTGTCAGATTGGATCATTGGCTTAGAAATTTTGTATCTTGTAACCTACACGAAAACTGTCCACGTTCACGTCCACATATGAATGCGGCTGCGGCGCGCTGGGTTGGGTTGTGCTATGATTTATGGTACGCTGCATTTGCAGAAACCTCACCCCCGCCCTGTTCGTCGCATCGTTTTAGCTGAAACTGTGGCTGTGGCCCAGCACAACACGGGGTGTCTAGCGGAGTGGGACAGCAAAAGTAAAGAAACAACAAACACTGATCCGAATGCCATTTAGGCTGTTGGGTGCTGTTCAAAGACTCATAAAATAATCTTGGTGCCGACTCACCAAAGCCGCAGAATAAAACGTCCGCAAAACGCTGTCAGCCATAAATGTCATCCTTTCGGATTGGGCCAACGTAAATAGTGAAATATGTGACTTGGATTTGTGCAAAGGGGGGGTGACTAGGGTTTCAGCTTTGGGACACACAAATGGTAATTATGATACGACCCCGCTGTGGGAAAATAATAATTTATTTTCGTGGACTGTGTACGCCTTTGAGACTCGAGATCGAGAGTTTAGACGACGACAAATTCTTAAACCGAATTTAAATATTGTATCGGCGCGGCGTACGGTCGATTGTTTCTGGTGGCACAGAGGCAGGGCCCAAATGCGATTTCGCTATCGACGTATTGATCTGTCAGTTCCAATTTACATTGTCACAAACAATGGAAGATTGTCAGTGTCACACGATTGTTCTCACGTTCCGTTTCACTGGGTTTCGAAGTGGTTTACCGTTACAGGTGGTGAACATGACTATCGATGATTAAACTTGGCCACAAAGGTTAGTAAATTAAAATTCAGTGACAAAACCAAGATGGAGGCTTAGTCTGATGTTGCCATGGTGAAAAAAGCGATTGTCAATTTACGTTCAAAGTCGTAGTATTGTATAACATGCGTCAAAGATTAGTGCGACTAAAACTCTTCTCTTAGTAAATAGAGTAGGGTCAAGTGCAGTTATGCTATGGACGAACTGAACTCATTAAAACCAATTTCAAAAAAACCGACTTGACTTGATTTTATACGATTTTTCCATAATCAATTTCATTTCATTTATAAAAAAAAAAATGTTGAGCTGGTTTTAACATAATTTTCACGAATGACAGTTCTCCCATCGTATGTGAACACTAAAGTGCTACATTTGTCCACCGACAATCGATTGAGAAAACCGAAACAAACAAAAAGCTCTCGCCCTCTCTCTCACTCCCTTATGGATATATTCAAATCTCAAAACCTAGCCACTGGTTAAATTTTTATAAGGCTCCAGAGCCAGCTAAATTTTTGAAATCGTGCAAAAATATAACACGCACACACAAATGGTTGCGAGAAGCAGGCGCAGGCTTACCCCCGAGCTGAAGCGCCACCTAAAGTAAGTAAAGTAAAGTATATTCACCAAACTAATGTCAAAAGATGTTGGAAACGGAATCAAGCCAACTAACTATTCGAAAAATTCAGGAAAGCATAACATTTCCTCAAAAAAGCCAGAATGAAATGTGAAAGCAAGCAGCAAGTTTTGGATGCGCCAAGATTTGAACTTTTTACAAAATTTTACAAAATAGAATGCAGAACAAGGCAGTGTGACTTTTTGGTAAGAAAAATAACTCTAGTGAGTAAAACCTCAAGAAGTATAATTTTATCTTCGCCCAAACGGTACTGAAAAAAGCCTTACATGAAGCCAAGTGCTACCACCGTAAAAAAGGGGGGCTCTGGATGTGTCCAACTGCTTTCATGAATTTATTGAAGAACATTGTCTCAAGAGGTATACGAAACTTTCACTTTTGCTTTTGTTGTGTTCGAAATAAAAAGACACTAGTGTGAGACTGTCGCAAGAGAAAATCCAACCCACAAAATCCAAACTTACCGTCCAACATCCTAACTTCTCATATGATTTCCATTTGTCAACTCATGGAAATCCCATGGAAACCATATACATAAGTATGTAGGATATGTTTGTTTTTTTTTAAACTTTTTTTTGGTTGATATATGTATTTGTCCACTACCACATGCATCAATAGCAAATATTTCAACCGAAATGAACTCTTAAAACAACAAATATTTCCCACATGATTCCCAAATAGCAAATATATCAACACACTTCCCATATGATTTCCATATAGCCAATATATGAACCAAAATTAACTCATTTCCATCAGTTGACGGCTGGAAAGTATACAGGAAGTCTTTATTCGTTTGGGAGTTCATTTTGGGTAAAATATTTGTTTTGATCGGTTTTTTAATTTGCTAACATTTATGAAGTGAAAGTGCAATTCGTCAATGCTCCCGGAAATTCTGTTTCTTTTGACACCTCATTTGGTAAGATTGGTTAACTGTGAGCGCCGCAAATGGTACCTACACCCCGTGCCAAAAAAAAAAAAAATATAAAAAAATATTTTCTAAAAAGTACTGTATTTTACTGAAATTTTATTATTTCTATAAAATTTGAATGAGTGATTGTCCCACAAATGATACAAAAGAGCGAAAGTGGTAGACTCTAGCATAAAACACGTGGAAAATAGGAATATTTATGGTTCTACTCAGTAATAAAGAAAAATAAACAAAAATATTTTACGGTAGTTTTTTCCACTTTTTTTTTATTAAACTAATTCAAGGAACATTGAATTGAGCTAATTAGTCATTTTTTACAAGAAAAACGGTTTAAGTTTTTCTCTAATATTTCGTAGTAGTTATGATCGCTTGAACCCTTCGTGGCATCGAGTCATAAAGTTTTTTGATTTCTTGTGATGTTATGTCTTCAGTCCATACCTCTTTTATTACTGCTTTGAACTCTGCAATAGTTTTAGGGGCCTTGTTGCGTACCTTGCGGCCCATAATTGACTACAAGTTTTCTATTATATTCAGGTCAGGGCTGTTTCCGGGCCAATTTAGGGATTCCAGTCCAATATCTTCTTTCAATAGGGTTATCTGTTGAAAGAAAATAATAATTAGACGAGGTAAGAAGCGCAGATTTTAAGTCATAATCTGGCTTTACTTACCAAACGAGCACGATGACAGGGAGCGGAATCGTCCTGAAAGATGGGATTTGCATAACTCCTCTATTGTAGGAACAACACCATCAGCAATGATTTCTTTATATTTGTCTGCATTCACAGAACCATCCAACAGCAGAATACGTCCAAGACCCCAATTTGTCATGCATCCCCATACCATGACATATGGTGAATGCTTTACGGTCGGAAGTAAGCATTCACCCAAATATCGTTCATTGGCTCTCCTTCGCACTGTCTGCTTTCCATCAGGTTCCGAGGGTTCGTCAGAAAATATGACTCTTCTCCAATCGTCAGCGGTCCATTCCCGGTGCTCTTTAGTCCACGCCAACTTTTTTTTCTTCATCTTTGCTGATGGAAGTGGCTTCTTCGCAGGTCGACGGGCTTGAAGACCCACTTCGTTTAGCCGGCGCTGAACACTTTGCGTGCTGATATCAGCAGCACATGTCTCGTTCAGCTCCTTTCTCAATTCCTTGGCTGTTTCAAAGCGATTCTTGAGTAACATGCGCTCCAAAATCCTATCTTGCCATGCTGTCGTCCTTTTCGGTCTTCCGCTTCCAGGTTGCCTCTCCGTTTTGCCAGTCGAGCTCAATTTTATTAAAAGCCGCCTCACAGTGCTTTCGTGGCAACCCACAACTTGTGCGACTCGCCGATAAATTTTCGCCGTAAAGAGCAAGAGTACGACCTTTATCTGCTTCGTTTAAAACCATCGCGGAATTCTTTAGTTTTCACAAAACACTTTGACAAATTCTAGAACACTAATGCGTAACCGCCTTGAGTGCTCTATCTTTTACACGACAAAGACTAAGCAGGTCAACGAAACTGTGCAATTATACATACGTATGTGTTAAAAAAATGAGAGAAATGCATCCGGAAGGCATAAAAGCATACAATTTCTTAGTACGGCTTTTTTTTTTTGGCACGGGGTGTATACTACAGAAATAATATACACTTACACTTGTGTCCATCTTTTTCAATTGATTTCCAATCACATTAATATTAAGAAGTATGAACATTCAATATACATAGTTTGTTGTGTCGCAAATTCCTAACCTAGGAAAAATAGATTTTAGAGCAAATGCGTGTTCCTTTGCTTAAGCCTGACAATCAAGAGAACGTTTTATTTGACAATTCATGTAGAGTTAATTTACAATTCATGGCTTATTTATTACTAGCTGTTGCCTGCCCGGCGTTGCCCGTGCTAAAAATCAGTCGCGTCATTTCATTGTAGTATGTTAGAAAGGAAGTAGTAGGAAGCGATATTATTTAAATTAAGATTCTAATGAATTCTGAAGCCAATACGTTATTATCTGAACTAAGTGGTTGTTCCCTATAGATGAAACGATTGCATAAAAAATTGATGGAAAAGTAATATACCTGTGTACAAACACGTCTACACACATATGTACATAATATGTATTTTATGAGCATCAAATAATGGTAGTTTCTGGTTTCTTGTCTCTAATAGTTGTACTTAATGTTTATATTTAAAGTACAATAGCATTATGTAAACGCCGAGGATATTAGGCTTTGTTGTAAGCATTGATCGTGGAGTAACTGGTGAGGTTTGTCTGAAATCAACTATTTACTAATTTTAAGACTCAACATCGCCTGCCTACCCCTACTACAATATAATATGTATTTGTGAATTTAAAAAAAAGGAAAAACTTTATTCTAAGGTGTCCACTGACTTAACCTTAAGGTAACCAAATACCGCTGTAAAGTGACAAAAAAAAGAAAGTAAAAAAAATCGTACATTTCCCCCTTTCTGTAGATCTAGATCCGCACGCTGATGAAGCAGAAACACAACTAACAAAAGTCGGTAGCAAATATCAGCAAAATCATCCCTCCTCTACTTTGTGTCACAATCCCAAAAAGGAGCATTAATTATTAACACGAACAACCCTCTCTCAACAGAATGACGATCAATGGCAATGGTTTATCCCTCATTCAATGCGCGTATGGGTATTGGGTAGAAAGAAAATTAAAGAATAAGCGATAGCGATAGATTTGTGGCGAAGAGAAGAGCATAACATCTACAGAAACAACCCTCTCCTAACAGAACGACGATCAATGGCAATGGTTTACCCATCATTCAATGCGCGTATGGGTAGAAAGAGAATTAAAGAATAAGCGATAGCGGTGGATTTGTGGCGAAGAGAAGAGCATAACATCTACAAAAACAACCCTCTCCCAACAGACTGACGATCAATGACAATGGTGTACCCAAAAATAATGACCAAGTAATAAAAGCGGAAATTGGAATAACTCGAATTACGGAATCAAGAAATTGCATGTTTTGTTTAAAAAGTAGCCTAATCTCTAATCCAGGAAGTAGACTATCTATTCCCGAAAGTTTCATTCAAGTCTGTTAAACCGTTAAGGTGTTATAGAGCAACAAACATCCAAACATCCAAACATACAAACATCCAAACATCCAAACATCCAAACATCCAAACATCCAAACATCCAAACATCCAAACATCCAAACATCCAAACATCCAAACATCCAAACTTTCACATTTATATATTAAGTAGGAAGTAGGAAGTAGGATTTGAAAGAAATCTGCAATTATTTGCTGAGGGTTTGCATGACCACTTCTCTTTTTCTGCAAAATCGAACACAAAGACACAGATGTTTTCAGGAACATTACTTCTGCACTCCACAAAAGCTCTGCATCCACTTCTTAGTGAAAATGACTTTTTAATGCCATTTTATAAAAAATTTGCAGTACAGAAAAACTCGAATGTCTCTAAAGCCTCTAAATTAGCTAAAATTACATTTTGTGTTTATTACTCGTAACTCGACTGCAACTACATATGTAAAGCTCCGTAGAACATTTTTCGGTTATCCTGTAAAATTCAAAATTTGTAACTTTTTATGATTCTTGTTTAATTTATGTTATTTTAAAATATGTATTCTGTATAAGTACTTGCAAAGAAACTTATTTTTCTATTTTTTAAGTTTTTGATTTCCACTACAAAACTATATGCAATTTTATTTTTTACTGAACCAGTTGAGGAAATAGCCCCGCAGGGCCCGGGCACTCCTTCAAGATCATGACTGGGGCAGCTGTCCATAGCTTTTTTTAAATTCGCGCGCAGCTCGTCACCCACCCAACTATTTTTTAAATAGCATGCAGCATGCCATCCATATTTATTCCACTGTCCACCTCCAACGTCTTCTACATTTAGGGGAGATTTTTCCTAATCACCATATTTCATGCAATTTGCTTATAAAATTATCATTTTTTGCTATATTTCATGGCAAAAAAATATTATACTTGTGCTACTTAGAGTTTTAGACCGTAGATTAGGTTAGGTTATGATAGTCGCTTGCAGTAGGTGAAATTTCACCCAGAGGCCATAAAGGTCCATTGTGATTGTTGTGGATGTTGGAACACGCATTTGCCAAAACCATTTCGATCTTATAATGAATTAAGTCTGTAAGCGCTATCTTAGCAAGGTCGTTTAGGCAGTCGAAGAACCGTGTTGTCATACAAGACAGGCGCCGTTCTTGGGGATCCGGGCAGTGACATAGAAGACGTGGTCATCCTGGTCCATGCAGCTTCTACAGTAGTTATTTGCAAGGATACCGAATCTACTGGCCATGTGTCCTATTGTACAGTGTCTGGTTAAAACACACCTTTAGACCAGAAATAGACCAAACAAAAAATAAATTTATCCCAACTTCATAATAGAAACCCGCCCTAAAAATCTAATGGCAGCTGGAATATACGGGGACGGGTTTGTTTCTTAATAGTTTACAATATCACGAATAGCAATCTACTATTTTATTACAATATTATTTCAATGTACATTGGAAGTTTAATTTTTTACTTTGGGCAGTATATTCTAATTTTAGGCAATACGGGATGATAAAATAGCAGTACAATATTGCTATTGCCGTCCTTTCGGGGCAGCACTCTTTTGATTGAAATTTTTATTTAGCAATTTAGTAGCTATTGAATACAATAATACATTACATAGAATAAATACACATATTTGTGCAGCTTAAGTGCTTTGTCTCCATGGATTTTTTTCTTAAATCTTATACAATAATTTACATATAAATATATAAACAATACATATAAATTTCATGCAAATCTCATTTTTACAAATTCCATTGCTAATTTCTTAAAATCTCTTAAGTGTACTGGTAACATATTAAATAGGTTAAAACCCTTATAAATAAGTGAATTCTGTGCAGATGCTGTTAAAAAATTTGGCAAACGAAAGTCGCTTGCGTTCCTAAGAAAATATGGCTGTATATCACTTACATATTGAACATATCTTGTTAAATACTTTGGCATTAACTTATTTTTAATTTTGAAAACGAAAATCAACATATTTAAGACAATCCTCTGTTTCACACTTAACCATTTTAAAACATCTAACATATAATTGATCGGGTCATACCTATTGCACTTTAATATATTTCTCATTGCTTTGTTCTGAAGTAACTGAAGTCTTGAGATTTGGCCTTCATTGCACAAAAATAAAATAGTAGAACAATACTCGTAATGGGGCTTGACAATAATATTATAGATTTTAATTGCTGTTAGTAATGACACATCTCTTCGTATTCTTTTCATAAAGCCATTCTTTTTTGCTATTTTTTTACATAAATAATTAATGTGACTTTCAAAAGTTAATTTGTTATCTATTACAATGCCTAGGTATTTTATTTCATCTACTCTTTCTATAAAATCGTTTTCAATAATAAGGTTTGAAACAAAATTGGAACTATTTCTTATAATCATACACTTTGTCTTCTTAGTGTTAATTTTTAGCTTGTTTTGGCAAAGCCAGTGGTGTACGCTGACCAAATCCTGCTGAGTCTTACGGTGGCATTCATCAACGTTTTCTCCGTCAACATACAATAGCGCGTCGTCCGCAAACAGCACCAGATGACAGCTCCTCACTACCTGAACCATATCGTTTATGTAGATAATGAAGAAAAGAGCTCCTAGCAATGATCCTTGAGGAACACCGAGTAGCACTTCCTTTTGGCCAGACATTTTGCCATTTATTTTCACTCTTTGACTTCGATTCGTTAGATAAGAGTTGAACCAATTTAGTTCGTGACCCTTAATGCCGTATTTGCTTAGTTTTTCGATAAGTATTCGTCTATCAATTGTCTCAAATGCTCGTTTAAGGTCAAGGAACACACTATATACACTAAGACCATTGCCGATACACTCCTTCCATTTTGTTAAAACATAGTTAAGCGCACTTTCACATGAGTGAGATTTTCTAAAGCCGGATTGAGATTCGATTATAAAGCCATTGCTCTCAAAATAAAATTCTAGCTGTTTATAAACTATTTTTTCGATAACTTTTTCATACAACGGAAGGGCATTTACTGGTCGGAACTCGTCACACTTTATTGTATTTTGAACTTTAGCGCTTGGGCTTACAATTGATTCTTTCCACGAGTTAGGGAAAATACCTTCTTGGAAGGATTTATTAATAACTGATTGCAAGGCTGGGCCTATAATGTCAAAATTGTCTAAATATATTTTTGGGCACATGAATGTGTAATCTCTTTTATTTTTAATCTGTACCAGTGCTTCACGAACGTCACTGAACGATACAAAACGGAATTTAAACAAAGCGTCTGGTTGAGTTATTAAATTTACATATGGTACATTTGGGATGGAGTCATTAATTTGCATTACACTATCAATAAAGAATTCGTTAAATTTATTAGCTATTAACACATGTAATCACGTTTTCTTCTTTTCTTAGAACGAACTTTTTTAAATTGCGCCACATTTCTTTTTGGTTTGTCGCGTTGTCTACTTTACTTTTTCTATACTTTCGCTTAGATTTTATTATTTGTTTCTGGCCAAAGCATATTCGTGCCAGTCTTCTTCGCTATTACTAAAAATTGCTTTCGCTCGCATTCTTGATTTTTGATTCTTTAAATCACGTAAAAAAGGACTAAACCACACATTTAAAACATACCTTTTGTTTTGGAACACCAAGAACTTGTTTGTTACAGAACTCAATTCACTTATCATTGTATCAGCTGCAACATTGAGATCAGGAATATTTGATACCGAAGACATTCGACTATTTCGTAGTTCTCTTTTGTAGACTTCCTTTTTATATTTTAGTATCTGAACATAACACTCATCACTGTTTACCTTAACTTTAGTATCTAGTTCAATAATAATAGTTTCGTGGTCACTTATTTTCAGATTTCTGTCGATTCGAGCCTTAACGCGATTGTTATTAGTAACCACGTAGTCTAATAAGGTTTTCGTATTTTTAGTAATTCGCGTAGGTTCACTAATTAATTGGTGGCAAGAGTTATCGGTAATTAATTTTGCGATCTCCTTTCTATAAGTATCTGAGGTGGAAAGCCAATTTATATTCATGTCTCCCATGATAATAAAGTCTTTCCCTAAATCACAGACTTCTTCAAGCATTGACGAAAAATCGACACAAAACAGTCTTGCTGACGAACTAGGAGATCTATAAATACCAACAACAGAAAACATATAGTCACGGTAACATAGACGACATATTAAGCTCCATAAATCTTTGTTTTTAGCAAACTTATTCACTCTTGACACACGAATAAACCTTTTTATATACATAATAACACCACCTGTATGACTAGATTCACTATCACATTTTAAAAGCCTATAATTATTAATAAATATCTCGTTGTCGTCTATACGTTTAGTTACATGCGTTTCTGAAAGCACTATAATGTCAAAGTCATTATCACTCACTAAGCTTTGTAACTCGTCAAAATTGTTTATTAGGCCACAAATGTTCAGGTAGATAATTTTCGGTGGGATTAATGGCTAATAGGATATTCTGTTCTTTTGCAGTTAAATTTTTTTCTTAAATACTTCACATACATGGCTTCTACAGTCATGATTTACGTCGAGATTTAAACCTAGGTTCTTATTAGCTATATCACAGTTATTGCACTTAGTGTTTAGTTTATCACAGTTCTTAGTTTCATGGTTTTCTCCACATTTGGCGCACACAATTTTGTTCGCGCAGTTTTTCGCCTCGTGATTAAAGCCCCAGCAATTAAAACAACGCTTAACTGAGACATGATCAAAGACAGAACAGCGATCCCAACCAATATTAACTTTTCCTCTCTCTAAGATAGCCTTGTGATCATTGCTTTTAAGTTCAATAATTGCTTTAAAACTTTTGTAGTTATCCTTTACCGCGCCAAAAACTTTTATAGATTTAACAAACTCGATTTTATTTTGGTTAGATATGGCATTTTCTAGAGGTTCTTTTTCCCACTCAATGTTAATTCCACATACTATCACTTGCGGATTTCGTAACTCAGGTGTTTTAACTTCATAATTTGTGCCCAATTTTTCTTTTAATTCTTTCTCAATAACTTTTTTTGACTCACTGTCCTCACAATTTATAACAAAAACACCATCTCTTTTCTTAATAACACTCTTCACTTTTACTGACAGATCAGCAGGGTTAATGCTCTCTTTAATTTCATCTTTTGTTTTGTTATTATTTTGGTTATTCTTAGGTCTAACAACCACTGGTTGGTCAGATTTTAAAGATTCTGCATATGATGGTTTAACTTCACTTAATCGAACTTTCTTTAATTCACGTAACACTTGATCCTTTTCACTATTTATTTTTTGCACGTTATGTAATATTGCTTCTATGTTTTGCTTTTCAATAAGCTTATTATTTTCGTTAGCCTCACTAATTTTTATTTCCTTCACTAATTCTTTTTGAATTTCTTTTACATTTTGCAATACCAAAAGGTTATCACTTGCTATTTTTTTTTACATCCTCACATATCTTCTCATTATGCTTCTTAAAGCTCTCGCTATGTTCACTCATTTTTCTAATTTCGTTTACACTTTTCTCACACGATTCTTGAGCACTTTTCATTGTTTTTATTCTTTCCATGTACCTGGACTCAATTGCCTCGAGTAGACATTTAATTTCCAGTTCGTTTCTCTTAAGAGATTCATCAATCTCGGTTTTATACTCTCTTAATTGCGAACCGTTTTTTTTAACAACTTCATTAACGTCTTTTAGGGCATTGTGTATGTAAGTCACACAGTCATCACAAATGAATTTTAACATTTTATTTGTGTTGAGTGCATCGCTACAGTGACGATCTAGACCACTACATGTCGCCGCGAGATGAAAAGTTTTACCGCAAATTCCCGCACATTGAACTCCCGATTCACCGCGGATTAGTCTTTTGCATTTAAAACAATCCATCATTAGTTAATATTCATAACCAGAAGAAATGAAAAACTAAATACACTTGCACTCTCTTCTATATTTATTGAGTTAAGATATTCTTTAAAACACATTCAAATTCGATTTTAATAAGATTTCCAAGAGAAACACCAAAACACGTCTGCACGCTTTAAGCTCTCTCTCTCTTCCCTACTACGTTTCTAGGCAAACTTGGTTCAGTGGGTTGAAATATATATACTCTCTCATAACCGGACACTGACAGTACCGGGAAATTTGTCCGGTTATGAGAGGTGTCCGGTTATGGGAGAAAAAATAGATTGACATTCTGTAAAAAGGAAACACAATGGTATTAATTTTATTTTAAAAAGGAATACATTTTTATGTGATAAACACAAATTACCGAAAAATACTAATATCTGGCTATGACAATCAAGCGTAAAACTACACAAAATTACACATACACTTAACATACAAAACTATTTAAAAAATGCAACGGGATTTATAAATGCACATAGTTGTTGGATAACACGTTCGCGGACAAGCCATACAGTATACTTCCATATTCCGGTATCATTTGTCCTTCCAGAGACAAATTTTCACTTCACTGTGACACGCGGAATCATTTTTATCTTTATACAAAATTCGCACAAAATAATACAAAAAGGTCTCTCAAAAAATGCCGGAGATATGCGTGTGTCATTCTAGCGTTCCCCACTGAAAATCGTGTGTCCGCGAACGTGATAATAACGCAAAGGCAATGGCAAACTCCACCGTTCTTTAAAATCTGTCCGGTTATAAGAGGTGTCCGGTTATGAGAGGTGTCCGTAAGGAGAGAGTACACTGTATATCTTCACATCATAGAAATTCGAGTTAGGGAGTTCAAAAAATATTCGAAAAATGCAAAATAAATAAAATAAGGGAAGTTCCACTGTAAAGCATTCGGCTTAAAAATCCGTTAATAAGAAAAAAGGTTATAAGCAAAAAATACTTAAAACGCACTTAGTATCTTTTTGCGCGGGGCCATCGATATGCACAACAATTAAATAACCGTGCAAAGTGCAAACCGCACCCAAAGTCTATTCAAGTGGTGCTCATCTACAGTGGGGAGCAAAATAATATCAGTGCTACTTTGAAAGCAACATTTTCCTTAATATTTTTTTTGTATTAATATTTTTTGTGACTTTTGCTGCAATATTATCTTGTTTACGTGACGTCATATTGGAATGGGAAACCCTCACTTTTGCTTTTAAATATCAATCAGTAGTGCATCTCATTCTGAGACGAGCAAAATAATAGCAGTGCTAATTAGATTTCGGTATACAAATTTTGTTTTTAACTTGATTTTGGAATCTAACTTATAAAAAAGTAAGATAAAAGTTCCTCCTTTTTATTTTTAATCAAATTGTAGTAAAACCAATTAATTTTTTTCGATAAAAGTGGGTCTTGGACTACACTGCACACCAGAGAGGTGCGGGCTAATTAAATTGCTTATAAAAGATGGGAAAACGTGCAAAAAAATTTTGGAACTTCTGGGTGTAATGCTTTAATGAAAAGCAATGTCGTAAAATATGAAATGAGGGTTAAAACTCGCGGCCGGAACAAAATTTTGCATCCTTTAATGGTGAAACGTGTTGTAAGGCACTCTAGGACACATCTTTCTGCAGCAGCTACCCAGATTGTGGGTGTGCTTAACTTGACATGGGGTATTCACACTTTCAGAGGATGGCTGAGGGAATACTTTTTTAGTGCTCGAAGTCCACGAAAAGTCCCACTTCTCAAGAAAATGGATGTATCAAAAAGGCTGAGGTTTGCGAAAAAGCATTTGTCTTGCCCCGCTGAGAAGTGGAGGAATATAATGTGTACTGATGAGACCAAAACCATCCTGTATAGCGGAAACGTATCTCAGCAGTATGCCTGGCATACACCCAATACAAAATATGATCATTTATTCACAACAAAAACTAAAAAACTCGGTGGAACTAATATCGTGATTTGGTGATGCTTTTCATGCTATGGTATTGGTCCAATATACTGGCGTAAAAGTATAATGGACCAGTACTCATACGTTGATATATTGCAAAACATCATGTTGTCATGTGCCGCACACGAAATGCTACTAAAATGGGTTTTCTAGCAGGGCAACGACCCCAGAGGCACGTCAGGATAATATGATCGAGTTCATGGAGTGGCCTGCTCAATATCCCGATCTCCATTCTATTGAACATTTATAGGCCTATACAAAAGAGATATGTACTGCACAAAAAAAACATAAAATAACGAGTTGTCTTGGAGATCAATATCATCCGAAAGGTGCCAGCATCTTGTAGACTCTGTAAAACGGTTTTACGCAGCTTTAATAAGTAATTAAGGGCATAACACTAAGGACTGGTATATCCTTAATTAATAACACCTCATACTAATTTATGTAAATTCAGTACTTTCTTTTTACTTTTTTGATAAAGTAAGCTGGCGAAGAAAGCACTGCTATTTTTTTGCTCGCAGCTGTATGTGCGAGAATCAAATAGCTATTCTCGAATCAACTCGTGTTTTTTAATCTAAAAAAAAGTACAGTGACGTTATCAATTAAACTTTTAACTTACACGTAGTCTCGCTGTTTCCACACACAAACAATTCGAAGCTAACATTCAATTGATATAACATATACATATATCCCACACTAATAAAACTACAATAAACACATCTAAAGTCAACCCAACATTATCAATTCACTGACACTTCGACTTGGTCATTTTGTTTGAGATACTTCATCAGTCAATTGGCAACGGGTGCTGCAACTGATGAAAATACTTATGTGTAAAGTGCAACAAATTGAAAAATTCAGTCGCAGTTAGGTTTTTAAACAGAAAAGTGCATCTGTATGATAAATTATTGTTTTCGAACTGAATAACCGCCGCGCCGCCACGCCAACAATGGTTTACTCAGTTCTCTTGACATTGGGACTAGTGGGAATATTCACGGGCCTATTATACGTCACCTTGGTATGGAACTTTGATTATTGGAAGAAGCGTGGCGTTAAGTCACCCAAGCCAATGTCACTGTTTGGTAACTTCCCAAATATGATAACACAGAAACGCCACGCTGCCTACGATATGATTGAGGTTTATAGGTACGAATAACTTCAGTCCCAATTGAGATGGCGGTTCTTAATTTAATATTTACAGGCAGTATCGTCTCGAGGAGGATTTCGTTGGTGTGTACAGTATTCGGCAACCACAATTGCTGGTTCTAAGTCCGGAATTGGCGCATAAGGTTTTTGTGACGGACTTCAAGTGCTTCCGTGATAACGAAGCTGCTGATTGGGTAAATTATGAGGAGAGGTTAAGTGCATTTGACAGATGTAAAGTATTTACTTGTCTCAGTTCAACATAAAAAAGGATTCGATTATAGCACAAAATCCGTTCATGCTTAAAGGAGAAGAATGGAAGAAACGGCGTCAAGAAGTCTCACCTGGATTCTCACCAAATAGAGTAAGTGGAGCGCGCTTTTCAAAATTGATTTCTTACCTGCTCCCTTCTTCAAGATTAAAGCAGTTTATCCAGTGACCCAAGAAGTCTGTGCGAGATTGGTCAAGTACATAAGGGACTATTGTGTGAATACCGATGGAATCGATGGCAAGGATGTAAAAATAGACAAGATATCCCACCAAAACGTGTAACAATTCTAATATCTATCTTGTATATTTATGCAGCTCAGTTTACGTTATACATCGGAAGTTGTAACTGATTGTGTTCTTGGCTTAAAAGCCCAAAGTTTGACCGACAATCCAACACCGATTCTGGGGATGACCAAGACACTTTTTGAAGGGAATTCTATTTTCGCCATTTACGGTTTCTTTGCCGGTTTCTGGCCAAAAATAAAGAACTACTATAGAGTAAGGTTCTTCAAGAAAGAAACCGTTGACTTCTTTAATGGTCTGATGAATTCAGCTGTTGATATTCGCCGTAAACAGGAAGTGGATCGTGCAGATTTCTTGAACTACATCCTCCAGCTGCAGGACAAGAAACAATTTTCAAATGAAGTACTTACATCGCATTCGATGACATTTCTGTTAGATGGTTTCGAGACATCCGCTTCTGTGATCACACATTGTCTATATCAGGTGAGTTTTGAAATGGATGAAGGCTGTGCTCGGAATTTGCGAAGACAAACAGACTTCTTATCTAACTCTGATCTTCACGTTTTTACCTTTAGTTGGCTAAAAAGCCCAGTACCCAGGAAAAACTACGTAAGGAGATCCTAAGCAAAGCGAACGAGAAGGGAGAAATAGATTTTGAAGTCCTTAAGGAGATGCCCTACCTCGATCAGTGTTTGCATGGTAAGTTAGCTACAGGCACTTGTAAACTAAAACTAACAAACTTTTGTTCCGCAGAAAGCATTCGCATCATTCCACCGATCCTCTATAGCACAAAGTTCTGCACCGAACCATATGTGCTTACCAACAAAAATGGCAATAAAGTGCAACTGAAGCCCGAGGATATCGTTTTGGTGCCTATTCTGGCATTACACCACGATGAGCAGTTCTTCCCCAATCCCCATGAATTTAATCCGGAACGCTTCAGTCTTGAAAGTGGCGGAACAAAGAAGTTCCGCGAAATGGGTGCATTTTTCCCATTCGGCGATGGTCCGAGAGTTTGTTTGGGTATGCGTTTCGCACTGACTCAAACAAAAGCGGCTTTAGCTGCAATCGTACACAATTTCAATGTTAAATTAAATCCTAGAACAAGAATGGACAATCAACTAAATCCAATTGATATCCTTGGATCGTTAGATGGCGGAGTTTGGTTGAACGTTGAGGAGATCAAATAGTTTGTTTTCTTTCGCGTTTCGCTAGTAGCTTAAATAAAATTTTAATAAAAATGTTCAATACATATAAATAATTTTTTTTATGATATGGCAATTACTTTAAGTAGTAATTCAGAAAACCAGACCATAATGAACAAACGCTTCGCATTTTTCATCAATAGCCGTGTTTTTTTTAAAGTGAGTACATACTCACTTTTGGAATCATAAAAAAAACGGGTATACTCACTTCTATACTCACTTTTTGTACAGCTGTTTTGTGATTTTCAAATTGTCACATTTCTATAAATTCTTGACATATGCATGTCAAATTAAATTGTTTAAATATGTTTACCAACGTTTTGATGGTCAATAGTTTGAAAATATAGATGCATATGTATTTAATTAATATATTAATATCAAATATTCAAATATTTAATATGAGTTTCAGATATTTACATTTTTGACTTTTGTTTCATATTTTTTGCTTGATATCTAAGGAGGCTATGTTCATAAGCACACACCTTTTTTTGTTTTTTGTTTTATAATTCACTAACGATAAATTTGTTAAAGGGATTTATGACTAAAAAAGCTACTACGGAGAACTATTCTATTCATTGGTCCGTGTCATAAAAAAACATATAAGAGTGTGGGTCTATATTCAACACTCACGGAGCTATGCACATGAGGATTAAAAAAGTTCATTCAGAGAAGTAGGTAGGTACCAATAATAATTATTCAATTCTAAATTCTGGTGTATTAAACCCAGGGCAACCAAAGTGGGTCCGTGCGATAGATAGTTGATCAATGTTTATCACAGCTTCCCATGGCTGTTACAATTCCAGCTTTCATTTTCGAGTTATTGGTCTCAAACACAATTTTTTTTACATTTTTTTTTAATCAATTGAGGTGAAATTGGAATTTATCTCGGGAAAGTGTGTTAATAACTTTTATTTTGGTGCGTTATAATAGCCGTGTTTTTTTGAAACGTAGCTAGCCAGTAGTTGCTAGCAAAGTCAAATTTCACACGTAAAACAAATACAACAACCAGCTGGCTACAACTCTTGATTTTATCCGCAGCCAAAAGCAGCTGGCTAGGAATGTTGCGATATCTCATGGCAAGGTGGCGCTTAAAGCGATTTGTAGAACATTTGACAGACTGCCGTGTACAAAAATTATATAAATTTCAATTACTAAATGATGTTTCACAGAAATAATTCACTATATTATGATTTCATATCACTATCATAATCACACACATATGACCGAAACCACACACACAAACTTGGAGGTAAGTCAGCTGGGTTCGGCTGGCTGAGAATCGTTTTAATGAACGACTGGCTAGCTACGTTTCAAAAAAACACGCCTACTGATGCTAACGGTACATTTTTACATTTCGGTTCAAATTTATTTATTTATTTACAAATTTTCTAAATAATTAAATTATTCTGTTTTTATTTTTATTATTAGAAACATTTTTTTTTATTATTAGGTATAAAAAAGTAGTATACACAATAGAAACAAATGTATCACTTGGTTTATTGCTTTTTTCGTCCTCTTCCTTATAGTCGAATGGCTCATAAAAATTAAAATTAAAATTAGAAATAAAAATAATTATTAAAAATTATAAAAATAATAATTAAAAATTAAATAAATAAATTAATCCATTTCACCTCTCCAATTTTAGTGCACTTTAAACTGGCATGGCAGTTCAAAATGAAAGCGAAACGAAAAATCCCAATGAGTGAATTTTTTCATAGGAATTCATCGCAAAAGAAGAAATTTGTATTTGGTATCACTGTTTTTATGTCCACTTAGGCCTAATATCCCCTGGCTAATTTTTGACACTTGTGTGGTGAATATAGACTTCAAAAAATTAGCCGGCTCTGGAGCTGCATAAAAAATTATCCTGTGGCTAATGTCTGACATTTGTATATACCCATGAAGGGATGAGAGAGACGACGCGAGCTTTTGTCTTTGTTTCGGTTTTCTCAATCGATTGTCGGTGGACAAATGTAGTGCACTAGTGTTCACATACGATGGGAGAACTACCCATCGTGAAAAATATATTAAAACCAGTTCAACATTTTTTTTAAAAAGAAATGTAATTCATATGAGCAATATCGTGCAAAGACAAGTAAAATTGAATTTTTGAAAAATGTTGATTGGTCAATTTTTTTTCTTTGTATTTTCCATTAACAAATTACGAACTTTGTTCTTCAATCATTTACACAAATAACATATAATTTACAAACAAAAGCGTTAACACCGAAAATAATTATTAGTTATGTTTTTTATGTTATTTTTTTTTATGTAAAACTGGGAAATCAGTTTGGTGATTTTAGTTATAATAATATTTAACGAAAGGGAAATTTTTCAATTGTAGTGGGAAATTAATGAAATAAAGTGTTCAAAAAAATCCCATTTGATCGAATCGACACAGCAAAAAGCTGAAATTTTATCCACCTCTGTGCAAACGTCAAAAATTAGCCAGGGGACACAATCTTAACGCAATTGGCACACGGCCACACTAAAGCTGGGATACTATCGCCGCTTATTTTACTTTTGTTGTATTTTACATGTAAATTTGCAAAATAAGCGTAAATACGCGTGCAAAAAAACACGGCTATTATAAAAGAAAGTCTTTGAAGTTGGGATTCATTTGAAAATTGTTTGTTCCGAAAACCTTTTATTTGCAATGTTTCAAAGACTATCGCTCGCCGTTCACAATTTAGGGTCAGCACATCCAAAATGTAGTTTTGGTCCTTCTAATTTTTATAATACTGTAGGAATAAATACATATTTTTAAAACATAAGAGCATGAATTTTGGGCGGAAATTTGGAAATGTTTTATAAAGTGGTAGCTCCTCGGTGAGCGTCAAACACAGACGTGTAAGTGAAGGTAGGGAAAGGGGGTTTCCACATGTGAGATGTGAGAGTTATTGCGCGTGTTCGCTTTTAAAATTCATAAAGTTCAGTTAGAAAGTCTTGTGCTAGTTGTATTTTATATTTTTAACCCAACTCGTTCGCCTACCACCTGTTCAATCGCTGAGGGAGTAGTAGTTATACCTTCGTAACTGTTGTAGCATAATCACAGTATTATAATTCGATTCACAGATAGGTATGTAGGTACTCCCAGATACGTTTGAAAAACCTTAAGTAATTTTCATCATTATTTGCTATTAAATTGCCCCCACATACATAACTTTTCCTTTGCACAAAATGGAAAATCCAAACCGACATAGACTGTCAAAGCATAAAAATATACGGAAAAGTTGCACGCTGACTAAGATGAGTTGACGAATACCCTGTGCCTGTTCCATTCAATAGAGACCTATTGGATGTGGTATTTAGTCCTTTAAGCTGGAAAGTCTTAGATCAAACCTAAAAACCAATTGGCAACTGAAAAAAGGGAGCTGATTCTTCCCTTTGGCCACAGAAACACTCAAAAAGAAGCAGCTTAAAATAAGCACCAGAAAGCGTACTAAATCCTCCCGGAACAAAGGAGTGCTAACAGCACAGCAAAACTTGCTGATTATTGGACAAAAAAGTACGATGGGTTATGTTTATGTGTCATATCTCATGGCAAGTTTTGTTTAGTTTGACTCCGCTAGAACCTGTTTTCTTCGACTCCAGTATTCCCAGAAAAGTTCCGCCTTACTAATCAGCCTTATTTCTCCACCTAAACGGAACCGATTTAGAATTTCTTACGACCAGGATTTCTTAAAAGTCGCAGCATATTCATACGCAGTAATCTTCAAAGGTATCAATTCTATATTCTCTTATTTGAACGAGTTGTCAGACAGCACACACTAATCTTATATGTATTTCTCTTTAGTTTGCCAAAAAATATTCATACTTTTATTTATCCAAAGAATAACGGGTCTAGAACCTGGCTATATGTATCTAGTAGACCCACACTGCAGGGTAAGGATAAGTTATTTTTATTTCCATGCGTTTCAAGATGTTTTCTAAGCTTTTTTCAAGAAATTTTATCATTCCATTCTTGAATAATGGTGTAAGGCCTCAGGGTTCCATACTCTTTCCGTCACTGTTTTTTTCTTCTATTAGAGGGTAATTGGAAGTCAAATTCCGATGACTTAACTTCCTTCTGCCACAAACTGCACAATACCCTATGCGGGAAAATATAACTTTTCAGTAAGAAAAAAAATTAATTACACTCCATAATTGCAATTGCTTCTGGCCTACACACGACTTTCGATCGATACGTAGCGACGGAGCAGCAATGATAAATGGTAACCCATCGCCGCAGGAGGCAAATTAATGATTTTCACCTGAGCGCGAGCCTCTTATTCCCCTCCCCCAGTACACGTATGACAGACAAAGCAACAGCACCACCGTTCTTCGCATAATTTAATAATTTAATATCCCAATTGAGTATCGACACAATCTTTCAAGTCGAAGACATTTTCCTTTTTCCGTTTTTTTTTTACATGGAAGAGTTTTCCGGCAAACTCAGAGGCAGGCTCCTCCCACTCCACTCGAAGATAAATCTTCCACCATGGGGACAAAACGGGGTTTACTAGAACATTGTGGTGAAAATCTCCAGCGTTTCAGCATCAAGATGGTCCACATTTCGGTCCCATGGCCATTGTGTCAGTGGCATGCATGTACTCGGTACAAGACCCTGGTGTATCATGAATATATTATTTGCCATCTTCCGTGACATGCAACTCTGGTTGGAAGAGATCTCTTGTTTTAGGCCACCACGTTCCACGTCCGAGTTAAGTTCACACACCAATGCGACATCTATTTGCGGCGCACGGAACATGCATGCAGATGCTGATTTTCATATTGATTGAGGTTTCCTAGAGGATTTTCGGGCTTAGACTTAGACCAAGGCCCAGACCACACAGTGTGTATCTCGGCTCAATCGATGTGTAATTGACAGGTGTGCCGCATCACTCGTAGCCGGAGAGGTGAGGGGCGAAAATGGCATCTTTATTATGGAAAATTACCACCGTTGAGTGAAATTTATTTTTCGCCATCATGGAGTCTGAAATTATGCGTCATTTAGCTAGATGTTTGCTTTGGGGCGCGAATGGGGCTATGAATGTGGGATGCCGTACTCCATATGCCGCCGAATGCATGAGATGCATCTTTGAGAGGATGCCTTTCTATTCATCGTGACACCGCGATGATAATTCCGCGGTAATTATTCCGCCCCATTGTGGGCGCTGACTGTCATTGGAAAACCAACAAAGTTGGGACGCGCCACGCCCCCCGTATGGAGCTTGTTTTTTTCCTGTTCCTCGCATTTAAATGTTAATGAAATTTAAATTGTATTTGCTCTTGGAACAGGAATTCGAAATAAATTCTGTACGCCAGCGGAAAATGATTTATTATGCTAAATTTGAATTTTGTGAATTTATGAGGAGGTCGACGGGGCGCGCGGCGTGTTAGGAGCGCTCCTGCTCCTGCTCCTGGTACTGGGTGCTGCTTGCTGTTGATATTGGTGTTGGTGGCTCTTTCACACTTGGTGTGCTGGTGAGGATATTAGCATTTGATTATCGCTGTGACATCTGCTTGGCAAAGCGAATTTTAATTCTTTTTCAAGGATTTAAGCTGGGTGGGGTAGGTTGGTGGCGGGTGATTTGGTATAATTTGTCAAACGGAAATAAATTGTAGAGAAGTTCGCGTAAGCGGTGTTTAATTTGCCAACAGTCATGCATAATATTATTGAAATTTCCTGTGAAATTAATTATACAGTTATTGTTGTACCTGCAGCGGAACATCCCGAGTTAGAGGAAATGAGTTGTGATGTAAATTTTTGACAAGAGTGCTGTCGAAAATATTCGTATTTGTACGAAATGTTTTGAAAATACAGTTAAAAGTCTGCGACGAATTTAAATTTGAATACTTTTAGCCAGCATGTGGGTCTGCCATATTCTGAGTCCTTGATCAAGCTAACATCTTCGTTACATTAGGGTTTACAAGTTTGTTGATCAGGTCGTGCCAAATTCATGAAACGACAGTAGATTGAAAGAGTATCAAAAGAATTCTACTACTAAATGATTTCGGTAGTGGAGAAAAGCCGATTGTACCTTGATCGTAGGGATAAGGACCTGTTAAATTCGGTATAGATACACAGAGAATGATCGGCAAATGCAAAATCAGAGTAAGGTTCAAAATGTTGTAAAGGATTTATACGCCGCCCTTCCTCTTGCATCTGTTATACATGCAGCTGAAGTTTGAAATTAAAGAAGTTGGAGCCTTCCGACGTAGGTAGAGAATTTATGTCCAACTATTTCGTGTTTTTTTTTTAAATCAGTGTATTCGTATGTTAACATTTTGGTAATTTCATTGTTGGTGTGCTGAAAGTATGCAGATGTTGCGGTTAGTAGTCTTAAGGAGAACAAATTCGCGGATCGTTATAATATTGCTTCAATATTGCAGAAAACGGTGATTTCCTTTTCAACATGGATTAGGGTGCGATATTCCCATCCACAGGTTCCACACGTTCGACGGCTACTGCACTTGGATGAATGGGGATTGTATCCCAGGTAGTTAAAGCAAAACGTATAGTGTCCAACCAAAATGCATGAGATATTGACACCAAGATTCTATCGATCGATATTGACATCAGGATTTTAAATGAACATAAAACACAGTGGTGGCCGTGGCCGTGGTGGTTAGTGCGTGCTGCTCGGGTTCAATCCCAGGCCGGGTTAAATACCTAAAAATGTTTTTCAGGGTCGCCACCTCTTTCGAATGTCTGACAAGCAATCAAAGAGTATCATTTGTCATGAAAAGCTTCTCAACTCGCCGCTCGGAGTGTAGGTCCCTTCTATCCGTGGAAAAATAGCACGTACACACAAATGGTTGCGAGAAGCTAAGCTTGGTTCTATATAGGACTGCTGACGCCGTATATAAAACACGAACTGCATATGTTTGTGCAAAATGTTCCAAGGTGGTGGGATCATCGCGAACTACGTCCGGGGCTTCTGATCAATGATTTCCATGAAATGTGTGAAAAGTATGCGATTTATAATCGTACTACTTACACAACATTTTTCACGTTTCAAGATAATTTTCTCCTATAAAGCCAATGTGTTGAATATCCTGTGCAGCATCGCCCATCAATGCTGACTTAATATAGTAAAACCGCTGCTAGATGCCCGGATCTTTCATAATGACTACTACAAAAGCTGCAGGGAAGAAATTGTATCTGTTCGTCACATATATACGTACTGTGCGACTGTCCAGAAGTATGAGACCTCTTGGTAGATGGAAGTTATACTTCTACGGCGAACTTGGGGACTAAAGCAAAGTTGAGCTGAAATATCTTCTGAGATTCATATCCTTTTCTGGTTGGCTCTAAGTTAGCGGTCTCTTCATCGCTTCCGGCTTAAAATCTAGAATGGTCCCAAAACACTCCAAATGCATCCAAACTTTAGTCAGCGACTGATTAGTCACGGGCAATGACAAAGTCGCTGTGTAATAATGTGTGTAATGTGAAAATAATTATTGAGGTTTCCTTATTTGAGTTTTATCCCTTACCTCTTACTGGATAAATTGTGAAAGATGAATTTTTAGTCTGGCATAATGCCCTTTTTTACCTAAGCCAATAATAGCAGAGCAACAGAAAACCAAACACTTTATCATCACGGATAGTTTCTTAAGTTCATCTTTAATGAACTCCAAAAACATTAATTTCTCCATCGGACAAAGTATAAAGAAATTACAAATTTTGGGTCTTACCAATCAATATGTTTAACAATCTCCTCGATCCTCCATTCTATGAGGTATAGAATTTATCAAGTTCTACAAAACATCTCCATTGATATCGATCCATGCCTGGGTTATTTGTGTTTTAGCTCTGTCACATGCCGGAGGCACCTCAAACCATTAGGGTAAACTGTCCCACAGTGGACCAATGTGCGTTTGACTTGATGTAGTTTTTAAACTATAGGTTTAATCTTTGAATTGTTTAAAGGTGCTTATTATTTGTTTTGTTCGCTTTGTATTTCTCCACATGATCATAGATCAAAGATCATAAAAAATAGTAAATTTTGAGTTTTTTAAAACTGTTTACTAGGGGGTGGACACAGTGAACCTATAGTGTTTATTTATTGTTTCAAAAGAAAAATAAAGAACAAAGACAAGTTATTCGTAAAAATCAATTTTTATTTAACATTAACTTTAAAAAAAATAAACAATACAAAAACAGAAGTAATAAAAACAACAAGAAGTAATAACTACAATAAAAAATAACAAAACAGACTTTCAAGGACTTCAATAATATCACAAAACTTATAACTAACAAAAAATAATAGCAAAAAATAATACAAAAAAAAAAAAAACACAAAATTAATAACGAATGTTAAATGGGTCGTTGCTAAATGAAAATACGGAATTCTGAAGCCTGTGAACCATGGTTCACTGTGTACGCATATGATCTGGTTCACTGTTGCACATAGTGACTTTTTGGAGAAAAATATTTTTATAAAAAAAACTATTCCTCAAATGTTATTGACATACATAGGTACTAATTTTAATTAATAATAATAATCAACATTTTAAACTGTATCCCACAAATTTCAGGAAGCACATTCCTTTTTTAAATGGAACAAAAATAAAAAGCACGATTTCTAATTTACTTACTAGTAAAATTCACATTTTCAAGCACAACCGACCCTGACGAGTGCACTACTTCAACAGCCAGGTAAATTCATGAAGGATCGAAACGCGTTTTATTTTCCCTTTACTTCGTTTTTCTCTTATTCTGTAAATTTAAGAGATTCACTGTGGGGCGTGAGCCACTGTGGGACAGTTTACCCTACACTTCCGCCTCCGGAGTACCGGCTCATTTCCACTGCTTTTTCGTTTCGTAAATCACGCCAATAAAAGCTAAAACCATTGGGATACTATCAAAGTTCCAGATTTTTGCATTGCTAAAAATAACGGATTCCCACTCCCTGCTCCATGTGCGGCTTTTTCATATTTGTGTATTGAAGGTTGCGATTTCCCTTCAACACTTGCTTCACACTTTTTACAGTTACTGGAAAATCCAACTTGCGCCTTATCTGATCTTCAGCACATTTCGCGGGGCGTCTCGTGAAATACCGTGGTATAGTGGTAAGTGTATTAGACTTCTGCCCGGGTTCAATGCTAGCAAGCACCTAAAAGTTTTTTCACGGTGCCACCTCTCTTGAATGTCTGAGAAGCATTCAGAGAGTACCATTTGTCATGAGGAGCTTCTCAACTCGCCGTTTGGAGTCGACAAAAAACTGTAAGTCCCTTCCATTCGCATTGCATACGCAGTTCAGTCTCTCTGTCAAATTGAACAGTTAAAGAATGTCTGTCTTTGTAAATATTTATGTACTTTTATCGGCCACTGTATTTTGTTACAATTCTACCTCTCCTTTGATTCTCATTTGCTACTGTCGCTGTTATCTCCTAAAAAGAAATTTCTGTGGGATACCAACAATTTTACAAGTATTTGAAGTTTTGCAAAGTTTTTGTATTGTTTTGAAAACTTAATTGCTTTTTTACGGCGTTGGCGCCTGTTAATAAATACAAAATGCTGCGAGGCCTACGCTGCCTATGATACCAACTCTCCTACGTCCTACCTACTGAAATTAAATTCTTGGATGAAGTCTGTCTGGAAAGTTTTCTCGAAATACAAATAATCTGTTTTACTTTTTCAAATAATTTACAAAAAAACATCCATAAACATATACGTATGTATAAATTTGACAGAGATGCCATGGCGGTATTGAAACTCCCGTGGGATTATGTGGCTTAAATCAGAGATGGCGCGAATATCGATACAGAGCTGCTCTTTTATTTAAGGCCGACAAGAAGCATTCTTAATTCTTTTTCGGGTATGATAAATGCGTAGGTAACGAATGTGCTTTTAAAATAAATAAATATTAGGTACCTACCTATAAGCAAGCCTATCTTCTCGCAACCATTTGTGTTTGTCTGTTTATCTTAAGCATGAATGAAGGAGTCCTACAACAATTGTTTGCCTTGACAGGAATAACGATTTAAAGTCAGAAGGGAAGTATGAGGTGGGATGGTCGGATTAAGTATTCAACTCAATTCAACTTTATTGATACAATTTTAAAACAAATTCACAATTCTTCCTTATTTTATAATTTTGGCCGACTCTGAAAGTATTTCTGGCTGGCTTAATAATTATTATAATATAATGGTAAAACGTTGATATGATTTAAATCTAAGTTTATATTCTATGAAAGAATGAAATACAATTTTTAAGGTGTACGCTTGCTCCTGACATACAATATGAACTTGGGCATCAAGCTATGTAGGTAAGTCCCAGGAAATTCAAGTCTGGGGGCTCCTCCCTTTGTTAAATATTCACAGCCGTATTCATTACATTTCTTTATTTTCCTTTTGATTCATGTTTAACTGATTAAATTTAAAAGTTGACCATTGTGTTATTCATAACAACATTGTGAACTGATAATAACTAATTTTGCTTTGGTTAACGGTTTTGGTAACACATTTTGAAAATTGTGATGGAATATTGATAGAGGGTTTTCCAATAAGAAGTGTTCTTTTGGTATTCAAAGAAAAATGCCATTTTTTGAGATAAATGATCGGATGTTTATTTCATAATAAAGAGAAAGGTATGCCGTTAATAATGAAAAACAACATCAGCCAAATGGCAACCACGAGCACACATACAGGACCATATCCTTTTTATGAAATTTTCCATAACCAAATCGTAAACTGGCTGCCCTATGTCCTCGATAGCCTCACGAATTTTATCTTTAAGGTCTTGAATCGACGCTGGGCTGTTGGCGTAGACCTTATCTTTCACGTGGCCCCAAAGGAAGAAGTTGCAAGGTGTTAAATCACAAGATCTCGGTGGCCAATTGTGATCACCTCTTCGAGAGATAACACGGTCCGGAAACTTTTCCCGTAAAATATCAATGGTTTCGTTGCTTGTGTGGCATGTAGCGCCTTCTTGTTGAAAGTAAACGTTGTCCAGATCAATATCATCCAACTCCGACCATAAAAAATCATTAATCATCTCTCGATAGCGCAATCCAGTTACCGTAACTGTTGATCCAACCTCATTTTCGAAAAAGTAAGGTCCAATGACCCCGCCGGACCATAAACCGCACCAAACAGTCACACGTTGAGGATGGAGAGGCTTCTCAACAATACCTCTTGGGTTTTCCGAGCCCCAGATGCGACAATTTTGCTTGTAGACGTAGCCACCGAGGTGGAAATTGGCCCATCAGTCAAGATGATTTTTCGATGGAATTCCGGATAATTTTCATGCATTTCAAGGACCCAATCGGCAAAGACACGACGTTGTTGATGATCGGCCGGCTTGAGTTCTTGTGTTAACCGAACTTTCAATGCGTTGTTGAAGCGTGTATCGTTCCATTTTTAGTAATGGCGTAGTTTCTACTTGTCAAATGTCAAAGAATAAAAGCTTCTAAAGTGACAGCTACCGAAATAGCGGGCCATTCACAATAACACCTCTCATTGGAAAACCCTTTATAAACGTTCATCAAAAAACAAAAAAATGGAAATTGCACATTCGTATATTTTTCTTCGAAAATCTGTTTTTGCTCCGAAATTCATTCTCATAGAGGTTTTGAGAAGGAGCAATCCTTTTTCTATACTTCTTTGGGCATTGTGTGTCTAAATCAAAAATTTAAAACTATTCATTTCCGTTGTTTTTAATGAGAAAATAATTCACAACTGTCATTTTAATTAAGCTTGCCAATTTCGACATTTAAGTTAATTAATAATCCATTTAGACCCAAATATAAAATACAGTAATTTTTATTTAAAAAAAATTATTTTCTAGTTCACTTACGTAGATTTTAAAAAACTTTAAGGCATTTTAGAAAAAAAAGTTATAATTTTTTTTTTTTTTTGTAAACTTAAGTGCCCCACTGTACTCAAATGAAAACACGTCAAAGAAACTACACATAAATGACAGTAGAATTAAATAATTTTACATTTATAAATTTAAAACTTTAAAACGATTAATAGTTTAACTAAAAACTACAAAAAACCCCAATTGGGGACAGCGGGCGTAAATGGGTTAAGACTTGATCAACGTTGATTAGTGACGGAAAATGTAGTGAATAACGAATGACGTATTAAAGGATACTTAAACCAAAATGAAGGTTAATTCATAGTTGATTAAGCTTTTTGAATAGGGCTGTCAATGTATAGGTTTTCTAGAACATACATTTCGAGTCTTGCGGATACAATTTCAACAACAAAAACCGAACGAAATAAAAACGTCAACATGTTGTCGAATTCGAAAAAGTTCGAAAATCAGCACACCGAAACATTAGGTGTGTTTAGGTCTGTTTGGTGTGTTTTTGTGATCAAAATGGGACATCTGTCAAATGGTTAATAATTTGAAAAGTGGGAAAAATCCTCTCTTTTTGTTTTTTAACTATTGGATATTTTCACGAAAAACTAATTTTCTTTAATTTTTCTAAAAAATTAATAGTGACTGACTTTTCACAAACTGTTTGACAGATGTCCGTCGGTGACTCCATGGATGAACATGTAGCACGATTTCGTAAGAGGAGACATTTTGTGCCACTCTCATTAAATTTTTTGAAACCTCATTTGGATCTCCCTTCTCTTGATTTATGACAGACTCAGTAATTTTACGTAAAATTATCGCACACCAAACAGATCTTTTGGTAGCTTTTCGGTCACAAAAATGGGACATCTCTCAAATACTAAAAAGGGGGGAGGGAGGGGGGAACCTCTCTTTTTTTTTAAACTTTTTTCACGAAAAACTAATTTTCTTCTATTTCGCTAACGAATAAAGTAATAGTGATTGACATTTCACAAATTGGCAGATTGCTGTTTGATAGATGTACCTCGGTCACTGGAAGAAAAAGATGTAGTACGATATCGCAAGAGGGGACACTTTTTGACACTCTCATTTGGCTCTCTCTTTTCTTGACTTTTGACAGTTGAATGCAAATTTACGTAAAATTACCAGTTACCAAACAGGCCTATTGAAAAAGGTACGGATTGGAATTGGACCGAAATTGGTTACAGTGATTATGTGTATAATATTATTATACCGTTATTTTGATGAGAACTCTGATTTACAAATTGTTCCCATACGACAGCTAATCTAAATCTTAGGTATGAACATGACTTTTTATAGACCTTTCGTTACACATAGCAAGTAAGACATTATGAGGACGGCACTTCTAGCCATTTTCTATTCTACTATTTCACTCCTTATCATTTATTTATTGCGATTGGAATCACATTAAAAACATCGTGTGCTACAACTGAAGATTAAAGTGCTGACACAAAGTCGGCGTAGGTACTAAGCTATCGCCTCCATTGCATGTCCTCGCTCGATATCAATTAAGACATCAACGGCCATTTTAAGTGCTGCCAGTTTACGGTAGCAGATCTATAAAATTCACACACCCGATCGGTTCTGTTACCGACGGTAATATCCTTCGAACGCATCTTAATTGCTAACGGCCAGCGGTGGTACTGATACTCATGCAAGTATATTTCTGTTGCTATGCCGATGGCTCTGCGAATGACTGCATTTTTTTTATCAATCCACCGCAGAAGATGGGCCATTAAATATCTCTTTATGATCACAATTACTGTGTGCAGATAATCTAATTAAAATCGAACATATGTAGATTCTACTTAATCAGAGGCGCCGTAAAATCGCCACCCGATCGTTGGGCAACTGCGCATAGAAATTGTTGGACGGCCGGCGCGGCGTAAAGCTATCGGCGTCAAAGGACATTTAAATAGTTAACGACCAGAGAGTGCCTGTTTTGTTATTCCACTTAAATCACTGCAACATAACCTTAAAAAAAAAATAAAACAAATCCCAATGGGTGGGTGGATGAGGAGCAAGCACTTTGTGCAATAAATTCAGATGCTCTCCTGGAACTGTGCCTCCCGGGATAATTAACATTATTCTGCATTAGCGAGCATTAATTACTTAATGAACAAATAATTTATTTTGATTTATGAGGGCAGGAAAAAAAGGTCCCCCTGCAGCAATCGGTGGCTGATTTAAATCAGCCCGTCATCGCCTCGATTGGGTAATCTATTTCCGCACTACATGTCCACCGGAGGGCCTCTCAAACCAACTTCCAGTTTAGGAGCCACTGCCCGGCCATGGGGGTGTAATCAGCCGAAATGAATGGTGCAAGTTTTGCTATAGCTAAGTAGAGTTCAACCCTTGGGGGTAGATTAAGCGAACTTACGCACGCTGGCTGCGCACCAGACATCACTACTTGGCCCGCAAAGTTTTTTTTTGGGGAATTATTTCCTCCTGACGAAGCACCGGGCGAGTACTAAATACTAACTTGTCGAGGTCAGAGGGATGCAAACTTACTAGTAGCGCCGCTTGCCTTTGGTTCAAATTAAAAGCATAACCCATGCGGCGAGCATTTCCTTATGGAAAAGTTTTCTCGTAATCGACAAGGAAGATGGTTAAACAAGTTGGCGAGCGGGGGTGGCACGAGTGTATATGCGAGAACTCGTCCTGGGTGCATGAATAAAGTATGATGATTTCTTGGGAGCAGGAATAAAACTTTATGCAGCGGGCAATATTAAATTCCAAGACTCGACTGCTTAAGAGGGAACACAAAAAGTTGTTTTAAAGTTCACCGCAGTGATGGTGCAGTGAATTGGGTGGGGTGAGGGCAGTCAGTATATCCTTTGAGCACAGGATGAATTAAAAATTCCTTTTTAGTGGTAATATTTAGCTTTAAAGTATTTATGATTAAGACACTGGGTGGTTGGTTGTGTTTCGGGAGGTTTTATCTGAAAGTTTCCACTCGTAGTTCGATGGGGGTGAGAAGGGAGGTAAGATGGTTAAACAATTGGCTACACGATAAGAAAAATGAGTATTAGAAGTTGGTTTCTTTACTATTTCTTGAAAGAAGGTTGTGCATGTCCTTAGGGGGACATGGAGTATTTGTAATTTAACAGGCTTTCTCAATGTCTGTGAGTTTTGTCTCTTTTACCGGGCTTATGGAAAATCCGTGCAGTCAAAGAAGGAAAAAATACGTGATGGATTTCCCGGACCAGTTTTAGTTTTTTCTTTTTGAAGCGGTAATTGTAATATGCTTTCCCCTTAACCCTTAGACAGAATACATCCGAAACGAATAGCGTTCTCAACATAAGTAACCTAAGTATTGTAACATGATTCAAGCTGAGTGATTCTCTAGATTCTAGGTACGCCTAAGAACTACAACTTACTTGCTAAATTAACGGACTCCCAACCGGTGGAGGGTCCCTCCCTGAGTCACGGCAGACTTCCATCTTCTTCGGTCCAGGGCAAGCTTTCAATTTTCCAGACCAAGCGCTCTGGCATCCGCAATAGCTTTGTCGTTAAAACGGATGTTAATTCTCCGTTGAAGCTCCAATAACGAATAAGCCGAAGTAGCCCAGACAAAGGTGATGTTTACGGTCTGCAAATTTGATGCCATCGTTGATTCGATCGAGGGAATTCGACACAGGACATAACAAGGAGTACTTAATTTGCTTTAATTAAACCCTTCCTCATATGTATATACCAAGTAGACAAATCTTAAGAAACTCCAACAATGCCATCATTTCAACATACATCTTTAGAGATGGCTCAAAAACAGAGAAAGCCACCGCAGCAGGAGTCTTCTCGGAAGAACTAAATAGCGTCTTCCAAACCAGCACAAATTTTCCTAGCAAGAAAATTACCCGCAACGGAAATCACTATTTGCGTGGACAGCGCCAAGTCGCACTTAAAGCACTGGACTTCTTTCTGTAAATTCAAAATGCGCATACGATTACCTCACGGCACTTATACAAATAGAAGGGAATAAAGCAACATATGGACTGGCCAAGAATGGCTCTGACATGGATATAATTCTAGTTGACAGACTGATCTTCAACCTTTAACACAACCTGAAACCTTAAAGACCGCATCAGCACTAATTTAGCCTAGGACCGAGGGTGCAACGCTAGAGATTGTGCCGTAACCCACATCCCGTGGCCCGCAGTCCACCAGAAAAGATCAACATCCATCGAGAAATCTTGACAACCGGCTTTGAAAATACAGTTTCGAGAAACACGCGTTTTAAGTGACAATGAAACTGCTTTGAGCGCGCAACTTCCCAAAGGCTCTATCTCCGAAACTATTACTCCGATCGACTTGAAAATTTAGGACAATATTCTAGAGATGTTGTAGAATGTTAAACCCATGTAAACCCTTAAAAGATCAAAATGGTTTCAACTTTCAACATGCACAACTAGGGTATTCACAATGGACATTTAGGGTACTTATCCGTGTATTGGATGTTCCAGTTGGCGAAGTACGTGCTGCGTTCGATGAGTGGCTGAGCGACTCCAGGTCTATTTATATTTTAATGGCGGTCATTTTGAATAAATAGTTTAGATATTATTTCATAAATACCCAGATAAAGTTTTATAAAAGAAAAAAAAAAGTCACAAAAATGTGTGTACCAGTATTTATGTCCTGACTACGTACGTGCTCCAATATTTAAAAATCAGTTTTTAGTTCCTCAAATTCAGTAGTGGGACCTAAAGGCCTCGTCAAACAGAACGCGTTTTCTAACGCCGCGTTAAGATTATTTTCTGTATTGTGCTGAAATACACAAACCCAGTCACATGGAGAGCGTTTGATTTCAGCGTTAATTTTTCAACGCGGCGTTGAAAAACGGAATTGTAGAAAAATACAGATTATTTATTTTTAACGCGGCGTTCAAGGGAAATATGGGAAAATTTGATGAAAATGTGCGAAATTTCGCACATTTTCCACGAGCTATAGAAATAGTAGGTACATACCTATTTTTTACCTTTAACCAATTGGTTGTCTTTCTCTGTTGAAATGGGTTACCTCCAGTTTGTAACTTACTTTGAAATGTAGTTTTTAAAAACAATCTTAAGACATGAAGAAATACATATGAAAGACACAGTCTTTGCGAAACAACTTCGGCGTAAAATAATCTTTACGCGGCGTTCTGTTTGACGAGGCCATAAGCATCTTTTATTGATTAAAGTCGGTTTAATTTTTGTGATACTCATTTCGTTTATCCTTTCCTCACTTCCCACCAGTTGTGGTCAAAAGACTTCAATAATATTTAGTTGCCAGTTGAGGCCTTAAATCTCGATGGCAAACTTGACTGATTACATTTCACCACACAACGAACACACCCACTGTATGCAGTATGCTTGCAGCGTGTACCCTCGCACCCCATAATCAAATAGAATTAATCAAATTCGAATTATCACGTCCACACACCCGAAGATAGTGTCAGTTGCACTTACCGAGCCTGGTAATTGTCATCTCCAGAGCTACTTCACGCACACTCTTCGGGCAGCAGGCGGTAAGCTGAGGTTGGAACTATGGGTTTTAGTTTAAGATTTATTATCGAGTAGCCTTGGATCATTTGCATGTGTGCAGACAACACGCATAAATCACCGCCGCCTTCCTTCTAATCGTCATCTGTACATCCACCCTCCTGCTCCACAGTATCAAGCAGCAATCAGTGCCTACATGATGCACCTCTCCAGTCGTTCACGTGTGTACGTCAACAGACAGTCAGTCAGGGAAGAGCTGCACGCTGCTGCTTAAGGAGAAGAGCTATCACCTTAATGTTGACTCCTGACAGTTATATAAATTAATCAAACAATTCCGCAGGACATTTGATAGATGAACTCATGACATGGCTGCTGCTGTTGCTGCTGCTATCTGCGCGGAGCACTCCTCCTTCGCTGGCCGACCATATGGTCCATCCGCCCTCTTTTCTTCTTATCTCGTTGGTCATTGAAATCCTGTACCGTCGTCGGTGTGTTTGCACAAAATTAATGTTTGGTCAAACGAACGACGAGCGCCTTATCTCGGGCGCAGCGATCAGGAGCTGCTTCATATCGAAGCCCCATGTCCGCACAATCAATTTACTTAGAGGTGAACGTCGAGGTGGATGCCGCTGCTTAGTGTGCATCGTCATCGTTGTGTATCGATGGAGGAAAATAGAAAACTGTACTCATTAAGATTGTAACCACCATCGTCCAGTGGACAGATAGATATGTACGTCCTCCCTGCCTCCTGGGCTACTGCGACGAGTCTATATGCAGAAAATTGAAAGTAATTGATTTGACCCATTGTGTTCCATTGTGGTCCAGATGCGAGAGGTGAGTCTCCATCTCCAGACTGGCGCTGAACCCCATCGCCAATGATGATGATGATGATGGGTTTCAGTCTTGGTTTCGGTTTCGTTGGCCGGTAATTGAACGTTTCGATTCAATTACTGAGCTGTTAGAGTGATGCGGTGTCCTGGCATTTTTCCATTCCATGTGAGTGCGATTTTTATCGCACACCACAACGGGACCCATAATTGGGTGCATATTAAAAAATTACAAGCTGCCACCTCCTGTGGTTGGTTTGGGGGCATCGATGCAAAGGTGTCGAGATTGTTTTTTGCATTGCTTCGCCTGACAGACAACGGTTTCGCATGTCATATTGTTTTGTTGACCAGCTTTGATGGTGTAATCGCATGTGGCACCGCGGGGAAACTTTCACCCGTCAATTTGATGGTAATGATCTGTCAATAAACTGTCATTGACTTGTCACAGCATGTCAGTCTTCAATTGATTCTTAAATGAACGCTCGTTAAGGGACATCTTATTGAATTTTGTATGTGTGTTATTTTTTTTTGATGAAATTCAATTTATGTGTCCCTTTTCAATTGAGCGAGGGGCATTTAATCAAAGCAATCAAGTTTTGGGGGGACAGTTAGTTTCTATTGACATACAAGTAGTTGGGGCTGGTTTTGTTTAGGAAATCGATTCAATAAACGGAATCCTTTGTATTCATGGGGATAGGAAAGGTCATTTTGAGACTGCGGGAAGCTGGAACATCGATATGGAAACTGTAGGAGATTATAGTGAGTCTGACCTCGTGGTTAGGCAATGAAAACTTGTAACCTTGGTCTAAAAAGCGGGGAATTGCAAAAAAAAATAAACCAACATCACACCCATAGTTAGACAATCTATCTGAACGTATTCAGTGAAACAATTTAGTTCACTTTTCTCCGATTTTGGATGGAGACAGAAACAGGGTTTTTGCCTTATGAACTGTGCTCTTATTGGAAAGTCCACTGGTTATTTGAAAACAGTTGTAGGCTACATTAGTCAAGAGAACTGTAATGGACCCAGGATAGATCCGTGAGGTATGCCATTATTTGGATGGTCATAAAGACTGGCCGTGAACATCATTGAGTTCTATTTAGATTCCCAACAAGACGTGCAACTTGTTCTTTCCTATTTTTTTAGTAAGTGATCTGGTTGCGAATCCAGCGGAATAAATTTAAGGTGCGTTGTAGAAGGAGTATAAGTCAAAATGTGGTCAAAATGAGATATACAGTGGACGTCCAGTATAACGAATGATATAATGTTTGAGGTCATTCACTATATCGAGCGCGAAGTCATTAAAAAATATGTTTATATAGACGTTTGTATTCAATGATAAATTGAGATAATGGTCCTGCCATTTAAATTTACAAGTTTTGTAAATTATTTTGAAAAAAAAAAAACACACCGATAAAACTTTGTTTTACTTCAACTGCAAATCTTTTTCTTGAAGCCGTCTCAACGTGAACATGTCACATGTCACATCATTTTATTGAAGCTCCAAGAATACTGATACCTTCACCTACCTCATCTTCACTTTCAGAGTTTAGTTTAATGGTGTCACCGTATGCTTGTTCTTTCAGTATTATTCTAATTTTCTAGGTCTGTGGTGTGATGGTAGCACGGTGCTGAGCGAAAAAGATGCGAACATTTCGAAACCTTCGGGAAAATTAAGTTAACAAGACTTAAGGTAGGTACTCTGCATTGTCAAAACTTCGTCATCTTGCCGTAGTAATGACAGTGGAATTTCATCCTCCTCATGGAAACCTTCTCTCCAACATTTTTGAAGCATTGAACTCGTTTATTCCCTGCTCGATCCAGGAGGATAATTGCATGAATTCTTTTAGCACAGTGCTGGTATCTGCACTTTGAACACATAATGCCACTCAGAAAGCTATTGCGGCTATGTAGCTTTGTTAGGCGGATGGAGTTTTGGTCCATCGGTTGTATTAACGGCGTAACGTTGGGTGGCATAAACATTATCCAAATTCGACCATATTCCGTTTCTTTGACAAGTTCATCCGCCGATGGGTGACTTGGAGCATTATCTAGGAGCAAAAGAGCCTTTGTTATTAGCTGATTTTTAAAATTTTTAATTTTTAAATGGAAAATGCCTTGTGGTACAAAGTTGTGCAGGAATCACTTTTTGAAAATGGTGGCAGTCATCCAAGCTGATTTTGAAAATCATAGTCTACCGATAACCTTTTGTTGAGAAAGGATTGTGGCTTCTTTCTCTAACCAATAACTAATGGCTTTAGTTTCAGCTGTCCTGATGCATCTGCACAAGCTAAACAGTTAAGTGCTCTTTTGATGTTTTTCGACCTGGGGCTAAAGCTTCACCGGCGTGAACATAAGTAGAATCTGGTAACAATTTCCAGAAAAGCCCAGACTCATCCGCATTAAAAAGATTTCCATTATGAGTCCGTTGCTTGTGATGAGATCCTGTTGATCTTTTTTGAACGGCTCAACTAAATCAGTGCGTGATGAAAATTTCTCCGTGGATTCTTTGAGAATACGAACACGGAACCGTTTCTTAAACTTTGTGAGTCACTCCTCACTAGCACAGAAGCCACTAAAAAAATATAAAATACTTCATAAACCAGCAACCGTTATATTTTCTTTTGGACCAATATTGCCCGAAATTCCCATAGTATCACCCGAAGCTCAGAAAAGTAAATTCCGTTTAGTACACCCATTGAGACTGTTCGTCTATTTGTGCTTTTTGGAAAAGTGTAGTGCTCTAAGTGTTGCTTAGTATTGTTCCAAGTAAGGCAGAGTGTGCTCATTTATTGGACCGTAAAAGAATTTGATCTCGCTACAGTGTCGTTGGGCATCCAGATACTCGAATACGATTTAAACACTCAAATGCGGTCGAACTAAATCATCTACTCCAACACCATTTTCGTTGTTCCTAAAATGAAAAAGCCTCTCTATCTGGATATCGAAACAAATCTAATCATAACGTCGATCTTCTACTCTTTGACTGCCTGAAATGGTTCCACATTTTATTATCAAAAAAAGTGTCAGACTACCGATTAGTGGGCGGCCAGAGAGTTAATTGAAAATTACCATACCGTCCACGAACGACGAGTTCGTTGTGTTATCTTTGAAAATAAAAACCAATGGTCCAATTATACAGCGCTAACGAAGCCCATAAACTTTCTAGAAAAAAAAAGTCTTCCAAGTCATTCCACGTAACCCCAACCGTCAAATTAACCGACTAATTAACAAAAGCATTACATTTTTCTCGCCCCGGTTCGGAATCTACGACGCGACGCTGTGTCGAGGCTCGAGGAGTCGAGAAATACTCGTACCAATAAAATTCAAATAGGAATTTTCCATCCTTCACAGCCACCTGGCCCGTTGGGTCCTTATCGGCAGCGCTACGAGTATACGTACCGCTTGATCGCGCGCCTAACAAAACGTAAAGATGTTGACGAGAAAACGTGACCAAACGGTAGCAACCGAACAGTGGCAGTACATCGGTCCCGCTGTCTTGGTCTTGTTGTCCTCCTTCTACGCCACGGAACAATGTTTCGCCTGATTGCAACCTAACAACAACAAAAAAAACCAAAAACAACCTCAGATACGAGTATCTTCGCAACAATACAACAGCGGAGCCGTGAATAATTTCCCATTTTGATAAGCGATCTCTGATTTGCGAGGGAAGAGTTGCAGTGCAGCCAGCACCAGGAGAACCGGTGGAACCCATAACCATTTCCCAAATTATCGTAAATAAAAAATTATTACAATTAAACTTACACTCAAAGATTGAGTGGGTGGGGTGGGGGGTGGATGGTTGTTACATCGTAGGATAGCAATCAACAATGAGCTCCAGCTCGACCGGTCTTATGAATTTAAATAAGTTAAAAATCTTTAAAACAAAGCAGGAGCTATGCAGAAGCAACAGCACCAGCCACCAGTGAACTAGGAACAGCAGCAGGTAATTGAAAACCAAATTCAATGTGGGGCAGGAGATGGGGCTCTGGCTTCGCCCTGAAAAACCACCCAACAGAGTCGTAAAGAATATAATTTGAAAAGTTGACTTTGTTTCGCTCTATTCCCGCTGTTCTCTTCCTGCTACAACGGCGACGACGACGACGACGACAATGGTGACTTTTGTCAACTGCAACAGCAAACGGAGCACACATACTCATGGGTCGATCCTAGGTCTGGGGGTCTGGAGGTCTGGGCAGCAATAAACGAATTTCAAACGTGAGCTGATCTAGATGTACGATTGCAACTGGCACACGGTGTGACGACGCGACGGTGGTTGGGTGCAATTGCAAGGGCCCCTCCCCCCCCCGAAAAGGGAGGATGGGAGCTGGTACCGTGTCGTACTCGTACCGTACCGTGTCATATCGTACCGTATCCGAGTGCATATGCATTACAATGAGCAGCAACAGCAGCAGCGGGATAAATTATTTGCAGAATTTTATTGGAAACGTGCAATACGGGAATTGTTCACCTTGGTTAACCCATTCTTGGGGCAGGGGGCGCTTTCGACGTTCGACTTTAGACTTTCGGGTAATAAAGTTTAGTGCATGAAGAATCCAAGAGGTCGGTATCGCTACAATGACACACAGTGGGCGTGAATGTGTGTGTGTTTTGGTTAAGGGTGGAGAAGCGTAACTAGAAGCCGGAACGGGACAGAGTTATGACAAGGCGAAGCGAATAGGAATTCTAGTGCAATCTAAACGAAGCAAAAAGGGTTGATAGCGGTCGCCCGATAGCCTGATATACTTGAAATGTTTATGGCCCGCGCCGACTAGAAGGAATTCAAGGAATTTCGCTCGTTTGGAATCGCGTGGTGCAACAACACACAACTGGAATAGAAAATGTGCAAATCGGAAACTTGTGGTTTGGGCTTTAATGTTTCAATAGAGGAGAAGGTGGGGTGGCAGTGGCAGGTGATTTTATGGCGAGTCTTACTCGAGGAAGGTGGATTGCCTACAGTCTACAGTCACGTTTGTATAAGTTAGGTCAGCAAGCAGTTGAAGTGTTCCTCTGATAAAATTTAGCGTGTTTTTTGCCTGACAATGGTTGCGGCACTCTATCACACCCTTGGCAGGTTTCTGAGTTTTGAATACTGAAACCAGTTTGTCCACCGAGGATAAAAGCACCAAAGAGTCGGCTGCCAGGATGATAATTTTTGTATTACCGTACCGGTATGTCTTAGAAATGGTTTAACGGTCCAAAAGGATGGGGCTTCAGTTATGGGGAGATAAAACTTCCAGGTTCAAAAAATCTGAGGCATGGGACACAGGCTGAAAAGTGAAAAGATAGCTGGATTTAAAAAAGTTAGAAGGGGAAGCTGTAAAAATGAACGAATGTTCGTCTAACTGATTTCTTTTCCTTTTGTAGTTCAGGTAAAGTTACTGCCAGCAGTGGACTAAGTTATCCAAGGCACATCGGACAGTTCGTAAAAGGGGCCAAATTGACATTTTAGGCTACTTCGGCCACTGAGGAAGTTTCCAAAAGCCTATACCATCTGACATTTGTGAAAGTTGGTTGGTTGGTTGGTTTGTGAGGGTGGGGAAGAATCTTCCTCTTCACGTAGGCCTCGAGTCGGGCCCGTTGAGTTCCCCTCAGGAACTGAGTTGAGAAGAATGAGCTGGGGGGTTTGTGAGTGAAAGGGTTTAAAATATTGGGGAATGGAAACGTTAAAAGAAGGTATATGTGGATTCATGAAAAACGCTCTGTATGTCGTGTAAACTCCAGTGTTTTCGAGAAATCGATGGATCTAAGCGATGTCAGCCCAGGTAGGATGTGTCATCCCAGCTGTACCTATTGTGGTAACTGTGTGATTTTCTACGTCTCTACCCATGCTAGTTACTCTGCTTTTTCGTTCCCCGGTATGTCATTATGGCCAGGTACCCAGAGCAGGATCTTGCGAGGTTGTATTCCTTCACTAGCTTAGAGTTGGTTATGGGGTTTGCAAGTGCTTTAAGAGTGTCTCTGGTATTGGCATTGACGAGTTCGTCTACTACTAATTGCAAAACTTCTGCATGGAAAACAGTCACCGAGGGTTCTAAATGAATGGATATATTTATTGGAGGATCAGGAGGGATAGTGTACACCAGTTCTTGATCCTCCGTATATGTATATGTGATCCATCCTACTTCGGCAAAAGCTGTACCTTGTACAGTTCTGAAGATAGACAAAAATGAAAGAACGCCTCATTGGGTCCATTTCTGTTCAGAACCCTTTGCAAAAGCTATAAAAACTTTGGATAAACAATGAAGCGGAAGTCGTAGATTGCTCCAAAAAATGTACAAGAATAGGCCGGTCAAGTAAAAGACTAAGGTGACCAAAGTGACAGTAAAACTGGTGTCCATTAGGATGAATACAAATATGAAATTGCCCACCGAGCGCAAGGAATTCGAGTCCAGTTTCCAGAAGGAAAGATAGAAAGCTATGAAGTTCCTTTAGAAAAGTAGTGGAGTGGTAACTGAGAATGAAATGCACTAAAACTGCAACCCACAGCTAAAAGTTCTTGTACAATTTAATGGGACTGATTTTTGGCTGAGTTTCTAAGACCTTCTCAGCCAAGTCAATGTAGTCCTCGAACTTTTTCCTTCTAGAGCTGGAAACGGACGATATTGTCGTTCCTGAACTGAGCTGCCTTTTGAAACTGGTGTCTTCCGTGTTGACGCCTGCCCGCTGCTCTAGCTGCTCCAGCACAAGATTAAAGATATCAGACGACTTCCGTTCTCTTTGCCGGAATCTAAAACAGTTTTGGAAAAGTTCAGAAGTCCTGCTTCCAAGTTGTACGGTGCATCGCGTTGTTTAAGTGTGATGCAACTTAAATGGATCACTTTTTCGGGATCGTTCATCGGTTTGCAACATATAATGCCGCGTGATGGTTGTATGCAGCTCTGAAATTGTGGAAAAGGTGACTGGTATTGACTTGGTATTCGGTGGTCTTTTTGATTTTTTTCTAGTTGCGCCAGGGAAATGGGAATCTTCTACAGATACTAGAAGCCCGTGCTGCTGGCATGCATGGTAACCGCCGTGGCCAGACAGAAACTGAGTAAGATGGTAGTTGTAATGCCCGTGCTTCCGACCTATCCAATCCTTGATTGTCGGGCTCAGCTTGTAGGTCCACCTGTGTTTTTGTATGTGGTCCCACCGGGCTTGCCACATACCTGCTAAGGCTGCTTTTTCTTATAGTTTTCTCATCTTAATATCATTCGCGTCATGTTGGCCCAAGACTCTCCTGTTATAAAATCTACTAGTTTCGTCTGCGAGGATATCGATAGGGACCATCCTAGCAATAACAAAGGTGGTTTCATCTGAGATGGTTAGAAAATCGATGATCTGTATACTGAAGACATCTTCCTTTTTGTCTCCTTCGTATTTAATTCATCCGCCCATACTGGAGCGGCATTTAGTAAAACTGATGTTTTAACTTTGGATCCTTCTGTTGTATCCAAGCCCACTGACGTGAGGGCGCTCCTTGTCAACCACAAGCCTTTTTGCTGCTGTAACCAACATGCACTTTAAACTCCAGTTTTTAACGTATAACGTTGCGCCATATAACCATCGTTCTTCTTCAATGGCAGCTTCTGCGATATCGACTATCGCATCGATGACGGTGGATCACTTTTTCCTGAATCCAAATTGCCTGTCTGACAGAGCTCTTTTCTCGTCTGCTACCGTGAGTAGTCTATTATAAATGGTATTTTCGAGAATCTTACCCATGATATCCTTTCCAGTAGGTAAATCGGTCCATTTGATTTCTTTCCTTTTGGTAGCCAGACCAGATGCTGCATTTTTCACCTTTCAGGGAAGGATCCTTCTCCCAGGTACTTCTGCATAGAAGCTATAAGGAAGTCTGTTTCTTACAGCCGTTTTCACTGCCGTATTTGGAATACCATCAGGTCCGGGCGCCTTGCCGTCACCTATTTTGCTTTGAGGATTTGGTGCAGTGCGAAGATTTGGTCGATTTGGCGGGCTGGAAGCCACACTGCAGCATCGTTTAAATCGAACAATTGTCATTCCTGCTAGCTGTACATTTGCCAGCTGTCAGAAATAATAATACTTCTATGCAAGTTCTCATGAATTTCTCTCTACCAGCAGTTATGACTCAAAACTGCATGTCAGGCATGAATCTGCTCTCTCACGCGCAGCACATTGTCTGCAACTGCAACACTGTTGTTAAATATAAAAAAAAAAAACAACAGTCAATTACAACATGAAAACCAGCTATTAGATTTCACGTTACGTTACAAAACATTGATCTCGAAATCCAGAAGCAAATTCCTCAAGATTGTCAATAAAACTGCACGCAATCCTGTCACGCTACCGTGCCCATGCAAAACTACCGCACCGTTCGACGTCAGCCACAAGTGCTTGTCCTACACAAATAGAACCGATTTGTGAACTGACCGCACCCATTAATCTACGTCACGTGACATGAATTACTTTTACTGAAATTCAGAGACTTTCTCATAGCTCTGCGCTATCGCATGCCAATTAAGTGTGACCATTAGTGCGTTCATAGAGGTAACGCTAGCACCAGCACGTATACGTTGCCGGCATCCTTGGTGCACGCTTTCGCGTTATCAGGGAAAAGTAAATCAATCGTTTCGTCGCATCTTAGAACGTTGAACGAAGGAAATTTAGTAGCCTGGGCAATGCGCGTGAGCGCGTAGTTTAAATTCGAAAACGAAAACACAAATTGAGTTGCGTGACATACAGATGACAGGGTTGTTATAAAGGCAAGGCAGGCACTTGTCTCCAAACGACAGGTGCAACCCTGAAACTCGTTTCCAAGTACCAGAGTACGGCAATAGCAAGCCCTTCATATTTAATGGATGTAAAAATCAGAACACGATGTGGAATCAGTGGTGAATCTTCTCCTGTCTATTCGCCGCATGAATAAAAGTTGAGAGATAAACTACAATTAAGTAAAATGTCCAAACACTGGGGGTGAAAAGTTTTCGGACACTTGATGAAATTTTTAAATCTGAATTCTATTATTGACAGAAAATATTTTAATTAGAAAAAGGTTGAAAATACCGAAATAAAATTAATATCATGATGTAACAATTGGGCACTCTACTACGTTAGCCAATAACGCCCTCTTTAAGGATTTCTTTTGGTACGGTAATTGTGGAACTATAGACCCACATTTTTAATGCTGACTTTAGAAAGGTAAAACTCTTGAAGGATATTTGAAAACAGAACCTGCTCGTTACTTTTTCACCCCACTGTAAATCCACCATCTATTCAAAATCATAGCAGAAAGCGCATTCGTTGTGCGTTGTTTACACTACAGCGGTCTGGATTTGCAGATTTATTCCACTTCTCTGGACCGTCGTCATCGTCATTGCCATCGCATGGATACAGCATCGTTGTACACAGCACCACACCATACCCTCTCTCGGACTCCTCTGTCCTCATCTGAAAGCCTGAAATAATCCAAAGGCAAATATTAGCCCGAAGTGCATAAATTATGTCAGCGTAATGAGAGGGGGACCGACACGAGTGAGATAAAGGCAACCACCACAGTACAACCATAGAGCATCAGGTAATCGGCGTAATTTCTACACAGACCCGCGGGATGAGATCCTTTTCTATTTGCATTGCGAGGACGGGGGTTTTTCGAAAGTGCGGCTCATCGAACCATGATGCAATCAAAAATTCGATGATTCAGTTGAAATAACAGATGTTTTGCTTTCTTTTTTTTTGTTTCGAATGAATTCCCGGAGAGTGAATCTCCTCGAGGAGCTTGGAGCACCTAACAAACTATATCTGCGTTAGCCCAACCAGAGATTGGAGCAGAACATCAGAGCGCCGCTGCTGTGTACAAGTGAATTAATTTATTTGTGCACCAGTCTCAAGTGGGTTTCTTCTGTTTGGGTGCATTGCGAAGGGCAAAATATCCCGTCCGTCTTGGCATGTTGTTGTTGCTGCTGCAAGTTGACTGTTTGTTTCAGTTAGCGAAGATTTATTTCCAAAGAGCGTCAGCTAATTAAATATTTCCTCTAGATACTGAATGCTGGATGCACCAGCACGAGGAGAACGCAGAAATCTGGAGAAATAGCCGGAGAACATTGTTGAGGGTTTTACATTGTTTTATTTATAAGCGAAGCAGGAGCAGCTCCTTATAGGTTCTAAACATGAACGGTTGATAGAAATTGCAAATAAGGATGTTTAATTTATTAAGAAGGACCTTGCCGTATGGGGGAGCACAACGTTTTGATATCTTTTTAATTAATGAGGCTTTCGAGTGGCAGGTCTGAAGCTGAGGCCAACGTGGGAGGTGGAAGTTAATATAGAACATACTATAAAACATTATGTAAGAACATGAAGGCCTATTGCGCAGGCATATTCAGTACTAAGTCATGAAGTGCTGCATCAAAAAGCACTAGAAAAAACAAGCATCAGCCAAAGATCACGGTCTTTCCTGCTAATTTAGCTTTAATTATTTCATTTTAACCTTAGAACCGTGTACGCTCCTTCCAACTTATTTCCGTGTTTGGGGAGTTGTACCCCCCAGTACATTTTGTATTAATGTAACTCATTATTAAATAATTTTATTTGGTTTTATGTATTTAATATGTACAAGTACATAGTACATATATGCAATATATATGCAGTGTTACTTATGCGTATGCATATGCTTGCACATATACATACGTACATATGTACATATATATGTATATACATTATGTATGTATTTGCATACATTAAATGGAGAAAACTAATTTTAAATCAAATATTTTCAAAGCTGAGTGTGAACCGTTTTAACCTTATGTTGATGAGCTTCGTGTGGATGGACCTGATCTTCATGGAATATCATCCTCGACAGTACATTCATCATCTGAGAGACCTTTGAGTTTGAGTAGGTAACACTGCTGGCAACTTCGCAAGTTCGATTTGATCAAGCGCTCCGTAGACATCACTGCTATATAAATAGAATGGCATATATGCGATCTGGAAACTAAATACATATTACAGCCCTATTATGGTTAGCGAATCGAACGTTCGATAGGAAGCATATCGTGCGGTATTATGGTTAGCGAATGTGTCATTCGCCTGTCAAACAACTGCTGCAACAACAAAGAACAAATTAATATGACAGTTGCGATACGGGTGATTCGTAAAAGAGTTCGCTTCATATCGAACGTTCGATTCGCTTGCCATAATAGGGGTATTAAGCTTGCACTAAATTTGATTTCTCTGCACCAGCGTAAAGCAAAATGAGCAATAGTATTATTCCAAGCTTGCAGTCTTCTCGGACTCTCTTGATGTCTTGAAGCTTGATGCTGGTTCTCTGTTCTTGTCCTTTCAGTTTTTTTTGGTTTCAATCAATCGCTTCAACTATGGCTATTGCCAAAAGATGTTTGAATGCAGATTGCTTTCCAAAGAAGATGTTTGTGCTACAGCCAATATACTCCATTCTCTTTCTTTTCAGAATTTCGTTGCTAACCTGGTCTGTAACTGTAGCACTAGGCATCGACCATCAAACCTTTTTGCCTAGTCCCAAGTATTTCTGGCCGCGATTTGCTTGGATTGCTACTTCTGGAACTGATACTGGCACTAACTTCTACTTCTATTTCGCAAGCATCTGGATTCCACATCTCTTGAACGAGATCCGCCAACCAGATATCTTGAAGCGGCTCATTATTAGGCATCAAGATCGCTATCTAATAAAACGATTTTGTCAGCAGAAAAATTTGCAGCAACGGCAACGTCCAGATATAATGAAGCTACAGGATGACCTGGTTCACCATCAGCTTCACTCACTTCACCCACATCATCGTCGGTATCTCTGACAAAATAATCAGCAAGCTTTTGGAGTTCTTCGTCAGTCGGAGACGAATATTTGCTATATAAATAATTCTGCTATCCATGTTTCTCCTTATCACAAACTTTACGGTTTGATATAAAAACCGAACTCCGAAGCAATCGAAAAAAAATATTATTATGTTATAATAATGTTATATCTATTGTTTTCTTTATGTTTTATTTTTTTCTCTACATTGATTGAAAAAATCGTGAAATTCAAAAAAAAGGCCGGAAAAATGCAATTCAAATCGCTTTCCATACTAAATGTACTGAAATAAATAATGGGCAGCACAACTCCCCAAACACGTATAGAGGTTGTGCCGCTCTAGGCTTTCTCGTAAGAACCTTTCTACAAAACAGTATCCAAAGTCACTATTTTTACAAAGCTAAAGGTACAATAGATATAAAAGTACTCACGTATTATGTTGGTGTGGAAGAAGTTGTGGCTAGTATTCATAGTCGAAATACGAATGGGGAGCCCAGCACCCCAAACACGGTTCTAAGGGTAAGGACGAAAAAGTTTCAGGGATTCGAAACTGAAGCTAAGATTGTAACCGCTTGAACGAAAATCGTACAATCGGATTTAAAAGTTCAAAGGTTTATCTCAAGAAGCAAAGTGGGTGTGCCTAAGGCATAAGTCTATGGTTGTATTATCCGCAATGTCTTTTCCTTTGATGCAGCAATTCATAGTTCTTCAACCGCCGCGCCATTGTAAAGGCCATTGATAACATAAGGATCCAATTTGATTTGGACAATATTACCTTGCTCGGTTTGCTTGATTTCAGTAAGAAATTGTCTTATGCTCAATCCAGCTAAGTCTCAAGCAATCATTATTTTTAAAAAAAAAAACATTATACCGATGATTTTTTACCACCAGTATTTATATCAGATATGCCACTCAAGTTTGTGGATAAAGTTAATAACTTAGGATTTCCCATAAACGGTTCTCTTTCCGCTACTGAGCATATTAACTTTGCGATTGGACGTATCTATGCTGCACTCCGAAAATGATGGCTGTCAGCGGCCTTCACTCCTGTTAAAACAAAGTTAAGGCTAGCTTATGCCAATAATTCCAATAATTCAATATGCTACAGTTGTTTATTGTAAGCGTGGCTCGCAGTCTGAGCATAAGGCGGTGGTTATGTAGTAAGCGTGTAATACAAGCGCGAGCAAGCGCTTTTAATTACAAGCACAAGCACGCGCTAGCTTAAGCTTGTAGTGTGTTCGATTAAAATTGAGCTAGTTAACGCTTCGGTTTCTGTTTAGGTCTAGCAAAGTGCACAACAAGTCGCTATTTTTAGAGGAAGAACTTTTATTTTTATTTTACAGAATGGCATTTAACTTTAACAAAAATGGTGTCGCTCTCATGCTTTGAAGTCTGCGATTTTAGTCCAAAGTGAGTTTTAGCGGTCTTTTGGCGACATTGCTCTGAGCAGATGGACCGGGACAATGCAAGTTTAGTGTTTTGCCGAGCGTGGGGCGAGACCGTTATTTAAAGATTTTGAAGAAGTCCTAGAACTTACCCGAAAGAAAATTCCTTTTCAACTCTGTGTAGTTTCAGTGAGATTGTTCAACACATAGCCAGGCCTGTTATGACAGAATTATGTCGAAAATTCCCAAATAAAATAGCTGATATCCAGGAACTCAACTTTAGGTTGGCCGCCAAGGTCTCTTGATTTGACTGCACCTGATTTTGTTTTCTATACCCATTACTTTGAATTAATTGAAAAATAATTGAAGCAATTCCCGCAGAAGCCCTTCAGGCAGTAAGAACCACTTTATAATAAGAAGCCGCACTTGCATCAGCGAACGTGGATACCATTTGAAATCAGTCATTTTAAAATGTCATTAAAAAACATAATAAAAACAAATTATCTTTAAAATGAACTAAATATGAATTGAAAAAAAACAGTTAATTGAGTTTTTTAATGCAACAATATTCATCAGCAACTCTGTATGCAAAATTATACAAAAAGAAAAAACCACAAACAAAGCCGTTTCCGTTCTTCGATTATTCATTTTTCACTATCCATCTTCGGTTGGTATCAATTTTCGATTTAACTCGCGCTTGCAATTGCAATTGCAGTGAGTTGCAGACATTTTACAAGCGCGTGCTCGCACTTGTAAAATTTTGTTACATAACCACCATGCCCTGATAAAATGCATTTAATTTAAAGCGCGAGTTCGCGCGAGCAAGCGCTTGTATTACACGCTTGCTATATAACCGCAGCCTAAGTTGCGTGTTGCATTTAATGAAATGGTCAGATATGTTTATGGTTTTGACTTATTCTTGGGTGTAGTCTTAAAGTATTTTTAGATGCGAAATGTTGTATTTTAATGCACCAGATAGTCCAGAATCGATTACCACTACAGCTCTTGATACCCGCATTTTCGGGTATTACCCGGGTACCTAAAAACCGGGTACCCGTAACGTTTCGGGTACCCGCTTTGTTTCGGGTACCCGCTTTATTTCTCATATATCTCGTATATCAAAACAATATACAGTGAAATCCCTCTTAAGTGGACAGTATTTTTACATTTATTTGAGTAAAAACATTCCCTTAAATGGACGATATGAGTTATTCGTATGAAAATGAGATTTTTTTTATGAAACGACGCGTTTTCGCTTCTGGTGAATGATCGGTGTATACATTCTTATTTTCACATTCGGTAAAAAGAAATGAATTGTAACAGACTTTGTGTTTGATTAACGGCATGTAGAGCGTTTTGTTCGTATAGCGTTAACTTGTAGGAATAAATCTCGATAATGAAAAAGTGAATCAATAGGAAGTTTTTGTTTGTTAGCAGCAGGCAGACAGTATTTTGTTTTTGCTGTGTAAGTTTTAATTCTACGTCAGCCGGTCCGGAGTGCGCTCCATAGGAACATAATTGGGTGTTGGTTGTAAAATCGTGTGTGGCCAGGAGGTTTCCTAGCAGCGATGTAAAGACGGTCGATACATTGACACATGAATGGTTTGTCAATGTATCGCTTTGCGAAAAGGGTATCCCTATTTCTGGACCATTCATTCAAAAGAAAGCCAATTGCCATGTAGATTAATTTCACAAATTTTAAGGCATCAACAGTTTTTATTTTTACTGGAGCAAGGCCGAATTAAGGGTTCTGATTCTCACAGGCTGGGTTTGTTTGTATTTAGGGATTATACCTCGTACAGCCTTAACTATGAAACCGTTTTCAGCAAATGAGGTGTCGTTGGATTCACCTTGATCCGGAGCGTGTTCTAGGCTATGTAACGTCACAGTACATAGTCTATGGACGCATTAATATGGCGGATTACATTTTTTATATCTTGACAACTATCTTGATAGTGGAAACAAATGAAAGGACTTGGCTAGAAATACGATACGCTATGACGTTTTCTAAATGGCGGAAGCACAAAGATGACAGATACCGTTATCCTTACTTCATCCTTAATATGGGTATCAAATAAAAGGGTTTGACAAGTAGAGCACGGCAGTGCTTACCTGCTTACACTCTACATATTCTCTAAAACTAAATAAATAACTAAGCTAAAAAACTAAAACCCGACTGCGGGTAAACTAACTAAAAAGTACGAAACAAGATGAAACGAAACGATGATGCTCAGAGTATAGCCGTGGTCGCATGCCACTTTGCCCTTTGTACATATGCGTACTTATGTATATGAAAACGTTATTATAACGACGTAGTCGGGTTTAAGTTTTTTTAACTTAATTTTTTATTATTTTTCCTCTAAAGCACTCTTATGTGGACCAAAAACTCTGGCCCAGTGGCTGTCCACTTAAGAGAGATTTCACTGTACCTAACAAATAAACACACATTATTCTAAAATTATTTAACGATTAGCACAAAAACAAACTACCTATAATCATAATTGAACAACGAATAAACTGTGATTTATTCACAAAAACAAGACTTATTTCGTTTAGTTTAGAATGCATATACATATGTATGTACAGTACATATGTATGTATGTAAACTCGTATGTAAGTAACATAATAACTTAGTTCTAAGCTCTGACCACGAAATATGTAAACGAAATGTCATGTAATTCACCAGTGATTTAACCCTGCCGTTAGGTTAAGCCCATTTGGTCCAATTTTTGGGACATTATCGTCATAACTTCTAAATGGTAAACATTTAATTATATTGTTTTAAAAGAAATTAAACCACGTTTTATTGTTTAATACGTTTAAGTAAGTTTTATCGATAACAACTTAAAATAATGACCGTAGCGCAGGCTAACAAAATGTGTCTATCGAACTCGACTACCAAATTCTTACCCGACTTCTACTATTTAAGAAAATTACAAATCTTATATTAAGGGCCATTTCATCCGTCGTATACTTTTGACTTTCTAGAGCAAAAAAAAAAAAAAAAAATTTTCCACCATTTCAATGGGAGAGGAACATTGTGATTTAACTGTGGCTCACGCAGATACATGACGAACTCATTAACGGTTCCACCATCCGATTTGCCTTCTAATACAAACTCCATAGCACTACATCTCCCACACACAACTTCTCTACTCTCGATGGACAGAGTTCTCTGCCAAGTTCCGCACATGCTTTCCAACAAGTTATCCCCCTTCTTCAAACTCGACTTCCAACTTCTATTACTTTTAGTATAAACTCCACTAATAACCTATGTTTTTATCGCTGGGTTCCCTTCTCTACCTGTGGTATATATTTTATTCACCACAAAAGATGTAAAATACCAACTTTTATAGTAAATTAAAGTATTTGTGGCTCTTGGGTACCCGGTACCTCATATTGTCGGGTACCCGATAGCTGACATACCCGGGTACCCGCATTACCCGGGTATTACCCGCATTACCCGGGTACCCGGGTACTCGGGTAATTGTTGAGTTGGGTACTACCCGGGTAAAATCAAGAGCACTAATTACCACCATATTTATTTCAAAAGATACAATTTGCGCAACCATCTAGGACATTGTAATCTTTTTACTCCAGCCTCTAAATACTTAAAGATAATAATCTTTTTGACTGGAATACTTCTGTATTCTGTTGCCTACTTCCTTATATATTATCCAAGTGTTTTGGCTCTTCTTTTGGCTGGATAGAGGCAATCTGAGCTCAGGTGCTCCGTTTGCTCGTGTTTATTTATTTTGTAGAGGTGGCTGTTGCAGATTGAATGTCCCGTCAGGCCCGCGCAAAGAATTTTTAAATTTCCCCTGTTTAGTTTTAGGGTTTCATTGTTCTTTAACTTTTATTGTTGTGATTGAGGAACTTTGGTGGTTTGTTGTCCATTTTGCGATGACTTTGTAAGTGTCTTGTCCTGTGAAGCCATAGTGAGGGACTGCTCCAACAAATGGACTGTTGGCTGGTTTTTTGGCCAGGATATCGGCTTTTTCATTGCCTTCATGTGCTTCATGCCCTCGCACCCATATGAGTTTAGCTACCATATGTATTTCTCCTCCAGCAGAATAAGGTTTGTATGGCATTTGATTTGTTTTACTTAAGTATCTCTCCAGAAGAATTTGTGGGGCTGTATTAATGGCAAATAGTTCCGTTTGGAAAATTGTGGTATCTTTACGAAGAGACATAATGTGTGTGACATGTTTGTCCCGGTTTTCCCACTTCGATACCATTTTTTTTTTTTCGAACCATCTGTGCACCATTGTTGGGCATCAGTCCTGGTGCACATTGGGTTGTTGTTGTATTTGTCTCTGCTCGGGAAAAATGTTTCGTAGGCCTATTTCTAGGGACATGGTATCACTGGCAGTTGTGTTTTTTTTTTTTTTTTTTTAGCTGGATTGACCTTGCTTAGTTTACTCAAAAGTCCCCTTAGGTTCCCGTATTTGAATTTCTAGATCCTGTGAAGAGCAAGAGCTTGTTAAGCTCTCTTCTGTATTGCTAGGTGAAGTGGGGTGATGTTCAGTAGAGCTTCCAGACAGACCTGCAGATGGTGTCGTTCTTATCGCCACTGTTACGCTCAAAAATGATAGTATCTGGATCTTGTTTAACTTGTGAAATATCGTTTTTTGGTAAGTTTCCTTCATTGATTTTTTGTAGATTCCACCTAGGATCTGGGTGTTGTTCTCATGTTAATTTGTAACCTGGGATCACTCCTAGAAAGCATTTTAAAACACCTTATATTCCAGAAATCAATGGTTTTCTATTACTGGAAAAGGTATAAGGTCAATAAAGTTAGAAACTGTCTACAGAACGATAAGCATAGGCACCGCCGAGGTCTTGTTCAATAAGTTTAATCTAACTAGGAACTATGGCAGTGGCGCCCCAAGTCCAAAAAGCACACCAAACTACTAGTCACTATGAATAAAAACGTTGATCGACAATCTCTCCTAAATTTTCGGACTTCATTAGCGTCAATTGAATGTATTTCCAAAAGCCAATTGACAAATATAAGACACAACAGTGGTGTACAAAATCTATTTTGAAATCTATTTAGGTACTACTTTTTAAAAGCTTTTAAACGCGTTGTTAAATTGGAAAAAATCATTGAAAAGTACGGAAAAAATGTAAAAAAAAAATTGTTTTAGGACAATATATACATACCTGTACCTGTAGCTGGATCTTATTTTAATTAGGGTTGACATCTCATTGACATTAAATCTACCAAGTTATGGCATCCGTCCTTTGTCACAGGATGGCCGAGAGCCCTCTTTACTTCTTTACTACTTCACAGATTTTCAAGTGGTTCAAGTCCTAAGACTGCATCGACCACTCTTTAACATCAGTTTAGTTGCACTGATGTGTTAAAGGTCGTTGGTATCCACCGGAGTGGCATCTCTGCCTCGGAAAGCGGCACTATTACACAATTTAATTCCAGTGCAACATATTTTGCATTTTTATTTTGGTAGAGGCAGCAAAATGATTTTTAAAGCCATCCTCGTAATCTCCGTAAGTTTATTTTTTCTTGGCTGCATACTGCATCGCAACTCTTCTATTTTTCATCATTTTAAAGACATTAGTACCGGACCATATCCTTTAAGAAATAGTTCCGATACGAAATGCGTAATTTCAGTACCTACAAGTTAGGTCTGTTCCCGTACCTGTTCAAAACAGCCGAAAACAGCACAAAACGACGAAAATCAGTCATCAGTTCCCGTACGAAGATTTTTCTGTCACAAAGCCCGACAGGCCGTTCAATTTGGCGATTTCAAATAAAAATCTACATATTCTGCCAAAAGAAGTGTTTTGGCGAACGTCTGATAAACGTCCGATATACGAAAACGCATTAGTAGTTCGTTAAAGCAAACATACCTTTCAATAAAGCCAAACGTCAAACGCTAACAATTAGCTGTCAAAAAATTGTTTTTTCATGTGTAACAGCAAATCATGGTTAAATAAAAAAAAAAAAAAAAAATTGTTGAGCTTATGTCAAATGAAATTCTAGTTCACTGACATCTGGAAATGTACTCTTACCTCTTCCCAACACCAGCTTAGGTATGCCTTAGTAAGCTGCTATAGAAATTTCGTCAAAAAAATGAAAACGAAAAAACATCCCGTTTAATCCTCCCAAGTGTAGGCTTTCAAGCAAAAGCTCGTTGGCCGTATGCAAACTCATTACATTAATTGCACATTCAGCAACAACAGAAAATTTGGAAAATAAAAACAAAACCCAACCAAACACACCAACAAAGGGAGCGGCATTCACTTCGCATTGTTGACATGCAGGAGCAGGATACGTGGTGCAGCAGAGTTTTTAGGGTGGATGCAAACTAAGAGGCCCATTTTACTCCCGTCACATTCATTGTAATTATTCTGCTGGCTTTGCCAGTGTGTTGTCGGATGCCTATTCTCCGCCTTCAGAGGAAAGGATGTGAAAGTGCAGTAAATGTTCAGCAGATATACACTTCGGTTGGAGTAATGTAACATAGATTATACCTACACAGGAGGCTATCGTACGTAGTCCTGTGTCAGGCGACTTTGTGCATATAAAAATCCATGCGATGGGTGTTGCAAGGGCGCTCACAAAGGGGTTCAGTTTGGCTGTTGATGGTCGGAGGAGGTATTTTGAAAGGGAAATCTTGTTGACGGCACCACTTTTGGCTCTTTTCTCCTCGGGTTCTCGGTTCGTATTTCCAAGGACTTTTCAACGAACTCTGTTTCATATTATCATATATACTCGTCCTTGTACAGGATACACATTGGGTAGCATATTTAATTTTTGGAAGAGCTTTTTCAATGGGAACGAATTACAAGCACAGCTTGAAGAACACTGAACAGGACGGGTGTGGATGCGGAGTTTCAAAATGAAAAGAGTGGTGGTATCAGGAGAATCTGAAGTAGCGACAGATTCTCGACAGAAGGAACGTTTAGAATGTGTGATACAGTATATGAAGGGAGAGATACTTTTACATATGTGTAATGAATAATGGGCACATTAGGTTAGGAGGAAGTTTTCTTTTGCCTTTTTTCCATCATTAAAGATTTTTAAGGTCGATGTAAGGCCTTAGCAATTGTGTGTGTTCGTAAGGAGCTTCAGGAGTGTGTTCTTCTTGGTGATATCTTCACTAAAAATGTCATGTTTATCTTACTCGCGAAATGTCGGTAGTTAAAGGAAATGTAAAATATCCCAAAGATCTGATATAACTGTCATGGCGGAATGGTGTTCTAAGAAAATACGATAATGAAGGCCTTGTAAGTGAATTCAATAAATAGAAGCAAAAAGTCACTCAAACACTGTTCTGCTATCCAGGTACTTATCCTTAAAATTGGGATCTTAAAAACAGTGGTAATGATTCCCTAGTGGCCAAAGCTTCACCCAGATATTGGCATCAAGCATGTCTAGCTTCTGTTTAAGGTCTTCAGTCTAAAAGATCTGATTACAGAATAAAAGCTGCCATAAAAGAGCCTTTATAAGGACCTACGGAAATAGTTTATAGCTCAAAAATATGTCCCTAGGATACCCATCTCCTGACTTTGAAGCTCCTGTGCTTACGTTTCAATTCATATTATCGTCCTTAACCTGGAGGTTCAGAGGGGTTTTCGTAGGAACAGTGATTTCGATTCGCTTGATGTGTCCGAGTCCAAACTTTAGCTTGGTTGGACTTTAAGCTCTCTGAACTGCACACGCTTTGGAAAGAGCTGAATGCTTATCTGGATTCATGGTTATCCAGCTAGATGATAGTTTGCGGAACCATATAACAGATCTGTATTCTTAAATGCATAAGTTTTGTCTTTCGATTTTCAACAGTGGGCTTCTAGGGTTTGTCTCCCATTGAAACTACTTCGAGTTATGAGCATTAGTCACAATATGTACAAGCGGCAGAAATCTGGGGCCAATTTACCGCATCCGCTAACGAGTGAGTGAGTATGATCTCAAATGATCGAGTAACCTCATTGGGATGACGGCACTCGATAGCTAACGTATCGAATAAAAATAAAATTGTACTAGAAAAATTATAATACAATTAATAAAATGACGTTTCTCCGGTTGATTCAAACATAGAAAAATATTATTTTAGTGAAATCCAAGAAATATTTGAAAGAAAAAAAGTAATTTATTTTACTATATATCTTCGGATTCCGATGATAATGATCTGGAACGCATTCTACGGCGGCGCTTAAGGTATAGAAGCAATCCGCTTTCACTGCCCAATACTGTGTAAGTATAAAAAAAACAGTAATTAAAACGTAAGAGGGGCAAACGTCGACTCTGACCATTATCTTGTTGCAGCTAAATTCAGAGCTCGACTATCCAACGAGAAAAAGCTGCGAACCGCTCAGAAAAAGAAATTCAATGTTGGAAGCCTTAGCACGAATGGAGCAGCCAGAGCCTACAGAGAGCGCCTGAGCGAGAGACTCTTCGCTGTGCATTCACCATACACAAACGCAAACAATTCGTGGAACCAGTACCGCGACATCATCAAAGGGATAGCAGAGACCACCAGGATTTACTCCCAAACTATGAGGGGATTCACAATGGACCTTCGGGTCTCCGAGTGGAAATGATTGCTCGCTCAATCACACACCCCTCTCAACCTAACCTAACCCTTTTATACAATATACACGCCGTTCTTGGAAAGCCAGACAGTGACATGGAAGGTATGCTACAGATTCTATATCATCCAAGAAGCTTCTACAGAAGTCGTTTGTGAAGATGTCGTATTTTCTGGCTATGATTTCTTTTGTACAGTGTTCGGTCTTTCCATTGAAAGAAGAGTTGTGTTCATCTTTTCTGTTCGACTGCGGGCCACAAGCTGCGGGTTGTGACACAATCGCTAGTTTTATTCCATCGGTCTTTGCCTGAATTAGGGGTGATGCAGTCTATTAGGTCTTTAGCTGTGTTGAAGGCTGGTGAGATCTGTCTGTCTGCATGAGGTATAACCAAGTCAGAGCCATTCCTGGACAGTATTTCTACTGCTTCCTCTCCTTCAACTTCCACGTATCCGGGAAGGAAAGCGATGGGTTCCCGGATTTTGCTGGCCGCTGACAAAAAATATCTTGAGAGTCGGAGCTCCGCACCGTAAACCAATTGCGACGATAAGGTGCCCGACTTGTTCATCATTAAACGGAGTCTGAGTAGCACGGCTGTGAGTGCTTGAAGCCAGTTCTTGGGTAGATGAGTGATGATGGCAGTGTTCAATGTTCGATGCCAGCGCTCTACTATCCCATTTGCTTACGGGTGAATGCGGCTGCACTGCAGGAGTTGAGCAAACATTTGAGACTCTGGTCCGTGGTTAGGCAAAGTGGACATCCGAAACGGTAAAGTCAATCCAGGGTTTCTCATAATCTGTACAGGGCATGAGCACTTTTTGATTAAAAAAGTTCTAGTATAAGCGTGTGTCTAGACGAACGAGGGGATATGTTGCCTTTCGTTTAACTGATGGTAGTGTATAGTATTTGTGTAAAAGTTGGTCTCTCAAGACTCAGAACTTGTCGCCGCTTTTTCCAATCCAAATCTAATCGATAGTCTATAAATGTACTTCTAAGATACTCCAGAAAATTCCTGCACTGTAATTATAATTTACCGATATCCCTTAGAGAGTACATAGGTACATGGCAGTCTCAACCACCACTAGACGACAACGATTCAATTTCGCTAACAAAAACGAGCAATTTTTAAAATTAAAAGATCTCTTCGTATTGCGGGCTTTTTGAAAGAAGAAAGAAAATACATTCCCGTCTCAAGGATTCAGCCATTAAACACCAATTCGAAGAGGATTACACAACCGCCGCACTGCCATAAACAACGATGAGCTCTCTGTACTGCCAGCTGCCTATTACTTGTAAAAATTTTCATTATATTTTACGTTCCCCGATAGTCCTTTTTGGCCATAATCATTGCGGGAACTGAGGGTATACATATATTTCCTAGGCTGCCATTCACTCTACTCAAAGTGCCCCGATGAAATGAAAATGAGTTTCAGTTCGCTTCTATCCAGTTCCAAATGTGTGGGACGAGGAAATGAACGGGCAATATTCTTTGTTCAAAATTTGAGGCAATATTCTGCAGAGTATACAAATTTTCTCAGATAAAAACCCAGATTAGAATCTTGAGGACGAAAAGAGCAAAAAAAAAGAGGATGAAACTTCGTCCCCACTAATGACTGTGGATGCTTCAACAAAAGACCAATTTCCTGGCGAAGCATATTTCCTCGCACCAATTCGCATGTAAATGCGGCCAATTGTCGCCGCATCGCCGCACGCGCGTGGGGGAGAAATTGAATTTAACTCACGGTCCGCTCCTGGTAACTTTGTTTCTTAGGTCCTAGTCGTCCTAGTGCGTCCCACGATGGCAATGGCAATTTAGCACTGATGACTGTGTGAGAATTATTGTCATCAACGACGTCGGTTTCGAGTTTGAAATCTTTGCTGCAACAAAGTCCTGTGTGGAGGATTATATTTGCATACATTTTCGCATTGGGGTCAAAGTTCTTCTTCATGCGAGTGGAATGTACATCATTTGAAGGAGATGTAACAAAAGAAAAAAAAAATCACAAAAAGACTCAATTGAGGTGCGAATGTTTTATACATATCGCCACCACGGGAGGTGTCAGTGAAAGGATGTCAATTTTGGCGGGTTTATTTGTTTATTTGACCTCTAATGGAAGCTTTGAATGTGAATACTCGTAGACCTACCACCGGGATGGATAATTAATTAATTATGTTGTACTCAAGCGGCGGGTAGTGCTAAAAGGAATCCCACGAGGTGCATCATATGCTATGTTCAGCACGATTAACACGAAGTGGTGGTATTTCACACCTCGAAGGTGAGTGTTCTCGTGTTGGTAATATAAAATCGTGAATTTCAATTCAACTCCATAAATTTTTGCACGGTTTTGACAGGAGAAATTCTTTTTTCCTAAATACTTTTTTAACAAAACTAAAAGTCAAAATTGCTTCGCCTCCATGCGAAGCCTACAGGGCAAACAATTATGACTGAAGACCATCACGTAATATTCTTTTTATTGATGAAATCGATAGGTTAAAGTCAATTATACGAAATCATTAATCCATTAATTGAGGAAGAACGACCATAGTTTGTACAAGAGTGTGCTACTCTAAAGAATCTAGAGCTTCGAAGATTGAGTGAAGGAACGTTTAAGTTGAGATGGTCAAGAATTTCTGTAGACTCAATCTCACCTATTAAAGCTCTATGAATAAAAACAACTCGTGCCACCGTTCTCCTCACCTCCAGTGATTCTAAATTAATTAATTTTAACCTGGATAAATAAGGAGGTAAGTGATTTGAGTTCTGCCAAGGAAGTCCCCTAAGAGCGAACCTAAGGAATCTTTTTTTAATTGATTCAATTCTGGATATATGAGCTCTATAATATGGATACCAGACAATTGAGGCGTATTCTAATATGGAGCGCACAAATGCAACATATAACGATTTAAAGACATACGCGTAAGAAAACTCACAAGCATAGCGCCTAAGCATTTCCCATGTTCTGTTCGCCTTGTTTGTGATGCAATCATGATTGTTGAAAGATAGCTTAGTATCTAATAAAACACCCAAATCTTTGATTACACTAACACGAGGAATGACTACACCATCAAAAGAATATGTATTCATGAGAGGAGATCTACAACGAGCAAAGCTAATGACGGAACATTTACTAACATTTAGAGAGAGATAGTTTTTAGAGCACCACAGATTAAATTTTTGAAGATTAGAGTTTAAGAGGTGAAAAGAATGCGGCTCACTGCCCGACATATAAATCTTGAGGTCATCTGCAAACATTAACAAGGAGCATTCCGGGAGAAATTTTACAATATCATTTACAAACAAGATGAAAAGAAGGGGTCCGATATGACTGCCTTGGGGAACTCCAGAAGTGACAGAAATTTTGTCAGAAATATTGTTACGAAACCTTACATGTTGGAATCTATTGCTGAGGAAAGAAGAGAGCCAATTTAAAAAGAAGATAGGAAAACCCTATAGTTTGTATAGCAAAATTGTATGGTCAACTCGACCAAAAGCTTTGCTAAAATCCGTATGAATAGCATCAACCTGGTTACCTTTACCAATCTCTGAAATTCACAAAATTTGTGAACAATATAAAGTTACAGTCGATTATTGTAACATGGCTTCAAAGAGACAAGCCACCAGTCAAATCTATCCCCAGTTTCTACAATCAAGCCCTGCATCTAGTGTTGTAGATCCTCATTGTTTATTTCATATCGTTGCAGCTTCTTCTATAATGCATACATATGTATTTGGAGCGGGAACATTTTCTGCATTTTCTGTATTTTCGGTAAATATTTATTAACCGTTATCTTGCAGAACGGGAGATCACGTACTCACATCAAATCTAGAACTATAGCCAGCAGCTACGAGAATTAAAAGATTGCGGAGAAACAAAGCAAATTAGAAAAAGTCTATTATGGTGTTCCGTAGTGATCCAAACTTAGACCAATCCTCTTTATTATTTACACCAATAAATTGTTGAGACGTGCAATTCGGAAATAGTTCCTGGGAACAATTCAAAAAATGCACCGGATTTCGGCAAGGAGATGCGTTATCATGTCATATCTTCAATCTTATGCTGGAACAGATAGTGCGCAGTGAACTCGGAAGGCACTATCTTTATCTCCCAGCGCGCCGTATTAGAGGCTTTTACGGCAATTGAAGAACAGGCGAAACGAGTTGGCCTTGAAGTGAATGAGGAGGTAGTGGAGATTCGACAAAGACTTACCCTAGGAAACCGCTACAACTTCGGCTTGGCAAAACAAATGGGTTCAAAACTTCTAACTCGGAAGACGAAATGCATGCTCTACAAAACATTGATCCTGCCAGTCCTGCTGTATGGAGCCGAGTGTTGGACGCTTAGCTAGGAAGCAGGGCAGATGCTGAATACTTTCTAGAGAAAAATTCTCCGTTGGATATTCGGTCCCGTATGCGAGGAGGACGAATGGAGGAGAAGATATAACCGCGAACTCTATGAGCTGTACCAAGATGTGGATGTAGTCCGAAAAGCCAAAACACGTCGACTACACTGGCTCGGCCACATCGAGCGAATGGACAACAATGCTCAAGCAAAAAGGATCGTCGAATCACAGCCCCCAGTTTCGAGATGACAAGGAGGACCAAACCTCCGTTTTAAGGATCCAGAAATATTTTTATTGCCTTAAATACGTATACACATTTGACAAAGAGTTTCTGATATTTTTGCCACTGCGACGTCATTTCCGGTGACCCCTCGAATAAAAGGGGCTTGCGCGTTGACAGCAGAACTCATGACAGGATCAACTAAAGTCAAAAAAAGAAAATCCGTATTTTCTATACTATATATTATTATAAAGAGGAAAAGTTTGTATGTAAGGGGTAATCTCTGGATTTATTGAGCCGATTTCAAAAATTCTTTCACTAATAGAAAGCTACGCTATCCAGAAGGGCTATAGGCTATTTTTTGTTTTTGTTTAAGGACACATAAAAAAAAAAATTGTTTCTACATGTTTTACTTTGGCGGCTATCATTTCTATCTTAAACCAGATTACCAGATCAATTATCTGCCATGTAAGTAACCTGTCTGTTTGCGTACACGGGCAAAGCCGGGCGTGTCAGGTAGTAGTTAATACTTTAAACTAGAACTTGGGCAAAAGAAAAAACAAAAAAAATGAAAATTGGACTTTTGGCAGACATTTTTACAAAAAATTTAAAAATTTCGGTAAAATTTGCTTTAAATTTCTTATTTAAAAATAGTTGCATTAAGAAAAAATAAAAATCCTTCGTCCAAGTCCTTGTCAATAATATCTCGGAGACCTGTGTTAAATTTCATCAAGATCAGTTCATTAGTTTTCGAGAAATTTGGACAACCGACTTTGAAAATACAGTTTCGAGAAAAACGCTTTTTAAATTTTGACTGACAATAAAACTGAACTGAACTGGCGTTGACCGCGCAGCTTCCCAAAGCTGTTATCTCCGAAACTATTACTCTGATCAATTTGAAAATTTAGGACAATATTCTAGAGATAAAATTGAATAAGACAATCAGAGAATCTTAAAGATATAAAAGAAATAAGAAAACGCGCAAAAGAATATTAAAAGATAAAAGTCCATTTCATATCTTTTCCATTTCTCTTTTTTAATTTTTTTTTTGTCTCATCTTTGTAATACCCTTCATTTTAATTTATAATTAATTAATAATCTTAATTAATAAATCCACAAGGTAAGTGGATACAATTTTAATGCAATTGGCACACGGCCTTAATATATAAAAATCACGTGTCGCTGTGTTCGTATACGCTAATCTCCGAAACCGCCTAACCGATTTTGATGAAATTTTGTGAATATGTAAGGTTGGCTCCAGCTTGAAATATAGATTAGTTCTGGACCAGATAGGTGGCGCTGAAGCCAAGTTATTAACAAATTTTATATTTTTTGACCAAAATGACTTCTATTCACAAAATATATTGGTTTAGTTTCAAAATGAAAGTTTTTAAAGGAAAGTCTAATGGAGAAATCGTTCTGTTATGTTGCCACGTAAAATATAAAAAAAAAATCTTATTCAAACGGCTTTAATTTTCGATTCGTTTGGCATTCGCAATGACAGTCAAAAAATCACCAGGGAAGACAATGTTCTTTATCGTTATTTATGCGTAAATTATAAATTTGTGAGTTTCTACTGGAAATATTACCACTTTGCTTGAAAAACTCTCTGAGTACTTTGAAGACGTACAGATGCCTTAATGGTAAGATTCCAAGTTATTCAAACAAGGGCCAGCTATGAGTGAAACGATTGCAATGTGAAATGATCCGAATTAGGTGTTTTTGAGCTATCAATAATGGTCTCCCCAGCTGGAGATGCCATACTGCAACTTTGAGTGTGCAAGACCATAATATAGCTCCACCAAGAAGTATATTTTTTTATCAAATTGTATATGCAAGTGGAGTTCTATTTATAGAGTCCTCCTCGAGCTTCTAATTAAGCTAACGATCGGCAATTTATTTAGCAAAGTTCTTAAATGAACTTAAAAAATAAACGAATCTCGATTATAACTCTGCAACTTTCCTCAGTGTGTCCTTAGTGTGTGCGTAGCATCACTTATTATCCCACTACAACCCTGTGTAACTTTCTGAACTATGCACTCGCAAAATTCCATCATGCTCATCCTTATGCATCCCCATGGCAGTTTCTTATGTCATGCATACACTCACTTTTCTGGGATGCAACTAATCAACATTTTGATGACAGCATATCAACGCAGGTCAATTTCCTTTGACAGTATGTGTATCCACGCCCACATGACTCGACTTAATGACAGTCTCAATTAAATTTCCATTCAAGTTCCTGAGGAGTTCCTGTACCAACACCAAACTGCACTGCTCAGCAAACAAAGCTCCTGCCAAACGTGTTATTGCCACCATCACATACCGAAAACCGGAACACCACTGATGGACTCCTGCCAAAGCCAAAGACGCAAGAAGTGCACTGCTGTTGGTGTTTTGGTTGCTGCTCCACCACCAGCAACATAGCCTTCATGATGTCTTCATGTGATATGCCAATTTGGACATGCCAACAGGAAATTGGCATGTTCCGTCAGTCAACCAGCCCAGCCTGTGTACGAAGGGATAAATGGACGGATGACTGGCTGGCTGGATGGATGCAGCTCCGTAATTAAGTCACTCGACTAAATGCTACGTAATTTTCAATTTAATGCAAGCAGCAGCATGTGCTGTGCTGTGCTGCTGCTGGCGGCATGGAAGCGACATCGAAGGCGGTACGGCGCGGTAAAACTTCCCTTCGTGTTTAGGCTTCAGTTGTTTTGCTTGGAATTACCATCGTCTCCTTCAAGGACGACAAGCAAAATTAATTTGCACATACTTGGGACGTGTGTATGCACTCATGTGACGTATGCAGGTCGGAAACGCCGCCGGCGTCCGGAGGACACATTTTTCTGGTGGCATAATTAAACGCACACAAACACGCCTACGACTATTGATGTGAGTCCCACGAGTATGCTTATAGTCACCTTTACAATGTTAATCCTGGCAATTATGGCTGCGCAATTAAGGAGTTTGCCTCCACTTGAGTTTTATGCCTAGAGACTCATGGTGGCAGGTAAGGTGGCAACTGGCAAGTAGCCTCGGCGGTGACCTTGAAAACCATGTTCAAGGAATATTGGGCAGTAGGTAGGTATACAGCTTATGGTTTAGCGTGTACACTTGAGAATAGCGCACGATGAAATTAATTATCCTTGAAATTTAAAATGAAAATGAAATGCCGAAATAAGAGTATATCTCGGGAGAGGATAAGAGTTCAAACCGGGCGGGGGGGGTGGTTACGCTCATAAATTAGATAGAGGCTTAAACAGGAGTTAACTGCGAGCATTAAGAGGGAATAATTTTATTTAGGAATTTAATACTCGTTGCGAGATACCTTTTGGTTGGCAGATGGGCGATGTCTGATCCCTTGAGTACTCCTAAAGATTACCGGATGCCGGATAGGAGTGGTTCTCCTGCTTCGTTGAGTATTAGTGTATTGCGATGAAGCTTTGGTCTCGATTTTAACCTTTTGGATCCGAAAGTAGATACCATTTTAACGTGAATATGTGACGGTATTTTAAATTAAGCCTTTTCAGGTCGACTTGCCATTTAAGTATTTCACTTCTTTGAAATTCCTAAATTCCTTTTTGATATACTAAAGCTTTTGTGAAAACTAGTTAAGGATTATCCGTCATACCCAGACCTTGACAAAAAAAATCTCATAAGAGGAGTCGTTATGGACAAGTGACGAATGTGACCACAGAAGGGCCATCAAGGTGCTTTTCTATTTTAAAACTGTAAAATATAAAAAATGTATTTAAGCACTAGAAAAGCTTAATGAAGTAAAATGGATTTACTATCATTTACTAACTAAGCTGGACTTCAGCAAATCTTATTCCTGACCAAGTTGTAATGGAAAAAGAACCGTATCATATCAGAACACCAAATAACAATATTCACCTACGATTCCAAGATGGATTGCGGTATCGGATCGGGTATATTTTCAGCTGAACTAAGAATTGTTAAATCCTTTTTTTTTTTTGCAGACTGCTCTAGTGTCTCCCAGGCGGACGTACTAGCCATAAAGAATGTAAAGGAGCTTAGTCTCAGCTCACTTAACCCTCAACGGATCCTCTTTTTTTTTCCTTAATTAATTTTAATTAATTCATGCAACTGCAGCTAAAATCGCAGTTCCAAAGATACGCGATCAACAAAATCAGAAAATTTAATAGTGCAGCTTATAATAATTATAGTAATAATGAAAAACTTTTCATTAAATATTGGAACACGTTTGCTTTCTATTATAAAAAAAAATATACTATTAAAGTAATATGATCATAACATTGAACTGCATTATTTCCGTGGAAATTACAAAGCGTTTAAAAATAAACTGTAAAAAGCGGATTTTCTGTTAGTATACGTAGAAGTGTGTGCATCAATTTTTAGTGAAAATTCCAGTTGTAATAAATTTGTGAGAAAAATAAGTGCAAAAGGTGAGTTTTTTTTTATTATTACACTGTTTTTTATTATTATTATTGTTTTTAGGGTTCCGTACCCATAGGTAATACGGAACCATTATAAGTTCGCTCTAACTCAAAAATGTCTGTCACGATAAAAACATCAAGAACCATTCTTCCGAGAAACTTGAAATTTGGCACACTTATACATTCCGATGGTTTACATATATGAGACAGCTAATCACTCAAAAATTTTGTGAAACAGCTATACAGGGTGTGTAAAATGTGAACTCGAAAAAAAAAAATCTGAAAAATATATCATGTGGGACATCCTTCAAAAGGGCTCGAAACAAAGATTCCAAACCTATTTTGCTCAGTTTTTTCCGTTAGAAACTTTGGGAGTTATTGCCAAAAATGTGTGAAAAATATCATATAAAAAGCACCAGAACTTTTTCTCGGAAACTACTTAAGCCAAAAATATGAAAAAATCATAGTTCGTAGGTGATTAACCATATTTTTGAAGAAAAATATAACGAGTCTCGAAAGTTGTATAGTTTTTGAGAAATTCACGTCGAAAAATTCCATTTTATGTCGAAAAATTCAATTTCTCAACCGATTAACTCGTAAACTACTAGACCAATTTGACTGAAATTATCACTATTCGATTAACAATAATTTTGGGAAAATTAAAGACTATCTAAAATTGTGCTGCCATATAAAAAAAATAAAAAAAAAAAATATGAAAATACGGATTTGGCCAGGAAACGAACCTGAGACCCCTGAATTCAGCTACACACTCAGCCGCGTTCTTAACCCTTTCCTTATGGGCATCCTTAAGATAACTGCATCATTTCATTGGGTGGGCGTGGCTAAAATGGTAGCAATATGGCTACATTGGGGTACTAACCAAAAAATCCAAACACTTTTTTCTTTTAATAATAGAAACGATTGCTTTATTAATATTATTAGCGAAAAATACAAATAAAAATTATTTTTATTTCAAAAAAGCATAAGAAACAGAAATTAAATTACTATCACAACTATTTGCATATTCAGACTTATTTTTTTTTCAGACCTGTCTGGTAATTTACCAAAAAAAAAATGTTTTCAAGCGTTTTTTTTAAGATATGTATAAATCAATTCATTCTTCATAAAAAAATAATAAATTAATAAATGTAGTCATTAATAACAAATAACGAAAAGTTTAACATAAAAGATATAAATTAATTCAGATATGAATTTTATGAAGTTTGCTCTGATTTTGTCCAGTAAAGGACGAATCGTAAGAAGTTTGTCGTATTGCTCATCTATGCGGTCTTTCATTTTGGAATTATCGTTTAAGTGCAAGATTTTCTTTAGCATATCGAATCTATTTCGTGGCATCATGTCATTGGATATTGGTGCAAATGTACAATGCTGCTCATTAAATTCATGCCAATGAACTTGCAAATTTTGCTATAGTAAGTAGTGAATAAGTGTCAATAGAGTAAAGATAATAGAGTCTTCAACAAAAAGCTAATATACTGAAAAGGAGTTAATTCTGGATCAGGGGGAAAATAAAAACAAAAATTGCATTGACTTGCAACTTCATTAATTTCTACTTTTCGCCATTTTAGTTCTTTATTTATATCTTTGCTGCAAGTAGCTTTCGATGAGTCGGGTTCTGGATTTGCCATCATGTCAACTATTTCGAATGCACTCTCATCTTCAACAGGTGTAAGCTTACTTACTTACTTAGTTGGCGCTACAGCACGAGGTGAACCTGGGCCTGCTTCTCGCAACCAGTTGTGTGTGCGTGTTATATTTTTGCACGAATGGAAGGGACCTACAGTTGTTTGCCGACTCCGAACGGTGAGTTGAGAACTACAATCGTGACAAATGATACTGTTTGATGCTTGTCAGACATTCGAAAGAGGTGTCACCGCGAAAAAACTCTTTAGGTGTTAGACCCGAGCTGGGATTGTACCCGGGCAGCATTGCGTAGTAGTCTAACGCACTAACCACCACGGCCACGGCGACCACAACAGGTGTAAGCGTGGACAATTAATAAATAAAAATACTGGACCTACCAATTTCTTCAAGAAACTGAATATCCTCAACTGGAATATTCTCGCATTGATTCTCTATATTGTCGACTAGCATTTCAGTTTTGTCCGTTATTTCTTCTTCTTCTCCCGAGCAATCACCTTCTAAAATTTTACAGATTTGTATCTCTAAGCCTCGCAAATTTCGTTCACTAGACATGTTGATGTTGATCTCTATTCAATGGGAACAAGTAGAGGTACTAAACTAAACAAAACAGTACCTACTGTTTATGTGTTTACATATCTGTTTTCTTTTCAACTTTGACGGAAAACCGATTTCATATGTGGCTGAAAAGAGATCCTAGTCGAAAAAAATAATCATTATGCAAAAGCAAAAAGCTTTTATCGGATTACAAAGTGTTTTATTATATTATTATTGTGGTATATTTACTCTACATATACATATAACAACATTGGTAGCAAAACGTTTTTCTTTTTGAATTCAAATGCATGACACCACCCCAATGTAGCCATTTGGCAACCACTGGATAATCGCGTGTTACTGCGACGTATCATTAAATATTGTTTTATATTTTACGAAATTCATCTTAAAACATTATTATTTCCACAAAAGTATTTTTTTTTTTTGTATCAGCACTAATATTAACCTGTTCAAATCCACGACCGAAATTCACGTTCGGACAACACAACACAAGAAGTCGACTTCCACGAGCAAAATTTCAAAATACATTGATACCAGATAAAAAATACAAAACTATTTCCAATAAACTGGTAGAAAATGATCCTGCCAGATTAAAATACAAAAATTCTTTTAATTTTGATTTCTTTTGTAATAGTTATTTTTAAAAATGTATGCGGTAGCCAAATGGCTACCGTGGGAGGGAAAGGGTTAATGTTTATCCAATTTCTCATAGTGAATAATATTACTGAATTATAGGTTTGTAAAATGAATGTAGAGGTGGGTCGTTTTCGTTTTTTGTGTTAACGAAACGAAATAGTTATTCAAACAAAATATACATATGTACATAATGTAACTATTCTTAAAACTACGGAACCCTTTGAGCACGAGTCGGACTCGCACTTGGCCGGTTTTTTTATATTATAAAGGGCTTTATTTTATTTTCAGCAAAGTTTCGAATGTAAGTATTTGTTCATATGTGTGACCTGTACAAAATAAACCAATCATCTGCCTTTTATACTATAATTTAAAAAATATATAGTTTTCGTTTTATGAAGTTAATAAATGCCACAGTAATTGAATAGTATTCTTAATATTTAATTAATATGCTTTAATAGTACGTGTTCATATAATTGTAATGGTATCCAATGGGATATCCTTTAATTTGCTGCAATAATGAACTATTGTTTCAATATTAAAAACTAATTGAAACTATAGTATGCGCAGAATTGATTTAATAACATTGTAAGTTAGAGTTAATAGTACTACTCCTTTAAAACTAATGTTGAAAAATAATAGTTTTAATAGTATATTCACATAAAAGGGGAACCTATTAAAATAATATGAGATCCAATTACTTTTCAATCGTATGTACTATTGATTCAATATTATAAAAAAATTAGATTAATAGTCTAAAGGTACTATAACTTCAATGGTTTTTCAACTATGTATACTAATAATAGGAAACATACCATTGACCAATTTTAATAGTAAAATCACATTAAATTAAAAGCAATTCCTATTAAAAATATATGTAGTATTTTTCTCTGAGTGTGTCATACAAAATTTCGTATTTTCAGGTGAAACGTGAATATGAAACATTTTGGTCAATTAATATAGACAGACAGCCAGACAGACAGACAGACAGCCAGACAGACAGACAGCCAGACAGATGGATAGATAGATAGATAGACAGAGAGACAGATAGATAAATTGACAGATAGACAGGCAAACAGACAGACAGGCAGACAGACAGAGCGTCCGATTCTTCGAATTAAATGACAATGTATTTATGAATGTATTGTAAGTCACACTATATTTTTTCGACACGGGCGAAGCCGGGCGGGACAGCTAGTCTTTATATATAAAAATGAGCTGTTCATTTGATACCTCAAAACTCATAAACTAACCATCCGACTGAGCTAAAACTTACACTATGTACTTGTAATGAAGTGAGAAATGTTCGTACATCAAAAGTTATTAAGTTTTCTCATAGATGGCGCTGGAACACAAAAATTTCAAAACCATCCGATTGAGTTGAAACTTACAGAATATAATGTTTGTAAATCAGCAATTAATTATGAATTCAAAAATGTTTGAGTTAAACTCGGTAGAAAAAGTTGGTTGGACAATTTACTTAAATCCAAATAGAGTTGTCGCCATTTAATTCTCCACCAAAGTCATTGCTATTTTTGGGTAACCAACAATTTGCTGTTTTCATTTCGCAAACTGTTATCTCGCGACTGTCTAAATATATTTCTTTTATATCACGGAACCCATGTGGCAAATTGTCATTTCGTCTTGCGTTTATCTCGCTGTAAGATTAACTCGCATTACTTCTTTAGCTTTTCTATGTTTGGCGCTTCTATCAACCGGCTTTTGGTGTTTTTGCCTTTGCTTATCTCGCAAACCGTTAATTCGCGCAATTCTATTCACCCGCTTGTTTCCTTGTGTTTGAGTTTAATTTTATGTAAATAAGGATTATTTATGTTGATCATTTTTTTTTGAATTTTTTTTTGTTTTGTGAATAGAAATTTGTTGTAAAGCAAATCAAAAAGTATCGTTTATTACTTATTGTGTCCAGGTTTTTTTAACGCAGCATGCTTAAACGGTTTTTATATATTTTATTTGGCAAAATAATATTTCGTATTTAGTAAAAAATATTTTGCCAAATAAAATAAAGCGAAATAATAAATGCGGAATAACCTATGAAGAAATAATTAAAAATCAAAATAAAAGTAAATATGTATTCAATTCCAAGCACTTCTTGAACAACATTTGGAAATATAATTCGTGTTTCCAGATGACATCGGTCGGTGCACCAAAAGTCACTCAAAAAATTTCATTACATTCCCTGGAACTCCAGCAGCTACAAAAATTTTTTTTTTCAAGCTTATATAGAAATGCTTTTATGCTTCCCAAGGACTTTTCGTTTTAAGGAACCAAATTCCGAGAAAGCAAATTTTTTTTTGGCACAACACTTCTTTCTAAATAAACACAGGACATGCATGGAAGTCAAATTCAAGCTTCAAAATCTATAGAAATGTTTACAAAATCTAATGAACGTACGAGTGGGTATCTTCAGCAAACTGCAATTGTCTCGATTCGGAATCGAGCATCAAATGTCAATAGTTACAAAATTGTCTTAGTCACCTATGGGTACAAACGGTAGGTTGGGTAGGTCCTACTGCATACGATTGTATAAAAGTCCTTAATTCCACTTTGCAGTTGAAAAGCATATAGCAACAACAACAATAGCAGCAACAAACTTATGCAATCAAAGTAAAAGTAAAGTGTAACAATATTAGAACTCCAGAGATTGAATAAACTTTTCGTTCCACAAATACATGGGAGATGGGAGTATGAGTACGGGTATTCGTATGCAATGAATCTTTCATTGAATTCAGTTCATGTAGTAATTCTCTATGCGCCGCCGTTGGTTCTGCTTCCTGCATGCAGCATGCCTCTAGTGCTGATCTATTGATCCAGTTTTTTTTCCTATTTTTTGAACCAAGAAATCAGCGTCTCTTAGAAATACGATAACATGAACTAGTTTCAGATACGTTCACCCCTTCCCACCCGCTAACAAATGAGTCTCGAGCAACAATGTGTGTGTGTGTATTTAAACGGTTTCACAACAGCGGACATTTTGTAGAGTAAACGAGAAGGAAAACTAAAACTGAACTTTCCTTTTGGGGTTTGTTTTCAATTTCATTTCAATTTCCACCCCCCCCCCCCCCTTGTTCTTTGAAGCAAACTATTTCGTGCTCCTCTTTAGCTGAAAAGGAGGAAAAACAAAGGCCAAAGTTATAACTTTCAGCATCAGAGCCAGGACTCTAGAAAAGAAAATCACTTTCTCAACCCTTCCTTTGCTCCTTTTTTTTCTTTCTCGGCGTTGTTGCTGGGGTGCTCCACTCATCTTCATCTTCATTTTCATTAGAAACGAAAAAAAAACGGTAACTTTGTACTAAATTGTCAACGAAACGACACTTTGGATCCACCTTAAAGATGTATGTGTCTTTATATCCCGCGGGTCTTTGAATAATTGTGAGGGTGGCCACCCCCACACCGCCGGGCAATCACACGAAGCTTTCACTTGCAGTAGATAAAGAGTTTTGCAAGTGCGAATATGTACGAGTTCGTCCTTCGCACAGAAGCTGAAGTCGATGTCACAAGCCGAGCAAGCGAAAGTAATAAAACTTTAAAATTACTTTTTCCTCAGGCAAACAATGCATGCAGAATTATTTCCACCCCACCCCCTAGAGAGGCCTAGCCAAGGCATGTACTTGTAGGGAGAAAAAAAAATAAAGCATAAAAACAGGACTCCATTTAATTTTCTCCTTCTTTCTCGTTCTCTCCACTGCAAGGATCCAGTGATGTACTATACTCCTGGAAGTGCGGGAATTATGATTACATCTCTTCACGCCCGTTTGACTTTTGTTGTCATCTCTCGGACGAAGTGTGGGCCAAACACAAGGCGACCCCCAGAAGACAAAGTAATGCCATTGTCGTCCTTCACTTGCTACCACCCAGTCAGCCGCCTTCTAGACATCTCAAAAGAAATAAAAATTAAACGAAAGTTTAAATTGCATGTCATAAAACCAGGAGTAGATGAAGGAAGCTGCTGCACGGCGAATTACCTTCTGATGGATGAACAGGAGTCAAGGAAATTAAACCGACCAAAATGGATGGCAGACAAAAAATACACACACAAGAAGGACCGCGATGGAATGCAAAAAAAAAAAAGGAAGAAAATATGGAAGAACAGTCTACATACAGTTAAATTACTTCGGCTTATTAGCCACACAAGTGCCGTCAATTAGCGCACCACAGGAACATTTCCCATTCCGCGGATTAGTTTTCCCATTTGCATCCTTTTTTTTTTTTTTTTTTTTTTTTCAGTGTAGTGCGGTCCTCTTTAATTTGGCTGACTTCTTGTTTTTGTTGTTGTTCGAGTGGTAAGCCGAAATTCACTTGTTTACACGGCGAGAGTTGTAATGCTGCGTTGGAGTTTATCTGAAGATTTGTGGCAGGACCTCCGCCTTCGCTTCGGTGTAGAATGAGATGCAATTAGGGGTTTACATTTAAGTACAGCGTCAGAGGAAAAATACGTCGGATGGTGAATCTTAGACGTGACTACGAGTTTAAGAATTTAGGCAAAGTAAATTTTCCAGAGCCTAGCAAAAAAAAGAAGAAGAAACTCAGTAGAAATATGAAGCAGGATTGCAGCCTGGGATAGAAGCCCACTGCCCAGTTTGTGATGACGAAATGGTTTACCACATGCAGTTAAAATCCACAGCAGGCTAATAGAGGACCATTGGAGCTTCGTAAAACGCGAAAAAGGCTTCCCACGTCTTTTTGTGCTTGGTCAATGAGATCGTCGAAGAAATATTCTCCTTGGTGTAGTTTCAATGCTCTCCAATCCCTAGTTACTCACAATTAGGTCAAACTTTGGTGGGTACCAGGTTACAGAGGCTACTGTCAAATGTTCAGGCTCGGAACCCTTTTGTGGTATAAACTGGGCAACAATATCAGTCTTAATTAACAAAGGAGAACATAATCTCCGACTCTCTGATTGGAGAAATGCCCCAGAGCTTAGACAAGCCGAACTGCTAACTAAGCTTTATACTTACCCCAGGGAACTTCTAAACAACAATGAGAAAGATATTAGGTATCTAACAAATGTCCTTTAGGATCATTGCACAGTTACGATACCACCTAAACAAGTTAGTCCTGTCGAGCGAGACCGATTGTCGACTCTGTTTAGCGGAGCACGTGCATTGCGATTCCCCGGCACTTTTCGGGGTCAGACGGCGAACCTGAACATAGAGAACTCCTAAGACATTATGAATTAAAAAAATGTGTCAACCAAGGACATACATACTTGCCTTTATTAGAAAGGTGATTTGCCTCTTGGAATAATTAATATCCCCTGATACAATAGATATTTTAGGTCGCAGTATCAGCCTTGGGGCAGGATCCAGTAATAAAAAAAAGTCGGTGGTTTGGTTTTCATTTACATATTTCATTGGCAATTTTTCTAATTGAGTGTCGTGAGCACATGTACAGGCACCAGTGCTTAAAAAAGCCCCCCATAAGGCCCGTATTGGCAATTGGGTTGGAACAGAGTGGGCTGCCAATAGCCGTGTTTAAAGCCCACTCATCTCGGTGACTCGAATTATAAGCAATCTTATTGTATAGAAAGGATCTGGCTATCTGGAATTTAAAGTGTTCTTTGGGTAGCAGAATATAAAAAAATTGTCCCAAATACAGTTTTCTGTAACATTTTAGAATTTAGACAGTCATAGGTGTAAAGTTGTTTGGGGTAAGGGTGCGCAGCGGGTAAGAGTACCATAACCCAAAAGCATATCTGGAGACTAAGGAGGTGATTTAAAATGGAAGGAGCCCATGAAAAGCTGCCGAAGAACTTGGTTTGAGTGGAAGCACAGTTTCAAGCCATTTAAATTACGAAAACTGTGACTTAAACTGGTTGCACACTCCTACCCGTACCTCTGCGCACCCTTACCCTGACTTGGAGGCAAGAGTGCGCAACCAGTTTAAGTCTTACTTTGGTTTTTTGATCAAAACATATGAAACATTAACCTTCGTATCAATGCGAAATTAATACACGTTTAGTCAGCGCGACGGGTACCCGGGTACCCCTTTGTATTTTCTATGGACGGAGACAAATACAGGAAGAGTTATGTAGATAAAGGGAAAGAAATATTATCTAGACAGAGTGAATTCAACTCAGTTCAGAATCTATATTTAGAAAATTGCTGTTTATTTCAACTTATTTATGCATTTTTTGAGCAAGAATGACATTTTTTTATAGTCATGTTATCCTGATCGCAGATTGAATTTTCGCAGCATTTTCTAGTTCTTTTGCCGGGGCTTACGTTGCTCCGAGCAAACATGGCATGCTCCTTGAATTTTGAGCCTTGTGGTTTTATCGGTACTGATGATGCAGGTATGCGCGAACGTATGTTCTCACCAAGCATAGCATCAATGCCATTTTTTGTATTGAAATTGCGGTAAATAAGAGGATTTTCGAATCTTTCTTGAATATTCGGCATACAAAGCTGCTTTTTCAGCTTTTGCCGGAATTTGCGTCGGTTATCCTTTCTAATTGCAGCTTCCTTGTGATGTTGAGTTCGAAGAACGTAGTCCACCAATCCACATATTATCAAGCATGGCAACTGGCCATCGTTTAGTAGCTCGTTTTGTAGTAAAATGACTTTCCATTTTGTGCATTACATCAACACCGCCTTTAGAGCTATTGTAGTATTTTATGATGTCTGGCTAATGATTATCGTCCGATATGGTATTGTCGTGGTGCATTGTGGATATTATTATATATATTTATATTATATTTTTAGGGACGTAAGAAACGATCATTGGAATGATGACCACCAGCTGTAATCAATATTCCAAGATAGCCATTGAGGTCCTGTAATGTACATAAATATCCTTCAAACTTTAGCCTCCCGCGTATGACTGTTCACGTTCGCTGCTCTGAAGATTATTCATAACTCCAATTTGATATTACTTACACCAAAAAATATACACATACGAACTCCACAAGCATAATATACAATGTGATATAATAAAAAATGAAACACTGTAACACAAATGTTTATATTAAAACATGTTCAAACGGGAAAAATATATACTAACCAGTACCATATAACGGTACCCGGGTGTACTTCGCATATAACTCCGTATTATCGTTGAAAAATAAATTTTATAAAACTAATGGATTATATTTATTTTGAATTGAGTAGGCCATTCGAAGCAGAATTAAATTTCAAGAAGGTACCTACAGAAAATATTGCTATGCGGTCCTGTGGGCGAAATAAGTTTTATATTGGTTCAATAATCAAAAGGATACCCGGGTGCACTCGAATTTATACGAAGGTTAAAACAATATAAAATATTTTATAAAATATAATAGGCTCTTTTGTTTGTTATCTGTTGTAAATTTTTCAGAATTTAAGCCCGAAGTCCAAAATGCGCACTCTTGCCCCGAACGACTATACAAAATCAAAATTAAGTGATTAGAGTTTCTAAAGCAAACAAGACTTTCACCTGCTCAACTATTCTTCACTTTACAATGCACTTCTGTGACATCCACTGAAACATTGAAACTTCTCACATCTGCTGTCCTTTTTCTATGAATTTGTCCAAACTAAAACCCTCTTTTAGGTGGTGTTGCGAGTTCACTTAAAACTTTCCCCAAACCACCACAGCGATTAGGTACTGGAGCGCCCCAACCTGCAGTGCATAAAAACGAAGCTAGATCAATTTAGAAAGCACTTGTAAATTATGGATAAAGCATCCAATAAAAACCCGGTTCCTTTTACTATAAAATTCCATTGGAACAGAACCGCCCAACCCCACCATCAAAAAATGCATTGCATCCTAAGTCCACAAAATATTCATGAATTTTAAATTTACATCCCAAACAAATACCCCTTTTTTCATGGCTCCCCATAAAAATTAAGCAAAGTACCCACATCCTTCTGGATGATGAGGAGTAGAAAAATAAAAATAAAAAAAAACAACGATTCCCAAAAATAAACACAACTTTCCAATAAACCGCGAAAGATTTTTTTTCTCTTTTGTTTGCCTCTCCGCACCCAACCAATACTGAGAAAGTAATAAAAAAATAAAAAATCAAATTGAATTTTAAATAAAAACCCCCAATAGTACCACGGCACCTCACCAACAACCACCACCGTCACAATCAGCATCTCTTAAGGGCCACGAGAATTCCATCAAAACACCGAATGCAAATTCGCTCGCGAGGTATTTACTTAGCTTCGCAAATTCGCATAAGAAACCAGTCCCCATTTTCGAGTCCATAACTCTTGGGTAGCGCAGCACACACCTTTGAAGGCGAAATCCCATTTAAATTTTCTCTTCATCTTCCCACTTTCTGGGTTGTCCTTCTGGAAGGCCCAAAACCACCCACTATCACCCATTAGGGGTACTGAGCAACAAAAAAAAAAAAAAAAAAAAAAATGGAAAGCAATGAATTTTTAATGCGAATTCCAACTTCGACAAATGGATCCACTGTTTGATTCGACTTCGGCTTCCTTTTTTTCTGCTGTGTGTTCGTCCTTCTTTATTAAGGACTTATGATTGAATCAAAAGATTGAGAGGAATCTCAATATAAAAAGACACCCTCACCCACCCACATGACACCGCACCGATGGTGGGTGACAGGACGAAACGACTGAATGAGTGATGAGTTCCAGTTCGGGTTGCCTTTGGCGCGATTTTGGTGTAATGTCATCCCCACTGATAAGCACACACCAACAACAATCCTTGATGCTCGCGAAGAAGTCATTTAAATTTTATTGAAATGGATTGTTCGCTGGAAGGACACATTCACTTAAAGCATACAGACGCTGGCGTTGGCGCGTCAATCAATTCGAATGAATTCTAATCTCACACTCACTATTGCATGATTGACTGGTCATCTGAATTCAATTTAGATCCTGTCGATTTCCAATTGGTTCCAAGAGACTGAGCGACTGAGTCAGATAAGCGTAAATCAATTCGGTCGGTGGGTGGATGGAGAAGAGTGCAGGAACAAAAGCTTAATTTTTTCCTTCATTCTTCGATCCAATAAGGATGCGACGACTTCCACCAGACCAGAACCAAATTGGCTTCCGCAATCCGCATTAAAACAAAACACTCGACTTAACTGAAGGGGGTACCAGACAACAATGGTACAATGGCCGCACTAGAGCTTCGGAGAAAACATAAGTCATCCAAGGACTCTATCGAGTGAAACAAACGAACAGTGGAGGAGGTAAAAGCTGAAAAAAAAAAAAACTACAAACGGGCATCCAAATGAAAGGAACAAAGTAGGAAACACAGAATCGACACCCAGCAATGAGTTGGTAACAGTTCGTGCCTGGAGCAGGGTGGGTGTGGAGCAAAAAAACTTTTTGTGCGATGCACACAAACATAACGAAATGTCAGACGCTGCCGGAGCGGAACCAATGGACACACAAATAGAAGCTTTACGCATCATCAGCGATTTATTACAGATGTGGCGGCGCGTTCGAAGTTACATCGGCGGGCGGGCGGGAGGTGACGCGTCGCGATGCGATGAACTGCAAAGCATGAGGTTTTTCCTCCACCGATACTTCATATGAATGGAATTTTGGTTTTACGATGCCAGAAAAGAGATTTACGTGTCAGTCCAACTGGGAAGTGCAAATGCTTTTCGATTTTTGAAAAGTTTTCAGTTTCGTAGATGGTGGTTGAACTCTAGTGGAGGCAGTAGCTTCTTTGCTAAGTCGTAACTCTCCAGGAGTTTTTGTTTTTTGGAATAGCACTTATACTCAAAGATTACTCCATTTTACCACCAAACAGGTCTCGCACAATTAGCGCTAGTGCGCCTTTTTGATGCCACAGCTCAAAGTAACTTGATGACCACTCTGTGTGTAGAAGAAGTAGTGAACGAATCCATCCTGTGGAGTTGGGGAACTTTATAAGGTTACAAAATTTTATGGCAGAACTTCCTGAAACGTCCTAACACCGCGTCTCCACGAGACATATTTCTGCCAAAACTACATCTTGACTAGAAACAAGTTTTTTTTCTTGTTTACCTTCGCTGGGCAAATCATGCCAAGACATTTCAATCTACAAGCTGACGTCGAGAAAGAAACAACGCACAATTCTCGCTTTAAAAGCAGTGGAATACTCTACGGAAATGCCATTGAATGAAAATCTACTTACCAAACCGATATGGTCACTCTACCGAAAAACCCACCGAATGAAAATCTACCTGCCAAATGACCAAATGTCAGAGAAAAATCTGGATTTCAGTTCGCCGAGAAGACAAAACTAAAATGCTGACATCGCGGACATGTTTTTAGTTTGGACATCAAATTAGGGGTCTCCACGAGACATTTGCATGTCAAGTCGAAGAACATGTCTTGGGAAATGTCTCGTGGAGACGGGGTATTAAGGAAATAGTTGCCTAGTGTGCGCTGTCTGGCTCTAGCTAGTGACAGGCATTCACATAGGAAATGGAAAAGATTTTCCTCAGCATTTGCATTTTTGTGACTTCCGTTAACCAAACCGTGAAGCGTGAGTGCCGATTGCCCAGTGACCTGTACTGATTGCTGCAGTAATGGCGCTGTGATCTATTTTTGTTGTAAACGGGATATGGTACAGTTACTGAAGTTCCACCATATTCCTCCAGTTGGCTTCAACCAGAAAGTGATGAAAGATTTTACCCTTGTTGGGTCCTCACGGATATGTACTACCACCGTAACGGAGTCTGGAAGGGCTGAACCACATCTGTCCTGCTCATCGGCTCTTTCGTTTCCCTCTATTTACCTGTGGCCGGGAATGCAGACGAAAGTAATTTTGAGCCAGTTGCGTTATTTCTTTTTTCCCCATATTTTATATCATATCCAAATCTTTCTGAGAACATCAGAATTCATTCATTAAGCATTCAAAAGATTGCATTCTTTTTTTTACCATTCAATTGAATGCAATCATTGAATGCAATCACTTGTGATTTCAATTGAATGCTTTGCGTTCTTTTGCAGTCATTTGCACTCTTTGCATTCTTTTATATTTTTTTGCACTCACTGTGAAGTGATTGCATGCAATGATTGCATTCAATTGAATAGTAGAAAAAAAGAATGCAATCTTTTGAATGTTTAATGACTGGTGATTGCATTCATTTTTTTGAAGTCTCAAATTGAAGTCAATGCATTCCAAAATGATTGCATTCTTTTACAACTCTGCTTGGTAGCTTACCGGTGCGGATACCTCAACTCACAAGAAACAGTTTGATGTTCTAGAAAATATCAGATTGCAATACACGAGATTTATATCCAGATGGCAGCACACACCCGTATTACTTCTTACATCTAATAACTTTTCTGTTTATCTTAATTTTTCCCATGAACTGTTAATCTTTAAAGCCTAGGCTAAACGAATCCCATGGCAGTGCCATTTCGTTTTTTTTACTTCTCATTTCAGGATACTGATAGAATAGAACTGTTTGAGGATGTATTCATTTCAAAATCCTTATGAAAAGGGTGTGAGTCTACAGAAAGGAAAGATACTCATTCAAGAGCTCTAAGAAGACAGAAGCAACATAAGGGGCTATCGGAAGGCCTTCATTTAACTGCAAACCCCGAATAAAAGTCTTCAAAGAAAAAAACCACAGTTGATGCTATCGAGCTTTTAAAAAAAGACTCCAGTATGTAGTCGACAAGTTATTGACAAAATACGGGACAAGGACTTTTCTTTGGCTTAAATGCACCGTTGATCGTACGCTTAAGCAATGTCGTGTATTCAGGGTGTCTTAGATTATCGATCCCTGCGGAACAATCATGACAAATCCACATCCTCACTTTCTTTTCGAAACTTTCTTAGAATATTTAACATTCTTCTGTCGTTGCATTTTCTTTCAGATGCGAAAAAATCAGAAAATATAGAAAGACCGACCTGCTTGCCTTATTTTATAAAATCGTCAGAGGTTCCAGTTCCTAGTCAAATAAGAAGTTAGGTCTCCAAAATGAAATCGGAGGTCATTGACTAATTACAGTCAAAATCGATAGGTCGCTATAACCGATATCAAGGTAAATTAATCTGTTTTCAAGTACATACACTTTTGTACTTGTTTCATAATTTTCTAATTTATTCATTATCGTTTAGAATTGTGATTAAAGAGGAGTGTGAAACAGAATACTCTTTGGCAAGGTCTTTATTTTGCCCTCCAGCGTCCAATCTAAAAATTATACTTGCTTTCTCTTCGATTTTAAAGATTTTTCGTTTCGGATTCATTTTCCAATCTACTTTATGCGAGACGAGTAAAATAAAACTTCTACGACCACTCGTTACACTGAAACAAGCACAAAGTAATTTTCCTACCTATTGTTGAACAACCTTGGGGGTAATAATAAACGCAAAACAAAACAAAAAATATAACATCAACAAACGGTTACCTTAAAACATATCTGAAATTCTATGTATACACAGATACACCGCATCTACAGATAAACAGTTACCGTTTTTTGATGTGTAAACATCTTAGCTCTCGCTATGGGCAAATTTTTCGCCGTCGTCCATCACGCGTAACCAAACTTAGTATGAGTGCGTTCTCTGTATATGATTCTCTTAGCATGAGTGCATTCTCTGCTTATCCGCCATCGTACACAAACGTATATTTACACATCAAATTTCAGGAGTACCTGGTACTCACGCCTTTTTTTTAAAAAAAGCATTCGTGTCGGTGTTAAGGCTGAACTATAATAGTCGAATGGGTTCGTCCGACCACGTACGAAACTGTGCGAACACAAGGAATTTGTATTGAACAACCATAATAGCTTTTCGCTTCGATTCGTTAAGTTTTCGTTCACTTTTGCTCACTTACGAAAGGAGCGAATCTATTCGCTCTTTCGTACGAAAATTTGACATTTGACTGTAACAGCTGGGTAAATTTAAAATTGGAATTTCAGAAGTAAAGAAATGTTGTTTTATTTGTTTTTTGCAATTAATAGCATTATCATTTTAAAGAATAATTGTTCTTAGATTTCATTTAAGTATGTAAAGGGTGATTTTTTAAGAGGTTGAGAACTTTTTTTAAAAAAAAAACACAAAAAATTCGAAAAAATGAATGAAATATTTATTTGAATCGATAGTTTGAACCTTGCAATTTAATGTTTAAAGATAATTTCATGCAAATGTTGACCGCGGCTGCGTCTCAGGTAGCCCATCCGCTGAGTCCAATTTTGGCATACTCTTTCACACATATCGGCCGGTATCTCACGAATGAATGCATGGATGTTGGCTTCCAGTGCGTCAATCGAAGCGGGCTTGTCCCTATAGACATTAGCCTTGACATACCCCCACAAAAAATAATCTAATGGTGTCAAATCGCACGATCTAGGCGGCCAATTGACCGGCCCGAAACGTGAAATTAACTGTTCACCAAACTCGCCTCGCAATTGCGCCATTGTTTCGCGTGCTGTGTGGCATGTGGCACCGTCTTGTTGAAACCACATATCATGCAAGTCAAGAACTTCCATTTCGGGCAAAAAAAAGTTTGTTATCATCGCTCGGTAGCGATTCGCATCATCTTTGAAGAAATATGGCCCAATAATGCCGCCGGCCCATAAACCGCACCAAACAGTGGCTTTTTCGGGATGCATTGGTAGCTGTTGCAATGCTTCTGGCTGATCTTCACTCCAAATGCGGCAATTTTGCTTATTTACGTACCCATTCAACCAAAAATGAGCCTCATCGCTGAACACAATTTTTCGATAAAAAAGCGAAATGAACATTTCGAACCGAGCACGAATTTTGATAGTAAAATTCAATAATTTGCAAGCGTTGTTCATTTGTAAGACGATCCATGGTTAAATTGCAAACCAAACTGAAGCTGTTTGACAGTGACACAAGGTACTAAACACACGTCAGCTGTCAAAACCAGTGTTGCCAAAACCAAACCAGCTAAAAAATCACCCTTTAGTACAATACATTACACATATATGTACGTCGAACATAAAAAAATGGCTTGTATATATATAGGACTACGATTTGCTTTCTCAATGGAAACATAAATTAATGTACATACGAAAAAAGTGATCATTTTTATTTTGTTAGGTAGTAATTTTTTTCGATTTCACTAGGTATTTTGCAAAACAACAAACAAATCACGGGCAAAACCACTAGAATCTGGCAATCGCCAGTGACAATCGCTTCCGTTCGCATTCTTCTATTATGGGCAACTTGAGCAATTGACATTTCGGAAGGAAACTTAACGTAGGATTTTGAGAGTAGCTTCTGATTGCTTTCGACTATTATAGTTCAGCCTTTAGTCGTTATAACCAATAATTTATTTCAGAAAAAGAGAAAAATCTGTCGTTTTAAGCGATATGTCGCTGTAAGTGATGTCGTTGTAAACGATTTGTTTTTCGATAGGATTATAATGGAGCTCATCCGGGACCTAAGAATTTGGCCTTTATAACCGATATGTCATTGTCACCGATGTCGTTGTAAGCGATTTTGACTGTATATTATTTTTATGGAAAAATATTATTCCTATACTAAAATCAGAGACATGCTGACATAAATAAAACGTGGCTTTTCAATTTTTTTAACGAAAAGTTAAAGATTTCAATATGACGATTGACAAATGTTAATGCCAGCGACAGTTCAATTTGCCCGTCTAAAGTTAATCTTAAAATTGAATTCAGATTGAGTAACAAAGTTCTCTCATGATTGGTGACTTGGAAATCAACTACGTTCCTCTGTTTCAATCAACAACACAGGTCAACAAATAAAAAAAAATTGTTGGTGCCGAAATATCGTTAGTGGTTTTGTATTAGCTGTATTAGCCAACATTAAAAATATTTAAAATTTTTTTTTTCCTACGTGTAGTTTTGGATCCACCCTCAGTTTTGAATACTGGCTGTGATCAGTACTTTCGTGTGCGCGGTTTGCTATCTTTTCTATAAATAAATTGTATTTACTACTTTGTCTTCAACTTCAGAAAAACTTGTCTCAATGAGCCAAATGTGTTTTGTTACATCTGTGGCGAATACACAGTTAAAAAGTTCAAAAAACCTGTAACCGATTTTATAAAAAGTGCTTATTTTTTTTACCTTAAGTCGAAAATTGTGGATGAATACAAGCCATGAATACCCCAAATTGTTTATAAAATGTGCTATGAACACTTGAGACAGTCCGTCAGTAGTCAAAGAAGAATATGAGGTGCGAAGTGCATATGCAATGGAAAGATTAAAAAAATCACTTCGATGACTGTTACTTCTGCTGTGTTAATTTGCGTGGCGTTCACGTTAAAAAAATGATTTATCCAGAATAAGAATCGGCTAGAAGACCTTTACCACACTCAGAGGAAGTACCTGTTCCAACATTTTGTTCTTTAATGAATTGAGTAGTGACCGTGATTTTGACGGAATAACGTCTACAGAGCCAAAACCTTTTACCAAATAAGAATTAAATGATTTGATAAGGGATCTTGAACTACCTTAAGAATCTGCAGAAGTATTGGCTTCTAGATTAAAAGAAAAAATAAAACTTGTTGGCGTCAGGTACAAAAGTGACGTTCTATCGCACAAGAGCGCAAGACTTGCTACCATTTTCCTATTCGGAAAATCATATTGTTTTTGTACGAATATGCAATGCCTTATTTTTTACTACTTTAAAAACTTAGGATGTAATATGTCCATCAAAATACACTACCTCCACAGTCATCTTGAACAGTTCCCAGAGAATCTTGGATCCCATAGCGAAGAACAAGGCGTGAGGTTTCACCAGGACCTGAAAACTATGGAAGAGAGGTTCCAAGACCGATGGGATCGGCATATGATGGCTGACTACTGCTGGGGGATGCAACGTGAGTGTCCCACTACACCTCATTCACGAAACTCACGAAACTTTTTATGCATATAATAATGTAATAAATGCTGTTTTTTATGTAAATTAGTTTTTTTCTGTACAAGTCAAAATCTAGAAAACAACACGTAGAAAATCGAAATTTTTGCTACTAATTTAGTCAGTATAGGGTCCTAAGTTAGAAAGAAATTACAGCTTCTTGGCACCAAAACCAGTGTTGACCAGTGTAATCCTTCAATACTTTATATGCGCTTAAGTTTTTGTGCTTTGCTTTGCTCAATAAGCTTAATATATTTTGTAAAAATTTCTTACTGTGTTGGCGTACGAATGACGGATAGCATTTGCTTCGAACAACAGCGAGGTAAGGAATTTGGCTTCACTTACTCTTTTATTGGCTGCAGCATTTTTTTTAAGTGTACTGACCCGGCTGTTTTAGAGGGCATTTCGACCTTAAAGATCTTTTGTATCCCAAAGCAGTGCTGGGAGCTGCTTTCCACAGAATTCCCACACCAGACGAGAAATTCCCATTTTTGGCCAACTTTTCTCTATTCTGTTTAGGTGATATCGAAGATAGAAACACCCTGTTCGAAATCTCACTAAGCCCTTGTTATCATTCCTAATGATGAGTACGTGTTTTACGGATTTATAATGGAAGGTAAAATGTCTCTTTTAAGTTTTAACCTAACGAAGACTATGGAAAAAACACATTAAGTTTTCCCAAATCTTGATTTTTCAGCTTGTAGCTGAGTTCGAAAAATTGCAAAACTGCTAAGGGCTGGTAAAGACATCCTTTTTTAGCCAGTTCATCGGCTTTTTCGTTTCTATCAAAATCTTCGTGTCCGGACAGTCGGACACGCACCGAATTTTGACTTTATTTCTATGGGAGAGGTCTTGGAGAGTGTTGAAGCAGTTCAGGGCTAATTTGGAGTCAATAAGGTTTGAACCTCGTCTTTGTGATTTTATAGCCGCTTGACTGTCCGTGAGAATATATAAATGGGGCCACCTTTCGTTCCTGATTCGAGGATGACGTTGGCGCATACTTGAATAGCATGCATGTCTGCCTAAAATGGCTGCGGCAATATTCGCAGTTGAGAACTTTGAATTTTTTTACTGCAAATAAATTATTTATACAAGATCCGTTATCTTTTTAGAATGAGAGATTCCAAATTGATGTCCAATTGACAACTTGAACATTTTATATGACGTTTCCAAGTGCCAAACAACTTGAATAAGGGAAACTTCAAACCCATAACACCAATTTGAATCACCTTACCTGTTTCTCAACTTCTGGTCCTGAATTTTTATTTAATTTCCATGTCCACAGCTAAATCGCTTAACCGAGTCAATTAGCTGCCAGGTTCATCGCACAAGTGTTCATTCTCTATGAGTTATTCGCCGAAGGTTGCCACTTTAAGTGGCTGGGCGATAACTTTTAACTACGATTGTTTGCCATTAGCGCTTTTGTCAACCAAACCATTCCATAGCATTTGTAATTACGTCTTAGGACGCCTTTTATATAGACCATCCTTGTGATTTTCATGACCTCCTCTTGCTATTGTAGTCTTTTATGGAGGACATTCTGTCTAAGATAAACAAATGCAAATGGCAAAGAGTCATAAAGTATCCTCCTTATCTAACCTGCGGTTGCTCCCACAAGGTCAACCTCGTATCTCATCTCATTTCCGGCCAACTGTCATTAGCTCACTTATCAAATAATGTTACACGCTTGCCGCATTTAAAATCCTCATGGAAAGCTAATAAAGTTGAACTGACTACTTCAGCCCTACTGGCACGTCTCTCTAATTCTTGGCTGCTGCTATAAATGGACACCGCATACATAAGCGAATAAAAAAGTTTATTTGTTCACGTACTCGCACAGACAAAGCTCCCTAAAGCCGACTTTTATTAAACTTATTGGAAAAGTTTCACAATAAACTCGCAACGAAGCAATCCTTTTGGATAATGCCACTTTTATGAGACTCGAAGCATCCTCCCAGAATGATGATGAATAAGATACTCCGACAGTCATCATCAGGACATTCCCCTCTGTTACTTCCTCGTGCACCCTTAAAGGTGGAGAAGCCTTTAATTTAGAATGGAATTCGGATAAAAAAGGATATTTCGCAAACTCGTGGCGTTTATGCAGAATATATTCGAAACCGCTGCATCCAGTCCGTAACCCCATGGGCAGGGCCCCTTTGCGGTCAGTTTGGATAAATGCAGTTGAGTGCAGCAGCTGAATGGAATCCTTTTTGGTAGAGAGAGTGCCATAGGACGTCCGAGTGCATTGCAATTTTCTTAATTTCAAACCCTATTTGTATCATTACGCACTAATGGAAATTTATGCATTCGCAGGGGGTGGAGGCTGGGTTCTTTTATCCTGCGCCAACAATGTGTGTGGACGCATGACGGAGAATGCTGTGCTCTGCATTTCTTTTGCCGCATCAGCGTGTTTACGTTTACTGCAATTATTTTGAATATTTACAGAGGTGGCTGACTGCCTTTGCCAGGGATGGTATGAGGCGTAGCAAAAGTTCCATTGAAACGCATGTTTCCTTGCCTTTCGAATATAATTGACGTTAATTGAATTCTATCGCATCAGGCATGGCTGTCAGTGTTGGACCCTCCCCCAGTGTCACCCCCAGTCAAAGTTTGGGAGATTTAGCAACCCCGTGTCACGGCTGTCAGTTGATCTTCTACTATTTCGTTGGAGATAATTTCAATCGTATGGTGGTGCGTTGCTTTGCGGACATTATTAGTGCGTTGGGGGTGTGGGTGACTGGTGACACACAGGGTATTTGCCAGCCAGCACATTACGGCACGTACTTAATCCTTTGGTATTTCGGTACAGGCGAAATCATGTAATTGGAGACACGTATTAGGGTGGCATACATACTCGTCCGAAGGTCTGCGGTCATACTGTCTATTTGAAGTAATCTAGCAATTGATAGTTTACACTTCCCACTAACATCGATGGTGGTGATGGTGATGGTGGTTCCTCATCAATTTAAGTTTTTGCTTGCTGTGGGAGAGGGTAGTTTTAGCAAATAATCGAATTTTATGGTCAAAGTTTAAGTACATATTTACATATTTATTCACAGAAAGTAACGAGTACACGCTTAACCCGGTTAAATGACAATCCGATTAAGAGTGGTTCGTGGTCAATATTTTAAAAGGTATTTTAATTTGTCAGTTCGAGAGGTCCGGTCGGGTTGGACTTACCTCCTTAAAAAAAAAACTGGAAGCTGCAGGAATCCGGGAGTCTTAAGGACACCTTTAAATCTGGTTCCACACAGTAGATTCCAGATCCTATGCCGTTTGCAGTTTTTGGCCCGTCCATGAAGATTACAGTGTCTATATGCCAAGTTACTGTATTGTTTGTCCACTCTTCACGCACAGGGTACAAGGTTCTGTACGATGTGTTAAAATCAAGGTGTGAAGAGAGTATCATCCGTTCTTTTTGGATTTTCCATTTGGATTTCTGTAAGGGCTCCCTGAAATTACGCCAAAAAGTGTTTTGGAAAAAGAGCCAAAATAATTGTGGCGTAATGTTTTTGAAAAAAAAACACCAAAAACCAAAAAGGGAAAATTCGCCAGAATGCAAGGAAATTCCGCCAAATTTTTCGAAAAAAAATCCAAAAAGTAAAATGGAAGCTACGCCAGAAAATGTTTACCTTTTTTGGTTTATTTTCCATTTGGACATGCTGGGGCGCGGGGGTGGGTCGTGCCCCTCCTCGCGCCGCCGCGCGCTCCACCGGGTGCCGCCGGGTGCGGCCGCTTGCCGTCGCGCTGCCAATTTGTAGGTACTTTAGAATTTGGACGCCTTTATATTATATTATACTGATCACGCGTGAACTACTGTTATTATAGGTAAAAGCATGTGCATTACAGTAATTTTGCCACAACAATGCTCTATGTTCCCTCTATTTTGCGACAAAATAACATGCACAATGAGTAAACACATGAATTTCACGAGTACCTGGTACTCACGCCTTTTTTTCTTTTCTGTTTGGAAAAAAAAGCCAACCTTTTTTTTGGGGTTTTTTCCTTTTTCAATTTGGAAAAAGGCCAAAAAATGTTCTGGCGTTTTTTCCAAACAATTTGGCGTTGGGCGTTTTTTCATATTTCATAAATGGAAAAAATGTCTAAAAAATTGCGGAAAAAATGCCAAAATTCTCAGAATTTACGCCAAACTATTTGGGTGATTTTTCCAAGGAAAAAACGCCACAACTTTGTATGGAGATTATTGGGCTCTTTTTCCATTTCCTTTTTTTGGCGTAATTTCTTTTGGCGTAATTTCAGGGAGCCTCTGTAAGAATATTACAGCGTCCTTTGCCGTTATTCTTGAAAAGAACTAGATTGACCTTTGTGCACTGTTGGACGCCAGTTGCCTGAAATACAGATCGAGAGGCAAAAGGTAGAGGAACATGTCCAGTGCCACCGTGGGTGTCGTGGGATTATTTGATTAATAGAAATCCTTATCATGGACTTCATAGCCTTAGTAGCACTCTAGCATCTTTTAACACCAGTCACTTTTGTAACTTCTACTCCTCTGTTGCTCCTAGATTATATACATAATGTACACTGAGTTACAAAAAAAAAGTGGCGCACTCACACTTTTTGATATCTTGTTATCATTTTGATAATATTACTTACTTAGTTGGCGCTACAGCTCGAGGTGAACCTGGGCCTGCTTCTCGCAACCATTTGTGTGTGCGTGTTATATTTTTGCACAAATGGAAGGGACCTACAGTTTTTTGCCGACTCCGAACGGCGAGTTGAGAAGCTCAATCGTGACAAATGATACTCTTTGATGCTTGTCAGACATTCGAAAGAGGTGGGCCGCTGGCTCAGTAGTCCGACGCACTAACCACTTGCGGTACGGTGCCCATTTTGATAATATGCCGCTACATTTTTGCAGAACGTTATTTTTTTTAGTTTAACGATATATTTGTGTGTCTGTCTACATAATCTGTTTCCATTTTCTTTGTGATATGCACATTATATTATATTTTCATTTTTCCATACTAGATGCAAGATATACACATTTTGATGGCGGATTAAAACTTTATTAGCTGTTTGGGTAGCAAATACCCACTTCAGTAGTAGTAGGAACGAGGATTCTTTAAAAAAAAATAAAAAATAAAAACATCAAATGTTAAGTTATGAAGCTTTTGCCCATTTTCGTTAATTTATATTTTATTTGTAAGTTATTCCATTTTTTTTATTGTTTTTTATATGAATTACTTACTTTTATGTTAATAAACAAAATATGTAGTGTTAAAAAGTGTTTTTTTTTTCGAACTTATTTGAAACTAGCTGACACGTGCTTTCTTCTAATATATGTCTATAGTAGGTATAGGTACAGCTTTTGCCCACCCGGCATTGCCCGTGCACTTTTTTAAAATTTGAATTTGCTTTTACAATCATATTTATCATAGTAGGGCACAAAGAATAGAATGCTATTTCAGTAAATACGCAGAAATTCCAATATGCCACATACACACTATGACGTCCCGCACTGCTACATGGCTGTTGGCTTCGGTCTCCGCTGATGGAAAATTGTTGGCAATAGCCGTGTTTTATTATTCACATGATCCCGATCCGATCAAGTGCTTAAAATAAAACGATCCAGATCATCTCAAATTTTAACTTCTAAAGTTTGGTACAACTGCTTCTGTAGTTTGACAATTGACATTTGTCATAAATTAAAACAATGGACGAAGAAGCAGAATTTGATTTTTCGTTTCTTTGGCTTCTTCAGCTTCCTCCACCCTGAAATTGACCTGAAAAAATGTTTTATGTATGTTTGCATGTATGTACATATTCGTATGTTGTAATTTTCTTATCTGAACTTAGGATTTTCGGTCGTTTTCCATTGTTTACTTCTGACGATGTTTTTTTTTTTTTTTTTTGCATTTGACACTTTCGTGTTTGGCGCAAAGTTAAAAAAAAAATGCGGAGTTACCATTTGTAATTTGCGAATCTCCAAAAAATATTTTTTTGATGTATTTAATAAATTAAGTTTCGTATATTTGGGGTCGCTTTCCAATAGTTGACCTATTTAAACAATTTTGTTTTATTTTATATATGACTTCTAAATACAAAAAAAATAAAATTAATGTGAGGAAATAACAAATATATTTAAAAAAAAATGTTTAAATTTTCGAAATTCTAACCTCGAAAAACTGAAAAGTATCATTTTCTTATTTATTTGGAAACTTTCATTTAGGTTTGTAGTTATTTCACCATAAAATATTCTGCATTCGCGCGAATTTTTTTTACATGTGATAAAATGAAAAGCAAACAAATTACAAATACAAAATAATATATTGCCAAATAAAATAAAGCGAAACAGTAAATGCAAAATATTTTATGATGAAATAAACTTATAGTTGCCGTAAATTCATTGCATTTTCATAAGTTGTTCAGCACAGACTAAGGCAGGGCGGAACGCAATAAAAGCAGCCTGTCAAGTCATTTTTATGTCAAATTTCCTGACATTTGTACGGTTTTTGTGCAGATTTGTACGGGTTTGTAAAAAATATATTATTGTTTTAAACACATAAACAAATGTTTCCTCACAATAATTCATATACAGAACGTCTTAGATTAACATATATTTATTAGAAATAATGAAAAAGGTGAAAATTCAGGTTGACCTATTGGAAAGCACAGCCCGACAATTTATAAACTGATTTAATAATAAATAGCATTGTGCATTCTATTTACATTTTAATTTCTGATCTGGCAATACGCATGTTTCACCATGTTTTGACAGCATACCAACCCTCACAAAGCAAAACTAAACCTAGTGGTGAATAGTGTGAACTAAAAACCAGATCACGTAAAGAGATCCCGATAAAAAGGAAGATCTTCTTTTGTTTTTGTTATGCGTGTAAAACGATGATCCGGATAGGATCATGCAGATAATAAAACACGGCTAATGATTGCATGAATAGTGTTTTATGTTTTTAAAATAGTTATTTATTTATTTCTCAGTATGCACGTAGAGTTAAGAAAAGATTAAGGTCTTAAAATTTGCGTACATACGTATATACATATATTGACTTTATGCAAATATTTTTTGTTTGCCAATTCTTTTAACTGCTTTAAAGCTAAGAGTTAATATGTGAGTCAACCTCAATAAAATAGGTATAAAAAAATAAATAAAATACATTTTCTTAAGAACAAACAACATTTAAACAAAAAAAAAAAACATAGCCTAACTGGTTTTAACGAAAATAACGATTATTATAGAATTTATTTCACGTTAATCGGTGCAGTATTTGCGGAAATCATAGGGGACAAAGTTTTTTGAAGTTACGTCTTTATATAATAGTAATGATTATCGCAAAATTTCAAGGTGCGCCACTTTTTTTGTAGCTCAGTGTATTACCGCTTGGCATTAGAACAACCAGCAACTTGTTTTTCTTCACCCTCTTAACACCTTTGTATTGTTTTGTTAATATTTTTGTTAGTACTGGATGGACTTGAGACTGTTTTTTTTTCAAACCATAGAATGCATCAATTAAATTGAAACAAATTGAATTGAATTTAATTGAAATTTGTACATTTAGAAAAATGTTAAAAGCCAAAGTCAAGCGGTTGTTTTCTTTTAAACCACACGCTTTTGTCAAGCACACTATACTTCCCACTACTGTAGAGTCGTTTGGAGTAAGAGTGCGCAGCGGGTAAGAGTACGCAGTGGCATTTTCTCCATCTGTGAAAGAATTAGCAGAAATCGCTAAATGAGAAAATGTGTGCTTTACTAATAGCCAATGAAGAACAGCTTCTACGAAAACCTTCCAATTGGCAGTACAAAGAAAAACAACAAGAAAACCCGGATTTTGTTAAAAAAGTAAATTTTTTAAAGTGTGTCAGAAAAGCGTGGCAACTCGATACCCTATAAGTAGTATGTAGGCATAAACAGTGTGTATATGTGTGTTTGATTGAGGATACAATTTTAGTGGATAATATTATTCCTTCTTAGATTTTCAATACAATGAAAAAAAAGTAGCGTTCTGTGGGAAAGAGTGCGCAGTGCTTTCCTACCCAGTATTTAACTGTTTATATGCTGATTAGATGGTTGTAGCTCTATCTTTCTGCTTTTGTTTGTCCTGAAAAATGCCTCGTATCTTAAGACTTAAGACAAAAGAAAAGGAAATTGATAGGTAACCCAAAAGCAAATCTGCGAGGCTAGGGAGCTGATTTGAAATGGAAGCAACCCATGGAAGGCTGCCGAAGAATTTAGTTTGAGTGAAAGCACCGTTTCAAACCTTTTAAAGTACGAAAACTGTGACTTAAAATGTCTGGGCACTCTTACCCATACCTCTGCGCACTCTTACCCTGACTTCGGGGCAAGAGTGCGCAACTTGACTTTGATCAAAACATATGAAACATTTAAAAAAACGTAAAATATTTTTGCATAAATTTGTCCCTAAAATATAGAGCTAAGAAATAATAGGCTCTTTTGTTTGTTACCTGTTGTAAATTTTCCACAATTTAAGCCCGAAGTCCAAAATGCGCACTCTTGCCCCGAACGACTATACATACAATCACCTACGAGTAAGTACTTCCCTACGAGTAAGTAACGAATTCGAATACTTTGGCAAATACTCGAACTAACACACTTCCCTTTGCCTCTTTGCCTGTTCAATTTTTTAATAAATTTATATTTTCATTTTGTGTCTATTTGCTTAATATTGAAAATGAAATATTTCTCTAAATTCAGTGCAGAGTTTGTATGAGATTTTTTTTAATTAATGCAATATCGTAAAATATTTTCTATATCCTGTGTTTTTTTTTATTATTATTTTTCTCAACGACATCAACATCAACGAAAGTATTCGATTAGGATCGAGTGGTTGTTGTTTTTCCTTTTTTTTTGTCCTGTTTTTAATAAAATTGCAAATCATCCTTGGCTCTATGACTATGTCATCAGTGTCAGAGCATAACTTAATACCGATGCGCCATAGAGAGACACACAAAAAACAGAGCAAATAACCCACGCAAGAGCGGAAGAGCAAAAATCCATCAAGGATAATTATTTTTTTTCGCTGAGAATCACATCAAAGCAGGGAATTTATGCAAACACGAAAATATGAGAAACAAATTAAAAAAAAATAGAAAAAAAATCCTTGAAACACAATTCTGCTGTGGTTACCCGTTGAAGTGAAGCGTTTCCCGGGTAAAACACAGGACGTGAACTCTTTAGCCAGCGTTTATAAACAAACGTGTGCTATAATGTTTTTGTTGTTTCAGCTATCAGGACTCGTACGAGTGTAGTGTGTGCATATAGCATGCTTCGATAGGGACAAACATCCATTTTTTTCACTTTATAGTTCCAAGTGTTAACTTAGCTCCAACAACATGGAGTGTCATCTGTTGATGGAATAGTTAAAAGTAGTTTACACAAATTTTATATTTTTTTCGAGCACATAGAGTGGATGAAAATAAAACTGAAGCCAGCTTATTCAGTAAATGAAGTTTGAGCTTTTTAATTAAAGAATCGATAAAAATCACTTAAAATAGATTCACCTGCTAATTCTGGTGTACCACAGGATTCTGCTTTTGATACTATACTGTTTCGCTGTTTCATTTTGTAAGTTTGGGGTCCTTTGACAGAGGCCACTGAAGCCCAGTTTCAGATAACATCCTTCACTTTATGAACGGATTGAGGGAAAGGATCACTATACACTGCGACCTGAAAAAGATATTTTCTGCTGGCCACTGGAGTAAGGTGTAATTGGGCTTAAATAATCGTCTTGATTTCTTCAATAAGCTAGCACCTACATACATACATATATGTACCCTCTACCAGACTATCTACCTCGTCGTGGTGTAGGGACCTAAAAGGTCAAAGACTATCGTGTTATTAACCCTAGAGGAGATCTGAACCAAAGGATAGTCAACCCCGTCATACCGCTCAATCTCAAGCTGGATTAAGGTGTAATACGACCCGTGCCGAGAATCGACCAGGCTGTGGGCCCTTTAAATAGCTCAGTCACGCACGGAGTATTCGGAAACCTGGCGCAATCCGGATTACCCAGCCTTACCTGCATACTGCGGGTCTCTGTGGAGATGAACCTCTTTACTCCACTACTCGTGGGACGAAAGATGAATAACAATAAAAATACAAATATAAAAAACAACAACAACAACTACAACAACGAAAATACTAAGACCAGGTCTACCCCGACCTCAGCGTCTTCTGCTGACAATATTCGTAATCAGGCAGCAACGAATCTGGCATCTAAGCCGGATACAAGTCTAGCCGGAAAAACGCACATCCTCTTCTGAAAACCCCTCCGGATATGTTGAGAAGACCGAAAGCTTCTTGCTCATCTCCCAGCACATCCTCAAGTCCCCCACGTTCATCCGCTTCGGACACTTCAGGGACGATAGGCCAGAGACGGTACATCGCACCCTCCAAGCAGTCCTACAGTGATCGTGGGACTGCTTCCAACATTCTGGAAAGAATTGGCGAAATTCCAGAAGAGGCCAGAACAGATAAACAAATGGCCACTGTCGTAGACCAAGAGGAATGTAATATCAAATTTCCTTTTCTTGAGTGGTTGAAATCCTATTTGACCAATCGAAAACACATTGTTATAATTGAAGGTGTTCATTCTTCCTTTATAGAGGTTAAATCGGGTCTACCTCTCTTCTTTAATCTCTTCGTCAATCACATTCCGGACTGTTTACAGTGTTCGAATTGTCTAATGTTCGCAGATGATGTGAAACTGTTTACACCTATTTCTGTAATTGATGACCAATGGTGTGCATGTAATAACCTGAAGGTAGATATCTCTAAGTGTAAGATCTTCAGGGTATCTCGTTCAATGCCACGGGCGTCGTTTAGGTATCGTTTTGGTAATCAAATTCTTCCATCAGTCAGTGAAATTAAGGATCTTGGTGTTATTTTTGACTCCAAGTTGTCTTTTTCAACCAGAGCCAATTCTTTGCTAGGATTTCTTAAATGCAACTGGTACTCGTTAGTGGCAGCCACTGCAACCTAACCTAACCTAGCACGTATGCAAGTGTGAATCTCGTTCTTCGGCGAAAGAGGGTGATCTTGTACATCATCATCATCTACATGTTGCATTAGTGCCTTGGGGCATTTTCTGCGCTTACAGTGCCCGGAAAATTGATTCCATGTCAGACCCTTTTGCTTTACGAATATTATGCATAGGTATTGGATCTTTTCTGGTTATAACTTACAAGTAGCTAAAAATTGGTCAGAAGCAAGTTTGATCTCCAAAAGAACACAGAAATCGATCCAGAGTAAATAGTGAAAGTAAAATTTGCAGCGAATATTGAACTCACATAGGAAAAAAACAGAGATAAAGATATGAAAATAGAGATAGAGATGAGTAAAATAGCTGAAGACAAAGCTTTGAGCTCCTTCTCTGTGGACTCAGGACTGGTGAACTGCTGCTTCAATGCCCTCCAATCCCTAGCTACTCATAACAAGGTTAAACTTTGGTGCGTACCTGGTTACAGAGGCATTGAAGGAAATGAGATTGCGGATAAGCTGGCCTCTATTCAGCCTCTATTGCCGAGCAAAAATTTCAGCCTTAATTAACAAATGGGAACATGAGCTCCGACTCTCTCGTTGGATAAATGTTCCAGGGCATACTCTATACATAGAAGTCCTTCCTTAGACCGTATAAATTAAAAAATGCGTCAACCAAGGACATACGTGCCTTTATTAGGAAGGTGATTTGCCTCTTGGACTAATAAGTATCATTTGATACAATAGATATTTTATTTCGCAGTATCAGTCTTGGGACAGAGTCCGTTATATAACGAGGATTCTGCAGTCTTTTGAGACTATTACGAATATTCCCTTACAAAGAAAAATGTCCACGAACTGTAAAGAAAGCTTTCAACAGAGGACAGGAGAAAATGGCAGAAGTCTAACGAAATCCGGTGGATAATGCCTTTTCTACAGCGTATTAAGTTTTTTTTAGCAGAATTAAAAAGAACGAAAACAAAGTTGCCTCCTTAAACCTTTTACTTTAGTCTCGGTACTATAAAGATTCTTTCCTGAGGCAAGACAAAGATACTCTTTTCCAGAAAGCGTTTGCCTTTTGTTTTGTATCCCGGAATACTGATAGTTTCCATTTTCCAATTTATCAGTTTTCAAACATATATATTTAAAACACCACTATCTTAGTCAAAATCCTATAACATCTCATAATGAAGTTGGGTATACAAATCCTTGTGAAGATGCTTGACTCGGCAAGAAACCAAACTACCAAAATATCCCGAAACTTAGCGTTGCAGAAAGTGGCTTAGAGATTAAGATATAGGCCTTTACTTACTTAATGAACTTCCGTCTTATAAACGGCCCCCGCTTAAGGTACAGTGGCCTTCCATACTTTTCGATCCCGTGCATGCTGTTTCTAGATCAAGTGGTCTGGTATCTGCGATAGCTAGGTCCCCAGTGTTCTTTCTCATCTCGATCCGAAGATATTCTTGGCGCCAATGTAGTCGACGAGTTTTGGCTTTTTGTTCTACATCCACATTTTCATACAGCTTGGGTGCCCGAAAGTGCTCAACACCTGCTCTGCTTTTCCTACATTACTTCCTATGTCCTTCAATGTTCAGGATTAAGGCGACACGTTACGCCCACGAATACCACCTCGCGGAAGTTTCTACTTATTGCATTTGTCCCGACGTATCTCTTTAAAAACAGCATTCAAAGTTTTGGAAAAAAAGAGCAAACAAACATAAAACTCGAATACCGTTCAAAATGCAAATGACGTTTTTTTTCGCTCCCCCTCCTGGCCATCTCTCCACCGTGATTCCCTATAACGCGAATGACTAAAAATGCCACCAGTAAATATAAAAGTCAACAAAACTTCGAAGCATACGTAGGACCTTATTCAAATAAACCCAACGCGCTGATGGCGAGGAGGCGAGGAGTCGAGGAGGCTACCATATAATAAAGTCGTGCAAAAAAAGTCCTTGCTACATTGCACGGCAAGTAAAAACTAAATAAACCAATATACTTGAAGATAAAAAGGAAGAATCATTTGATTTATACAAACTCACATCCTTGTATTGACTCTCGGATCGCAGTACGAGTACGAGTTCGATGGCCTTGCTGGCGACGATAGAGCGCCAAAAACTTTAACCAGGATAAAGGCTTTTTTTCCTCCAGAGTGCATGGGAAGAGATTTCTGCCAGTGGTAGTAGCGGTGGTGGTGGTGGTGGTGGTGGTGGTGCTGAAGAAACAACAGAAAACAAAAATAAACCAAGTTTCGTCGAAGCCAGTTCATATTGTTACTTTGTAGTTTCGGTGTGCGCGCTAAAAATACCAAGGATGTGCCAGTAGGAGTGCATTATCTTATCAGCTACATCCTGAGTGATTTCTCTTCCTCCCTCGATGCCTTCCTGTATTGATGCTACTGCTACACACAAGGACGACGAAGTTGAAAAGTTTCCAACCTCTATTCAACCTCGGAACAGATGAGGCAAGTTTGCCCCGAAAGAAAACTTGTTAAGGGTTATGAGAGTTTTTCTTTAGATTTTCTTCTTCCTCTTGTGCAAGCACATTTTGCTGATTGATGATCCTTAAGTGGCAGGGTATGTCAACATTATCGGTGTAGTATTAGAAAAGTTATCCCAGAGATTGCAATCAAATAATGAGAACGTTTAAGAATCACTTTGACCTCGGAGTAGTGCCACCGTGACGCTGCTCCAGCTAATGATGTCATTAGTATCCTTCGGGGGGGTGAACCACTAACCCAGAAAACCGTAGTAGCCACAAATTGAAACAGACAAACAAATCGTTTCTCTATTTTTTTTAAGGCAAAAACAAGAGGATACTTTTCCCTTAGGGTAAATGATGGCCGTTGGCCAAAAAAGGAATAACGAGGCGAACGAAGCGCAGCGAGGAGCACAAGAGAAATGACACTATCTCTGGTGGGGTTTGCTCCCCTATCGCATGCAAGCCCCGAACAATTATTTAGATAAGACGAATTCGAATGCGGTTGCCCGCATTTTGTTCGTCCTCCATCTCGAAGCCGATGCCATTTATCCAACTTCAACAATACGATTGCCAACAATCCATCCTCCGCTGGTGGAGGAAGGTATACCAGAAGACGTCTCAATCGCTTAGACTAACGCATACAGCACAATGGTACTTGGTACTTGATACGTGGTGCACCTTGAGATAGGACAACGGACCAGTGTGGTGTTATGTTCCGCACCTTCGTTTCGATGGCGAACATTTGTTATGCAAACAAAATCGCAATCAATTGCCTGCTGCTCTGGCGGTGATGCCCACGCGTACGGATGGGAGCTCACATGTGTGGAGGACGAGATGCATTAGAAGAGCTGCGACGGCGGCGATGCTAGACTCTTGTAAGCGCATTAAGTCGTTTGGGCGCAACGATGTTGTCCTTTAGCACCTACGTGATGTGTGTTCGCTAATCAGAGCGATTGACGCGCGAGTCGTTGTTGTTGGTTGTAGCTGCTGCTGTACGGTTGGATTTTATTTTTTCTTAGGTGTGTCCTGTTGACTCATGCAGGAGTTGCTTGATGTTGGATTTATAAAAATTTGCATATTAAATGGAGACAACTTGCAATCCGCACGGCGATGGGGGGACTGTCGGGGATTGCAAATGATTCCGTCAATTTGTGTTCATGTTAAGAGGCATGAGTGGGGTTGGGGTTAAGGTTTATTGGGGGGATAGCAATCAAAAGGAGTCGCAGTGGGTTTTGCTATTTATTTAATTATCTTACATAGATGCTTATTTTTGTAATAATTTTACATCGAAATGCAGATGAGAGATGTTGAGGGTTCATCGGTGGTTGGAGTGAGTGGGGGGATTTAAATACGAGCTACTGTAATTTTCACCGTTGAAATGATTGATTGTAAATTAATGTCAGCTCTGCTTATGCCATTCTTTCATTAATTACCTGCTACCAGCCTCGTAGAAAAAGTCAATAAGAATCTCTTATTGAAATTCAAAATCAAACCAGCACATCAGATATGGTTAGGATGCTGAAATGGTACACTTTATGGCAAGAGCCCTGACAGTCTCTAGTCATTGAAGCTTTACAAGTGTTTTCGTTGTTCAAATAAGAAACCACATTAATTGGACGTTTAGGCTAAGGAGACGTTTTGGAACTAGACGTGCTTAGAGTGGGAAAGATAATAGACATTTGCATGCATATGCATGCATAAGAAAATATACGAATACACAGGAATTATATACTGTGCCCATAAAGACGTTCAGCTCAGATTCGTTAGCTTTTGCAAACATATCACCCGGTCTCCACGAGCGAAATTTTATAGCAAGATAATAATTAGCATGCTATAAAAATAGCTAATGGAGACGGCAAATAGCAAGATATTTGAGAAAGGATATTAAGCAAGCTATAGATATCTTGGTAATTTTTGGCATTTGAGTGATTTTGGTTGCGTTCGTTGCGTTTGAATAAGAAAAAATGTAGATTTTGATATAGTAAATCATTAAAAAGTGCTTATCAATCAGTGAACAAATTAAAATAATAATCATATTAACGTGTTTTATTAATAAGAAGTTTTTTATTTCTTACTACAATCATGACAAACAATAGCTTTCGACTGATTACATTTTCCACGTAATGGAATTTTACAAATATCGCCCACATATGTAACTAGATTTATTATTGCAGCTGAAAATATAACAGTGACGTCTTTTACCTGTACCTACAGCTAAAGGCTGCATCGGTTTTGGTGGTTGTGTTAAAAATTAAAAAAAAGTTTAAAAAAATTTAAAAAAAAAAGTGAAAAACTACACCATATGGATCAAATGACCGGCGCCGGCTTTGTAGGTAGATGATATGTTTATTTAACTCTTTATGAAGATATAACAATGAAACTATATGTAAATTTAAATTTACACTATTTTTATAAAAGTCACAAGATAGTCCAGTGCAATTAGTCATTATAAATGAAAAATGACGGAGCCCAGTTATAGTGAATGGATTTGAATGTTTTTTTTTGATGGATTTAGAATATCATAAGCTAAAAAGTTTACCCATTAAAAATTACCGCATTTCTTAAAATCCGTAGATTTAAGCAAAAAATCAAAATTCAATTCTTTTTTCTTACTATACAGGGTAGTATCTTACTATACAAATATTTTGGGATCAGAGTCATTGGTTCATGCTATGAAAAAAATCGTATGGGAGGGGGGGTCTATCCTGAACACCCACTGAGCTACAGGGTGTTTAAAAAAGATAATTTAAGTAGGTACCAACAGTTGTTATTCTAGTACAACTTCTAGTGTATTAAACTTAGAGCAACCAGGGTAAAATGGTTTCATAGACAATTGATTAGTGCTTACCACAGTTGAAAACTATATCCACTATAATTTAGTCACAAGAACCTGTAAAAGGAATGTACTATACTAGGAATAGTAGCATCATTTACATGGGACAGGTCTTCAAAAAAAAAAAAAAAAACATAAGCGGAAGGTTTCAAAAGGTAAACTTTTTACTTTATAGTATAAGAGATTCAAAAAATTCCGAAACATCTAAATTCATTCACTATAACTGGGTTCCGAGGTATAAACCTAATTGCACTGGACTAAGAGAACAATACATGCTATAAAAATGAGCATAAATCATCAAGAAATGGGTCAAATGACCACCGCCCGTCTTTCTAGTGTTAATGAACTAGAAAGTAAAAAAATAATTTTTTTCCGAGTCACCAATGTGTGACTATGAATTAAAGCTTGGGGCACTAAGGCACAAGACAACACATACACGATGTGCAACGAGGACGAAGAATTAGCAGAACACATTTTGTGTCACTGTTACTGTTTAGTTAGACGTCGTCATCGTCATTTAGGTCAATTTTACCTCGAGCCTGGGTGCCCCAAGTTTTAATTTATAGTCACATATTGGTGACTCGGAAAAAAATTATTTTTTTTTACTCTTTAGTTCATTAAAGCTTGTTTTTAAAAAAAATATTTTTTTATCTTTATACATACAGTAGAGCCTCGCTAGTCCGGACACTCGCTAGCCCGGACACTTCAGTAGTCCGGACCCCGCTATATTTCGGACACATTTAAAATTTTACCTCTGCAGTTCGGACAGAATTTTAAAATGCGTATATAACTTGCTCTATGGAAGTATGTGAAGACATAATGTAAGTACATTTATGTATGTTCATACAATTATGGAAGTTCCCCTAGTTGTGTCGCCTCTAGTCGGCTCTTGAATCCAGACATTGTACCGTTGTGATTTTACTCATTGCAAGTGTGTCTGTTGATTTTTTTATGCTCTGTTGCATTTCATGGCGAGCCACGAGCCTACCCAGTTGTGTTAATTTTTCATTATTTTGAAGTTACTTTAGGAATAAAACGTAATGGCCAGAATTGGCATCCTAATTGGATAATGAAGACCTTATACCACTTGTTCATTTACGGTAACAAATTGACTGTGATTCTTCACTTGCTGATTTAAATAGAATTCGTCGCAAAATTAGAAACATTGATCCAAATGGTAGCACATCTATAGATGAAATAACAACTGGTAAAAATGAACTGTTCTACGATTTTTCTGACGAAGACATTATTCAGTCCCTTTTACAAATCCAACTTAATGTTGACGAATATGACAAAGAGGACGGTGAAGAAGATCCAAATGCAAACAAAGAAGTTGCTCAGATTTCAAACTATGAAGCAATAAAATTATTTGCTCGGGACATTCAGTGGACTGAACAAATGGATATCTTTCTTCTAAAGAGGTTACAGGAAAGAGATGTTTTTAGATAAAGCGTTCCAACCAAAAATAAACACGTACTTTCCTGCTCTTTAGACATTTTTCAATACGTTTATTAGATTGGGTGGGTTGGATATGAGAAAGTTTACTCAATATGTTTGAGATTCTACTTGCCCTTTCATTTGATACCCATGCCATGGTGGTTGTGAAGAAAAGGTAATTCGCCATCTTGGGGCACCCGCCATATTGAATTTAGAATGACGTCAGTTGGATAGTCTAATTCTGCTTGTCAATACCTTTAAGTTGATACCCATATTAAGGAGGTCGTGAAGATAATTGTAATCCTCCATCTTATGGCGTCCGCCATATTAGGTTTACAACGTCATAAAATATACTATATTGTTCGAGATTATATTCGTCAAACCCTTCTATTTGATATCCATGTCAAGTGGGTTGTGAAGAAAAAAGTAATCCACCATATTGAATTTAGAATCACGTCACTTAGCAAATCGTATTCTACTTGTCAAATCCTTTCATTTGATACCCATATTTAGGAGGTCGTGAAGATAATGGTAATCCTCCATCTTTGGGCGTCCGCCATATTCGATTTACAAGATCATGAAATATACTATATTGAGTTGTCACCAGATACGCAAAATTTCAGCATAATCGGATATCTGGAAGTGGGTGTAAAATCGAATCCCAGATTCCGCCCTCACAGAAATTGAAGTTAAAAAAACGTCCGCCATATTGGATTTACAACGTCATCAAATAACCCATATTGTATTGTCTCCGGAACTAGGGTAACTTCGGGCATTATGGCGCAGGGGGCATTATGGCGCACCTTGTAAATACCACATTTCCGATTTGCTTATAGAAAATCAAACGATGAGAAAACTTGAGTCTTCCTTAATGGAGCTGTTGCGATTTTTTTTTATAAGTGAAAAAAATAATAAACAAAAAAAATAACCCCACCTTTGTCATCTGCATATAATTTTGGCTCTTTTTCATTTGCGTGTGCTTCCGTAAGGGGTTAGTGTACACAGTGAAGTGGAGTGAATCATATTGGTTTTCCTTTGGTGGCATTGATTAGTAACAGTAAAAGAAAATCTGGCGTTTCTTTTTAAGTTTTGTGCAAATGCATCTTTTTTGTAATATGGCGCACTCTCGCCCTTATGGAGTTCGCATGTAAAGTATGTAAAAAAAATGTATAGAACGATGACGACAGGAAGCATGTTTTAGGTGCTCTCACATGCCTAGGAGTAGAAAAGAGGTAGAAAATTGTGGCTCACGTAAGAAAACTACACGCGTATGGACGCGCCTAACATAAAAGAGCTGTACCATATGGGCTTTGAACAGCCAGACAAATACAGGCCAAGTCATAATTTTAATAAGCCGGAAGTGGTCCCACGACTCATGTTCTTCATTCAAAAACACTTGCGTAAGCTGTGGCAAACCATACCGCGAGTACAGCATCACGCCATATTGCCCAAGAGGATGCGCCATATTGCCCTATGCATAGGGCATTATGGTTTTTTGTATACCATTTTTAACTTAAGTTTTTCTTTGTTTAAATCATTGAATTATTAAATTTATTTAACATTATTTTGTTCTAATTTTCTTATATATTATAACGGTTTTTGATTTTTTATAAAAAAGCTTTTCCTGTTGAAGTTATTTAAGAAACATGCGTCATAATGCCCGAAGTTACTCTATATACGTGTACAAAATTTCAGGATTATCGGATATCAGGAAGTGGGTGTAAAATCGAATCCCAGATTCCGCCCTCACAGAAATGGAAGTTAAAAAAGCGTCCGCCATATTGGACTTATAGCGTCATCAAATAACCCATATTGTATTGTCTCCGGAACTATTTGCTATTTACCATGCTCACAAAAGTGAAGTTAATGTAAAGCTTGTAAAAATCATGCTTTGTAGATATTTATCTAAACAATAAACCTTAGAAAACTATTCTTCTTTCTTCTTGCTTCTTCTTCTTCTTCTTTAGAAGAAAGAAGTCGCACCGTGAAAAAAAACTTTGGGGTGTTGGCTGGGATTGGAGTAGTAGTCCTTGGGACTTACCACTACACCACGGTGCTCACAAAAACTATAGCGATGGTTATATAAGTCGCATAGCTCTTAAATATGATAATTGGTACGGAACTCTTCTCGCGCGAGTCCGACTCGCGCCTTGACCCAAAAGAATTCCATCTGTCAAACCAGGTCAGTTAAGCAAATCGATTAAAGCGCTTTTCCTTATGTTAAATGTTCCAACAAATAAAAATCTGAAACTCGTTCGCCTGCGAAATGAATAAAAACACATAAAAGCCACCAACCGCTCTGTTCTGTATGTTTATCCTGGATTCATGCTGTGATCATTCGGTTGCGTTAATTTAAGAAGAGTTATTGGATTTTATTTTATTTGTGTTATTATTGCCATAAAGGATTTGTTTGTCCAGGAGAAAGTCGATTCATGTTGTAAAATGGCGTCAGCGCTGAAAGGGGAAAAACACCAATAAACTTCGTGGTAATTCAACTTTATTTATTGAAAGTTAATCAAAGACTGATTGTTCTATAATAATAATAACGAATAATCGCAGGCATTGCCAGGTGCATACAACATATTGATAGATACGTGAATCTTCTCGGCTGTGTCATGTCATTTCCGCAGAATGGAGTATGGGAATGGGGAATTGGAAATTTAATATTTAAATAATTATTTAATTTTCATATGCGAAAGCGAAAATAATTCAATTACGCGAGTATGCGGTGCGCGTCCGGAATGGAATGTAGGTACCCCCGTAAAATGCTTCTGCGGAGGTGGCATGTCGGTAGTCGGAACGTCGGCCTGGAATGTTTAATGGAATGAAAACTGTTGACCGACTTAAATGAATTCAATTAAAACCGCGCGCGGTGTTCGGTCATGTCGTTGCGTTTTATTGTATAACGAGTATTTTCTGTGTTGTTTTTAATTTCTGTTTCAATTGGTCACTTTAGCCAATAATAATTTAAAAATAAAAAAAAAGCACCATTTTAAAAAATCCCAGAAAACACACATTAAATTATGTGATAAATATGTACCCACTAAATATAATTTTATTATTATTCCGGCTTTTTAATGAACTTCAAATCCGGGGCCGAATGATAACAATAATAGCGTGATCATTGATTGTGTTGCTTGTACTCTGCGGTCTCGTGTAAATCAGATTTTGGAAAGTGGGCACACGCTAATTAAAATGTTATAATGCCATTAATGAGGGAGGGGGTAGTTTTTTGTATGCGGTTCAGCCACTATTGTTTTAGGGCGGTGTTTGCCACTAACACCTATGTACGAGTTTGCAGTGTGTGAGTTTTCAATGTTAGTTTAGGGATATTTACCTCGGATTGTGTGTCCTAGGCTTAGCCATATCATTACGCATTAAAACAATAAAATAATGAGGACAATTGTTTATTTAAATGTAATATGCAGTCCATTAGTTGACGGGTCGGGATATGTTGACTAGTTTAGGAGATCAGGCGAATAAGTGTGGTATTGGCTGCCATCAGCAATGAATTTTGTATTTATACTTGACCCAAGGTAGTAAGATGTCCACAGAGTAATCGGAGCTACTATATTTGGGCAGGGCGTTGACTTTGGACTCAGGTCCGACGCTTTCGGTGTCATTCTCTTTGGAATTTTATGCTCGATGCATTCGTGGCTGATTTTTGTAAATCTGGATGGCAGATTGATACATCTCTCAGATAATAATGTTATTCAGGGCATACAGTCTACGAATCTCTGTCAAAGTCCCGGTCCTGATCATATTCCTTGTAAAGCTCTAATATCTGTATCCTTTTTAATCTTTCTTTATCGTCTGGTGTTTTCTTAGATGAATGGAAACTTTCATTTATAACCCCTTTTTATTAAGCTGGGCATAGGCAAAAAGTCGTGAATTACCGTGGCATAAGCAAACTTTCAGCTATTCCAAAACTCTTTGAGTCGATAGTTACCAAAAAGCTGTACTTCGACGTTAAATAACAAATATCCTTAAACCAAAATGGATTTCTATCTGGAAGGTCAACTTCATCGAATTTGATTCTGTTGACAAAATATCTTTTTGAATCAACTGGTGTTGGTGTTATTTTTACAGATTTTGTAAAAGCATGAATGAAGTCATGAAGTCATAAATTTTTTCATAAAAATATCAAGTCATACGGAATTCATTCCAGGTTACTTAAATGGATCTCCTTTTACTTACAAAACTGAAAACAAATTGTTAAAATTGATTCTACTAAATCTAGAACTGCTGCTTTTTAATATTTTCATTAATGATTTCACAAAATTACAACGTTTTTACTTCCATACTTTTAAATTAAAAACAAAACAAATTTTATTTTTAACAATAACTGTCATACAAGGTAGGCTGTTTTTTTAAATTATTTTATCAGTTTGCTTACTTTTCCATACATACACACATAATGACATAAAAAAAACACTGTGCTTCAATTAACGTCATTTTCGATTTACATCAAGACTGTTGGAACCAATTAACGTCGTAAATCGAGGTACAACTGACACAGATGTCATTCTTTCTCTGTTCATCGTATTTTAAATGTTATATTATATAACTATAGCATTTTCTCGTTTACACTTAGTAGAAAAACTTTAATTAAAGACCTTGGTGTAATTTCTGATGCAAAGCTTACATTTGCACCTCAGACCTCATAATAATTATGTTGTTGCTATGTAGTGCTCTGTAATCCGTACACTCTAAAGCCAGTCTATATATCGTCGGCTGAGAATATAGTTGTCGTATATCAAATTTTAACATTTTCTGATTTTGATGCATTATTATATTATTCGATGAGATCTTTCTGTTGGTGCTATCAGTTTTTGCCTACCATCAATAGTTTCCGAGATATACCGTGTTATTTTGTCGTATGTAGGCTCTAAGTAACGGTTTTAGTATTTATTTGTCGTATGCAGAGAGTTCTTTTTAGTAAGAATTTAATGGTCGTATGTAAAAGAAACGCTTTGCATGCCACAAATAAATACATACCTACTACAATTTGCGTGATTAATTGACGTATGCGTATTGATAGTGTTAAAACTAGTATCGCCTGTGTCGACCAATTGTGAGAGAAATTTAGCATGTATTAATATTTACTGGTTTACCTGATTTTTACCTGGCTTAGGCACAACATATTGGAAAAAAATTACATACATACCTACTGCACCTGCCATCTTCACTACCTTTCCAGCAAAGAATAAATTAAACGAATATGTTGTGTTTAAGCCAGTTACGTTAGGTAAGGCTAGGTTAGGACGGGGTATGAGGCTGAGCCATCATGAAAACACTTGGCACCATTGTGGGCCCATCGCGATCCGCTGGAACCTTCTATAGATGATACCAAAACCGAAACATTTCCGTCTAAACATTTGATTTCCCTGCAAAATTTAAAAATTTGATTGTGTCCGGTTTGGCCCACCTCTTCCAGTATCTGCAATGAATGCAGATGTCCGTACTAGAATGTCCCATTCTTTTGACAATCCTTCTCAGGAGACAGTGTCCGGAAAGAATTCCAACTAAAGTTCTTAACTTTGCCCTATTTAGTCCAAGTATTAATTTGGTCCTTTTGTGATCTAAGGCCGGCCAAAGAGCCTTGGACACCCTATGTCCCTCTATTTCTGACCATTTGTTGCCCGCCATGCTAATGATGGTATTCTTTTATTTCACGCTGATGCCGCATGATGGTGGTGCTAAGTGTACCATCTCAGTTCACATCTCGGGATAAAGCATTATGTAATTGGAGTAAAATACTTCCAATATTCTCTGAAAATTTCATAAAAATTGGTCCGCTAGAAAAAAAGATATATTAAGTCAAACTTCAAATTCAATTTGCCAACAATAGGTACTTTTCACATACGACAATTAAATTCTCAGCCGACGATATGTGTTTAGTTAGCCTTACTTACTTACTTAGTCTGTGGACTGTGGTAATGTATTGTTTGTGGTGTATACATTTCTGAAACGTCTGAATGACCTCGTATAACGCCGTGTCCGTGGACAGCGTGTGGGGATATCGGCAGTGGAGCTCTGTTGAGAATCTCGCGGATGTGAACATCCAGAATGCGCTCTAGGGTTTTCAGCATAATGGATGAAACGCCTTTGCGGATTCATCGCTTCTCTTGCCAGCTTTGCGAATAAATACCACTGGAACTTTCCTCCAAGTATTGAGGATGTAGTTAAGTAGTAAGCAGCTTCTTAGAATTGACTTATGCCGGGTTATTACCTGCCAATTGCTTTTGGAGCATAATAGGGACTAAAAGAGAAATCTGTATTATAACGAGATAATGACCCAAAGCATTCCTCGCGTATGGTAAATTAATGTTTACTCTACAACGTTAAAACATATCAGGAATTTCAACCATAGTCTCCCGTCCCGAATGTCATACAATATTTAAGGCGTGTAACATCAGTTTCAAGCCTGAAAACAGTTCTGATTAAGGAATGGAGTAATATTAGCAATAGTTCACAACTTAGCCTTTTCCATGCCGTCTCCAAGGCCACAGATTGTGACGACAGTTGGCAGATGTTAGACATGGTAATCAAAACTTGGAGCGATTATAGGTAAGTCAGTGTAGTAAGTGAAGCCATTGTTGACATTTAAGCAATACATAATTGCATTTCAGATATAGACCTCAACTCCTCATTACTCATTATTGGTTTGTCTTTTCTCCTTCGCCTACTTTTCCAATGCAAATTGCCGCCAAGTACTTACCCACTGGCTATGCATCAAATAACTTGCGCAACTAACAAACCTCTTCTTAGATCTGCGACTATTCTAAGTGTATCTAAGTATCTACCCATGAATAAATAAATAATTTATCATTTGTCAATACACCTGCGAAGCATCGGCGGCGGCGGCAGTCATATCCTCAAATCTGTGCAAAGTCTGTCTTCTTTACGCCTTCCTTAAGCCAATTTTTTTCCAACCCCACTCAACCGGCAAACTTTGCTCCACAAACAAAACTTTGAATATTATTCATATTGAGATACTTTCTCACAAATTTCCTCACCCCGCGAACGGCGCACAGTTCTGGTTAACAAAACTGAATTTGTTCCACTATATCTTTTCTCGAGTGATAGATGGACTCCAGATGCAGCAGGATGCAACTTTTCCACCGTGCCTGCCAGTGGATTTTTTTTTCTTCATTCCTGTCCCGTTCCACGCTTATTTGCAGCTTTGTGTGGTATTTATGAAAGCGCTTTCTCCCCCTGCGGGACCCAACACATGTTTAAATGCAGTTTCTATGGGAGAACGTTTGAGGTTAAGTGGGTTCTTACTTAAAACAAACTTTTCGAATAAAATTGATCTAATTTCGGCCGATGCCGATGCCGATGCCGATGAAGATGATGGAATAGAGTAAGAGATAAAGATACTAGATACTCCGAGATGATTTTATGACGACGACGACGGGTTAAATTATATTTAAAAATGAGAGGAACAAAAAACAAAACCGCCATGAATATGGATGAAGTTCGTCGATAAAGGGAAACGAATAAAAGTTCTAATCTGCGACGTGGTTTGATCAATTAAAACCGAAAAAGAAGATCAAATTTGGAGAATTAATTGGTTTTTATGTGGTGGGTACTTCGAGAGTGTCGATTTCCTGTCCAGGGGTTGCCTCATTAAAAACCGCTCCCCCCCACCTTTCGCAGACACAAGACTGTCAACAGCTGCCGCTCTGTTGTCAAATTAAAATCGTATCAAGTTAATTTTATTTGAAAGTTTGTCGATTAATCGCTTGGGTTGGGTTCCACCAAACTCCAAAAGGGCCATCAAAATTGTTGATCTCTTGATGTGCGCTGGTCTGGCGCCTGGATAGGGTTTCTTGTGCTTATCTGCACAAAAATGGATATCTATGCGTATACCTGTCAAAAGGGGGTCTGGGCTCATCAACAACAACTTTTCCGCTGATACAAATCGGAGGAGAAAATTTCCAAATACATTGCGATGATGCATTGGAAACCGAAATGAAATTGAATTCTCCCAGCGGGTTGCCATCGTTAATTTGTGAATCAAAAATCGAATCAAATTGAATTGAAATTTTTCCGGCGATCAGTTTAATTTTTAATTTTTTTTTTTTTACTTTTGTCAGGAGAGGCTTAATTTTGGAATTTTTCTTTTGAGTTTATTGATTTTATTTATTTTTGTTTGATCCTTTAATGGGTTTGTTGGTTTTTATTTTACAACCTTTCCCATGGTCACACAGGGATTAGTGCACTTTTTTTTTATTGATCGTTAAAATTCAATTAATTAAACTGAGTAAATATTTCGGTTGAATGAAACACGCGAATGAGAATATGTTAATCTACTTACGTTACGTGACTTGTTCTGAAGAGAGGAGGGGGGAGTGGGAATTTTCTTCTAGGTAACACTAGACGATTAAATCACAAGAAAGCGCCATGAAATGATTCATTTCCGTTTGGAGGGCTGAAATGTGGTCGAGGAATTTTCGAGCAATTTTATGGAGAATATGTAGTTCAGCTTGTCTGGGAATTTTATTCGATGTTTTTTTTTTCTTATTTTGGCGGGGAAAGTGTGCCTTTGTGTTTGAAGAATTTAGTTCCATTAACACTATACTGGAAAAATGGCATTTCATCCAGAAAGGTGCTGTAAGAAGGGGCTAAACAGTTGTATTGACATTTGCTGGCTTTGTGAAATTTTATGGCTCGTAAACGCCCGAGAAGCATGCTTTTGCTTTTTAATTGGCCAATCGAATTGGATAATGGAAAATACACACATGCAGCTCCGTGAAAGCGTCAGGTACACTAATTGGCCGAAAACTAATCTGCGGAAAAACCTGGAAGAAAGGCCAAGAAGTCGTATTGGATATGCAGGAGTGCATGGGGAAGTTATGAGGTTTAAAACCAAAGCAAGTCTCCTGGACATATGTACATCTGCGCAGAAAGAATGGCCTGCCTGAGAGTCACAGATGCCCAAACATCAACACCAACCGCAGCTATGGTAGTGATACTAACAATGCTGGTATAACACAAGAAATTAAACAAATACTAGGATGAGCTAGTGATCTACAAGGCGGCCAGAGCAATCTTAGGAGGACCAAACAATAAACTAACTAAGCATGCAGAAAGTTCCAGTAGAATGAGAATTGAGACTGATGATGGGAGTCATAGCCGGGCAACATTAACCTTAACTAGCATGCTTGAGCTCATCGATACGGCAATCTGTACCAACAGCTAAGAGAAGGCGAACGACCTGGAACACTTCCTCTGCCACTGATTTGAAATTTCATTTTGTTGACTAATAGACCGATCGATGGACAGACACAAGAGTAATTTCATAATGATTCTGTTTTTCCTACTGAGGTACGACATCCTAACAATGTCAGTTCTCAGCGTAGCTATGAATTTCCCAGATTGTACTTGTTATGCTGGGCTTCAATACCGAATTCGATACAAGATTGCTCTCGCTTTGTTAAAAGTCAAAGTCCTCGCCAAAATCAAATATAAATGTTGAGCTGTTAAAGTCCTTCAGGTCATCGAAGAAGTAACAATTACATAGCAGGTGACGAACAGATTCTTTGTCTCTGCAACTTCTGCAGGAACCATTGTAAGAGATCCCGATGCGTCCGCAAGAGTACCTACCAATGGCAACGATAAGCGGGATGGAGCGTACGTCCTTGCGGCTCAGCTAATTAGAGAGACCGTTTTCTTCTTGTCGTGGGCAGGCTATAAAGTTCTTGTCATTGCGCTTATGTCCATATAGGTCCATCGCCTATTGGCTTTATTAATTTTTGGTTTCATTTCAATACAGATACAAAAAAAGAGGAGCGCCAACCCCTTTCTTGCTAGTTCGTTCGGTCCAAAGGATCTGGTGCCTAATACAGAGTCAACGAATTAAGTTCAGATATCTCATTTAGCTCTCTATTGCATTTACTTACTACCCTTGATCTGTTACTGCAGAGTCTAGAGCCTTATCGGCTGCTGGCTGGCGGAATACAAAGTAATTACCTAGCTGACAACATTGTCTCCTGCAATGATTATTAAGATTGACTTTTAAGGTTTCGTGGGGAACTCCAGCTAGTTCCACTATGTTGATGATTGTCTGACTAATTCAGTCATTGCTGTCGGGAGTTCTGATAGTGGAGGAAGACAGTCAGCGGTCAGTCAGAGGTCTGCCTGTAGTCCGCCTCCCATCCGAATAAGATGGAGGCATGGTCGTATGGTGCCTGTGTCAAAAGGCCTGCTCCTCTAAGTCTAAGTGCACTATTGCAGTGGAGATCAGACTTACCATAGTCTCCATTGCCATTGTGGTTGCTTTTAAATCTCAATGTAGACACTTTTTAGCAACACAAGCTAAAAATTTACTTATAACCACCAATCGCAATGTAGGGCTAGTTTATTAGTCTAATTTCGTATCAGGAAGTGGTCTCAGACCACATTTTCAATTTGTATTTAGGACATTGCTCGCAGGTCTTCTCAAAAAGATCTTCGGAGCAGTCATTGCTCATAATGTAACATGACTAAAGCTTAAGGTTCTTAGTCTAAGTACACCGCTTTTTGTGTTTTTCCTGTTTGGGGGTATCCGCTACTTGGTCGGTAGCTTTTGGACTCTGCAGATGCTAAGTTTATTGTTTTCGTTTCACTTGCTGTATTTCCCATTCTGAGGCTGTTCTTTCAGAAGGAAGAGTGTTAGAAATTTTGTGCACTCTGGTTTGGTCCTTCAAAGAGCTTATCCACTACAATATTTGTTCCTAGACTCTGATCTAGTCTCGGAACTTTGTCACCTCGGCTGAGAATATTCACCGAAATTTATAAGTGGCTTGGACTACGATACTCCACTTCGACCCTGCATCTTCAATAAAAAAAAATCTTAACTACCTCGTTGGTACCTCCTATTATCCTTGTTTTGTGGTCTAGAACATGTTTTTCTTTCTGTTCATTTAAAACTTGTCTCATGTGGTCCAAGGAGCTCCTTGTCAAGATACGAGATATACGCCAGCCAAAGCAAAGTCGCAGCAGTTTTTTCTTAAACCACTTCAATATTCTCATAAATTTCACTTCACATGCTACAAACAAAGGAAAGGATTTGTGGAAAAAAAAACTTGAAAAAAAAAAAAAAAACTAATTTAAATCAAAAAGTTTCATTATCTCTCCACCGAGCTAACGTTCACCCGCTTATGAGCTCCTCTCCTCAAGTCCCATACGAATACTTGACCGTGCTCAGCAGCAGACTACCGTTAGTCACTAAAATACCGTAAATTCTCTTTGGTTATAAAAAAAAAACCACAAGATGAACAAATTGAATTCTTTCGCCATCTTACTAGAGCGGCACGCTGACTGCTCCTTCTTCCAACAGATATTCGTATCATAGAATCCCGTTCTACCACCAACTCGACGCAATGGAACACATGTCCTGGAATTATGCGATTCTTTTAGAGCAGAGCAGCACCGAGTGGAGGACGTTATTTCGGTTTCATAAATTTCAATAAAAACACACACTTTTGATGGTTTTTTTTTCGCATTTGTTTTTTTGTTTTTACTGTTTTTCCTTCGTCCTTTCTCGTGTATGTTTTCTTCTTAAGGACTCGGAGTTTGGTTTATTTATAGTGGCAGTGTTTTTCCTTGTTGCATATTGTGTTCTATCTTATCGGTGGTCCTGGAGGTGAGTGGAAGAAGATTCGCTTTTTTTTGTAAGGACGAAAGATTCAGGACATAATGTTGCAGAAGGGACATTCATTTGGTTTGGTTTTTTCTCTCCTTTTTTTCCTATTTGACAGGAGAAGATTAAACAGAAAAAACAAGTAATTTAAGAATTTTTCTTTTTTATATCTCGCCAGCTAGATGTAAAGACATCCTTGGCTATGAGCACCGAAAGAGTGTAAAATGTAACAAGGAGCTTTGTTTTTTAAATTGTACTCCAGCTTAAATGAGAACCCAAATGTGTGCAGTGGATAATAAATTGCAGCCATAAATAGTGCTACTTTTTATAAGTCGGTTAAGCTTACATTTTTGAGGATTAAATCAGAAGGAGGGGGAGAAAAAAGGACGTTTTGAGTTATCTTTAAGGGACTGTGTCCCTTTATCTTTCGGTCTTTAAAACCACGGTTGTTTGAACCACGGCTGTGGGCTCATAAAGCTTTGGCATAAGAAGGTCCTTGAACCCAAGCTGGAGGGGAAAAAGGCTTACTTCGAGTTACAGCGCCATCTTATCGGGAAAAGGCAGATTCCTAAAAGACTTAAAATATTTATATTCTAGGGACTGAACCTTCGATGCCATGCGCTAGCTAAGGGTTATGGTCCAGGTTCTCCCATCTGTTGCATTCCTGAACTTTTGCCTTAAAGTGGTCGTCGGTAACCATTTTTTTTTAGCCGCAAAAATGTCCTGCTCCTGATCAACCACTCCACATGAATGTGGGAATAGAAACTTCGCAGCTATGCGTGCTCATACCACCACCACCGTACCGCTATGCTGTACCACCAATCCTAGTGTAATCACATAATGCAGGAATAAAACTTGTTCCTTGACAAATGAAATGAAATCCAGTGATTTACATCACCGCAATGATGTACCATTACCACCCCACTCCGTCTGCGTGCACAAGGGACATGAGTCAAGATTTTGTATTCCATATTCTGCTCATTCGGCTAAATCAGCCACCAAGAGCAGCGCTGTACCACGACCACTAACGCTCGGCCACATTACGAACGGAAGATAACTATGACAAGGACGACGACGACGTCGGATGGATGGATGATCCTTGAATTCCACTTTGATGTTTGATGTGGTCCCGCAAATGAGATTATATGTTTCCGAAAGTTGCCCTTCTGCTGATGTGCTGGGGAATGTCTGTATCTGTACTGCTGTAACTGCTGCGGTGTGGTATGTCAAGCGAAAAGGACTCTAATGTCCTGTAGTACTTTGTTTAGGCTTAATTCTATTTCCAGTTTTATGTGCACGCGGTCTGTGGCATACGGTGGTGGTCTTTGCCTCTAACATACTCGTACTGAGGAGGAGATGGTATCAAAAGCAGAGCACACTTAGTTCAACAGAAAAATGGCAGCTGGGGCTCCTCATTTGCGGTAAATTAGATTATTTTATTTTCTTTCCTTGAGCCGGTCGGTGCCTTGTGTGAGTGCTGTGTGCGCTCTTTCAATAATCAGAAACTCGTTTGTGTACAGGCAAGCAGCATTTGAATCGTTTGATCTTTAATGGCTTCGCTGGGGGTGAAACGTTAAGTGGTTTATACAGCCAACATGTCACTACCGTTCGGTGAATTTTTTCGCATATCTTTTATTTTTGTTGGTTTTGGGGGTGGTTCCGAGCAAACCACTTTCCGAATACACCTGATCCGATTGTCAGCTTTGGAATATTAAAACTTAACTCAGTTGTTTTTGGTGTGGTGTTAGATACTCTTTGTTGGTACTGTTTGATCCTGTCGTTGTCGGTTAGAATTACAATTCCTTGGGGGGATTTGTCGTCGAAGTGTTGTGAATTGAAATCCATAGCATGGCTTTTGTGCCATTGGGCGGGCGACTTATGGCTTTTAGGATGTCTGCGTTGTTGTGGAATCGGTAAATGACCGACGCGATGGTCTGGAGATATTCTTTTTCATCACAACTAAAGTTTTTACTGAGCTTAGTTGGTAGTGGGCCTGCAAACCTCTCCAAATAGCAAGTCCTTGAAAAGGGAAAGGTAAGGTACCTTCATTCTGCGACTCCCAATAACTATTCTTGAAATTGAACACAGTTATTAGATTTATTCTAAACCAAAGATTAGAGTAACAAAAAAATTTATTGGGCTAGGAGCTCAGAGCGTAAATATACAGTTCCTTGATAATGTGAGCCTTGAATATGTGAATTATCCAAAAATGTTAACCAGAAAATGTTTGCATTACATACCTACCTACTCTCAAAATGTATGCCTGAAGTCAATTCTTGATACTCGCTTTACTTGGTTTAACTGTGCATCTATACATACATCCTTCTACAGTAAAATCTCTCTTAAGTAGACAGCCACGGGACTGAAGTTTTTTGTTTACATAAAAGAGTGTTCACTTAAGAGGAAAAGAAACGGAAGATGCCTTCAAATTTTTGAAATTGATCTCCGTCGTAAAACCTTTGGCTTTCTTTTGAATGAATGGTCCAGAAATAGGGACGCATTTATGCGAGCTCTGACAAACTATTCGTATGTTAACGTATCGACCTTCTTCGCTGCTATGAAACTTCTGTTTCTGTGGTTCATTCGTGCGGCATTTGTATGGAAATTTGGACAAAAATCGTTAGTCCAAATTCACGTGCACAAATTTTATTGTTTTAGACTATATATTATAATTTACATATTATTTGTTAAATACAAAACATAAAATGAAGAAAACAATTAAGTTAATTTAATTATTCGGATAATAAGCTACTGTTATCATTATTTTCATACTCTGTATCACCTAAATCAATTTTCGAAAATCAGGGAGCAGATAGCTACATTTCGTGAATTATTTAAAAAAAATTCAGTTTGTAAGTACCTATTCCTACTAGTTCCGAAATATTTCTATGGGTCGAAATTAGGATCGGAAGTAAGTAATAATACATTCATAAGATTTTACGCGTCCGATTTAATCGATTTTTTCTTACTTCCTTATGTCCCATAACACAGTTTTATTGGCATCTACTAATTTTAGATGCACACAAGTTACTTAGAACATAAATTCATCAGTTTGAGAGGTGTTTTTGTGTGAATTTCTGTTTATATAGGCTGTGACCTGCACTACTGTCAAATCCTCATTTTCAAATGAACTTTAAATCTGAGACAATATCAATTTGATTGATTTTTAAGATGCTTTTCAGGATAATGTCTAATAGCTCCTGTAGGTTAACCTCGGCAGATATTTCACTTACAGATATATTGGGTAAAAATGTTCTCTAAGCTTGCCTCAGAGTTTTTACAGATGGAAAATAGTTCTTTGATTGATAAAAATTTATAGAACTGCGAAGAATGCAATACTTTCTTTCGGAAAGGTCAAGGTCAAAATATAAGACAAGGACTTGATGAGGATTTAAAGTGGGCTGATGATGATTTATTGATGTTGATCAAAATGTCGGATGTAAAACTTTGCTCTTCAACGGAGCGGGAATTTATCAGTTCTTGAACTCTACGTTTTTGTTTGTCTTCATTGATGCTTCTTCAAATCTGACTAAAGGCATCCCGCGACGAGTTTCTTCCTGCAGATTTTCAGTGGATCGCTGAGGTATTGGTTGCACATTGATTTTTGTTGCAATCTGTATCAGTACATACTTCTTTTTGTAACCATTGTGAGTGTCGCTTGTGTGAATAGTAGCGGTTTCTAGAGCAATCTCTCTACTTTTTCCTCAATGCTAGACAAAAAATTTCGCTAAAAGAGATTTAAGTTTCTGAATAATTTTATGGAGTTTTTCTGAATTTGGAGTTGAAATCCAATCGTCGAGCAGATCGCAATTTCGAATAGTTGGATATTGGGATGGAAAAAAATTCACTATTATTAGGGTAGCAATTTGTAGCAAAAAAAATTAAACAGGCAAAAAGCCTACTATATGGCTTGTACATAACAATTAAATTTACAGAATACATTGCGCTGATTTTTTTAAAAGCTTATTTAAAGTGAAAACATATATTTTTTTAATTTGTTTAAAGAAATTCACCTTAACATCCTATATATTTTAATATATTTAAAAAAAATTGATAATAATTAATAGCTTAACATACTTTGTTCAAAACCTAATATGACTTTAGTTTCAAATTTTGCACGCACTCAATCAAAACAAAGCTTGTTCACAGCAAACAAAACTGAATCTTAATAAATTGTAAGACTATCCTTCTACTCAATGGAGTCTTTTCACAAGTACCGTTAGGCATAGGCAGAGCAAATCCGTCCAGTACCTATACCTACCCAGATTCTGCGATCAGCGTCTTCTCAAATAACAACACGATCACGTCTTACTTTTAAATTCCTTTTTTACAGCTCGGCCATCCTGATTTAGATCGCGCCCTCGCGATCTGCTTCGAGCTCCGCGTCATCATCGCCTAAATCGTCTTCCGCAATCAACCCCTCTTCGGCCACTTCACATCATCTCTTTAGCTTATCGCTGCTCACTATTCCTTCATATCATCTCTGAGTCCTCTGTCCTCTGATTGAACCTTCGTAACATAATGTATAGCCCTTTAAATATTGGTTCGAGTTTTCTTGATTCCCCCGCTGCTGTAATTTCTTACTCAACTAAAACGAAGTCATTTACCTCATATTTTCTCGGAATCTGGTGCTTCTCGTCGTACCTTTGCACTTGATTTTTGTGAATACTCTTCAGAGCTCCTGCATGTTTGTCGTGAACCTTTCCGGAATCAAGCAGTTTGTGGGCCTCTAGCTCGTGAGGCAATCTGTGATCTGTCCTTCGTCATGTTCTTGAGAGTGTAAACTAACAACAGAGACACTCGTTACCGAGTTCTTCATCGTGTTGAGGTCTCAAGAAAGTGACCCATCGTGAGTAAAGTCTGGTTTGCCCATTCGACTTGGCCATTGGCCATTGGAGTTCGGATGGTTGTTTTTATGTAATTCATCCCATGATCATCGCAATACCTCGCAAACGTCCATGCTCTGTATGCGGTACCACGATCACTCAATGGAATCCGCCCATATAGGACGGGTGTCCGTTAAGAGTGAGTTCACTTTATAATCATTTTTAGGGTTCCGTACCCATATGGTAATACGAAACCATTATAAGTTCGCTTTAACTCAAAATGTGTGTCACGATAAAAACATCAAGAACCGTTCTACCTAGGAACTTGAAATTTGGCACACTTATACATTGCGGTGGTCCACATACATGCACAATATATTACTCAAAAATATTGTGTGTAAAATGTAATATGTAATCTCAAAAAAAAAAAAATCTGAATATATATCATGTGGAACACATCATTCGAAAGGGCTCAAAACAGAGATTTCAAAAATGTTTTTCTGTTCGAAACTTTGGAAGTTATTGCTAAAAATGTGTGACAAATATCAGACCAAAAAGGCCCCTACATTTTTCTCGGAAACTACTGAAGTCAAAAATATGAAAAAATCATAGTTTATAGATAATTAACTATATAAGATAACTTAGCGAATCTTTTAAGTTGCATAGTTTCTGAGAAATTCACGTCGAAAAACTCAATTTTATGTCGAAAAATTCCATTTCTAAACTGATTAAGTCGTAAAGTCCTGGACCAATTGTAAAGAAATTACCACTAGCTATTAACAATCATTTTGGGACAATTATAACCCGAAATGCTGCCATATAAAAAAAATAAAAATAAATAAATAAAAATACGTATTTTTCCAGGAAACGAGCCTGAGACGCTTGAACTCAGTAGTACAGCACAAAAAAGGTTTGTGGACGCGCTACACACTCACAGCCCTATTCATAAAGCATAATCAACTATGAATTAACCTTAATTTTGGTTTAATTATACTTTAATTCGTCATTCGTTATTCATTATATTTTCCGTCACTAATCAAGGTTGATCAAGTCCTAAATGCCGAAATTGGCATTTTTTTTATAATTTTATAATTCAATTTTTTTTTCTTTGATATGTTGATTTAGACACGCAACGTACAAAAAAAAGTATAAAAAATGGATTTCCCCTTTTCAACACCTCCATTAGATCGAATTTCGTAGCAAATACAGATTTTTCAAGAAAAATATGCGAACATTAATTTGCAATTTCTATTTTTTTTGACACTTGCAAGTCAAATTTTCAAACTGTGTTTCCAAAACTGTTAATCAAAGCAAAATTAGTTATTGTCAGTTCACAATGTTGTTATGAATAACACAACGATCAACTTTTTAATCGAGAATTAGTTAAACATGGATCAAAAGTTTGTAAAGTGAATATAAAGGTGGGTCATTTTCGCTTTTTGTGTTATCGAAACGGAGCAGTTATTTAAACAAAATATAAATTCTTTTAAAACTACGGAACCCTTTGAACGCGAGTCTGACTCGCACTTGCCCGTTTTTTTTCTATGGTTTTCCGTCTATGTTTTCATTTCCTTTCCTTTACTTATTTATAGAGGTCATTTCAAAAAGCAAGGAATACAACCAACTTTTCAACAACACTAACCATCAACTATACTGAAATGTACACTACCCGTATTTTAATTAGTTTAAATTATCGAGGTAGTACAGTATATTAGAAAAATGTGAACTTTCACATGCCGCATTGTCACTGGGCGGGAATTAAGAAACTCGAAGCAGAGGTATTTAAGAAAATTGTTACCCAACGTTGCTTTAATCTGTTAAAGTTTTACAGACCCTCTTTTTTTCGATTGAACATTAGTACCTCCATACATTTGTTATGTTGTTAACATTTTCATTAGATGGATCGATTTTTGGTAGCACAGCGCGATGAGGCACATTTTCATCTCAATGTAACATAGCTTTTGACAGACAAAATCTGATGGACGATATTATCGGTACTGTCACGACACCTGACAGCTTTCTAATAAAAAGTTGTCATTCACAGAACTGTGCCATACAATAACGAATCTGAAAAAAACCACAAAGAACATGGCTATGCTTTGGCCAAAATTATCACACATTTCGAACCAATGCAAAGTCGCCGATGTTATAAATGGCCAAAAATCCGATTCGACCGATTTCGACATCGATATACAAAAATGTTTAAAAAAAACTCCTATTGAAGGGCATTCAAACGGTCATTGAAGGCAGACGCCTTATACCAGACCACCAATTTGGGTTGAGAAAGAATCAAGCAAGCTGTCGGGATTCCACTAGGAAGTGTCATTGGACCTACCTTGTTCCTGCTTTACACTCAAATTGAGGGTACCGCTGTAGTTACGTTCGCGGAAAATACGGCTATTCTAGCAACAGAAAGTCCAACGAGCTTTGGTTAACATCTGCGAGCAAACAAAGACTTGGCGCATTGTTCTCAACGAGACCAACTCGATGCACGTCAACTTCTGTTGTTAGAAACTAAACAATGTAAACGAAGCTAAATAGACATCTAGGAATGGAACCAAATATACGCGAAACATAAGCGGAAGCCACATGTTAACAAGAATCGCGGCCAACCCGAAAATCGATTAAGAGAAATGTATTGGTTACTTGGAAGATATCCCAAGCTATTCCTTAGTCCCAATCTCTAGGACCCTTTTAGGTATTCTTGTTCAAGTGAAGAACGATTAACAATCGCATATCCGCAGGATTAAAATTTACGGTCATAATATCCTTTCATTTGCTGCCATACTTTAAAGTCGACAAGAGCATAGAAAGAGTTTGAGTTACAGAAGTCCCTTTTGCAACTGCCATCTATAAATCTCCCCATCCCTCTTAAGGCCACAGTTCCATGGAAAATTTCTTTATCCTTCCGCAAACATATACGAGTACTGCTGACCTCCATTCTAATGAATTGCCACTGTTTTGTCCCAGAGAAAAACATCCATTGGGAGTGCAGCGATGCTCCACATTCGTCCCATTTTTTAACGGAACCACAAGTCCATTTCATTTGCACAAACACCACTCGGACACATACGAGGAGGTGAAGAATTGTTTCTTCCCAAAAACGACCTGCACCTGACCCCTGTCAGGGTCATCATTAGTTGCACCCGCACCGGTGCGTGCGACAGTGGTAATGCGATACGGCATTACATGCTGCCACCTAATAAAATCGTAATTATTACGAAATAACTAACGGGATGGGGAGATAGTAGCTACGCGACAGTGAAGGCCACTAATTAATGATCACAGGTGCAAACTTTTGGAGCAATTAATTAATTCCACAGTGCCCGGCATCGCCGCCAGTTAAATATGAAATGTGAGCAAGGTGTACCCTTTGGCCATAACGACGTGGTCATTCACATTTTCTAGTGCATAGCTGAAAGGGGTTTCAAAAGGTTTACGCGGTCCTTGACGCACTGCGTACGGAAAACCCAGCCAACCATTCTAACCCCGAGGAAAAGTCGAAATTAATTGAGCGGCACAAACAAATTCGTTAATTGGACTTGAGTGGCAGAGTGATGGGGGAGGAGCCGTACACGACGCACTGCTTTTCATTTAATTTTTTTTTTTTTAATATTCATTCGATTTACCGCTTGAATTCATTGTTCAGGAGGCCACACTGGCCAGGTGCAATGCGACTACAATCGATAGACTCCGATCAGGAGTCGATATCTAACCCTCTCCCGTCGACCACACAGGACAGTTTTCTTTCGCTAATTGACACTTAAATCAAAGATACAATCGAACTTCTGTCTGCCGGTATCTGGACGGCATCCGCTGCTTCTCTTTTTGGAGGACAATCGTTTTGGTTTGGTCGGTGGCGATTATGCCACACGGTGGGATGCAATTAATCAATCCCGCCAAAGGGTCTTATCTTTGATTTGAGTCGCTGCGTGACGATAAATTTACCTTCGACTGTAGCTACATATGAATGTGATAATGCTAATGGGAGGCGGCTGGGAACAGGTAGCTATGCTACACCACAGGTGGTCGCAGCTACCGACACAATTCGATCGAATGACAAAAGGCAGAGGAATCTCACTCCCGGACAACAGGATTCCATCCCAATTCTACAAAAAAAAAAAAAGGTTGAAAGGGATTTCAATTCGGTTGCCTATAATCCTAAATTATTATCCTTTTCTTTATGATGCGGTCTATCGAATTAATTGTGTCATACGAAAAGCGGTTGCCTTTTTATTGATCGAAATGATGACGGAAATGAGTGCTTGTTGTGGATCCTTAGCGGCAATGTTATGGGAAAACAGGTGAATTAATAAAGATTATATTGAATTTTAAAAATTGATTCCATTCAATAGACCGACTATTACTCTCTGGAGTTAGCTACAGCTTACAGGCCACTCTGTAAATGGTTGTGTCGTCTTAACTTAAAGGTCGTTCTTTTAAGAATCGTTGTTATTGTGACTATTATCGAAGTTACAAATTCAACTTTGCTATTGAGCGTGGGCAGTCTTAAAGGGGGTGCACACCATCGAACAAGAGTGTCAGTTTTGAGCGATAAGACGCAAAACTGATAATGTGTACGATCGAAATTCGAGTTGACACTCAAAAATGATGCTCACGAAAATGTTTGCTACTGGGTGACACTCAGCGGCCCTATATGTTTTTTATTTGATTGTGTGTATAGAAATTTTTCATCTAAGTAGAGAGGGTCCAATAACAACAACAACAACGATGATTTCAGTGATACAAAACCTATAGTGTGTGCGCTCGCTTTCATCGCTCAAAATTATATGTATAGGTTTTGGGTGACCGTGACACTCTTGTTGGATGGTGTGTAGTGTGTACCCCCTTTGAAGAGGTCGAGGTAATTAAAGCTGAAAAATGGTAACAGTGCTGGGTAGTAGCAATTGGGATGACAAATTCAGTCTTACTTTACTTTAATTTAGGTGGCGCTACATCTCCGGGTGAACCATGGCCTGCTTCTCGCAACCATTTGTGTGTGCGTGTTATATTTTTGCACGAATGGAAGAGACCTACAATTTTTTGCCAGCTCCGAATGGCGCGGCGATTTGAGAAGCTCATTGACAAATGATACTCTTTGATTGCCTGTCAGACATTCGAAAGAGGTGGCACCGTGAAAAACTTTTAAATGTTGGACCCGGGCTGGGATTGAAACCGGGCAGCATTGCGAAGTAGTCCAACGCACTTACCACTACACCACGTTGCTCGGATCTTCATTTATAACTTATCGACATAACAAAAGCTTTTGATACCGTCGATCACAAAATTCTTTTGGATAAACTCTACAAATGTGATTTTAGGGGAACGATGCATAATTGGTTCCGTTCTTATTTATCTAATAGGGGGCAAAGAGTTAAAATGAGTGGTCAACTCAGTTCTTCTAGTAGTATCTCCATAGGGGTTCCTCAAGGTTCGGTGCTTGGTCTGATACTTTTTCTGATCTTTATTAATTCGCTTTTTCTGCAAAATTATCGTAGAAAAGTTAATCCGTTTGCTGACGATATGGCATGTGCTTTTCAGAGTGACTCTGCTTTGAATCTTATTGCCGACATGAACCATGACTTGGAAGTCTTGAGCCACTGGCTCAAACAGCATAAGCTGGTAATTAGTGACAAGACTAAAATTATGTTTTTGAATGTGATTTGTGTGTGTGCAAAGGAGGTGGATTTTGGAACATTCGTTTTTCGCTGTGTAAACTGCAACAAATAAAAACACAGTAAGGAAATTTGTAAATCGGAAGCAGGCTCTCAGACATATTTTGAGTCACGTACATGTTCTGATAAATGCTTAAGTATTGAAAGTGTTTAAGTATCTTGGTGTTCTACTTGACTGGAGGATGAGTTGGTCTGGCCATACCAATGCACTTAAGAAGTATCTAATGGCTGCCATGAGGCAAATATACTTTTTAAAGTCTTATTGCTCACTGGATCTTCTTAAGTGTATAAATTATGGATTAGTACATTCTAAGCTTGATTACGGCATAGTTTCCTGGGGTGGTACATACAATAACAAATTGTACCCACTTCTAATTTCTTAAAAAACACGTTATTCGCCTTGTTTGTAATAAAAGTCGTTATCATAGTAGTTTAATACTTTTCAGACGCCTTAAAATTCTTCCTCTGAAACACTTATATTTCTAAAAAGTTATTTTTTTTATTAAAGATATTTTTCGCAAGATCTGGTTATCAATTAAATAGATGCTCTTCTAGTTACAACCTTAGCAAAATTTGCTCCTAGACTTTTCAACAGCTTACCGAATAACATTAGAACCATAAGAAATGAATCTATTTTTCTAAAAAAAGGTAAAACTATGGCTTTTAGACAAAAATTATAAGGATATCTCTGACTTAGAAAGTGTAGCTGTCTAATTTAATTTTGACTTTTTTCTATTATGTCATGTAAAATAAATGAATAAAAAAAAAAACAATGTAAAGAAACGCATTTAAGTACATATATAAAACTTGTTGTGACCCCACTATATTTCATTCTTAATTTTATATTGTTTATAAGTATGCTATGCCTCCTGCTTTCGCCTCTAGTTCCTTCTGAACTACAGATTGCAGTATCTTTATAATTTTACTTTCCCAGTAGCGAATTTGGGCATTACACCAGTGATTCTTTCAGGCCTCCCTTAGCTAAGCATCGATTACTTTTGCTATTACTTCAGCCATGATTTAAACATTGCGATGTCATAGGGAGCAAGTACTTCCCATCTCGATTCCTTTGCAAGCCTTCTTGCAGGGGTTACCAAGAAGTTGTTCCAGCAGGCCTTCCTATAGCCCTTCCAAGGAAGCACTTATTTCATCGGTTACCAGTTATGAGTAAAAGCATGCCTTCCTATTGTATATGTTGCTTCCAGGGAAGCTTTAGTTGCAAAACAAAATCAAATAAATAAATCCAAGTGTTTATATATTGTGTTTGTATATTTCAGACATAGTATTTACATATAGTAAAAAAAACATCTACATAGTATGTTATATCAGTTTTAGAAAAAAATATTGTAAATAAAAAACAAAGATAACTAGCTCACTTTCACCACACTTTTTAATTTAATTTTTCGTTGACTACTTACAGCACTTTATTAAAATTTTACTTAGCACTTCTTTTTTTCTCCGAACGTTTTCATGCGCCAAAAATTAAACTACTAAAAATCGGTGAGTTTGTATTTTTCTCCTCAGCTTATTTTGCAAGAAAAAAAAACTTACTTAACGTGATCAGACTCGCTTGCTAGGTACATATTTCTATTCTAAAAGAAGACCTGAAAAAAGGAAAATATAGGAAACGGAGCGGTAATGCCACTTAAACAGATTTTAAGACAGATTCCATTACCAACTCGCTTCCTTGGCAATGCCTAAACTCAGGCCTGAAAACGGTCATTCCCTTAGAAGCGAAGTGGTTATACAATTAATGCTCAAGTTTTAAAAGTGGTGAAAATTTTAAAACAAGAGCCATTACCAACTCCCTTCCTAGGCATGATTTTGGGAAGGCCTTCCTATTTATGATGAAGTAAGGGGTGATTTGGCAAGGTCTGCTGAAATCGCCAACGATTCGCTACTGGGTTGTACTGAATACATATTGTTGTTTATTGTATTTTTATATAACGAATTGATAAAGAAATAAATAAATTGAAATTGAAATTGAATTGATCTCAGTCCACGCAAGCCAAAATATAGCCTGCTCAAACTATCAGCAACTAATTGTACTACTTGTACGTAAATAAAAGGGGACCCAGAATAGAGCATTGAGGTACACCAGAGTTTACAGTGAATGTATTCGAAGTTTCTCTGTCTGAGCACGATTCTGCAAATACATACATATTTAGATAAAAAGTGCATCCGCTTTTCCGATGTCTATTTGAAATTAATACAACTTATCCAGCTAGAGCTTTAAAGGGATCCGCAGGTCAATTTTGGAGTCCGAGCAGTAGAAGTGTACTAAATTAATTTGAACCTGACTACTGGCTGAGTAACAAGCGTCATAGCTCCTTTAGCATGACAACGCTTCAGAGGAAGAATAGAATAGACGGCTAAGGGAGTAGTCAATTTTGACAGTTCGTCTGCTTCTTAGCGCCATCTTGTTTTTTATTTTTTTTTTATTTTTTATTTTTTTTTTTTTCCATCACAGAGCACACAGAACACTTCGTTCTCTAGTGTATACTCTCAGTATCGCTTTACACAACTGTTGTTTGTTGCGCGACTAAGGATCATCTACCGATTTTCCATCTTATAGACTACTTCAAATAAACAAAAATAAATTAATCAGAAGTCAATGAAATAACGCAGCTTCTAAATTCAGCTCGTGATAAGCAAAAATCAATTTCGTTGCATAGATCATTGAATGTGTTTATGCACCTTGTAATAGGCTCATTAGTGACATAATTGGTTCTATGCCTTTCTGGAAAAAATAAGCTTCTAACCCGCAGAGACCTTTGGGGATCATATATATTTAATAGAAAAACCAATTCTGGTGAAATAATATGAAAATTAATAATATCGCGAATAAACATGATGGAAGTTGCGTTGCGTCTGAAACTTAAGGTTTGCAAACCAATTAATTTGCACCTTCTATCATAATTAGGAAGCACATCAAACATATTAAATTTACGAACCGCGTATCTCGTGAAGTTTTTTTGAACTCTTTTCAATCTGAGCTCGTGAATGGCATATGGTGATTCCCAAATAACGGATGAATATTCTAAATAAGGTCTGACTAATGAGCAGTAGATAACTTTAAGGCTATGTACATCTCGAAAGTATTTACTATTACGCTTTAGAAAGCCCAACAAAGAGTTAGACTTGGCAATGGCATAATCATAATGCAAAATAAAGTTTAGTTTACTGTCAAACATGACACCTAGATCTTTCACTTCATCCAATCGTTGAAGTGGAAGATCATTTATACGATAATTATGAAAAAGTGGAATGGCAATTCGATAAGCTGAGAAAATCTTACATTTTGAAATATTTAGTTCTAGGGCATTATGATTACACCATTCGGATAATCTATTAATGTCTGATTGCAAACGAATGCAATCGTTAACATTATTTACATAAGAAAATAATTTTAAGTCGTCCGCGAATGTCAAAACCTTACAGAATTTAAATATTTCGTGAACATCATTAATAAATAAAATAAATAGCAACGGGCCCAAGTGACTACCTTGTGGAACGCCCGATGTTACTTCTATTACCCGAGAAGTCAAACCATCGACCCTTACCATTTGCCTTCTATTAGTTAAGTAATTATAAAACCATTTTAGCATTGAGGAATGAAAACCCAACGATTCTAGCTTGGCTAAAAGTAAGGTATGATGCACCCTATCAAAGGCTTTGGTAAAGTCAGTATAGAGTATATCAACTTGTAAACGTTCCTCAAAACTGTTAAAAATATAATTAGTTAGTAAAGCTAAATTAGTGGTACATGATCTACCACGAACAAAGCCATGTTGATTAGTTGAAATAATCTCTTTTACCGCGAAAAAGAGTTTTTCCTTAACAATACTTTCAAATAATTTGGGTATTGCCGAAAGCTTGGATATAGGTTGTTGAAAGTAAACTCTCCTTGGGTAATATGTTTGAAACAAAGATAGCTAAAGATATTCCTCTCGCTCATCGCGTAACGCTTTTCAGCAGCTATTTCTGCCACTGTTCCCCCAAATCAAGCAGCGAAATTATATGCTTCCATTTTAATCGACTCTCTGTCCAACTTATGTGGATTTGCCTTACCTTACCCGGACTGGGACAGTTCTCCCCATTAATAAAGGACTTGCCCCCCATCACGAACAATGGAAACGCCGCATCGCCCAAAGGCACAGCAACAAAAGTAATAAATTGCCTTCAAGTTTCGTAATTTTTTTCTCCTTTATTTTTCCATGAGAGTTTAAACTATTTCAACGATATGCTACTACCCTCTGCGTAGTGCTGCACTTCTATCTATCTTCATAAGTCCTATCTGTCCTAAACACCGCATTTCCGGAATGAGATATGATCTTCGTTCTCTTTTTTTTGTCGTCCTTCCTTCCGCCACCAATCTGAATCCGAGTCCACTCCACTTCACTCGTTCATCGTTGCGCGGCCTAAAGTCGCCCGCCATCCCCATCATCATCATCATCCCCTTGACATTCTAAAGCCACATGAAAATTACATGGCTTTTTGGAGGAGCTCTACAAACACAAAATGCTCCTTCGGATTTTTTGACATGATACACCATTTCGTGTTTATTTTTTTTTTTTTTTTGTATTTCGTCCTTTACTTCTATTTTCGCTTGAATAATAAAGGGATGTCCACGAGTATACCAGATAGAAAGGTCGAAGGCATATTTAAAAGGGAAAATTGATCTCACTGAAGCATGCCTCACGTGGTTGAAATAAGCTCTGCAGGACGACGACAAGGACAACGAAGAAGACAGCAAAGACGTGCAAGTGAAACGAAAAAAAAAATAATAATTGGCTTCTTGAAGGATTCTTCCTGGTTGCAGTAGAGAAGCTTGCTAGTCATAAATCAAAATGTCAAAAAAATAACGGTTCATTTTCATTTATATCCTCGTACAACATTACCTACTTCTCAACATCCTTCGTCGTCTCCGCTTGGCTCATCAAATTAAGTACGCCGCCAGCCAGAGCCAGCCAAAAGGAAATATTCCATTTTTTGAGTAATTTTTATCCCCACCAATGATCCCCGGGGGAGAAATAAAATATTCCTAAGCGCGCATACGGAAACTGAAATCCTTCGAAATCCCCTTCAACGGAGGTGTGCCGTAACTTGGTCGCCGCGAGTCTCTCAGACGAAACGTCTTCAGAAGAGCAGGGATTTCCATTGTGAGGAGGAAAATCAAAATTAATTAAACAGGAGATAGGAGTCGAGATACTGCAAGGATAGCATTCCCGATCTCGATCCCAATTCCAATTCAACGAATAGAGTGACAATTGAAGCACTTATGTTCGCTATTCAAACTCAATTACTCAGTGCAATTTCCGGGTGCAAAAGGATCCAAAGGATTCGACAGTTCAATGACTTGCCACTTGCCACTCACACTATCGCCAATTAAAGCGATATAATTTGAAATGGAATCTCGCAGTGTCTTCGACTCGAAGAGAATAAATTAAGTCAAATGCCGGACTGGACATCATTTTGCGCGATTGCTGTTCATCGATAGGCCAACAAGAGTCGGGGTACTTGCTTCATATCAGTGCCAATGGAAGCTATGGCGGCGGCGGCGGCATCCACTGCCAGAGTCCAGTATAAATCATTACGAAGATTTCTGTTTCATTTTTTTTTTTTGGAGACCCACTCAATGACAGTTGAACATGTAGCCACTAGATATTTAATGGCATAAATGCTGGTCATATGGAGGACGAGCGAGAGATATCGCGAAAGCGGCGGCTTCTTGGTAATACCCCCTATCCAGGCGGACATGATCCATCGAATGGGCCAGTTGTCAGTTGTCAGTCGGAAGGGGGAGCAACAGCAACAATTTCTGTTTCTCTTCATCTCAAAATCTAAATCACCCGGACAAAATGAAGCGAACATGCCTGTGGCAGGAGTAACAACTGCTGAGGCAGCTAGAGTCCCAACATCATCTCGCAATGGTAAACCGACGACTCTACTATAGGCTTTCAATTGTACTCGCATATTCAGGTACTTGGATAGTTGGACCGAGGAAGCGATCTACATAATTTTCTTGTCTAATTTCAAGATTTATATTTTTCTGGACAACAGCAACAGGAACAGAATCTGTGGCATCGGTTGGCAAACAGCAAACAGAACCCGCAGCAGAAGCAGCCACAGCCACAGCAGTTTAATGGCAATTGACTAACTGAATGCGGTGCGCTTCCTCCCTCCGCCGAACCCGAACTGGTTCGATTGGGTTCCCTGCTGATGTGGATTTGCGTTAGAATTAACCGCGTCTTCAAGGAGAGTTGTCAACCTTTCAGAGCGCGCGTTGAGGATAACGATGGGGGGATGTCGAATGTGAATGCGATTGTGTTGGACTGTTGGGTCGGGTGTTAATGAGGCATTGGCCGGGAGATTATTTCGATACTCGTTGTGGTGGCGTAATTGAAGGACTGACAGTGAAGCGACACAGGAAGTGTTTTGGTTACATATTTGCTATATAAGCAATTTACTTTTATGTCTAAGAAGGTTGACTACTCACTTTGTTTATGCTCTTTGGCATTTGTGCATAACAAAAGCTACTTATGGGCTCTTAAAGTAATGCAATTTTGAAAAAACACGAACTTTTTGAATTGATAACCTTCATGCTTTCTTTCAATCATTTCAGTGCGATATCCATATTAGGCGTGTTTTGGTGAAACGTTGCTTAACTTAAGCCCGTTTTTTCATTTTTAATGCATTTTTTTTTTTATGAATTCAAGTATTTCTTACATGCTAGACAAAAAGTGCTTAACCCTAGTACAGACACTGGGGTAAGATGTTACCCCAACGCTATTTTGAAATCGGACAAATTTTTTTCTGTCAATTTTTGAAACCTGGATTTTTGTGCTACTACTACCAATTCTGCACTGAGTCCATTTTTAACGTTTCCAACGATTTGGGAGCACTCCGTATATTTTTTCCATATTTTTTTTTTCAAAAGTCTGCGAGTTATTTTCAAGCTATTTTCATTTATTTATTTTATTTTTATCTGCCTCTGGGCATTGTTTTTTATGCCATTTTTGTTGACAACTGCTTCTTGAAAACTGTCCATTTCGTGCTTAATTATACTTGTTTGGTCTATAAAAGAATCACTCTTAATTTAATGTGAATAATCTTGCCACATCTAGACCTCATTTACCGTTTCCTTACGTCTTTTTACTCTAAGGCTTTAAAACTTGTAAATGGACCTTGCCCCTGTACTAGGGTTAAAACTAGCTTCACTAACTTAACTGTCTTACTCTAACTTACTGGCCCCACACGAGAACATTTAAGCCTTTTATCTTCAGTTAAAGTGAGCAGTGATGATTCCGTTCCATTTTGTTTTTATTTTGCAACAGTGTTGGAGACAATACTTAAATAGAACACATACCAAAATTGTTGCCGGGCAATGCCAAATTTTGACCCGTTGGGATTTCGCACGGTTTAAATTGCGCTAATATCAATTTGTATGCCAATGTAATGCCCATGTACGTCGATAAAGACACTTCCTATTATAATATGAAACGACCTGGTGGTGTTTTAATTATTTTTCTTATTAGTCCACTGCACTTAATTGAAGTTGAGCTGGCCAATTTTCTCCAACTTTAGTAAAAAACATGGTCCTTCGAGCCATATTGAGACCTAATACATGCGTAACGAAACAACGCATACTCTCTCGAAAAAGTTCGATTTCTTCAAAGTTTTGCTCTCGTCATGACAGTTAACATTCATAGCTGTTTAACCGTATTTTATGTTCGGCTGATGGTTCTGGTGGATTCGGATGTGAACGCATTGCCGAAGCATTTCGGAAGTAACAGAGTGAACGCCAGCAACCTCACTGTATTGTGATAAGCCGGGTTCACATTGAACGATTTGTTTGACACACTTGTTTGACGACCGACCAAATAATTCAATTCGAGCGGTCGTTCAAACAAGTCGTCCAACTTATCGTATGGTTTTTCAAATTTTTGAACTTTTTGCAATGCTTGACATTCATATCGTTCAATGTGAACGCTGGTCGTCAAACTTTAGGTAATTTTTTTATTTTATTTTTGTATTAAACGAGTAAACATCGAAAATAAGGTATCAAGCGCTTACAAAATGGTTTGAAATTTTTGGTATTTCAAAGATTTAAAATTCCAAAAAGACCAGGAAACAGTAATGGAAGGACTATCTTCTATGCTATGTTTGTCAAACATATCGTACAATTCGAACGCTAAGACATTTTGATGGCATGTTAAGAATCTTGCCAGGCATAATGTCTGGCGGAACCCCATGTACGGGAAACATGAAACTATTTCACAATTGACAGAAGCGAAGTCGATTTTGATAGCATTTGACCGTAATTTTTCATCCAACTTGGACTCAGCCTTCATTGTATGTTATTCTCGATTTGCAAGATAAGTGTGAGAGGTGAAAAAAAATATATGTTTATGAAGTGCTTTACGGACAGTCGATAATCGTTAACTCGTTTATTGCTGCGCAAGTTGACGGTCTGAGATTGATAAAAATGGACTAATATTGTTATCATCTGAAGTGTGACAGTATTCGATCCCTATAACTTCAATCATTCCTTCAACCAACATACATCAGCTTCGACGCGAACTGTCAGAACAAAAGTAAAAGTTCAACCCAATACTAGAATCGAATGCTGTCAATGTTAAGATTGTAAAATAAAATAAATAATGCAAAATGTTTACAAAAGAGTTGGGGTAACCTTCGTAGTCCAAACCTAGCTTACAGTTGGTCGTTGCTGGTGGTTTTAGAACTTTTGAATCAGCTTCCAAAGGTTAAAATTGGTTTTTAAATTGGTTTTTAATCTTACAACGTTCTGATACTTCTAATTAATTTGTCCAATACATTATGCAATATTTTACTTTTACCGATTTAAAGTTTAACTACATCTTAAAATCTAAATTTGATCTATAACTTGCCAACCAGCCTTAATTTTAATTTTTGACTTCGTATTTGGAAACACACAGTCATCTTCCAGCTAATAACGAGTCACCTTTGGCTGGAAAATTGCATTTTATCCACTAAACAACAAACACAACACTAGTATCCTACTGAACGCTACATTAAAAGACCAGCGACACAGCATCTAGAAATATGGTGGAGAAATATCGATAGTCAGTGCCATCGATAGTTGACTTTTGACTATCGATAATTATCGCTATATTTCGATAGTCTTTCCTCTTAAGTGTTAATTAAAAAAAGCAAATGCACCATATTAGGCTAGCTGAGGGAGATTAGATTGTATGTAATAATGCTCCTATTTCTGAGTTGCCGACTCATGAAACGGGGAATCCTCTTTTAAATTAAGAGAAAGAATGCTCCTATTCCTACGTTGCTGATTAAAAAAATGGGGAATCCCCCTTTTAAGTTAAAACCATTTTGACAGTTGGCTTATGATCGGGTTCCTCTGTGAAATTTTAAATAAACTCCGTTCGCTAGGTATCGACCAGTTAAAGAAATTTTTGATATTCTATATTTAAATGGTTATCGAAAACAATCGATAGTGGTCAAAAAGTATCGATTGTTTTCCAAATTCGCATTATCAAAACAATTGATAATGGTCAAAAAGTATCAATAATGGTCAAAAAGTATCGCTTGTTTTCTATAGTGAAAACTATCGATTATAATCGATAGTGCGATCGATAGTTCTCTACCTCTAACAACATCCCTATTAATATAAAACGCGCGATTTATTTAAATGGAAAATTCCGGGTACTTTTTGATCATAGAGTACCTCCATATTTCAATGTTGTATCTTTCCGCGTCACACTGTATTTTTTTTTAAATTTTAACTCTAATCTATTGTTACGTTAGGTTACGAGCATTACCAATGACAGCTCGCGGTTCCTTCCACATAATTAAGATTTAAAATAGGTACTTACATTTTATAGAACATTTCATTCTAATTTTGTTCCACTTTTTAACAACTTAATCACAATCTTACTCAGCTAAAATTTATATCAAATCTGACATGAGTGTGTGCAGAAACATAATCAAATCGCAAAATCCCCTTAAATAATTTATATTTCTGCTTAGCATTTTCCCTGACATATGACATGATAAACATCGTCATTATCATCATCATCTATCGGCTAATTTACTCAAAAGAACATAAAGTCTTGTTCCCGTACCTCCTTCGTCGTTTGTTCATCTCGATGACAAATGTCATCTCCTCCACCCAAAGTCCCGTTCCGTAAGAGAAAATCTCATATTTCAGTCGTCTGCGTGACGACGATTCTTCCCTTTTTTTTTTTTTGTATTCTTCGCTTGGCCGGGAAAATTCAATTCAAGCGGAAAAAAACAAACTTTCTCCGGATTGGGGAGTTTGGGGGTGGGAGAAACAATGATCATCCCCCAACACCGGCCGGCAAATATAAAAAAAAAAAGAATGAAAAAGTTCAAATTATTATTAACTGCGAACATAATGAGAGTAGCGAGTAGCGACTGTTCGTTCAAATGTTTCAACTTTGGTTATTTACTGTCATCCAGATGAGGGGATTCACCCCCTCTACAATATGTCACAATTTTCAAAATATGCTTTCTGTACACAACAAAACGACGGCGGAGAGTGAAAAGTTCCACTGCCACACAAACAAAAAAAAAAAGGGGGAAAACTTTGGAAAACCCAGTTTTGCCGGCGAGATTTTCCGAGGCTATTTATCAACTTCTTTGCTAATTGGATGATCTGAATTTATGGAAGACTTTTCATTCTATGTTCGGCCATTATTCATTTAAAAATAATTGCGCGCCAGTTGAGAGGATGTGTTTTGTTTTTTTTTTGTTCCCGCGCGCCGTTTGAATCTCCGACAAGGGTGGCATCATCCAGAACATCGTCCGGTAGACAGTTCGCTAGAAACTGTCGAATGGAATTAATCCGCGCGATTTGGTTGGTGATAGGTCTAGTGTTCCACCCGCACCGCAGATGCGTTTGTGTTTACAATTTTAATCGAATTACATGGTCAATGGGCAATTCCTGTGACAGAGGGACAGTGGGATAGTCCCGCGGCAACATCAGATGTTCGCCCGCCTCCTAGACGATTTAGATGAAGTCACCGGCTGTATACTAGTAAGGTGATATTTTGCAAGGATATTCTCAGAAGTGGAACCCATTCAAATATGTCTGTGCGTCTATTGAAAGCGGTTGCTATCTGACTTTGTTTAAAGAACACTTGGCCAAGTGAATCCGAATCCGGCTTCGCTCATTGAAGCGATATTGAGTTACACACAGTATCACTGGAGTCGCATCAACAGCCAACAAAAAAAAAAAAACGATTTTAATAAGATTTTCAAGTTCCACCCTCATTGCCTCCGGGGATGCCTGAAGGACTCTTTCTACTCGCAAAATTCAATGTGACACTGACAGCCACACACAATGCAAGAAACCCCAAATTCCCCCAACTAATCAGGACATTGTCATCCTTCGGCCATAGAAAGCAAATCTAAATTTATCCTACTGAAGGATGTCATTCCGATGAAGGTGGTACGAGTATCCTTTTCAATATTGTGTGTGTGTATTCTGTCGAAGAAATGACGAAGGAGTGCCAACCAGCCAACCAGCCAACCAGCCACATCACAAAGGAACAACGAATAGGCATAATCGGCTTATCAGAGTGGAAGTGTGAGAAAGATTCCCTGTACCCAGAGGAATCAACAAATGTCATTGGGTTGGGGGAGCACGAGAACGAGCAATGTGTTTTCTTCACATCACTCAACATGATACTAGGGATTCCAGTGAATCCTGTGCGATTCTCCTCTGTTTGTCAACATGGGAGCGAAATCAAAAAAATTGACTCGGAATAAAAATTCGATAAATCGCATTGTGTTGATGTGAAATCAGATCAGGACGAGTCCTTGTGTGTAGAAAGGTGGAGGAGGGTGGGCTGCCTGGTAAATATTTAAATTCGATTTGGCGAACAGATGGTGGTTTGTGATTGAATATATCGAGCTGAGCGTCGCGTCGTGTCGGTCGGTGGTCGGCGGCATGTGCAGGTAAAATTTGCTTTATGTCGGGAGTTAGGACTTTAGTCTTTGGTTGATTCAGTGAATCCTTCATCAGTATTGAGTTACATATACATATAAGCATTGGAAACACACTCAACAAGTTTTGTGATTCAAAATTGAATCGAGTTTGGATAACTGAAAGGAGGGGTAGATGAACAGTACTCTCCACAAACCACAACTGGTTGGAATTGCTTTTGGATGTTTACTCTGCGAGTACTTTTCAAATAAAGTAAACTATTTTGTTATCTTAAGCTCATGAGGAAGTGTCGTGGAGGGTTGGCTTTCTGTAAGTATTGGATGGAGTATTTGAAGTAAATCACTTTTATTGTGGTAGCAGACTGGACTAATATACATCTGTGAGGTTCAATGACCGAGCAAAGCGCCTTGTATCTTTAAAAAGAAAATCCTTCATTTCGTTGTATTAAATGCGTGTCTGTATCTGTATTCTGTAAACAAATGCAATTTTTCCCAATGTATTGTTTCCTAAAATTATTTGAATTTATTTATTATTTTTATTAGATTAAAGTAAAACAGCAGATTCCTTTGGATTTAGAAAATAACTCTAGGCGTATTTTTTTTTCAAAACTATACAGGCTTAGCAAATTTTATCGAAATGTCAAATATGACATAGAAGTGACGGAGATTAAGGCCGGTAGTTATCAACCGAACTCTGCTGTCATTTCCAATTTAAATTATTTTAAAATGGTTAGAAAACAAAGAAATACGAATTTATCCGACAAGGAAAAGAAAATTATAATGAACTAAGTATGAGCGCTTGATAACTACCGGCCTTACTTTCAATGAGCACAATGCCGATGTGAAACTATCAAACGTCAATTAGCATAGTCCTGCGTTTTTTTTCTCATTTTCCGCTAAGCCTATATAGATTTGAAAAAAAACATGCCTTCTATGTTTTTATAACGAAGAAAAACTCTCTCTGCCTTACCACCCCGCCGGCCGTTATCGTTAAAGTCGTCGGTAATCGTGATTGTGGCACAGTCGGTGCAGTGCAGCCACAAATGTAGTGAAAGTAGAGACAGCTAACATATTTTATAATGTATAGGAAAACATCAAAATTCCTTTATGTGCATAAAATCATTGGTTTATGTAGGTACTAGCTGTCCCGCCCGGCTTTGCCTGTGTCCAAAAAATATAGTGTTACTTTCAATACATACATTGTCATTTAGTTCAAAGAATCAGACGCTCTGTCTGTCTGTCTGTCTGTCAATCTATCTATCTATCTCTCTGTCTGTCTGTCTGTCTGTCTGTCTGTCTGTCTGTCTCTATTAATTGACCAACATGTTTCATATTCACATTTCACCTGAAATTACGAAATTTTGTATGACAGGTACCAGAACCGTCGGTTGTTGAGTAATGATGCTATGTTATTTTCTGTATTAAGAAAAACGTACTCTGAAAATTTTACCAAAATCGGTTGAATAGTTTCCGAGTCTATAAAAGGCAAACATAAATATGTACATTGTACATACATTCATTTTTATATAAATGGTGATGGCATGTAATGTCGGCCCCCTCTAGTAGTCGGCCGCCGCGTCATATATTGAAGCGTAACAGTAAATCCGTTTGCGGATCACACACGCAGATTTTTTTATCCAATAGACTAACGTTTCTTCTGTCTGTGTGCAAAGCGTTGGTGCATTACAACAAACGGTTTCTGCACAATTATTGTCACTTTGATTCAAGTTCTTACGAGTGTTAATTTTTGTGAATTTTACTAAAAAAAAAATAGTGGAATTGAACTGCGAAAACTGTTACAATCAGTTAAGTATTGACAGCAAAAAAAAATTCCAATTATTCCCTTTGGAAAGCTGTAAAAGGCACCAAAAGGCCCAAAATCCCTGCGCCGCCACTTAAAATAAATCAAAATGAATGGGCAAGGGAAGATAAAGAAAAAGCGGATATTTTTGCCGGCCATTTGGAAGAAACCTTTAAACCGAACGTTGGTCAAGTGGTTCATGACAACATCAACATCACAAGGATGGTAGTTCCACCATCTGACGATTTAACGCGCAGATCTGCGACGCTTAGAGAACTCGAACGTGAGATCGCGAAACTAAAACCTAAGAAAGCTCCTGGTTATGATTTGATCACCGGAGAAATTCTCAAAGCCTTACCTAGAAAAGCATTAATTAAGCTTCTCCATATTATAAATGCTGCACTCAGATTAAAACACGTGCCGAGCCAATGGAAAGTTGCGGAAGTCATAATGGTTTTAAAACCAGGAAAACCGTCATATGAAGTAAAATCATACAGACCAATATCGCTTCTTCCCGTCATATCCAAAATTTTCGAGAGGATATTGCTAAGGCGTCTCCAACCGGTTATAGAAGAAAATAATCTAATACCTGACCACCAGTTTGGGTTCAGAAGTAAGCATTCGACGATTGACCAGGTGCATAGAATTACTAACGTAATCGAAAAAGCACTAGAAGAAAAAAAGATATGCTCAGCCGTATTTCTTGACGTCTCGCAAGCCTTTGATAAGGTGTGGCACGATGGCTTGAAATGCAAACTACGACAAGTACTTCCCGCAAACCTATACGAGATTTTGAATTCATATCTCGGGAATAGACTCTTCCGTGTTAGAAATGGAAACGAATACTCAGAGCTCAAAGAAATTTCGGCCGGCGTACCGCAAGGAAGCGTTCTGGGGCCGCTTCTCTATCTGTTATATACTCGTGATATACCGAAAGAAGATGGCACTATCCTTGCTACGTTTGCCGACGACACCGCTATCCTAGCGGTAGGTAAAACAATCGAGGAAACGACTGCCAAACTGCAAAACGCATTGAATAAAGTAAATGAATGGACGAGGGACTGGCGGATCGCCCTTAACGGAACTAAATCTGTTCACGTGAATTTCACTTATAGAAAAATTAATGACTTGCCAATTTTTATAAATTTGGCCCGAATTCCCATTGCAAATGAAGCCAAATACCTGGGAATGACACTTGACGCAAAGCTGAAGTGGAATTCCCACGTGAAAATGAAACGTAAAGAATTAGAAATCAAATATAGAGAAATGTACTGGCTGATCGGGAAACATTCCCACCTCAGTACCGAGAACAAACTGCTTTTATACAAGCAAGTGCTAAAGCCGGTGTGGACCTACGGTATACAACTTTGGGGTTGTACCAAGAAAACAAATGCCAATATTTTACAGACCTTTCAAAATAAAGTGCTAAGAGATATTGTCCAAGCACCGTGGTATGCTAGAAACGACGATATCCACAGGGATCTCGGAATTCCGACAATCGAAGCTGAAACTAGAAGCTTCGCGCGAAAACATAGAGACCGACTAATCGGACATGTTAATAATACAGTCCTACTAACCTTTCGACTTGGCGAGATAAGGATTAACCGCGTCTAAATTGCGGAACATGCAGGATATTTCATTGGAAAGTAACCTGAAAAAAAAAAAAAAAAAAAAAAAAAAAAAAAATTAAGTATTGAGGGTAAAGTACATAATTTGATTTATTTTGAGTTATTTTAAGCTCATTGTTCTTATTTTTCTTGCACAAAAATATAATTAAAAACTTTTTTTTAATAAATACAAGGGGGGGGGGCATTAGGAGACATTTTTCAAATGAATCTTCTAAGCTCGCCCCTCGGCCGACTACTCTATTTCTAACTAACCACTTGCGCTACGGTGCACCAAACTAGTGTTAAAAATTAGCCAGTGGATAATATTTTAACGCAGTTTTCCACGGTGCCACCTCTTTCGAATGCCTGACATTTGTCAATGAGCTTTTCAACTCGCCGTTTGGAGTCGGCGAAAACTGTAGGTCCCTTCCATTCGTGCAAAAATATAGCACGCACTCACAAATGGTTGCGAGAAGCAGGCCTCAGCTCACCCCGAGCTGTAGCGCCACCTAAAGTTAGTATCTTAAGAACTGCAAAGAGTAAGCTCAATGCTTGTATTAGCCACACGTCTTTTCCTCTCAGATTCTCTACCACTAAATTTATCGAGCGCAATCAGTGCAAACTTTTGAGGCACGTAACGAAACGTAACGTAGCGTAACGTAACGTAATGTAACGTAACGGTTAACGAACTATACCATACTTTTCAATCCTATCTTATTTGCAACTTTCGATCTTCTATCCCAATCTTCAAGTGCTCATTTGTTATGCCTCTGTCAACGTAACCAACTGTCAAATGCTTGCTTTCCTTAATTTCATTGTTGCCGCTAAAATTATTCTTTCAACTAGCCTTGGATTTGATCCAGTTATTCTTATTATTTTTCTATTTCCTGATTTTTAAGTTTGTGTGATTGAAGGGTACCCCAAAAAATGCTTCAGGACCGATGAGCTGCATGTTTATCCTCATAATCTAGTATCCTGGCTACGGTGACTGTATGGTGATTTAGAAAAGCGTTGACTCTCTCGAATGCGGCCCCAGGGCTTAAATAGCTGCTTGACTATCTGAAAGCATGTAGATTCGGGCGCCGCTTCTGAATTGTCGTGGCATCTATTACTTCTTCGAATCACATTTCTTTATCAATGCAAAAGTCTACTCTTGTTTTAGCCAGGTGAAGATGTATGATTGAGACAAGGGACAACAGCTATTTGTCTACGAAGAATCTGTCTCTATTATCGATGGAAGTGCAACTTATTTGGAGAACGCACTGTTAAGAATAGAAAACTGTGTATGATCAGCTGGAACTGGAACAAAGTCGTTGTGAGAGTACAATATGTTCAACTTTTGAACCTGGAGCTCATACTTTTCTACAGATACTCATAATCTCATCGTTTCCTGGAGTCTTGCTGTATATTGACATCTTCTTATCAGTCAAAAAATGTTAATACCAAAAAACTGTCCAAAGATCAAAGCAACGAAATCAGTGGAGTCATCATATATGGCGGAGAGTGACCTTGAATGTAGTTCAGCTTCGAGTTGTTTGAGTGCAGTGTAGAAATCATCCAAAGTCTCTGCATTCATATGTAGCTTCCGCTTGAGGTGATGTTGTATGCCATTGATACCCGCATCACACATGCCTTTACAATTAGGAGACTACCGTAGGATAAAGTGCCACGAGACATCACTGCAGGTAGAACACCTATGTTCGCTGAGTAGAAAATCGTCGTAATACCACAAGGGATGTGTCGGTAGTCATATCAATCACGAGCTCAAGATGGATAGCTATATACTTACTGAAACAAACCCCACAATTAAAGCTACGTGTCCTTTATGACTCCGATATCACCGACCTTCAGTCATTCCAGTCTTCGACTCTAGTTTCTGACACTATTGTAGACGCGTTTCTTAAAGATTCCAGATGTGCGGAATGCGTTCAATTTATCCGTCCATCTGTCTTAAATTCTCCTCAACTGGTAATTTTGTAACGGAAAATCTTATTTCCCAAAAAATCGATCCCCAAGCCGACTTTTAGAGGTAGCGCCGCTTCCCATCCAAAAACAAGTCCAATTTTTCATCTCCATCTCTACCAACACATCTCCCGCATGCATGCACCCTGCCAGGGTGTGATTACGATGTTGCTTCATTAACAATCCGAGAATTATGTATCTGCCCTAGGACACGGAGGCATGATAAATATCCAACTGACTTAATTACTCGACCTCAGCCATTATGCTACTAATGATGCGATCCACAATTCATTTGCGATGCCACATCAATCAGGAATCACCAAAAAGAATGGAAACCCACCCAAATACCCGGGGACCACCCCACCTTGACCCCCCCACCCCCTCTCTCAGCAGAAGAGAAAGGTGTCTTCGGTGGCACTGGCCATCCGCAGCAGCCGTCCATTCTATGTACCTTTGGTAAAGTTAAAAAGAATCCGTATCCATACCCACCTGTTTGATTAATTGGCACAGTGGAGCAGCATGGATGCGTATTCCACTTACCCCAAGTATCCCGAAAAAAATGCATATTCCCTTCTCTCGTTCTGTTGTGCGGCAATTAGATGAGGAGGACCCGCACAAAAAGCACATTTACATACCTAGCGTAGTTTTGTTACACTTTTGTTTGGGCAACGGTTGTGCCCCTTAATTGCTAATTGGGCCATTTTACGGACTGTTCCCAGAAATGCAGCCAAATGCAACCGCTGCGCTGCTGGAGTGATAGTGGCGGCGGCGGCGCGGCAGCTATCTGATGGAAAATTATAATTTTAATGGTTTTCTTTAAATTTTTTTAATTTCACATTTTACATGTGAAGTGAAAGGCTAAATGCCTAATGGCTACCGTTTATGGTTTATCAGCGCCGCGCCGGGCCCAGCAGTAGGGCGGACGGCGGAATATGTAAATTGCGCTCGGCCTAATGAAAATTATGTAAACTGCGGTTCTATGAATGGCACGCTAATTATGCCATTCAATGGCCACCAACGAGCAGAACGTTTTTTTCTCCTTTTTTGGTTTAATTGAGACGTATGGTGGTTCTGAGTTGAGGGAGGACTAAAGGTGAAAAGATTAGAAGAGATAAAGAAAAAAATTTAACTAAAATGTTGAGAAGTTTGTTCCCCTTTAAAGTAACAAACATTTTTGTATTCAAATGAAAAATGAATTACACAAAGAAAAATAACGCTTTGGCTACCAAATTATCTGAGAAATGATCAGAATGCCTTGGAAGGGATTACTATCTGAAATTAAATAATGCAAATAAGAACGTATTCTCCTACGGCTACAATTAGGTGCTTTTCCGAAATGTGACATATTTGACATTTTTTTAGGAGCAAATGTCAAACGATCACATTTTTTTCTTCAAAGTTGGCCAATTATTCGTTTGATACCGATGACATCTTTTGACTTTGAAAATTATGTACTTAGGTAGTCGTATTATTGTTTTTGACCATGTTTGACATTTTTTTGTATTCCGTACGTATCACGTCGGTGACTGCCTGTCACAGTTATTCGTTTAAACCATATACGGAAATTGGTTCAAATTAACCCAATTTTTTAGTTTAAATGCGATTTGCCCAGCTATCTTTAGAGACACACAAGCGAAAGTTTCAGTTATCCTACTTTATCATGTTTGATGCAGAAAATCATTGAATTCCAAAAAAAATATTAGCTAGGGTCCAAAAAGCTGAGCTTTACTGCAAGGTAAATTTTGGGTCAAAATTGCTCAACACAACTATTTTGATATATGTTTTTGAAAATAGTATGCCTTGCAGAATTTTTTTTTCATTTTGAAAACGGCAGTTGAATTTTGTTGGCATTATTTGAGGAACTGATTTTCTATGTTCGGTCATTTGGTAAAGCTGTTAGCTATGTTTTGTGTTAATTTGTGGTAAAAAATGTTTTTGTGAATAAAAAATGTTTTGTATTTCCAGTTGCTGTCACAAAGGGAACTGGAAGTTATTATGGAACAAGAGAGTGATGCGGAAATGTATGATGAATTAACTGATGAGAAAGAATTACTCGATGAAACGTATGCTCCAGAATCAGATTTGGAATCTGATAATTCCATAGAATCCATTATCCCGACTGAGATATTACCAATGCAGCATGATGACGCAATAGCTCTCAATTACAAGGATGGAAACTGGAAACATTATGTGGCAAGAAAATCCTGTTCCCCAATCAGGCAGAGTAAGAAGAGAAAACTTTTTGGAAGTCCATCCGGGTCCACCCAACCATTCAAAACAATTTGTATGCGAAATCACAAGTTCGTTTGATATTTCTTTGGATAATGAAATAAAAAACATTATTCTTGAAATAATCACAAACAGAAAGGGTATACTTATAAATATACGCAAGTGATTGGAAAGAAATTGATCGAGTAGAACTTGAAGCATACTTGGGCTTACAACTGCTGCGAGGGGTCCATAAAAGCTATTGAGAAAACTAAGAGCAGTTATGGAATGAAAAAGGTGGTAGGTCAATATGCAATAATGTGCATCCAACGTTTCAAAGCTATTTCAAGATGTCTTCGATTTGACAACGCTCAAGAAAGGGTTGAAAGAAACCAACGCGATAAGTTAGCTCCAATAATTAGGAAAATTTGGAACATATGAGAAACGATGCTTTGTTTGCCCACAGAGTTCAAATGGCAGCAAAGTGTCAACTCAGAGTGCACTATATGCACTAAATTTGTTTGCAAACAACATTGTGAAATGCCTATTGTATGCACTTATTGCTCAAAACAGTAAAGATTTTATATTTAACAACTAAAAATAATGAATGAATAAAAAATTTATAGAAACAAATCAAGTTTTCCACTTTTTTCGTGAATGGGTCAATTTGACCCAGAATTTCCTTAATCGGGTAACAAATTCAATTTCCGTACAAGGGTTAAGAGACTACCATATTTCACGTATACAATTGAAATTTGGAACATTTGCAGTAAATAATGTCCCGAATAAACTTCTAAAGCTGAATTTTGACATTACGGTCAAATGTGCTATTGTTATTTTAAATATTATTAAATTTCAAAAATGCTCGCCTTGCTTCGCCTGCTTGCCAAATTTATGGTATGTGGTTCATGGAATTTATATTTTCTTTATTGTCTTATGTGCTTACATGTACATAACATTTTTTGTCATGCTCTCAGGTGCATACAGCGCTAGCAAGCTAATTAGCACACCTCTATGTAAATTCAAACTTGTGTTTTTTTCTGAAATTTCTTTTACTTATGAGCGAACAAATGCTTAAGAGTTTAATACGTGCATCAATGACAAAACTTAATCGAGAAAAAAATATATCCTTTTGCAATACGATTCCATGCTATATACATATATAAGATTTACCGTAAGTGTTTGTCTTTTACAGTGACAAATTAGTTAGCACGTCCAAGCATTCAGGTAAGTTTTTACTGAAAATATCCAACTATGAGCTTATGTTTTTCGAAAATGCCTTAGTTGTTTTGTTCATTGCTTTTTTTAAGATTTGAGAATAAATATGGGAAAAAAAAGTTCAACGAAGGAAGAAAGAAGTCAGTTTTCGAATTTGCACCAAAAAGAGCAGAACATATCCAAAATTTGAAGATTTATCGACTGTTCCCGAAAAAAAAAGTGCAGAATGCACTTAAGCATTACCAGTAACTTGGGATCTTTGGAAATCAGAAACAATCCAGGTCAACAAAAACCTCAAAATGTGAGAATAGTCCGATAGTCAGACATACCCTTAAGCACCCCTTCTGCACTTCAATGGAAATAAGAGCTCAAATGCAACAAAATTGCTGTGTGAATATATCAGGTAGGACTGTTAGAGCTCGACTTATGCAAAATAATCTTCAAGGATGCCAGAGTCTCAAAAAACCAAAGGTTTTACAATCTAATCGAAGACAAAGGCTGGATTTCGGGAAATGCCATCTCCAAAAGTCAGTTTTTCTGGAATTCTGTCATCTGGAGTGATGAATCCAAATTTAATTTGTGTAGAACCGATGGCAGAATCTACGTACGACATTCTCCCAACAAAGAGTTGGACCCAGTTGTTCTTACTACTTCTCAGATTATCTAATTATCATTTTTGAGAGCAGCTGCCTCACATAATAACACGACCACAAAGCATTGGTCTTAATCATTGTATTGTTTTCTATAACAGTTATATTTTTTACTAGCTGTTGCCTGCCCGGCGTTGCCCGTGCTAAAAATCAGTCGCGTCATTTGATTGTAGTATGATAGAAAGGAAGTAGTAGGAAGCGATATTATTTAAATAAAGATTCTAAAGAATTCTGAAGCCAATACATTATTATCTGAACTAAGTGGTTGTTCCCTATAGATGAAACGATTGCATAAAAAATTGATGGAAATGTAATATACCTGTGTACAAATACGTCTACACACATATGTACATAATATGTATTTTATGAGCATCAAATAATGGTAGTTTCTGGTTTCTTGTCTCTAATAGTTGTACTTAATGTTCATATTTAAAGTACAATAGCATTATGTAAACGCCAAAGATATTAGGCATTGTTGTAAGCATTGATCGTGGAGTAACTGGTGAGGTTTGTCTGAAATCACCAACTACATATTTACTAATTTTAAGACTCAACATCGCCTGCCTACCCCTACTGCAATATATGTATTTGTAAATTGAATTAAGGTAACCAAATACCGCTGTCAAGTGACAAAAAAAAAAGAAAGTAAAAAAAATCGTGCATCTCCCCCTTTCTGTAGATCTAGATCCGCACGCTGATGAAGCAGAAACACAACTAACTAAAGTCGGTAGCAAATATCAGCAAAATCATCCCTCCTCTACTTTGAGTCACAAACAGGGCTGCCGTTTTGAAAATTCGAATGAGAGTATTTTAGACGTTTACAGGGGAGTATTTCGTGTCTGAGGGGAGTACAAAAAAGAAACGATACAAATCCAATATCAAAAGCAACCATTAGCCTGTTGAAACTCTAAAACTTAATTATTTTATTTGGACTGCAGGCTCAAGCTATTTTTCTAAAAAGTTCCCTTTTTTTAATAAATAGCAAAGCGACAGAAAAACAAAATTTTTGATGAATGATGATTTAATGAACCCCAAAGACATTAAAAATGTAAGCATTAAAATAACCAAGTTTTGGGTTTTACCTATCAAATTGAAACTCAGTACTTCGTACAACCTCCTCGGCTCTACATAACTTCGAAAATTCTATTATGCATGGAATTTATCAAGCTCTACAGAACTTCTCCATTGATCTCGATTCATGCCTGGGCTATTTGTGTTTTTAGCTCTTTCACATTCCAGTACTGCCTCTCATATACATTTTTCAAGTCATGATCCCCCACATGTTTTCGATTGGTTTCAGATCAGGACTACATAATGGCCACGGCAAACATCTTGTTCTGCTGACTTCCAACTATTCGCGGACTATTTTTGCCGCTTGAATTGTATTGTTGGAAAAATAAAGTTTTCACCCGCCGGAATTTTTCCAAATTCGTCTTAAGCATATTCGAGCATCTTTCTGTATTTCACACCATTCATTTTGGGTGGTAGTCATATCAAATTGATTTTTCCATGATACCCAAAGGGATCCCAAACCATTGCACTTCCACCTCCGGAGTGCCGGGTCATTTTCACTGCTTTTTCATCTCGCAAATGATACCAATAAAACCTTAAACCATCGGGACAGTTTGCTTCAACAGTTGCTGCACTCTTCTTACAGTTACGGGAAGTTCCAACTCGCGCCTTACCTGACCGGCATTCGGCATGTTCCACCTGAATTTGCGTGAAATAGCTTGGTCGACCGGATCTAGATGAGAGAGCAGAGCCATCATTTTTACCCAAATTGAGGAAATTACACACGATGGAAACAGATCGTCCTACCTTCGATGGAACTGACCGCTTTTCATGCTCTCTTTGTATAGCAATAACTGCCCATCCTTCCAGGGTCAAATAGGTTCCGCGGGGCACGACTAGGTTAGATTAGGTTAGGTTGTCGGGAGTTCTGAGGCTAAGCCATCACAAAACACGAGGCACCATAATGGGACCATCGTATGATGGTACCTAAACCAAAACTTTTCCCTTTTTCCCTTTTTAAATTTTTTTGTAGTAAGATTGGCCAGTCTCTTCCAGTGTGTTAAAGAAGTCATTCCCTAAAAAATTCTCTAGAGAGCGAGCAATAGCCTGACAACCACAAAGAATGTGTTCAATATCCTCCGATATACATACTTATGTCGTATACCTATGGGGCATGGCTAAATAGAGGTTGAATAATTATTATCATTTCGAATTACTAGGAGTGCGAGTCATCTGTGAAATTACCTTTAAAATATTTTAAATATAAAAATACTTATCAATCATCTGAAATATTGTAAGGTAAACACAATGTTTTTATACTGCAGTATTTCGCCTCTTGTGCATGGCTTCTTTAGTTAGTAGTTCAGTCTGTATATCAAACTGAACATTTTGATAATGTCTGACTTTATACTTATAGCGGCCACTGTATTTCATTATCGTATTAGTATTTTAACAAAGTACTATTCAATAAAGACAAAGGTACTCAAAGTACTACTTGTTTTAAAAAAAATGGTAATATTTAATAGGGGAGTACAATCAGGACGAGGGGAGCACGGGAGTACAGTGCTTGAGAGAGTAGTACGAATACTCCCTTAGTACTCACTTCGGCAGCCCTGAATTGGGTAGAACGAAAATTAAAAAATAAACGATAGCGATGGATTTGTGGCGAAGAGAAGAGCATAACATCTACAGAAACAACCCTCTCCAGGGCTGCCGTTTTGAAAATTCGAATGGGAGTATTTTAGACGTTCACAGGGGAGTACTTTGTGTCTGAGAGGAGTACAAAAATAAACGATAAAAATCAAACAACAATATCAAGCTAGCCTGTTGAAACTCTAAAATTCAATTATTCATCATCCAACTCCAAAACATTAACTTTTCCTGCATAGAAATGATGTGTGAAGACAGTATAAAATTCAAGCATTAAAACGACGAAGATTTGGGCTTTACATGTAAGTCAGTACTTCGTAAAACCTCATCGGCTCGCAATAACTTTGAAAATTCTATTAGTTAATTCAAAGCCAAGTTCTACAGAACGTTTTCCTTGATCGCGATCTATGACTGAGCTATTTGTGTTTTTAGCTCTTGACATTCCTGTACTGTCCTTCTATAAAACCTTTCCAGTCCCCCACATGTTTTCGATTGGGTGTAGATTGGGATTACATGATGGCCATGGCAAGAACTTTGTTCTGCTGACTTGCAACCATCCGCGGACTGTTTTTGCCATGTGAATAGGGGCATTGTCTTGTTGAAAAATTAATTTTTCACCCGACGGAATTTTTCGAAATGCTCCTAGAGCCTGTTCGAGCATCTCTCTGTATTTTTTACCATTCATTTTGGGTGGTAGCCAAATCAAAGTGATTTTTCCATGATACCCAAAGGGACCCCAGGCCTTCACAGTTCCAGCTCCAGAGTGCCGGCTCATTTTCACTGCTTTTTGTCTCGCAAATAATGCTAATAAAAGCTAAAACCATGAGAACAGTTCGCCGTAAATAGTTGCTACACTCTTCTTTCTTCCGGAAGTTCCAACTTGCACCTTATCGGCATTCAGCGCATGTTTCGCCTGTCATCGCGTATTTTAACAAAGTACTATTTAATGAAGAAATGGTACTCAAATTATTACTTATTTTAAAAAATGAAAATATTTCAAAGTGAAGTACAATCATGACGAGGGGAGCATAGGAGTACATTGTTTGAGAGGGTAGTACGAATACTCCCTTAGTACTCACTTCGGCAGCCCTGACCCTCTCCCAATAGAATGACGATCAATGGCAATGGTTTACCCATCATTCAATGCGCGTATGGGTAGAAAGAAAATAAAGAATAAGCGATAGCGATGGATTTGTGGCGAAGAGAAGAGCATAACATCTACAAAAATAACCCTCTCCCAACAGAGTGACGATCAATGACAATGGTGTACCCAAAAATAATGACCAAATAATAAAAGCGGAAATTGGAATAACTCGAATTATGGAATCAAGGAATTGTATGTTTTGTTTAAAAAGTAGCCTAATCTCTAATCCAGGAAGTAGACTATCAATTCACGAAAGTTTCATTCAAGTCTGTTAAACCGTTAAGATGTTATAGAGCAACAAACATCCAAACATCCAAACATCCAAACTTTCACATTTATATATTAGTAGGATTAGTAGGATAGGATAGGATACGATAGGATAGGATAGGATAGGATAGGATAGGATAGGATAGGATAGGATAGGATTTTTGTTTTTAATTTTTCATAAAAAAAAATAAAAAAATTTCAATTGGTGTGCTAATAAGCTTGCCACCCCTGTATATAAATCTTTAATCAAAAGGCAAAGAGGCTTAAGTCTATTTTAAGCATTTTTCAGGAGAGCAATTTTAAACTTTGAAAAATGATTCAAATGTATGAATTTTGTTGAATTAATCCGTTTTGACATCACCAAAAAAAGGACTTCTAGATGGAATAGAAACACGCTGATAAGACCGAAAAAAAGGTTATTTTTTAAAGGGTTTGAAAATGTAAAAAAATCATTTTTGGCTTAAATAGACTTAAGCCGCTTTGCCTTTTGATTAAAGAAATACATAAATAGATTTTCTTCCGAACTTACCCCAGAGCACTTTACGTAGGTACTGAAAATGAGAAAAATACACATTCTAAAGATCAACACTATATTAAGGCTGTGTGGCGATCCTGCGGTTTTTGCCTGTGGTAAAGGTTTTCATTTATTTCTGGCCATCTAGGATTATACGTAAATGTTATGAGAATATCGGGCAGGCAAATGTTCTAACATAAACGTAAACATAAATATGTATTTACTGTACATATGTTCATATCGTATCATTAATGCACTATTTTCCGTCACTCCAGCTAAATTCAAGAACAATTTCAGCACTCATCATCATTCCAATAGTAATTTTTTATTCCAAGCTACACACTATTATTTTAACTTTGGAATTTCTGTGCTCTAAAAACTGAAATTAATTTCCATAAATTAGACGAAGGAGAAGTTCACTTTTTTGGGTTCAAAGTCTAATTACTGAATTTCTTGGTTTTTCACACTCAAAATCAAATATTTTTCAATGCACGAACCTGCTCCTTATCAAAACCTAATCAGCAATAAAAAATTGTCAAAATCCGTTTAGCCGTTTGCTGTGTAGGTCCATGCAAAGGAAGTTTCAATCCGCCAGACGGCTTCTTTTTACCGTTTCCTACTTTTTATCACTGAATATACAATTCACCGCAATTGTTTAGCCCCTCAATCGTTAATTCCACCACAAACGTTAGCGTTCAATGACAAATAAGTCGCAATTATCTCATAGCATAGCCAACGTCAACGTAAACATCATCAGAAGGACCAGCAGATTCAAGGCAATCCCAATCTTCTTGACGCCCAAATTATTATAAATGGCTGACAACAATTTCTGTCAGTCTCCACAACCACATCCCTCCTTCCTTGAAAACCAGGATATACGCAATTCTATGCATGATCCAAAAGTAAGAAAACAATGCGTATAGGGTGGGAGTTTTATGTATCCTAACCCCCCCAATCCCATAAACCGGTGCGCGATGTATTAGGGACTTTGTCCCGAAAATCGTAAAAATTATTATTAAAAAGGAAAATATGTGTATTCGAAGAACGCTGAACGTTGTGTTACATCTCAATCCATCTCCAATCGCATGACTTGACAAACCTCCCCTCCGGTTAGTCGGAGATGTGGTACGTATGCCCACCACCGCCACCGTCATATCACGAAAAACAGGCAGCAAAATTTTGCTAAATAAATTCATTTTGTGTTTATGGGCCGTAAAAACAAAGAAACATTCTTCCCTACACATCTTCTCCGCAAAGAACGCGTCCCGATTTTTGTTTTTACTCCCAGCCCACTCTCCCCGCATGCACAGGGGTAACATGGTAATTTCCCTTAAAAAGAGTGTGGAACCGGGAGCAGGAGCAGGAAAACACTGCCAAACACCATAAAAAATTTGCATTTACATTGATCCGTTATTATGTCGGTCATATTGAGACAAAGTCTTCAGAGCACACGGATGAATGCTCCTCCCGACTCCCGGAGTACCCGTACGCACTCGTACATATGCGGAACGGCATGTCCTATAAAATTTACGTTTAAATGGACCAAAACGCATTGGCTTGGGTGAAGGAGAGAAAAAAAGGTCCTTGATTAGCATATTTAGTGGCAAGCAAAAAAAAAAAACAACAACAGGAAAGTCGATGGACAGTTCTATGAGCCGTTACGATGCAGTTCGATTGGGACTTCTTCCTTAGGGATCGAGATGGATGGGGGGATTTACGAATTACGGCAGAGGGATGTTTTTTTGCATCAAAAAATTTTGTGCGGATTATGAGTGAAACGTTTTGTTTATTACAATAACAACAACAACTGAATATTTGCTTTGAGATCTACCATCTTCATCTCGGACAAGGTGGACCTTTTTATGCAAAAATGCGAACTTTTATCTTAATGGCGGCAAAAGGAAGAAGGACACTCTCGAGAGCTCTTTGAGGCGAGATTAAGCGAAAATTATTGCTCGAGAATATTTTCTGGGTCTTATCTAAATACGAGGGAGACCCGTTTGTGCTTCTACCCAGCAATAGGCTCAGGAGATAAGAGGGAAATAAATTGAAATAGCAGGTACGTGCAGCAATTGTACTGGAAGAATGTCCTTTTTATTGAAAGTTAGAAATAAAGAACTAAATCTTTATAATTAAGACAAAATCAGTTTATTTTTTGGAAGCGGCAGTGGTTAGGTGAGGTTGGGCTAAGAGCGGTTATAAGGTCCGGTGTTATATTCTAAAAACGCATAAAAAAAGAGCCAAACCACGGCGAGAAAGCCTTGAATTGATTCCACCGATTTGTTTTTAAAACTCCTTGAGCAGCTAGCTGTAATGTTTATTTTAACATCTGTCAGATTCTCAGTTGCTAAATGGAATCGACAAAGCCAAAGTGATGGGTTTGTAAATTATACAAAACATTTCAAGTTATAGATGCTTCTTGTTTCTCTTCCCAAGACTTTGGATAATCTGAATTAACATCGAGTTGGATAATGTTGGCGGAATACAAAGACAAAGTTAATATTTAAGATCCTTAGCCCTTTGAGCCATGAGGCCTTTCCAAAAAAAAAAAATGAGAGAGGCTATGAGACTGAGCCATTACGCGCCCCACTCCAGGGAAACTGAATGTCGTCTTTGCATAGAGGATGACGAAACTGCGGCACATTTTCTATGTGCATGCATGGCACTTTGTGCCCTCCGGATACAACAGTTCCACAAAGAAATCCTAACTCCCACGGAACTTCGTACAGTCTCCACCAGTGAGATCCACAACTTCATCAAAAGAATTGAGCCTCTTCTAGTTCCCTAAATTGAACTTGTGCTACAAGATCTTTAAGGTCGCGGTGCCCTCCGCAACTGGCGGGTCAGAACCGTTTTAAAAAAAAAGGCGTGGGCATTCAAGTTAAGATTTCATAACTCAATACTCAAGAGTTTTGTTACGTGGCATCCACTGTTCTTGTATACGTTGAAAATTGTGTTTATCAATGTACAGGAAAAATTCTGCTGCCAGCTGGGGCTAATATTGCAACCCTGGGGGACAATAGAGGAGGTCGTGAAGTTGCAAAGCCATCGTAAACGACTGCGCTGGTGCCTGTCACCAACTTTGTCTTTTATGATGCGTTATCATTCTTATTGGAATAATTAAGAAAAGTGGTGAAGTGAGTTGCCAGGGCATCAGCAGGAATTTATACAGTAGACGCTGTTAAAATTTAGAACGGTTGCTCCTAGGTTCCTTCCAAGTTGCCGTTTGTCCGGCAAGAGATTCCAAATATTTCCATCTTCTGTTCTGACAATGTTCATTGAAGCTTCATGTAGATTGGTGCATTAGTGAAGAGATTCAAGTAGAACCAGGTTTGAAACAAGTTACCGTCGTACCAACCGCTAATTGTTCTATGGGTAGTATTTTGTTAGCTCATTGGGGCAGCATGCTTAATTCCTTCGTATGGTCTGAGGATACTTTTTCCATGGTCATGTATACTTTCATTGAGTGTCATAGAAAGATTGAACTGGTAGCAAGAACAACGGAGAGATATGTTCAACCAGATCTGTCAACCAGATGGAAATTGGAAGGTGAACTGAAAACCATAGGAGCTGACAACATTAAACTCAACAAGTTCTAATGTGCCATTAATGCCTTATATGACGGTGATTAATGTGTTAATACTTTCATATCAATGTTCAAATCTGTTACTAGAAATTTTGCTCCTTAGGTGGACCACTCAAAAGAAGTGCGTCAATCCATTGATGGCCGTCTTCGGTTCCATACGAAGTTTAGTAAACCGTAAATCATATCAAACTGTAGTCCAGATCCAGATCACTCAAAATGTTGGGTTATGCTTTATGCATTTCTATGTTTCAAATCAAAATCCGTCTCTTAAGTGAAGAAGTTTGCAGCATATACCATAGATGGCGTGATCATCAATATGAGTACATGGGCTCTTTTTTACTTTACCCACAAATGACAAAATTCAGCGCATTCAAAAGTATGCGTATTTATTTATGTACAGTAAAAGCCCCCATATGTGTACACCCATGCTCCCCTAATTGTTGTTCGGCTATGATCTTACATTGTAGGATACAGAGTTTCCAAGGCAGTTTAAATATGTTGCAAATCATATTTATATGCCAAAAATCATTCATTGCCTTTCATTATACTCGATTTGGAGAAATAAAATAATTTTCTTATTTCTGTCACACAATGGCCATGCTATATAGTACTTTAGAAACAGACTTGACCAAAGTAGATTTTTTGATCGATATGATAGATTCGGCTTAAAATTTTGCAGGGTAATAAAATGCTTTGAGGAAATTGTGGCGTTTTAGGTGCCATCCTTGGATGGATTCTTAGGGAATCGCGATGTACCTACTCTGGTGCCTAGTATTTCGGGATGGCTCAGCCTCTCAACCCCTTTCAAGCTAACTTAACCTATCCGGTTATGAGAGCTGTCTGGTTAAGAGACATTTTTTAAAAAGAAACGTTTTTTAATTAATTTCACATAAAATATAAATATCTCGACAAGTTATTTTGTGTGTCCAATAGTAAACCTAAAATAATAATAAACATTGCACAAATAAACTCTTTTCCTTTAGGCTCTGGGTAAAATAATTTAATCCTTTTGCTAAAGCGCCAATGGACAAGCTCAAAATTTATACCGATTTTCTGCCGGCAAAAATCATCTCTTGTGCCGTGGCCCAATGTTTGCATGGTGGGGTTGAAAATAGGAATTATATTTTCTTGGCTTGTTTTGTTGTTGTTTTCTTCGCTTGTTTGTACTTTTAATATTTTGTGGCTCGATATGTATATGTGTATTTTTTTTTAGAATTTATTTTACTGCCGTTGAAGTTGGAGAAGGGGAAGCGTTTCACATTTTCGTCTGATTCAGGCAAATTTGCTCTACCGCTGTTAATAAAGTTTCACTTCAAAAATGTCCGCGTCCTTTTAAGCGAGTGTCCGTTTTTAAGAACGCATTTTGTATGGGAAATGAGAAACAATTTTGGTTCCCGAAAATGTGTCCGTTTAAGGGAACTATGCGATTATTGCAACTGTCCGCAAGTAGAGCTTTCACTGTACTTAAATAATTAGAAAATAATGTAAACGGTTTATACGTATACATATGAAGATACATAGATGAAAACTGAAACTGGCTGGAAACACATCGGAACAGTCAAAACGTTTTCGATTCAGAAGACAAGAAAACGTTTTTTTATTTCAACACACACCAACCGAAACACGTTGTAACAAAAAAAAACATTCTTCTTTTCTGTTTCCTTTGGTCTGTGTTGAAGAAAAACAGAACTGAATTCGTGACTTTTCGACAGTAATTTTATTACTATGGTCTTTGTTTGTAAATTGTATATTGGGCTCAATTAAATATAAATTTCTCTGCGTCTACTTCCATTCTCAACGAAAACTTTAAAATAAATTAAAAGCCAGTGCCAAAAAACAACAACAACGCAATTTTGTTTCTGAAAAACCAATGTTCAGCTTTTGACAACAAAACACGTTTTACTCTTTCGCCTTGTTATTTTTGTTTTGCCGCATGCAATGTTTGTTGTGCCATAAGCCAGAACTACATCGGAACAAAAGTGATAAAAAGTACAACGAAGTCAAAACAATAGGTTGTACTCTTCCATCGCAGGCACATCTATATCATTTCCTCTCAAATGAATAAAACTCACCGCGGCTAAAGCTAGAGCATACCCTAGCTTTCGCCGCGGTGATGTTGCACAAAAGCTTTCCAGTAGTTCTTCCAACCAAATACAAAAACCAATTCAAGTAGTTATAATTGGATTTCGTATACAATGCTCGAAAATAGATGGCGATTATTCACTTTTTTGCATACCAGCTGATTTCCGATGAAATTAAAAGATGATTATATTCACGAAAGCAAATACCGATTTTATTATTCCCGTACATTTTTTTTAGAATTTTAGGCTTGAAACCAATTTTCCTTTTTATTATTCATCCACTATTAACGAATAAATGTGCATGGTTGCGGAGAAATACATTTCCTGGAGCTTTCAAATGTCAAACAAATAATAATTTCATCCGTTAATGGCGCTGTTGGTCAGTTGGAATTGAGTGAGCTTTCAGTGTGTGCACACTTCTACTTTTTATCACTTTTGTTCCGATGTAGTTCTGGCTATAAGCAAGTGTGCAAAAATGGACAACGACGCTAGTTTGAAACGTTTTTGTTTCATTCGGTGTGTGCTGGCCATATGCAAAGCCATGTATTATCGGCAAGCAGTCAAGAAGCGCATTGAAACAATTTTGCCTGCTTTGGTGTGTGTCGCCTCATAAGAATCAATGTAGGTACTGATGTTTCATTAGCCACACAAAAACGTTTTGACTACTCCGGTGTGTTTTTTTAGCCTTCCTGGACAGTTGGATGGAAAAACATGAAATGGCAAAAAGGAAATGTGAGTGACAGTTCACATAAGATGTTGCATAGCAGAAATATTTAACTGTCATGGTGGCAGGGTAGCTAGTACATACACGTACTGTAACTTATTGTTATAATTATGTAAAATCAATAAGTTAAGGGAAAAAACCCACGTTTACACTCGAATTAGAGTTACTTACAAATGTTCATCAGTGTCAGCGTAGCAAGTTCTTCGTAAATAAGATTCGACTTAATGAACCAATGAGAATAGGCATTTATAAAAGGTGATAAAAGAGCCAATAAGCACGACCCCACTGTGGGTCATTTTTGCAAAAGTGATTGCAAAATTTAATTTTCGCGTGTGTCTATAATGCAAAAAAAGCTTATCTTCTGGATTAAGAATTGTTTGGACCTCAAGACACCGAAAAAATTATTAAATTTGGACAATTGCTATGATAAGTAAAGTACAGCCAGTTAAAGTTAGGTTATTTTTAGTGTAAGCGAAAATTTGATTTGTTTTATATTTTCGTTTGAGTTCTGGGTGTACAAATTTTGTATAGTCGTTAAAAACACATTGGTTTTTTTACTTTTTGGTACATATGGCTGTTTGTAATTTAAATGCAATCTATTTTTATTTTTTGGAATTTTAATTTTTTGAAATTTAGTGGTTTTTTGAAAACATGTTTTCAGCACACTTTTTTGAGTGTGAGTTTAAAAAAAAGGTTCGATAATGCCCGGTCTAAGCTCAACGAAAATTTAAAATTAATGTATTTCTGAACATTATCTAAGAAGCTCAGCTGCAATTATTTGCAATTCTTTGAGCACATTTTTTTTTTTGTTTAAGGCGAAAAGAAGTTTGTAAATATTTATGTATGTATACTTTACAGGTAAAAAAAAAATGTATACCAATTCATTGTGATAAGGATTTTGGGGTTTTCAGGCCTATTTTCGTCAGCCCCTTCATAAAATCATAACTTAAGTCAATAAGGAGGTGATAAGAAGGCTTCTTCCCTGTTAAAGACTTGAAATATATTATTGCAATGGTTTGTTATGTTGATGTGCCACTTAAAAAAATAATGTATGCAACATAAAAACAAAAAAAATGTCCTCCACTGTTTTTCGCTTGAATAAGTTTTGAAATACGCTGCAGTTACTACAAACATTAATATTTGAATTTAATTTTAAAGTAAAATACTATTTTTACCCCTTTGGATAAAAAAAATTTTGTTTAACATGAAATTCTGCATTTTTTCTAAATTTTATAATTTTTTAGGATTAAACCACTTAACATACTTTCTTGACTTAAAAATTCCACTGAAATAGTATATTTGCACTGTAATGTGCAGCAAAATAAAAAAAGAGGGCTTTTGATACACCTGCAAAAATATTTAAAAAATTCTTGTTCGTTTACTTTTATGCACTTTTAGTCACATTGACTTTGTTTGACTCTTACCGCCCGAACACAATGGCAAAGCTGTAGTGGAAGTAGGCAGCGCTGTCAAAGTTAAAATACACGTAAACCCAATAGCGCGAACACAATGCGAAGCTGATGCTGTAGTATGAATTGTATGGTGAAGCGCAAAGTTCAGCCAACTTCAACTTTCTACATCCACTACAGCGTCACCATTGTGTTCAGCCAGTTAGACAAACTGTATTTACTTCAGTTACCTACTTTTGACAATTTTTGAGGTAAAATATTAATACCATTTCCTTTGAAAAAAATGTTGTATTTCAGCAGAATCTTCTGAAACACCCTGTAAATATTTTTTCTTAAAATTTTTAAATTTTATACTTTTATAGCATTGGAAATTTCCTTCAAACAGAAAAAAAATTATCCCGATATCTTCATTCGTTTAGGAGATATGTGGCGACAACGGTTTAAAAACAAAAACAGATTTTATTGAGTCAGTTGTTCAAATTTTGACATAGGAGATCAATGTTGAAAATTAAAGTAAATTATTTTTTTTTTCAATTTATAATTAAGAAAATAAAGTTTAATAATAAAATAAAGTATTAGAATACAATACCTTTTTTGTGTGTTTTAACGTCCAGTGAAGGACAGTCTCATGCTTATTTGGATTGACGAGATTTCTTATTTCTTTTTCGTTATTATTAGCACAATCGAGGGGACGAATATTGAGGTAGAGCAACTCAACGGCTAAGAGATTATGGACCAATTGTCTCTAAATTCGCACCAAATGCTTACAGTTACAATGAACTATCACACTGCCCTTATCTCCCTAATTAAATCTAATAATGAATAAAAAAAACTTCCTTTTTCCCCCTCGATTTCAACGGATAATGTATTTTTTAAGGACCTCTCATCCCGTCTTAAATGACACTCATATCCATACAAATGTTGCCATATTGCACAGTTATATTTCTCCACTTCATTTGCTCACTCAATCATACTCGCACAGATATACAACAGCAGCTTTGCACTTCATTAATAACAAACCGAGTAAGGAGCAACTAGAATGGTATTGAAATCCCCCTTAGCAACTCATCCATTCATCCCGTATTCACGGTAGAATCTCTCGTATCGCTCGCCGTTTATACACTCGTCGTCGTCTCGTAACTCGGTATCTCGTTCACTGTATTGTCCCAGGAGGGGTCTAGAAATGACAATAAATCCTCTAGATAATATGATCGAGCAGAAAACTGACTTTAATCGAGTTTATAGCCATCAAAGGACACCATAAATCATCATGTGGAACCTGGAATAATCCAGCAGCACCACCGACTAAATGTGTTGTGCATCATCTAGCGGCAGCAGTGGTGGTGGCAGACGCACTCGGCGACAAATGCAACCAACCCTTGGGAGGGTTACGCTGTTCTCACTGCACCATCACCACACACACAAACAAAAGGAAAAATAGTAGTCCTGTACGACGTACGACGAGTACTATTGGAGCAGGACGAGCCAGTAGTAGCATCATCATCATCATCAATGACCCAAGGGATTGTGATAAAATTACCTTACCATCTGCCCTACCTCCGCCACTTCTATTTATGTGTGTGTATCTATGTGTAAATGTCCTTTCTGCAGATAAAGGCAGACAATGGTGCAGTAGTAAAAATGTTTATAGTCAACTAGCGAAACAACACAAAAGAATGAAGGAAGGAAAAAAAATACACCATTGCACCCCCTGTTAGGAGAGTGACAATTAACACAGATCATGTCGCTGTCCTGCGAGACTACATACGATACGAGTACACGTCGCATCGTACATCTAGGGCCCCTGCGCGGGTGGGAATCTAGTGAACGGAACAACGAGACGCATTGACATTTTGCTTTGTAAGTCCGTTTCGTAGCCTGTGCTGTCGCCTGTCGCTGTTGTTGTTGTTTATTACCCCCGGAATGTCCTTTTGTTTGTCAGCAATGACCCGTTCGCACGATTGATGACATTTCCACTGTGATCGATACTATCATTCCCACACACAAACACACACATACACTGATAGCTATCGCCATCGCTATAGTCATAAAAATGCGCACACTGCAACAAAAGGCACACAGAAATCCTTCCCAGAGTCCTTTCTCTGCGTTTGGACAATGGCAACAGCGAACATCGTTCATCCCCCGAAGAGATAAATCGCATCTCATCCTTTGTGCAGTGACGGGGGTGGTTGATTAGGACGATAAAATACGCGCGTTCGTGGAAAAATGTTGAGTTTTGCAAAAATTGCCTGACATGTTGGGTGCGAGTGGGGGTGGTACACAAGGGTGATTTGTTGTTCGTGTTCGTTGTACGTTTGTCCTTCGATTTTCGGGGGTAACATCATTTTTCACACCCAAAATCCAATTTGGGAATTCTGTCGGACATCGTGCGTGTGTGTATATGTTTAGTCGTCAATAAGAATTGGCAGTTGGCAGATATTCTCTCCCCTTGCATATGCACATCTCGGCCGACGCATACCTGATGTGGATTCCATTGGTCGTCCTCATTCCAAATTACCGGCACGTGCTTGAAATGATTAGGTTTCGAAGAAGAAACCGGTGCCACTTAATGGTCATTTGGGATTCGGTACTAGGATTTGATTTTCTTCTTTTTGTTGTTGTTACTTTGCTAGATTTGCAAGGACTTTGTCCTCACAATCCACAATCCACAACCCTCCTGGCTGTTTGCATTTGTCATTTTGTCGATATGGAAACATTTCTGGGGGGGTTTAAGTTTTTCTTTTCCGATATCCTTGCGCAGGAGGAGGAAGGAGTTAGTAAGTTCTCGTATATCGATTAAGGATTTCGAACTCTGTGAATATTATGAGGTCACATGCATATAATCCACTTGAATTCAATTACGTGAATTATGAGGGGCGTTTTGGTGTGCGAGTGTAGGACTCGGATAAGTTCGAATTGCAGGCGCTGCAAATCTGGGAAATCACTGGCGCAATTCGTTTCGGGATTTGTGGTTAAATGCTGTGATAAATTCGACAATTTTGCAGAACATTAGGAGTGGGGGGTAAGGGACAGTTGAAGTATTGAGAAAGTTTTACAGTCTCTCGGTCGAAAATGAGTGCAAATAGGTGATAAGACGTAATGAAACTGGACGGAGACTCAGAGACATTTTGTAACAATAAAAGGGAAGACTTCTTGGGAATCATTGTTTTCATAAGACTTCCTTGTTTATTTGGCTTTGTAATTTTAAGGACTAGATTCGACCGGTCTACTATGCTATTCCATGGGTCGTTTAAGATATCACACAGAATAATGTTCCGCATTTTCGTCGTCCTCCATGCAGAGACCACATTCTGTGCCCTGAGTTATGTATGTAGACCTATTTTGTTTAGGTACAGTCACTCCAAGCTAAACTCGGACAACTAGGCCATCGTAGTTCCATACTGAGAAACAAGCTTAAGATGCAATTATAAATAACAAAATGAACATTTTTAGTTATGATTTTTATTGTATTTTCAATAACAGAAAACAAAAAGTTAATTAATTAATTTAAACAAAAACAATGAATAAAAACAAAAGAACTCAACGATTTTAATGCACAAGCCAAACTCGGACAGTAAGTACATACATATTATCGAAGTACTCATTTGTTTAACAAATCTTTTAAGTAAGGTAGGTGACCCAAATAAGGCCCACCTTATAGTTTTTCGCTGGTAACTTGCAAACGCCTAAAAGAAAATTACTAAATTGACATTAGCATAAGCCTTAGTTCAGTTATCTATATAAAAAGACAACATTTGTTTGTTAAAACCCAATTTGAAATATATTTTTTTACCATTTTTAAAAACTTTACCTTGGGCCTTATTACGAACACCTGTTCCAAATAAGGCCCATACATAATTTTGTTCAATTACTTTGGTTATCCTGCTAAAATAAGAAGTATTTTGTCACGAAACAAATAAAACAACGTAGTTTATTATTTATGTTTATATACATTATGTTATTATTTATTAATACAAAACAAAAAGCAAACACAGCCTTCTTGACTAGAAAGAAAAATTAAAATTAAAAAAAAATTGAATAAATTTGACATCAATAAATTAATTTAAAAAAAAGGAGATTATTATTAAGAATTAAATTTAGTTAGGTTAAAGTTAAATTTAAGTTTGGCTACATCCACCAGGACAATAGAATTCTTCGTCACCTTCCGTTCGTCCGACGTAAAGTTCATGGTACCAAACACCACAATTTTAACACTGTCTCATATCTTTCATTCGGTCTTCTTTACACGAGTGACAGTACTTTGCTCCGGTCTTTTCGCGTTTTTTTTGAGCTGCGCTGATGGCTGACGACGGATTGAATGAGGTTGTGAAGCTAGAAGATGTCGATTGGCGTTTGTCCATAAATAAATCTATGGTAACCTCTTGGTCTTTGGAATTTTTCATATTCCTAATAAGGCCCGTTTATTTTTTCGGCGGGCCTTTTTAGGAACATGAAAAACTTTTCTTTACAAAAATTTTAACGATAATCTACTCAAAGAATTAAAATAATACTTAAACCATACTAAACCTTAGTTACCGTTTCTATAGTGTCCGTTTCAGATCCGTTCTTGGCCACCTCTGGTGTTCCTCAAGGTAGCCATCTAGGCCTTCTTCTCTTCATATTAACTACAAACGACCTTGAAAGAGTCATCAAATTCTCCTCCCTTTCCCTTTATGCTGATGATACAAAATTTTTCAAAGTCATTTCTTCGCCCGTGACTCTAATCTCCTTCAGCAAGACCTCGACAGTTTTTCTATTTGGTGCCTCAAAAATTGCTTAGAGCTTAACATCGCTAAATGCCAATCTATTACCTTGTCACGTAAGAAAAACCTGTCTTCTTCTCGACTCTACCTTCTCCACGGTCAACCTATATCCGTCGTTCAGTCTCTTCGCGACCTTGGCATATTGTACGACAAAGAGTTAAATTTTCGTTCGCATATTGATGCGATAATCTCAAAAGCTAACTCATCACTCGGTTTCGTCAAACGGTGGTCCAAAGAATTCTCTAACCCTTACGTGACCAGATCACTTTACATTACTTTCGTTCGCCCACTCCTTGAGTATGCTAGTCAAGTCTGGTCCCCCTTACATAGAGTTCACGTTAAAAGAATCGAGAGCATTCAACGTCGCTTTCTCCGTTTTGCTCTTCGTGGGCTACCTTGGAACCACCCATTTAAATTACCTCCCTATATTGATCGCCTTAAACTTATTAACTTGAATACCCTTGAGGAACGCGGAAATGCAGCTGATTTGCTCTTTATTCATCGACTCCTCTCAGGTTTGATCGACTGCGCATCTCTTTACAACTCCATATATTTACTTTAATACTAACCCCCGTAATGTAAGATGCCCTCGTTTCTTCTATCTGCCCACCCACCGCACCTCATATGGCTCCAATGAACCAATCTCCCGTATGTTGCGGAATGTCAACTCAAACTTTACTGTTTTCGACTTCAACAGTAGCTCTTCCCACCTTAAATCCGATCTCCTTCATCCCCCTCAACCTTAGATTTTAAATTTTAGTTCTTAAGTTTAGTTTTTAAGTTATGTTTTAGCTTGTAATAAGCCGAATAAATGAAGGCTTTCGCCCCACTAAAATTAAATTAAATTTTATATGTAATATATTTAGTGTAAAAAATAGACTTACCCGAATTATTATTTTACAATAAAATCAATTAAAAAAACCACTTTCTTATAAAAAAAGCGCGTGCGTGCACATTCACTAACTTGTATTGACTGTAAGAAAAAACAGGATTGCGTCAGATTGAATTTTCCATCGATTTTGGTGTAGACATAGGAGGCCAGAAGCATATTTAAAATATAATTCCTTGTCGGTTATGCCACTTTTTGCACACTGGGCCTTATTAGGTTCTGGGCCTTATTTGGACCACCTACCTTATTAGTAGTTTGTATGTAAGCCTTTACTGTTTACTACCATTTTCAATCTTGTTGGTATTGATTCAATGAGTTTTTTTTAAAAATTTTGGGTCGATTTTTTCCCATTCTTCTAATAAAATGTTTTTTTAATTCATTCTTATTTGAAATGGGATATTTTCGTGTCCTTTCTTTGAGATGTTGCCACAAATTCTCAAAAGGAGTTATGTCTGGACTTTGTGGAGGAGTTTCCATAACGTGGGGGCAGTTATACAACAGCCAAAAGCGAACATTATGGGCCTTGTGCTTCGGGTCGTTGTCTTGATAAAATTGCCACTCACGTTTAAGTCCCAATTTTTCCAAACTTAGAGTCAAATTTGCTTTTAAAATATCAATATTTATTTTCTGGTCCATTTTTCCATTGATAAGATGCAGAAATCCAGACCCAGCAGCTGAAAACGACCGCCAGACCATCACTGACCCGCCACCAAATTTGACTGTTGTCCTAAAATTCTTAAAAAGAGCTCTTTGTTCGCTTTTCTCCATATGGCAAAATGAGTGAGTATTCATTCGATAGAGGATCTTAAATACAACTTGAATACATTGGGTTGTCAGCCTTCACCCCGCCACTAACCCCTGACAATCCAATTTTTAGACGACCTTTTTTTATTTTGATTTTTTTGATAACTCATTCTTTATTTTTTTTATGACTTAGGACATCACGCGGTCGGCTTTCCTACTATTATGGGAGCTGAGAATTCGAGATCGAGCCCTTACTCAATAATAATGTTTTTAGTTCTCTCAGAAAAGCGCTATAACCATTATCTCTATTTTTTCTGAAGTAGCCTAAGTTAGTGAGTCTAACCGCACTCTTACTTGCCAGGTGCATTGTATGCAGATCAAGAGGCATAAGATGCAAACAAATATGCAGTGCCGCCGTGGGTTTAGTGAGCAGTGCCCCGTGCGTGAGTATGGGTCTGCCGATCATTGCGTAAAGCCAGTGCATCACTGCCGGCTTGAGCCCCCGAAGTCTTCCTGCTTTTCTTAAAGAGCGCATTGTACGCCTTCCCGATTCTATCCTGTAAATTTAAGTTCCAATTAACCTTTCTATCTAGAATAATACCAAGATACTTTGCATGATCTGATAGACAGAGTTCAGTACCGTCTAGCTTGGGGAGCTTGAACCCTTGTATCTTGTATTTTCGGATAAAAAGAACTTATTCCGTTTTGGTGAGGTTGACGTTAAGTCCGCACCTCCTTGCCCATTTGCTGATGGTAGCCATCGCGGCTTCCATGATTTCATTATATTAGTAGATTTGCCTAGAACTATAATAACCACATCATCAGCATAGGTGATGACGCTGATTCCATCAGAGCGCAGTCTCTTAAGGACATCATTCAGGACCAGCACTCAGTTTTTTATTTTTTTTATTTTATTTTATACAAATATGTATGTGCCTTTTGAGATAAGTCTCATAGTAGGCTATCTTTACATTTAGAGTTATAACAAATAAAGAAAAATGACTAACAAGAATATTTGAAAATTGTAACAAGAACTAAGAACATAACTGAACATACTGAACAAAGCAGATTTAAAATAAGAGTAAAAGAAAATTAACATAGAAAAGACTTGAGTTAATTAATAAAATTTTGTAAGTAATAAGTAGATCAATGAATAGGTTTACTGAATAGCGGTGCATGTATACCTATCGGGTATCTGCGATCTTAGACCATTCCAGCTTATAGTCAATGCTTACATAAGTTCGTATTTCCGGGCCCACTCCAACTTCGGAAAAACCATTTGTGAGTATCCATGGGTTTCCTATTTAAAAAGGGTCAAGTCCCACCCTCTCTCTTAAAATATCTTCCCCTAAAAAAAAAAATACGGCGTCAGCAGTCCTATACAGAACCAAGCTCAGGTTCTCGCAACCATTTGTGTGTGCGTGTTATTTTTTCCACAAAATGGAAGGGACCCACAGTTTTTTGCCGACTCCGAACAGGGAGTTGAGAAACTCCTCATGACAAATGATAATCTTTGATTGGAAAGAGGTGATACCGTGAAAAAACTTTTAGGTGATTTGCTGGGATTGAACCCAGGCAGCATGCTTAGTAGTCCAACGCGCTTACAACCACGGCCACCTCAAGCGGTTGGATTAGAACTTGAGCCTCTTCTATTCTCTTTCTTTTCCTTTTAAATGGTTGGAGATGATGCTCATTTTCCTTCTAACTTCCCAATCCCAATATGCAAAGCAAATGCTTCCCATGTTTGAAGATTTGATTGGAGTTGCAGAGCGTGCATTCTGCTTTGGTCAATATTTTCAGCCCTGTTTCGAATCTAAATGCTTGGTTAGGTTAAAAGGGCTGATGAGAATGTTAACATCCCCTCACACTTAGGTCCATGTGGACCCATTGTGATACCCATGTTGTTTTCCCGCCCATTGTATTAGTTGCTTAGGATGTCTTGATTTGATTTTCCGAATTTTCCGAGTCCCTTCTAATTCTTCGAGCTCCGCACTCTAGAATCATCTTACAACAAAAATATATCCCTAGAACCAATTAACAGATCACGAGTTAAGATTGCCAGAATCGCGACCCAGTACGTATCACTGGCCAATCGGGGCTCATGCTCGTTGATTAGGTATCCTAATCTTCCACTGTCGCAGCTGCAGAGAAAACCCTATTTCACTTTATCTGTAAATGTCCGGAACTAGCATACACTCGGTAGATACTTCCTTAAACACGTTTCAGAAATGTCCTACATAGAATTCTGTAATCTTGTAGGAATACTCAACTCCACAGGAAGTATTGGAGCAGCGAATCCCCAAAATCCACATAATCTACCAAATTAACAGAATGGCGCAGATACAGCCATACTTACCTAGCTTACCTAGAAACTCGCCTACAGCCTGTTTCTGTTCACCAATTCAATCGCTGTATCATTTCTTCCAGGATTTGTCGGCGCGAGCCGTCTAGCCAAAGGCAAACCTCCGCAAACCACTGCCTCCTCTCCCTTCCCTAAGTAGTTTTGGTATCTTAATCAACAATCCAAAATCCATTACCCGTGTGGAAGAAAAATTACCCAACCAACCCCCTAGCCCCTATTATGGGCAAATGAAAAATCCTCCGAAATTAGAATCTCCACTCTGATTTAGTGCAACAGTTTTGTGTGCAGAGTCTAATGGCTCTTCGCAGCGCCACGGCTAGCGCTCCCCCACCGAGTGCCGCTTCGTGGTCATACACTCTCACACTCGTACCTCTTCCTTGGACGATTATTTATGCTTTCTCTGGAGCACATAACCAACAAAGAAAAACAAAGAAGAAGAGGTTATAAGGAAACGAGAGCATGTACCCAAGCACTGACCCTATTAAAATCATACAGGTAATTAATTAATTTGTCTCTGGCCGTGTTATGGTGGATGGGAGAATCGGGTCTCTCTCTCTCCAGAAATCCATCTATTTGCCCCGCGGCGCAGGTGTGTTTGCGATTGAATTATCACAGAGAGACACCAAGAGCTCGCCGGTGGACTTGAAAGGAGGCCAGAGTCACCATCTTCACTATCGGAAGAGGAACCCTCTGCTCTGCGGCGGCGGCTGGACATGTTCGGGTAATTTAATATCTTTTCTTCTGAACTTCTCCAGAAGATGAACCGAATTTCGGTGGAAAACTGAAAAAAAAAAATTCGATTCTGTTAGAAGGTGGTGGGAGGGGGGATATAAAAATTTGTCTTTTGTTATCTTAATTGAAGTTTGACCTGTGGGACGGGAATCTCTGGAGCAACATCTCAGTTTTAGTATTCTTCCCGTTGCTTTTCTGGACAATTCAATTTGTTCCAAGCACTGGCGGCGGTGGCTTCCGCTAGAGGTCACAGTTGACAGACTGTCTCCATCTCCGTTATGGGTGTAATTCTTCATTTTGCTCGCGCAGACATGAGTTAAAAAGTTACGCTCCACTGTACCTCAGCGTAGGGTGGGTAATTTTTATTACTTTGTCTGGTCTGGAGATTTGGAAATGCGGTAGCGTTGGCACTTTGTCGGCGCACGTTATCAACTCATTAAGATATGACTGCGACTGCGAGTCTACAATTGAGTGCAGTTTCATTATGGCTTCCATGGAAATACAGAGAGGGGTAATTTTTCTTCTTGGGAAAGCCTTGGCTGAGATATAGGCTTTGGTCGTTTTGTTGGGAATATTTTGAATCGAACATTAATTTTCGATGATAACTGATTGGATTTATTTGACACTTTTTGATGTGGCAGAGGTGATGGGTTCGGAGCTAGCCCGGCCATAAGATAAAGCATAATGGTCCATTGTGATTCTTCATTATAGGGGGCGCTACAGTTCGGGGTGAACCAGGGCCTGTTTGTCGCAAGAATTTGTGTGCAAGAAGAATTGTACTTCAAAAAGCGACCGATTTTACTTCAATTTGTTGACACACACCTCTTGTTGTAATTTTAATGCTTTCTGATGCTTCATAAGGTGGTGGTAAATTGTCCAAAACATTATAAATGATGGCATTGAATCTATTGGAGCTCGAATTTATACACCAAACATCGAAAATGAACTGATACGAAATTTCAGAAGCCATTTACAATTATTTTCACTACTTGAGGCCTCGTCAAATAGAACGCGTTTTCTAACGCCGCGTAAAGATTATTTTACGTCGAATGCCCATAGGTTTTACCCAAAGCGAATTGGAACCTTGTTTTCATCGATTTTACAAATTATCAGAAGTCTCAAACAAGTGGAAAATACCTACACTTGATTACGTGGATTTTCAACACTCTAAAACAAATGCGAAACAGAAAATGTTACTACTGTTGGGCTTGTAATATGTATATAAGTCGCGTCAAGGGTCAAGCAATAAAATATCAAAATGTAAAAAAATTACTATGTGTGCCATTTTTCGCCGACACCAAAATGGGTTAACATAGTCGAGTATAAAGCGAGTTGAAGTACGAAAATACCAAGTTGTTTCGAAGTTGTTTCGCAAAGACTGTGTCTTTCTTATGTATTTCTGCATGTCTCAAGATTGCTTTTAAAAACTACATTACAAACTGGAGGTAACACATTCCAACAAGAGAAAGACAACCAATTGGTTAAAGGTAAAAAATAGGTATGTACATACCTACTCATATTCATTTTAGTAAAAGTTCCACAAATGATATTTTTATTATTTCTATAGTTCGTGGAAAATGTGAGAAAGTACACACGTATGTACGAACAGAATTATGTAATTTCGCATATTTTCAAAAAAAATTTCCATATTTTCCCTTGAGCGCCGCGTTAAAAATAAATAATCTGTATTTTTCTACAACTCTGCTTTTCACCGCCGCGTTGAAAAATCAACGCTGAAATCAAACGCGCTCTGTGTGACTGGGCTTGCGTATTTCAGAACAATACAAAAAATAATCTTAACGCGGCGTAAAATGAAGCCCAATTCACACTATCGCGTTCGGGCGCTTTCGCGTTGACAGATAAAGTAGAAACAATGCAAACATATGGGGTGCTCTTAAATGTGACCTCTGGCGTTATATCGTAGATATCGTAAAGTTCTGGGCAACGGACGAGTAGAGCTACTTTCTACTAGGGCGTGCGTTGTGACAACTCACAGCTGTGTTGACATTATACTATTCGATGGCCTGTTCGATTGAGGTACAATATGAACAATTAGAGGTGATTATTGAAGAATATGAATTTCCAGAAATAATTCTACTTAGTGAAACTCATGTTACAGAAGATGTTAAAAGATGTGAAGTTGAAATAAAGGGATATATCCCAATAATAACCTATTCCCAGTCGAGACATACTGGTGGGTCTATAATATATATAAAAGGGACAGTGCATTATAGTTGTTTAAGTGAATATTATATCGACAAAGTTATGTGGATAACAGCAATAAATGCTTTCTTTGGTAAAGATAAGTGGGCAATTTCTGTCATATGTAGATCTCCTAACAGCCCAGTTAATTTGTTTATTGATGAACTAGATAGATGGTGCGATATCTTTTTCAGAAACTCAGAAAATATTTTGCTCGTGGGTGATTTTAACATTAATTATTTTAAAAACGATAGTTGTAAAAACAAAGCATTTAATTTCATGAATGATAGAAAACTCAAGCACTTGTTAGAAAAACCCACAAGGATAACCGCAAATACAAGTTCTTTAATTGACTATGCTCTTTCTAATGTAGCGAATGGTGCAATACGCGCCAGAATTGAGAAACGTTTTAAAATAACTGACCATGAAACTTTACTAATAGACATTTCAAGTAGACGAATGACTAAAAAAGATAAAACAATAATTCGAAGAGTTCGATACGACAAAAGAAAGTTCTCAGAACTTTGGAGAGCCGAATCTGTGACCTATCAAAACTTAAATGAGGAAGTGCAATATTTTAAAAATAAACACGAAAACGCTATCGAAAAAATGACAGTTGAATATCCACTAAAGGCAGTTCAAAATAATAAATGGTTCAATAATAATCTGAGACAGCTAAAAATTACGCTATATAATAAAGCTATATATTCCCAAAGTAATGAAGATTGGAGCAATTATATAGTCAGTAGGAACAAATATAAGTCAGCTGTAAAAAAATCCAAATACAAATTCATTCAAAATGAGCTGTGTGTTAGAGCTGGTGATCAAAAAGGTCTTTGGATAGGGTTACCATCAAAAAAATTCGAAAAGCCGGACAGTTAAGAGAGAAAAGCCTGATTTTGGAGCAAAAAGCCTGACAAATACAAATTAACTTTTTTTAAAATAACATTTTATTTAAAACAAATTAACAGTCATAGACTTCATTTCCATATATTGATGTTGATGTCTGAGGTATGACAATGACAGGCAAAGTTTACATAGAGTGCTGTTTGTGCTACGATGTTTTTTGAACTATGTAGCAAAATGTCATTCAATTACTGCACAAATGTCGATGTAATTCCGAATAAGAGGTGCATTTAGCTCGTGATAACCGTCCAAGATGAACCAAAATAATTTAAAAAAAAAGAAGGGAACACAGGTTCGAGTGCAAATCTAATATTTTGTGTCTTTCACGTCAAATTTCTGAAAGATTTAATTTTGCCAAACGAACTGTTGTATGAAATATAAAAAAATATCGTGAGACCGGGACTACCAGAAGAAGGAAAGGCTCCACGCGGCCATAAAAGTGACGACCCCAGTGGAAGATAGTTTTTTATGCTCCCAAACCGTCGGAATCGGATCAAGACTTCAGTGGATAGTAACAGTGATCTATTTCGAGCTACACAAAATATAATTTCAGCAGGCTCAGTGAGAAAAAGGCTGTCATTGTCTTCGGTTTCTATGTGAATTTTGGAGACCGGCAGAAATTTAGTTTATCGCGAGCACCGTACTAGCCTTTCAAATAAGCTACAATTTTTTGATTAAAAACTACATTTGTATTTTTTTTTATTTCTTAAGCTTCGAAGAAATCAATGTTGATGTGCTAAGCTGGCCCTTTACAGCACAGACCTCAATTCAATTGAGTATATCTGGTCAATCTTGAAACTTAACATTGCAAAGGTGCATCCAGTGTGAATTTAAATCCTAAGCATTTACTAGGCTGTTTTTGGAACATCATACCTGTATCCACATGGAAAAACCTATCTGAGTCAATGAAACGCAGATGTACAGCAGTTTTAAAAACAAGAAGAGGTCCACCAAAGTACTGATTGGATGGACAATGTTTCTATGAAGCAATAAAAAAATAAAAACTGCAATAATAATATCAATAAGCAGTTTGCATTTATAATTAAAATTGAACAAGGTACCCAAAGAAAACCAGTTCCAACAGCATTTCGCTCCATTGTCCATAGGTAAAAAGTGTCATGAAACGTTTGAAAATGCCTAAGAAAACAAAATATCATTACAGAATATGTAGTTATTGTAAACAATTCGCCAAACTTCGAAAAAAATAGTTTCAGCAAAATCGTTTGAAAATGTATCTGTATCTAATGTCGGTTTCGATTGAGCAAAAAAACACTTTTTTTTATCTCGAGCAATTTTTAGCGCTCTAGTACAATTTTCATTTTCCAACCGACCAAAAAAATCACTTTTTTTGCTCTAGATCCATTTTCGTGAATCTCGGATTCAACTCGAGACACACCTACTTACACTAAAACCAAAAAAAATATATTTTCAATCAACAAAAATATTACCAGAACCTTTATTCCCTGATTTTGCTTGTCCGACCAAATATTTTAGAATCTATATTAAAACTCTTTCTACTTCTTATAAATTTTTTGCCCTAATGAGATAGGTAAGTCACAAAAAACCGTACCGGAAGTAGCCATTTCCCGCCCAAAGTTCCTTGAAAAAGTTTGTCCAACAAGCAGTTTCGTAATTGCTGCTTCTTAATCTATCGATCCCTCATTACTATTTTCTGTCTCCTTATCAGATAGGCAATCTTACGGTCGCCTCCCGGACTATAAAGAAAGTGTATTCAAAATTGTATTAATTATTTTTCTTTTTTTTTATTTATTTCCTTTTACGAACAAGATGTCAAATGACACACTAATACTATTGCAAAAATATAGATCAATCTCGTTTGTTTTCCATTCACCACGAAAAATCTGAAATTTGAGAGCAAAATCTGAAAAGCCCAATCGAAAACGACATAAAACTTTTGTTCTCCTTATTGGTTCTCCCTTTAATCATGGAGGGATATTTCGTTGTTATTTCGTTTCATATTTGGATGCATTCAGCAACAATTTGATTTTTATGATATTTTTATTAAAAAGCCTGACAAAGCATGAAGCCTGGCCTGAGCCTGGCTGAGACCTTAAAAGCCTGTCGCGTCAGGCCAAATCCTGACGTATGGTAACCCCATCTTTGGAAAACATTGAAGTGTTTTGTTTTAGGCCAAGAAAAAAGTGCAATAAGAGAAATTATATTAAATGGTGATACAATTAGAGATAAGAACCAAATAGCTAATTTTTCAAATATTTATTTTATCAATAGTATTAAAGACATTAACAAAGCTATTCCATCTGTGATATATGATAGTTTAATTGAACCGGTTACGTGCAGTTTCAAATTCTGCTTAATTGAGGGTAAGACTGTGTTGACAAATATACTAAAAAGAATGAATAAGAAGAAAGATATATATGGGGTTAATAGTGCAATATTGTTAAATAATTTAGATATGTTTGGTGACCAGTTGTTAAGTATGTTAAATAAATCATTGTCCGAAGGTGAATTCCCTGCGTGTTTAAAACAATCTGTGATAATACCTGTGCATAAAGTTGCAAATGCAAAAACCCCTGACAAGCTTCGGCCAATAAATTTACTTCCGACTATCGAGAAAGTGCTTGAAAAAGTGGTATCAGAACAATTGATAAAATATCTGGAACAAAATAATATATTGTGCGAACAACAATCTGGTTTTCTTTCTGGTAGATCCTGCGAAACGGCGCTTATGTGGATGATACACGAGTGGAAAAGTATTTTGGATAACAGAGAAGTGATTTGTGCAGTTTTTCTAGACTTTCAGAGAGCATTTGAAACAGTTGATCATGAAATTCTATTAGACAATTTAAAAAACTATGGTGTTAAAAATAATGAGAATAAATGGTTTCAAACGTACTTAAAAATAGGCAACAATTCACGAAAATTGGCAATGAAATTTCGAGTGCAAACTTTGTTGATCTAGGTGTTCCGCAAGGATCAATTCATGGTGTCGTGCTGTTCCTCCTTTATATAAATGACATATCAAGAGTCCTTAAATTTTGTAAAGTAATCCTATTTGCTGACGATACTCATATATGTAAGTGGTAGTGATGTTCACGAATTAAAGCAAAAAATTGAAGAGGTGGTTAATGTGGTTAAATAGCAAAAAACTAAAGTTAAATATAAATAAATCTAAATGCATGATACTAAATAACGACGACGATATTGAAATTAAAATAGACGGTGACAAACTTGACAAAGTAAAACAAATAAAATATCTTGGTGCAATAATAGATAATAAGTTAGATTTTAAGTGTCATGCTGATTATATCTGTTCAAAAATTAGTAAAAAAGTCAACTTCCTGTTTAGAATTAGAAAGAAATTGAATAAAGAATGTGCAATAACGATTTATAATACAATAATTTTGCCACATTTTGATTATTGTGCTTCAATACTTTTTATGTTCAATGAAACTGACTTTTGTCAAAAATTACAAAATCGTGCAATGCGGACTATTTTGCGAGTCGACATTTATACTCCAATAAGTAATATGTTACGATCATTAAACTTTTTAAGTGTAAAGCAAAGATTAATTATATGAAATCTAATATTTATATTTAAAATTAAGAACAATATTTTCCCAACGTATCTTAGCAGGAACCTATCATATGTTTCGGATAGACACAACTACACTCTGAGGAATAGACGAAATTTTGAAATACCCAGGGTAAATTTGTCAAGAACACAGAATCAGTTATTTTACAAAGGACTTCAATTATTTAATGGACTACCAATATATTTAAAGATGCAATCGAATATAAATGTTTTCAAAAAAGATGTAACAATTTATGTAAAACAACATTTTTAAAAAAAAGCTTATGTTTTTATTATGTAATATATTTACATATGTTTCAAGTGATGTTATAAAGTTTTTTAAACTAATAAATGATTAAAAAAATAAAAAAAAAAATATTTTAACATTTAATATGTGTAAAAGATATAAATGGCTAAATTAATTTTTTTCAACACAAATTAATTGTGTGGGGCCTTTTTTTTTAATTTACATATTCGCACAATCTTGTTTGCAAAGTTATTTCTCACATTTTGTGTTTTTTCTATTAAAACAATACAAATAATAAGAAATACATTTCAAATCTTCTTTCTATCATACATTCGCGAATGGGAGATTTGAGGAAACAGAACATATTATTTGTCATACTCCTAACCTATGAACGCCTGAAGCTTGAAGCGATATTTAGTTTTGCAAATTTCGCCGCAAACACCTAAAAGTTTTTCACAGTGCCCACCTCTTTCGAATGCCTGACAAGCATCAAAGAGTATCATTTGTCACGATTGAGCTTCTCAACTCGCCGTTCGGAGTCGGCAAAAAACTGTAGGTCCCCTCCATTCGTGCAAAAATAAAACACGCACACACAAATGGTTGCGAGAAGCAGGCCCAGGTTCACCTCGAGCTGTAGCGCCAACTAAGTAAGTAAATTTCGACTTCGTGCGTTGGACAGAAGTTATCGTAAAGTCGATATTAACGCGATAGCGCCCGAATGCGACATTGTGAATTGGGTTTAATCTTTACGCGGCGTTCAAACGCGTTCTGTTTGACTGGGACTGTGTATTTCCACACAGTACAGAAAATAATCTTAACGCGGCGTTAGAAAACGCGTTCTGTTTAACGAGGCCTTTATTCTTTCGCAAATTTGCGCAAAATGTTATATGCTTTTAAGATAGCTTAAATGTCCAGCTATACTATGTATATTCCCTGATTGTTATATTCTGCTATATAATAAAGTAAAACTCTAGTTGAAATTTCGAAGCTATTATTTCTTTCTCTATAATTTACTCACATATTCAACAGGGTAATGCTGATTATTAAAATATTATTTAGAAGAAGTAAGACCCGTTACACAATGCAGATGAACTGAACAAAATAATAAAAGAAAATTTAAAACGCTAGACATCACAAATCAAATGCATTTGTCAAGTGCAATGCAGCGATTGATTATGATTTGTTGCTTGTGAATTTATGCATAGCATTTAACGTCAACTTCGAGATAGTATACCGTTGCTCCAGCACGATTATTTCAAGAAATTCTTTTTGGGCTTTATAGAAGAACTATTTTGTTAATAGGATATCAAGTATTGTAAACAAATTTAATATTTCGAAAAATCAATGTTGCTCGCCTAGATTGGCAAAATTGCACACTGTGCGACGGTGCGAAATCCCTAAGGAAACTACATGAGATCATAAAAAGAACTTTTAAGTTGTTGGTACAGTGTAGTCTTGCTGGTTGCATTATGTGCACCAGTTTATTCAGCATAGAGTTTAGTCAGGTCTGAATAAATCGGCACCGTCTATGGAAGTTTTTGTTTACAGAAGATTTAGGTTCTTAGCACGCTGAGCATCTCGAAAGAGCCGAAAGACAACAGAGCTTGTTTATCACATTGTTTAGGGTTAACGTAGTTAGTTGAGGTAGGTTGAGGTGCTTTTGAAGGTGCCCACGCTAGCTTTCTCCGAATAATCCAGCATCATATGATGAAGGCGTTCAGTGCAAATAACCTTCATACCTTCACACCCGCAGGCCACAACAAGCCACCAGTGCAAGGTGTTTGCTCATAGTTCCCTCCTTGTAAGTGGCTGCAGTTGTGCCCACAAATCCCTAACCAGATCCAATTTATCTCTCATCCCATAGAGCCTTCAACGAAGACATGAAATAATTCATAATTATAGCTTCCCTCCCATGCACGATTACTAATACAGCCCCTAAAAGCCTTTTAGCACAATCTAATTGCGAAGATAGCAGGGGCCAGCTCCAAACACTCGCCTGTGACATTCTCCTTGCGATTTATGACATTTAGCCATCGGGGGCTCTAAAAAGACATCAAGCGGGAACCTCCCCCAAAAGTCCGTCCCATGAATTTCATTAAATAGGATGTGATGCTCTACAACTACTACTGGCAGGCTATCTGCAAATTATAACATAAATTATCCTTGGAATTGATTAATTTCGATAATTAAGAATGCGTGCACAACACACACACCAATGCATATTCATAAGTCAATTATCTGCGCCCGAGGGGCGTCCCCTCCATGGAGGACGAGCAAGCGGCTAATCGAGAGACCGCAGTGACCACAACTTGTGTATGTGTGTTTGTCATGTCCTTAGATACCGCAAACTCTCTATCTAATCCTCTTTTGAATTGGAATGCGTTTTGTTGTCGCTTATCCCTCCGGGTGCGGGGTGGGGATGCACAACTATTTTCCATATAATAAATTCAGACCATGAGCATTAATGCTCTCAATAATAAATTATGACACACACACACACACACACTAGCATACGCATGGAGCCATTCGCAACACACGAATCTCCATATTCGATTCGAGTCACGTTTTGGCGCGAAATTTATTAATATTATTATTTATTTGCGTTCGCGTTTGCGTTACGTTTCGGTTGTATGTAGTTTTTCTGTATCTCGGACTGTTTTGTCTTTGCAGCGCCATGCAGCTTTGGATGTGCATCAGCATCATGGTCCACCGGGTCGGTAATTTATGAAACTTTTTTGTTCCTCGTTTTTTTTTCTAGGTTATATACATACGTACACCGATCCGCGATCCGCGACCACAAATGGATTGGAAAATTGCAAATTAATAACAATAATAGTAGGATTGGTTGCCAGCATTGGAGTGCAACCTGCTGTGGATTCTTTGCTCGTCCGTCCGATTGGTGTTGGAGCTAGCTGAATTTATTAGCAATTTGTATGGTTTGTGGCGGTACACTGGGACAGGACAAGACTTGAAGTGGTGTGCCTGGAAGTGAGTTATTATAGAACTTGAGCACATGTACCCCGAGTTTAAGTACTCGTATATGTGATCGTGTCCACCCTGGAGCGGTACAACGATTAGTGTTGTTTTATAGTTGAAATGGGTATTTTAGATACTTTTGTGGAATGTTGTAGGTATGAGTACCTGAGCTTTGTCACCGATGAATGCAGTTTAATCGGTGACCCGCCTTCGATTTGTGATGGTATAAGGTCTAATTACAGAGCGGTCTGCATTTAATTGGCACTTTAAGTCTTCAAAACAGTGAATCAGTCGAACAATATCATTCTAAAAATGGAGCGGAATCCATGCAGTTTCTATAATGCAAACATTTGTACTGGCGCTAACGCGAAAAATGTTATCGTGGAGGACTTCTAATGTATTGAAATGGGCCCCAATATTGTGCACCGCGACCAAAAGAGATCTATTGACTTATTTCTTTCACAGCACTATTCTGGGTTCAATGATTCATATTTTTTCTGAGCTTAGAAATGCTCTACATATGCAGTACTCTGCCCTTTGGAACAGAGTAGCTATTATATGTTGTGTTACATCGTGATCTCCTCTTCTCCGCAAGGTCGATTGGAGTCATCGTCGTATACTTCGATATTTTTGAGGTGATATGTATGTATATCTTAGTGGCCTGTCTAATGCCCCGTTAGAAAACTAGATCAGGTCTTGTTTATCAAGTTCGAGTAGCCTTTGGGCATTGTCGCGAGCTGGGGTTACGCATTATCGCTGGCCATTGGATTTGTTCCAGTATTTAGCAAGATTATTATCTTCCTACTTCCCACTTGTTGAGTGTGTGGAGCAAGCGGGAGGCGCCTCCTTTCGCCAGACAACCTGCACATTCATTTCCATCGAAGCCCTCGTGACCTGGTATCCAGGCAACAGTGACAATGTTGTCTTAAAGGATGTTGAAGCAGTTGCACACCAGTTTTGAAACGTATACGATCTAGAGCCTTGAGAGCTGATTGATTGTCTGAGTGGATGGAAATGCCTGCACAATTCATGCGTCTTCGTAGGCATTCTCCAACACATAGCTCTAGATTTCTTCTCAGTCTGTTAAGTAAAGAGTGCCAAGGCTAAGTTCGACTAACTAGGCTACAATATGTGGCTATCATGTGTGAAACATTGGAATCATCGAGGACCCAGCTTGCAGATCATGTCTTGAAAGCGAGGATTTCAAAGAATCCCAAAAATGGAACACTAATGGAATTAGTTCAGTATCTGTCTGTCTATCAGTCTGTCACAGGCATTTTTCTTAGAGACTATTTGATGTAGACTATTGAACAGATGTGGCAATTAGTGGCCTAAATACATGAGTTTAATTTTGACTATGGGGACGGGGGCTCGTTTTGGGATGTTCAGAAAAACTAATTTTTAGGTAATCGTGTGGGATGTCAAATGAAAGCTTGTTAAAGAACGAATTTAAAAATGTTTGAAATATTTTTTCTGTTACTTTTTTGTCGTAACATTTTTTCAAAAAAAAAAAAAAACAAACAAAAAAATTGCTGTCCCCCTACCTTGTCTCCAATATTATCGCTCAAAAAAATCTGAATAAAATTACAAACATTGAGAATAAAGTGTAGATTGAACCAAAAATATCAGGACTGCATTCCGTTGTACAGTTTTTGTTTGTTTTTATTTTGTAATTTCACCTTCACAGCTGTTTACATATCAGGAAGTGACGTAACGCTATCACAATCATATAAAAGCGAATACGTGAAGGGAAATTTGTATGTGTGAAAGTAACAATTGAATGGTTGATTCTAGAAATATGTCAGCATTGAGTTGGTACCTAAGCCATTCATTTTAATTCACATAAAGGAATCTTGATGGTTTCCCCCCGAATTGGTAGCGCCACATAAAGAAAAAAGAAAAAAAGATAAACTCTTCACTCCCACGCAATATCTCAATACTTTTTTGTAGATATTGCTAATCTATTTTCAAAGTATTGAATTTGAGCAGAGCACTAAAACTGATGATTGGCTCATATACGAGACACATCAACTTGAACAAACATGCAAACTGACTGGGATTAGTGCAACACAGCACCTGCCCGCGATGCGAAGAAATCGCAAGGACGAAAGTATCAGGCATTTCCTCTGCGAGTGTCCAGCTTTATGCACAAATACCTGGGAAGATACATTCCACCCGGGCTGACATCGCTTAGATCCATCGATTTCTCGAAAATACTGGAGTTTACACGAAACACAGAGCGTTTTTCTTGAACTCACATATTCTCTTCTAACCTTTCCATTCCACTACACAACCCCCCCTCCCCTTTCACTAACACAACCCCCAAACCTCTTTTTCCCAGCACAGTTCTAGAGGAGAACACAACAGGCCGGACTTGTGGCCTACGTAAAGAGGATTAATCCACACCCTCACAAACCAACCAACCAATCTATTTTCTTAAGTCGCTATGTCATATCGCTCCTCCTTAAGCCGAAAACATACCGTTATAATTTGGTTCGAAGGACCATAATGTTTTTCAATTTCAATTAAATAAAGTTTGCCATTAAGAAAAAAAAAACCATTACTTCATTTTACGTTACAGTACATTCTGGTCAAGATTTAGTATTGTCCGGTTGGGACGATTTTGGTAGATACGCCTTTAAGTGTTTTTTCCAACAGGCCAAAATCATTCCCATTTCTTCAATCTTGAAACGATCATCGCATTTATTTTAGCTCGCACCTCAAACTACAGCCAATGAAGCGCTTTCTAACATTTTAACTTTTCTCCACAACTTAATTGAATAGTAAAGGCGAGATCAGCTTTAAACAGGACACACAATATTGCATTAAGGAGTGCTGCTGTACTCATCAACAGTTCTTTCAGAAAGCTATTATACAGTCAAAGCAAAGAACTACCTCCTTTGAAAGACACCACAAGCATTTTTGCAACCCTTTCCTGTGTACAAATCTTGTCCCCTCTAGTTTTTTTTTTTTGTTTTCCTCTAAACAAAATTCCCATCAACTGAACCAAAAAGATTCGTAAGGAATCCTTGCAGCGCACTCTCGTAAGATAAAAGTCAGTAATTTCAACATTTATCACCCGGAATCAAATCAACTTCTTAAACTTATCACGTTCCCCATTAATCCTTGACATCCATTAGCTCCCCCAAGTAATGTGACAACTTATCACAAGGATTCACAACCGCACTCCTAGTGTTGGTGGTAGGTGTCTAGATGTGTGTATCCATTGTCACTTTGAAAACACCATCAAGGTCGAAAAACTCCGAACTCGAGGTGAAAAATTTGGTGGCAAATCCTTTTCTCCTTCTACATCGCCGTCGTCTTTATTTTCTATCCTTATATCGGCATCATCACCATTACCAACACCAGCACACATCCATTGAAGTGTGCAATGAAAAATGTTAGTAATTCTGATCGAGCGAAATGTAAAGGACATCACACACATTCCAACGGACACAGTCAGTCAGCCATCTATCGTTCGTCACCGTCACCGTCACCATCACCATCACCGTACGCGTCGTCTTTGTCGCAAGGATGAAATATCGAAATAAACATCCTGTCACACTATCAACACACAGTGAGTGAAACAAAAGGAATTTCATTTAAGATGAAACGATGCCACATCAGTCACTCGGCTAAGTTGGGCGAGCTCTCCGCTCTCGGTTTTTCTTATTTTGTAGTGAGAGTGAGAATGCAAGTGACAATTGGTAATCTGTCACTTTACGCAGGAGAGCGAGTTTAGTTTGCTGGAAAATTGAGTACATCACGCCATTGTGTATGCCCTGCTCTCACCGTCATCGGCGTGTCAGAGATTAATGATGGCCGCGATAGTCTCATTTTCCAAGTCACTAGCGGTAAAACGTTAAAAATAAATTTTTATTAATTATTTTGACAGCTCTGAGACGCGCGTCGGCAATCTTCTGGTGACAAACAAACTGACAAATCGATGTTGGAATTTTGAAACTTGATAGAGATGCGTTTGTAGGAAGAGGTTGATAATGACCGGGAAAAAGGTCATCTATGTCCCGCTGTTCGATTGATCCTCGCCATGAAACATGTGCTCCATGCCAATTACTCTCCAATCGTACTCCCGGATTACTCCCAAAGTTATAGCCCATTCCGACTCCTGGTGCACAACATTAATACGCCATTCCTTCTTATAAATCTATTTCCCCAGTCTGACAATAAGTCACTCTTTCCTGAAACCCCATTCCCATCGTATCTCTCTGTAAAAGTTTCATCGTAAAGTTACGACTTTGGCAAATGTTCATCTGTCGTTATTTACTTAGTTCCACTGACGCCATTGCCGCTGGTCAAAGCGCCATCGCCGCAAACACCCGTAGTTCGTAGCCCAAGACCGACAACGAGAGGGAGGCTATTTGTCGGTCCCATAAATTCACACGCATGGAAATAGTTCCATGCACTAACACGCTACTCGCCCAGAAGTGGGCAGATGTCCATCCCACAGAGAGTGCTTGCGGTTTGGCTAATCCTGACCATAAGTCCTAATATTTTAGCATCACTTTACAACTTTTGGCGGTGTTGGTGGTGGTGATGGTGAGGGATGAAAGTGAGCACTTGAGACGACAAACACTCGCGCGAAACTGCAAATGTTAAAAAATTGAAGATGAAAAGTTCCATCGCGCCGCCAACGAACAGAGTCATGTCATAGCGGAGGATGAATTAATCCAGCTGCCCAGGACGAAGAAAAGTGATGAATTAATTTCTCCCCTCGTGGTTGCATGCAAGTCAAGCCAAGCCAACCATTCTTCGTCATCCGAGTCCACATCATCCATACACAAACACAGAACAGATCCTGGAGCGATTTGATGTAATTTCCAGATGAACATGTTGTCACGAGGTTTCATATTTCAGCATTCAGCCCCTGCTCCGAAGACGCCCGGATTTTATGTGTGTGTTTACTTGTGTATGTGACGGAGGATGAAGCATGTTTGCGTCAAGGATTTGCGTTCATCAAACATTTTGATTTAGATGTTGTTGTCCATCCGCTTCTGGAACTGGGTCATGTGTGTGCAAACAGGCGCGCGTCCAGAGCAGTCTTACAACAGTTTATGTAAATATTTAGCCCAAGTGGTGTTGTTCTTGTCGGAAGGATTCACAGAGGGAGCAAGAGTTGAATCATTAGACTTCAAAATAATGGGACAGTTTACGAAGGTACAAAACAATAAGTCCAGAGACCTGATGTTGCGGCCAGCAATATCGTCCTCGAGCAGGACGTTGTGGCTATAAATGTTGAAATACTCAAATCACCTGAAGACGAATACATTGTTGCTTCTGATTCCATGCATGTACAGGAATTTATTAGCTTACAGGACACTAGAATGCAGCTCATTGGGTTTGCACTCCTTGCTGTGTACATTTGGAAAAGGAAAGGTGATTAGGGTGAGAGGAGAGCTATAAGTCAGATGTTTGGTCAGTGCTTAGTGCCATTGTGTGAGTGCAAACAGAAACTGTACAATTAATTATATCCTTTAAGTGAATTATTAATTTTGAAGCAAGCATCAAGGTGTGCTTCGGCTGTCACAGGAAATGCCAATAATCACTCAAATTTACAGAAAGGCTTGTTAGGGTACAAAGTTGTAGAAGGATCTTGAGGAAGTGATTGTTTACCTACTCCTTAAAGGTACATATTTAGATTTAGAGTCGTCAATGTCCTTGTAAACAGGCACTGGTAGTTTTGGATTGGAATTCTGTGGTTAAATTTTGTTTTCATATGTATGTCAGGGATGAGGACATAGGGAGATATTCAGGTTTGAATCTTTTTCTTTAATGGCTATCAATGCAGATTTGGAACGCTTACGAAAATAATGTTTTCATCTGATCCTTCCCTTGATTCGAACTCTTCAGCAATAGGTACAGTTCGGTGGCATATGGAATTCTTATAGGCTGAGCTTTGTCCGCATCATTGCAAAGAATAAATTCAATTCCACGTAGGTATCCAAGTGAGTACTTCTTCAAAAGTGAGTACTTCTTCAAAATTGAAGTAAATCAATAGCCCTATTATGTTGAGCGAATCGAAATGAAGCGAACTCCTTTGCGAATCACCCGTATCGTTGTAATATGGCTAGCGGATGTGTCATTTGCTTCGACTTCGAATTATGCATGCTGCCGAAATGGAAACACCAGTAAAGTCTCCTGCGGTGACTGTTTTCCAGACGGTGTTTGCAATACTCAGGGGTTGAAACGAGCTCATTAATGCCAACACCAGGAACTTACTTACTTACTTAACGGGCTCCCGATCAGTGAAGAGTCTCTGCCTGAGATACAGGAGCCTTCCACTCTCTTCGATCCCGGGCACGCTGCTTCCAGTTGTCTAGACCAAGCGCACTGACATCCGTGGTAGCTTGGTCCTTAAACCGGAGGTTCGGTCTTCCTTGTCGTTTCGAACTTGGGGGCTGTGAGTCGTAGATCCTCTGTGCTGGAGCATTGTTGTGGCCGAGCCAGTGTAGTCGACGTGTTTTGGCTTTTCGGACTACATCCACATCTTGGTGCAGCTCATAGAGTTCGCGGTTATATCTTTTCATCCATTCGCCCTCCTCGCATACGGGCCCGAAAATGCAACGAAGAATTTTTCTCTCGAAAGTATTAAGAATCTGCTCTGCTTTCCTGCTTATCACAATAGTGTTTTTGAATAGCACCTAGAGTGTCCAGTGAACGCACATTTCAGGTGCATATTCTTAAGTCGTAGTCCGTGGACGTTCCGGGTCGCGGTGTTAAAAGAGGGGGTCCATTATCCGAGGCGTGTCTCTATCGGACCTGAGCTCCGAATATGTCGGAGTAGCTCAGATAAGGTTTTGTTTCCGTTCTGGAAATCTAGCGGCACCGTTGGTTCCATCGACGGAACTCATCCGCTGACGTGATTATAGTGCTGCTATTTTCTCTGGATCAGCGCTCGCAATTATATGTTTAGCAAGTCGAGCCCGGGTGGGCAGCGACCAGTATTCGATGGCTACCTACTTACTTAGTTGGCGCTACAGCTCGAGGTGAACCGGAGCCTGCTTCTCGCAACCATTTGTGTGTGCGTGTTATATTTTTGCACGAATGGAAGGGACCTACAGTTTTTTGCCGACTCCGAACGGCGAGTTGAGAAGCTCAATCGTGACAAATGATACTCTTTGATGCTTGTAAGACATTCGAAAGAGGTGGCACCGTGAAAAAACTCTTTTAGGTGTTAGACCCGGCCAGGAGTTGAACCTGGGCAGCATTGCGTGGTAGTTCAACGCACTAACCACCACGGGCACGGCGACCACATCCGATGGCTACCACTTGGAGATAAAATAAGCACAATTGATGTGTGGTAATAGTTATAACACTGGGCTTCGCCAAGTTAAAGCCAATCAGTGCCTTCCCTATTTCCACAACATCCAACCATCCAACACCAGAAACACTCCCGTGAATATTTGCTCGGATAGTCAAGCCACGCTTAAAGCACTAACAAACCCCAAAACTAAGTCTATGCTAGTGAAAGAAAGAAAAGGAAAACTTAGTCGGCCTATACATATATGGAAATACTTTTTCACACACTAAGTATTTATAAGGTGATCAATGATCTTTCTACAGAAATGCCATGTTACAAAATCCATATTAGTTTTTATCTGAGATTTCAGTAAAAATTTACAAAACTTCCATTCTGTCATAATTCAATGGCCAGTACGACTTCAGATCGACAAGAAACGTCATCTTTATGAGATCAGAGTGATCTAATTTTGTTTTTCTATTTAACATTATTCACACAGTTTTTACCTTTAAAACAAAAACATCGTCGGCTCCTTTTGTTTGTACATACACAAAACCACCGTTACCCAGCATCCATTCGGATTCTTTGGAAATCCATCAAAATCAATTAGCGACTCATCACGATCGCTTACTGGGAGAATCAAGTCCCATTTCCGGGAATCAGTAGTAGTAGATCGGTAAAAAGGTAATTAAAACCGACAGCGCAATAAAAATAAATCCCATTCATCAGAGAGAGAGGAGTACCTAACCACAAATTAAATTCAGCCGGTCAGTTCCCAGTGAATCATCTTCGTCGCTCCATCAAGCGCGCATCAATAAAACTCAAACCCCCTCCAACGGATGACAATATTTTTTTATCTCCGATTTTTGCATTCCACATTCACGAACCGAACCGAGAGAAACTGAAAATGAAACTGAACCGATGGATAATTTATGCAAATGTCAAAATGTAAACAATAATTAACGAGATTCCCGGTATCTCGACGAAGAAAAATCGGATTGATCTCCCGCAAGATTTACGATTTGGGCCGCCTTTATCTCACATTCAACGATCGGACAAACGTTTGACAGAATTCATATGCAAATCGAGCTGGCTTTGTCTCCCAAGAGTTTGTCCGTGCGTCACGGAATGATTTAGAACTAATTAAGTTGTTTTATCGTTTATTAAATTCGAAAATTGCCATGGCCACATGGCCACAAATAAATTATCCCGCGTAATTAGATGGGGCTGTTCCCGTTTGTGTCTTTGTCCAATTTATCGAGGGTGAAGCTGGTAACAGATAGCATACGAAGTTGGAGTATCTAATTGGGCGTGTACCCTCAAAATAAGTTGTATTTCTCAGTTAGGGGTGCGCACACACAGTGAAAACCGATACGCGTTTGTGGGCGGAATAAACGTTTCTTTTAAATGCATAAATTAGGTGCGATCTTGAGAGATCGATGGTGGGCGTGTAAGAGAAAATGATCGTCTGGAGATCACATGGGAATATTTTACCCAGCACCTCTGAAGGAATTCCCAAACGTTGCTTGGTGACATCACTGAAGCCAGTGACGGAGTACATATGGTATGCCAGTGATGCCTTTAAAGGTCGAATGCGCTGTCTGCTGTGCCGCTGCAGCGAGAACATCTTGTAGGTACTGGGCTGAGATGATTAATGGACTTTTTGAGTGCAGTCAACATGACCGAGGATAGACGCGAGGCCAGTGTTTGACTGTAAGCAGTCGCAGTGGGGCGAAGAAGTTTTCGGACTGCAGACGCGTTTAAAGTGATCTTGTCTCATTTTGTTGTGTCTTCAAAAATTCCAATGTCTATCTCCTGGATTACGCAGACAAAAATAATTCCCGATTCACCCACCTGTAAACGGCCCACAACAAGCGTCAGTAACTACGTGCTAGGACTTACTTACTTCCTAACTTACTCAACGCACTTCCAACCATGAAGGGTATAAGCCTCAGATAGGCAGATAGACCGGTTCTGGGCGCGCTGCTTCTAGCGTTCCATCCAGACTAAGAGCTCTGGAATCCGCAATAGCTTTGTCTTTAAAACGGAGGTTCGAGACGATAAGGAGGACCGACCTTATCATCTCGAACCTGGGGGCAGAGATTCCAAGATTCGCTTAGCTGGATCATTATTGTCCATTCGCTCGGTGTGACCCAGTCTTGAATTTAGCTATACTACAGGAAATTGGTTGGAGTCGACGTAGGCTCCTCTAAACACGTCCATCATTTTGATGGAACCACCGACCTTGTAGGAAGCGTGCAGTGTGGAATCGTAGTCTTGGAAATCTAGTCACCATATAACGTGCTCCTGCAAAATCAATTAGTCGCATTAGTCGTATCGTGAAGGCTGTGCTTGACGACTAATCTCACGAAGAAGTTTTTCTTACTGGATTTATGTCGAAACGTCGTGCAATTTTGATATCATACTCTGAACAGGCTTCGTAGGCTACATCCAAGAGGTCAGAAGATTCCTGCTCGAACTCGAACCTTTCCGGATCACGGTAATATCAATCTTACCCGCTTGAGGACAGATTCAAAATGTGCATACTCTCAGTTCATAGTCCTTTGACGTTCCGGTTAAAAGCTCATCCGTCATCATCTCTTTCCCAGACCTTGACTAATGTTTTCTTCCCAAGCTTTGAATACGTCGAAGTAGCCCAGATAAGGTGTTGTTTCTTTTCTGGAAATTCGCCGCTTCGGACCGTTGGTTCCATGGAGGGAATTCGCCGCTGACTTGTTTATTGTGCCGCTATTTTCTCTTGCTCAGCTCTCGCTCTTATTAGTTCAGCAAGCCAATAGGTATCACTTGGAGGTAAAATAAGTACAATTGATTTTTTTCTCTCTTAGATTAAATATTCCAATTTTGAATAATGGTGGATTTGGCACAACTCCTGAATTGTAAGAAGGTAGTGTGTTTAATCATAGACAAAGTCAGACGATATAATGCGCATTTAGGCACTAGTTAACGAACATCCTTCGACAGCGCTCGTCCCAGCTAAACATCTTAAGACCTTGTAGAGAAGGGATTTGCATTATTTTGAATACAAAATTCAAATAAAGTCAGCAGACAGCAACTGCTTGTCAGAGTCCACACAACTCCGCCCGAACACTGCTTGAAGAACAAAATCAAGATTGCTGTTTGGGAGAAATTGTGCATATCGGATGAAGTCCATTTCTACCTCAATAGCTTCGGCAAAAAACAAACTTTGCGTTTCTGAGAAAAGGAAAGCATAATTCAGGAGCAGTAGATGCATCTACATTATGTACTTCGACCCACATATTGGCGTGGTATCTCTTTTTTTCTTTTTCAAAATAAATGGGGAGCTAGTAATGTTATATGAAAACAAGTATAGTATAGAGTCATCCTTTCCTTAATTTCGCAGCTGGGTTACCTATCCCGTACAAGTACGCGGTTTCAACAAAACGGCGCTTCTGTCCATAGATCTAGAGATACGATGACTATTCTTCGAAAAATGTTCTCAGGCCAAATAATCTAGTACCAGTCTTCTTCCTTTAGGATTATTTGAAAGAAAAAATGTTCGAGAATGATCCCAGTTTCTTGCAGACCTTACATTTTAGGCTCATGCTTCTTTAGTGACCTGAAGGAGGTAGGCCGAACCAACCACAGATTCGTTCTAAAGTTTTGCAAGGTAATAAAATGCATTGAGGAAATTGTGGCGGTTTAGGTGCCAACTTTGGATGAATTCTTATAATCGATCGGGATCGCGGTGAGCCCACTCTGGTGCCTAGTGTTTTGGGATGAATCAGCCTTTCAACCTCTCTCAACGTAACCTAACCTTCTTGCAGACCTTAAAAGGGCCATGAAGTCTTGACACAACAAACTTTAAAAAAAGTAAAAATTCCATCAAAAGACTGGAGTTTTGGGCTTAATATTAAGGAGGTCACCTCAGATATATTATTTTCCAATTTTAACGTGATAAAAAATAGAAAAAAAATAAAAATTCGTTAGTCAAATATTTTTAAAAAAAACCGGCCAAGTGCGAGTCAGACTCGCGTTCAAAGGGTTCCGTAGTTTTAAAACTAGTAATTTTTTTTTTTTTTGGATATCACAGCACAGCTTTGGATAGCCTTTAATTTTCTCAAGATTATTGTTAATAGAATAGTGGTAATTTCTTCAAAATTGGTCAAGTAGTTTACGAGTTAATCGGTTGAGAAATTGAATATTTCGACATAAAATTAAATTTTTTGATGTGAATTTCTCAAAAACTATACAACTTACGGGATTCGCTAAGTTATCTTTAAAAATATAGTTAATTATCTACCAACTGTGATTTTGTTCATATTTCCGACTTCAGTAGTTTCCGAGAAAACCCTAGGGGGCTTTTGGTATGATATTTTCCACACAGTTTTGGCAATAACTCGCAAAGTCTCTAACAGAAGAAATTAAGAAACAATTTTTTTGGAATCTTTCTTTACAGCCCTTTCGAATGATATTCCACATGATATATTTTTCAGAATTTTTTTTTTTAGATAATATTTTATATATAGCTATATATAGCTGTTTCACAACATTTTTGAGTAATATGTTGTCCATGTATGTGGACCACCTCAATGTATAAGTGTGCCAAGTTTCAAGTTTCAAGGAAGAACGGTTCTAAATGTTTTTATCGTGATAGACATTTTTGAGTTAGAGCGAACTTATAATGGTTCCGTATTACCATATGGGTACGGAACCCTAATAACCAAATTCAAAATCTACTTTTTGTCGGGCCTTATATGCCTCAGTTCCTCACAAAATCGGAAGAATAGTAACTACACAACATGAATGGAAAATAACAGCTGCGACAAATAAGCTCCTAAGACCTTTCCTAAAGCCCTTTACTCCCAGAACAAAAATCGTTGCCAGAAAAATAATTGTAGCGTAAAATGTCAAAATTCTCGCACCTTATTTGCGAGAAACCATTCCTTCATGGATGGATCATTCTTTCTCGCAACGATTTATTTTTCGATGCGATTTTTTGACATTGTTTTCAATGAAAGCGCACTGGCTGTTTTAGTGAAAAGAAAAAATTTAAATTTGTTGTTCAAAATATGCGTGATAAGAAGAGGAAAATAACACGCTATTTTTTAATTAATTCTTTAAACATTTTGCTCTTGAGACAATTTATTTCCTGTCATAGAAATTACTTTTGCACTAATGGCAATTGTTGAAATGTCTACATCAAAAATCTCGTTGTGAAATTTGAAATTATAGGAATTTACCGCACCACAAGCTACGATTTTTGTTTCGCAACGATTTTTTTTCTTGCAACGATTTTTGTTCTGCGAATAAGGGGCTGGATGCCCCACTTTCATAAAGCTGCGGACAATGTATACCCAGTGCCGTTTGTAACTTCTTATTTGGCTGGGGCCCCTTTTTCCTTTATCCGATCAATCTTCTATCGAGCTGGCCTATGTACATAACATGCTCTTGATGAAACACATCAGTGGAACTTGCATGAACGGAGCACCCTTCCGATTTGCTGCTTTGTGGCGGATCTGAAGGTTGATGGAATTTGGTAAGCTTGGCGGTCATTGGACCTTACTATTTTTCACTTTTAAAAACATTTTTATTAACCTATTTTTATTTTCTATTTTCATTGGACCTTAGACCTATTAGCTGTACGTAATACCGAGTAAATTTCAACAGAGTTGTTCCGGAAGGAGACAAAAAGTTTTGAAGATGTCCTTTGGAAGCTTGTGCAAAGATTAAAATGTCCAACCAACTGGACACAACCTAGTTAGCTTGGTCTTTCGACATTAATTCTACCGCCGCACGAATGGTGCGTAAAATTGCGACATGGGTCGAAATTGCATGTATCTAGTACGGCTTTCCAAAGTATATACAGCTGTTATATAGACGCTGGTGGACATGTCAATTAAATTTTGGCACACACGGTCTCGTTTTTCCAATCGTTTTTTCAATAAACAACCTCAAAAAACGAGTAAAATCTGCCATTTTAACGAAAATTCGTGATAAATTGGGTTTCGTTTATCGCAATATAATCAAGTCGGGAAGAATGTTTGAGTCTTTTTTTTTTTAATATTGTCATTTTACATAGTTTAGTTGTAAATAATGTCAGAAAATAGAACCATTCTATGTTCTTTAGTAGCCAAGGCATGTTATTTTTGGTTTGAACTAACGTCTTTTTTGATAGTATTTTCGGGAAATTCAACACGTTCAAAAAAGTTCCGAGTTGATCCGAAAAACGGACTTCACAGGTGTTTACCTTAGGTAAGTAAGTAAGTAAGTAATTCATTCATTTATTTTTTTTCGTTATTTTGGATATATTGTTTATAGTTTTTATGAATTTTGTAGCTATGGCATTGCCGTCAGCTGTTTACCTTAGGTATTTAGTGAAAGTTATGCGAAAGAATTATATCCTACTTAGTCCTACTCCGCCCGCTATTCATGTTTGAACAATTGCCCCCCATAGTAAAAGTCAACCATAGGCAGTGCCTGTATACAGGGTGGTCCGGTTTGGGATACAGATATTTCGGGATCTGATTCATTCCCCCCTGTTCTGCATTTCGAGTGAAAGTGGATTGAAACCGAAATTCAAATTCACTCGGAATGGAATTCAGTGTTCTGCATTCCGAGTGATTTCGAATTTTTGGAATCCACTTCGAATTCATTTGTTTCAAATGTCAGACACAGCTGTCAAATCATTTCAAAATCATTGGAGATTTTCAGTTCTTTATTTTTGTTTTGTGCAAGTTAAACATTTAAGAAAAAATATATTTTATGAAAAAAATGGAAAAAATGGAAAATACAATTTTTAAATGATTCGTGAAAGCCGCGAAGAAAACCGAATGGAGAGTTCGCAGGAAGATTTTCCGAGATAAATCCAACGTTCTGGATCTTCCCGAAGCATTGTAAGCAGAAGTTAGACAACTGAAGAAAAATTATTCATTTAATGATTTTTTTTAAAAACAGTTTTAGGGTGAGTAAGAAAATATTTGTTGATATCCTGCGAGAAGTGGAGTCAGAGAAATCTTGATCTTAGAAAATCTTGATTTTCTTTCATCTAATTCAAGAGAATACTCTCTTGCCTCTAATTTTTGTGTTGTACTATATTAAACAAAGGAATTATTTAAATACACTAACGGAAAGTCTTATTATTCTACTCATATTTTTCAAAATGATTCTGATCAACAAATTAATTAATTAATTCACTTTACAACGGCATGTGAATTCAATTCACGTCAAGAATCTCAAGTGAATTCAATTCACTAAAATCACATAATTTTCGGAATGCAGAACTTGAATTTACAGCTGTCATCTTGAGTGGAATGCAGAACACCAAAATATTCACTTTCGAACATACAATCCACAATTCATAGTTTCGTTCGGAATGCAGAACACCCAATTCCACTTTTGGTGGTTGAATTCACTAAAAGTGGAATGCAGAACAGGGGGGATAGGTCCATGTTATGAAAAAAATCGTATGGGATGGGGGGGGCGGTCTATCTTGAACACCCACCAACCGAAGTAGGCTTGTTTCAAAGACAATTGATTACTGTTTATTACAGTTAAAAGTTATTACAATTCGTACGAAATATTATATAAAACTAAATAAAACCAAAGTTGGATATTCTGTGGGCTTCTTTTGCGTTGCTCCTAAAGCCAAACAGACTAAACACCATTCGATTCAGCGTGAAAAAATACATAAAATATGATCCACTGTGAGATTTTTTAGTGAAAATAACTGCGTGAAAATGCCATGTCCAGTAAATCTACCGTTTCGTCCCACTATGCGCCGCACTCCCTCGTGATCAATTCAATTCTGCAAGACTCTTAGAAACTACCCCCATCCTGATAGATTTCTGTCTCTTTTAGCAAAGCCACTCTCCTTTTCCCTAGTTTAGTTACTCACAACACATACTGTTTCTTTTTTTAACAATGTTTGCAGCATTCACCCCAAACCGCGACACACAGCCACCAACATCGTGATAATCTCAGAGACTTTTTCGCTTGACTAAGACTGACATTGGTGGCAGCGGCAGCGACAGGCCAGCAAGTGGAAGTGGAAGTGAACGAACGAAGAAGTGGTAAGTAAGAGTTATTATGCCCCGTTTCTGTGAAGATATCGCGTAGTGCTGCAGCAGCCATAGCAACCATGATTAATGGTCAAATGCCAGGATGACAAATGGAATCACAAGATTCACTGTATAAAAAAAAATTGTTCTCAAGTCAAGCCTACCACCAACCGAGCGCTGCTGAGGGGGAAGAAGACGAACAAACTAACAACTAACCAGCGACGACATGAATGTATAAAATTCCTCATGGAAGTGTGCCTGTGTTGGTGGCTGATAATAACCCCGAAATCCTTGACATAGACAAATGCACTCGACGCGACTTGACAAGGTAAGTCAACTCGTCGTACACCTCCTTTTCTTCGTCTTTCGATGATGATCCGATTAGAAAAGCACCGCCCCGCCCCGCCCCGCGTGGCGTGCATCAAGGGTTGGATTCACTTGGTTAAGGTCCCACCGACTACCGTGTGGTGGTCGTCGGAAATTTCTAATTAAACTGGAACAGGAACTGGTGCCAGGAATTCTAATCTTGATTTATCTCATTGTTCTGCAGGAAGAACAGCGACATGGGGGTGGCAGTGGCTGATAGAAGAGTCAAGTTATTTGTCATCGCTCCTTGCATATAATGAGCTCCGCTGGGATCATTTATGAAACAAGTTTCCTGCCAAAAGGACTGGGGCATGATTGAATTCCATTTTTAATTAAACTGCAACTCGGGATGGAGCCAGTTCCACGCGGTTCAACTAATTTAGTAGTCATGGAATTTTAAGGTACCTACTACCTATAGACACTTGGTTTGATGATTTATTCGACATCGATTGGGGCACCTCGACCACCCGCTGATTGTATTAATCACGAGTGACTTCAAAGAAAGGAGCAAAACTTTCTGGTTTCCCAGGAAAGTGTTTTTTTCTTCTTCTTCTTCTACCAGTGGGGTGCATTCCAATCGCGCGTTGTCCTTCTGTCACAGAAGTCCAATCGATTTGACCAAAAGAATTGCAAAAAAAAAAAAAACAGCACACGCCAATTGTTGGAGAACAAATCGCATTTATCAGGCGGATCTGCAGCGTCACCTTCACCGACTGACAAATTGACGATCGTTAATTAAGTTGAAGTTTTGAAGAGATTCGATGCGATACAACATGTCAAAATTAGTATCTCGTATAATTTGTCATCTCTTTTGTGTCTGTTTTTGTGTTTCTCAAGAACTGACTGACTGTTGTCTCTGTCATCCTCTGGGCTTAGACTTTGCATACGAAATGTAAACGAGGTCAAAACAGTTGAAATCTGCGGGTATTCAAATTTAGTCATGTTTAATGAAGTGAATGATCTGTTTTGGTATACTTAACCGTTAACCGTTACATAAATAAATATTTATTACTTCGAAGCAGTCGATTTTAAATAAATCAAGCGACAAGTGTTTGTGTTTAACATACGAGCACATTTGTGACAGTTAAACATGACAGGTACCCATTTTGAATAATCATTCAGAGGAGTTTTTGTTGGCTTTGGGAAAATTTTAAAATTCAGCGTTGACACGATGTGAATGAATTTTAAGTTTTATTGGATTTATTCGAAGAAAAAACAACAACGGTGGTCGAAAAACTGTCAACACACAAACTTGGCAGCACATTTTATGACACATCCGCTGTTCGAGTGACATAAGATTACTTCTTTTGTAAAATGTTTATGGCATTTTTTTTTTTTGACCGAATTTGACAAATGCTGTAGGGCAGGGGTTCCCTAACTATGCATAGATGTGTATAACATAGATGGATGAGCTCGTGCAATGTGAGGGCAATATGGAGGGCGTCAGGCTCTCATTAAAACCAAGGCTCCAAATGCAAAATGGACACATTGTATCATACATAGTGAGGCCATGGCTGCAAAAAAGTTATCACCTGAATTAAATCTTCTATGAATATATATAATTATCAAAGTGGTAAGCTTCATAACTAAAATCCAGACCGGTGAAGGCAAAATTTTTTCCAAAAGCTTTGTGAAAATGTGGCTGCCGAACATACATCTTTATTACTGTAACTCTCGTTAGTTGTCGAGAGGTAACGTACTATCACGTCCACGTGTACTTATATACGAATTAAGAAATGAGTTGTACGCGTATTTATTGACAGAATGGCATCGTGACGCAGGCAAGTTTAAAGATACTGACTTCTTAGTAAAAGTATATATATATACTACTGCAACTAGCTGATAAAATTGCAGAGTTTCAAAGGAAGTTGCTGTTGCGAAAAAAAATATAGAAAAGAGGCAAAGAAAGACTGACTGTTTTCGTATTTTGAAAGGCTTCCTGCAAGAAAAATCTGTCCAAGATCTGAGTCCACTTTCAATAGTCGAGGATGAACAACGGCTAGAACTTTCTTGTGATACGGCCTAAATCTACTATTCGACAAAGACAAACTAATTACATTTTGGAGCAATGTATCCCAAGAATGTCCTACTCTCCGTACTACAGCTTTGAAGATAATTTTACCTACGTCATACTGGCTTTGAGACTGGCTTTGCAGTTATTAAGTCCAAATACAGTCAACAAATCAATTTAGAAAAAGAACTGAGATAAGCGATTCTAAAACTTCAGCCCCGATTTGAGAAGTTATGCTCAGAAAAGCAGGCTCATCCTTCTCATTGATTGCACTATTATATTTTTTTAAAAATAACAATACTTAATATTCTTCAATCTTTGGAGTTTTCTTTAATTAAGTAATAAATAAAGTAATCTTAATCCTGATAGAGCTACACGCACGAATCTTCTTCTAGAAGGGCGTTGGAAAAAAATTACAGCCTGTAAAGAGAATCGAAACATAAAAACGATTGGGAACACCTACTTAGGTGGGCTACAGCTCGGGGTGAACCTGGGCCTGCTTCTCGCAACCATTTGTGTGTGCGTGTTATATTTTTTGCACGAATGGAAGGGACCTACAGTTTTTTGCCGACTCCGAACGGCGAGTTGAGAAGCTCAATCGTGACAAATGATACTTTCATTGCTTGTCATACATTCGAAAGAGGTGGCTCAGTGAAAAACTTTTTTAGGTGTTGGACCCGTGCTGGGATTGAACCCGAGCAGCATTGCATAGTAGTCCAACGCACTAACCAGTACACCGCGGTGCTCACTATTGGGAACACCTGCTGTTGGGAATAATATATTAAGCATTTTGACAAGTTTTATAAAAAGTTTCACATTGACAAGATCGACATGCGGTTACGTAGAGCAATTTAGGGATGGGGAACCAGTGGAGCACGAACTTTTTTTTTCTTAGTTGAATGAAAAAATGCTGGCAAAATTTTGACATTCGTAGGGCAAATGATTATCGTGCTTAACCGTTATAATTATAAATTACTTGATTAAACACATGCTAAATTCTGTTCTTTCGTAGATACTTCTCCTTAAATATCGAAAAGACGAAAGACGAAATTAACAAAAAAAAGAGTCGTGTAATCAGTGTCTATGTACATACATATAACCATACATTTACAAATTATTATATGAATTTAACTGCAAAAATGAAAATGAAATTGTCAATCTGGCTGACGGTTTTTGCCATTGCTAAATAGAGTTAGTAAAAATTGTAATTGGTACAAACAATTAATGATGAAATAAATTCAATACTACTATATACTACAAATTATGCTGAAATATTGGCGGCTAATTTTTAGCGACTGTCATAAGGTTTAAAATGAAAAATCATCTATAAATAAACCTTCCATGAATAATAACATTTAGTGGATTAGTGTTTAGAAGTGAAAGAATGTTTGTATGTACTAAAGAACAAGATGTAGCAATTTAGCAACGTTATTGACGATGTTAAATTTTTACGCCGAACTTTTACCTACGGAACGTAAGATTTACTTAGTTTATAACAGCTGTGATCAAATGCAACAAAACGTCATCGTAATTAACACACTAAACGAACTGTCAGTCAAGACATTCGAGTCATTCTCAGATAATTCCAATGACAAAAAATGCCAGTCGAAGTTCGACCCATATAACTGATTGAAATTCAGTTTTGTTGCCGGTGAAAATGTGCACTGTAATTATTTGTCATTAGTTCTATCAACCAGAATTAAGTATATAGAATAGTGTCAGTGAGAACTGTCAAATTAAATTAAGAGCCGTCTTTTATACATAGCTGTCAAAATGTCAGCCCTAGGGCGCACTGAAAACGCACTAATGCGTTCGATGACAGTCAGTGCTACACTGAAAACGCACTGAAAATGCTGCCCTGCGTCGACACTGGTTCTGCACTGGATTCGCCGTGGGTATTTCTGCAGTGTAAGAAAAAAGGGCTGTCAAAACATGAAATCAGCTGATTTATCCTTTGGTTTTTTTTTTCATTGAGTTGATTTTGCTAATTGTTGCGGATAGGTTGCTTAATAAAACAACGAACTAAACAAGTGCAAAATAAAATCTAATTAATGTTAAGTTTATCATATGTAGGTGCATATACAAATATTAGGTTTGTTGCTTTACTTTTTGCTCCAAAAATATTAGGTTAAAATTTCATGGAGTGGGGGTAAAATTTTCTCAGACAGAGGCAAAATTACGAAAAGTAAAGGAACGCGTTTAACCACAAAGTTGCAATGAACGAAATATCATTAACATATGTGAAGGAAACGTAAACAAAGTGTTGTTGTGCAATTTTAGATTTTACAGCAGAGTCCACTCTTGATGATATCCCAGATCCAATATATTGCGAAATCCAAATTTCAACATTCAGAACATTCAACTTTCAGCTATGTTCCTTTTCTATACCTACATTATTCTACTTTTTGCATTAAAATAAAAAAATTCCTATAATTCAAAGCAAATGAAACAGCTGTCGTTGACAGATAGTTCACTTTCTACCGGAAGAAATTGGTACAGTAAGAATGAGTAAGATTTTTTAGTGAATGGAAATTTTTACTCCCTCATTGCCTCTCTCTTTTACTACTTTTTTTGTGTAAAGGAACGCGGTTTGTTTCGAATGCGTACAAATTCGTACGAATCAGTAACAATTTTTAAATAAAGGAACATACCTAAAAATATAAAACAAGCTTTGTTCAATGAGAAAAAGCGCAGACCAGAACAGCACAGATTTGTGAAAAATGTCAGATCAAGTCAGCACAGAAAATGACAGCCATTGATGATTGACAGCATTGATGATTATTTTACTTAATGTGTTTTCCAAATTATTTATAGCATTTTACAAAAACTGATTACCCTTTTTCCGATTGAACTTCGATTTCTCCCATTTGGTAAACTTAAAATCTCGTTGAAACACTCTTCACTTGTGTGCAACACAGCTGATTTTGACATTTCTCAGAAATCTGTTCAACCTCAAGAGTAGGTGCAGAAAAGTTGTTCAGCACAGAGTCATTTTTTCTCATTGAACACGTAACCGTTGTACTTTTCTGTTATTTTCTGTCCAGCTCGGCTTCAATTAGAGAAAACAGCTGATTTTTACACATAGCACGTGTGTACAAACATATTGCTGCTAAAAAAGATTAGAAATGTTTCAAGAACGTACAAAAGTAAGTTGATATTCACATTTTTATTCAAATCTGTTAAAAAGAAAAGAAAAAGTCCCCAAAGAAGCCGTTTTAAAACCTCCGCATACGTTTCGCCCATAATTCAATTGCCACCATCTGCACCCTGTGCACTCCTTGCCAGCATCTTAATCACGTACTTTTCTGAGTACAGCTTCCCTCGTTAGTTTTACCTTTCCAAACATTCTTCATTTTCTTACTGTTTTTTATTCTTTTTCGACATTAAAAATTACGAGGAAATTGAAAACAAACAATTATTGCATTTTAGAGTTATCCTCCAGAATGAGCATTACTGCCGTCTTGGGCTACACATTCACATACGCCAAGGCACAGTCAAGCAACACGTTTCATCGTGCGACACGTTCAACTGTTTACACACATACACAAGAGATGCTACTCATCCTGGTTCCTGGTAAAGTTTGGTATCGAAATCCTAGCAATCTGGAATCCAGTGAACGTGCGAGTCAACTTGAGAACTTCTTAACAAAGTCACGTCGCAGAAGTGTCGACAACTTGGAGGATTCTTATTTTACTTTCTTCGTGGCGGTTGGGCTGCGATGTTAGAAGGAGATAGAGAGAGAGAAAGGAAAAAAAAAGTTTCCTCTTCGGCGGCTCATCGATCCACATGATGTATTGCCACGAAGGTGACCTATACAACGCAGAAGATAAGGTCCTTGAGGGGCGAACTTAGAACTCTTCTCTTTCGCCCGGTGGCCTTGTTCGAGCGTACGTACGTACGTACACCCGTTTAATTGTATCTCTTTGTTTCGCCGTTCAGCGATGGAAGGGGGTGATTTCCATCACAACGGCACGGGGAAAAAAAGATGGAAACGATGCGCAACTATAAAAGTTTCCTTAATGAGAAATTCACATCCTTACGCTACTGCTGGTTGGTTACTTTATTGCTTCAACTCAATAGATTATCCTGACACCCGCTTGGTAGGAGGATGTCGTCTTTGTTTTATTTTTTTTTTTTATCTAGGAGTAGAAACTGGGTGAGCTAGGAATTTAGAACAGTTTAGTAATCAAAAGTTAGTCAAGTTCGTATAAATTCTTATTCTCTTCTGTAGATACAACTCGCATACGCACAGCAGAAGTGCGGCGAAGAGTGGTGGCGCGTCCGTCGGCCTAAAGATGATTGCAAGAGGAACATTGTTGGCCAAAAGTCTGAAGAATGTTTGGAAAACTCATTATCAAGATTCGTTTTTTTTCTGTGTTGTTGTTGTCTTTTTTCGAAGTAAATTCTGGGCATACAACGATATGAATGTAGCCATTACTCTATGGTCTGGAAGTTAAAAGGCCTAAAATGGTATTTAATTATTTTGGAGGGTCGGTCGCCATTTCTTTTATTCATCTTCCTTTTATCCGCGAAGAAATACGTAAAATGAAAATATTTGCTACATATCTGGTGGGATAAAGTTTTTCGGTTTATTGCTTTTTATATCGTTTTTCAAAGTTAAATATCGCATTTTAACAGATAATTTGACTGGCTTTTTGAAAGCATACACATAAATGTTTTTGATTCTGGGATAAAGAGCCCTTATTTCGATGTCAAAAATGGATAGGAAAAGGATGTGCAAATGCAATTCTGATTCGCAGACTAACTTGTGTCCGACTAAATTTCGTGTGGAGGACGATGAACCTTAAACGAACCGCACACTTATGTAAATGGAAAGCGAGTATCAAATTTCAAATTCTCTGCTAGATTGTGCAAAGACCTTAAGTGTGTTTGAAACTTTAAAAAATTAACAAAAACCTCATTCTTGTAATTCTCTCATACGTTTACATACGTTATGCAAGCAGGATTTCCGTTTCTCTGAATTTCGCCCCCTTCCAATTCTGACTTTTCTGTTGAAAATATCTTGATTACTTAGGAAATATTTTTTTGCGTGTTTAAAAGTCAGAGCTCGACCGAATTCCGATTTTCAAACCTCAGAACTGTTTCGAATCGAACATACCCGTTAATTTGGTTTTGACAACCGACTAAGTTTATAAGTATCCCCTTGATCCGGATTAGATAAGAATAATAAAACCAACTGGACAATTGAAAATCTTTACAACAGTTGCTTTCATAATTTGACATTTGAACGAAGATTTGACCTTCCATATCGAAAAAAATGGAAATTAAATGGAGCTATCTGTCACCAAGGTAAAAATTAGTAAATTTGGAAATACTATCACTTAAGCAACTTATTTTTTAAAACAGTTTTTATGTGAAGAAGAGATATTCCCTGTTAACTTTGAGGACGATTCTAGGTAACTCTCAGGTTTTGATGGATCATATAAAAATACTAAGTGACTCTCTCTCTCTCCACATCCATCCTTACCTTATGAGTTAGTTTATATGACTTTTATTTTAATTTTTAATTCATAACATTCAATATAATTCTAAGTCTATTATGGTTTGGCCTATGGCCGTCTACCAGATTGACAATAGTTACATTTCTATTTTTGTTTTTAACAGAGAACAAAGAAAAAGGCAATATGTATATACATTAAACATTAAAAATCTTCTTCAACTATACATTTTCTATAACGAAGAGCATTTGCACAGTAGTTGAAAAGTAAATCCCAGCCTCGGACTCCATTTAAGATTTCAATTGCTTCACCTAATTCCAGGGTATACGAATCGAAGAATCTCAATCGAATTTCTTCCTTACCTTATGATAGATTATTCGAACATTTAATGATAATGGATCCATGTCCATGTCTACTTTCAGACGTAATTTTATGTGATACACTACTCTGGGAGAGGTATAGAGGGGAACACATATTTTTATTGCCGAAACCCTGTTTCCGAATATTGCTGAATTTGAGCAAATCCACCTTAAACGGGAGTTGAGAATAATTATGTAGCTGTATTCTAAACAATATGTTTATGGAAAACCATGTGCGAAATACTCACCCCAATTGTCAATGTCGTATTTAAAAGTCGTATACGACTATAGTCGCATTTTGTAATAGCAAATACATTACAAAATACAGTTATGCTCGTATACGACTCACAAATACGACATTGAGAATTGGGGTGATTATTATCGGTTGCAGACTTTTAGAAGGTCTCGTCAGATACCAATAGAAGACAACAAACGAGAAAAAGCATAGTTAATGCAGTGAAACTTGAAATAAAATGTATTTACAAAAGTATAAAAGATTATTGCTCATTGCATCGAATGCGTTCATGCCCTGCTCAACCTCGAAATAGCTGTTGAATCATGGGATGCCATTCTCATTTATTTGATTTTCAATAAACTGCCACCGCAGACACAACGAGATTGGGAGGAAAAACAAGGCATCTCCAAGGTTCTTCCCGATTGGAAAACATTTACCTATGTCATTCGTCGAGGGTAAATTTAGCTCACTGGAAAACATTTCCGAACTAAATATGCAGCCGAAACAAACGATGCACTCAAATTCGTTTCGGAAAACCACATTCGCGGCCTGCCAATTAAGTTCCGAGCCATCAATAAAACAATTTACATGTCGACTTTGTAATGCTTCTCATGGGATGAGACATTGTAAAGAGTTTTTACATATGGATGTCAAAACCAGAGCTGACGTCATTAATAAAAATGGAGTTTGTGGTAATTGTTTAGGGTATGACCATCACGCATCAGTTTGCAACAGCAGCAACAGGTGCCAAATATGCGGTTACAAACACCACACATTGCTACACATTGAGATACAAGGTGAACAAAATCGAGTCAATGTTCAAAACCACCAACAATATTCTCAATTCCGCAATCAAAACACAACCCAATATAATCCCCAATCCCATTATGTTCAAAACCCAATAAGTCAACCCGATTCATTAAACTCCCCATTTGATGAAGCAAGCACTTCTCAACTATTTAATGCACATGTTCATCGAGTGCAATCTAAGACCCTATTAGCCACTGCCCTCGTTAAGGTTTATGCATCGAATGGGAAACAATGCACTCTTAGAGCCTTTATAGATACTGGGTCAGAGGCCACCTTTATCACTGAGAATGCCACTCAGTTACTCCAACTCCAAAGGCAAAATGTATCTGCTAAAGTGACAGATCTTGGAAAAAATTCAACTGGTATCTCTCAACACCAAGTCAACTTCAGCCTGCACTCTTTCAATAATACAATGTTTTGCCTCAATGTCACAGCATTTGTTTTACCAGTGCTAACGGCAACGCAACCAACCTATCCGCTGCAAGAAGATGATTGGAATCACTTATCCAATCTGCCATTAGCTGATCCAGCCTACAACATGCCAGGGAAGATTGATCTTCTATTAGGTGCGGACGTGTACTCTTCAATAATTCTCGAAGGGTTGGTAAAGGGACAGAAGTGTTCCCCTGTAGCAGAACGGGCAGAACTTGGATGGATCCTTACAGGAAAAATAGAACCTTCGTCAAACATAACGTGTCCGACTGTCCAAAATAATTTTAATTCCTTAGATGCACAACTTAGGCAATACTCGGAATGCTCCGCGCTCCAAGCTCCCCCTTCGTCTTTGAATAAGTACTCTGAAAAGCGACGTATTCGTCCTTTATCCAACTTCCTCTCTGGCTTCAAGCAAATCGCTTTGGAAAAAGAATTTGTGCATTTTTTTATAAAATCCTACGATATACTATTGTTGACGTTCATTTAATAATTTGTCATTTAACATTATTTCGACAGTATTGCCAACATTCAGAAGTACCTCTGGTACTGAGTTATTGAATTAAATTCCAGATTTTATAAATTAATCTACATATGTATGTATATACAATGCTGGATGACATGTTGTTGTTATAAATTCATGTTTAAAATTCATCCGAATCAGATCAAGTGTTTATATTTATGTATATATTTACCTATGTCATTAAGTACTGTTATCAAATTGTCATTCTATCCATTATTTATTATTATTTTATTGGTTTTTATACTTATGTTATTATTGTCAGAAAAAGTCTAAGGTAATTAAGTCATATTTTAAAAATAATATGTTTTTTAGTTGGCAATACTGTGCGCGAGTACTCTATAAGTCTATAAGCTAAAGTTAACTACTAGCTATATGTCATTTCAAAGGAAAATGAACCGCTTGTGGTTGATTTCACCTGCAGTATTCAAAATTTGTCTTTGCCGATTAAACTGGGAGTTAACTGTCACTGTAGCGTATTTAGGAAATGATTCAGCTGGCCAATCAAAGCTCTGCTTATATTTTTATTTTGCACCATCTCCCTCTACCGCCGATTATAGGAATAAATCAGCAGTGAGTGTACTGAGAAATGAAAGCCTACAATTAAAACTTGGTAATGTTATTCGACACTTGGGTGACAGCCGAAAGAATGTGGTAAAATTTAAGTGCAGTTGTTCATCAGCCATCGTTGAATAAAGCCCTTACAGAAGTGTTACAATGAGTAAGTTGGTGGTATTTTATGAAACATTATGTACCTTATGTTCTACGTATTCGTATTTTAGAACCTTGTTATGTGGAGCTGTTGGTCTCGATCAAGTTTAGTCCTGCCAAAAAAGAACGTAAAAACGCATGTTAGAAAGAAACAATGTAAATCCAAAAGTAAATGCTTTATTATTCGCTGGTGATTTCGTGTTGAAGAAAGAATGGCGCACTTTTTCGACAATATTTACCGAAAACTTAAGAACTGCATGGCTCACTGAATAGATTCGCATTATGCAGCTTCAATGAAAGATGGCACGAAAATCGACAAAGAGGAAATATTTTTGAAACACGGCTAGTTGAAAAACCCGCTTATATGAAAAAACCCTTCTGCCCCCGTATACTTTTTCACAAATTTAATAAAAACTACTCTGCTTTATCAACTCTCATAGTATCAGACGTGAGCACTGACAGCACATTTTTCTGTAATCCGAAGCTTATTTAAATGAAATGTAATTTCAGTTATCCGAAGTTATCCGAATTTAGTTATTCGAAGTCCATTTAAATGAAAAACCCGCTTACTTGAAATAAAAACCAAGTATTTTTTCATTTCATTTAAACGGGTTCAACTGTACTGAAGATGACAGAATCCACGCGTACCTGCAGATAGAGGAATTCTATTTTGATGACCAGAATCGAGTAACTAATAAAGATATCAAACAGACTGAACTGTTTGTAACTGAAAAGTGGTCATCGAAAACAAGTACAAATAAAATGAATACAATCTCTTCGGAATATAGTCCTAACTCACAAAAACAACATAGGTAGCTACCAGCACAGTCTTGATACCAGAGCTAAGTCATACATACATATATCATTTCCTACATTTACACCATCCAAGCAAAGCGCTCCACTATCGCTGCCTTCGATCACCCAAAGCAAAAATAAAAAAAATAAAAAACACAACATTTCCGGTTTTTGTCTCAATCTTCAGACTAATTGTTTAATTCTATTCATCTTGCTTAGTTTGTCCAATTTGAATAAAGTCTGATTAGACTAATGAAAAACCCCTGCAGGCTTCCTGTCACCCGAAGAGGAATTGCTTCTTTATCTCAACCAAAAATACAAATCACCATATCGGGCGGACTCTTAAGACAAGCACTCTAAACACACGCGGTGGTATGGTGTAACCTAACAAAACTCCCATCCACTAAAGCCGCTAACTAGCCAACCTAATTTGGGATGTACCCTCTGCGCTCTGCGCTTCACCAGCACACTTCAGCTCTCTGTTGCCTCTGACTGTCTCCAATGACTCCAATGTCGCATCACTTAATTAAAGTGTCTCTGTCTCGAAGAGAGACAAACAACAGTGAGATTTATGTGTCTCTTCCTTCGGGCACCGCCACCACTATAATGCACGCGCTTCGGGAACAACTTAATCCAAACGCAATTGGATCATGACAGATCCACACAGTCGTCAAGACAACGCATATTTTATTTTTTGTTGTTAACTTTGTGACTGGAAACAAAAAATTTGAATTTACATCATGATCGTGATGGTGATCGTGACCCCCCATCCGGTGTCCCTCGCGGCCGGTGACAGTTCCAAGGGCGATCGATAAATCTTCGCGTCCATGAAGCTTCTGTCCGATCAATCATTGACCAAAAAAAAAGGTGGAAAGCTCCTTCACCTGTCATCATCCATCCCCAATGTGATCGTCTTCTATATCTACTCCATTTCCAACGAAAAAACCTTCTTCTCAAGTGATCTTCAAAATTGATGTATGGTCGTTTAGATAGCAAATGACACTCACCGATCAACGATCAACGATCACCGATCGCGGTGAAGACTGAAGAAAAAAAAAGTACGGATAGAATGCGTTTGTGTGAATTAATCCAAACTAGATGCTTATCGTGGCGAGATTAACCACTTGGCGCAGGTGATTGATGGGCAGAGGGGGCTTCAGGTTCAAGTGTCCCGCCTAAGCCGGGACCCGTCTAAATTGATCTTGATTGATGTCGAATCAATTGTACACATATCAGCGCGGCGCAGCGATGCTATGGGTGGAAACAAATTATTGACCATTCACTCTGCAATGCACGTCCTCCAGCTACGCAATAATTACGCCTCTGTGGGCGAACCCTCGAAATCGTTCGAAATTAATTTAATGCCCTGTAATTAGCGGTAATTTCTTTAGTCTCCACTCTCCACTGAAAATATTGATGGCTGTCAAAGTTCGGAATTCGTTTACATTGCGGTGGCTCAAATTGCTTTGCAAATATTTAGGGAAATTTAAGAAACATCACACTGCCGCCTGTGGGCTCCTCTTCAAGGACCAACGAGAGTGACTTTTAATGCGGTCACTTGATATAGCCAATTTGAATAAAGTTTCGAACTTGTTTTTGTGTAACATGTTGCGAACAAGTTTCAAAGTTTGTGCGTCGCTCAAAAATATAATCCAAAATGTGAAGGACTCTCCAGGATCGGGACTACTGTGACCGGTAACCAATGACCACTTGTGTTGGCTCTTCAGCGTTTTAATTGACCAAATTGAGCGTAATTGTTATTAATTGTGTAGGCAGAGTGGACCCTAATTAAATTTGTGTGTGTGGAGCATCCAATTAGAGTGTGGACGGTGTTGTACCTAACCTAAGCCAACCGGATTGTTGATTGCGTTCATCAATCCTTTTTGTTTTCGTTGCAGGATGTGATTCCTTTTTTTAAGTAGAAGTTGCAACAGAATTTTCTTTTTTTCCCAGGACATGCTGGTGGGTTGTTACATTAATTGCAGTTTGTTGCTTCCATGCATGTGGTCATGAAATTGTATACTTGTACTCTGCCTGGGTGAAAACATCATACGACTTAATTGGGTAAAGGTTTGCGCTGGCATTGGGAGTGAATGGTACTTGGGTTAGTTGAATGGATTTGTAACAGGATTCGATTGAGTTATGGCGGATTTGTGGACGAGTATATTTCGCAGTGCGTTTTGGAAAGGGAACTTCATGTTTGAACTTGTGGTGGACAAGAGTACGGCAGGGGTACAATTTGAGAAACTTCCTCAGAGGATGGCTGACCACTTCTGAGATCTTTTCTTTAGAGTTTAGAGGCTGTGAAAATAAAAAGGAGGAAGAGAAGGAAGATTCACAGCTGCGAGCAACTCAACGTCGTTGCAACTAATCCTTACCATACATGTGGGATTAGAATGTTCCAATCAATCCCCTAAGTCCGTACTAAATATTAACAAAAGTAACATCTCCATCAACGAAGACAACGGAGACTAAACGCACAGAGAGAGAAGCGACTAGCAGCAGAAGAGGTAACGACCAGCAGCAGCGAGAGGGCAGTCCAGTTTTGGCAACGAAGAAAGACACGCAGAAGTAGACGCCACCCACGCCACGAGTTACGCAGCGAAAGTCACGTCTCCGTCCTACAACTCCGTTTTTCCGCATCCGATAATAATTTTAATTTAACTTAAACCTCGTTTGCTTATGTTTAATTAAAAAACTAAGAATACAAATTACAAACTAGAATTGTGCTAACTTTCCATTGTAAAACTAAGAATGTAAATTAAAACTAAAATTGTGCTAACTTTTGGTTATAAAACTAAGAATTAAAATTAAAACTAAAACTGTGCTAACTTTAAAAAAAAAAAACTGAATTCAAACTAATGTATGAATTGTGTTAAATATTTACTTAAAGAATATGAATTAAACTAATTTAAATTTAACGGAACGTGTTCTCATTCAAATCTCTCCCCTTTTTCTTCCCCACATACATTCCTACTGCTCTGGAGAACTTATTTTTCTGTCTACGTCCATGCTTACTAATATTTAGATGAAGCTTTTGAGGAGCCATTTTACTAAAATACAACTAGTAGGTAAGTGTTCAGTTGAATCGCTCTTGAGCAGTGAGGTCCAATATGTGACCTTTAAAATGTCACACTTCTACTCATTCTGTCCGTTATCAAGTCGATTGTTAAATGTTCTCGTGGGTCTACAGCAGTGGTGCCCAACTTGTATTGCTCCAAGGGCTATTTTGAAAATCCCAACATGCTACGCGGGCACCGCCGAGCTTAAAAAAACCTAACTGGGATAAAGAAAACTACATTCCGTCATATTAATAAAAACAAGCTATTACTTCGAGTAAAATCTCGGAGCAAAGTAAAGGCATTTAGCATTTGCTTGAAATTGGTATGAATAAAACTTAAGTTAACTTGAGCAAGTTCGAAAATTCGAAGTGAGCATTTGCTTGACATCTGACATCATATCACACAACTGACATTTTGTAAATTATTCCGGAGCCACCAAAAAATGTTTCCAACAGAAATAACTTGAATCAATAGTCAACAAAATATTTAGTTTAGGCATTTTTATATAATTCATCTTAAAAATGAGTGTTCAATAGTATTTCAAAAATTATTTTGTCAACGAATTGAACAAAATTCACAAGGACTGTAGTTTGCATGAAGCAAAAGTGGAATATATCGACGGTAACCCTTTGCAGTTTTCTATCGTATTCCATTTCATCAGCATCACAAGGAAGTGTTATCAATTCTGCTGCCTTTTAATTATTTTTTTAACAAAAAATCACAGCAAGTCAGTCGATGTATCAGGGACGTGCCGTGATGTTCTAATCAGGGTGTTCTCTTTTTTTTTTTTGTTAGATAATAACGTCTATTCTCAGTTTTCTCCAGGACCACGACGAGGACGTGAAGTAAACAAGGCCAACCAAACAAACCACACAACCAAAATTTTCCTTCATAGTTAAAAAACTGAAAATATCTACTAAAAGATTTACTTTTAATTTCCACCTTACAAATCAAATCCGGAAGAGACGATGTTGGCCTTCCAGAACTAATTATTTCCAGTTTTTCTTCCAAATTTAATTGCGAATATGGTTTCTCCAATCATTTTTCAATAGCGCATTGACAGGTCATATTTTTCTCTTATATACTTTGGCTTAAAAGAACGACATGCACATCTTACTACTGCCAAAATGCGAATGAACAATGATTAGTAGGCGTGTTTTTTTTTTGTAACCCGTATAGACTTCGAAAAAGATTTCAGAGTAAAAATAAGACTGGATGATTCTGTATTTAACATGGTAAACATGCTGCTGTAACATGTTTAGCCTATATAGGCTTGCAAAAAACGACTAGTGTTGTATTGCTTTTTGCTTTCGCTCCAGTCGATATGGAGAATGGAGTTCTACAAATATAGAGCACATCGAAATCGAACAAAAACTAACATCAATACTCAAGAGAAGAGAATCGAACAAAATTCAACCAAACAAACGTTAACATGCGAAATAAAACAGAGTATGAAAAGCAACATAATACCCACAGCCACATCTAACATCTTCATCACTAAAGAAAAGGATAGAAAAGGTGTTGTATCGAGCCTATGGGTGCGCAGTTTGCTGGAGAACTCAAATTGATGCGAAATAAAACAGAATATGAAAAGCAACATCATACCCACAGCTAACATCACCATCGCTAAAGAAAAGGGTAGAAATGTGTTGCATCGATCCTGGGTGCGCAGCAGCGTTGCCACAATGCTACTTTTGTAGCAAAAGTGCTACATTATTTTTCAGTTTTTTCAATTTGCTACTTTGCTACTTTAAATTTAAAATTTGCCCCATTTTGCTACATTTTACTTTTGAAGTCACACTGACCTTTTTTCGAAGTTCCCTGCAAAATAGTTTGTTGCTGTTTGGCAGAGTTGTAAAAGAATGCAATCATTTTGGAATGCATTCTTTCAAGATCATTCTATGAATTCAATTTTTGGATTGCACTCATTGACTTCAATTTGAGACTTCAAAAAATTAATGCAATCACCATTCATTAAGCATTCGAAAGATTGCATTCTTTTTTTGTACCCTTCAATTGAATGCAATCAATGAATGCAATAACTTGTGATTCTTGCTTGCATTCATTTTGCATTCATTTGCACTCATTGCATTCATTTGCACTCTTTGCTTTCATTTGCATTCAGTTGAAGTCTTTTGCATTCTCTTGCACTCTTTGCATTCATTTGCATTCATTTGAAGTCTTTTGCATTCTTTTCGATTCTTTTGGATTGATTCTAATTAATTTGGTACTGAGTACTAAAAAAGTACTAAAATGACACTAAAAATAACTTAAAAAGCACTAAAAAGTACTAGAAAAGGACTAAAATTAATTAAAGTCCGTACCAAATTAATTAAAATCAATCCAAAAGAATCGAAAATAATGCAAAATGCTTCAAATGAATGCAAATGAATGCAAAGAGTGCAAAAGAATGCAAAATACTTCAACTGAATGCAAATGAATGCAAAGTGCAAATATGCGTAAAAAGAATGCAAGCATTCAATTAAAGTCATAAGTAATAGCATTCATTGATTGCATTCAATTGAATGGTACAAACAAAGAATGCAGTCTTTTGAATGCTTAATGAATGGTGATTGCATTCATTTTTTGAAGTCTCAAATTGAAGTCAATGAATGCAATCAAAAAATTGAATTCATTAAAGAATGCATTTCAAAATGATTGCATTCTTTTACAACTCTGCTGTTTGGTAATGCTCTCTGTTGCTTTCAATCCCAATAATAGGTCTGTTCATTGAAGCTGTCCTGGACCGAGAAGAACAGTAAAGTAGAAGGTTTATGTGTTCAATGAGAAGTGTTTCTGTCCGAGATTGATCTGCATTGTGTTCAACGACTCTGTTCTAGGCAATTTTTCGGCACCTACTCTTGAGGTATAACAGATTTCTGAGAAATGTTTAAATCAGCTGTGTTGCGCATTTGATTGTTTTATTTGAAGTGAAAAGTGTTTCGACGAGATTAAAGCTTACCAAATGGGAGAAATTGAAAATCAATCGCAAAAAGGGCGATCAGTTATTGTAAAATGCTATAAATAATTTGGAAAACATAAGATAAAGTAATCATCTATGCAGTGCAGTGTCATTTTCGACAACAAACATATGGCTGTAATTTTCAATGCTGACTTGATCTAACATTTTTCACAAATCTGTGCTGTTCTGATCCGCCTTTTTTCTCATTGAACAAAGCTTATTCATTTGAAGGTGAGACCTGAGTTTTTTTTATTTTGTGCATCCAAAACATGCGTTGCCTTCCGTCGTTTATTTATTCTATCGGAATTCAAAAACTGGTAAACTGCCAACTGTGTTGACTGAAGCAAAGAGGAAAATTGTTGCATTGCTTCTGTTAAGTTTAGACTGGATCAGAAATATGATAAGTTTATAAGTACTTATAAATTGCTACAGATCGCTCAAGATTCGTTATAATACAGAGAAAAGAAAAGAAGGAGGAAAATAAAAATAAACAAATAAAAAAAATATGGATAGTATGGAAGTTTCGAAGAGCATTGCCTGGTCACGTGGATTTTCTTCCAAAAGTTATAACAAGGAAGTGTTTTCCTGACTCCAAGGTAGCACAACATATAACTTGTGCTAGAACGAAAACGACAAGTGCTGTAAACAATCAGTTTTTGTAAAATAAATTGATTGCTCTTACAAACGTTCTTCTTTTGTTTGTGCTACCATAGGCTACTTTTCAGAATGAGAGATTTTGCTACTTTTGCTACTTTCCACAGTTTTTCGGGCTACATTTATCAAAAGTCAGGCGGCAACGCTGGTGCGCAGTTCTCTGGAGAACCCAAATTCACGTTGTTGTACAGACGATTGTTGGGACTTTGAATGTGGTAGAATTTTTTTTTATATGGATATTTCCGTTGGGTTGGTGCGCTAGTAAATGGAGAATAACCGGGCGAGTCGACGTCAAACTGAATTTGTTTTGTTGTTTGGGATAGGTTGATAAAGCTTTGAAAGTATGTATGACGGTGCGCGCCGTTCGATTTACTTACGAAAAGAGGAGAATATTTTGTTCGACGTCAATTTGTATTGAATGGGTTATATACATTTTGGTATTGGGTGACTGCGGTATTTGGTTTGGTTGATTTGGCTATGACGCGACGGTGCGGCACAACAGAGTGAACAGAAGTGGATGTTAAAGCAGAATTTTTAATTGAACATTTTTGAATTACAACTCAACGATATTGTTAGCGCATGTACATTTTTCATAAAGATGGATTTCGTTGGGGTGTGCGGAGAACACCTGCGCACCTTAGAATAAACGTCACTGCGATGTATGGCTAAAAACAAATACGGAGGAAACGCTCTGAGTCAGCTAAAAAGCAGACTTGGAATTTTCCTAGCAAATGCTTAGAATATGCCTTTTATTCATACGAATCTGAGCAAACGCTCAAAATATTAGCAATTGCTTCATATTTGAGTAAATTCAGGTTTTATTAATACGACCCATTATTTCATTACACGACTTTTTATTTTTTATGACATAAAAAAACAGTAGACCGCAACAGCACAAACTTAATGTGATAATTGGCTGATCACCTTTTCAGATAGCTTCTTAAAGTCTGGTTGGTTATCTTCTGTGCAACCCAAGATAATACAATTTTTGAGGTGATCGTTTGTTAACATACTTCTCTGTTTGGATTTATTCACTTTTAGTTAGTAGAGAAATAGCACGTTTACATAGTATATTGACCCGAAAAATGCTTTAACGATGAGTGCACACTTACGTACGATTTTGTATTTAAGTTTTAACTGAGTATGTATGGTGTTGACAACACCCCAAGCCCTTTTATTTCAAAAATATTATACTTTGCGATTGACAACACCCGTTGTCGGTACAGTACCTTCCTGTTGCTTTCTATTATACAGATTCAGATGGTTTACAGAAAGTTAAGTTGCATAAGTAAGCCGCGACAGACTGTTCAAGCTGCAGGGGTGCTGTCAACACTCCACCTACCCAGTTGTGTAATTTTTTTAGTTGGATGAATTTATGTATTTAATTTAGAAATGTCATTTGAAAAAGATCAGAAACGCATTCAGCGTTTTGACTTACCAGAGGAAACCTAAGCGCAATAAAGTGAAATCATGATGGGGTGTTGTCAGCACCCCACCTACCTACTTACATTACTATAACTCACCTACCTACTTAAAGATTAACAGGGTCCATGAGCCTGAAAACTGTTTCGCTTTTATTGTCTGTTCTTTTAAGGATGATATCACTGGGAAGTGTAATAAATCCTAATTCAGCTTCCGCTTTGTTGATGAAGCAATGAGTTTCCATAAATGAAGCTAATTGTCGAATATTGATATTGATGAATGGATTTTTGACAAAAATAAAGAGAGATTCCATATAGAACATGTTGTCAAAACGCATTGCGAGTTAAGATTGTAGCTGGTGAAATAGCTCCACTTGTTGTACTTCGCAAGATACATACGGCGTAATTTAGTAAGATTTCAGATTAGAGCTCGCGGGTGCATAGAAAACAGGCCGCGGGCTACCAGGCGCCCGCGAGCTACGGGTTGGACACCATTGGTCTACAGCCTTCTTGTCCAGTTTTTAGCAATTCTCATCATTATATCTTTCGACACCGTAGCGCAAGTGGTTAGTGCGTCGGACTACTGAGCCAGCGGTCTTGGGTTCGAATCCCGCCGCAAACACCTAAAAGTTTTTCACAGTGCCCACCTCTTTCGAATGTCTGACAAGCATCAAAGAGTATCATTTGTCACGATTGAGCTTCTCAACTCGCCGTTCGGAGTCGGCAAAAAACTGTAGGTCCCTTCCATTCGTGCAAAAATATAACACGCAAACACAAATGGTTGCGAGAAGCAGGCCCAGGTTCACCTCGAGCTGTAGCGCTAAACTAAGTATATCTTTCGACTGGAAACTAAACTTTAAGTCCCTTTGGATCGTCGTTGGTAGAGTAAGTATTTGAATATCAATAGCGAGACTTGTTGTTGTGGTTGTAGTGGCGGGTATTGTCACTAACCCGGTCCATCATAGGTTGGCCAGTTGGAATATATGAGTCAAATTTCTTCGTCCTTTTAGTGCAACAAAAAATTTAAGCTAGGGAAAGAATAAACAGTGTTCCTCCCCATACCATATTTAATCGCCATTGCTTTCTTTCGGACGGTTGTGTTTAAGAGGAGCGGTAAAGTTTCTTCAGCGGGTTAGTGCATAGCTCCAGTAATCACCAGAAAGACTTAACCCAATTTTGTAAAAGTTGACGAAAGTATTGGATAATAGCGTCTTTCAAGAACTTGACTTGGCTTCATCATGGGGTATGACCAGAGATGTGATCCGATACGAAATGTGTACTATTTGGTACGATTCAAAAAAGTTTCGGTTCATGAAACTATGGTCTGAAGCTGGTACGAAGCCAGTACGAAACAAGACACTAAACTGAGGTACGATATTAGCTACTAGGTATGTGGGTTGACGAAGAGGAGAGTTCCTTCAACGACATACTCATCAATCAATACAGCTACAATGGGGTTTCCTTTATTAGGACAGATGTTTTGCCTAAAGGTTCTTGAACTAACCTGCAGCATTATTAAAGCTGCAGTTGTCATTCACTGTTTCACCATAGAGTTCCTCTATATTCTAACGGGCCTCCTCGTCACCGCATCCTCTTTAGATAGCATTTACATTAAATCTTACTTTTTTAAGTATGGTACCGAAGTATGGTAGATATGTCCAGTAATTGCCAGAACCTCTTTAGTCCACTATGGAGTCTGGAAGTCTGACGGCTATGTATAGTCCATCCTCTTGTCCGTCTTGGGGCCATCAATATAGATTAAGATGGAACTTTCAGTGAGCATAAGGTTCGTTTCCCATTCCCATTCCTCTCTGCTTGCAAAGAGGTATCGGGAAGTCTAGAAAGTGTATAACGTTGTCTGTATTTATGACATAACCCAAATATTTGTCAATAATCATTTAAGATCCATGACCAAATGATAACGGTCCTGTTGGGTCAAAGAATAATCCCAACCTAGCTGGCGTATTTCTAATAATTTTTGGCATTCCACTAAGATTTCTTGTGAACAATTGCCAATTTACTGTAACAACATGTCAAAACTGCAAATGGGATTGCTCTCATATTTTCATCCTATACCGATGGGAAGCTACAAAAGAGACCGACAATACCTGATTATTAGCAGCAATTCTGCTGTCCATATTCCTGAGAGAAATTACTGGATACGTCGTCACGTCACAAATCAAAAGGCTGGAATTGTGAAGCTGATGTGCAGTACCTTTTCAGCCTTACAATATCTTGTTGGAGAGTGTAATGCTGTAAACATCAGCAGCCAAGTCCATGTGGCTCGGGATTTCATTCAAGTCAGAATTTTTAACTGATCTGATATCTCAATAAGATGTCAAGCACTAATCCAATGTCTGCATGCATTAGCTAGAGTAGCTTCCATGGGAATGATAAGCGCTACATACTCGTTCTTCTGAAAGTTTATAGAACGATAAACCCACTGGAAGAGACAAATTCCATTATTCGATTAGGTTTAATTCCAACTATACACGGCGGAAGCCGTCTGTGTCCGTGAACTGCTGAGTGGCTGTTGTACTTTCACCTACCCGACGGAAAAATAAGTAGATACTCTTGGAAGCATCTTCTTTTTTACAGAGTTTGTAACCCAACTATTGTAGACTTGACAGGTTTACGTGTTTCGAACATTCCCACGAATGGCAGGTTCATGGTTTGACATAACGATGAGTTCTGAACAAAGAATGTCGTGATTCTGATGACATCACCGCTCATCACAGCTCTTCCCTCCAAATCTCAGTTAAATAGCATCCGTCAACTCATAAAATCTTCCGCTTATCTGTATCTTAACTGACTCCAAGTGTACATACTCGTAGCTGCTACAGATGTGGTACTAAGACCACTCAAGACATCAACTGGCTTGTTCCTTTGTTTCCTTGCCCCGGTCACAAAAAGCCACGACACAATGTCCTTTCCAGTTTTGTGTATCCTCATTTATTATGAAATTACGAGTACCTACACTAGCAGTTAATTTAATACGATTATTGCGGGGCGTGATTAATCGCGAACTAAAGGAAAAGTAAAATAATGCTCGACGATGATGATGACCAGCAAGGTGGTCTCCATGCGTCCATTCGTGTCACTGGCTTAGCTCACACCCGTGCCAAATCGTGTTTGACTTGCAGCGGCTATGAGGATGTGTTTTTGTTTTTTGCACAGGACCTTGCTCTTCCACTTCATTACGAGGCATAAAGGTACACCAGTCCAGAGTGCCACTGAATGTTGTGATTAGTCATCATCATCAGTGTACGACAGAGCCTTCCACAACCCCCACCGCCCTTGATGGTTGGACATTTGTCACTTTTATGAAAGGCGATCTGAGGACCGCAATGCCATGCGATATGAATGCTGTCGCGAGCGATTTCAGCAGCGAGACCGACCGACGCGGTAATTAGAAAGATTTACGGCATCTGGGTTGATTAAATCTGTTAACTGATCTTGTTTGACGCTGCTAACTAATGGCGACATTAGGCGAAGATTTATGGTCGCCGGGCGTTTTCTTTTTCCTTTGACGGAGGAAAGTGCATGTGGGGTGGGGTGGGTGGATCATTCCATCAAAAAGGAAAATCACATTCGAAACATGCCACGACTATTGGCGTATGAAATGCGACCCGTTACCGTTGGATTAATTTTAAACGGTCCATCAATTCGAATTATTTAGCTCAGGAGTGAGGACCATCGATTCGTAAGTCCAAGTTCCGAGTGCATCTCCATTGCGGTTTGATCGGGACCGGGCTCTTAATTAATTGTGGCTGTAAATCAGCGATTATGGCGTCCGGACAAAGGCAAACGAGTGATTGTTGTTCACGGATTATTATAAGCGAAGATGATGCAGGGGAACGAAGATGTCTTCACCGACGACGATGACGATGACGATGAAAATGATGATGATTGTAATGGAGATTGGAGCTGATGATGATGACTGCAGTGTAATGTAATGGAGCTGTGTTGTGATTCTGGTGCCTTGCAACATGGGACTCACCAATTAAACCGGAAAGGAGTGATTTTCACTCGAAATGTTGGTATCCTGGGTCGGATAATGGAGTTCTTCCTTTTTGTGGAGTCTTTGGGTCCTTGTAAGCCTAAAATGAATGAAAATCATTTTATTGATGGCATTGAATGGTTTTCATCTGGAGCTGTTGTGCTGAAATAGGGATGTTTTTTTTCGGATTGTTGGAAGGACCGGAGTGGTTTTAACGGTGGCCATACGGCTGTCAACAAAGTCCGATGGTGCTTAGGTCAAGTCCTGTGCTTAAGCATTAAGTAACTTCAGCTTTATAATGAACAAGCTATCTTAAGTTCCCCTTTCCCATCCTAGTGCAGTGATAGGTTCATAGGTTGTCACTGTTAAACCTTTTCATTGTATCATTGGTAGATTCGGTAATCTGAGGAAACAGATACCTTCGTCTTAAAGACCGGTACCTTCCTAAGATGGCTAAATTTCATACAAAAGCAAGGGATTACTGACAAATCTCCTTTTAACATTTTTGTGTTTACGCCCAGGTGAGAATTGCATAAGTCATATCACCTCTTTCAGACCAATTTCCCTGAGAATTCGGTTTGGGTGGCAGACTCTCTGCTAGGTTCGTATTTACTCAAACATTTGAACCTTATTCAGTTCAGGTTAGTGTCCTGTAATGTCAGCGGCATAAACTGAACATTCTTCCAGCATGTGCTCCTGAGCATGAACCTTCATTTGAGAGAATTAGCTTCCAGAGATATCCCTTGAGCTTGCAGTTCCTGTTCATTTTTATCAAGACTAATACAGACTTTGAATCTCTTCAAGTTTTGGTTACCCAGAAGTTCCTTGTCATATCTCAGGCCCTGAGTATTTATCCAGGACTTATTCCTGGTGAAGCTGCCCATGGGTTCGAATAGTTCCTTTCTCCTTTTTCGACCCATCTGCGTGTACCATTTAATGGTGTCAACTCTCAGGTCGTAGTTTGGTGCGGATTTTCGGGCTGGAGGCATCATCGAACCATTCTTTTTTAAAAATGCGGTTGGTCTGGCAATAACAGTTAATGGTGCTCACTGTCGGAATATTATATCCCAGTTTTTTGTGCCAAAATTGCAAGATATGTATGGGGACAATTTATGTGGTTTCAACATGACGGTTTCAACAATATGGAATTTACTACAGGGTAAGCAGAGCTATCTTTCAAAGGTGATTCCCTAAAAGTATTACTCTCACCTCTTCACAGAAACTCGCTTACTCGTTGGAAGAATACTGCAGACTTTATGACGCTTGTGCTAGATCACTAAGATCATGGAAAAATTATTCTATACTCATAGGTGTAGTTTTTTTACTACGAGAAAGAGCTAGGCATGAGCAGAGGAGATGGGTTTCGGCTTTCCTGCTATTCTTCAATTCTGCAACTTCTGCAGAAGTAATTTCAAATGATGCCAAGCCTAGTTACGTGCTTGCCTATAAGGCAGTGTCCTGTAATCACACCGATGGTCATACTTATTTTTAGTCTTTTTATTAGGGACCTAGACTAAATCTATCTGAAGCCGTTTGGATCTAGTTTAGGCCAGATTTGTTTGATGACAAGGCAGGTAGGTCCACCCTGAATGGAACCTTCTTAATGGATCATTATTTATATCGAAAGATCCAGATGGAAGGTCTCTTGGGCAGAAGTAAAGCACTATTATGGTAAAAAACAGCCAGGTTTAATTAACACTTATAAAAAAAAGTCGCTCCCTTATGTAAAAGATTACTATGGAATGAGCAATGTTGATCCTGAGGACAAAGTTCCCTAAGAACACCTTATAACTGACTAAACTCCTCTAAAACGGCCTTCAAGGTCATGGACGAGGAACCAGCGGGTCATCTATGACTCCACTGGTACCCTATACACTTTTAATATAGAAGACAAGGTGAAATATTCTCGGATTGGCACAAAGATGGCATTGCTATCAATGAATTGATTTGTTGTACAGTTGACAGGCTTGGCACATGTATCACAACATGTGCCAAAGTTTAATATATAGGCATATCAGAGGGAAGGTTATGGTTACAATAAGAATTTAGTATAAGAAAGCCTTGTGCAAGATGAGTGCCGCATTTGATAAAACGAGAACAAATTTTTCAACAATCTTTGGACGGTTATAAAAAGAAACCAATGGATATTGTGCACCGATTTGTCACTATGGATGAGACAGGCGTACACCATTCTATGCCAGACATGAAAAAGCACAGGGTGGATGGCAGCTGGTTACCCTGCAGCAAAAAAAAAAAAAAAGGGGGAAAGATCATGCCAGTATTTTTAGGATGCAAATGGGATTCTTTCCATTGATTACGTTAAAAAGGGTGAATACCTGGCGAAAACTACGGAAGTCTTTTGGACCAACTAGATGACCAAATTCACAAGAAAAGGAGAACACACAAACCTACAAAGGTGCAAGTACGAGCTGTTGCAAAATCCCCTCTATCTCCAGATTTGGCTCCCTCAGAGATCGATCTACATATTTTGAAATCTCAAGAAATTTGTGGCTCAGCAACATGTGCGATAGCACATCCGGGACAGGAACCATTTGTTGTTCGACTTTTTTACTTAACATTTTTTATGTACTTTTTTACGTTTTCTATATTAGTTTTTACATGCTGAATTTTTACTATGCTTATGTAATAAACGTAAAAAGGGTAAAAAAGTCAGAAAAAAAAAACACGGAAAATATTCCAAATTGGGGAGCTTCAAAACAGAAGATGAGAGTTGGATCTGGGGCCGAATTACCGCATCCATTAACGAGTTACTTGTTATCGAAATGTGACGATTTGGCATTAACGCTCTCGTTATCGAGTATCATTTTAAATACATTTTACTTGATCATTCGAAAATGAGTACTACTCACTCACACTACCTACTCACATAAACAATTGGGTTTTTATCTTCTTTTCGTTAAAATGATTAAAAAGCCCGATTTGTTGAAAACAGATTCTCTAATCCAACGTTTCTCAACCTTTAAGTGTATGCGGAATGCGGACCCCCAGCAATGAATTTATCGGGAATAACCCTGTTATTATGAATATTATATTTTGTATTCTTTTCATAAAATATAATAATACATTCTGAACAAATAAAAAAACGAGAAAAATTTGATTTTTTTCAATGAAATATAGTTATTATTCTTTTGTTTAAATATCTATAAAGTCAACATTAGTTGTATTAAGCGAAAAATATACATGAATGAGTTTTTTAAGACCTTTCAAGGGTCAGTCGATTTCGTAAAGGACTGTGTATTTGAGCATTTGGCACATTATAAAAAAATTCAATTTATATAATAACTCCTTTACTCCCCTGAAGACACGTTCATTGCTCGTAAAAACACTGGTCGTGCCTCTCCTCACTTATGGTTGTGAGATTTTTGCCAACTGCAGCTATGCCTCTAAAAGGAAACTTAATGTGGCATTTAATAGCATTATACGATATGTTTTTGGATTACTTACTTAGTTGGCGCTACAGCTCGAGGTGAACCTGGGCCTGCGTCGAGATTTTGGAAGGGTGCCTTCGTAAGGCAGTGCACGGACATATCTCAGATACAATAAGAAGTTGATTCCAGCTCCAGCTATGGTGTCCATAAGTTACGCGTTTTTTCCGGCAAAGCACTGTGAGCATCATGCCTACATTTATCAGCTGTTTTAACCTTTCTATGGTTTCCTGTTAGCAATTTAGACATACATGGTATTATGTATATGTCGACAGTTCAAACGCGAAAAAAGCCACAAGCAGCCAAGTTTTGCACTTCGCACCAAGTAAATGGAAATCTTATCCCCTCGTTCCCGTCAACAACTCAGTTGTTTTCCTGTTTCTTCTCAAGGTTACCATTCTTCTGGTCAAAACCACCGACTGTTGTCCCAAATGTGTTTCATCGAATCTCTGTGACCCTATAAACCTAGTGTGACTCGAAAATTGAATTAGCTGAGAAATTCCAGAGCCCACATTCCCACTGTGAGAATTCCAGTTTCCATGTCACAACCGGTGGCAGCAGCGGCGGCGGCGGCACCTGTGTGAGTGTGAAGGTGCCACTGCCAGTGCCATAACCATCGCTAGCGTTCCCTTCAATTAGTCAGACTGCGTGTGCGGCAGTTGACTCATCGTGAATCTAATTAAGCCGTTTATAATTTTTTATGATCGCCCATCACAAGTAGAACTGGCCAAGAGTATACGAGTAGATAAGCTACCGCTACCGACACTATAAAACGCGCGCAACAATAGTGCCGCGCCGCGCGGTGGCGATGGCAGACAAAAGGCGGCCAGGCAAGTGGAGTTTTATGACAGCCATTATGATGCAGTCGGGTGACATCGCACTTTGGTGTGCCTTTGTTCGTTGCCGACACATTTACGGCGGTCATCACCATCAGCGCGCACACACAGATACACAATGACCATTGTACGTCTGTCACCTACATCGAAGGTCGCTGGGTGGTCGATTCAGAGTTTTTTTTATTTTTTTTTGTGTGTATCCTGCAGTCAAACAAATAACCAAAATCTTTAGCCACCCCAAGGGCGCAGCCAGTTCCGGAGTCTTCCCAACATCCGCAACGACACAACACCACCAAACAGCCGAAGGAGCTGCAAACTTTTGTCCTGCAAAATCCAGAATAAGATAACATACAACAGCATCTTCTTGTGTTGGTCCTTTTTGTTGGAGGCAGCAAAGGAGTGCGGATATGTTTTCTGCTTGTCTGCGGCTGGAATGATAATATTGAGACCGGGTTATGTTGGGGACACCACCAGAAGAATAATGCAGACTACTTATTCTTCCCTAATCTTATCTTGTAGTCGAGGACGAAACAGGTCCTGGCTGGCGAACAGCAACGCCAACACCTTGGGGTGTTGGTTGGAGACATCATTAAGTCCACCAGCGTTCCGGTGCAAAAAGTGAGTTCCTTCCATTTGTTGTTTGGTTCGTTGTCTGGTGGTGGATGGTGGATGGTGGCTGCTGGCTGCGTGGTTGCTAGATAAAAAGATGATGAACTTCTTGAGTAATGAGGTCGCCTTAAAGAGGCGAGACAGATTTTGTCCTTCAGATAACGTTTAGAGGCAATGGCAATGGCGGATTTTTAAGAATTATTTCTGACGCATGCGATGAATAATTTTACGCATACTTTAAGATGAATCGATGCGAAAGTGGATACGGCAAGTGAGTGTTCGTCCAGTTGTCCTGATAGCGAATGTGACAGGTGAGGGTAAACAAGGGAACAGACTGATACTTTCTTTCTTGATATTTAAATGTTTTATGACGTCCTGTGCAAGAAAGGATGTGCTCTTTATCGGTCAATCTCAATGTGTAACGGAAATGGAATAAAATACAGGAACAATTCTAGTCTTCTTTGATGGCTATAATATCTCCAAAAGTCCAGTCAACTAAGGTCAAGTCCGCGTTGTGGTGAATCAGTGCCTCAAGCGTCACAGCAGATTATTTGGAGTTTCCTGGTTAAACTTGGAGAATTTGGAGATCCCGTCACCATATATGCTCAGTTATTGGCGTTGTTACTTAAGCTTACAGTTTCTGAAAAGCAGCCTCTTAAAAGTGTACCTACATATGTATGTATTTTAGTTCAAATTCAGAAAAAGTTTGGTTATCTCCTTTTTTAGGGTTCCGTATCAAAAATGGAGAATGGAACCATCATACGATTTAGGCATGCTTGTCATAGGCCATTATCTCAGAAACCATTGTACGTACAAACGTACAAACAAAAGAGAAATATATATATATCATAGCTTAAGTTAAGAAGCAGTGGCTGCCAGTAACAAGTACCAGTACACTTAGGCATATAGAGGCCTATTGTGATACCAAGGACCTTGGGGATATTTACCCCGCTACTCAAGAGAAGTATTTAGAGCTTTGTAAATACAAAGCAAAGAAGGCTTCCTACGTCTTTTTGTGTTAGATCACTTAGATCTTCGAAGATCTAAGTTACTACAAGAAAGAGCTGGGCATGAGCAGAAGTGATGTGTTGGACTTTCGTCCTCCTCTTCGTCCCTACAGCTTGGTTCCGTACCCATATGGTTATACGGAACCATTATAAATTCGCTCTAACTCAAAAATGTCTGTCACGATTAAAACATCCAGAACCGTTGTTCCTAGAAACTTGAAATTTGACACACTTATACATTATGGTGGTCCACATATATGGAAATATTGTGAAACAACTATACAGGGTGGGTAGAATGTAATATAAAAAAAAAATCTGAAAAAGATATCATGTGAGAAAGGGCTCAAAACAAAGATTCCAAAAATATTTTTAGTAATTTTTTCCGTTAGAAACTTTGGGAGTTATTGTCAAAAAAAAGTGTGAAAATATCATACAAAAAGCACCATATATTTTTCTCAGAAACTACTTAAGTCAAAAATATGAAAACAATCAACGTTCGTAGGTGAATAACCACATTTTCTGAGAAAAATATAGTGAGTCTCGTAAGTTGTATACCTAGTTTTTGAGAAGTTCACGTCGAAAAATTTAATTTTATGTCGAGAAATTGAATTTCTCAACCGATTAACTCGTAAACTACTAGACCAATTTCAATGAAACTATCACTACTCGATTAACAATAATTTTGGGAAAATTAAAGGCTATCTAAAATTGTGCTGCCATATAAAAAAAAAAATAAAAAAATAAATAAAAACATGGATTTTGCCTGGGAACGCGACCTGGGACCCCTGAACTCAGTAGTAGAGCGCAAAAAAGGCTAATGGACGCGCTACAAACTCAGCCACATTCTTAATGTTTACCCAATTTCTCATAGTGAATATGTAATATGTATTACTTATTATAAGTTTGTAAAGTGAATATAGAGGTGGGTCGCTTTCGTTTTTTCTGTTAACGAAACGAAACAGTTATACCTTATACGAAATATAACTACCTACAGTCAAAATCGGTTATAACGAACTCGATGGGACTGAAGAAATTGTTCGTTATATCCGGTGTTTCGTTATATCCGGTATTTCGCTATAACCGATTTTCCATTTTATGTTCTCTTTTAAAAAACGGACAAACTTTCTTTTATTTTAGTTAAACTTTTATTTGTTTACGATTGAGGTACAAAGTAATCTGCAATTTTCTGCTGCCGACATTTTTGTTTCACAAATTCTCGTTATATCTTCATTTCCTTTTTGGTCAAAAATTCTTCACAGCCTTCTTCAAAAGTATCAGTCAACAAAACAAACGATTTCAAGGTATTGACAGCCTGAAGTGCATCTTCAATTTTCACTAGAATTATTTCAGTTTCTGCAAGTAAAAATATTGCAAAATGTTTTTATACTGTCAGAGAAACAAGACTGAAAATCTCTTACCTCTTTCATTTTCATCACTCTCCACCTTTTCATTTTGAATAGAATCAATGATTTGCTCGTCGGTTAATAACGCTCCAGGCACAATGTTGCTGTCCACATTAACCAGATCTTTAAAAGTGCATGAATCAAAAACATTATCATATGACTGAATTTCTTTTATCCATTGACTCAAAGGCTAATTATCTTCATCGTCGAACTGAATTTCGATTGTGTTATCAGGTTCTTGTGGGATAAATCCACCGTGCCTAAAGCAATTTTTGATAGTTGCCGTAGACACCCTCTCCCAGTCTCTGGAAATCAGTAGAATGGCATCCAATAAACTCATTACATTTGGTCCATCTTGTTTCTCGATGTTACGAATAATGTTTAGTAGAAGCTTTCTGTAATACTCTTTTAACGATCTGATTATACCCCGATCCATTGGTTGTAACACAGAAGTTGTATTAGGTGGCAAAAACACAAGCTTCATAGAAGTAAGACCATCAATCTTTGGATGTGCGGGACAATTGTCCACTAATAACAAAATGTTTTCTTTTCGTTTTGCCAACTGTCTATCCCAATTTCGCAAATGTTTTTCGAATATGTCTGATGTCATCCAGGCTCTTTTATTAGGCTCATACAATGATGGAAGTTTCTTGACATTTTTAAAGCACCTCGGGTTTTTTGATTTTCCAATAACCAACAACTTTTCTTTAGCAGTTCCGGTCATATTAGCTCCAACTAAAACTGTTATTCGTTCCTTTGACATTTTACCTCCATCACATTTTTCACCTTTGAATTCAAAGTTTTTATTAGGTGTCATTTTGTAGAATAAGCCTGTTTCGTGAATGTTAAAGATTTGATCATCTGAATAACCCTCTCGCAGCTTTGGCCAAACCGCACGCAACCAATCATCCACAATATCTGTAGAAACACTACCACATTCAGCGCTTACCCTTGCACTTACGATGTTATGTCTTTGCCGGAATCGTTGAATCCAAGCTGTTAAACAGGTGAAGTCATTTTTTACCAATCTTTTTGCAAATTCTTCTGCCTTAATTTGTAGAATCGGCCCGCTTAATGCTGTATTCAAACCACTTTGGGCTTTGAACCAGCTAAGCAAAGCAGCATCTATGTCAGGATGTTGACTGCAATGAACTTTTTTCATTTGACTCTTCAGAATTCTTTTTTATCTTATTTCGGTCTTTGGAAATGGTAGAAATAGTGGAAGCCGGTACAAGAAACTCAGCTGCCACACTTTTATTGGAATCAACAGCTTCGAGTCTTGAAATTATTTTAGATTTTTCTTGAATTGTAAAAACTCTACGTTTTGAACTCATTTTCCAAAAAAATTAACACTTTTCACCTTGCTTGACACACGAGACCAGGGTTGCCAGAAACTCCAGAGCTTTAAGAGCCCAATTTTAGAAATTTTGTCGCCCAAAATCGTTGCCCAATAAGTAGCCCAAATATCGTATGAAATACATTTTTTTCAAAGTTCCTTTATATCATTCATATTCAGACAAAATTGACCTCTTTTTAGAAACAGCGAAAAATAAATGAATAAACTATTCAATATAGTCAGGCTGTAATTATTTGAAAATATTCTATGTTTACAAATTAGCCAAGTGTTGGCAGTTACGTTTGAAGGCAACATGTTTAGTTTTTTTTAGCAAAAATATTATAAATAATTAATAATGATATTGAATTAATTAATTAATAATTAAAAATCACTGGTAGTATCATCATCACTCTTGTTAATTTCTGATGTACATTTAGCTACCATATGTGGTGTTGATTCGAAGTCATTGCAACATTTGTATGTTTTTAACGGTTGAATCAATGTTTATGCGTATAATTGCACCAAGAGATGCCAAAGACAGTATATTTCTAGATTTGTTTTTTACGGCATTTGAAACTGAAAATACCCTTTCGACAACAGCATTACTTACTGGTAGAGATAGTAACTGGGGCCCAACTATGTAACTCGATTCTACAATAAAAATGTTCGAATTCGCAAAATGCGTACTCTATAATTCTAGTATTCGAAAATCGAACGAATCTTGAGCTTCATATTTGTTTTCGGAAATTTGGTACTACCTAATTCTAAAGTAAATGTCAAAATCGTTCGAATTCGCAAATAATCGTTCTAATGCAAATGTGTTTGCGAGCAAGCTGCCGGACTGCGAAATTTTCTAAAATGTAGGTGAAAAATGTTTTCATATTTTATTATATATCGCATAGAACTACTAAAATATATTTTGTGCGTAGGTAATCATTTAAAATAAACAAACAAGAAGATGTCTCAATTTGAGATTCTTGTGGAATATATACATACAAAGGATACTTGAGAACCCCGGAGGCTAGACGAAAATCCGTACAGCAAATACAAAAAGTCATCTTTTGAAAGTTGGGCATTTTTTTAATTAAACTTAAATTAAATCATTTGATCACAAATGTTTTTATTATTAAATGTACATATTCTAAACAAACACTTTCACACAGCTCCATTCATTACATTGGATTTATCCCGAATTCGTGTTTTCTCAATTTGACCACTGCGATCTTGGTTTTCTTCGTTTAAAAACCAAAATGCGACACGCACCATATTAATATGTGTAGTATACCTATTATTATTTCCTTATTTCACAAATCACAATAAATAATTATTTACTTTAGTTTTAGTTTATCTGTCAAACACAAGGCGATACTCGTTCGAAATTCGGAAATTTTGTGGGAAAAAGTAGTGCGGTTTGAAAGTAGAATCGGAAACAACTTTCGAATAGAATCAAAAGTAGAATCGAGTTACATAGTTGGGCCCCTGCATAGCAAAATGACCAGTACCTACATATTTCCAAAAATCAACTTACACGCAGCATTTATCACGTTGCGTTGGTGGTATCAACCACCACTGTAAACTGTAAAGCACACGTACACAAACTAAGCACGTGTGACGAAAACGTGTGAAGTGGAATCGTAGAATAAAATCAGAATTTATTTGAGCTATCTTCGGCGTTACTGCCTGAGTTTTCATGAGTCCTCAAGTTACGGCAATTACGCCTGTTAACCAACTATAGGGGCCAATACTGAGGTGATCAAAAGATACTCTAAAGGCGATCAGCAATTCACCACAGCATATCTCAAATTGTGTCCAAATGCGCGTCACTAAAATCAAATTTGTATGTCTTTTTTAAAGAATTCCAACTATAAATAAAAAGTCGCCCAAGATCGTAAATGGAAAATATTTGTAGCTCAAATTGCATTGGGCTACTAGCTTTTGAATTTTCATCGTAATTTTTGAAAAAAGATAGCCCAAAATACGATAAATCGCCCAATCTGGCAACCGTGCACGAGACACGATGACTATTCCAGTTCCTCTCAAAAAGAAAATTCGAAATTCGCGTACAAAAAATACAGCAAAAGGGAGATCACCATAATTCAACATTTTAAATCTAGACCAAATTTGCAATGACTACTTAATTTTTTTTTTGAAGATTCGTTATAGCCGATAGATTTTTAAATTTTCCATCGAAAACTGTTCGTTATAAGCGATAGTTCGTTATATGCGATATCGTTATAAGCGATATTCTGTTAGAATAATTTGTATGAACAACTGCCGGGACTTCAAAATCAGTTCGCAATAACCGATATTTCGTTATATTCGATGTCGTTATAACCGATTTTGACTGTAGTTTTAAAACTACGGAACCCTTTTAGTGCGAGTCTGACTCGCACTTGGCCGATTTTTTATGGAAGGTTCTTTGTCAATTGTACATTCTCTATTACATCCAATTTTATATACCAATGTATATGTATAAATCTTTAACTTTCTTTTATCGCGTTAATAAAACCTTTCAATGACAAAATTCACAGGTGGTTCTTCACGTCATTTTAATCACGATTCTGAATATTAATAATTACATGTGAGTGGCTGTGGCGTATTGATAGTTGTCGTTGCTTGACACGCTGAATGAGATCTCAGATCTCGCTCTTTATGGCCGAAACTTGATCTTAATAGGACAAGGACGATGTTACATCTGGATAAATCCTCCATACGCTTAATCAACGGAATAATCACAGGACACTGTGCCATAGGTCTAATGAGAAGCAAATGGCTACCTGAATCCAACGATATCTGTAGAAGCTGCAGAGATGAGGAAGAAAGCGAATTGATCCAACATCTGCTCTGCTACTGTCCCGTCCTACAAGAACGATGCCTCCGTACTTTAGGTCATAGATTGCTGGAAGACATAACAGAGCTCGGAAATTCTAAGATTTACGACTCATCAAGAGCACAAACTGGTTTACGAGTTGGTAAAAAGAGGATTTACTCCCTAACTACGAGGGGATTCACAATAGACCTTCGGCTCTCCGAGTGGAAATGATTGCTCATTCAATCACACACCCCTTTCAACCTAACCTAACCTGATCCAGATGTCTCCGAAAAATGTATTTCTCACGAAATAAAAAGAAGTTATTCAGTTTCAGAAGTTCAAAATGTTGTGTGGCCGAAGAAATTGATCGCATAAATATTGAATAATTAGAAGCATCTGGAAACAACTTCTGTGAATCATTAGAAATGACAAAGCTTTCAATAGTACACCACTCTCCAGTTCTCCTAGACATCACCGATAAAGTTAGTTGAAAACTAACATCAGATTTTTTGATGACTACGCCAATCTGTCTGTCTTTCGTTTTTGTTCTTTGTGTGACTGCGCTATGTGTTAACATTATAAGGGTATTCATAGCCCTTAAGCGTGTTTAAATTCAAAAAAAAAAACATATGTTTGTCACCCATTAAAACCATATCTCCCATTTTTACCTCGCCGTTTGTAGCAGTACGTTTTCAAACTCCTCAACGAAGTCTTTTATGTTTAGGACCTTAGCTCCTTTTGTAATTTTTGTCCCGAAATGTTCACAAGATGTACCATTCAATTCCGGACAGTCTTCAGTCTTGCAAACGATATGTTGGAACGCTCTGAGCATTGGAAACAGCTCTAAGCTAGAAACAGAGTTTTGGCGAAGCAGAATAAAACGCTCTTTCGATGTCTTTACTAAAAAGAAGATTACTAAAGAAATCGAACTGATGTCAAACTCGATCAACAGCTCCACTAGTATAACATCGCCTCTCGCTTTTAGATTAATGACTTCCATTGACATTTTAAGTGATTACCTAAGTAAGTCGCTTTCCCTTCGATAGCAACAAAAAAAAAAAACGAAAATATTACATCAATCCGGTAGTTCCTAACTGTTTTTTCCATTATCATGTCCATCTCGTTTCGCCGCTTTCCAATTTGCTTCCATCGCTCGATCAAACGCGCGCGCTGCAAGACTCCAAGTTATCCGATACTCATATTCGTATCCGTATCTCATTCAAATCTGCTGTAGCTGTGCCCCGCGATTGGAAACAATAATTATTAATGAACACCATGGTAATTAATTTGTTTTTCCATTCACCCGATCCAAAGTCAATTAATAAACTAATGATGGTTTAGTTCTCCACATCGACCTCATTAGAGAGGAGTCATGGCGGAGCGGGGAAGCAACCGAAAAAATTGATGTGTTGCCTAAATTAATCAGCGATCATTCCCCAATCTCGCATAATTAACTGCCCGCTGCGTTGACTATCCAAGTATTTACATAGTGCGATCAATTTGCGTAGTCAAATTTAAATTCAAATTCAAAAAAGCAATAAAAACTCAGTTGGAAATACAGTGAACTCCACCCACTGGCTAAAAAGTCAATTCGCGTGAAACAATTTGTCAAGGTTACCATAACACCCACACCATCATCACCGGAAGGGGGTCTTTGGAATTCCAAAGGCACGCAGATGATGTTACAAAGTGCACAGGCGAGGCACAAAAGGAGTTCAAAAGGATCACATCCTTTTTGTGTTTTACTTTGCATACCACTGCCGCCTGTTATAAAACACACACTTACAGCACCACCACCAAAGGATATCGAATTAATTCGTTGACATTGTTTTACACAAAGTTCCTCGTAAGGATGTCGTGGGTGGGGGTGGATGACTTGTTCTTAGGCGGGTTCGAATAATTCGGTCGTCGTTGGGAATCCCAGGCACGTTAACCCTTTGAAATTTATACCCTTGATCTGAGTTTTCTATCAAAATGTACTAAGGCGAGGTGAGATAAGGCGAGAACGATGCATGCTAATGACAAGGAGCAGAGGCTCCTGCCACTGCCACTGTCAACCTCTGGCTTTGATTAACCGGAGATGATGTTCAGAGTTATGCCTTGTGTATGTCACTTGAAAGGGAGCTTATCCCGACTCCCTTCACCCCAGACGCAGTTGCATCAGTTTGGAGATGTCTTCGATTTTTGATTGATTTCCCGCCGATAGATAAGCAACAAATGGATTTTCATTTAATTTTCTGTGACATATTCCCAGAGACCTTATCTGGGTATGGCTGGGAAAACCGATGGAAACCCATCAACCAGTTGATGAGAGGTCCAATTATTAATCAACCAAAGGGTCGCCGTTTTTGTGATTGGAACAGCGCAGAGGTCTGGAAGATAAGATGATGGGCTTTGAGTGGTGACGATGGCTTCTTAAGTGGTTTAATGTGTTTTGAGTTTTTTTTTGTTCTTCATCTTCTTCTTCTTCGTCTCTTTTCTGTTTGAGTGGACAGGAGGAGATTGACTGAGTGACAGTTGATGTTATTTTGGATGTGTCATCAAAAAGTAGGGAATGGGTTTCAGAGACGGGGTCATAATTCTTTATGAAGCTTCGAATAACTAATATGGATAATAAGCGTGTTTTTTTTTTGTAACCTATATAGTCTCCGAAAAAGCTTTCAGTGCAAAAATAAGACTCGATAATTATCCAGGCTAAGGTTTTGTTGTATTTTACATGGGTAAACATGCTGCTGACACATGTTTAGCCTATACAGGTTAGAAAAAAAAACACGCCTAATAATAATACAAATAAACAGGAACTCTACGTATGGTATAAGGGCGAGAAAAATTTGGAAGAATTGCTTGCTTCATTATATGACAGCTTTTACCTTTACTTCCATCGACAGGTGTCAGATTTGTATTCACTAGCTGAGCGTTGTCACTTTGTCGGTTTACTAGAGCAGAGGGGCTGGGGGGTTGAAGTCTTAAGAAAGGGGTTGCAGTCATTCTCCTTCATTAGAAAGTGGTCGAGTAGGTGTAGAAGCACCTGCAGCGAAAGTAGATCGAACTGAAGGAACTTTGTTAACGTTTGTGAGCCATTTTCTGTAAGACTATTGGAAAGCACAGCTATTTTAGTATCCATAAGGTAACGTTGCAATCATATGTTCATACAAATCAGCACTTTTCTAGAATTTTGCAACGTGAAGCCAAACAAAAGTACAAGACCCGTAATCAGCTTCAGCGCTTCTGCAAGAAGAGTCGAATCAATGGACTTCTAGCATCGCACGTCTATCGAATACAGGAGATTGCCTACGTGGTTCATCTACTAAGATGGAAGACTCTTGAGTAAGTTTCTTATAAATGGCACGTAAACCACATCACGGAAACTTACTTTGTTGAGTCCTTCCTTGCCGCAATACCTCGCATTCGTACGGTAATGCCCTGTACTTTTCGCAAAGGTCAGTTCAAACCCAAAGGATACCAAAGTCTTCTATTCCATCCTGCATTACTCTTCACTAGTTTGGTAATGCCTTTCATTTCATTAGCTTTAGGAACAGTATTGCATTATGGAAGGGAAGGAATCGATTTATAATTGAAACATTTCATTGCTTGCAATACGGTCTATTTCCAGAGGTAAACCCTTCCCTAACTGCGACTGGGTATATTCATTTTACGCTTACAAACATAATACAGACAAGGCACAATCATATGTGAATAAACTAAATGGCATTTGATTTTCATATGCAGTGAATACGATGACGACTTTAGCCCGCGTCGACCAAAATATATTCCTCTAATGGTATCCAAGACGGAAGAAATCACAACAGGTAGAGGTGCTATTGATTTGATACCCTAGATAACTGATTTTTTTAACATATTGAATAATGTTGCCATTTAGAAATCTGAGGAGTCAATTCCCTCACGTCAGCAAATCATTCTCATGGTCTTTAAAAGATTGAGCCTAAGATTATTGGAATTTAACCACCATTGGCCATTTTCAAGATCCTCTTTAAAAAAGCCAACATAGGTAGATGAGGACATGATCCGCGTACATATGACAATTTATAATTTAATCTGGAAGATCATTTACAGACATGGAAAACAGTAACGGGCCCAGCACAGATCCTTGCGGTACACCCGAGCTAACAAAACTAGAACTGGTTGATTTTAACTACCTGTATACCATTACTTAAATATTGTGCAAGAAGTCTGAGTGACGTAGTGTGAAAACCGAAATAATTTTTCATACGTGAATGTGGTAGTTTAACGAAGACGATACTTCTGGTAGAATTTGTTAACGGTTTTGTGCGCAAAATAAGGTTCGCACAACATTTTTTGCAGATTTCTGGGAGATTCTCTCATTATTATTTTTACGTGGGAACAGACCTTGGAATGAAAGATCAGATCAGAGAAAGAAAAGATTTTCCACTTTTTTGCCCTTTAACCCTCTGTTTAGCGTTGTGATCTGTCAGGCCTGTCAGGCCATAAAAACGATTTTTCTTGGAATTGACGGTGGGAGTGTGTGTTTATACGGTGTCAAGGTGTGGTGCTCTTATGACTCTAATATGTGCTATTCATTACAGGGTCAAATTTGCACAGGTAAACCTCCCTTTGCAGATAGAGAGGTGAATCAGAGCAAACGAGTGGTAATGGATATCGTCATAGCGTTTTTTGGTACAGGACGCTGACAACTTCTTTTCCACACTCGACTTAGCCAGTGCCTTGATGTCCAAGAGCCTTGCTTAAGTTGAAACAGTTCGTAAGAACAAACAATTTGTTCCACCAGACCTACTGGCATCTTCTACTCGCCCATAGAATAGCAGGTTTGTTTGTTTCCATTACAACAAATTCTCATTGTGTTCCTACTTGCCAAAAAAGAGTTAGTCAGTAATTCTTATTTCAACTGAAGACTTATCATGTAATATTGATGGAGAGGCTAGTAAAACTCATCAAATATTGGACTACAATAAACAAAAGGCGGAAGTGGATATAATGGATGGACCATACGGTATCATTTTACTCGTGCGAACGCGCTACTAATCGCTGGCCACTGACTTTCTTTCCAACGTGCTACCCGTATGTATACATGTTTCTGCACTCGCTTCTTAAATAATATATATTTTTTGACGGATTATTTACACAGAAAAAAAGTAATAAGCGTCGTGAGTTTATAATTGAACTCGCGCATCAATTGGTAACACCTCAGAGCTACGGGCAGTCAATCCCAAAACATCGCTTTTTCAGCATATCAACGATGCCATGAACATTTTTGGCAAAGCTGCAAGTATCAAAATAAATCTCGACTGAAAAGGTAAAACATCTTAAGTCAACTTAAGATGTTTTCTTTTTTTTTAATATACCCTGTCGCCATTTTTGAGACAGAGAGTTCTGTTTTATCACCGTCCTTTTAACTCACTCCTATCCCTAGATATAACGGTTAATAGTTTCATCTTAAGTCAGAAAATCTTATGATGACACGAGGTAAAATATCTTATGTCTACATAAGATGTTGATATTCCTCGAGTTTATAACCTTTGGTAGAGTTAAGATTTTTGCATTTATAGATTTTATTATAACTGTGAAAAGGTAAAACATCTTAAGTCGACTTAAAATACTTTACCTAGTGCAAATCACTTATAAACTTATCCTTATGTCGACTTAAGATAAAATGCATGCAAAATATTATTAAAAGTGTGAGAAAGGAAATCATCTTAAGTCGATATAAGATGTTTTTATATTTTGAAAATTTAAATTTTTCTTGACCTAAGTAGACATACGATACTTTGCCACGTGCAAAGGGGAACACAAATCACGACATAAGATGGATTTACTGGTTGCTGCGCAGTCTGGCTCAGAACTTTCCATTGCGCTGAAGTGTTTTTATGTGAATAATTTCAAGATTGCTGTTCCAGCCGTTATTGTTTAAATAAATTTTGGAAAAAGTGTTGTTTTGTAAACAATAGTATTAATACCAAATCAGAACATTTAGCATTATTACCACATTTTAAAAAATAAAGTTCAAGAACCAATAAAAGGTACACAGGTTTTACTGGGAACCGGAAAAGATCATTTTTTTATTATAATCTACTTTAAATAGGTTTTTCAGCAAAAATGTATAGCAATTCCCGTGCAGCAGCAATTTTGAGAATGGCAAATGCGAAAAAGTACAGTGAAATGAAAAAAAGCGAGGAAAATAAACCACATTCGTCAAAAGACATCCCTCGCAACGAAATCGCAAATGAGGAGCTTCAATTTCTGGCAGATGAGATCTTCGATGATGATATAGCAGACCCGAACTATTGCCTTTCCTCTGACGAAAGTGTGAGCTCAGAAAACAGCGAAAAAATTGGTCCAAGTCTGCAACAGATGGGGAAAGAAATTGAGCGCCAGTTGAATTTTGAAGGATCGTCTGAAATGGAAATGCCGTCCTCGACTAGTAATCAACAGACTGAAACTTCAAGATCGAGAAAAACGAAAAGGAATAACGGTAAGACGTATTTTACAAAAAATGGAAATTTGAAAAAAGGAAAAATATTTAAAGAGCTTGAAAATTGCCGAAAAAAGTGTAAGGATAGAATTACACATGAAAACTAAAAAAATATCTTAAACACTTATTGGAAGTTACAGGTAGGTACACAAAAACATTTGGGGAAATTCAATACAAGGTCAGCTTGGAAAAGGAAGAGGAGTTTAAAACTTTAAATATAAGGAAAAGAGGAATCGCTAAATAACAGCCGGTGACCTGAAGCCAGCATACAATGCGCCAGTCAAAATAAGCGCAGCAAAGAAAAAGGATCTTATTGATATGCTGGATTTAATCAACTCAAATTATCACGAGTTTTATTTAAATCTGCAATCGGATGATCAACTTGATATTCATCCAGAATTTTCAGAAGACTCGGCAGAAGAGATTTGAATTTTAATAATTTTTTTTGTTTTCTCACTATTTTTTGATAACTAATACGCAATGAATTCATTAACGCTTTATTTATTTAAACTTTTATTTATTTTGAAAAGGATTATAAAAAATTTGTGAATATTTATGTTGTTTTTAATAAAATCATGAAATATCATCTTATGTTTCATTTATTCTCTCTTCGACACCGCCACTTCATCTTAAATAGACTTAAGGCCTTGAAAAAATAAAAAAAAAAATTGGGCAAAGGGTCTTATGTGGACTTAAGATTTTCGAAATTCAATATAATCAAATTTCAAAATAAAGGCAAACTATCTTAAGTCATATATATCTCAATAACTCAAAAATTATTTCTTAATTAATAGTGAAGTAAATTTAAAAAAAAAGTTTAACAAATTTTACATTCAAAAACTTTTACTTTGTGCGTTAATACTAAACAGATGTTTTGGGAGGCTTCTTTTTAACTGTTTTTCGCTCTCCTGAAAAATGTTGAAATTTGACTTAAGATGTTTTACCTTTTCAGTCGAGAAATATGTACTTCCCCTCCCTAACTATTATACAATATATTATTTAATTATACTCCGAAATTATTGAACGATAACGGGCCTTTGTTTCCCCCGTCTGCCTCTGTAAATGTAAGTTCTACCAGTATGGAACTAAGCCCGTCTTTCTTTTTTGTTCTTCCTTTCTATCCAATAAAGGTAAGAATCTATCAAAACAAACATACATAATTTAAAAACTTTACTATACCTACACTTATTTTCCACCTAATCTTTCATATGGAATAGATCATACCGCGATTTAATAGGCCACAACTGCAAAATGGATAATGTGGTCTGTTAGACCACAAAGTATGACTTACCGCCTTTTGGGTCACCGCTAAACGGAGGGTTAAGCTGACTATTTTTCTTGTAACTCTAGTGGTTCCTGATCGAAATAAGATACCCAGCTAGCCCATCGGTTTTGTTTTAAAAATATTCGAGAGCTTAAGTAACAACAACTCCGGATCTTGTCCAGCAGGGAATTACAGGCATGAGCACGTATCTTCATAATGATCCAAGAATTTTAAAGTCTGCATGAATATTAAATTTATAAACCAAAGAATCAGAGATATAGCCGATGCACAAACCACAACCCATCATTAGTAAAGAGGTGAGGAGAGATAGAACAACATTTTCTGTACATCAGCAGTTTGGAACTTAGGTGGATGTTGTTATTTTTTACACTTTTGGTAGTATCCAATTAAAGAGGGCGAATCGTGACGAATTTTACCATAAAATGGACATTCTACGGACTTAAACGGACTTGTAAGACCTCAATTATAGCAAAATGATGTCGCCTGCTGTATGAATAGTTTTCGGACTTGATGATCAAAGATTGGAGAGACAAGTGGACCATTTTAGCCTGTAATCTGCTAGGGTATATCGGACTTCCAAGATGCTAAAGCCTTGATTCTGGCGAAACTCTTCAGCGATATCCCTACTTAGAACTTTAGAATTTGACTAAACTGTCCAGTTTTCCCACCGAATCTGAGTGTTTAGCGATACGTTGGCTTCTTTAAAGCCAACAATTATGAACATCTAAAAAAAATAGCATCCCATCCTTCTCATTTCGATTTCTCGAAGCTATTTCTACTAACGGCGAAGAACTACAAAAAGCTAGTCCTTAATCAATTTCAATCCACTTGAAGTATAACAGCAGCCTTTTTCCCGTTACCCTCCACACTTTTCAAATTACTTTCGGACCATAAGTCCGTGAAATGTATTTAGAAAATTATTAAACCTGTTTAACGATCCTTTACCTCCTAAAATAGTGCGGGCTCTCTCTCTGGATCCCGCATCGACTAAAAACAAATCCTTCTCGGTTTAAGCTCTATTTGATTACCTTCCTTAGGAGGCCTATACCTAGGCGCTATCTTAAATCATCGCATGGCAATAAGAAGAAAAGAAAGGCCCCCTTCGTTGTCCTCGTACACACTCGTACGTTTTTCGGAACCACTTTGCTTAATTAAACCGCCCATTGTTCTCGCTGCGGATATTACCAATTCCTTATTTAATAACAGCCCGCCATATAACAGCACATAATCCTCGATTTATTACGGACTCAAATAAAGGAAGTTTCGCGCCTTCACTTAAGCGTTCCCCGGAGGCCGGAGTGATGGAGCGGGTGGGCAGTCACGTTAACGAAATTTCAATATTGCCCACAGCTTAATCATAGAATAACAATCATCAATAAACTCGCAAATATTATCATCTCTCAGAGACCATCGTAAACGGAAAGCGTCGTCGTCGTCCTTGTCGTCCTTCGACGAGATTGTATACTCGTATACAAGTACATTATGTCGTCGTCGTCCCCTTAGCTGGTGTATTCATAAAAATCAAAGTTTCGATTACAATGCGAGTCCTTGTACGAGTCCCGCCCCCTCGGCCCAGGATAACACCATTTAATTAGTCATTCTGCTGTTGCTCAAGCTGCCAATAAACATTTTATAGTCATCCTATAACAATTTGTATATGTGCGGTGTGCTGTGGGTGTGTGTATCAGTATCACGATATCAGGGTATCATCTGGTACGCTCACAGGATGTAAGGATGAAACAAGGACACACCATATCGCCCGATTATATGTACATCGGCACTGAAGCAGGATTCAATATCGTAAAATAATTTTTTGGCAGCGCCTTTTGTTCCAGCATGAGCAGCAGCAGCCTGTGAAGGAGTTCCTTTGTCTCGGTCACATGAAATAAAATCAGAAAACGATTGATTGAGAGACGGCGTTGGCCGTCAGAAATGTTCTCTATCTGTTGTTGCTCCACCACAGCCCCTATCTTCCCGTCGACATGAAAGGTTATAGTCCCAGAGTCCATCCATACCCCTACCCTATTGCGCATATAATGGAAACAAAAAATATGCGCGCCATCTGTCGTTGATATCTGCTCTCGAAAAGTGCCGTAGCGAAAAATTATTATTTCATACTCGTCGTCGTGTTGTAATCGTCCATGGGTGGCTGATGGCTGAAGACGATCCAAAGGACGATGAGTCGATGTCGATGATGATGGTGGCGGCGGTTGTGGCGATGGGGGGTGGATGTTTTTCTGGGAGCCCACAACAGTTTGGTTAAAAAGAGACGGTTCAACGGATTAGGGAAGGTGTGCTAGGGTTTTTAAAAGTATCGATTGAGACTAGACATCTTTAGGATGAGCTACACCTCCAGGGGCTGCTGTTTTGAGAAGGTTCATGATTCTTCCTAAAAACTTTTTATTGGAATCATAGTAAAAAAAAAAAGCCGGCACTCGAGGAATAGGACCGTATATCTGAGTCTGACAGTCCATAGTTTAAGAAGAAGATTCAAGACACAACAATAGGCCAAGGGTCAAGATCGAAATACTTAGGCAGAGTTCCGAATTAAATTCGATTTGACAAAAAATAAGAACAGGAGCCTTTTGAGCTGTGTGGATTCTGGCCATAGACAACCCAAAAATAGCCGACGATAATGCCAACCCTAAAAGTTGAAAATCTTTCACAGATTGTCATCCAAAGTTTTACCAGGCAATAGGTCCCCAGGGCATAGTCTCATGAAGTCAGTAGGGGTATACTGAAGACTCTTAGATCGATGCCAAGGTTAGGCCGTATGTAGCTAACTTTGAGGTACAAATTCGGAGGTCGGTTCTAAATGTAAAAATTCTGAAATAGTAATTCTCATACAACGGGTTAAGGAAATAAGACTCTCAGCTGACGGCTCATAAGAGCATAGTTAGGGGTCTGATACAAAAAAGAAAAGAAAGTGTGGCAAACCCGCTATTGTCCTCTACTCGTATGACCCTTTCTGTTAAAAATAGGTCGTCTGTTGAACGATAAACGCACCTGATAGGAACAGTCACCCAGATCAGAGGATGATAAAAGGTCATCAAAGAAAGAAAAGTCTCAATTTCCTGACATTTTACGGGGCTCTATTTCTCACTTGACAGAGGTTACGGCAGTGACAGAGGAAATGGGCTGTGTTCTCTCGTGCCCCTTCGTCACCGCATCCCCTGCAAATGTCATCATCATTCAGTCGTAATTTCTTCATGTGGTATCTTAGAGTTTTGCGCCCTATTATCATTGACAACAACTTCCTGTCTTTTTGTAGGAGTTGCCTTGTTCTTATTTTGGCGTATTCTGGCCACAATCTTCTTGATACCTCACAGGTGGGTAGTGATCTCCACCTGTTATTTGCTTCAATTACTAATCTTCGTTCAATTTTAGCCCGAAGGGCGGCCTTTGTCACTGCTAGGACCTCAGCTTGGAAAACGCTGCTGTGATCTGGGAGTCGTATGAAGCTGCTTATTCATTGTTTCTCCGAGAAGTAACCCGCTCCTATAAAAAAAAATAAAAATAAAAATAAATATTCGGCGTCAGCAGTCCTATACAGAACCAAGCCTAGCTTCTCGCAACCATTTGTGTGTGCGTGTTACTTTTTCCCACGAATGAAGAGGACCTACAGTTTTTTGCCGACTCCGAACGGCAAGTTGAGAAGCTTCTCATGAAAAATGATACTCTTTGATTGCTTGTCAGGCATTCGAAAGAGGTGGCAACCGTGAAAAACTTTCTTAGGTGTTAGACCCGGGCTGGAATTGAACCCGAGCAGCATGCGTAGTAGTCCAACGCACTAACCACCACGGCCACGGCCGCCGTAACCCGCTCCTATACCTATGTCTATCTTTGACCTATTGGTGTAGATCATGGGTGGGCAGACTTTTTCATGTGGCGGACTACTACTAACCTTTTACAAAACGTCGAGGTCCCCTTTGCAATATTGGTCCTAATATTTTATTCAAATTCTTTTCTTTTTCTTTTTTTTTTCTTTAGAAATGAAATGGTATTTATTTTATTTTTTTTTTTATATCGGACTTTAAAAAATTTACAAAAAAAGTTTATTTAACAATTTGAAAAGAAATATCATTTCAGATACATACAGCAGAAAAAATAAAGAAATTCAGCAGTTTATAGAAGTTGTAGCATGGCACTTCATATCGTCCACTATGTTTGATAACTGCTTATTGCTTATTGTTAATCTCAGGCAGGCTTCAAAGTTTTCATCAGATATGCAGTTACGAAGTTTTGTTTTTATAGCATTCATTGTTGAAAATGCTGATTCGCATAAATAGGTTGAACTGAAGAATGACAGTAAATAATAAGTACTTTTTTTGTAAATTCGCATACTTTTCTTTGCTCATAAACTTCCAGAAGCTTTCCTCGGGATCCGAACTTCGAGCCTGGCAGAGCCGCAGAGCTAATCACTTTGAAGGAGCAGGATTTCGCGCTCAAATTCATTTAAATCTAGTGCAAACAAATTGGTAATTTTTCTCGCAACTTCCTCGACATCAACACTTCCAAATATATAGGCCATGAGCGTAGGAATAGGTTCAAGCTCGTAAAATTCTTGAAAACGTCGCTCAAAATCAGCCATTGGCTAATGAGTGTGTGCAGTAAACATAGTTACAATGAGTGCGTATATTTTATGTTTCAGAAATAAAAATTCTGCAAGATGAAGAAATTTAAAATTGAACAATGAATTGAGTCATATAATAATTAAAAAACCGGCCAAGTGCGAGTCAGACTCGCGCTCAAAGGGTTCCGTAGTTTCGTTTCGTTAACACAAAAAAACGAAAACGACACACCTCTATATTCACTTTACAAACTTATAATCAGTAATATTATTCACTATGAGAAATTGGATAAACATTAGGCGTTTTTCTTTATTAATTCAGAGCTGGGCTCTGGACAGAGCCTGAGCGAATAGAGCGCACTCTGAACTAATTGTGTTCAGAGCGCGTCTGAGCACTGAGCGCTCTGATTTAATTTTGAAACACACTTGAGCACTTATGTCGTTTTCGATTGGGCTTTTCAGATTTTGCTATCAGATTTCAGATTTTTCGTGCTGGTTGGAAAACAAACGAAATTGATCTGTGTTTCTGCAATTGTATTAGTGTGACATTTCACATCTTGTTCGTAAAAGAAAATAAATAAGCAAAAGAAAAGTAATAAATACAATTTTAAAACACTTTCTTTATGTTTTCTAAATATTCTACACAGTTTCTGATAAATATTTTTGTTGATTGATATTTATTTTAATGTACTGCGTTGACATTTCATATAAAATCTGCTGGTGTTAGTACAAGTACGGGTAAATCTCGAGCTGAATCCGAGATTTACAACAATTGATCTAGAGCAAAAAAAAAAATAGTTTTTTTGGTCGGTTGGAAAATGAAAATTGTACTAGAGCGATAAAAATTGCTCGAGATAAAAAAAAAGTGCTTTTTTGCCCAATCGAAATCGACATTAGCTGTCATATGATTTTTCAATCGTTTATAACCTTAAATTGCTTTTCATCCGCTTATAACCTTAAATTAAGTTTATGCATAGCCAAACTAGTTATTAATATTAATTAATGCAATTATTAAATTGTATTAACTAACTTATATGCCATAACAAAAATCGTCGTCCGCCATTTCAATTGGTTTCGTTTTCTTTCTATCTGTCAAATGTTGTTTTGGCTGCGCTCAGCATTTTACTCAGGATGCTCAGTCAATTTATTCTGAGCGCATCGAGCGCGCTCACCCTAACTCTGAACGAATAAAGAAACACACGTTCCACTACGTTCCACACTCTGAACACTCTGAGCTAAAAAAGAAACACGAATATTTTTTTTGACAACTCAGGCTCTGCTCTGAACTAAAAAAGAAAAACGCCTATTAAGAACGCGGCTGAGTTCAGGGGTCTCAGGTTCGTTTTCTGGCAAAATCCGCATTTTAATTAATTTTTTTTATTTTTTTTTGTATGGCAGCAAAATTTTAAATAGCCTTTAATTTTTCCAAAATGATTGTTAATCGAATAGTGATAATTTCAGTGAAATTGGTCCAGTAGTTTACGAGTTAATCGGTTGAGAAATTGAATTTTTCGACATAAAATTGAATTTTTCGACGTGAATTTCTCAAAAACTATACAAGTTACGAGACTCGCTATATTTTTCTTAAAAAATATGGTTAATCACCTACGAACTATGATTTTTTCATATATTTGACTTAAGTAGTTTCCGAGAAAAAGTTCTGGTGGTTTTTGTATGATATTTTTCACACATTTTTGGCAATAACTCCCAAAGTTTCCAACGGAAAAAACTGAGCAAAATAGTTTTGGAATCTTTGTTTCGAGTCCTTTCGATTGATGTCCCACATGATATATTTTTCAGCATTTTTTTTTTCGAGTTCAAATTTTGCCCACCCTGTACAGTTGTGGCACAATATTTTTGAGTAATATTTTGTCCATGTATGTGGACCACCATAGTGTATAAGTGTGCTAAATTTCAAGTTTCTAAGAAGAACGTTTCTTGATGTTTTTATCGTGACAGACATTTTTGAGTTAGAGCGAACTTATTACCATATGGGTACGGAACCCTAAAAAAGGGAACAAAATTGCTTTAATTTTCATTTCAAAAGATTTCATTAGAGTTTTTGGGCGGCGGCGGTCCACTGAAAACTGCTTGGATCGCGATCGACCGTTTGCCCAGCCCTGGTGTAGATGGACTTAGCGTCCTGCGGTATCTCGTTTCTCTTCCACTGCAATCTGATTGGGAAGGCCCACGAGAAGGGTTGATAAAGTGTAGTGTGAGTTGATGTCACCGTTAAGGTAACCGCCGAGCATTTTGGTGTGTCCAAGTCCATATGCATTTGATCTCCAGCCGTCGTCCGTTAGACAGAAAATGCCATCCAATGTCAGATTTGTCTGACAGACTTCAATGTTGGGATTGGGACCAAGATTACGAAACGTGCGAAAAAAGGAGTCGTGTAATCGACCGACGTCTTGGACAGATTCGTCGGAGCTATTACTGAAGTATCAGAAAAATGAACGTAGCCAAGAACACAAAAAAAAGTTACTGTCGGAGCGTAAATATACTTTCTGACGCTATTCGGTAAAACAGATCATTCGTTGACAACGAAGATTTATGCATGCGTTGGTGACTTATTACCATAAGATTTTGTGATCTCGAAAATAGTATTTCAAATACGCGTTTCCCCCTTTTTTGAGACAGTTTCCCCTTTTCCCTTTTTTTGTCAAAAGTGGCCCTTTTCCCCGCAATCTGGGAACACTGGTTTCAACACCCTTGCCTTTAGTGTAGGCATCCTGTGCCGTGGACATATTCGTGTGGGTCTATTCTAGGACTTTGCACATTTTATATAATTGTCGAAAAAACTGTGTATAGGATGAAAAACATTACTTTGATGCAGCTGTAATTCTAGTCTGTTCTGATAGACATTGCATGCAACATAACCTAACAAAGCCAGTAACTTATGCATTAACTCAAACCATATCCTTCATTCTAAAGGATGCCTCATCTGTTGGATTATTTTTAACATTTTCCATAAATACTAATCGAAATCCCTTCTAAACAAACAACAAACTATTAAATTGATTTATATTTAATAGTTTTTTGTTTGTTTTGAAGGGATTCCGATTATTGATGGCAAATATTTCAATTAACTGGCTGCCGCAACTGGCTTGGCATTAGTCGATCCTGTCAACCCAGTTTTGCAATATATTTTCAACGCTTCGCTATTCTATTTCACGAATTGCTCAATCAATATTGAGCTTAGGTGCTGGATTGTCTCTCGTTCTTGTTCTTCATGTGCTCGTCAGATCGAAGTAAATCAGCCTCTTGAAAACAGTTGATTACACCATTATTGGACTGCTTGTATGTCACGTAGTGTACATCTTCCCGGGACCAGAGATTTGCAAAGTTAATTTCTTCAGTTTCTGGACAACAAATCTTTAGTTTATCATTGCTCTGTTTAGCGGACGCCATTGACCGTAAAGTTGTTACCATCTTCATCTTTGAAGGCAACAGCAGCAATATTCTCCACTGACGAACTTTCCTTGCCATAGGTTGGTATATTATTTCAACCGAAATTTGGTTTCAAAATTCGCACTATTTCGGCAACATTTCACCCACATTAGAAATGAGTTTTCAATATTTCCCAACGTTGTTCAAGCTTCGTACATAAGAGGAGATGCGTTTTTATAAATTTTTTGAGCTCAGTATCAAAATAGCGCGTAATTTCAAAATAAAAAAAACAGAAGATGGCCCACCGTTCAGTTGCCATTCATCGGTCCTGAAGAATTAAGACATGTAATTCAAGGCTTTACAGTACCGAAAGCCAGAATTGAACAGACATGAGATGTGATTCGATATATCATCACAAAGTCACAAAACTGCCCCTGGTCTTGAAGGGACTATTGTGTTTGAGCTGTCAAACGTCTACGCGCCTATTCTGTAACTATTCTTCAGGGACACACTGTACCAGGATATCATGGACCATATGTGCGCCGCTTATACTCGTATGTATGCAAGTACTCTTTCTTTCATCATTTCTCATCGGTATTCCGGGTTTTTTTTTGGTTCCCTTATTTTTTTTCGGGAATAAAATGAGATTGCTTTAGCGTTATTGTTGTTGCTCCCGGTTCCCGAGTACGAGTATCTCAACTGGAGCTGCCTTAACAACTGGCAACAAAGGAGGCGTGGTTGTGTTTGTGATTAATCGAAAGGCTGAGATTGAATTTGTTTTCTTTTCCAATTTTTTTTTTTTTTTTTTTAATAAAAGCGCATGATGTTGCCTGCCAGTTGGCAGTGACGGATACGTGGAGCGGGATTGCAACAGATTGAAAAATTAAATTTTTAATTCCTTTGATGTTGTCGCGTTTCTACTCGTGTGATGCGAGGATGTTACAGGGGAACAGGTGTCAGCTGCTGTGATGGCAGGTCACGCACATAGAAATAGAGAAACAGAAAAAAATCACAGGTATGAGCAGTTTTTGGCAGGATCTCCGGTTACCATTCTGACAGTTCTCACACCTAAGTAAAAGAATTGAGATATCCTTCGGCGAGTACTATGAGTCCTGTGAAAATTGACACAATTACTGTAAACGTGCATCACTCGGAGGGTTACACGTAAATTGATCGCGCGTAAAGAAGGGATTCAACTAATTACGTCAGGAGAAATCGACATAGGGTGCATCGAATTGTACAGATAACAATGGATGATTATTAGGGTTCCTGCTGCATTCTTTTTCCACTTTTTTTTTTTTGGGAAATTCCCGCGTCCGATATCGAATTGGTTGCGGTCGGAACGATTTTAGGTTCTTTGTAAGCATTTTCCTGACTTTTTTCGTGTCGCTGCACGCGATTGTCAAATGATGTTCGCCTGACGGTGTTTTTCTATCGTTTTTTTTTTGTTGTTCTATTTTTATTTAACATTTTGATAATGAGGTGTGCATTCGATTCATTTATTGCACCAGCTGATGCATTAGAGCAGTCACACTAGCGTCGATAAGTTAGCGATGCATATTAAATGGGTTTTCGATTTGACAGTTGACAGTTGATTTATGATGTCAGATGACGATTTACGAGCTCGTATATTCCTGATACGGTAAACATGTTCTTGTGTTTTTGGAAATACTCGTGTCTTTAGTTTATTTTGGTTAGTTTTTTGGTACCAGGTGTGTGGAGGGTAATTAGTCGTTGAGTGTTTTTTTTTTTTTAATTAAAAGCAGGAGGTTCCACATGCGTATGTTGTCCTTATGGACGTTAATTATTTTTTATCGTACAAAACAGAGAGGAGTTAATGCATTAATTCATTAACTGGAGGATGTGCTAGGTTCAAAGGCCCCTATTGTTTGTATTAAGTTCCAAACAAATTAAAAAAGGAAAGCTGGTACGTGTCAAAGGTAATGGGTTTTTCAATGGAATAGAGCAAATATGCACCTTCATCGTATCATTTTGAGAAACTTCGGAACTGTGCAGTAAATATATTTGATCCTGCGGCAACCCAATGATCGGTCGACCAAATAATGTTTTTGACAAAACCTACAACTTTTAGAAGGAAAGATATACATATACTTATATTTATCTACATAGCTGAAGAGTCAGTGGCTGATATTTTTTGCATTAACCTACAGATGACGTAACCTTTGCAATTATTTATGACGTTTCAAGCGAAGGTCTTCACCATATTGCAGGAGTACGCCACTACACACCCAAGGTGTGCATATAGAAAATCCAATCTGATTATCAAGTGGACAAACAGATACTATAAGAGGAATGAAAATTCCAACGCATTGGTTGGCTGCCAACTGGGTATGATGTCCCGAAAAAAGCAATGGGCATTCCGGAAGTTTTGTATGAGAGTCAATGATTGTACAATGTACAGTGTACGAAATTAGGTACAAGACGGAGTACCACAGGGATCTAAACTAAGTAAGCTTCTTCGTCTTTTTAAAAAAGCACACCATTTGCCTAAGCAGAAAATACAGTAATGGTAGTTCCGTTCCCTGGAAACGGTGACTGAAATACTGCAAGAGGAATTTAACAATGTCGTTAAATAGTATCACGATAATGGCTTTGTAGGTAATCGACGCAGCAAAAAAAAGATGATGCACATCTGAAGTCCTTATTATAGAGTTACTCAACGGCAGATACTTTTCAAAAATTATGCGTGTACTTTTGCACCCAGCTTATTGAGATTAAAGAAACCTACAAATAGCTAGGTGTCATTATGGATAGTCCCCCCACAGGGGGGGGGAATTCAAATAAAATTGCGTTCTGTGTTTGGCGTAAACTTTTAACTGTGATCCCCCGGGACCCCCCCGGTATGTTGTGTATTGCCAGAAAGGCTGATTTCTGTACTTTTTGGTGCAAGTTGAATCAGCTGCGGAAATATGCGGATTCAGATTAAATTGAGCTATAAGTGACCATACCTCTTATTATTTTATTTCAGGTGCTATCACTTAATGCACTTTAACTAAAATGTTATGATTACTTGATCATACAGTTATACGTCTTACTTACTTACTTAGGTGGCGCTACAGTTCGGGGTGAACCAATGCCTCAACCAACAACCTCTTCCAGCTAGCCCGGTCCTTAGCTATCCGCTTCCAGTTGCGCACGTCAAGTTGGCTGAGGTCTTGTTCTACTTGTGTGCGCCACCTTAGGCGAGGTCGTCCTCTGCTGCGCTGACCCTCCGGGTAAGAGTCGAATATTCTCCGAGCCGGAGCGTTGATGTCCATACGCTCTACATGCCCTAGCCATCTTAAACGCCCAATGTGCAGTTTCTTGACCAGGTTGATGTCGCTGTACAGCTCGTACAGTTCGTGGTTGAATCTTCTCCTCCAGAACCCGTCAACGCAAACGAGACCGAATATCTTACGAAGGATTTTTCTCTCGAAGCGACCAAGGATATCTTCATCCGCTTTCGATAAAGTCCATGCTTCAACTCCATATAGCAAGACTGGGATGATAAGGGTCTTATATAGAGTCTCCTTAGTCAATCGAGGAAGGACTCTACTACTCAATTGCATTCTTAGCCGAAAGAAACAGCGGTTGGCAAGAGTAATCCGTCGTTTGATTTCCGACGAGATGTCATTTTTTGAAGTCATGGCAGAGCCGAGGTAGACAAAGCCCTTTACTACCTCGAAGTTGTAGCTGTCTATAGGAACGTTCTGTCCAATTCGTCGATGTTGGGTGTCCCTTTTTGTTGACAGCATATACTTAGTTTTGCCCTCGTTAACCGCTAAACCCATTTTAGCCGCTTCCATTTCTATACTCGCGAACGTCTACTTGAGTATAAACAAATCTGATCTGCAAACTTTTTCGCCTACAATTCTCTAATACCCTAGCATTTAGTCTGATGGAGGACACGGCATGCAAGGAAATGCTCGTTGTGTTTCAATTAATTTTATACCAGGAAAACTGTAAGTCCTAGGTAAAAACTTGTAGGTGACATTATGGCGCAAGAAAATGGCAAACTTTCCCGAGATAAATGTGATAATCGCCAAAATTGGTAAAAACAAAAAATTTAAAAAAATCTGTGTTTGAAGACCAATATCTCAAAAAGCTTCCAGCATATCTTCAAGATGAACCTAATTCTTGAGTATTAAGATGACACCCAATGCAAAAGGCCAATCGACCATGAGGTCAACACCAGAAAACTTGCCTAGGGATTGTTACATGTACCACGATACAACAACAAATATGGTAAAAGGCAGCTGATACATAGTGTATCCACAGCTTTGAATAAACATTCGAAATTTTAAAAAAAAAGTCCTTTGGATTTTTGAAAGAAAATATTGAAATACATAACAAAAAAAAAAAACTCCTAAACTTAAGTAAAAAAGAAAACTCTTACTTACTTAGTTGGCGCTACAGCTCGAGGTGAACCTCGGCCTGCTTCTCGCAACCATTTGTGTGTGCGTGTTATATTTTTGCACGAATGGAAGGGACCTACAGTTTTTTGCCGACTCCGAACGGCGAGTTGAGAAGCTCAATCGTGACAAATGATACTCTTTGATGCTTGTCAGACATTTGAAAGAGGTGGCACCGTGAAAAAACTCTTTTAGGTGTTAAGCCCGGCCAGGAGTTGAACCTGGGCAGCATTGCGTAGTAGTACAACGCACTAACCACCACGGCCACGGCGACCACGGCGACCAAAAAAGAAAACTCGCTCAATTAAAAATAAAACGTTTATGAAATGCAACATTCTGCAGAAAAGCCATTAACCCTTTATTAACCAAGCTATTGAAAAAAGTTATAATCTCCTTTTTTTTTTTCTTAAAGCATTTTGTGCGCCGCCTGAATGGACATACCATATTTTGTCTGGGAGCATCCATTTTATTTTAATACCTGGCTTTTAATTCTCATCGGAACTTCCATTTCGTGAGCACATTTTGTATTGTAAAAAACTTAATTTCAGTGCATTGTTCTGTCGTTGGTTTGAACCACATGTTCGGAAGAAACTGAAGTGGAGGCTTCACTTCAAAGTTTTGGCGCTGTGGCTCAGTTTGATTACTGAGTTCGAATCCAAAAAAGTTATGTCACAGGGACGGGTAAAAAAAACTGTAGGTGCCTTCCATTTATACAAATGGAATCAAAGTTTGGTCCTCTACACTGAACCAAAAAGGTACGTAAATACAATAAAAAAGTTAATTGGGACAAGAACATTTTTATTAATATTCGTCCAACAAACGCGTTTATTGTGCCAATAAAAGCGTTTTATTAATTTAATAAACGTTTATTAATACTATTAAGAGTTTGTTAAAACTGTTTATAATTTTTTTAAATTTTTAATAAACTTGTTCGTTGTGCCAATGAAATAAAACCTCTTTTCAAGTACAAGTTCGTTGAGCCAATAAACAATTTTATAGTTTGAACGAAATGCATTCATTGGGACAACGAAACATTTTATTGAATTGATAAAACATTTGTTGAGCCAATAAACTTTTTGTTCGATTTAATAAAAATAGTTTATTGATATAATAAACTCCTCCAAAGCCCTAAAATAGTGGTTCTTCTAGCTTCTCGAAACTTTATACTTACTTTTTTTTACCTTTTCCGGGATTGCTCATCTGAAAATTAAGATGAATAAAAAAAATTATATATTTTCAATCAATTTATTTTTTTTATTCATTATTCGAACACAATAAATGGGTTTTTGCACAGCTATGTTTTCTTTTGGTTTTTTCTTTACAATAAAGAGTTTCACTTAAATTAAACAGGAAGAGAAAATTTGAGATAAAAATGAAAAAAATGTCTTTAAACATACACATAACGACACAGTTTTTGAATAGAAAAAACTTAAAATACATACTACCACTACTTACTTATATTGTTGAAGCTGAGAACATCTTCTCGTATTACCACGATACAAAGTGATTTTCTGCTGTCCGGTTCAGGAACTGGATGTGGTCTTCAACAGCCTCGAATGCATTTGCAACGAATAAAATCATTTCCTGGGAGTCTTTTACCGTATATCTTATCCTGCGTCTATTGCCTTCGTTGTCCACTTTCACTTTGAAATGCTATTAAACATACAAATAGCGGGAAATAAAAAAATCGCTTTAAAGTCAACCACCATTTAGTTCATTAATTTATATTAATTATACGTAGACTTACCTGAATATTTTGTTCGTTTTTTTAACTAATTTAACACTTTTTAGTCAGTCCTTTTTTGATTTTCGTTTTCGTTTAGATAATAAGTCTATTTTGTCACTTTTTCCACAGAATTCTTACATAACTACTTTTCGATTTAGTTTTATCCAAAGATGCTTACTGGTTCACGGAAAACACTAGAATGACTAAATGGCACAGTTGCAAAAGCGTTAGTTCGCTTATATAGGTACAGTTTCTTGCAAAAATCAAAAGGTTATTGTGACAATAAACTGTTTGTAGATTTGATAACTGTTTTATTAATTTAATAAAATTGTTTATTAATACAAGCAATGAGTGCATAATTTCAATGAACATTTTTATGAAAATTTAATAAACTGGTTTATTATCTCAACGAATGCATTTATTAAGCAGAACGAAACCCAGACTCTTCACCTAACAAAAGATTTGCTTGGCACAATGTATGAATTTATTGTGCCAATAAATATATTCTTAAATACAAGCAATCGGTTATTAATTTTTCGAAATCGTTTTTTAATAAATTGTGTTTTATTGGCCCAACGAACTATTTATTAAATGGGTAGTATCAAAATAATAATATTTCGTACTATTAACAAAAGTTTTATTGAGACAGTAAAAAATGAGTTGATAAACGGCGTTTATTGATATTACGAACGATATTTTTTTCAGTGTAGGTAGTTAGGTAGGTAGGTGGGTAGAAGTGATGGTTTTGGGGGAAAGGAAACCCAAATAGCGCAAAGGGGCGCCGTTTTGATATCACAACCTTAGGTGACCCGTTTATTTGTATGTAAGTTGAGATATTTATATCCAGCCTGTGGAGTTTAAGAAGAGGATCAGTTCTCCAGTCCTCTTCTCAAATATCTCTGTCTTAGGGTTCATCGAAGAATGGTATGCGTTGCCTGGCTCTCGCTTAGGTCGGTTGTGTGCACAGTCCCACTGCTGCCGCCAAATATCTATTTAAGGGTGTTACTAATTTTTCACGACACAAATTCTTTAATATTAATTAATTGATTTCATTTCATAAGATCTTCCTGTTATGCAAAACTTCATTTTCAATGAATTCCTAATTACAAACTAGGTCAAATTCCCAATGGCAATTTCCCCAAATGGATGCCAAAGTGTTTCCATTGAATTGTGACATCGAAAAGTCCGAGGTCCAACTTGATTTCATTTCTTTAAACTAATTTTCCAACCAAAATTAATATCCCAAATTAAACTTTGACAAAAAAGCTAATGAATTCCATTCAAAAAGGATTCTTATTCCCTTTTCCATAGAATGAAGAACCTCAATTCAATTGACACTTAGCTATCCATCCCGAGTCGCCTATAAATTTCACTGGATTACCAACGCGACAAATGCGCCAAAATAAAATAGAGAAAAGGACGAAAGTGCCGCGTACATCCCCAAATAAATTAAAAGAAAGGAAAAAAATTGAATTTAATTGCATTTGCTCGTACAATTTAATTAATTTCATGGACCAATCCTAATCATACACCGCCAAACGACGCAGAAGGAACACAGCGAAAGAAATGCTTGGTAAATTAAATTACGCTTCTTCTCTATCCCCAAGGTTATCCTGTGGGATGTCCTGATGGCCACTTTTGTGCTTCTCGCACGCAATAATAAAATAAAGAAAAGAAAGAAAAAAAAACTACCAAGAAAAGTTCTAGAAAATTAACTGGAAATGAAAGTAATACATTTTGCGGTACGTGACGCAATTTAATGATGTCACATGAAGAAGGCACATCGCGTACCATCGCTCGTTGTCGTCCTGCCCGCCTGCCCGCCTGCCTGGTGATGGTGAGTTATTGTGCATCTGGGGAAATTCGGGCCTCGTACATCATATTTTTTTCTCTTCGTCGTCTTCGTTGTCGTCCTTATATTTATATAGACTCACACACGCGAATCCCTGTCTGTCATACAGTTTCTCTGTGAAGGATTTGTAATTTCCGGTGGTGCTTTGCTTGATCGTCCTCGCGAAATTGGATTTCTTTCTTTTTTTTTGCCTTCTCCAGGTCAAAGTGTGTCCCTTTTCAACTTGTCATCTTCTTCTTTGAAGCTATCCACGTGCCCGCATTACCTATTCAAGCCAAAACACATTAGGTCACTTAAAAAGTCATAAAAAATATAAAAAAGAGAAAAGACTTTTTGTAATTCAATAATTTTGTCCGTCAAGTCACATGGAAAGCCGCGCTGAATCTGAATCAAAATCTTAATCTGAATCTGAATAAATAACTGAAGCGCGATGAAGGAATCAAATGCGAACGACACGACACGACCGGACCGGACCGGACGGACGGACATCAATGGAAATGTTAATTTTATTGCCGACATTAAATCTTTGTTAAACACGTTTTTTATGTTTTTTTGTGTGTGCTTTTCCTGTGCTTTTTTTTGAGGGGTTATCGCGATTATTATTGATGCTTTTTTAGGTTGTTTTTTGTTCGTGTCGGTGTGTCTCAGTGTGTATGATTAAATTCCGACAATTTGATGCGAGCGTTATGATTCTTTAAATAATATCAAGATAAGCCCAGCGGGAGGCCAATTATCTGATTCAAACACACCGAGAGTTGTTTATTAAGTCATTAAAATTAATATCCGATGGGTAGATTGTGTGCACGCATCGAATGGCACAGAAAGCGAAAGTGACAGTGAGAATTATTAATTCACGATAATCGGTCCATTTTTGAAAAGTATTGTCCAACCACCGCACCGCTGCTGGAGAAAGCATTAATTTCACTAGCTAAGCGAATTGGAACGAGTAAGATATCTACTCGATTTTTATTTATTTTAACTAGACACAAATTGTTACAACAAAAGAGAGGGGAATTTCTTATCCACCACGGTATAAATGCAACAAGGGGGTAGAATTGTTCAAAGTCCCGGACAAACACTTTGTGGAGGTGATTTGAACTAAAAATATGTAAATTTTTGGGTTCTAGACTAACAATCTCAAAAGGTAAGGAACCAATGGGTATTTCACCATGAGAGTGGCGAATAAAATCTAAATGTCCATTATTTCATACTGACACCTGTTATCTAGGTATTCAGGTAGATACTAGATAGGGTGGCTGTTTGACAGGGCTCGCCATACTCAATGAGCGCTAGTGCGACCTTTTGCAGCCACATCTCCGATGAACCTGATTATTTATGGTGTGTGTAAAGGATTAACCCTCAGACTGACACATCCCAGCGGAAAATTTGGGAAGCGCTCCTCCGAGAAGGTATTTGGAAGCAATGATTGTTTAGGAAAATATTCTATGCGATGTATAAGTGATGCATTGAGAAGCAATCACTGAGATGTGTGCTTCCGAAAAAATCTTTTTAAAAGTGTGGATTGCTTCCCTCTGCGGACCTACTAATGTAAAAAGGATATGGAAGAGGATACGGGGACTCATGCCTTCTAACCTTCCAAGGAATCGCTTCAGCATGCATGATTGTATGCTTCCATTTCCCGCTGGGATGTTTCAGTTGTCACATTCGTAACACATGAGGTCTGGCCAGACCACAATACATTTGTAGGTATTTACATTGAATATTGCTGTTTTGGTGATGCATTTGGACGCATGTTTTAAAAATGCATTCCTGACTTTTGAACTTTTGAATGTTGTTGGCAAACTAGATGCGTACATTTTGCTCAAAAGAAATGAGTTCTTCTACGCGTTTTTTCACTTTCCTGTGGGCAAAGCTTGCAAAATTTCTTCTTTTCGAAAGTATTAGCACAACTAGTGGCAGGTACTACTGTTGCAATCTGAAATTTAAGGGGAAACAAAAAAAAAGAGAAAAATTGAGACGTTCGAAATAAAAGAGAAAGAAATGGAAATGAAACGAAAATGAACAGCAACGTTAATTTTCAGAACTTACATTTATTGGTCTTCCGAACAACGATTCTATGGCCGAACGAGTGCTGAATTGTTAGATAATGTGAATATTGTTCATCTGATCTTCGACGTTTGGGAGAACTAAACTGTTAGATAACGTACACAAGAAACTTCGCCTACCGTCAGTTCTTTTGTTGTTATCGACTTTTTTTGCAAATGCAATATGCAGCCAATGCCATAACATCTGCCATGTTGCAGAAAAAAACACACGTCGATCGTTTTGCTGGTCGCTTTGATGTGAAATGTGTAACCATCTGATCCATACAGTCGACACCGGCTATATTCGTAGGTACAGTGGACTCTCGTTAACTTGAACACGTACAAAACCAGGGCTGTTCAAGTTATTGGATTGTTCAAGTTACTGGATCAAAACAAAAAATCGTCCTTTTTTAAACATATTCAGTTTAAAAATATGTTTATTAACAAATAATAATGTACACATTTGTTTTTAAGACAATTTTGAAAAAATAATTGTTATTTTAAATTGTTTGACCTTGCGCAGTACATTTTGTAAAACAAATTCTCGAAAACTCTAGACAACTACTGTCAACCCCGGGAATGTGGTTCGATGGTTTCATCGAACAGTTCAACTGATTCCTTATTAATTTTTTGTTCGATAACGATATCAACAAGATCAGACTTTTTGATTCAAACACGCACTAAATTGACACATAAAAAAACTAAAAATCACTTGGAAAGTGATTTAGAGCTTTTAACTCATATACGAATGAAATTCTACGGGAATCCCCTTTTTGAAAACCATTAATATTTGCGACAACGTAGGTGCAAAGCGAATATTCAAATTAAAACAATTTTGGTTGTCACATTTATTAATTTGTTCAACATATAGAGTGCTTCATGGAAAAATTTAAGGTATCGAGTCTTAAAAATTGTCCGTTAAAGTTATAGAATATCTATAGGGGAAAAATAGCATTTTCAAGTTATTGGATTGTTCAAGTTATCGGATGTTCAAGTTACCGGGAGTCCACTGTATTATAATATAAAATCGGCTCCGGTTTCATGGCTTCGCCTTCACAATCTTTGGTATAGTGTACGGTGGAAAGTAAGTTTAAAAACTGATTCTTTTTCGGAACACTTATGCAGCTACAAATTGAAACCGAATTTTCATGAAATTCGAATAAACATGAAACGACAGGACGAGAGAGTTGCTTTCTCAGTTCATCAGGGAGATATCTTTTATTGGATCGGATGGTAGCAACGAATGCATATAAATATAATTATAAAAATAAATAAATAAATATTTGGCTTTAGCAGTCCTAGGTAGAACCAAGCCTAGCTTCCCGCAACCATTTGTGTGTGCGCGTTATATTTTTGTACGAATGGAAGGGACCTACCTTCACATACTATGTAAAAAAAATACTATGTAAAGCAACTTTAAAAAACACAGTAATTAAATTATATACATACACACGCACACATAAATATAAACATGTTTTAAAAACTAATTCTGCCACTTCCATTATTGTTGTTACTATGTTCAGGTATTTTATTTATTTATTTGTTTACTTTATTTATTTATTTCTGACTTACAAATTTCATTTATTATGTAAAGTAACTGTCTTGTAGTATAATATAAAATATTTCTTATTACAATAAATGAAAATGAAATGAAATGCGAGACTAAGTTTGGCCAATCTTTTAGCTCCATCTAATGTTGTGGAAAAATGTTCAGCCACAATTGTGCGGCCGCTGTTGCTGTACGGTTTCGTGTTCGTGAGTTTAAATTCCCATAGAGCACCTTCTTCTCGACCTGTAGATATATAATTTTCCTTGCAATGGATATTTTGTTTTCGAATCGCAGGCCCACCAAGTTTTTATAATTTTTAATATCTGATACATCGTCTTCATGGCAAATGCTACTCGTTCGTAGCAGTTCGTCCTCCATTTTTATATTCGAGTTAATAATGCGAATGAATTGTGTTGGCAAAATTTATTTTCACTCAACTAGCCAACCGACTCGACGCGACGGTATGGATAAAAAACGTACGACTGCGTTCAGAATTCCTGCATTCGCAGCAGTATTGCTAAATAGTGCGCAGTTTTGCTCCAAAAAACAAATTCGTAGAACCCCCTCTCCCATCAAATTCGGGGAACTGCCTAAAAAGGACACAAATAACCAAAACAAACGGCTACTCAAGGATCAGTTTGAAAGAAGAAGAAGATGGAGTGAAATTACATAATTAGTGTTCCGTCCGTACCAAAACGGAACACTAATGGAATCAGTTCGGTGTCTGTCTGTCTGTCTGTCACAGGCCTTTTTCTCAGAGACTACTTAACCTAGACTATTGAAATTTGGAACAGTTGTAGCAATTAGTGGCCTAAACACAGACCAGAACTTAAAAAGCTGAATTTCGACTTTGGGGGGGTAGTTTCTTAACAAATTTTCACAAAACGTTACAACTTGCTGTCCCGAGCTTTTTCTCCGAAAATATCGCTCAGAAAAATCTGAATAAAATCACAAACATTGAGAATAAAGTGTAGATGGAAACATAATTCTCACGACTGCCCTACTTCAACCGTTTTTTTTAATTAATTTTTTATTTAGGGTAGTAGGGTAGTACTGTTTACATACCCAGAAAAATATCACAACGCCTAAAAGTAGATACGAGAGTAAAAATTGAATAATTGATGGCAAAAGTGTTATACCCGCAGCGAATTTTCGTGGCATATTCCTACCGGATAACTATTGACCTAAGACTTAAACCAATGATACATAATATAACACATAAAGGAAGCTTGATGGTTTCCTATTATAATGTAGGTGTCTCTACTTTTACTATATTGGAAAAAATTGAATTTGTGTATATACAGCCACAGAGAGGGAGACAAATCGCAAAATACGCAGTTAATGCAATTGAACGAATAACGAGAGGAAAAATTAAATCTGATGCACAAGCGTACATTTCTTGTAAATGTAAAAATAGAAAAAAATATATGTATGTATCTACATACATATATACATGCTTTATTTGTTGTTTTTTTTTTCTTTTACTTTGTGTGTGTGTATAACTATTCTTGTGAGCAGATGAGAAAGGACATCAGAGACATATGTACATACATACATGCATATGTAGGTAATTTGTTCAACTTACTTGTTGGTATACATTTATGTAGGTACAAATTTGAATTTATTTTTCGTAAATTGTGCTCAATTTATTTGTATTGAAATGTGCTGTGCACCATAAAACTATGTATGTAGGTACACATGTACTTTCTTGTGTCTGCAGATATACAAGTGAATATGTACATATATGTACCTATATATGTTTTTATGTTTGTACATATATGTGAGTATCGAACAAAGTATCATTGTATCTTTAGTAGAAATCGTATCGTAAAGAAAGGGTTCATATAGATCTATCAACATAAATCTATGACATACATATGTATGTAGTTAAAATAACTGATACAGTACGGAACACTTATTGCGCAAGTATAACTTGCACTTGACCGGATTTTTTTTCATATGAAATACATGTGGGTCTGGCCAGTCCTCAGGTGTTACGAATGTAATGTGTACATGAACGATGAACATATCTTTTAATTGTCCTTGTATCGATTTTATTCGTTCTGATTTTTGTGGAGATTGATAGCTGATAAGATTTTAGGAAGCTATAAATGAAATTCCAAGTCGCTAGCTCAATTAGAAATACGTTTAAATTACAATTAAAATCAAAAAAGGTCCAGCCAGACTCATGTGTCAGTCCGAGGATTAAGGGATCAAATCCATCATGCGGAGTTGAAAAACTTAATAATGTTGCAGAATTTGATGGCAGACATTTCTGAAACGTTCGTTTCAGTCTTGGGTATCACAATGGGCCTCTGAATACCTAATGCAAAGTAACGCCATTTTTCGAATTCGCCATTTCTTATCTCCTCAATGTTTCTGTTCGTAGTGTACACGGCACGGCGCGGCGTTCGAATCCGCCGTTAAAAAATGAAAGTCCCTCTTGCTGAAGTCTGAAAGTCCCATCATTTATTGCGTGTGTGTGAGTGACCTCTCCTTTAAGTTTATCAAAAATATGCAAATAAACATTCCGCCATGTTTGTTCAGAGGGTGCTCATTTTTGTTTTCAACAATAAACGACGAGTACGCGAACGTACCTCACTCACATCGGAGAGTCATTACTTTGCATTGCAATTTGCAACCCTTCCCCTTTAATTCTGTGCCTTCAATTGCAATTTTCCAACGTATAATCCCGCCCATTGTGCCAAAGTCCGAAATGCATTCTTGCATAAAATTTTGCAAAATTCAAAAAGCAACAAAAAAAGTCTGATCACTTTACAAAATGACAAACCATGGCTATGCCATGGCACATCTGCTGCGACAGCAACAAAACTGCATCAGCTTTATCCATTCGTATGTTTGTTCATCGGTACGGGAACACTCTCGCCCCCCTGTAGGGATGTACTTACATGTGTTCCACATTCATGGCCGCGGACATGACCAACATATGGAACGCACTCTCGCACTCGCAAAGGGGTGTAATGCAACACGTGTACGTACGAGTAGCTGCATCATTGTTTTTATTGCACCCACTGTGTGTGTTTTTTTCCCTCTTGTTGTTGTTGTTGTTGCATTTTGTTTAAGAAGAAGCAACATGCTGCGACGCGAATAACAAAAAGGAATTCACAAGGAATGGTGGCTGTTGCACATTTTTCTTTTTTGCTTCTTCTTGTACACGTTTCCACGCACTTTCACGGAGTAGTAGCAGCGCTCTTTTGTGTGGCAAGCAGAGCACCCTCTTTGTTATACCAACGAGAGTACATACTCGAAGCTAAGCTACCCAAGGGTGGAGACTGATTCGGTAACAATGCATGTGCAAATGTGCATCAAAGGATTACAACAGGGGTTGTGACGGTGAGACAGACACGCCTTCTTCCGCCGTTTGGAAGCACTTGGAAGGATTCGATTCTCGGTGAAGGTGAAAATGTTCTTTAGCGAACCGTTAAATTGAAATCGATACCATATTCCTCGCACCGGGATGCCATTGATTGCTTGCTGCTGCTGGTGGTGGGTAATTTGCAACGATATTTGCATTTTTGATCTTTGCGATGGCGGGGATTCCCCTTGAAGCGTCATTGAGTTCGAAGGTACACATCAGGGTTAAAGAATGCAAGATTGCATCTTGATTCATGGAGTACTGAAGTGCTCGTGTGAAAAGGTTTCTGTGCAGATTCTGTGGGTACATTCATCTTGTAGGAAATGTGTTAGCCGCTGCCCGCTGAGGAAGTAAAACTGTTCGGGCGAGCAGGATATTTGAACGATAGGAATTTAGTCTTTCGAACATGTCGTCTGATTCAAGGATCCAACCAGACCTGTAAAGTCTGCAAGTTATTACGGCTTTTTTCGGGAACTGGGAAAGTTTGGATATATTCGAATTTAAAATCTGAAAAAAGCAAATATAATTTACATTGCTTATTATTAGGGAGGCTTATTAGGACATGTACATATATGAAAGAAAATAGCTACATATCTCAGCAATCGAGAGGAAGATTTAATAGATGTCGACTTTTCATCCGAAAATTCCATAACTGATCCACCGTTTTCACCATCAAAGTTTAATGTGAATTCAAGAAAGAGACCACTTTCCCAGAGTACTTCTGATTTTCAAAAATTGGTTTTGTTAAAAGCTAACTCGACTTTTTTAAAAATTATTAAACAAAAATAATTAATAAAAAAAAAATTTAAAAAAAGAACAATTTTTTTCCCGAATTCACCAAAAAATCTTAACATTTTTATAAAAATTGTGCAAATGACTAAAATAAAGTACCTACATTCAATGAATGGAGGAACTGGTCAAGTACTTGAAAGTACTGGTCAAGTACTTAGAAGTACTGCCCAAGTACTTTGGTACTTAAGTACGAGATACTTGCTACTTTGGACGAAGTATTTAAATAATACTGGTACTTGGCTTTTTAAAGTACCAGTATCTGAGTACTAAAGTACAAGCGCTAATCCCGGTATTGGTACTGGTACTGCTACTTATACTTAAAATCTTACATCTCTGGATCCAACAGTGATTCCACTTTTACTTCACCAGATTCTGAGCCGGGCCTGAAATTGAAACTAGCACGAAGACCAGAAAAGTATTTTGGTAGGTAACATAAGCACGCATCAGTATCTTATTCTAAGCCATTACTGGAGCTCTCGTTTTTTGAAGAATTACTGGGTTGAGGGCTTGCGAAATCCTCTCATTAAATACAAAACAGTTTGGGCAGGGCAGACAAAATTAATGTAAATTTGATCGAAAAATTAAAGTTGCTGCTGTTCCCGAAAGTACGTCCTTTAGTCAGGCAATGCCGTAGAATGTTCAATAGATCATGGGGGCTTAGCCCAAAAATGGTCCACTGGATTTATACGAGTATAGTCAGGCCATGTGTCGTATATAGCTCGCTAGCTCTCAAACGTTGGCCTTGATAAACGTCAGCACCTAGCGTGCATGAGACGGACACCCACCGCCACCATTGAGATCCTTCTTGCCTTGCCTCCACTGCATATCTTCATTGAAAACGAAGCTAGGAAAGCAGTATACCGTATAGGTGTGCTTCTTCGATGGCGAATTATCTTCAGTGAAGGTAGTAGAGGTAGCAGGGTGGGGGAGCTCCTCGATTCAGTACACGGGGGAGCTCTGGGCACTACAAGCTCCAGATATAATTTCGGGCGATGGTTCCAATGTCTCCTTCCAGATCGTTCTGAATGGAACAGCGGAAGTTTGCCATCAAAAAGTATAGTCTTCTATACGGACGTGTCCTTAATGGATGAGCTCTCTGGAGCAGGTATCTACTCAGAAGAATGCTACGTTGAGCAATCTATTTCAGGCAGAGGTGTATGCTAACGCTAGCACAGCGCACATTACACTTAACAAGAGATGGAAAAGCAAGTCCATCTACATCTGCTCTGATAGCCAAACAGCTATTAAAGCCTGTTCAGCAGCGTTGGTCAACTCCAAAATTGTTGAGGAAGCTGTCAATTGACTGAACCAGCTTAGGCGCTGTAATAAGATCACACTGGTCTAGGTCCCGGGACATTCTGATATCCCGGGATGCGATAAAGCTGATGCTCTAGCTAGAGCTGGATCAGCGGCCCTGTTTATCGGCCCTCATCCTGTTATTGGCTGCAGTTCAACCTATGCTAAAAACAAGCTTCTTGAGCTGCTACGACTACAGCACTGCAATCATTGGCACGAGCTTAGGTCATGCCGATAGGCCAAAATGTTAGTAGACGCGGCCAAGGCAAAAGAACTAAGTTTCTGTTGCACCTTAGCAGAACTGACGTTAAAATCCTCACAGGACTGGCCACTGGGTTCACTCCCTTAAACGAGCACCTGAACAAAATTGGAATCAGAAGCTTGGGACTTTACGAGATGTGCCTGGAAGAAGATGAGACAGCTGAGCACTTCATTGGCGAATGTATGGCCTTTGCTCGGATCAGAAAGACCACTCTAGGCAGCTACGTCCTACGAGATGTTGATCTCCTGGAGCTCAATTTTGCCAGGCAGATTTAGATCGATATATAGCTCAGTAGCAAATCGCTAACTCAGCTAACTTCACCAAAGTACAATGGGCCTACAGGTCTACGGGCTTGTTGTCTCTATGAGATGCGTGCTTTAGAATCAAGGTTATATTTTGATTTAACGCATAAGCTACTGATTTCGTTAGGTTGAGTAGCATGTAATTTCTATCAAACACTTACTTTTAAGATGATACTTAAACTAGCAAACTAGTTTCTTTTGCAGTCGCATCATCATCAGCATAGATATGAATAATCGAACGCAGTTTTTCCCACACTAGTTAAAAAGTGAAAGTAATTGCCCTAAAATAGAACCTTATGGTACTCCAGTTAAAATGTCACCAAATTGAGACTTTTCTTTCTTGAAATACGACTTTTCGGCCTCAGATCTGGATAACTGTTCCTAGCAGGTACATTTATTGTTTAACAGACAACATACAGGGTGTTTTTAATGTTCCAGATCGATTTTGTTTGGCCAACATCTTCGGTTTGGATGACATTTGTCAGTTGATATTTGACAGTCGTAGTCGTAGTCGATAACAATTTATTATAGAGCAGTTAACGTCGTATCAACGTGTTGAAATTATGAAAACATTTTATTTAAATTATTGTTTAATTGTGAATACGCGGAGAAAATTACGTGATTTTTTTGGTGTAAATCATGTGCCGAGCAAGTCGACCATTCAGCGTCTAATGAATAATTTTGAAAATAAGCACATATAGCCGAAAGCCCTGGTAGCTAGCGCTTTATTTTTTTTTTCCATTATTGATCATGTAATTCTATTTATGTATCAATAAAGTTATAATAATAATAAATAATAAAATAAGCACACACTGGGAAATAAAGTAAAGCCTGGGCAACAATTAAGCCTATGTACATACACCAGAAAAGATCGATGCGAGGACCAAAGAGGCAAAGTGTTACTGAATGTGCGGGAACCTGTAACAGTTACTGTTGACATGTTGGAAAACTTTCTTGTGCATGGATTTATTTGGCCTGCAGAATAATTTGTTTCAACCAGACCGTACTACTTTACACACAGTTTGTGCTACGATTCGAATTTTGTAAGACAATTTTCCTGCCCAAAAATGTCAAAAACTGGTGATATCGAGTGGCTCCCACGATAGGAGGATTTTTTAGGAGATTTGACAGCAGATATCGCACAGATGTGGAACACAGCGAAAAGTAAAGATCACATTACGTGCCTAACATAGAGCTCGAAACCAAAACTTAAGAAACAGGTCAAAAAAAGTTACGGATAACATTTGATAATGTGACGACGACAGTGGATCTTGTAGCTACAAGTTTGCTACCAAAATGTGTGTAGGTCTTTCTCTCAATAGAGTCTGTGCGCCTTCAGACGATTCTGGTTTCCACATTGATTTCGATCTCGGGGCGATTGCAGCTTGTTTCCGAAGTCGATTTTCTTTTAATATATCTGGCAAAGGAGCAGTCGGCCAATTTTGAAGTATACTACTTATGTATATCTGAGCCGTTATTCCTATTAAGTACAACCTTCGAGGTGTTACAAAAAATAAATAAACTTCACATCTGGCTAAAAGCTTAACTGGATTACAATCACAACCAACGCAGTGCTAAGTCGCAAAAAAAAAAACATCAAAGAGAGTACTGCGATTGCTCTCCCAAATCCCTCGAAGATCAGATAAAGGAACTCAACTCAAGTTTATGTTAATTTATTCCCGAAATCCATCACATTTGCGCGTTCCCCGAGGAAGAAAAAAGTTACTAAGCCCAGTGCTATCGTAGCTGCTCATTTATTTATGTCACTTTAGTTCTTACAACTCAATAAATTTGGCGCAAAAAAAAAGGAACCATGCAGCCATATGGAGTGTAACATCCCTTCAATACAAAGATTGACTCCTCAGTCCTCACTCACTCAGCCTGCTTGCGTCCGGGATAATGCAAAATTTAAGCAAGTGTATTGACAAAAAAAAAAGGATTCTTCCGCTTCTACAACCGATTTCGAATAAAGGGAATTCCATACACCGAATACCATATGCAAAGATAAGAGGGGAAGGGAGCATGGTAGGACGCACAAAAAAAGGCAGACAGGCTTAAAGAGAAATTTATATCCTTAAAACACCCCCTTGACTGATTTATTACGCGCACATTTACAAAGCCATTATCATTGCTATTCATGGGCAATGGGAGAGCACAAATGCAAGAGCCTGCCAGTAATCCTTTCACACATCACATGGGATGATACATTTATCCCGTACTCCCGCGCTCAGGCGCTCCAACTTCTACCGGAATTCGAGGGGGTGAACTTGAAAATTCCGTCCTGCCTGTGTGATGGAATCGAATGAATATTTAATCCAACGACCGACCGGTGGACGGAGCACCTCGTGCAATGACACCGGATCAGGCAGTAAAACCAGCAAAGTGCTGGGGATGAACCCACTCTACCGAACCGCTCCGAACCGACCAGATGCTGGGCACAAAAATATCATACGAAACCATAACTCATCTCGCCACATTTCAGAATGAACTTTTCATTTCGATGGGGCTCTCTTTGTGGCTATTTGTGGGTGCAATAGAAGCACTCGAGGACATTCATAATGCAGGAGCTACCACATTACACGGTCTGTTGCTGGTCTCGGTGTATGTATGTCTGTCTCCTGGAAGGCAATCACCTCGGGTACATTTGCATTGAAAGTCGTGTGTTTTTATTGCCCCTCATCCTGGGTGCACCCATATGAGAGGACACAGTGCCAAGATGACTGGCAACAGATGCGAAAGGTCATTCCAGCAGGAGCCAATGGGAACCAGCAACAACAGGAATTTGTCTTTTACACCCAATAAATCCCAGCCAAGGAAGGCAGTGGTAGTAGAAGTGAATAAATCTTAGCAAAGGAACCTGAACGCAGTGTCTGGCTTGGAGTAGCAAGGTTGGTAAGTAAGTTAGCCTGCTGCGAGGAACAAGAATGTAGCAAGATACTCGCATCCATCACTGCTCCTTGTGACACAAAAAACAAAGTTAGACAAAGGCTACTCTGACATAGAAGCTACACGAGGTGCAGTGGTGTGGTGTCTGGAGTTTCCGTGACTGGAAAGTGGGAATTTTAGAGGTCAAAGGACAAGCAAATCGTGACCTTGCTTGATAGTTGGAAAAAGAAATAAAGAAAGCCAAATTGGCTCACTCTGTTTATTGTGTCTTAAAATGGTGAAATGCATACAGGAGAGTCCACCCAATCACACTTATATTATAAATGCGAATGTAACTCTGTCTGTCGGTCTGTGTGTCGATTACCTTTTCACGCCTAAACCGCTGGACCAATCATAAAGAAATTTGGTGCAGAGATAGTCTAGGTGGAAAAACCGCTCGCTAGTGGGCGCTGGAGTCAAGTTATTAACAAACCCTTTCACGCCTCAATCGCTGAACCAATCATAATGAAATTTGGTACAGAGATATTCTGGGACCTGGGAAAGGACGTAGGTGGGAATACCGCTCGTTAGAGGGCGCGAGTCATGTTAGTAACAACTTCCATATGAGTTGACCAAAATGACTCATATTCACAATTTATGTTGGTATAGTGCCTGAACAGAAAACTACACAATCTGGACCTAATAGCTGTCGCTGAAGTCGAGTTATAACCAAATTCTTAAACTAAAACACACAAAGTTTATGGTGACATTCTGATGGACTTTTGATTTTATTAACCATAAGCAACGATAAACGCCCTAAAATTTCCTGAGGGAATCGACATAAACAGTGCATGAAACTTATGCAAGCAAAGATGCTGATAATGCCGGTCTTCTTCTTCTAGCTGCCATATGTGGTTTTGCAAGTGAATTTTTAGTTCACTTTCCTTCGTATTGCTATTTTGTTGTGTTGATTGCCAATTCAGTTTCACTTCCTTGGAAATAATTAATGAATTCATATCAGAAATATCAAACATATTTTGCAAATACAGCCATTGGCCATCCATTTGCTTTTCTTTTACAGCTGTAGCAAGGAACCATTTTGGCAACTGTAGCTACATCGCCTAGATATGTACATAATTGTAAATCGAATGAAAAAAAAAATATTGAGTTGAAATTTGAAAAGGCATTGTAAATGAACAATCCTTTTGTTTTATTGTAATACTCTGTTATTCATTTTTCACCAAATCTAATTTCAGCAGAGTTATGCATTGTACTTTGCAATACAGTACATTTGTTTTTCCTTCCAATGTACGAAACATATTCGAAACGATTAGTCTGAAAACCTTAACGTATTTAGCTTGTGAATACACATTAGAATCTTTCAAAGTTATACATTTGTGGGAGTATCAGTCGTACCATCGTTTGGTTACAGCAGGTGGTTAATAACGACGTACAGCACATACGATCGTAAATTAACTGCGATCTACCAATCCATTAAATTTTTCAAACACCTCTTGGAGGGAAGACGTTTTGTTATCTTTACAGATCATAAACCAATTATATTTGCTTTTCAACAGAACCTTGATAAAGCATCACCCCGACAACAACGTCAACTCGACTTCATTGGGCAGTTCTGTACCGATATTCATCACATCGCCGGACAGGAAAACGACGTTGCAGATTGGCTATCTCGGATACAGCAAATTTCGACGACGGAGATAGACTTCGAGGAGATGGCAAGAGAACAGTTGAAGGATCCAGAAGTTAAAGAATATTTGGAGCCAGGTAAAAACAAATCCGCTCTCAATATTAAAATGTTTCCTCTTCACAGCTCCGAAACATCTCTTTATTGCGACACATCGCAAGACACTATTCGTCCATTCGTACCAGCATCGTTTCGAACCAGAGTCATCGAGAAACTTCACGGGATTTCCCATCCAAGTGCAAAATCGACTTGCAAGCTGATCAAAGAAAGGTTTGTTTGGCCCAGTATGTCAAAGACCATCACGAAATTCGTGAAACATTGTTTGCCCTGCCAGAGATCAAAAGTCCAGCGTCACACCAAAACTGAGTACGGGCTGTATGAGGTTCCAGAGCAACGCTTTGAGCACGTCAACATCGATCTTATCGGACCCCTGCCGCCATCACGAGGTAACAGGTATTGCCTGACCATGGTGGACCGTTTTTCTCGTTGGGCTGAAGCCATACCTTTGCCCGACATCACAGCAGAAACCGTGGCACGGGAATTTATAGCCAACTGGATTGCTCGTTTTGGAATACCGAGAAGAATTTCCAGTGATTTGGGGCGTCAGTTTGTGTCAAACATATTTACAGAACTTACGAAGTACCTTGGGATCACGCACCTAAAGACGACACCCTATCATCCCCAGGCCAACGGTATGATTGAACGTTGGCACCGGACGCTCAAGGCAGCAATCAAATGCTACTCGAATGAAAACTGGTGCGAGTTTCTCCCGCTAATACTTCTTGGGATTCGATCAACAGTAAAAACCGGAACCAATTTCACTCCAGCCGAGATGACTTATGGAGCAAAATTAAAATTACCTGGTGAGTTCTTTCATCCAAGTAAAGTCTCACCCACAGAATCCGAGTTTCTTAAGCAACTTAAGAGGTCGATGTTGAAGTTAAGGCCCATCCCGGTGACACACAATGACAAATCAACAATCTTCGTCCATCCAAGATTTGAAGAGCTGCAGCCATGTCTTCGAACGATGCGACAGGGCCAAACGTCCTCTACGAGCACCATACGATGGCCCATTTCAGGTTATGAGAAAGAACGACAAGTACTAGGAGCTAAATGTTGAAGGAAAAACTAAAAACATTTCGGTAGACAGGTTGAAGCCCGCGTTCATCTTAAATCATCCGGAACAGTTTACTTCAGTTTCGCCTCAAAAACCGACGACAACACGATCCGGTCGTAAAGTAACCATCCCAATCAGATACCAATCATCCAAGGACTAGAGGGGGAGTAGTGTGGGAGTATCAGTCGTACCATCAAACCGTCATCAACCATTGGCAACTCTGGTCTCTCTCTCTCTCTCTAAAACAAGTGATTAAAACAGACTACACTTACTCTGTTCTGACAGCAGTTGATCTCCGACTTTCACCGTGCGCACCTCACACCACATCATATCATATAATCATCCATATTAATAATCCATTTGAATTTCTTGTACTTTAAAATATAGTTTCATTAAAAGCAAATGTTAAGCATTGATAGTTAGTTTGATTTCACATTAAAACTACACTTTCAATGTGTGGTGGGAAGAAAAATAAAGAAGCATCTTTGATATTCAGGACGAAGAGAAATCATATTTTCATTCCGAATCTTCTAGTTTGATGCCCAACTGGTTGTGGTTGCCACACAATCCCATCTTTCAACAACTGATGTATTTTTCATTTGATTCACTCGCTACCTTTGTAACATCTATCATCTGCATATACATAGTAAGTCATCGTGTTATCATAAACATTTTCTTCTGGCACAAATTCGTCATCTCTGTCTCCAGAAATATCACTATCATCACATTCAAACATGCTTCCATTTCCAACTATCTTGGTCCCTACATAGTTCTTTTTTATTACTATTGAATTCACTAGATATATTCGAACATTGTTCACTTGTGAAAAGATTCAATGCAAATGAAATTTTATATGAAATGCACTAAGTTTCCATATGTATAGAAATCTACACCAAAAGGTAGACAACGTAATTTTAGCAATACCACCGTCATGGACATTTTTTTCATGGGGAAACACGTTTTTTTATTGTAATATAAGGTTGTTAACGAAGTCAGAAAATTCCAGAAGTTATCAATTAGTGGTTTTTGCAAAAAGTAAGAAAAAATGTTATTTTTGTGTTGTTTTCTACACAAGGATGAGATGAAGGTTAAGTTCTTTTGGGTTATGAGTAGTACTGAATATGCATGTGGAGGAGGGGGGGTCGCGTCGCTATCCATCTCATGAAGGCGGATTTATTAATAAATTCAGCTACTAAACACTTGCATTAGCAAAGATTATGCTTCGCTATTTCTTCACCTTCCCTGCACATTCGACAGACATGGGCATTGGCTAGAAGTGTGATTTGACTCTACATTGTTTGGCCTGTCTGTTTCGTTCAGTTTCCTTCAAGTGCTTTTGTTTCTTACCTGTTATCGATGCAGCTTTTCGCAGAGGTAACGCCACAGAACGGTCCTTGACTGTGTCCTAGCTTCAAGGTCATGTGAGCACAGGGATTATTGCTTCACTGAAATGGAATGCAACCGTAACCACCATCGAGGGTATCTTGACTAAGGATTGTCATAGCAATGTCCGGCGACACTATTCTCTTCGTTATACCTCATAAAAGGACAAAAAAAAAAGCACTTAAAAAGCCTTCGAACTTCCAGTAGCACCATCGTCTCCAAATTGGCTTTTAGACTTTCGTCTTGCAAATTGCTTCTGGAAAATGCATTCATTTGGAATATTCTGTTTTATAAACTTCCGTTACATCTGCTCTCGTCCATCTTTGATGATAGTTATCTCTGTCGGAGGACAAAACGAAGAGAGAAAGGGATGGCAAAAAAAAAACATTAATTAGTCACGTTCTGGTGGAAGAAATGCTTCTTAGTTGTTGGTTATGTTTTATTTAACTTGTCTCGTCCTTCCAATCTTTTAATAGTATCATTGTGGTAGTTAGTTTCGAAAAATCTGTACCATGCCAAAATAAAGGATAATACATATCTTGGATCTCGGTCATTGGCAAGAAAAGGAGAAACTTTCTTGATCGTCCTTTGCTTCTCATTCTCTCTGCTTCACCATCCTTTTTGTGACTTTTGTTTCTGAATCGGAACTAATGATGCAGCTAATTGTTATGCCAGTTCGCGCTGATAGAGAGACCAAAGGCGGGACGATAAGAGGGACGAAGGACGATTTCTAAATGCATGTTATTGTTCCTGTTTCTGCTGCTGTTGTGATGCTGATGATGATGTCCTTAATGGCGATGCGAAGCGTGTAATTAGCCATTTTCGGACAATGGCAGCAGTAGCAACAAAGAAGGCGAATTCATTATCGCACAGTAAGGACCTTGCGTTCTCTCCCAAAAGCGGTACGCTGGCTGGCGGCAAAGGCGTTCGAGTCTGCGATAGAGTGTCGGCGGCAAACGTCTTGGAAGTGCCATAATGAATGGATATCTTTTAATTGGTATGTTGTGTAATTACGGGGTGTTCAAAGGATATACACGAAATTGACTTGCTCACGTACCTACTACTCTTCGTCGTCCTTTGTGTTTTTGTGTGTATTTTCTTTTGCAAGCCATAAAGGATAATTGGATCTGTAATAGAACAAAAGCACCATAACGCTCAGTGTGTCCAATTTGCTTAAAAGAATGAAACACCAGCACTCAGTAAGCAGATACGACCTCTAATCCTTGCCACGTATTCATGTGCGTATCCATCCTCAAAGCCATATACAGGACAGGCAGACTGATATAGAGGGAGAGCGAGTAAAATTTATCACACAATAAAACTCCTTTACCACACATTACAGTAAATGGATTGTCCTTTTGCTTTTTGTTTAGTTGGTTTCTGATGTTGATGTGCTGACACAAACACACACACGATGGGTATTGCTGTTCTTCGAAGGACATGTAAATTATTATTGAGAATGTTTCTGTTTCTTTTTCGTGGTGGTGGTGGGGGATGAATGGGGCAAATGTCCGTTTATTCGATTTGATCCTTTTTTTTGGGGGGGGGCGGTCAAATCACAGAGGGAACGCCACTCGACATCTCTTCTTTGACCCCCGAGGGGTTGGCAGGGTCCTTGATCCCTCGTTGTGTAGTGTCAGGGAGAACGGTATCTCGTTATTTGTTGGGGCTAGTTAGGCCCAATTAAAATTGATGTAGCTGTCTTCTGGATGATTTGACAATAGGACACGATGTCCTCTCTATTTTGTTTCCTTTATTTCTTTGTTGGTCATGCAATTACTTTTGGGGACTGAACGAGTGAGTTAGACAACGACGACGGTGAAAATGCTTAGGGAGATGAAATGCACTGGGGTAAATGGCATGGAAATTTATATTTTTGTTTGGGTCTCTGACGTAGGTTTGTCCTGCGACGAAAGTTTACTTTCGCCAACTCAGAAAGTTTCAGGGGAGGAATTAATTTGAAGCTAGCAGATCCAACAAATCACTTTTAAAAGTGACAGAAAAGTTTTAGCTTTTTTGTTTTGAGACCTTCTTCTATAGGGACATTTTTTATTCGGACAGAAACTACTAACGTTGTCGTAGGATTGTTACCTTTAGGCCCAACGAGTCAGCTGATAAACTGATCAAGTGGTTAGGGGATGTATACAAATTCCTCTTAACTAACAACAGTCATTTGAGTTGAAGAGTATAGACTTATTACATTTTTTACAAACCATCATATGCACATGTATATCCTGGGGCCTAGGGATTTTAAGGACATGTTTGGTTTTTTATTCGACATTTTTCTACAATTATCATCAATTTAGACCTTGAGATGTCTTCCTTCAATCGTTGTCCGGTAAGTTCTTTGAGGTGGTCGCTTCTGACGAGAGCTACGGAGTCTTGTCCACAGCTGATAGACGGAGTAACCCCTTTCAGTCATTCAGCAAAAAGAACTACCATTACCTTCGATATGCATACCTCCTCGCCACTTGAATAGGACACCCATTAGGTCTGTTTTCGATCGCCCATTGCTCCCAAACCAAGCATGCTAAAGACTTAATATTTTTTTTGTAAATTAAAGTTCATTTCACTGTTGCTAAAGCTGTAAGTATTAACAAAAAATTATTTACCAAAAACCGGCAAAATGTAGGGACCCAATTTTGCGCCACATGAATAGGACATTGTTACGAAAAAAACATTTTAGACAATTCTGATTCCTTTTAACACAAACATTACTCATATTTGTGGTAATTGGAGTATTTTAGATAAAAAAAAAAAGTTTTAATAGTGTGTTGAGCTACCTTTCTGCTTCAAAACTTCACGCATCCGGTTTGGAAGAGATGCATACAAATTTGCCCAAATAATTTAGCGAAATCGAGCTCCAAGCTAATTCGATGGCTTGGGTTAGTTCAGGTATACTCGAATATTGTTTTCCTGATCCACACACTTGACGTGTTAACCATCCCCAAACACTTTCAATGATTATCAAATCCGGTGAGTAAGGCGACCAGCTTAATAGCTCCACAGAGTGGCTTTTAACCGGGCTATAGGTATGTATTGGCGCATTATCATATTGATAAATCCACCGCAGTGGTCCAAAAAGGTTATGAAAGTATGGAAAGGCCTCTTTCAATACACCATTGTAAGACAACGCATTCATTGTTTCATTGCAAAAATCTTGCCTAAATTTCAATGTCTGCGAACATAAAGTGGAAAAAAATTTCTAATGGCATTTTTCCAGAACTTGCAATTTATCACAGAGAAAGAAGAGGAGTTGCACAAAGAGAACGTGCAATAATACCGTTTTTTATCATACCGCTTTCGAGTAATGAGCAATTGCAAAAAGAGTGTACAGGGTGTTCTATTCAAGTGGTGAGGAGGTATGTATATCGAAGGTACTGGTAGTTCTTTTGGCTGAATGACTGAAAGGGTTACTCTGTTTATCAGCTGTGGACAAGACTCCGGAGCTTTCGACAGAAGCTACCACTTCAAAGAACTTACCGGACAACGATTGAAGGAAGACATTCTCAATGTAAGGAGTTTCCTGTGTTGGATTTTCGTCTTGATCCGAAAAATGGTCGAAGTTGTTTTCCCCAGTTGTTTGCGCAGTTCAGTTGACGCAACAGAAAGTTGTCAGACCTAAGGAATTTATTGGCTAAGACACTTCTTTCAAATTCCCAGTGGCTATGGCTTCTTTGCTGTGAAAATATAAAAAAAAGATTAAATTAAGTTCTTCCGAGACGGCATCTGCTATGACTGTGATCCCTAATGAATCCTTTCTTCGACAAACTCCATTATCTTTGGAGGAATTACATACACTAGAACTCGTCTCTTGTTACCTATAGGCCTCTTCACATCTGTTTCGGCTAGCGCAACTTCTAAGAACTAAAACTTCTCCTGGCCATACGTACGTCATTTTGGTAATAAGCAGCTGGCACTACAGGCAGAAATTATTGTTGCAACATAAGATGACAGGTTTCCTGCTGGAATATTTGACTGAAAGGCAGTTGAATGATTACACAAACTCCAACGAATTTGCGACCTGAATGCGCCCTAAATCCACCATCTGAGGCGTGAAGAGAAACCTTTTGAAAACTAGGACTCTGGTTTCGGTTTTGCTCTCGCAAAATGTTAGATTGCTCGACAGCTATCTGGGTCCTAGACTTACATTTGGAAAAGACGTGCAATTTTGGAACTGTGGCCTTGCGAAGCACTGTCGAATACTCTGCCGAGAGTTTGCTTTCTAACGCACTGCGAACACGCTCCGGAATGACAGTCGCACGAGTAGAAAGAGGGCAACTTCTCTTATTCTTTGTTACCGACGCATCTCTGGCATGTATTTTCTTATCACTGGCAATGCCAAAAATACTGAAACAGGGACGGAATACCCCTATATGCACTCTTTTCTATTTGAACAACAAATGTTCTAGAATGGAAGTCATTTACTGCTTCTTCTTTCGCCCAGAATCCAACCCCAATTAAAACCCTCTTACACTAACCAGTTCTTTCCCGAAGGAAACTTTCTTAATCAACGCACCCTTTGTTTCACTATACCAACCAACCCTTAGCTAAATTTTGTAACATCAAATTTAAATAAAATAAATTTCCATTAGTGGCCATGGCCAACGCCACCGCGAGGATTACATCGTACATTCCCGCGTCCATTAGTACCAAATCAATTATTCGAAATTATTCCAAGACAAGTCCCCCGGGCAGGCGGGCGGTCGGTTGGGCCACGCTGCGTACAACAATGGTCCTCATTAGTGTGACAAAAGCGATACGGGGACCAGAAATCGACCGATTCCAAAAATGGTGGTCGCACTGTGGTGGAACCCTCATTTCATGCGATTAGTGAAGCAATTTGCACCCCGAAACAATGTTTTGCAAAGAGAGTGTCTGACAGCGGCTGCCACAGACTTGGGGAATCCCAAAACAAAACAAAACAAAAAAACACCCATTTACATGGCTTCCTTCGATGGGAACCCCCGCCCCCACTGAAAAGGACACTGTGTTTGTTCAGCTATGTAATTGCTACCACATGGGGCACTAAGTCCCACCGAAACAACGCAAATTGCGTGAAGACAAAATCGGAACACACCAATTGCTGTTGAGTGAAAAGCAATTGTCAAGGATACAATCCACGACCAGGGTCATGTCCTCCTCCTTGTTTACTTAGAATGAAAATGTTGTAATAACAAAACATGAAAATTTTTGTTCTTATTTTGTTGCCTGAAGGGGCGAAGGATGTCCTAAAAAAACAGGACATACGAATATACGAGCATGTCCTGCGGTGCGAACTGATATCAGGGTCCATTACAGCATACACGCAATGCAAGATAATGAAATACCAAACAGGATACGCTTCATGTGACAGATTTTTGTTATTACTGTATGTTTTGATTTTGTCGAAACGGATGTGAGTACTCGTAGTTTAAATTTAGAACGTCATTTGGATTTGTTTTGCGAATAGGTTGAGGCAGGGTGCTTTGTGTTGAATGTGGAAGCAGTACCTGTAGTAGTATGTAGTTGTCTGCGCTTGTTATTCCTTAGCCAGATGTGGAACTCTCACTCGTTTGTATAGTATCATGTCTGGATCGGCTCGCCTAAAGGAAAACTTTTATAATGAGATATGGTAGAGTGGTCTTTTGGAGAAACGAGTAGAATCATAACTACAAATGCCAACCATCGAAAGAAACGTAGATGCGGAAAGCCCTCTTTAGACAGAAACATAATACAATTGCTGGAGTACTCCAGGGCTGTTTACTTAGGCCAGCTCTTGTTCTATGCAATGCGAATTACTAAAAGAAGATATGCATAAAATTGGGCACACTTGGGTCCAGCTATTTAGAAGAACATTCAACATATTTCTGCGGGTATTTGAGTGGGACTGCCCAAGCCAAGTTTTGCAAAAAAAAAAGGAGCAATAAAGCCAACATTTTTGCGGTTTTTAGGTCTTGGCTAGCGCCCTCAATTAGATAAAGATGACTGGATACAGATTAAATAGTAGCGTGGCAATTTCTTTGCCATTGCCTAGCTTGAATCAAAGATAGTGTCAGTAGTGATAAAAGGCTGTTTTTGATAGCTTTGATTAAAATACGTCCTTAATACTGAAAGCAAAGTGGTCTTAGCCATTCGACGGCTTCCCAATTCGATTCCATTTCCACTCCCAACTCTCATCAATAAATCCTTTTGACCCATTTTTTTCCTTCTTTTTGTCAGCTTCAGCATATTTGAAGGGATATCGTTCCTCCCCCAATTGAAAGCGCTTAGAGAAAAGAAATCCGTTAACCGATGTCAAAGATGAAATACATTTACCTGAACCCCGAACATCACCTTCCACATACGAGACTAGTGGTACTACGCCCGCCATGCATGCTGCTTCTCATCTTTCTCAAAGCAAAACTCATTACACAACTTTCCTCATTAAGTGTTTTTCTAATTCCTTTTTCGTCCTTTTTTTTGTTTCCACTCGGTGCTCTACTCTAGCGCGCTCAGCATTTTGTACCCCACGATCTGCTGCGAAGCCATATTCCTTGAAGTCTCTGTCATACCTCACTCCGAGGAATGCATTTTGATGGGAATTACTCAGCACTCTGGGAGAATAATTTTCGGGTTCGACGTCTTCTTGAGGATTTTTTTCGGCAGCACTCAAGGCGTGCCCGAAAATAAATACAACAAAACTTCCCCCGCCAAAAAAGAATTCCTATTCCGTAAGCGAAAAACGATTTTTTTCTGTTTTTTGTGACTTTTCTCCGTTCCTTACGTTTTGTTTCGACGAAAGGATTTGCTGCTTTCTGCTAGAGAATCCTTGTCAAAGCAGTATAATAATTCCGAGTCATTCATTGAGGCAGCAGTTGGATGGAAAAAAATCCAAAAAACAAAAAAAAAACAAAACACAAACAGAGGCAACAAGGAAAAGGAAAAGTTTCGTAATTATTTATCCTTGTTTCATCATGCTCATCATCCCCTGCCCCCAATCCTCCAGAACGAAAGGAAACAAAAAAAAAAAAAAAAATGCCTGCTCCGTGGGGAGAGCTTAGAACGTGCATACAAACTCGTACATAGTTTTGCAGCAAGGGATTCAGGACTTGCGATTCAGGTTGAGATTAAAATGAAAAGTGCTGAATGTCCGTCCGTACAAAACAATGCGAAAAATGGATTTTCATGTTTTCACCACACTTTCTCCTGTAAAAGCGGAATTCTCCTCGTTCGCACCCCTTTTTTCCAGTCTCAAAAGACAATCAACCCGGAGTCAATGGATTGAAGGATATCTAAAGTACTCAGCACAACACAAGTGAATGTCCGATTTCAATCAAAATTTTCAATTGAAATTCGTCAAAAGGGAGAGTGCTCTTGTGTTTGGGTGTATTCAAGGCCATCGAGGATTGGTTTTTGTTTTTTTTTTCGGTTTTTGACAACCAGGGATCAGGACCACACCACTTTTTGTTATTCCACCAAATGGCATGGAATAGAGAATGGACCCTTGTCTAAACTGGAATTTTTTAAGAAAATTTGTGAGTTAAAATTAAAAGAAATTTATTTTTGTTTTCTTTTGTTGTTTTGTTTCCCAGGAGGGTTTTTCAAGGCAAAGTTAAATTGTTTTTGAAATTTGCAGAGATTTTTCATATACATACATACATATTCCGTAGAGTAAAATTCAAATGTCAATTTACTGGCACTCATGCCTGTCAAATCAACATCAACAGAGAAATTGCAGTAATCTGTCAAGATGTTGATGTTGGGTGTGTTCGATTAAACATTTTAGTGCTAACTTGTGGTATGCCGTATGCCTGCAGCTTTGTTGCAATGCCGTGAGACGAATGAAAATCGGACAAAAGCGGCGTGACCACGTTACGTTTATTACTTTGTGTAATTTGAAATAGCGTGTCCACCCAATTGACTTGTTAATTGGTATTTAAGTAGTTCATTCTAAGCCCACCACCTTTTTCTGCTGATTTATTTGCTTGCATGTTTTGAATGCCCACAACAGTACGTCCAACTTATATGCCATGCTTAAAAAGCGATCTTGCCATTCCCCAAATGAAGATGAAAGCCAAGATTAAGCATCGGAATAAAAGAAAGAGGATAGAGTAACTTCGGGTATTGTGGTATATGCGGGTAATGTGATGCAGGCGGTTTTCTCGAAAACTAAGCTCACTTTGATAACTCTTTTTACATCAGCAGTTAGCGATTGCAGTGAGAGGAACATGCGTTTTTAATTAAGTTCAAAACCGGCCATGGTTTCGCTTTATTGTTCACAATTTGTTATCGTGTGTTTCGAGTTTTCTTTTCAGTAAAACAAAAAGTGATTGTGTGTGATTCTGTTTTAAGCCAGGCGATCAGTTATTTGGATAAAGCAATAATTCATTTACGTTTAATAACTGCAAGTTTTATTTTAGAAATTTTATATTTTTTTTATATATGTTTGTAAAAATATTCAATTTCGACTATCGTGATACCCTAGCCATGGTACAGTGATATAGTATATCACATTACCCGTCTTAAAACTTTGTACCTAAAATACATTTTTTTGTGATTTTGTTACACTATTAATTTACCAATAATGCCTAAAAAAGGTTAAATTCGAAAGTGGGACCCAAACGATATCAAGTGCCGTGTATCACATTAGAACACTAAGTATATCACATTTGACTACCCATGTATACCACATTACCCATCCTCTTTTTAATTTATTTATTTATTCTCTGCTTAGTACAAGCCAACTAATACAAATTAATAATAATACAAACTAATATAAACTAGGAACTAAAATTAAATAAGAACAATAAGAAATATAACAATTAGAAACAAGAGAATGCTTAACATCTAAGAAAGGGAGGGGAATTAGGTTGAGTAGAGGGAGTTTCTCAGTGTAAGCCTGCTGCATTGAAAATCAAATGACCTATGCATACGATTTGCCGTGCGGAGCATTCTAGATATAGGCTCGTTATACCCATAATTGGTACGGTGGAGATTAACGCCGAAGAGTGGGAAAGATCTGAGGTTGCGTGGGTTTGTGTTAAGGGAAATGGTATGGAGGAGCGTGGGGCTGTCAATGTTACCGGTTAGTAGCTGATGGATGAAGAGTGTATCCGCTACGAGACGACGTTTCTCGAGTGATTGCATATTAATCAGTTTAAAACGATTCTCATATGACTGTAGGTTATAGCTATCATTCCATTGAAGGCCTCGTAGCGCAAAACTAATGAATCTGCGTTGAATCGCTTCAATTCTGGATGAATGGGTGACTTGGTAGTACGACCATACTTGGCTAGCATATTCAAGAATAGGCCTAACGAAAGTGACGTAGAGAGATTTCGTGACGTAGAGGTTTGAGATTTCCCTAGACCAACGTTTTATGAAGCCCAGCATAGAGTTGGCTCTGCTAATGATTTTGTCTATATGGCAGCGAAAATTAAGTTGTTGGTCAGATATAACACCCAAATCGCGCATTTGTGAAACGGGGGAGGGGGGGGGGGGGGGGACAAGTTCGACACCGATGAAATATGAACGAATGACTGTTGGATGAAGTTTACGGGAGTAAGTTATAGTCTGACATTTGCTAACATTAAGCTCAAGGAAATTTTTTTGGCACCAAGATGCAAAGTTGTTCAGGTCGTCTTGTAGTGAATTAGAGTCAGTGGGGTTTGATATACGTCTGTAGATTTTTATGTCGTCAGCATAGATGGAAATAGAAGAGTTATTGATGCTGCATTCAACGTCATTGATTGTGAGTATGAAGATAAGTGGGCCCAAGTGGCTGCCTTGGGGAACTCCGGAAGTGGCTGGAAAGGGATTGGATACAGAGGATCTAAAAAGTACAATGTATTGACGCGGCTTCGAGGTATGATTTAATCCACGCAATAAATCCTGGCTGAAAGCCCAGAGCTTTAAGTTTAAAAAGAACTATAGAGTGAGAGATTTTGTCGAAAGCTTTATTGAAGTCGGTGGCAATTACGTCGACTTCATAGCCATCTTCCAATGTGCACAGAGTTGTCGACACGAAATCTATTAAGTTTGTGGTGGTTGATCTACCTTGAAGAAAACCGTGCTGATAAGGAGAGATGATGGACTTGCAGTGGAAGGAGTGATACTTTCGAAGAGTTTGGGTATACAAGAGAGTTTGGCTATGGGACGGTAGTTAGAGATTTCATTCTTGGGGCCTTTTTTGTGTAGGGGGATAATATAAGCAGTCTTCCAGAGCATTGGAAAGACACCGTGGGTGGTAGATAGTTGAAAAATAGTAATGAGGGGTTGGGCCAAATGTTCGATGCATTTTTTTAAAATAATGGAAGGCAGACCATTGGGTCCAGCAGGCACTTTTCGGGTCATTTCACTTTTATGAGAATATTTTATTTTTAAAATATGTGAATGTTAAAACATAAACAGGATATGGTAGCCAGTACTTTATTTTATAAGAATGCACATTTTCTTGGAAATCAACAGAATACTTTGCTAGATACAGTGATAAAGGAATCATGTATACCACAATACCCGAAATTACTCTAAATGTATCTGAAAGTCCCCTTAACTGGTGCAGCTGTAGCGTTAATCATAGTGAGTTAAAAATGTTATCTGCCATATCACGGAGATATTTGTCGCCTCCACCAGCCAGTCCACTCCAAGTGAGCAGTTATTTAATGGCACGGGACTAATTTATGAACCTCTACGAAACAGGTTGGAACATGAAAACGCCGCGAAATTGCTGTTTAATATAATATAATGCACCAATTTTTATATGTTTGTACTAAAAATTTGAATATCAAATAAAAATTAATAATTTATAATTATTAAAAACTATCTTCTTTTTCATTCATTCAGGTTCCTAAAGTAAAAAAAAAAACTTAAAATCCGAATCAGCATCCGCGTCCGCGGATATAAGTATAAAAATATCCGCATCCGCAAAATTCCTGCGTTTTATCCCAATTTTCTCCAGCTTCCCTATTTTTTCGATGGCCTCTCGAGGTTATGATCAGAATTATAGGGATCACAACCCTCTCTCACTTCACTGCATTCCTACTGGTCCGCCTGTGGGGTTCGCCGGTTCGACCTCAAAAAATATCTGCAGGCCTCCCGGTTTTGAATCAATTCATCATTGAGGCCAATAATTAATAATTGTTTCTTATGCTACTCTTCCTAAACTTGCTTTACCTGAGGACACCTCAGCGAGGAGTACTCTCAACCCACTGTGGGTCCTGTCGTTGAAAAAAACACCTCCGCTACAACATTATGTTCTGAGAGAACTTCGGTACTGGCATAGCAGAATGGTCTAAACGTGAATCCCCAAAAGACTAAGCTTGTACTCTTCACCAGGAGAAACCAGATTACATACTTTCCCCTGCCACAACTCAATGGGACCATAATCCATCTCTCAAAGCAGGTGAAATATTTAGGAACTATTTTAGACTCCAAGCTCTCTTAGAGACAAAATATTAAATTGAAAATGAAGAAATGATTAAATGCTGCTTACGCCTGTGAAAGGTCCGTCGGGAAAAGATGGGGACTGCAACCCTCCATCATCAACTGGATGTGCCCTGCAATCATCAGACCCATCAGCACCTATGGATCCACCGTATGGTGGAATGCTACAAAAGTAAAAACTATACAATCAAACTCACCAAAATGTGCCACTCGGTGCGACAGGAGTTTCAAGAAGTTCACCACAAGCGGGATCTGATATGATTCTTCATTTGCTTCCTCTCGGCAGGCATCAGCAAAGGCAAATCCCTCAGATTTGATGAAACAAACCACGTCTGGACATGCGGCGATACTAAGAGAAATACACTAATACAGCAACTGAAGAGACTTCAGACAGCATTACTCCTCATCCTCACTATGACTTCAACTTAAATGTAGCAATCCTATTTCACAGTAGAAAAGAGTGGCTGTCAAGCAAGGTGATCAGAGAACGGGAGATAGCACTCTTCGCCGACGACTCAAAAATTGTCTTGTGTACTGGAGCAGGGTTTTACTCAGATTCACTTCTAAACTGGAGTCTTTCAGACTACCGGATACATGGAGTGTTTTCCAGGCAGAACTACTGGCGATTGAAAAGGCTGCAATATTCATAAAAGGAAGCGACCTCTCTCCGTCGGTGATAATTATTCTGATGGATAGTCAGCCAGGTCAATCAATAGGAGCAAATACAATTAAATCAAAAACCGGACAAAAATATCGCATTGCACTAAATTCCATAAGTCACCACAAGGCAAGACTGTGTTGGGTTCCTTGGACATAGCAATATCGAAGAGAATGAGATAGCAGACGAACTAGCTAAAGCTGGATCGGCCATGGGCAACAGTGATGCTGACACCTTCATACTTTCTTTAGGTGGCGCTACGGTTCGGGGTGAACCAGGGCCTACTTCTCGCAACTCTTTGTGTGTGCGCGTAATATTTTTGCACGAATGGAAGGGACCTACAGTTTTATGCCGACTCCGAACGGCGAGTTGAGAAGCTCATTGACGAATTATACTCTTTGATTGCTTGTCAGACATTCGAAAGAGGTGGCACCGTAACACAAAACACCGCACGGTGTTTGCTGGGATTGAACCCGGACAGCATTGCCTAGTAGTCCAACCCACTTACCATACCACTTCACCACGGAGCTCGTTGGGTCGTTTACTAAATTGTAAGAAGCCTCGAGAATCACTAGTAATTCCGCCGAAGACATAAGAGTTTTGCCCAGAAAATGCCTGCGCCTACTTAGCAGTCCATTACCGAACCATCAGTAAATACCGTTGTATCAAAATCTGTCAGCACTCTCCATCGCTTCCATTCTTCGCTTCTTGAAGTTGTGCCTGGAGATACACATATTATAGTCAGTTGGAGACATAACCGGACTACTTGAAAGTATGTCCAAGATTTTAGTGTGTCCTGGCTTAGCAATCCAGCACCCTTGCACAGCGCTGTGCTTTTGATATGATGTTCAACTGGCAGAAGGTGCAAAAGCACAGAGCATTAGTTGTGGTTGTGGTGCCTATGTCCATGCTTGCCGTTCTTTGGGCTCTTTTGATTTTATGGACGTTGAATTTCTTGCTTAGGGCGGGCCACCACATTATGGACCCGTAGGTGAGAATTGAACATTGTTCATTGATAAAAAATGTTTTATATTTAAATTCCTCGCTTATTTTTGTATACATTTCGAGAGCTACGCAACTGTACATACGAACACCTTAATACTCATTTTATGAACTCATCACATGTCTAGACTGTCATCTCATTACCATAACATTCCTAAACTGTCCATCATAAATCACTTTGTCCGACTGTCACCAGGCATACTGACTGGCCTCCCACTCAAACTGAGAGAGTCATCGCAGTTGTTTGATACAAATTCATCAATTCGTTTAATTAGTCTAATAAATGAGTTGAATTAACCAAAACACATTCGGACTGATTATCAATTCTGATGGTACTGTTAGACACCCTCGTCTGAACAGCTAGTTTCCCGGTGTGGACTTCGTGTGGACTCCAATTCGGACGCACAGTGGCATTGGAATGGAATAATAAAAAACGTTCGGACGACTTTTATGGCCGCGAACATAAAACAGTTTTTTTGTTTTTTTTGGGTAAACAAACCATTTAGGGAGCCACTGTGCCATTGACGACTTCGTCTACAAAGCAATAACTCCTCGAAAGGTGTTCATGTCAGCTGAATTTTCTATTTGTGTAGGTATGGGTGCCTAGTGCGAGTGCCTACTACATATTTTGGGAACTATAAAAATGTTCATTCTGTCTGTGTTGCTGTTGCTTTTGTTTTGCTTACGAAAAGTCGTAAAAATCCTTGTTGTTAGCGAATGAGATGAAACAACGAGGGGATGGTACCGAATACGAGTACACGTACATAGTGCCGTTGAATTAGTCTGATTGGGGAGGGTGTGGGTGTTTGAGCGGACAAGGGGAACCCCCTGGATGAAGTTGGATTCTATTCTTTTATTATTTTACGGGCGTTGTCGTTAAACAATCAACGGTTATTGTAGTGGCGTCTTGAGCGTTTTTTTTTTTTAGCTTTACAATTTGGAATCGATATAGAAAGGGAGTAGAATACACCATCTGCTACTTGTGCTGTTGTTTCTTTTTTTGTTTTTTGTTGCCCTCGGAGTCGCCCAGAAGGCATTACAGTTACAATTACAAACACATTGCTTTGGTGGCAATTAAATTAAATTTCATTTGTTCTAAAAGGGATTTTTATTGGGCCATTGGGGGCGGTGTTTGTTTGAATTGTCGCACCGGAGAGCAATTTCCACGAAAAAAAAGGAAAGATAATGAACATGCAACAGTGGAATGTCCTTATAATGCGGACCCAGCACACTAGTAGGTGTAGGTTCTATCGACGAATGTTGAGTAATTGAAAATGGTTTTTAATAGCCGCTCAGAAATTTGATGAGACATTTAAGGGTGGGGTGTTTTTTTCTGTTTGTCGGCCACAATGACATATTAATTTTTACGTTTAATGCGTTTAGTGGAGGTCAACGTGTTGCCGTTGGCAGGGCAAGTTTCCGGAGAAACCATTTTCTCCACAATTAAACATTTATTGATCTGTATAGGATTTACATACATATTATGTACATATGAACATAATTCTTTTACATCCAGTTAGGGCCGATATTAGACATTATGACATAACAAAGAAATTAAAGAATTTTCAGCAAAAGGAGTGGAATCAAGGCATAAACGGATTTAGAGCGTAATAACACAAAACTGTAAGCCTCATTAACTTACCATAAAACCCACCATAAAACGGAAATCATTAGATATTCTGCACAAAATGTTCCCAAAAACTGCAATTCAGGTTCAGTTTGGGAACTAGGACCTTTTCTAAGTATAAAAGAAGGTTTCGTAGTCCTCCGCCGCCATAAACCTATAAAGAGCACAAAAAGCCTTAAAAAGAGAAGAAACAAGGAAAAACGTGAAATTGAACGTTGTGGCATAATAACACTGTATGTGTGTGCTATTACGGACAAGCTTAAAATATCGAAGTCGACACTGCACGATACCATACGTCGCCTTAAAGAATCATCGACTTTAAAGACCTGTAAGAGAAGCGAAAGGCTCAACTTAATATCAAAACAGGAGGACCAGAAGGACAATGAAATTAATTGAACAAGAGGGATCGACGGCTTGCAGCACCATAAATCTGCCCATCTGCATTGAAATATCAGTTACAGCAATAAGAGGAGTTAAGCTACCGCAGGGTCTTCATAATCCCCCTCTTTTACGACCTAAAACACCGTCAAGCGGTATCAACCGATACCGAATGTCAATAGTCTTATAGCTGACGAGGCGACATTTATTTTTGGACAAAAAACGAGACTTTACATTCGGCTGTCTATTGAGGAAAAGATGCTCCCCAACTGTGTTGTCCCAATAGTCGTGGATCTGGTTCAATTATTGTCTGTGGATGTCTCCCTTCCGCTGAGGAACCTGGTTGGAGACTTACAGACAAATATTAGAAGAACACACCTTACCATCGGGTTTGGGATTAATAGGCCCTGAATTCATATACAAGATGAAGATAGTAGTCTTCCAATCTTTGCCGAGAATACGTGGATCAAGAAGAACAACAAGACACACTGAAAAATATGAAATCACCCGACTTCAACCCAATTGAGCTGCTTTGTGAATTGTGACGAACTTGACAGAGAGGTTTGAAAACAGTGTCCAACAACAAAAGAAAAACTTTGGAAGATCCTTCAAGTAGCACGGAGATCAATAACATTGCAAACTATCAGGAAGTTGATCGAATGCCCAGATTGACGGTGCAGGGAAATAACTTCACATGGGAAATAACTTCACCTCGAGTGGGAAATAAATGCACATTCTTGACGTGAAGTTATTTCTCACTGAAGGTGTGCAGTAATTTAACCAGAAAATTTTGTGAAATTATTTTCCACCTATAACTTTTTTCGAAAAACACAGGGGTACCATGAAGTAAAGCCGAATTTCAAAATTCCAACCTAACAATGAAGATAGCCCTTATTTCGCCCTTTCAATGTGACATAGAACAAACCTATTTTAAACATTTCGCTCCGCAAAATTTGGCTCTAAATAATAAGCCCCAAAAGTAATGAAAATGAAATAAGGCCCCGAAATTGGGGTTATTTGTCATAATGAAATTTGTATAACTAAAATGGAAATAAGGCCCCAGAAATAAATGAAAGAAAGAAGTAATAATGTCGATCGTTTCAATTACCGTGGGGTAAATTCGGTTGGTGACGTGAAATAACCCTTTACGAAATAAGGCCGCATTTGGCATTATCTCTATTTTTTTGTGGAAATAAGGCCAAATGAAGAAAAATTTGGCACCAATCTAGGTGCAGGGAAATAATTTCACGGGCAATAACTTCACCTTCAGTGAGAAATAACTTCATATCAAAAATGTGCATTAAGTTGATTCCCATGTGAAATTTATTCCCGTGTGTATCGAAACGAACGAAACTGTTCTGTTATTTTTAATTTAACTTAGTCCCAATCCTTACAGTGGCCTTTTTTATTATCTTGAAAAAGGAACAGTGTTCAATTAGGGTATCTCCACAGTGCAGTGCCCTTTTATCGGGCACATAGTTTCTAAGATGCTCCTTACAATTATTTACTGTAGCTGTAGCTACAGTTAAATACTCTCATTAAGAGACACCCAACATTTCATAGCAAAGTTATTAAATTCCTTGAACAATATCGAGTAATAGCACACTGACAGCGACTGTTTCATCAGACTCCATCCATCTTCAGCTTGACTCAATCAACAATAAATTCAAACCAAAGTACATTCCTCAGATTCGTATTACAACGCCCCCTAGCGCCCTATTCGCAGTTTAATGAAAATTATTTCTTTAGAATGTATGCGCATTACCGAACGAAACAATCGACTGCCATTGACGACTCTTCGGCGAAACCAAATTACATACTTCCAATGAAATAAATTAAATCAAATTGAATATCCTTTTACACCTCAGATAAACTAAACGACCGACGCGACCCGCCGATACACGTTGCTCACGTTGCTGCAGATTACGATGACAAAGGATACTCATGTATCGAGGCAGACAACCAACAACGCAACGATGCCATTCCCAGAGAACCCAAATTGAAGAACCTATAAATTCCCTTCCACTTGACTTAAGATCCTTCATAAAGTTCAAACCTCACCCATGTGACGTTTGGGTGGGTTCCTCTGCGGCTACTATAGTCGCATTTGTGTGGGTGGTTCGACTACTTTTGCTCTTCATGCGCGTAATAGAAAATAAATTCCCAAATATAACGTTACATAAATTTCAAATGTATCCTTATGTCCTTACGATCAGATTAACCATGGAAATACGATAATTTGTGGCGTCGTACGGAACTGACAATTGCTCTGTCTGTGTGTGCGTTTCAACTCGTATTTCTATCAGGTGTAGGTGCGTGGCAGCTTGACTCCCACAACTTACGATGTGAAAAGTGAAAAAGGAGGCAACAGCAGAAGCGAAAACAAAATGTTATATTCCACCTCTGGGAGCAAAGGACCTCTTTATAAGCAGTAACACACGCTCTACCACCGAATTGGGGTGGTGAAAATGTGTGTCTCCTTTGGAGTCATTATTCATTCTCTCTCGTTTTTATTAAGCCACATTGTTTTGCGTGTTTATTAAATGAAATGCTCTCGAGTGGCGGCAGAGAAAGGGAAAGGGGCGGCGCGGCGGGCACAGTCGGGTGATGAAATGATTTTTATTTCCCCTGAAAGGATGTTAAGCACCATATGCCAGAGACACTTGATAGAAACGAATAAAAATGAAACAAAACTCTTTAGATGGGGATTTTCTACAAAAAAAAAAAAACACACACACATACACACACAAACGCAAAGGAGTCATGGGCGCGGCGGTGGCGGCAGGATCGCATAAACACTCACGCAATGGGATAACAAATCAACATAGTAGCAGAAAGACACTTAACAGCTCAAAGTCATAGAGAAAAAAAAAAAAAAGACTTTGCAAAGTGGATAAATAAAAACGACCTCTTTCCTCTGAGTCCTGACATTTAATGTAAATCCTTATTTCCAATTGAAGAGAGAACAGAAAGAGTTCATGTGTGCGATATGTGGTGTGCGTAAATCACGTAAATCGAGAGGCAGGTGCTGCAGGATATGACAAGTTGAGTACCCCACCTCTTCAAGCCATCAAATGTCGCTCTTAGTATATGAGTCCTTGAAGGATTGGCGGGCGCGTTTTTTCCTAATGCGTATAGAAATAAACACACTTGAAATAAACTTTCTTGAGTGATATCCTTTTGCTGGTTGGCTGGGAACGGGTGCGAATAAAAATCGAATGTAGCGACTTTTTATGTCCTTTTCGTGTTTGCCAGGAGTATTTTTGTAAGAGTATTACGCTCCCCAAAATGCGAGCCAATAAAAGTAGTGGTAGATTGATAGTAAGAGTTTATTTGCTTTTCAACTGGATTAAGCTTGGCATTTGCCAGGACTCGAAGAAGTGGGTATCTGTCTGTATCCAAATCGGCCTTCGAGAGGTTTGAATTGATATCACGGATCATGAAGTCGAATAAGCAACGATGAACAGCGAACAGCGAACGATCTGCCATCTAATAGGAGGAAAGAAAGCATTTGATCTCAGCTCTAACGGATGTAGTCTTCAGTCTTTCAAACAAGTCTTCTTTGACGAAGAGGACTATGTAGCTACGCATTGATAGCGCAGCTTGCTTTTCAATTAACTCTTTGACGCCCAAATAAGTTGATATTCGATGTGGGTGGGACGGGAGACAATGGGTCGTATGCAAAAACCTTTCGCTCAGACTCAAGTCCCACTTTTCATAGCTTTAGCTCGAGTTCGTATGCAGAAAGAAAATGAGACTGTGCTCTTGCTCAATCGATGAGACAGTTCAATTTTTTTTAGCTTAAATGAACTAGGCTGCCCTGAGGCGGCCTTCCTATTTGTTTACCTGGTGGCTAAATTAATATTTTTTTTTTAATTTGTCACTAAATTCGTGCTTCTTTAACCAATATCTAGCCTAAACAAAAATTCTGGTTTAATTTCCGTCATTATTTTAATTTTGCCTGTTAGAGGCTTAATGTACTATTGGTTGTTGCGCCAAGGTAACATCAAAGTTTTGGAATTCCTAAAAGTCACCATTCACAATTTATCATTATACAGTAGACTTTCGCTATCGTGAACACCGGTTAATGCGAACTCTAAAAGTGAAGCTAAAAGTCAGTTCGCTCATGGAGAATACAAAGACACTCCTCGGTGCTCTTTATCCATGGGTTTTAAGGTTTTGTCTTTAGAAAAATCATTTGCGTAGGTTGGCTGTCTAATTGAAGAAATCCATGAATGGAACGAAGATATAGAAGACTCTAATGTCGCCCAAAGTACCAATATCGTAAGTTGTGGAGAGAGTGATGATGGAGATGTGCTTGAATCGCTTAAAAAAAAATTAAACCTAGTGAGGCCATTTCAATGTTAAACAATGGACTGAAGATGAGCTTGTTATGCCCGTAGTACTCGACATGAAAATGGTTGCATGTACACGCGGCTCTGACGTCACGCAAAAATGCCGCATTTGAGTTTAATGTTGATTGCATGCAATTTGTGGTTGCATGTGGTTGCATGTAAAAAATATGGGTAGTACACGACATGTTGATATTGTCCCAAAAAGCCGCATGTATCCATGCAACCATTGGGGCCGCATGGAAACTGGTTGCATGCATTTTGCGTACATGCGGCGCTAGTACACGGCATTCAAGACAATCCGCATGTACACATGTATCAATTTTATTTGTTTTCTGCCATGAAGTTGTCATCGCATTTTAACCTTTATTTTTTGAATATTTTTGTGTATGAAAATTAATTTTCGTAATTTCTAATCAAAATGTAAAGAAGAAAGTGTTTTTTTACGGTCAAGAAAAACGTAATTTATACATGTATGTAGATAAGTATTTTAAGATCAGATACCGACAATGCATCGTAAATAAAAATAAATATAAAAGGTACTAAGACTATCTCTCTACATCTTTTAGGTACTAAGACTATCTCCAATAAATACAGTTGATTAAGGTCCACTTCCAGGGGAAGTAAAATCTACGTTAATTAGAATCGATCAAGTTAAATAGCTTTTTTACAACGGCCGTCTAGTGAGACATATTAGGCCGTATGCATTCAACTTAATTAAGTACTAATATAAATAAAAGGTTGAAGTAAATACTAGAACTACTAGTAGAAGGTAATATTTAAAGCATTTCCTAGATTTTTGGTATGCATAAAAATAAGTTTTGATTTGCTAGCAAATACTGGATTCATCCAAGTAATTACTACCAGTTCATCAAAAATTGGTAGTATAGGTATACTATTATTTTGTAATATTTCTCAATCGTTATTGCAATAAAATTATTTTGAAAAGTATACCAGTAGCTGTTATTTCAATTTACTGTTTCTTTAATTTTCGTTTTATAAACAATCTCGTTATGTAACGAGTACCCATAAGAAAAAGCCATTACAAGCGAAGCTTCTCCCACTAGTCAAATGCAATCTGTGAGAATTTCAAAAGAGCGTACAGTACTTACATATGAATAAGTCACAACAACCGTCCATTAAAACGGAAAAGTTCGAAGCTATGCAATTATTTATTATTGAATAGAAGGCTATTACCGGTGTCCAACTATATGTAAGAGCTCAACAATATGACAGATGTTGAATAGAAGGAAGACTTAAAGAAAACGGGAAATAGACCCATAAAGCTCAAAGAATAGGAAGTGATTTTTTTTGAGCTGTTGAAAGAATCCAGGATCTCCAATGTATCTTAAAAAGATCCTAGTAATTGCTTACCAATAAAGTACATATTCACCAAACCACTTAACCAATTAGAATCGGTAACACTTCGCTTCTTATAAAACCTGCTTCAAAATTAGATAGTTGCAGAATTTCGTAATTAACACAGAAAAATATTTGCTATTTGTTATTCACCAAAAAAAGGACCTCCTACTTTTTATGCATACGATATAAGGTGTAGTACCATATTTACTAGTAAAACACATCCGCATCTAGTAAATACTATGTCCTCTAGGAAATGTTTGTCCTCCAGCATTGTCCAGTGGGCAAATTCAGCATCTGTTTGGAGAACTTTAATTGAAAATCTTCATAAAATAGTGGTTACATGTGAAATACATGCGACCGTACGAATTCGTGCAATCGCATGTGGCTTTTCCATGCAACCATCCGACAAAGTGACGCATATAGTCCCAAACTATAGGTATGCGACTTGCTAGTACACGGCATCAGCGTTGCCAGGTTTTGGTGGAACAAATTCCCTTTTTTTGCATGAAAAACAAAATTTTTCCCCGATTTAACGTTTCACTTTCCCCGGTTTTTTCCCCGTTTACTTGCGATTTCTTGAATTTGCCAATAAAACACTACTTTTTATACAGTCTTATTTTATCATTAACAACATAACAGAGTTAAAGCATTTACAGTATATAAAATAACTGAAAAAACCATTTAAGTTGTACATACATACGTCATTCAATAATCTGATCATCAATCAATGTCTCAAATTGTTTGCACTGCATTCCTGTGATATTTTCAATCTATCGCTTTACTAAATAGTATTTATTTATTGAAAGTGTCAACGAATGAAAACATTTTATAATGCAGTTCATTTTCCCCGTTTTGAGATCTTTTTCCCCGTTTCCCCTTTTGGGTGGAAAATCCTCGGAAACGGGGAAAAATCCCGCAACCTGGCAACGCTGCACGGCATGTGAAAAAGCCGCATGGGTCACATATATTTGCGACACTACATGCAAACGTCCCAAATATGGGTAGTACACGACATGTAAATCACATGCAACCATTGTGACTGATTTTGACGTCAGAATGACTTCAGATCCGCATGTACATGCAACCATTTACATGTCGTGTACTACGGGCTTTAGCCAAAATTACTTAAATGGGAATAGGGAGAAAGCTTTTTAAGAAAAAAGAAGACACAAAAACAGATGACCGACATTTTCTACTAAGTTCCATATCGTTATGTCCACGTTTTTGCTTCATATTTAATCTCATTTTTTATACCAAAAACTTTGTACATACTTATATTTGTTTTATGTCCCTTTACTTTACAATAATTTTTTGTCAAAAAACTAAAAATACGGTTATGTAACGAATTAAATAAAAAATACATAAATAATAACATTTTGAAATTTTTTATTGTGGGATTCTTTTGTTAAAATGTAACCTTCGCAAACGTGAACTGGCTTGGTTTTTAATTGTTCATGTTATCGAGAGTCTACTGCAATTCACTTTACCACATAAGATCAACAAACTTAAAAAAAGCACTGACTTACCAAAAATATTATATTGAAAATTGACTTTAACCTTAGAACCGTGTTTGGGGTGCTGGACTCCCCATTCGTTTTTCGACTATGAATTCTAGCCACAACTTATTCCACACTAATATAAGGCGCGTTTTTTTTTTCAAATCTATATAGATTTCGAAAAAGCTTTCCATACAAAAATAAGACTGGATAATTATCCATGCTAAGCTTTTGTTGTATTTTACATTGAAATCATGTTGCGGAAGCATGTCTAGCCTATATAGGTTTGAAAAAAAACAAGCCTATAATACCTGAGTACTTTTCGATGTGTTGTACCTTTAGCTTTGTGAAAATAGTGAGTTTGGATATTGTGCTGATTGGAACCCATATAGGTACGTGCCTAGAATAGCACAACCTCTATACGTGTTTGGGGAGTTGTACTCCCCAGTATTTGATATTTGAATTGCATTTTTCCCGCCTTTTTTTTAGTTTCAGGATTTTTTTAATCAATGTAGAGAAAAAAATAAAACATAAATTAAACAATAGATATAACATTATTATAACATAATAATATTTTTTTCGGTTGCTTATGTGTTCGGTTTTTATATCAAACCGTAAAGTTTATGATAAGAAAAAACATGGATAGCAGAATTATTAATATAGCAAATATTTGTCTCCGACTGACGAATAACAACAAAAGCTTTTTAAATTATTTAGTCAGAGATACCGACGATGATGTGGGTGAAGTGAGTGCAGCTGATGATGGACGAGATCATCGTGTAGCTTCATTATTTTTGGATGTTACCGTTGCTGCAAATTTTTCTGCTGACGAAATTGTTTTATTAGATAGCGATTTTGATGGCTAATAATGAGCCGCTTCAAGATATCCGGTTGACGGAGCTCGTTCAAGAGATGGGGAATTCAGATGCTTGCGAAGTTGAATTAGAAGAAGTAGAAGTTAGTGCAAGTATCAGTTCCCGCAGTAGCCATCCAAGCAAATCGCGGCCAGAAATACTTGGGTCAAGGCAAAATGGTTTGATGGTCGATGCCGAGTGCTACAGTTACAGATCAGGTTAGCAATGAAATTCTGAAAAGAAAGAGTCTATTGGCTGTAGCACAGACATCTTCTTTGGAAAGCAATCTCCATTCAAGCATCTTTTGGCAATAGCCATAGTTGAAGCGATTGTATTAGAAACCAAAAAAAGCAGAAAGGACAAGAACAGAGAACCAGCATCAAGCCTCAAGAGAGTCCGAGAAGACTGCAAGCTTGGAATAATACTAATGTTCATTTTGCTTTACGCTGGTGCAGAGAAATCGAATTTAGTGTAAGCTGAATACCCCTACTATGGTTACTGGTTAGCGAATCGAAAGTTCGATATGAAGCGAACTCTTTTGCGAATCATCCGTATCGTGATATTATGTTCACAACTGTCAATTTAATTTGTTTTTTGTTGTTGCAGCAGTTGTTTTACGGGCGAATGACACATTCGCTAACCATAATACCACACGATACTGGTGATTCGCAAAAGAGTTCGCTTTATATCGAACGTTCGATTCGCTAACCATAATAGGATTGTAATATCTACTTAGTTTCTAAATCTCATATGCCATTCAATAGAGCAGTGATGTCAAAGGAGCGCTTGAGCAAATCGAACTTGCGAAGTTGCCGGTAGTGTTACCTACTCAAACTCAAAGGTCTCTCAAGTGATGAATGTGTACTGTCGAGGATGATATTCCATCAAGATCAGGTCCATCCACACGAAGCTCATCAACATTAGGTTAAAACGGTTCACACTCAGCTTTGTAAGTGTTTGATTTAAAATTAGTTTTCTCCATTTAATGTATGTATGTACATACATATATGTATATGTATACATATGTAGGGTAAGGCGAGGTGGTTTCGACATGTAGGAGGTTTTATCAAACTTAAATTTTTCACTTCCTATAAATATGACAGACATGATATTTTCTTATGTCCACAGTCTAAGGGCACCTCTACTTTTCCTCTTATTGAGTTCAGTTTCTGATCAGCGTGTAACAAGTTATGTCGTGGTTTAATTTTTGGTAAGTTTGCATGTAATTTTTTTCAGTGAATTCTTAAGCTATAACTTTTTTTGATTTAAGTGTTTGAAAGTGAGAATACAAAAACTAAACGAACAGATTAATAGTGTTTTTACTAGTTGTGACCCTTTTACGTAAGTATAAAATAATAAACTTTTTTAAAGCGTAAATATAATGCATGCATTGAAGGAGGTTTCGACACGTTTCGCTCAAGTCGTTTCGTTTCGTTTTTTCAACGTTTCGTTTAAGTCAAATTGTTGAAACCTCCTCCTTTCACTGTTGTACTTAGTTTTAGTTTTTTTTTATATTGAAATTTTATAGGTTTAAATCAAAAAAACCTAACATTTATTACAGAAAGTATCCTGAAAAGACATTTGACAAGAAAGCCATGAAAGAAGCAGTAAAAGCTATAACGAAGTGGTTCGTTACAATACAGCAGTCTCGCACATACACCACCACAGCAGCTTAGTAAATGTCCCGCGCCTACACACACACCGGGACCACCAACGGAACCTACCACAGCAGGTGCCCCACCACTACACAGACACACACATGCTGAAAGCCACAGTCAACACACACCACCAAATGAACCCACCACAGAAGCTCAGCAAGTGCCCCAAGCCTACACCCCCACCTACACAGAGCCACCCATGAAATCCACCACAGTGCGACGGAGGTAGAAACCAGCGGACGAGGACTTCAGTTAGCAGTCGATTGGTGGCCGCCGGACCAGACACATGCTAGCTGGATCCAGCCACATGTGTGGAGCTGAAGCGCTCTGGCGGTAACTACGGGCTCAGGTAGCTTGGAGTGGTGGTGGTAGTCGTAGTAGACGTGGGAGTCAAGTAGTTGGGTAAAGCCATGCATGCAATAGGAGAGACAACAGCTGCAGAGACAACAGCCGCAGAGACAACAGTAGCAGAGACAACAGTAGCAGAAACAACAGCAGCAGAGACAACAGCAGCAGAAACAACACAGTAACAAAGACAACGCAACAGCAGAGACAATACAACAAAAGAAGGCAACTCACCTCAGGCTACGCCTATATAAAGCGGGCCCGCCTGATGTTCGGGACAGTCGTCGGAGTCTATCATCAGAGGTTAAACACGCTGGTTCAACGCGTCCTAAAACCTAGGAGGTTCTGTCACTTTTTCCTTATTTATAAATTCATCAAAAACTCTGAAACGGTTAATAAATTAGCCCCCTAATGTTGTTCTTTTAATAGATGAAATGTTAATAAAGTAAAATTTACATATAAATAGTTTTGTTTGTAAACGGATGTACCTAATTTTTGGCAATATCCGTTAACGTGTCTGAACCTCCTCGCCCTACCCTATGTATATGTACAAGCATATGCAAATGCATAAGTAACATTGCATATATGTACTGTGTACTTGTACATTTTACATACATAAAACCAAATAAAAATATTTAATAATGAGTTATATTAATACAAAATGAACTGGGGAGTACATCTCCCCAAACACGGAAATAAGTTGGCCAGAGCGTACACGGTTCTAAGGTTAAGCCACGAACTTGAAAGCTCACAACGCAAGTAACTGTAACTCTGCAAATTTCAAACAGAAGTTACTGATTTTGGATCAGAAAACTTCTCGAAAATAATGAAAAATAAAGAAACAAAATCGGAGCACAAAATATAGAGAAAATGATAACAGGGACACAATGTTGCGAGCACGCAACATATCGGCGGCAAAAGGGTTAAAAAACATCGAACCTCGGCAATACCCTTAATCCTTGTCAGAAACGTATGACTGTTCTGAAGTTTATCGCTAGATTTGAAGAATAACCTCAAACCACCGAAGTTTAAGAAAACCCATCCTTTTCCGAGATCCACTTGTGTGCTAATGACTATCAAGGATCATAATGGTAATGCGCTCAAATCGTGAAAGAAGATTACATACCATTCGTTCCTAATTAATACGTTTCCCGTATACGGTACTCATTGCCATTTTCTTCACAGCACACAATCGAATTTGCTGTATTCATGTAGCAATTCTCTGGGACTCTGGGAAACTACTTGTACAATGGAATTCTACTTCTGCTTTTCACAGCATCATTCAATTGACACATTCTAGTTAAAATCGCACAGCCATGACGACTTTCGGTTCGTTGATTCTATCCAATTGGATGAACTCACTTTCACCAATCAACGAGGATGAAAATTTACGAAGCATATATCCAATTTCTGCTCCTGCTGCTCCTTTTTTTTTTAAATCCCAACCCGTATTGTCGTCCGTTTAAATGTGTCTGGGTAAGCAAAAATCAAAAAGGATTCTCATTTTCTCTCCCTTTGATTCCTTCCTTTCGGTCAGTTGTTCCAACAACCAGATTTATTGTCCAAAAAATTTACCACACACATGTCCTTACAGGATGAGGAGGGAAAAAATAGAAATATTCTCCCACTCATTTGACACCAGATATTATCTAAGGAGGGGGGTGGAGGAGGAGAACAAAAAAAAAAAGGTTTTCATCGGGATCCCCTCTCCCCTCACCGACGACGACGACGCATTGAAGCGACAAAAAGGTTAAAGAACGCCTTTCGTCAATTACCACTCAGGATATGATAACAATTCTTTTAGAAAAGTACTTCCCTCCCCTCTCCGACCCCATCGGCAACTAGAAAAGGAAGAAAAAAAACCATTCGCCTTTGGGGGGTATCCTTTTGAAGTTTCGCTACAAAGGCAAAGTGTTAAACCCGAAACAACAATGAGCAGTGCGCGACTATAAGTACACAGAATGGGATCAAAGTGTGGCGAAAAAAGGATAATTTCCTAATTTAATTAAGGATTTTTTTTTTTGGAAATTCTTGTTCCCCATCCTTATTCAGTACGCGAAAGAATTTCATTCACCCTTAACCAAAGTTATCCTTTGAACATGCATCTTGTGGAAAAGGAATTAAAATAGCTTGCGCGCTTGAAATGTATAAAACGGACTTTCACGTACCGACTACCGACCGCCATTCAGCGAAAATTGCCTCTCATCGTCGATATAAACATGTGTAGTTCCATCCCACCATTATCTCGTCCTAACACCACCCTCGTTTATATCCTTGCGAGCTAATGGCCAGTCCTAATGTGCACAAAATCACAACAGTGATGTCAGGGAGCCATTTGTTTTTGCCAAGCTCCGCTCCATCCCATTATCCATCCCATAGACATGAACAAGGAGCAAGTGGCAAACGGCAAGTAGCAAGTGGCAAGGATATGTGTGTTCAAGGAGAAAATATTGTAACTGCTGTTGTTAATGATAATTGCTCTGCTGGCAGCTTTTTTGCTACTTCGGCTATGGCTACCGCTCCTGTTGCTTGTATACAATCGTAGACTAAACTTCTATTGCGTTGCGTCCCATTTAATGTCCTGCGAAAACGTTTTGCACCAACGTTAAATAAAATGGAGCTTTGGAGAGCGTGCGAGTGAACCGCACCACACATAAAAGCCCATTGCAGCTGCTCAGAGTTTATTGTGCGCTCATTATATCCTTCGTCCGAAAATGGAATTCAAATGAATAGGATCCACATAACACCCAAACAGGAGCCAAAGTGCCAGTACCAGCCACCAATATACTCGTACGTGTGTATAGAGCGGAGGAAGGAATTTTTGTGCCGAAGTAAGCATTAATTTTACTCGCCTCATAAACACTCGAGAGGCGGCAAAACAGGTCAAGCCGATAGGAGAGAAAAAAAAGGAGCAAAGGTCGATGTAGTGGGGGGGGTTACCCCACATGTACGAGTATATCCTTAAAGAATGTGTATATTTTCTAAGGATAATTCCTATACTGAAGAGTAAGCAAATCACACTCTGATTGGATTTATGAATCTGCAGCAGCATGTCCTTCTTGTTTTGTGCTGCAAACTGCAACGATAAAGTGCAGCGCCGTGAGCTCATCTTAACGGGAATTGAACTGAACTAAGGACTAATGCAGTCAAGGCGCACCAGTGATGAGAAATTTTAATGGAAAGGACATTCTCAAGCAAATGAATACCGTAAATACAATTTCACTTCTCACCAATAGTGAAAGACCCAAGACATGAAGCTATAGAAAGAAACTGATGAAGGTTGTGATGTGGACAGTGGGGTCGGTAGATATTGGGAGGGGATTTGTTTTTACTTTGTATTCCACTTTGTTTCCTAAAGGAGCAGACTATTATACTGTATGTACTCAGTTCAGTATGTTAAGGCGTATTCAGACCGGAAATGGAACAGACGAAAAAAGTACGTCTTAGATGGTGCTACAGTCAGTGGTGTGTGGCGACTGCACTGAACACTGTTTTCCTTCTTGAACATACTAGGACGACAGAGAAAGAATTAAAAAAAAAGAAAATGCTAACGTTTTTAGTTTCACTCTCTTGTATTTCATCATCTAGGAAACACTTCCCATAAATAAAAATTACTTTGGTTATGATAATGATAGTTTCGACATCCCTGCCAAACGCGTCCGTCTGTGCAGGATGACGATGGAGAAAGCTCGCTGCTACATCAAGGTCGGTTATGACCTCACCGAGTCCTTTGATGTCATAGATAATTTAGACAAGGCGACGGACGCACTGTCAAGCGACTTCTTCTTCCTTAAAGAGTCGTTCGAAACTCACAAGCCAACACACAAGGAATGCTCTTCCATAGGCCCGTTCAACTACTTGACATCATTGGTAGGACATAGACAGCTGTCATCGGTGCACTTGCGAGTATAGAAATGGAACCGGCTAAAATGGGTTCGGTGGTAAACGAAAGCATTATGCTGTCAACGAAAAAAGACAGCTACAACTTCGAGGGAGTAAAGGACTTTGTCTACCTCGGCTCTGCCATAACATCAAAAAATGATATCTCGTCGGAAATTACACGAAAAATTACTCTTGTCAACCGCTGTTTCTTTGGGCTTAGAAGGCAATTGAGTAGTTAAGCCCTCTCCCGATCGGCTAAGAGGACTCTATATAAGACCCTTACCATCCCAGTCTGGCTATATAGAGCTGAAGCATGAACTCTTTCGAAAGCAGATGATTGGTCGCGGTCCCGATTGCGTTGATGGGTTTTGGAGGAGAAGATTCAACCACGAACTATACGGGCTGTATAGCGACATCGACCTGGTCGAAAAACTGCGCATTGAAAGCTTAAGATGGCTAGGACATGTAGAACGAATGGACATCAACGCTTTGGTCCGCAGAGTATTCAAGTCCAACCCGGATGGTCAGAACAGCTGAAGACGATCTCGCCTACGGTGGCGAGGACAAGTGGAAAAGGACCTCAACCAATTTTGAGTGCGCAACTGGAAGCAGTTAGCTTAGGACCGGGTTAACTGAAAGCGGTTGTTGGTTGAGCCGCCACCTGAGTAAGTTAGTAAGTAAAGCCTTTTTTCTTTATTTCTAAGACAAGAAGGAAGTAGCTGCAGCTAGTAGCTTGAAAGATACCTACAAAGGAGGTGCTATTCGGCTGTATTCCTTCTCAAACTCAGAGAACTAATATAAGCGGGATACGAAGTATTGTGTGCGCTGGACTTGAGGGAATTAACCAGGTTCCATCAGCATACAAAGCTATTGATTCAGTGAACCAACTTCGAGCTTCAAATATCGATAACGACGTTGGATCTAGTCCCTTGATCGACTTCATCATTATACACTGTCAAAAATATCGGTCAAATATATCACTCACCGCAATCGAAACGGCCCCACTGTGTCTAAACAATGAGGGGAGAAATTGAAGCGAATAAATGAACATTTAATGAATTGAAATTTATTTATCGTTGCCAGCCTTATAGCAGATGGGTGTCCTTGGGCAATTATTTTCCCAACTACATACATACATACATACACTGCCTCGTATTTTGTATAAAGAGACGTTTACTTAAGGCGTATATGTGTGTGTGTGTACCCGAGTAAAATCTCGGCTATTGTTAATTGCCAGACAAAGAAAGTGCTTACTCTTGCAACAATATTGTTGGCTTCAAAAGGATCATAAATTCCATCACAAAAGGATACAGGCGATTTTTCATTTCAGTAACTCACCATTTGACAGATATATTGCTGGCATCGTATCCATACATATATACACTCACGATTGATGGTGATTACGATCAATTTTCAACCAAAATTGAGGTTTCAAACCTGTATACTCAGCTTTTGCATTATCCTTCATTACACACAGGAGGACAACTCGTCCTTATACTCATACTCATATGCGACTTTGTCAGTTACAAAGTTTTTGTAAAGAAAAAAGTTAAGTCCTTAAGTCCTGGAGATAATCCCAGTCACTGCTGCTTATTACTTCTAGTGAGTAGTATCCTGGGTCTATGGACCATGATGGTGCATATGCATGTGATGACGAAGGCCAGCTAAGTTCATCGGAGAAACTTACGATTCCCAATTGGGAATGGAAAAACTTTTATGAGAATGGACTCGGACTGGAATACGTATACGCTTCTCCTCCTTGTCCGTTACCGTTCGTTTGTCTAACTTGACTTGACCAACTCCAGATGCAGCAGCAGCAGCAGTGCATGCATCCATCCATCCATTCGCTCATCCGGGAATCGGAACTAATGAGAGTTTTGTAGAAAACTTCCGACTTTTTGATTACACTAATTCAATTTGTTCCTTGGGCATGTATCTATATGTGTGTGTGGGAGGAAGTTTGATAGTTGATGTGATGTCTTGGCTTTGAATAGTGGGTGGAGACATGCAACTTATTATCGGAGGGAATCCCTTTTAGGACACTTTGCGAATTTGAAATTTACGAGAATTTCCGGAGAATGTCCTTTTTTCCTCTTTACTCCTCCTCCTCCTGATTACAACTTCATGGAATTGGCAAAAAGAATTCGAGATGTTTGTAGGAATTCACTCGTTTTCTAAAGCTGAGGCTAAGTGAATGTTTGAAGCGAAAACGAGATGTGCTGTGCATAAGTGATGTGTTTTACTTCGTTTAACATTATAATTTTTGGACATTTTTTCTCGCTCGTCCTGAACGTAGATTTTGAAAAGTGGGTATGAAAGGAAGTGAGTGATGTGACATGGATTTATCTTTAATCGCACGATACGACAGATGGCCAAATGTGTTACAGACTCCGTTTTGGAAAAACATTAGAAGAAGTGTGTCAACAGACACAGATACACTGCATGGGTTTCCAAGGAAAGAGAATTACGCAGAAATGGGCTTTTGGAAAGACGTTTACTATTAAAGGGAAGCACATGGAATCACGAATTCCCGTACATTTCAAACTGAATATTAGATAGTTGCTGTTATACTATCCTGAAATGCAAATCAAAGGAAATGCTGTGTTTTGGATTTATTTAAGATTCCATTTGAACGGGAATGCCAGGCAATGAAGCCGATGACTTATCTGACGATTCTTGGGTATTTCGAATCGAATCTCATTTGCAGACTACCCATGCAGAATTAAGGTCTACTCAGGACCTGAAATGCAATTTGGTTAAATTGGTCAACAAATTTTCAGATAGCGCTAGGTTAGGTTATGATTGTTTGAGCAATCATTCCCACTCGGAGAGATGAAGGCACATTGTGAATCCACTCTTAGTTTGGGAGTAAAACGTCTTCTAACCAACTCGTTAACTAGTTTGTTCTCTCTTAGAAGATCCGTTATCTTTGAGATTCCCATCTGCCAAGATTCTATGACCTAGAGTACGGCGGCATCGTTCTTGGGGGGTGGGGCAGTAGAAGTGTAGATGTTTGATCGATTCAACTCCTGTTCCAGTACCTAAGTCCTTTTTTGAGCCGTCGGTGAAGAGTGCTATTTCTTGATTTCTGATCCTTGTTTGATAGTCAGTCTTCCGTACTGGGAAATAGGATTGGTACATTCGAATTGAAGTCATAATGAGGAGTAATGTAGTCTTGGTTAGAATTTCAGAATTGCATCTCCTTTCCTTAGTTTCTATCTTTCTGCTAGTACGTGGTTTGTTTCATCAAATGGAATTCTCCTTTGAACATGTAGAGGGCAAGGTTATGCAGAATCATATCCCATCCTACTTCTTAATGCTCCTATCACGCCGAGTGCTGCTAATCAGATGGCGTTGGTTTTAGCCAATTCCCGATGAGCCTTAAATGTCTACAAGGATACGGAATATCAAAATGCATGTTCAAGTCTTGAGCTTTATGAACCAGATCAAAATAATCTTCCGCCTAAATTACGTCCGGTCCATGACACGGCGAGAGTCCCTAAGCTCTAGTGCAGTAAGATAAAAATGTGTTCTGAAGACACACAATGACGAATCGCAATATGTACAAACATTCCGAGGACATTAAGTGCATCATATGAGAATCAACGAGTAGGACACGTACAGTTTGTTTACTCGAATTTGGGTTTCACCGTTATTTTCCATATGATGAGCAGCGTCGCCCCCCGTACTACAATTGTACTTTTTGAGTACAAATTTGGGAACTGAGTACGGTACTACTTTTATGGTGAGACGTACTACTATTTTTAAGTACATGACCATATCGCTGCCTTATGCCATATGTCAAATACATTTCACCACATTCCGCTTCCCTCTTATTTCACACTCAAATAATAAGGCTGTGTGTCAATTGCATTAAAATTTGATCCCCTGGCTAGTTTTTGACAATAGTTCGATGAATATAGACTTCAAAAATTAAGCCGGCTCAGAAGCTGCATAAAAATGTATCCAGTGGCTAATTTTTGAGTGTTTGTTTCGGTTTTCTCGGTGGACATATGTACCACACTAGTTTACACACACGATGGGAGAACTAGCATTCGTCTGAAAATTATGTTTAAACCAGTTCATATTGGCTAAATCGTATAAAATCATTTGTAAACAACAGTTTGGTAATTTTAGTTATAATAAAATTTAAGGAAATTTACAATTTTCAAAAAGAGTGTTAAAAAAATCCTATTTAATTCAATCGACACAGTAAAAAGCTAAAATTGTATCCACATGTACAAACGTCAAAAATTAGCCAGTGGATAAAATATTAACACGATTGGCACCTTGTTTTGATTTTAGTCGCATTTTAGTTATTTTTTTTTTTCAATTTTCCATTAAACATAGAAGATAATGAAGGATATTTTTCTTATGAAATTGAAAAGGTGAAATTTCTATTTACATCTTATATATATTGCCTGTTCTAAGTGGCTTATGTTCATTTCTAGTTTTGTAGGACAAAAGACATTCTTTCAACTCAAAATACCTGTGAAGACATTTCAGTAACCACAGCCAATTAAATTGCATCTAATTATAGACTCTTCAATTTGGACGTAAATACATCTGCTGCGGTTAAAAGTAGTAATTTGAATTTTTGTACTACTTTTAGTACTATTTAAGTACAATTTTGGATTCGAATGAGTACTTTCATTCATCGAAATGGGGGCAACGCTGATGATGAGGTTGCTGCGCTAAGGGTAGGTGCTAGTAGTCAGGAAGTGGTTTATAGTAAATTATATTGTTTAACAGTTTAAAATTTTACGGCGAATCAAGCAATAAATTGAAAGATTTTTTAACTTTCCTCAGCAGAGAAGTAAGGAAACTTAACCCCATGTCCGTCGATTGAGGGTCATCTCTGAAGGCAATTTTTTTTAAAAACAAAAACAAATTGTGCCCAGTCAACTTACGTCCGACGTAGGATTCGGTCTTGCAGCTTTAGTTCATAAGTCAATTAAGTGACATATGTTCCTTACGCAAAAGGATGAGTTTGCGTGAAAATGCCCTTCTTGTGGACGCAGTAAGAGCAGCAATATTCATATTTTCGGTTCCCCCGAACTACGTGAAAATCCATTGAAATAAAAGGTTTTTCAATAGTATAGACATACAGTCTGAACTTTAACAGCTTATTGCTCTGACGTTTCAAGTGGCAACACTGTCATTATTTGATATTTGTGTAATGTCATAGCCACCATTTTACCATGAAATGCTGCACCATTGAACAACATATCCAAATTGTTAAACATTTTTATTAAAATTGGGCTCTGGAGCAGTTGGAAATGGTTGCAAATTTTGGCGAAAAAATCATCTTCAGTAATGTAGGGAGAGAATAACCCACAGGAGTATCAATTATCTCTATTGCATACGAAGAAACTAAATGTTTGGTGTGGATTTTGGTCAGGCGGCGTCATTGGGCCATAAATCTTCCGAAACAATAATGGCCGGACGGTGACTGCCAATGACGAACGATATCGGGCAATGATAACTAACTTTTTGTGCCCTCAATTGAAATACATGTACCTGGATAACATATGTACGTTTGCAACAAGACGGGAGTTGTTGCAAAAAAAGTTCACAGAACGCGTTACTTCCAGTAGAGGCGATGTGGAATGACCGCCAAGTGCGTGCGATTTAACGCCCTTAGACTTTCTTCTCTGGGGCTACATTAAGTCGCTGGTTTATGGCCACAAACCAACAACAATTGACCAACTGGAGAGCAACATCATTCAAACCATTATTGATGAGAGTTATATAAAATTGGACGTCTCGGATCGAGTCCTGTAAACGAAGCTGGGGAGGCCATTTGAATGATATCATAATGGTACATAATGGTATTGAATGTTCGATAATCCGTAATAAAGGTTTCTATCATATCTCACACACAACTCTTTTATTCAATTTCAAAGTTAAGACACGCTTAATTAAAACCCTCTATATAACCTCTTGGGAGGACTTGCACTTCATATATTTTATCAACCACAAATCATGAAGAGTGACAGCTATTTAAGCTCAGGCGTACCCATTGAGACACACTCAAACACCACACACAACCAACCTTAAGATCCGACCGAACACAATTAAATATTTGCGTAAGCAGCCTTCTCCGCCCATAAGCCTTAAGCTTTGTCTGCTGCTTTTAAAATTCATTTAAATGAAATTCTGATCCGTGAAAACCCTCGTTTTTGGAAAGGACTTTCAACGTACACACACAATCCCCCCATCCAAATGTTCAGCAAATCCCCTTTGAAGCTGCAAATCTTCATCCCAATTGTCCACTGCCCAAAAGAGGAAAAAAAAACCATTAAAACCGTTCCACTTTCATGTGCACCCCCGTTATTTTTTTGTTGCATCCTTGCTTTGGCCCAGAAGATTACGCTTTATGTTTCCGGATAGTTGTATCCTGGATTTCTTTTCGTTTTCCACTCTCAGTTGTGCACGTCCAATTCTACACCACCCCGTCACACTCTGTGTGAAGTCCTTAAAGCTTTCGCGTGAATTTAGTTGTGTATCGGGCAGGATGCAACTGCAAAAAATAAAACCGCCATAGTTTACAAATGTGCAACGGTATTTTTGTTTTTTGTTGTTGGTTTTTTTTGCGTCGTGTCTTTGACTGAATTTTGTCGGTTTATTTGCAACGCGAACTGGCAACAATCCGACCGCCATTAATGTTTAGGAGGACTAGTTCACGGGACTAGGGATACGGGACTTTCTGGGCTTTATCGCGCGTAGATAATTTCCATGTTTTCATTTCATCCATGCCGGGCGGGCGGGGAGGCGGATAAAAACATTGCATGTTCCGGTGTTTTACAATTTTTTTTTTTTGTTTTTACCACCACCCACACTTCTGTGGCCTTGTCGAGTTTCCAAAACACACACAGACACAACACGGCGACGGCAAAAGAATTTGCTTCCAATTTTCCATTTTAACGTTCAACAAACTGCATCGGGGCTGGAACCGAGGATGCCATCCAATAGAGAGATCCATGTTTCGCGGTTGATTCTGTGCCAGGCTTAGGTTGTTGGATGCAAGCAGCTACAACTGAGTCGCTTCGCATCGGCCTATCGAGGAGGCCAATTGTTATTTTTCCATTTCGGATTGCGGAATCGAGGAAAAACATCCAATGTGTGTTTGTGTATGTGTGAGCAGCAGCAGATAGGGAACAGGAGTTTTTTTTAAATTAAAGAAAAATACAATTTCTGGCAAACGGCAGCTTGCGGTGGTGGGTGTGGGAGCAGGCAGTGGGACTGCCCTGGAGGGCGCTGCTCTCTTTATGGTCAGGAGGAGCGCCGAGCGCACCCAATGAATTTCGAATAATGAAAGTTGAAAAGTATATGTATTACGTGAGTGTGCATTTTGTTATTTTTTTTGCAGACCTTTTTTCTTGCTTTTGTCTTTGTAATTATCCTTTTGATGAGGTAACGAAACGGGAAATGAGGATTTGAAAATTGGAATTTTTTCTCTATTGTATTTTTTTCTTAATTTTTTTTTTGCGAGGGTAATGTGGATGCGCATTGTAATTATTTCGACGACGACGACGACGCATTGGAGGATACAATTTTATCAATGCGGATGCGGTTGGTTTCGGATCTCAGCGGATGAGTATATTTAAGGTGTGATGCCCTCGGCGGTTTCGTAATTAATAATTATGGTGTAGGTACTCTTTTGGGAAGGTGCACAGGATTCAGAGACTCCGTAAAACACGTTGTTTATTTAAGGAAATTGGAGGCTGTGTGTTGACGGGAAGTTGAAATTACAGTTACTCGTATTTGCAAAAAGTCACAAAGAGTTTGAAGAACCTGATGAGCAGTGATAGGAAGCCATGGGGGTACTTGTCGACATTGTAATATTTAGTGAAATTGGATCACATTTTGATCACTCTCGATCACATTATGCGAAAGAATAATAATCAGTGGCCTTAGATTCTCCAATATATGGGACCTCAAAGCCGGGAACGTTATACAGAATTTTCGAAGGCGGCCATTCTTGTAAAGTGTCATACATAGGTACACGTCAGATTCTTCGGAAACGAAAAGGGGCATCTGATTGAAGAAATTGTAAAAATACTGAAATCAGAAATCTGTTTTGGACACTTTTTACCCGACTACGCAGAGGAAGGGTCATGATTTAACAGGCTGGGTTTGTATGTAAGGATGTCACCTCGTACAGCCTAAACTATGGAACCGATTTCAACAAATGAGGTGACGTTGGATTCGTCCTTACCCGGAGAATGTCTTATGCTATGTGAAGTTACAGAAAAATTCAATATGGCGGGCGCACCAAGCAAAATGGCGGATAACCTATTTTTTTTTTTTTTTTTTTTACCCGACTAGTCTTTACAACCGCATTGATAGTGGTATCAAATGAAAGAGCTTGGCGAAAAGAATACAATACGATATGACGTAATTCTAAATTCAATATGGCGGACAGCCCCAACATGGCGGATTTCTGTTATCTTTACTACCCCCTTAATATGGGTATCAAATGAAAGGGCTTTGCGAGTAGAATACAATACGATATGACGTCATTCTAAATTCAATATGGCGGACGCCCCCCAAGATGGTGGATTTCCGTTATCTTTACTACATCCCTAATATGGGTATCAAATGAAAGGGTTTGATAAGTAGAACACGACATTACTTATACATACACTACATATTTTTTGAAACTAAAATGGGAAAAACCAACTAAAAAGTACGAAACAAGGTGAAACGAAACAATGATTTTCAGAGTATGTCACTTAAGATATTTATGACATCTCGCATGTCACTTAAGATATTTATGACAGAAGTGTAGATCGGGTAATTCTTACACCAAAATTCTTAGTTTGGCAAATTTCAAACATAGGAGGTGAAATTCTCCCAAAAAGTGTTAAGATTACGAAAAAGTAAACACCGAAATACGAAAAGTTTATTTATTTATTTAAAACAAATGAGAACATCCACTGTTCTCGCTAGATTACCTAATACAATATTTATTTATTTATTTTTATTTATTTTTTATTTTTTATTTTGTTCTTTATTTCATTTAATATAATTATATTAATTATATTAAAAATATATTGAAAACTGCCAAAAACAATAATTCAAATACAACAATTATTTAACATTAAAGATTTTAAATGAAATAGTTAGGGACATTCTGTTATTCTAAAGAGTAACAGGCGAATGCACCATTGAGTAAAGAATAAGTCACCCCAATTATGCAAGTCGTATTTGAGAGTCACATACGAACATAGTCGTATTTTGTTATTATGGAAGTCGTGTCACTACGAACATACTCGTACGCTAATGACTTTTCAGCTGTCAACAGAATCGGATGCCATCGCATACGATTTTCGGCTGATATCAGCTATTATGCAAGTCGTATTTAGTCGTATTTTGAACGTTTTTAGTGGTATTTTCTTCGGCTGCGATTTCTTAAGTGACTCTATACGAAATTCAACGAACATGAAAAATAAACAATTGTATACTCTTGAATGGAAACGATTTAATGTTTTTCGAAGTTATTTTACTACTTAAATTACTTTTACTTTCTAAAAAACTTAAAAACAGCAACCAATTCGAAGCTTTGGTATATGCTACGGAGATTAATATCGGCATCGCAAAAGACAGATGTGTGCTACACGTTCATCTAAAAGATGAACAAATGGTTGTCAACAGAATAGTTTTATTAAACTGCAATGGTCAGTTATTTTATTAGTTAGAAAATTGTAATTTAAATTTCGGAAAATACATCCATATATACATACATACATACACAATGAATTTGGCACTTATTGCGTTTCAACTATCTCTTAATAATCTGTGAATATAATTCCGTTTAAGGATATTCCTTCATGTGCTCATTAAAGAATAAATCTATTGAGTTTGTGGTGACATCTTTCGGGAGCAGTTGTAATAAGACATCTCCTGGACCTCGCCGGCAAGGAAACCAATACTGACAGGAAAAAGTTCAGTTTGAAGTGCGACGTAATGCGTTGCTAACATGCAGCAACTTATATGGAGTCGTATTCAACGCATACGACTTGCATAATAACAAACGAAATACAATACGATGCGAGTACGACTTGAAGTGAGATACGAGATACGACTTGCATAATTGGGGTGAGTATCTAACAAATTAACAAAATTTATGTGGATTTATAATTTAAGTTAAATATTTAAACTATTCAGTGAAAGCTTTGAAACATTTAAAGATCAGAGTTCATAATTCAAGGAGATTATAATGAAGTTAACCAAAATAAACTAACGAAATTAAATTCAGGGATTTAAGATACGATCTATCTCTGAATGATTGAAAGTGAATAACCACTGTTTAATTTTTCTTAAAAATGTTGATTCGATTCTCTATATATATAAAGGGTGATTTTTTTAGAGGTTGAGAACTTTTTTTTAAAAAAAAAACACAAAAAATTCGAAAAAATGAATGAAATATTTATTTGAATCGATAGTTTGAACCTTGCAATTTAATGTTTAAAGATAATTTCATGCAAATGTTGACCGCGGCTGCGTCTCAGGTAGCCCATCCGCTGAGTCCAATTTTGGCATACTCTTTCACACATATCGGCCGGTATCTCACGAATGAATGCATGGATGTTGGCTTCCAGTGCGTCAATCGAAGCGGGCTTGTCCCTATAGAAATTAGCCTTGACATACCCCCACAAAAAATAATCTAATGGTGTCAAATCGCACGATCTAGGCGGCCAATTGACCGGCCCGAAACGTGAAATTAACTGTTCACCAAACTCGCCTCGCAATTGCGCCATTGTTTCGCGTGCTGTGTGGCATGTGGCACCGTCTTGTTGAAACCACATATCATGCAAGTCAAGAACTTCCATTTCGGGCAAAAAAAAGTTTGTTATCATCGCTCGGTAGCGTTCACCATTGACAGTAACGCTGCGATTCGCATCATCTTTGAAGAAATATGGCCCAATAATGCCGCCGGCCCATAAACCGCACCAAACAGTGGCTTTTTCGGGATGCATTGGTAGCTGTTGCAATGCTTCTGGCTGATCTTCACTCCAAATGCGGCAATTTTGCTTATTTACGTACCCATTCAACCAAAAATGAGCCTCATCGCTGAACACAATTTTTCGATAAAAAAGCGGATCCTCGACTCGGAACCGAGCACGAATTTTGATAGTAAAATTCAATAATTTGCAAGCGTTGTTCATTTGTAAGACGATCCATGGTTAAATTGCAAACCAAACTGAAGCTGTTTGACAGTGACACAAGGTACTAAACACACGTCAGCTGTCAAAACCAGTGTTGCCAAAACCAAACCAGCTAAAAAATCACCCTTTATATATATATATATACATACTTAAAAACTACCACTAAAACCTAAAGCGAAAATAAGTTTACTCCTAAGCGACTTCCTACTTAAATGGAAATCTAGTAATCTACTATAATTATTAGACTCTCTAAGACATCTAGTAATAGGTTCATTGCAACCATAATTAACTCTATGAAATGGAACATAAAATAGAAGACGGTTTCTAGGCACTCTAGATGGAGCATAGAATCCAATTAATGATAATAATGAGGGGCAATCTATATGATTGTTTATTAAGTCACGAACAAACATAATTGAAAAAAATTGTCTACGCTTGAACAGTGGTACCATCGAGTCTCATACGAAGGCATTTCAGTATTCCAGCGTAATCTACGCACGGCAACCCTAGTAAAGCGTTTTTGGATCTTCTCAATTCTACTCGAATGGACTTCATAAAATGGATACCATATTACTACAGTATTCGAGATTGGATCTAACAAATGCAAAGAAAAGACATTTAAGCGTGTGCGGATCGTTGAAGTCTTTAGAGTTCCGCAAAATAAAACCCAACATTGAATTACCTTTAGCAACCAAAAACTCGATACGCCTGCAGAAACTCAGTTTTCTGTCAAATATGACTCCCGGGTCTTTTTTGGAGGAGATAATAGATAATGGGATATTATCGATCACGTACGTAAATAATACCGGGGACAGGTTACGACAAAAAGAAAGACTTTGACATTTAGAGGCGTTGAGGTGAAGGTCATTAATATGACACCACATAGAAAGTCTCTCAAGATCTTCTTGTAGAAGAAGACAATAATGCTCAGAATGAATAGGGCACAATTTTAAATCATCTGCAAACAAGACATTGGGAATTTAAAAACAAGTCGGGAATGTCATTAATAAATAGCAGAAACAGCAAAGGGCCCAGATGACTAGCCTGAGGAACTCCAGATGTAACGTAAACAGGTGACCTATATCGTTAATGCGAACATACTGAATTCGATCCGTAAGATAGAAGCGAATCTACTGTAAAAGGCTCGAATAAAACCCAAACCGGCTCAGTTTGGAAATCGAAATTTTTATGACACGTTCAAACGCCTTAGCGAAGTCAGTATAAATTACATCACTCTGTAGGACTTTCTCCAAGTCGTTTAGGACTAAATGACAAAATATTGAGAGATTAGAAGAAGTAGATCTACCAGCTACAAAGCCATGTTGAAATGGAGAGATAAGTTCCATTAACGGAGGCGTTAATTTCTCATAGACTAGTTTTTCAAACAGTTTAGGTATGGTTGAAATTTTGCAAATAGGACGATAATTAGTAATATCATGTCTAGAACCTGATTTATAGATGGGTGTTAAAAACGAATTCTTCCAAACCTTCAAAAAATTTCCAGTCTGCAGTTGTCCACTTTTTTGTTGGCACCGTAGCGCAAGTGGTTAGTGCGTCGGACTACTGAGCCAGCGGTCTTGGGTTCGAATCCTGCCGCAAACATCTAAAAATTTTTCACAGTGCCCACCTTTTTCGAATGTCTGACAAGCATCAAAGAGTATCATTTGTCACGATTGAGTTTCTCAACTCGCCGTTCGGAGTCGGCGAAAAACTGTAGGTCCCTTCCATTCGTGCAAAAATACAACACGCACACACAAATGGTTGCGAGAAGCAGGCCCAGGCTCACCTCGAGCTGTAGCGCCAACTAAGTAAGTTGTCCACTTTATAAACCTCAAACGTCAAACTTAAGTGTACTCGGTTCGACAGATTTCATAAAGAATGGCTTGGGCTAAAATTCGTTTCATGTTTAAGAAAGTAAAAATTCATTAAAATTTTCTCTGTTTTATGAGGGTACACGATCAGACTTAATAAATCAATGCCCCTACTAATCAAACACAAGTGACATTTGTATTCAGTATTAATTCAATTTGAAGTGTTCCAAAGCTAAACAGGCATTAACAGTCAACTTTTTTTTCTATAAGATACGTGATTTGAGGAAAGAACTCTATAATATGTCAACATATTCAAATATTTAATTTCTAAGCCATGTCAACGCTAGCTGACAAAAGTTAAAATCGATAAATAATAAAAGTGTTATCTTTATTATTCACGATAACCCGCTCGTTTGACCTTGATCTTAATGTCCACTAATGTTCTATCCGAAGGAAATAAAGTTGTCTAGTTGTTATCCGACTTAATGCACAATAAACTACACACTGGCTTAACAAATGCAAAGTATATGCGCGAAATAACGGCGGATACAAAACTCCCGCGAAGCCATAAATCAATAAGTCACCGCGCACCGATTCTTCGTCCCACGATCAAGGTGTGGCTATTAATTTGCAAGTGGCGAAAACAGTGAGCTGTTTCGCTCAAGCTTGTTTTCACATCCAAAAATACATATGCAAATTTGGTATAATAAAACATTGACAGTCACAGCCATAAATTTGAAATCGGTCACGTCATTATCTTCATAGATACTTTCTATATAACAGACAAGTATCTATGGCAGGAAAAAAAGGCTACGCGCCCATAATTCATACACAATTACGTTGCTAATTACTGTCGACCTATCCTCTGATTAAAAAAAAAACATCCTGTGCCCATTATCCCTCGATTCAGAGGCGCTGTAGTGCAACGCATGATTGTGTCATCATTCTTTCAAATCGCATCATTTCCTGCCGCGCCAAATGAAATGCCATTAATTTTCCTTCACAACATGTTCTATGCAGTGAATCCAGGACTCGCTTTCTTATCATATACCCTTCTGCAGATGTGCGAGCAAAAAGTCACCGATCCGAATCGGGATTATTTCAGTAGAGCTATGCTGCGCATTAATTTCAAATCGGTGGAGGGCGCCGCGCCGCTCGCAATCAAAGTTCAATGCAAGAAAATTGAACCCCTTTTAAAATTCAATAAATTATTGCCGAATTGACTTGTGCTCTACCCCCCCCCTCCCGTCGTTCGTCCTTCGATGAGGGCCGCGCTGCATATTACACAATATAACACACCCGACAACACTGGCACCGTGTGCTTGGCTCAAGAAAATTTATCATTTAAGTGCACTCGATCATCGTCATGGAAAATTCAGAACAACATCCTTTTTTTTCTTCCATTTTGCCTTCGAGCTATGCTGATGATCCTACTCGTATCCTGTAAGAAGAAAAAAATCCCTGCAATCGAGTTTTTGCACTTTGCTCCTGTTATGTTCTAGAACACTGCGAGTACATGGTATCGCCGATGTATGGTACGAGTACGAATACGAGTCGTCGTTCCGCTTCATTTGACTGAATTAGGCACAACGGCGACGACGAGGACGATGGCAGTGGCACAGTGAAGGACATTTTGCACATTAGAAAAATCCACAGCAGCACACACAAAGATATCGCCTGGTTTTTATTTATACGCTTCTCTATCTGTGTGTTTATTTCGAGTGAGGGTGCACTGAACCGTCATCGCATGGAACCAAGGGTGCTGCTGACTGGGCTATAAGCGAGAAATGCATTTTCCGTGTTAAACAGGGCCGATGGAGGGCGGTGGGGGAAGATGTATACACATACTCGTAATTTTTCTCAAATACCCTCGTCGAAAATAATTTTCATTCGTTTCCTTCATTTTTCTTCTCTGTGTTTGGGATTTTCTTTTTAGAGCAAAGATTTATTCGCTTTTTTGTGTTCTTTTTTTATTAGTCCTGGCTAAAAGGATATGAATGTTAGCAAGTAACCACTGCAAGCAGGAAGACGAATGCCTGCGGGATTCACTTGTTAGCGTGACTTGTACACTTTGTCATTTAAGAAGCGACAATGACCGCGCGACTTTTTGTTGACTTCCGCGAAAATGAGGCTACACGTGAACGAATGAATGACTGACGACTACAAGTTGTGGGCCTAAGGAGGAAAGGAGGTTTTTTTTTGTTTTTACTATTTGCTAAGTGTTTTACTTGAAAGGATCTGTGGGAGGTGAAGATGAAAGAAACCAAAGAAGATGTGGCAGAAGGAATAATTTCTGTGAACGCCAAAGCCGATTCTCACTTTTACAAAAATAAGAAGTCATCGAATATGTTGTTAAGTCCTGGGTCCTGGAATAGAACGGTAGATTACATGACAATTGAAGAGGCTGAGGAGTCAAAATTCTTAAGAAAATATCCACTCCTAATTCCGGTCCGCAAATTTCACTTCTGCAGACGATTAGACGTTATATTATCCCAAAAAGTCAGATAAGATCCCCTGGAGTCCTGTATTTTTCGGTAGTGATTTTGATGGAAGGGCAAATAGCGAATTCTTCTAGCCAACAATTTATGTGCACAATCCCTTTTATAAATTCTTGGGCTTCGAAGTCTTGCTATCGCAAAAATATGTATACCAGTGTTGCCAATGTATATTTTCCACGGGACAATGTGGCTGATGAAACGTGCTACCAAAAGAAAACTTAATAACTGTATGTCTGTGGAGTCTGTGAACTTAGGCCAAAGAACGTTTCGGCGACGTTTGCAGATGGACTGTAATGAGACTTGTCAACTCTTTCGCCGAGCGAAGGAAAGTCACAAAAATGCCTTATCATCGAGATCCTTCAGTTAGGACACAGGATACGATTACTGCTGTAGCTGCTGCCGTACATACCAATCCTAGCATTTCGAAATGGAACTACTCAAATGAGAATAAGCAGATAACCAATGCAGACAATTCTACACAAAGATTGAAGCTTATTTTCTTACAAAGTGATCCTGTGTTGCCAAATTATTGTGAATTTTGAATAAAAATCGGTCGAAATAATGTGCTGCTGTACGCAAGTTTATGAAGAAAGTTCTTGAGATTACCATGCTAATGTTGATCGTCGTGTTCGCCCTGTGGATAAGCCAAGGATATGACTGCTGTGGTCGAAAGTGGAATGGCAGCACTATAATAATTGTGCATTTTTTCTTCGAAGATGAAGGTGGAAATAACCTATAGCCAACGGAGAGCGCTATAGAGATATAATATAATAGCCGATTTTATTGTGTCAGAAACTGTCAATATTAACTTGGACGATCTCTGGTTCCAGCAAAATGGCCTTACGTGTTATACAAGCAGTCCAGTAATCGATCTTTTGCGTTTTAAGTTCAATAATCGTGCAATCATCAGTTTTGTGATGTAGCTTGGCCTCAGCGGAGCTACGATTTGATGCCGTTGGACTTCCATTTTGTAGGATGCCGCTTAAAATAGATCTTAGGATGACAATCCGGAAACAATTCAGGCACTTGGGCGCAATACTGATCCAGCCCCGAGCTTCGAAAATTAATTGGGATGGCAGAATGGGCTACTGCCAAGCCCGTCTCGGTAGCCATTTAATTGAAATAATGTCGTAATCTTGAGGACTCAGAAACTTAGCTGAATTTCCTTATTCCTTTAATGAAACGGGGAATGAACCATGTTCATAACACAAAAAGTATCCTCACTTTCAAGATACGATCCGCCGGATGGCTTTGGTATCATTCTCGACCACCAACTAAATTTTAGAGAACGTACAGACTATTTAGTCTGTAAAGCCAATGTGTTGCTCGGTTTCCTAAAACGAAATTTCAGTGATTTTTCCGATTTTCCGACAAAAGCCATGTGGCAATACCCTCACATACTCAAATTAATTTTATTGGTTCTCAAAGCACAAATTCCCAAAGCTCTTTGACAAAAAACACAGAAAAAGCATTAACGATAAGCTTTAACTTAATAATGGCAACACTGTTTTGATGTTGATGTTTTCTATATACACAATACACAGCGATTATCAGCCACACATAATCATTCAGCCATCGACTGTGGAACTGGCTGGCCATGCTGGTGGGGTGTATGCGAATTTGTGGTAAATTACAAAAACAAAACCTGTGTAAGTCAGTGCTTTGGTTTTTATTTCAGTGGCGATTTATCTAATTGAGTGCCGTGAAGACATGTACAGGCACCAGTGTTTGAAAAAAAGCTCCCCCATATGGCCTGTACTGACAATTTTTGTGGAACATGCAACAGAGTATAGTTCCTGCGATAGAGGGATATATAAAGAAAATCCACGCTTAATTTCAAGTTAATCGGTTCATTAGAACTTGAGGGGCTTATTGCGAGAGTCTATTCGCAAAAAGTCTATTCGACTTTATTCGATTCTATTAAACAAATTCGTGGTTTCGCGTTCGCGTAACGCAATAGAATTGATTAAATAGAACCGAACTTCGAAATAGAAAATTAAAAGCTATCGGTGAGCTTTCAACTCAAATGTCAAATTAAATTCAGTTTTGTTTATTGCCTTGCAAAGAATTGTTGATTTTATTCAAAAATGAGTTAAAGTATGTTTTTGTAAATTCCTTTACTCCAGTAATTCATCAATCAAATAAAGATTAAGTACATATTTAACTCAAACTCATCGCGTAACACACGGGAAAGGGTTAAACAACGTCTGGGAGTTAAAATTAAAAATTAAAATGTCGGACTTGGCACGCGGTATTTCTATACAATTTTACAGCGTTTTACCTAATAAGTAACACGACTGTTTTAGTACATTTGCAGATTAAAACCTATTTTATATCAAATTCAATATATCTATTATTTACTTATTTTCGTTGTCTTTCCCGAAGAAATTTCAAATATAATTCTACCGTAATTTTCTGATAAAATTGTCATTTCTATCAAATAGAAAAATATCCATAGCAATAGAGGCTCGCAATACGCCGGTAATAGATTTTATTTCTATTTGACTTTAGTTCTATTGGGAATAGATACTAGCAATAAGCCCCTGAGAAATCATGTCAGACGTGTTGGAAAAAGTAGTTTCGAGAAAAACGCGTTTCAAGAAATACGATACAACGACCTTCACATAGAGACTTTCTGAGAATTCATAGTGTATAAGAGACTTTCTGTAGGATAATTCAGGAAACGTTTGGAGGATACATTTTTGAAGGTCTAATCTTTAAAAATATGAAATAAAAAAAAAAAACGATTTTTTCCATCGCTAGCGCAAGGGCTTGTGATTCCTACTTAGAATTTATTTCTACACCGATTTCAATGATTCTAACACTGATCGAAAGCTAAGAAAACTGAACTTTGTTCATCAGTATAAGCAATTTTGAAAAAGAGCATATATGACTAAAGTTATTACGAAAAAACTTTATTACCAATACATACGGCCCTACGGGTATAGGGTCTCTACATGCGAGATTCCTTGCACTGGTACACTAGTATTAATTATTATTACATTCGATTTCTCCCAATCAATACAAGAATAGTTTTACTATAAATCACCGTGATATGACTATAAGTTTTAGTTATTGTACCTAATATTCTAATGTATCTAATACAGTCTAATATATTTATAGTCGGCATCAAGAAAATTTACTTATTTATGTAAAAGTAAGCCCGTACACAATTTTTGGTTTTATTATTCCACGAATGTTGCTATTATACCCGGACCGTACATAATGATCGATGAACAGATTTTTCCTTCTGAGTGCCGTTATCGATTCACTCAGTTTTTGAACTTTAGACTAAATAAACACTGGCAAAAATTTTGGATGGCAGTAGATAAAGATAAAAATTCTGTGGTAAATGCGTGCCCTTACGTCGGAAGAGATAAGAAAAAACCTCAAGATGAGCATCCGGCTGAAGAAAAAATGTATCGAAAATTATATCAAGTGGAAAAATATTACATATGTGAAAACGTTTTCACTTCGCTACTATTACATGATTATTTGATATCTAAAAAATACTACTATCTTGTCGGTACAGTCAATAAAGCTCGCAGTGAAATACGAGAGTGCGTGAAGACTGCACAAGAAAAATTGTACAAATGTACTTGTATATATCTACTAAAAAAAGCCAATTCTTTGAATATTTATCAATCTAAGGCTAATAAAAGAGTCCTAATGTTAAGCACTATAATAAAGCAATAGAAACTGGTTCTTTGAAAAAACCATTGGGAGAGGAATCGGGCAAAAAGTATTTAGAAATAGAAAGACGAGTTTGTAGGTGTTCCTATTGCAGATCCGGAACACCCCGAGAAACGAGACAAAAACAAATCAGAGTTCATAAATAATAATAAATCTTCTATAAATATATTATTAAAAAGTAATTACAACTTACTTGCATTTCAAATAAAAAAAAATACATAATAATAATGATAACTAGAGCATAGATTTTGTCTTCGGTACTTGCAGATAATTTATTAATTAATATTGTGACGTTTTTTTGTTAATCAAACAATACAGAATATGATTTAAAATCATTACAAAAACAATAAAAAGCATTTTACTATGTATTTTTATGATGACTTCGTACATTAAACGGATGATCTTCGCAATAATTCAAGTGGGTCAAATTTGTCCCGCCGGCGGTTTACGGGGGGTATAGAACATCGGCGGTTCTAGTGTTAACAAACACTAGAATCATAATTTTTCTTTTTATTATTATTTTATTTTCTCTCTTTCATTCTTACTTACTTACTTAGGTGGCGCTACAGTCCGGGGTAGACCAAGGCCTAAACCAACAACCTCTTCCAGCCGCCTCCAGTTGCGCACTTCAAGTTGGTTGAGGTGTTGTTCTACTTGTGCGCGCCACCTTTTATTCTTACCCAGTTTCAATAACTGTTATCTTTCTTCATTTAATATACTTTATTCTATTTAGTTAGTCTGCTAGAGGTTTTGTAATCTAATCGATGAAGTAAATAAATAAATAGCCCACTGCTTAGTCCCGCCAGGCTGGGTCCTATTATAGGTTCCAGATTAGCCGAACACAGATTCACTGGTTTATCCAAGATCTACTCGAGCTCAATCTTACCCAATTGCTAAACTTTACGAAAGCGACGATGCCGACGGGTAGATTAAGATCGACGTAACAACAAAGCGCTAGCTCAACGAATGCAGTGAGTGGTTGGTCATCAAAGTTTCATACATGGTCTACGTACTTTTACTACCTAGTACTTACTTACCTCTTTCTTTAAAAACCATTACTTCCTTTTTACCTTTCATCGCAGATTGTACGTGCAGCTGTTTTTTTTTTCAAGTCTCTAAGGTTGTCCGCCGGAATCCGTTTTGGATAAATAAATAAAAAAAGCTTTTATTCTTTTCTCATTGTTTTTATTATTATTATTCAATTTGTTTTCATTTGTTATTTTTCATTTTATACTATAATTACAATTTTCTTCGAGTTCTCCCCCCGAATCCTTTCACAAATCAACAAAATTTCTATTTACGATTTTTTTTCTTTAACTAGAATTCAAATTATTATTTTTTTTAAATAGATCCTATTTCTAGTTTTTTTTTTTTTTTTTATTGAAGTTTTGACATTTTACAAAGACGAAACGAAATTAAAACGAAATTTCTTTCATTTATACATTTTTTTTTTTTAATTAAAATTATATTTTAAGAATTAATTTTTATCAGTCTTTGCATGTGTGCTTTCGTCGCCGTTTCTTGTTCACTTATTTAAGAAGGAAAAAAAAATGCAAATAAAAAAAAAAAAAACAAGAAATTTTTATATATTTGTTTTATCTGATTGCTTATTACTAATTTTAATTTTTTTTTAATAAATACAATTTTTTTTTTTCAACTTTTTAATAAATTAAATCTGACATTTAACTGGCAAATAAGGTTGAACTCTTTTTTTTTTCATTTTAATGGATTGCTTATTTGATGAAAACACACGCAGAGAGTAAGCAGTTTTTGTTCCTTAACTTATTTTTAAATATTTACAAAAGTTTTACTTATACCGTTTGTTTTTTATTTACAATTTTATGAGGATTTAAAAAATCTGTTTTTATTTTGTTTTTTTTTCTGATCAAATGGAAGATTTAATTGATTTTATTTCTTTTGTGTACACAAATGAAATGTTTAAAAGAAAAAAAAAACTTAAAAAGAAAACTAAAGGAATTGAGAGATTTTAACGGAGTGGAGTTTGCTTATATTATTTTCCCTTTTCTGTTTTAGTTAATTATTTTAGAATTTGTAATTTCATCCCCATTCGTTAGCTTTTTGTACGAACGAAGAGGTGGTACGTATGATAAATATTTTTTTTTTTTGCTCGCGGACTAGAAAAATCCTTAAATTTATTTTCTTCCTTTTTTTTTGTTTGTGTGGGTCTCACTCACTGATGGTGTGCGCGCAAAAACGGACGGCGTTACTATTGGAGAGCTTTTGGGTCTCAATTTTGTGCGCAACCGTTTTCCCACCTGCCTAGCTTAGGGATACGTTCTTAAGCTATGTACACTACTATATACAGGTCCTTCCATTTTGTTACTATGTACACCTAGGGACATCACTCTTTAAGTGTGAATGTTTCGTTGCTTCCGTTTAGTAGGATCGCTTGTTGGTAGCTAGTTTTTACACATGCAGCGTTCGGTTGGCAGCCGTCGCTGTCGACACTTGCTCGGGGATGACTTCGTGGCGGATAAGGGTTTGCTTGTCGACGGGCATGTCCTTCCGCACAGGCCGTGTTAGGCCGTAGATTAGGAACAGACCGATGAAGAGGACAAATGCGCCAACTGCAGCGAACACTATGCTCTGTGTGAAGAAGTCGGCGGAGATCACTCCAGGTACTGTAGATGAGGTGAGCTTAGTGCGGAGCACTGAAGATACGTGTATGGGGGTTGCAGTTTCACTTTCGCTACTGCTGCTGCTGCTGCTGCTTCTTTGTCTCGAACTTGGTGTCTTCTCGACGGAATTGGCACTGGGATTGTAGGTGCTGATGAAATCTTTGGAACTGTCCTTGAGAATGCGCATGCGTGAGTCAGTTTCACCGGAAGAGGTTTCTTGAGCGAAGATGTTGGGAAGGGATTTCATGCCAGCATTGTCCATAGCGATCGCCTGCAGGCCTGAGGCAGATTCTTCGGTAAGTTTATGCGTGTCGACTATTAGTTTGAATGATCGACGCATGCCACCAGTTTCCTGAAAGAAGAATGTAAGGAAGAAAATGGGTTAGAGGTTGATGAAATTTTCAAAGGAAATGTAGAAATTTTAATATGGTTTCATTATTAGTACATTATTAGTACGCTTGTACTAATAAAAATGATATGCATATTGTGTATTTTTTTGTGACAGCAATAGAAATTCTAAGGTTTTTTTAAGGTTTTAGTACACTAAATCGATATTGGCAAATTTTAATTTTTTAGTACACTTGTACTAAAAAAATATGCATTATGAGTATCGTTTTGGTGACAGAAATATAAATTCTACCATTTTTTAATTTTTAATACTTTTAGTACACTAAATTGTTTGTACTAAATCTTAGAATTTGTACTAAATACTCAAATTTTTATTGGTTGTATAATTGGAAGGTACACTGAACGCCTTTTTTCATTAAAAAATATTTTGTTGTCAGTTGGTAACAGCATCTTCGAAGGAAAGTGCAAAAAATAGTGAGCATGTGATGTGAGTCACATTAATCAAATGTTTCTGTGACAATCACTCAAACACCTGCTAACTCAGTGCTTCAGCTAATGAACTCATCAAAGACCAGATATCTTCCTTAGAATTGCTTCCCATAGGAGCAAAACACTTATCTCTGCCGAAGTGCAGATAGCTATCGCTTCTAAACTAATCGTTGTGCACGCAAATTCTCCATACATTGCTGCTATACCTGTAGTCTAGCGTTTGATATTCTTGTTAAGAGTGCAACAACGATACGAGTTCTCGTACATTCAAGAATTTCTTCAGTTGGCGGTACGGTTAGCAGCCGCACTAATGCATCCTCTCACACATGCAATGTTAAGTCCTTGGAATTCTCCCCAATGCAACACATCTCAATTGCAATGTAATTAGCCAATTAGTGATGCTTTCACACTATACGAGCAAACAATTAACAGGAAAAGGTGCCTTGGCAATGTCTGGGCACAGCAATCGTGGAGCGCTGTGAAACGCTGACAAAAAAAATCGTGCGAAGATCTTTTGGTATGCAATTGCGTTCAGAGATGCTATCTCGCTGGCACAGGAGAAATTCGTGATTTTATTTATAAAAAAACATGTCCTCTCCTCTCATGATGTCTACACAATGCATACACACACACAAATAAATAAATTCAACTCACCTTATGCTTACAGGTAACCTGCACGTGATATACTGTGTCCGGCCACAGGGAAAGCTCAACGGTAGAGCTATCAGTCAGTAGATTACCCATCAGACCGCCTCCAGAGACCTCCCACGTGACCAGACACTGTTTGGATGCATTGGTAACAGCCTGATCCCATGCAATATCAGTGAGTACCAGAGATCCTTGCCGCACCGCTGAGTTAACATTCAGTGGAAACGGCCCCAGTTGCTGATCGCAATTATTCCAGCACTGTAAACAAGAAAGAAAAAATTGTAAAACAGAAAAAAATTAACAAAACTAAAAAAAGATGAACAAAAACTAGATACACCAAAAGAGAGATAGCGCTACAGGTTCATAAAGGAAGATAGACAGTGAAAGAGTCATAAGGAGGAGGAGAAACGAAGTTATACAACTCTGGACAAATGTTCGACAACGATCACGCAACAAAAGATTATCATTTTTTCTAAGCATAGACAAAAAAGTATCTATGTATCTGCTATGCTATAATAGATAGATTGTTGGTTTATTTTTTCATTCATTACCTATAGATACTCATACATACCCACCCCCCCTCATCGTGGTGGTGGATCGATCACGATTTAGTTCAACGTTCGTTCGATTGTGTCATAGGTCGGTTATGCTGTGCGACGACGACGAGAACTACAGGAGATTCGCAAAGCGATCTTTACGGATAAATTGCTTAGAGTAGAATAAAAAAAAAAAACCAAATAATTACGACAAGGGGAACATAAATTCCACTCCTCCCCATTGATCAACGTCGATGTCGTCGGCATGTGCTTAATATGGTCGAAAGTATCAGTAACATTTTGATCTTTATTACTGAGCATGGCGCATAGTTGGAATTTTAAATTCGGAAGCCGTAATGTACGAGTCTCGAGGCACAAGAGGGGGAGGATAAAACGAACTTAATCTCCATCCAAGATAATCAAGATACTCGATTAGAATATTGGATAATAAATTAACTGGTTGCGATGCGAAACAAAGCAAAAACAAAACGGATTTGACTTGCAGGAGCAGAGGTTGCAGACACGAGCATGTTGCGGTGTGGAAGAACTCGATGGGTTAAGTTGTTTGATTGGTGGTTTTTAATTGACAAAAATAACATGGGAATCAGAATTCTGGGTTAGAAATTCACTGGCGGATAAATTAATTGACAGTTGTATAGAAAGTGTTGCTTTAGAAGTGACCTTGTCTGCCTCTGTCCACAAGTTTATTGAAACAAAGAGATGTCGATTGAATGCGGGTGATCGAAGGTACTCGCAAAAGTTAGCTGATTTCTGTGCTGATCCATCTTATCCAATTTAGCCATTTTTAAAATTAACTCTTTCTTAAAAAAATACTTTTGTAAAGGCGCATTCTATATTAATAAGAATTTATTGATTTTAGTACATTTTTAGTACTGTGCTGTAAGTGGCGAAATTGAGCAAATTAAGTCCAAGTAAAAAAACGATTTTCTTCCACTCACAAATAACACAATTAGTTTTTAGTTGAACACAAATCTTATATTAACGTCTGATCGCCGTCGCTGTAGAATGAGAGCAGACTAAGAACCAGGCCGGAAAAAGGTGAAGTGACAGTTCAAAACAAGATGGATGGTCCGACGAGGTATGAACGTTCTGTTCACATGCGGCGGTGAATTCTTTGTTGTGGGGTCGCCACAGAGCATAAGAACGTAGTTTTCGTGTACATTTAAAACTGCTTAGATAGCCGTATTCTTCACTCCGAATTCTTTGAACAAGCTTAGTACAATTCGCTTATATTTTTATTTTCGAAGAAAAAATATTAAGCTCAATTCACAATGTCGCGTTCGGGCGTTCGGGCGCTCTTGCGTTGACAGATAAAGTAGAAACAATGCAAACCTATGGGGTGCTCTTAAATGTGACTTCAGGCGTTATATCGTAGATATCGCAAAGTTCTGGGCAACGGCCGAGTAGAACTACTTTCTACTAGGGCGTGCGTTGTGACAACTCACAGCTTAGTTGACATTTATACTATTCGATGGCCTGTTCGATTAAAGAACAATTTTTTAACATTCAATATGTGTAAAAGATTTAAATGTCTAAATTAATTTTTTTCAACACAAATCAATTGTGTGGGGTCTTTTTTTTAATTTACTCATTCGCACAATCTTGTGTTTCTTAATAAAACAATAAAAATAAAAAGAAATACATTTCAAATCTTCTTTCTATCATAAATTCGTAAATAGGAGATTTGAGGAAACAGAACATATTATTTGTCATACTCCTAACCTATGCACGCCTGAAGCTTGAAGCGGTATTAAGTTTTGCATATTTCGACTTCGTGCGTTGGACAGAAGTTATCGTAAAGTCGATATAAAGCCCATTCACGCGAGAGCGCCCGAACGCGACATTGTGAATTGGGCTTTATTCTGAATTTAGGTATGTTCCATAAAAAAAAATTAAGAACACGCGTTCACGTTCAGTACTTTGTTAAAATAAATACTGCTAGAAACAAAGAGTGAAAATTATCAGTGTTTAGTTTGGTAAAGCGAACAAGCACTGTAGAATTACTTTAACGATATTAAGACCATTTTTTCAGGAAACTAAAAGCGCATTTTTAATTGACAGCTAGATAGAATGCACGTGTTCTTGAGGAAGGTGGCCCATAACCAACGGATATATGAACTTCGGCGGACACAGTAGGTCTACTTTTTATTTTTTTTAGTCTGTTTATCCGTTAGCAGTTAACATATTCACGCATTGAAGTTACTTCCGCTCACAAATTGAGAGGAAACACATTTATTGGTGAAAGAGTTGAGAGAATGTTGAAAAACTGTCATCGCCGGTGACAATCGGCTGACATTTCAAGGTAGGCAAGGTATGCGATGGTCTCTTTCCAGCAATATGTGAACGTCAACGTCAACATTCAATGGAACTCTTGAAAGATATTACTTCGCATTTTGCACGGCTTCACATCTATATCAGCACACATTTAGTACCTATATTTTCTAAGTTTATATCAGAGATAAGTAAAATTTTGTTGTTACTATTTTAAGTACAGTGAAACCTCTTTATAACGAAATGCAACTTGACAACTAAATTTGTTCTTTATCTATAAGAAGGTTTGCTATAAGGAGGTTTCTCTGTTTTTAATTCTTGCGTTTACATTGTCAGATTTGGTCTTTCGGATATGTCGGATCGTGTGTACCATGCCATCGACAGAAACTAGTTTTTTTTCGGTAATTTGTGTTTATCACATAAAATTGAATTCCTTTTCTTTTTTAAAGGATGTCAATTTATTTTTTCCCCATAACCGGACAAATTTCTCGGTACCGTCAGTGTCCGGTTATGGGAGAGTTCACTGTACATACTTTATGGCGTCTTAAGTAGGTACTGTCATACAATCGTCTAACCACCAATAGTACGTTTTGTGCAAGGTCGACTTCACATAATCTTACTTAGTTCATATCCAACAGTAATACCAAATGTTTTGTATTACATCAAAAGATCTCTTTTTAACAAAGATGTAATTCTTTCTCAGTCGCTGGTCAGAATTGTGCATTTCGCAAAGAGTACTCAAAAAGTGCTAAATACAATAAATCTTAAGTAAACAATTTCAGTGACGTAGTAGCTTTTCTTGAATGCTACGAGTATCATCGGAAAAGATCCCCATTTTCAACTCTATTCAAAATAACCAAAGCGTTATCCGCCATAAATTTCGCCATAGATTCGGTAACCAAAATTCGCACACATACTCAAACTCGATTTTCATAAAACATATTGTTGCCCCGTTTATCTTTTGATGGTATTCATTGCAGTTTGCATATTTTTCTGTCACAACTTTTATGCAGCTGATGAGCGCTGATTTGGTTGCCAAAGAATGCTTTTTGTGGAACTAAATTTACATCATACGTCCTCATATCCAAAAACACTCCCCACACACAAATGCACATAATCTAAACGACTTTGAAACTGCAGTTATTCCCACAATCTTCCATAATGCCATTGCCATCCCCTCATCACACGAGCTTTGAACAGAAGCATCCAACCAAAGTGTACATACAATGAGAGCTGAATTTTGGCATTATAATACCTACTGAGCAGGGCAGAGCAGAACTCTGAACTCACCCCTAAAAGCACTACCGCCCCCCATCCACACTAGCAGCACTTGCGAAAGTTGCAACAACGTTTCTGCATATGCGATGAGTTTTGCTGCATTTAACTCATAGTATAACTTTTAATATTTAAACAGTTTTACCTCGCGCGCTCGCATAAAATATTCCCTCAGGATGTAACCCTTTTCGCTCAACTTTGTATGTGTGAGTATGTGCTAGTGTCCTTGTGAACAAACCTTTCACCGAGAAGCATAAGCACAGTAATGTGAATGAACGTTGAGAACATTTTTATACGAAATATGAAAATGATAACACTATTTTCGTGGGTTATCTACGATACCAGTATCTAGGTACAGGGGAGGGGACTCTCTTTCACAGCACATATACATAAAGGAAACAACAGCAGAAGCAGAACAATATGCCATAAAGGAAAAAAAAGCGTCACACAAAATCATAAAAAAAAGAAACAAGCAAATGGATTATGACTCTTTTTTTTTGAAAATAAAGGATAATATTTTTAGATTATTTTGTATTGGTTGACTTTTTGTATATCACTCACCAGAAAACTGAACGCTTCTGGGATATAACTATTGATATTTGGTGGTGTGATGCACATCTGTAACATAAAAGAGAATTGTTTTCCAAGTTTTAGTACACGTCTGATTTGTTTTTTTTTTTTTTGGTACTAAAGAAAAAAATTATGTTTAATATTTTATAACAAAAGAAATGAAAAGAAAGCAAATTTTGTTTTAGTACATTTTTCGAATTTAGTACTAACAAAAAATTAGAGATGAGATTAGTACAAATTATTGCAATATAATTATATATGTACTAAATAATGCAATTTCTTTTTTTTTTTGCATGGAAATAAGTTTTGTTATAATATGGTGAATAAGTGGTATTGTGAAAAATATAAAATACTTTGTGTCTTTGTGTGCATGTGGGTGAAATATGGTGATGATGATGATCAAAAATAAAAAACATTGCATACTTTTAAGGGTTACACTACATATTCATTCTTTGTGGGGAAAAAAACAAGGGGAAACTATTTTATATATTTTAAGTACAATATTGCTACATATCTTAAAATTTATTTATTCAAGTGGTTCACCTAAAATCAAACAAAAATTAATTTACCATCAACCGATCGATGCGACCTGTCACGCATGACAGTATTCGCGAATCCCTCGATCTTTGAATCACGCCCCCTATGCTCTCGATCACTAAATTTTAGTAAATAATCACTAAGCGATGTTTTTTTTCTGTGTAAAGATCTTAGATCTCGGTATGGGCAAATTTTTCGCCGTCGTCCGTCACGCGTAACCAAACTTAGTATAAGTGCTTTTTTATATGATTCTCTTAGTATTAATGCATTCTCTGTTTATCCGCCATCATATGCACACTTATGTTTACACATCAAATTTAACGAGTACCTGGTACTCACGTCTTTTTATTTATAAACTTTAAAAGCCCAGCAGATATGGGATTGTTACCGTCCGCCATGTTGTTAAATATCTGTCAGTTCTGATGTGACAGCTAATGAAAATTCAATATTTTTGGTGATCTGAAAACAATTAAGTGAAACAGCGAACTTTTTTTTAAAACGTGCCACTGTCACTTTGTCCGAAAGTCCGACAATTCGCCTTTACGGTACGGCAATAACTTAGGTCACATGCCGAATGCGGGAATATATCGCACGAAGGTGCAAATAGTTGCAAGAAGCTAGGCCAAAGTCTTCCCCAGACCATAGTGCCACCAGCTAGTGAAGTTTGCATTACAGAACTTTAACAAGACATCGTCCAACTTAATCGCCTGTTGATTAACAAGAGTACTGGTCCGAGATATTACCCTTGTGGCACATCGCCATTTAGTTCTAATGAATAAAGCTAACCCTCCAAACCACGTGGCTCGTTTCCATCACCACACACTTACTCGTACTCGTACTTAAAAAATAAGTGTCCCCATTAAATTAGATCCTTTCAATTAGGATAAGCGGCAACTCTGCAATGCCATCTGGTTTCACTTAGAGAAAACTACTCAAATTCTCTTAATTGGGTGTCAACAATTATTATTTACTCCACCATACAACAACTGTTTCTACTTTTCCTCAATGACATCCTCCAGTATGAACATACAATTGAAATTATCCTCCCAAAAACACGAACACGAACCGCTCTCCGGTTACACTTACCATCAAAATACAAAAGTAAACAGAAATCCTTATCTTTTAATATCCCAACTGAATGTGTGTGGACAATATTCTCAGTCGTCGTCGGTCGTCGGCCACCATATTTATTCCAATTCAATTCCCATTCTCGATGAGACCACAGAAAGACCAAAATCGAAACCACATAGAGAAATCTCAGCTAAAGGACTCTCAGAACCAAGCCGAGGGCCGAGGGCTGAGGGACGATGACAAGGACATCGACAACATTTGGGTGTCAAATATCATCTGCAATTTGTGTCATATCTTTCAATTTGTCACTTTAAGTGGTCACACACACACATTCGTGGTGGAGAGGAGCCAGAGCCAGGGACACTTTGAACGAGAATCTGAGACGAGCGATAAAAGGATGATGTAGCAGAAAAGTTGGAGGATTTTTCTTTTTTTTTTATAAAACTGTTCCCTGACACATGTGTCAAACGAGTCGGGGGAGAAGGAGTTTTATTTCATTTCATTTTGAATCGACCATTCCCTAGGGGGGCATCGACACCATTCTGGCTGGGTACAGTCGTAGCGTTGCCATCATCATCATCATCGTCGTCGTCTTCCTAGTCGTAGTCGATTAGGATAGAAGAAAAAAGGATTTCTTTTTAATATCTTCCAGATGCGGTCGAATGAAGTCTAATGGAGTCTTTGTGGTCGGTACTTCACTGTGTCAATTATGCGAAGAGTGAGAGGGAGGAATATGTGAAAGCCAAAGGCTTATCTCACTTTCTAAATGATTGGCAGGCCATCAAAGTGTTGTTCTCATCTCGAAATCAAAATCTCTCCCCATTCTCATTTTCATATTCCCGTTGCATCGCCTCACCGTTCACCCCCTTCGAACAGGATCAATAAATATGTCGGCCGATTTATCAGTTACGCTGTAAGAACAAAAAGGGGGGCGGGGGGTGTTCTTCTATTTATTTTTAAGTTTCAAGTGATTCTAAACACACGATGCTGTTGTTGTATCCAATCCAACACTAATTAGATTCCGCTGTGCGTTGATGCAACAAGCAGCGGCAGATTGCATATGTGTGTAACTTGTTTCATCTGTCAGCACATTGGATGGGGCATAAAGTGATTGAGATATCGCCGCTTGTACGGTTCGGGGGTTTTTAATTGTCGAATTTGGAATTTTCTCGGGCCCGCGCATTCGTTTCGAAAATATCTCTTCAGCGGGGGTGCGCGCCTATTGCTGAGATCATCCCAAAGGGTGGGAGAGAACAAATATTTAGAAAATAATTAAAATTTTCGATGCGGTTTTGATGAAATTTGTTTTTTTTGGGTCATCGATGGATTTGTATAAATATAGAGGGATAAGAGTGTGGTTACTAACGGTTAATGTGTTTTTAAGAGCTTGCACGTAAATTCATGAATGCATATCTTGTGGTTTAAGATTGGAAGCATCACTGTCAGGTTTGACAAGTATGTGAGTTTCCGGCTCGAGGGACCAATTTTTATAATTTTAGATTTGAAGTGCATTTTACTCCGGATTGGGTTATAATTGGATTAAAATGTAGGCTGAAGGGTCCTTAAAAGTTGAGAAGGAAACCGCATAACTATACGGGTAGTCTTCGATATTCAGTTCTATTCGATCGCAATCAGCTTGAAGCAAGATTCATCAATTATTGTAGCTGTTCCACATTTCCATGTAATATGGTTTTATGAGTCGACTTAGTCCAGTAAACCAAGAAAAATATAACCACTCAACTAATGTAAAACAATCCAATCTGAGACTGTAGACAGAATGACAGAAGCACTAATGTAGTACCTGGCAACACTATAACTTTGCTGTAATGCAGTTTCTTCTGGTAATTCGTGCAAGGAAATTCATTTGATACTGCATATTCCAAGCTTTTTTGCTGAAGCTTCGAATCAGCGAAATGCAACAAAGAAGCAACGACGTCGTGGAATTGCCAACATCTTTAGTTGGTAGTTGAGGCAAAGAAAATACTGCCACTTTCCCATCTACATATGTATGTACATATGTCTATAGCTAAAGAGCACGCTAATTCCCCTATAAACTGTAGAAGCTGAGATCATTATACCAACTCAGTGACACTCGACACCCTTCTCTCAAAACACGCCCATCTTTCACCAAATGAATCGTTAATATCGATAATATTCATAACTCCTAATAAAGACAAAACTATGTTTGGCAGCATTTTTCGATTGGTTAAACCCGCTATCGTTTTACAACATCTTTTATCTTAATAATCTTCACAATGATTGGGCGCCATTTTTTCATGTTGGCTTTTGAAAGTTACAAAAAAAAAAACAAAGTGTAATAAATTACTCGATTATTAGTTCTTTATTCAACTAAATTCACTTTAAAACACAAATTATACTCACGATTCATCTAGGACAACATACGGAAAACAATATATCGAGATACATATCTCGGATCAATGGAGAATTGAATATTTATTCCTCTCCCCATATTAAGCGAATGATAAATTTAAAATCACCCAAAGAAAAAAAAAAAACAGATAATTTAAAATTCTAATGCGAATTTAATCCAATGAAACGTATTCCCACTCTTTTTCGGTGCTTTTTTTGTTTCAAAAAAAAAAAAAAAAAAATAAGAATAAAAGATACGCGTATCTAAACAAATCAAATTCAAGAGACAATACGAACATCTTTTCGATTGAATGATAGATACGCACTCTTTTTTTTTTTAGAAAGAAATTCAATTCTCCTACACTATAAAAGAAAACAGAAAGATTTCCTATTATGATTGTGGAGACTTTTATTTTCACAGATTAATGGACCTAAACGTTTCGACGTGCCGATGACGTATATGTAATGGGATACCTATCTCCTTAGATAACCAATTGGCAATTGTCTATTGTTTACCTGCGCCAATGCTGAAAGATGCCCCCACTCTGTTGACATACCAAAAAAAAAAAAAAAAAAACCCAAGAACAAACAAGAAGATATGTCATCCCGAGAAAAAAAAAAAAACAAAAATATGTTCAAGTTTACGTATGTATCTAGAAAAGAATTGAGTATCTGTATCTATAATTTATTTCATCATCGATTCGGTAACCGAATATAGAGATAGTCTTCTAAGCTAAACACACGGGGATAGAAAAAAATCTCAAATGGAGTCGTAAATTTGATCTTTTTACGATTATTGAGTTACTTTCGGGTGGCAATGGGCAACTTAATCCCTCCTCATCTTGAAATAGTCACCACAGATTGTTTTACATATACAAATACTAGAAAAAAATAAAAATACAAAATACAAGTGTATCTTTAACATTCTTGGATTCAATTTTCTTATACATTTAATCTGTTTATTCAATCAAATCGTTCACTCGAAGGGAAAACATACATACAGGCGAGATACATGATCGGATGTATCTGTAGGGTTTTTTTTTAATTATTTCGAAACAAAATAAAGGAAAGAAGGTAGAAAAAAAGAAAACTAACTTGTTTTTGTCTTCTAACCATGGAAGATGTATTTGTATTCAGATACAGATACATATCTGCAGAGGGACACATTGCTCTGCTTAAGTCAAAGAGGAGGGTTTTTCTTTTCCTTTTTTTTTGTTTTTGGTGGAAAAATGACCGCATTTGTCTGTGCGTTTTGTTAATGAGCGGCTATCTAATATTTTCATGTTCTAAATGTCGTTCATAATCGAAACAGATCAGTTGAGAATTTATTGCAGTATGGGCGAACGAATTAGCATAATATGTTCGAGATACAAAAAATCAGATTGAACAAATGAAAGAATGATAAATGGAGACCGAAGGAAGGAATTCGAAAGTAGAGAAGCGGAGCGCTATTTAGTGCTGTTTAGATGGGTGTGGATTGCGGCCACATATTGACATTTCAGGACAAATTTTAAGAAAAATGTGGCTGCCTCATCTTAAAAACAAACATTCGGTTTCTTCAAGTATTTGATGAGTCACTTTTTACACACTTTTTGGTTCCTAAAACTGTATCCGATTTGAAAGCATCAAAAGTTTACGTATCATAAAAGTTAAATCAGTTCTTTCGCTCAACTCACAAAACCCCTCCGGCTTAAACATCAAGGAAATTAAATCGCATTCGAAATTTCATTATTCAGAAAGTCAATGGGTCAAGGCTATCGGATGTAATCTGCCAGGCATCAGCTTACGATTTTCTACTTTCGCCCCCCAACTCACACCCATACCCAATGGAAAGCTTTTACACATATCTTCTCATGGATTTTATTTCTGATAAGATTACCTACTTAATTCTTCCTTCCTAATACCCCTACAGATACAAACACACGTGAGCTGGGAAGTATCTATTCATTTTCACTTGTTCATGAATGCACACACATCCAGATAGATAGAGAAAGTAATCGATACTTTCCACAGTCATCATCATCATTATCATTACTACGTATCTAGCACCCTTAATTGTTAGCCAACTGTTACCGGATTACGTACACAGATCCTTTAGAAAATATTTTCTGTTATTTTTTTTACCACTCTTCCTCTCTCCTGCGATTAAAATTACAAACACATGGACTGTTGTATTTCAGGACGAAAAAAGGAAGAGAAAAAACACATTATACTCCCTCCTTTCGATTATTTTCACGTCCAATAAAATTCCATCGAAATAAAAACGAGATATAGGAGTAGAACAACATAAACTAGAGATACAGATACAGAGATACAATGTGGTGGCATAGATTCTGTATCCTTTTTTTTTTTAAATCCTTCTCGTACGAGCAAGTAACTTGATATACTTCTTCATTGAGTTGGGGTTAGGGGTGGAGACTACTAAGTTTTCTGGGGGTACATTTTCCAATTGCAGAATGTGTGAGATTTATAACGAAGGATATGTGTGTACTCCGTAACACAATATCCCTGTAATTGGTCAACAATAACATAAACTCTCTAAGGGGTAGAGAGCCAATATGCCCAGGAGATACTTTTGCTTTTCTTCTACTTTTTGTTGTTTTGTTTGTCGCATGTATCTTTTGTTGGTACATATAAATGTATATGTCGTTGTTACTTTGATTTTAGTCTGAATAGATTTTCTAAGTATAAATCAAACGAAACAATGGAAATGACTCGATGGAAATAGAAACAAGGACATGACAAAGCAATACGGTTGGTTTCTTTGGACATTTTACAATAAGCTCCTTAGGGGAAAATTGGGGGCGGCCGGGCTAAGTATTTGGATTTAGAGCATCCGCATTAGTGGATTTGATTTTTTTTCGGATTAATTGTAGGTAATCTCCTTGGGGCCGATCTCTCTTGCTTCATCTCAATTGATTTAGCTATTTTCGTTCCTTCTATTATTTTTTTTTAATTCTCCAGAAATTTCCAATCTGGATTGATTTATAATGCTCGAAAGGAAAAAACGAAAAAAAAAACAATTCACACGTAAAATCCTTAATCCTGTAAATCATAATCATGAAAGTAGATTGACGTCGGGGATTGGGAGAGAGAAAGTAGATTTGTAGATTTTCTATTGCTGTTTGCCTTTGTGCTGAGAGTATTTCTTTAGAATTCTTCTTCATCCCAACGCGATGTTGACAAAGATATATGTGATCTGGTTGCAGGAAGCCAGAGCACATGAAATCCCTTTCAATAAATTAAAAAAGAAAAGATACAAGACGTGGTGGTTGTATTTTCTATTTTAGTTTTACAGTTCACACTGGTTCTTTGTATACCGATAAAATCAATGAAAGAGAATGGTGGTATCCTATCTGAGTGAAATCACAAGGACTAATAGTATAGAAGTGTGTTTTATTGTTCTCTGGCCAGTAAGAGCCACTAGAATCGGATTTAGTTAAAACTGAGCGGTCGTCCCTTAATTTTGTTGTTTTTGTCTGAATGCGGAGGAAGACTCTTTAGAAATCCTCGACTTACACCCTATTATTTTCGTACTGAAGTAGTCATCTGATTCCTCTTACCATGGAACTTAAGTGTAGCATCAAGTGAAATAAGATTCCTGGACGCGTGTGGGTGTTAGATACCACTACAAAAAATTAAATATCGTTTGCTTTGAAATGCATTGTCTGGACAAAAGGCAAGGGAGAAGGAAGATGTTCTTGAAGTAGAATTGACAAGTAGGTATCTCGCTCTAGGTGCAGTAGCTTCCGTAGTTTTCTCAGCAAGCTAAGCATTCAAATCTGAACTCAACTCTTCACTAGAAAACTAATCAGATTAGTCTAGCTTACACTAGCGCTATCTGCACGGAGAATGCTCACAGAACGTTATTTCTTCTTTACCCCTTAATATCAATTTGAAACATTTCCACAATTTTTTTCCAGGAGTTATATACATATAAGCGGCACTCGTTAGATTATATTTTCGTAAATGGACGATTCAATCATTTACTTTACTTTACGTTACGTTACGCTATGCTACGTTACGCTGTTACATTACGTTATGTTACGTTACAGTATGATGTGCCGTAAAATAGATTGGCAATCGTTTAAAATGACACAGAGGAGTGTTGCGTTAGTGTTTTTATAGTGACGTAAATATTATTCCTTACGCCATCATCAAAAAAGTATCCGTCAGACACAATGACCCAAAAGTAAAATCCTTTAAACAAATCTGTATTCGTATATTTAGATAGAAGTATAAATATACGTGTGCCTTTAACAAAAAAAAAAAAAAACGAAAAACTCTACCAAAACTGGTTTAACCAGTACAAAGGACTCGAGGAATTTAACCGACATATTCGGTTGGTCCTTGTAGGTCAAATGAAAGCCAAACACAAAAGGGTTGGCCATGCGAGCAGCTACCGCGTTTTTACTCCTCATTACAATGATGAGGGTTCAAAAGAACACACCACACAAACACAAGCACACAGCATATGGTATTCGTACTTCAAAACAAAATGAAATTATCCAAATGAATGATCAAAGTAACGTCACTTACAATGAGCCTTGTCATATGCGTTCTTGTATTTTTTTTTTTATTTTTTTTAATGGCTTAGGGCGTAGGGGACAAGAAAGAATCTCAAGTGGGATGGACACTAAAAGTGAGTACTCGCCGTTGCCGGCCATGTTTCCATGAAACATCAGCTCCCCACTTGGTGTGCTGCATTTATGACTATAAGAACCACCACTAGTGCGTGTGTCCATACCTACAATTGATGGTATTGTAATGGATACCCGTACCTTCGTATAGCCTCGCGGCTTGATGACAAAAACGATGACGTTCTGGCATTCGATTTGAGGTGTGTTCTTGTGTGGCAACCCCTTTCGGTTGTTGTTTTCTTTGTCAACATCGCATAATTCTTTTATTTGCTGTTTGCCTTTATTACCTGAAGGAAGAAACCCTTCAGGAAGAGAGAGATCCCATCGAATGGATAGATGTGGATAGATGGGTTGGGATGGACGTTTGTCCCCTCGAAATGCGACATTATGTGTCCTCAAACTAAAATGGATCTTAAGCATGCTTCTTTGCGGAAGAATTAATTAAGTGCATGTGTGCTTCAGTAGGGGAGTCGGGTTCTGGTGGATGGACAGAGCAAATAAAATGCACACCCTTGTTGGTTGTTGCGGGTATTTGCAACTATCAAATGCGTGCTTCTATTTTTTTTTTCTTTTAATATAATTATTGGCGTTTTTGTTGCACATTCATCATTCAAAGAAAAAGGGGGAATTAAAAGGGTTTTGTTATTAACAACTATAAGAGGGCGGGGGGGGTCATTTGGCGGAAGAAACAAATGGAAAGGGGGGCGTTCTGAGGATGACTATTAAAGAGATAGCATCAGGTACTAAGTATCTAACATGCAGTAATAAATGCAAACATTTTATGACTTCAAGTTGAGGAACTTACATTTTTACAATCTTCGAAGTCCATGCAATGGTGCCAATCTTGAACGAACTGAAAATGAAAAGAGAGAGGAAAATCTTATTAAAAAAATGTTGGAGATACTATTATATTTTATAATTGTATTTTTAATGAGGTTTTGTTTTAAATTAGATAAAGAATTTCAGAGCTTCTAACTGTGTATGGGTTTTCAGTGAAGTAATTTTTTTTTGCCGACGGGAAAACTTTATGTATACATATCAATAAAATTGGAATATGACAGATACGTAGCTTTCAAGTGTATACTTTTGCTGAAGCGTCATTGTACTTTTATTTACTTTATTTTATTTACTGGGTCCTGCCACAAGGATGATACTGCTACCTAAAAGATCTATTGTATCCTATCAGTAAAGACTAGTTTGTGCTTGGTTAACGCATTTTTTAAATCATAAGGTCTGAGGAGTTCTTTATGTAGGGTACGATGTCTGACCCCAGTGTCATGCCGTGTATTCACAAAGGACGTGCTCGGCCGACTCGACCTCCTCTAAACAAAGTCGATAACCGGTCTCACTAGACAGGTCTAACTTGCTTAGGTGGCATCGTAACTGGCAGTGACGGGAGAGGAAGCTTGTTAGATACCAACTATCCTCCTTATTGTAGTTCAGAAGTTCCTTGTGATGGGTGTTGGGCTTAGTTAGCAGTTTGGCTTTTTCTGAGCACTGGGATATTTCTCCAATGGGAGGAGAGATAAAGGTTATGTTCCCATTTATTAATTAAGGCTGAGATTGTTGCCGAGTTTATACCACGAAAGGGTTCCGGGCCTGAGAATTCGGCAGTTGAACCTGAACGGGTCAGCTCATACGCAATTTCATTTCCTTCAATGCCTCTATGAGAGACTCGAGAAATGATCCATTTCTTAAACTCAACAGGGTGAATGTAAATATCTCCCACTACAGCTATGTCCAACTGATTAGAAACACACGTAAAACAAATTTGATCCAAAAATAAGTGCAGTGGAAATTCAGCGACAAATTTTGGAAGAATCCAGTACTCCAGACGCACCATTTGGAGACGGCTGATGGAATCTAGATTGGATGGACGATTGAAAAGATGCCATTCGTTACTTTTAAGCAAGGAAAAACAAAAAATTATTGAGAAGTCTCATCTGAATTGGACCGCAGAGCAGAGGAAAGAAATGGTATGGACCAATGAAACTAAGGTCAACCGCATCCGCATGGTACAAGATGTCACTCGATATCTAAACGACGAACAAAAGGCTCAGCTTCATAACAGATCAATGCTTTTGCTCGTCTGAAGAACATTTTTATGATATATCAAGTCTTCTTTTGGCATCAAACGATGTCCACTGTGCCGCCCATTCTTACACTTTGTAATTTTAGAAAACTGTCAAATATTGTCAAAGTAGTTGCAGATTTGGAGTTAAACGCCACATACATTTTATGGAAAGGACATGTTATAAGATAGAAAACACAAAGGTTCCGAGTCTACAATCAGTTTTACGGGACCGCAAACGAAACCAGCAGAGTTTTGAAACTCTCATCGTTGCGTTGGTTTGAATTACTTTCGAGGTGTGTTAGCAATGCAGAAAAGTGTTTAGCTTCAATTAATTTGACTTGAAGTACAAATACCGAATCAACTGATAAACATAAGTACACCTACTTGCAACAGTAAATGATTGCTGACTCGTGTGAATCCATTTATTGCGTGTCAAACGTTTCACACTCATCAATAACGACTGCCATGGACCTTTCTTTTCAATCTTCGCAGGCTCTTTCTAGCAATCTTGAGAAGAAGAAAAAAGTAATAATCCTCCCAATATCTTTGTACAATGGCCATCCAGAGAACTACATATACGTTCTCTCGTATTTTTCTTTCGGATTATCACACGCTTTTGTTTACTTTTACACAGATCTTCTCAACGTAACATAAATTTTCACTTAATCTCCAAAGACACTTAATTCCCAGTGTCCTTGGCATCACACACACACACGCGTATAGTACCCATGGAACAAATAAATCAGCGCTATATGGTCCCCCGTCTGTCGGTTGATTTAACCATTTTTTTCGTGTGGCAGGCAATTTATTGAATTAGAAAAAAAAAAAAAACAAAAATAATAAAAATATAACAGGAATGCGCTAAAAGTTATTTTTTTCTATCAACCTACGCACCTTTCACTCTTACACCTCTAGAGTCACCCGCTAGAAAACTGATTAGACAGAAGCAGAGCAAGAGGAGGAAAAGAAAGAAAATAAACAAAAACAACACCCAGGGGCTCAAGGAAATGGAACACATCTTAATTTTCTCCTGTGTTCTTCTTCTCGTGTGTGTGTGTTGATTTATCTGAAGCACTTTGTATCGCGATACATTCTAATTTGTTGTTGCACTAATAAAAACTAATTAGTTAAATAAATAGTAGCCGAGGCTGAAGCTGAGCCATGGCCGTCATCATCATTATCGTCGTCTTCGTCGTCGTTGTCGTCGCCGTCCAACGGGAGTTCGATGGAATTTCGAAAGGAAGCACAAAAAAACAAGAAAATTAGAAAAGAACACACGTCGATATGAGATGGCGAAGACGGCCGATGAATTTCATAGATAGATTGCGTATTAAAAATTTGATGACACGGAAAATTTCACTAGAGGCGAAAGAAAAGAAAAAAACTGAAATCGCTTGCAAAAAAAAAAGTTCCAAATTTAGTTTTAGAGTTTCCATTGCCAAACAATCAGCGTGTGAAAGTTTATTGAAATTCAAGTCATTTACTTGTTTATAATGGAGAAATAAACAAAATTTTGTTACACACAATTTCCCATAGAAATATGAAACTCCAGATTTATTCGGATTGCGTTCACAATCGTCGTATTCTCACACTTTTTTTGTTTACGGATATCACAGAGACTATAGACATTTGGAAGTTTTAATTCCCACCGAAATGGCTTTAATTAATGTAAAATATAAGTAAGAAGCTTAATGAATTAATTATCATTACGATTTATTACTTGGAATGGTAGCGCAAAACGAGTGGAAGTGGGTTTACTACATAAGACAGGGAAGGGATGTGACAACTGTTTTTTTTTTTTTATTAAAATTTATTTGTCCGCACTACAAAAGTACGACGGTCCCATAAAACGGAGCACAGTACGTCAATGCAAAAGCAAACAATCAGAATAAAGGAGCGTCTCAACAGATTCCCACTTTTACTTATAATTTTAGGCCTCAGAAAAGCCTTTGGTACTTCGAACCACTCGATAAGTTTGATTTAGGTTAGGTTTGCAGGTAACATCCTCATCACACTTAGGTCCATGTGGATCCATTGTGATACCCAGAGTTGGTTTTTACACCCGTGATGTCACTGTCTAGGTTTCAACCTACCCGACGCCCTAGCAAATTCAAGCAGGTCAGATGGTGATCCATCTGATAACTAGTCGATGTGATCGAAGACGAATTTGCACAGGATTCTATTTTTCAGTTGCCTCTTCGTCACCGCATCCCCTGCAAATGTCGTCATCATTCAGTCGTAATTTCTTCATGTGGTATCTAAGAGTGTTGTTCCCAGTTAGCAGTCCTATTAGCATTGACAACGACTTCCTGTCTTTTTGTAGGAGTTTTCTTGTTCTTGTTTTGTCGTATTTTGGCCACAATCTACTCGATACCTCACAGGTAGTTAGTGATTTCCCCCTGTTAATTGCTTCAATTACTGATTTTTGTTCAATTTTGGCCCGAAGATTACAGAGTGGAGGTTTAACCGTCCCATCTGCTTGTTCTCTATCTAGGGCTGAGCCCTTTCTGGTTAATTAATCTGCGGTTTCGTTGCCTGGTAACCCGCTGTGACCAGGGACCCAGGAAAGTTTTCCATTGTGCTGCGTGCCGAGAACCTTCAGCTCTTAGCGGCAACACTTTACAAGCTTCGATGTTATTTGCTTAGCAGCTATTGCTCTCGTTAGTTGCAGTTCGACTGTTCAAGATCTGAGAAAACTCATACTGCAGAAATCAACAAAACTTAACATTCGGATGCGGTGTGTCATAAGGTTCGGAGCTTGGGCCGCTACTCTTAATTTAGTTTGGTAGGTAAAAGTGGTGGTTTCGTTGGGGAAAAAAACCAAATGACGCAGAAAGGGCACCGTCTTGATGCCACAACCTTTAGTTACAGTACGACCTCAATAAAAGCAACGAATAACAATTCGGGCAGTTGCTTTTAATGAGGTTGTTTCAATAACCGTGTCAAAAAAATATTGGTGTCAGAAATGGAACAAAATGCTAAAAGGGGTGTTCTCGATTTCTTCGGCTCCAGATTGATGCAAGCCTTTAATTGATGCAATTATTATTTCGATTTTGTCATAATCTGCGTTTGAATGCATCACCAGCACTTTCGTATTGCACCAGACTGCATCTGCCTTAATTTTTCTTTCCAAAACTGACCGTTCGCTTCCGACCAAATGGTGCCAATAGACTTTTTTTTTGTAATAGAGTTTAATCAAGTCGATCATATTTTGATCCATTGGCTAGAGAATTGCGGTGCAGTTTGTAAAATAAATATAAGTGAACAAGAAAGACGAGATACAAAATAAGGAAAGATGTAAGAATTAATGAAACAAAAGTTGCGTTTATCGAGTCCCTTTTTGTTTAATAGTTGCAATTACTGAGTCAGCAATGGTAAGATTTTAAGTGTTGCTTTTATCGAGGGTTGCTTTTATTGAGGTTGTACTGTAATAGTAAAGCCAACTATTGAATTATTGCCATATCTTGAACTAAGATGATGACTTTAGGTATTTCACCAATAGACTGTAGTTACCGCAGATAGGGATAAAAGGGATAGAAGTCACTTACATTCGTCTAACTAAACCTGAATAGAAAAAGGCAATAAATTTTCCTTGTAACATTGATGACAAGAACTCGCGATTGAAGAACCCAAGGAATACAAAATAATACCAAAAATGGAATATGTATTTCTAAGTCAGACATTCCAGAATCCAAGTTTTGACTTAGAAGTGATCCAATTTACCCCCAGACTACATCTAGTCGGGGTGCGTCATGAGAGATATGCATTCGTTGCTGTAGGCTGTGGCCTTACCAATTCAAGTAACCAACTGAAGTTAAGTTTTAGATTAGAGCTGCCAACGGGCTTCACTAAAAGCAAGGCAATTGGACCTTTTGCAATAGCTACGCAGCGGAAAAATGAATGGTTCATGAAGATCCCGAATAAGACCTTACAACCAATTATTACAAAATAAGACAAAAAGCTATATATAGGGTTGCCTATATTAAAAACCTCTCCATTCACTTGGAATTAATATTTTAATATGTACCTATACCTACCTCCTTTTGAAAATCGCAAACACAAAAGAATATTAAACAAAAAAAAAAAAAAAACATTCAAAAACTAATTTCGCTACTTTGCTTTAATTTCTCGCAGAAATGAGGTCAGAATGTATCTAACATAAGGTCAGGGATACGAAGGGAACTCGTTCTCATTCATATTCCACCAAACACAATACAACCCCATGTAACAAAAATCATACAAAAGATATGTGTCCGTCCACAGTCACCTCTGTCACCTACCGCACCGCTGCGCTGTGCACCGAAATGAAATGAACGTATCTGTCCGTTTAAAAAGGCGAAATTCTGAATAATTCACACACCATTATGTTGAGTTTCCGTTGTGTTATACGGCGTGCATTGATTAAGAGGATAATTTTTCACTTTCCTTCCTTTTCTCTCGGCTACCTTTTGTGTGTTTCTGTTCTCTGATTCAATGTGTTTCTCAAAAAAAAAAAAAACATAATAGTTGCACCCTTGGTTCGGCTTTTATACTCGTATGTCGTATCCCCCCCGAGAGTGACAGTGGAAAAGAAAAATTCCATTCAGGTGGGCATAATCACAATCACAGCGCTGCAACGCGCATTCATTGAAAGGATTTTCCATTCTCTTTTTCTTTCATTTTTTTTCTCCGCTCATCTTTGGGAGTTGGGACCTCCTCAGAGTACGAGCTACCCACAGGACGCCCATACAAAGGCTACCTACAATGCGGTAAAAAATCCAAAAAAAAAATCGTCCTTCCATTCAGCACTCCATCCATTTATTAATTGTCATTATGTTAGTGTGTCCTTTTTCTCAATGGCTCTCTCCAGGACAATTAAATGCATTAATGTGACTCTTACTTGAATGGCCACTATAATAGAATGGCATAGTTTATTGCTTTCTTCCGTACTTTTGCCTAGAAAAGGGACTTTTCTGCTTTGGGTGTGTCCGTGTTCGTCTTTCAAAAATTCAATTGAGCAGAAAATAATTTAATTTTTTCCCAAGAAAGGACGACTGTACTGTGCAATTACATGGAGAAGTAGATGTAGATTCTTTGTATGGAGCGGCGCGGCATCTCTCAAAGGAGGTGCAAATTTAACGCATTAAGTTCCATGAAATTTGTCCCAAAAAGATACAAAAATCACAATCTCACTACAAAAAGATACAAAATCGCAGAACATGACATGCGAAAGTAGATGCAGATACATTTGCACTCACAGGTGCAGAGTCGATAAGAAAATTGAATCTTTTTTGCTGCCCTTCTCGAAATTGAAGTCCAAAAAATAAATAAATTAATCAGAGAACTGGTTTCAGATACAGATACATTTTTCATTTGCTTCTCTCTCTCTCTCTGTGCCTTCTTCGATCGAGGTTCGATCGTTTTCTTTTTCGGAGCGTATACGAGATAAATGATTGTGTGTTTGGTTGCATTTATGCGTGTATAAACAACCGAACAACTGTATGTAGATGCATGGTATCCGCCGGGTCGACGGGAGGTGGCTGGTGGAGCTTCGTCTCCTTCCCCCTCTTTTTCGATCACTCATTCTGTTGAAGAACAAAAGGGAATGAAATAATAACAATAAAATAATTTTTATGTGGTAGCCCCCACATCGTTGTTCGCTTGTGTTATTTTTTTATAATTTTCGAATTTTGTTGGGCCTGTTTTTTTTTTTTGTTTTATTGTTGTTGTTGGGCTTTCGATTGGTGATTTAATTTTATGAGAAGTTTATGTTATCCACCATCCGAAGAGGGGCAGAGATGGGGTGAAAGATGACCGACCAGGCATCGGGCAATTCCAATCAATAATAGGACGAAAGGAGAGGCAATATCACGAGAATATATGGGAATTCATTTATGTAGGTACTTGAGCACTTTAATTGATTGGAATTGACGGAATTAAAGTCTTGCTAACTAGTTGCGGCTGATTTATTGGTTTTCTCTGAGAATGGGTGCAGATGCTGGGGGTGAAATCAAATGCGGACGATATTGAAATAATTTCTGTTGGACTTTGGTATTTGCACTTTAACCCTGTTGAGTGATTATAAATGATGCAAATCATATGGAAAGCAGAGTGTATTGCTTAGATCGAAGAACAAATAAATCCGGCAGTTTTTCTACTGTGATCTACAATAAATTAAGACTTTAGCCTTTTTTCAGGAAAAAAAAAACATGGAGCTGCATTAGGCACTAAAACTTTAATATTGGCTTATTAAGTGAGATAAAAAAAAGTCCACAATGTTTCAAAAACTTTACTCCACAGTGCTTTATATTTAGTCGTGGATTTCAATGGTCAAAGCGAAATGTTTTTGTTTCCATATGCTTCCATATGAGGCTATTTTTTATACTGTTGACTTAGGTAGGCAATACTCCGATACTTAACAACAGTTAGGTTGGGAGAGTCGTTTGCAGTAGATGCAATTTCACCCAGAGACCAGAAGGTCCATTGTGACTACCCTAGTTGTGGATATTGAAACCTGCATTTCAACAAAACCATTTCGATCTTATAAGAACGATTTTTAGGTCTGTAAGCGGTAACTTAGCCAGGTCATCCAGGCAGTCGAAGCACCGTGCAAGATCCCTAGAATTGCGCCATCGGTTTTCGGCTAGATTAGTGGTGATGCGGTTTATTCGATTTTTAGCTGAATTGCAAGCCGGTAAGACATGTCTGTCCGCTAGTGTTATATCTATATCAGAACTCTTCCTGGCTAGTCTGTCTGCAGTTTTGTTCCCTTCTATTGCCACTACACGGCAGAGTTATACTGTATGGTGTCTTATCGCTCTAAGTGCCGTTAAGCATTTCGAAATTCACGGGATTGGAGTCCAGTGCTCTAAGTGCGGCTTGGCTGTCCACGCGAAGAGTTTCTTGCTCTACATGTCTGATGTCTCTAAGATAAACTAAAACTAAAAAGTTCTCTGAGTAAAGATGTGAAACAAACTCGCCTTATGTATCCTCAAAGATCAATCTAGGGGAATGTTAGTACCTATCAAGCAAAGTACAATATTCCAGAGTATAATATTTGGAAGACTATCTGGATTGCTGGCTGAGTATGCTGGCCCAAATATTCCAGCCCAAGGAATTGTTCATTTTATAAAGATTTTGTAGAGAAACGGGGTATCGCTGCCTAGCCTATAACCGAGGTGCTGAACTTTGCACCACCTTCATGCGGCATCAAGGCGGAATTAAAGAAGACTATTATAAGTATGGCGGGCAATAGATGGTCAAGAATAAAGGGACATAGGTAAAGGACATAAGCAATCCTTGGATTAAATAGGGCAAAACTAAGAATTTTAATAGGAATACTTTCCGGACACTGTCTCCTGAGAAAGCATGCCAAAAGAGTAGAACTTTCAAACATGTGCGACTGCAGATACTGCAATGACATATAGGAGTAACATAGAATGTCGAACATATCCATTGTGAATGTTATACCATTGCCTATTCGCGTAAAAAAGTTTTACAGAGTTACTTCTTTGTTACACTGGAAGAGGCTGGCCAAACTGGCCACAGTCAAATATTAAAAATTTTCAGGGAAATCAAATGTTTAGACGGAAATATTTCAATTTAGGTACCATCAATAGATGGTTCCAGGGGATCGCGATGGGCCAACTATGGTGCCTGGTGTTTTATGATGGCTCAGCCACACAGCCCCTTTCTAATCTAACCTAACCTAATCTTGACATCAAATAGGCCACAATAGACCTACTCTGTCGAAGTGCTAGGAGACATCTTTACCTCATCACTAGTTCATCATACCATATGATTCTGGCACATGTTTAATTTCACTGTGCTACCTCTTCCAATCTAAACGAAAACTTAGAAAATGCAATGCGCGCACATGAAAAAGGATGTTTTTTGGTAGTTGTCTTCTGGTCAGACTTCATAGGAATTAAGTAGAGATACGCTATTTTCTTGTAGCGAAGAGGATCCTGCGCCAGTATGAGGACATGATAGTATATGGACATGCTGGCATTCCTTCAACAACTATGGAGATGAGCAGCTGACTGGGAAATTACCTTTAAGTAGATAAAACAAGTGACAAGATGATAAGGTCAGATGAACTAAAGATCGGTATGAGTAATTTAGTGAAGTTTACCGATCTTATTACGCAAGCACAGCCAATTGAAACAACCAACTAATTGAATCCACCATAAGACAAGGACACTTTTGAAAATCTTCAGTAGGTAACCAAAACCAGTCAGTTACACATTCCATTTGAAACAAATGGTTCTTCAAAACCAGATCATAAATTAACGATCAAAATCAGTGGACTAGTTCCTGCGTTATCGCGTTCCGAGCAAACGGATTTTTTCTCTTTCTTAGAATTGTCTTTAGTTTCACGTTATTTATCTAATTTCCTTTGCTTAGTTATTAATTGAACTGAAGACCGTTAAGAACAAAACCTTAATTCTCATTAAGATACGAGACAGAGAACGAAGAAAAAAAAAACAAAACAAATGGTCATTGCTTAGTAACAAAAGAAAACGATTCCGCCGACTGAATTCCAAATCGACCGTAGAGCATAATGCATAATCTCTACCGGTGTATCTCTTGTCGACCTTTTGGCGTTATCATCATGGTTGTCCCCAACCAAAAAAGGAAAGAAGTGCACCCAAAAGGAAAAATTCTAGAAAAAAAACGTGTGGTTCATCGGAACGGAAGCCGTTCACTCGTTACTTCAAACGGTTTTTGAATAATTTCCTCCGATTTTCTTGTTATTTACCTTTTTTTTATCGATGGATTTTTCCATAATTTTCTTTTGTCATATTCGATCATACAGAAAAATTTTAAAAAGCCAGATTTATTCACATGGCGCATCCCCTGACCCTAGTATTATATGGCACGAACGTGTATGGCTTTTTAACGCGCTCGCTATAGCGATAAAATCGTGTAATTATTTCTGAACGTGTGTGCATTCTTCGGATATGTATCTACGAAGGTGATATCTGTTGACTCGCAAACAGTTGACTTCGCCGGAGTGACTGAAATCGAACTGAAATTACCGCTGCATGAGGTCGGATTTATTTCGTTCTCAGGGGTGTTTATCGGAGGCTGTACCAAGAGAGAACATGGGACAATCCAGATATCTCAATAAAAAATCAAATAAACAGGGGACTTGGTCCTTTTGTTTGCCGTTTGCCGGCGTTAGTGTGTGTCATTGTTTTGCAAACATTGGGCGCCATTTGTTTTATTTTCGAAATTCCTTTCTAAATGTCCTTCTTGGGATGAATACGAAACGTTCTCTATAATCGGCTTAGAGCAAGGATTCAATTTTAATTTGCTGGAAATTAATGTAAATTCCTTTTTGTGAAGGGGCTGCAAGAACCGGTTCTCCTTTTTTGATTTACGCATTATTTTCTTTTAATTTTGAAAATTCTTCCAACTCTCGTACCGGTACCGGTTACTCCATTTTGCCACGGAAGCATGCCAAATCGGTTTCAGTACTTGACAGCGGAAAACGAAATTGCTGTCACTGTGTGTGTTCGCAGTGAAATTCCAGCAATATGCGCAATTTTCAATCGCAAAAAAACACCACACAAAGGGTGTCAGACAGAGGATGAGCTTTTGACAGGATGACAATGAAAAATATCCCCACATACACACACCGTCTGAATCACAATCACAATATGTCAACGACTTACAGTCAGCGTGTAGGTATGTGTGCATTCATTACAACGCAATTGGAAAACCGATTGTTGGGGGGATTAAAATCACATTTGTAACGCATTTGGTTTTGGGGGGGGGATTTACCTATTGTCTACTGATAAGGATATCCCGCTTGACAGTAAATTTTCATACTTAATCCTCTCAACAGCCGCTGGGTAAACAAACGGGTTTCACGTTTCGTTTTGTAGAGTTCAGCAACACCTGTAGTTGTATTCTGGACAAAACAATGCTAATAACATCCAAGAGAATATCCTTAAACAGAACATGAGAACATGGATTGTCCTTTAAGGCAATTAAACAGAAACGCCTTCGGCTATAAACTGAATAAACTGAAGTAAAATTTCAGTCCACAAAGCTCCGTGCTGTGCCGTGTTTCAAAATTATAAATTACATAGCAGAAGAAGAGAGGAGAAAAACAGGATATTACCTGAGAGCTGAGGTTCTGGGTCACAGAAACACACTTTTAGAGCAAAAACAAAAAAACGAAACAAACAGAGCGGGGAACTTAATTAACTTAAACTTCAAAGGGCTTGTGTTTTGCCGTTACACGAGTTACAAGGAAGGTAAATAGGGATACTTTAACCGATCAACCCGCTGTTCATGGAAATAAATCGAAAGGATTTCCTTTTTTAGAATATTCCACTATCAAAAGGATTCTAAAGATAAATACCCGGGCATTAACAAGAGGTGTCAGCTGGTGGCTTTTTAAATGTTTTAGTTTACGTTACGTAACGGTTGAGGGGGAATTAAATTTTTGTTTGTAAATCAATTGAACAGAAAACGCCTGAACCGCCGCTCTCCGCAAATTGATAGCGCTTAGCGGTGTGGATGTAGGTGGTGGTGGCTTGATGGAGTAAATTAAGTTTTCGGTTGCGAAGAATATTTTTGAAATATTGATTTTGTCTTAAATTGATAAATTTTTAATATTTCGAAAGGAATTTCGTTTTCTTTTTAGAGGTGCTCTTATTTCTGATTTATAACTTTAATGATTACCAACATTAGGAGCTTAAAAGGCAGATAATGAAAGCATATAAGACTTTGCTTTGCACGATGAGAAAATATGTTTTGAAGGATAAGTTGTCAGTAATATCTTCGCAAAGCCGAAAGATCCCGACCCTTCTTTTGGTCCGTATACCAAATATGGTGTGATGAAGATACGAAGCTTGGAGCTAAAGCTTGATCCCAGCTAAATGGACTCGGATGACACGATAATAGGAAAATCTAGTGCCATAAGAATTTTTTAAAGATTTGCTTCATTCGAATAAAAGGTTCTGATACTCGATATGGGGGCTTTGGAGGGATCAATGTTGTTTCACACCGATTGTCTCAAGAACTAGGGCTATGTTTTCAAATAAACTCACGTAAAATTCACGTCGATAAAACCAAGCGATCTCTAAAGTGGTCACGTCATGGTTTCGATGAAAGAAAACCCAAACAGCTCAAAAAGCGCGCCGTTTTGGTACCAAGTCATGATAGGAGCTCGCCCTTTATCGTGCCTTTAATCAAACACGGTCTTTTCTGTAAGTTTACAAACATTGGCAGGTACCTACTGCTTAACTGTATAAATTGCTACATTCGAGTACAAGCATTTCAGTGCCTGCTCCCTTTAAAGTCTTTAGCTTTCCAATGATGAATTGATTTTCAGTGGCTCACAAAAAACACACAATTTGAGCATCATTATTATTTGTACAGCAATTTACAAACGCCTTTTGGGCCTATTTTTGTTTTTGGCATCATTTAAAGCAATTAAGTCTAAAAACAACCACGTCTCCGAAAAAAAAAGAACTAAAGCATACAAAACTTTCAAATAACAATTAAGCTATTTGCTTTCCCACACTCCCAGTCCAAAATCGCCTCCCAACATAGAAAATTCTTCTTCTTTTTTAAACAAAACAAAGGAAAGGTGCCCCGGGGCACACTTAAATCATAAAAAAAAGAGAATGAAGCAAGCAAACACAAAGAGTCTTCCTCTCGCTCGCCATCATTTCCGCCAGCTCTTGGGATTTTCAAACTCAATTTTTTAAAAGTAAATTACAGAACCCCCTACTGCCCGGGGGCATTCAAATACACCCCCGCAGAATGATTTTCCGCGCGTTACATTTAAATGACTTGGCCTCTGTAAGAAAAAAGCAAAAATATCATCATTCGAAAATATTTCAGCTCGACCACAAATCATCGCCCAATTAAAATGCGATCAACAAAATGATAAAAAAAAAGAAAAAAAACACAAATGAGACATCTTTTCCCAACAGCGCAGCGCTCCGCATCCGCACATAGCGTGCTGTAACTATAAAAAACGTGTAGCGTCTCCGAAACGGATCAACAAGCCAACAGTATACACACAACGCCACGAAAAAAAAATATAATTCGAAAGGCATGTAATTATCTCGATGATGGAACACAAACACACACTGACAACGCGGTCGTTCTTAAGTCATGGCCACATGCTTTTAATTGCGATCTGCATACGAGTTACTGTCATCTTCAGCGCGGCGAGATTACGCAAACAAACAGAGCGAAAGAGTGCACGCATTTTTCTTTCCGAACCGAACTGACAAATCAATTAACGGTAAGCTAGTTTTCTACCAGCGCAGCGGGTCGCGGAGGCGCACCTAGGAAAACAGCAACACTAGATGCCGCTAGATGGCATTGAATTTCGCATAAAGTGTCAATGTGATTGGCGCTGGACAGAATCTAATCAAATGCTGGACAGGTATTCTCCGAATCTGAATGCGAATGCCTGCTGGGAGAGAATGGTTTTTTCCAGGAGTGGCATATTTAGAAACGGGAAACGCGTGCTGACTGTGCTAAAACTTTTCGGTTGCACGTGCCAACGTCCGTCGTCGCCGCATTAAGTATTCAATTTACATACGCTGTCCACGCTCTTCCACTGACCAATTGACAGCGTTTAATCGAGCGCTTCTTTTTCTTTCAGTTGCTGTTTTAGTCTCGTTTGTCATTAAGAAAGCAACTTTATTTATTCCTGTCACAGATGGCGACGGAAATGCCCGTCATAATAATTGTTGCTGCCATTATTCGAGTGGTCAGTGAATTTGCATTTTAAATGGCAATTCAAGTAGGTATACAGTTAGATGTCGCAGAGAGAAGAAATTCAAACTCCATGCGATCTTGATGATCCAATTTAATGGAGGCCATCGTTTTCACATCCAGTGTCAAAAGTCATCGATCTTTTGTCTCTTTCTCTTTCTCTTTTAGCTGTGTCAGATCAGAACAATGTTGGCATCGATTTTCAGTGGCAGATACGTCAATCAGAAGAAAAAAAAAATCTAGCGCCGCCTACGTTTGAGGTGTCAGTTACTGACTGTTTTTTTTTTAACCACAAAGCACTTACGATACACAATATTTTTATGATATTTACACAGCGAGGAGGAATTTGAATATGCAATAATTTTTTTAAAAATAGATTTGGAAAAGATACAAAACGATTGAAAACAAAAATAGGTACTCATGCTTAATTTGTAACGTGACAAAAGCTAACGAGAAGGCGTTTTGCTTAAGAATTTCTATTTCTGGCGACTTTCTTACGTTACGTTATGGTGACAGTATTGGCTTAGAGGCTTACGTATAATAGTGTTATTTTGTTGACATTTAAGAGGGTCACACGATTATAACAGTCAATCAAACAACTTGGAACATGCCAGCTGTCCAATTGACCAAAATAAAGCGAAAGCAACACGTCCTAGTTAGAATCAAATGAGCCTTTTCGAACCCATGTCAAGTACATGTTTATGTAAATCATGCTTCGTATCAATACCTTTGCAAAATAATGATGACACGAAAAGTTCCTAAGGCCGATGAATTGTTAAAATATGGTAAATGGAAGGATGCCTACCCAAGTTCATGTTCCAACCATGACTATGACAGAACATAATAGAAAAAAAGTACCTTTGTCAACTTGATGGTTGATTCTTGAGCTACTTCTTCCTTTGGAGAAGATGTCAAGAGACCGGAGTACGCCTAGATGGCTTGAATTTTAAGGCCAATAGTTTAGTCGGCACCAAAATTGACTCGAAAATTATTTCACACATATTTATCCCCCTCGAAGGACGCCCATACTTCAGCGTTCTAGACCATGACTGGGAGAAGTAAAGAAGCCGGCTTTAAAGCTTCGCACAATCAAGTAAAAGTAAAGCCGAGGAGAATTTTTGATTGACATTTACCGATGGAATTGTGGTAGTTCTTCACTTGACTGTAACTGCTGAAAATCCACAAAGGTTATCGATGTGCGATTGAAGACTACCACTACAGGCTCTCTTCTGTCTTTCGTTTAGACGAAGATGCACAGAATCAATTAATAAATGAAATGTGTAATCAAAGTTAGGTTAGGTGTGTGATTGTTCGAGCAATCACTTCCACTCGGAGACTCGAAGGTCCATTGTGAATCCCCTCATAGTTTAGAAGCAAATCTTCCTCTTACCAACCCCTGAACTCTTGGTGCTCTTGGTGAGTTTTAGCAGATACGATTTCTTTGAATTTCGTAGCTGTGCTACGTCTGCCCAGAATCTATGGCCAAATTTATGGATGCACTGCACAGTCTAACCTTGTGCATTTAGTGCACTGCGACATTTTTGGATTGCCTTTGATTTTATTGTGTTTGATCCGATTGATCTAAGAGCTGGCTGACTATCCACCAGGATGGCTATCTTCGACGGAGGGAGGTCTTCCTTCCTTTTATGAATATCGCAGCATTTTCAATCGCTAGTAGTTCCACCTGGAAGACACTGTATGTGTCTGGTAGTCTGAAATATTAGCGTTTATTCAGTGTGTCTGAGTAGAACCCTGCTCCAGTACCTGAGTACATTTTTGAGCTGTCAATGAAGAGTGTTATTTCCTGGTCTCAATATATAAACAAAAGTGACAAAACTATTTTCCAATTTTAGGAAAATCACCATGTATGAGTGTATGACAGTTAATAGTATTTGAGTGACTTGAAGGCCTTAAAGAGGTTATGAATACCCTTAAGATGCTTTGCACAGTGCGGGCCAAAGGGTAATTTAGGGAGGATGAAAGAAGAGATACCGATGGGCATTGGTCTTAAATGTTTGTCGATCGTAACGAGAGAAAAATCGTGTTTTGTAAAGCATTCCACATTCGTGTTTGGCGTTTAAAGAAAGAATCTCTATATTTTACTGTACGTCCGAAGTTGGGCTTAAGGGTAAACTGATGGGCATTTCTTGCGAGACGTGTATTGCGAGAAAATCGTTGAAGGGGAGGAATGGAATTTGCTTTACTGAAGCACTGTTTGTGGAAAAAGCGATAAAACAGGGAAAGACAAGAAACATTACGACAATTAACTCAGTGATGTTTCTGTCCCCTATAAAATTTATCGCGCGTTTTTTGTTTTCTATCGATCAGGTGCAGTGATGTTTTTGGAGCACCCGATCAGATATGGGCGAATATACAGATCAGAAGGGGTGAAAAATTTCTTACATCGTTGAAGAAAACCTAGGCACTTCGCAGCATTTTTGGCCGGTTCGAAAATGTGGTTATTTCAACGTAGGTTGGCTTTTCGGTTTTAACAATGCAAGAGCCATTCATGGATAGTGGCTGATGGATAAGATGACGCTTTAACGACAGAAGACAACATTGATTTTTGAAGCATAAAATTCCACTGTATATATATTCCTAAAGGCTTCCACGTGATTCTGCGAATTTCGGAAGCTTCTGGTAAATTGGGGCGGTGAAAGGTTTTCGTTTGCTTGAGAAAATCCTTAAACATAAACTTGACAAATGCAAACCACTTGGCAGCATTTTTTGCAGCATTTATAATGTTTTATAGCATTCCTATGACATTCCTGAGACAGAAGTCAGCTCTGTGGTATCAGCATTAATTTCAATGCAATAAAATGGCATACCTACGTATGTATGTCCAGTTCCCATAGCCTGATTTACCTACGAGTCAGAGTCCATTTAGTTTCATGAATGAATGAGTAGAAATGGAAAGAAAATGCAGTGCGACCTGAATAGATATATTGTGTGTGCGCCCTTACCTATTTCCATTTCAAGGTCCTTCCCCTGCTTCTACTTCAATTTGAATACTCAAAGTTGTTGGTTTTGAGTATATGTATAAGATATTTGTAGCCAACTTCGAACGAAGATATTTACTTTGCAGAGCTTATAAGAATTCTTTGATTATAATCTTTCATAAGTTATTTAGAAAATTGAAATTCACTGATTCGGGAAACTAAACAAAATTACATACTTGGTATTTTCGTACACAAAATACGGATTTCCCAGTTTGTCGAGAACGTTTTCTCCCAAGAATCGTTTCCGGGAATACTCCCTTTGGTATCTGCTAAACATTTACCATAAGGTACATACTTTCAAAATAAATTAGTTCGAAGTAAATAAAACTAAATGATTCTCAATTAATTTGAAACATTTGGGAAAAACATTTGACCTTTTTTTTTTGATTCTTTGAAACCCAACAAAACACACACAAGAATTTACTTTACATTCATTTAATAGACTTCAAATAAAATTTAACAAACATATTACAATATAATTAATTAAGTGCTTTTTTTTATTACACTTTAGCTATGCTAATTTAAAATTGTTTTTGTTTTAAATTTATGCTGATTATAGCATTAGATCTTCACATTAATTGGCAATCAAAGATGCGCGCGGGTTAAATCAATGAGGTGAAGAAGCAGTTAAATTTATCTGTATCTATGGTTTTATTTTATTTTTGTTACATTTTTTTTTTATTATATTCTTTTTATGAATTGCAAAAAAGGCTGATAACATAAAAAAGATACTACTTTTAAATGAGACTATTATTTGGGTTAGACTTGTTTTGCAATGCGATGAAATGTGTTAAGTTTGAAATTCATCTGATAGCGGATTTAGATGTGAGTTTTTTTTTCTCTGTTCGTCTGTCTTGTCAAACTGACATGACAAGATTTTAATTTTATTACCCACATTAGGGGGGTATAAAATCTAAAGGGATTTAATTAGATGATGTAGGAGTTTATGTCGATACAGCGCCCGTGAGAAATCTAGTCTTCAGAATTGTGGATACCTACAACAGATACTTTTGATTATACATAGACTTTTGAACACATTTAGATGAAATAAGATCGTTAAAAAGGTGTATAGAACAGACATACCTAGAAAATGAATTTAACTGTCAAGGTCAGGCAGAAATGTTTGAATTCTCCGTCAATGCATTGACAAATACAGTGAAACACCGATTAACCGGGGTCCAATTAACCGGAAAAACGTTGCTTTCCTTTGAAATTCGATTAACCGGAAAAGAGTATTATCCGTGTTACAAGCAAAAATTCATTTAACAGGAAAAAACGAAACATTTTATGAATTGTTATTTATTTCTCGTTTTTCCTAATGCACTTTACTTATTATCTTTAGTTTTTGTTTTATTCTTTTCTAATAAATTCTTTTTTCTTAAGTTTTGCTTATTTTTGCTTCACAGAAAAAACATTCGTTCATCCGGGATTTAGGATTTTCCGTGGTGAGCTCGGTTCCGACCATCCTGGTTAATCGGTTCTACACTGTATTCAATACTTCACATATACTGTGTATGTATGTAGTTGTTGAAAATCTAAAATATTATGTATTTTCTACACAATGCGTCTGTTTTACCTCAAGAGTAGGTGCAAAAAAACTGCTCAGAGTCATTGAACACAAGACAGAACTTTTCTCATTGTACACAAAAACCTGATATTTTTCTGTTCTGAACTTTTCGTAACAACCTTTACACCTTAAGCGTCACAATGAGTCGCGTTTGCAACTCGTTTTTACTTTGACAAAAGTGACAGTACAAAACATTGACACACACATACTAGGTCTGTTCATTGAGGCTGTTCTAGAACAGCAAATCACAGATTCGTGAAAAATGTCAAATCAAAGATGGAACTGAAAAGTTCAGTCCATATGTTAGTAATAGTTTACAAATTAATAACTGAAAACAAATTAAAATTACAGCAAAACCTGATTAGACATCTGTACAGCAGTCTGTTTTACCACGAGAGTAAGTAGGTGCAAGATTTCCTGTACTTTTCTTTTCTGACAGCCTCGCTGAATATAAACGAGATCCGTTTTGGACAGACATTGTTCTCACCGAACACAAGACCATGTAATGTACTGTTCTGCTCAGAACAGCCTCAATGAACAGACCTACTGTGTAGAGAACTGTCAAAATTAAAACACCAATTATTATAATAACATTGGAAGAAATAAATTCCAAAGTACAACTTAATAATAATTGTTCATGTGACAAATGAATGTATGTATTCTCTTTTTGTTTTGTTAGCAGCTGTCAAATTTTCCCATAACATTTGACATTAGGTAGTTCTGCCATGACCCCCAATGTAATGAGGCATTTATTATGTCAAAAACACAAAAAAAAAAGAACCGTCAAGTCACCTTTAAGTGCGTAATTTTAGGCAAGTTCATGCAACTAATTACATTTGTTTCATATTTTTTGAATTGCATAACTGTTTGCGTAACTTTTAAAACTCACTCTGAGACGAACTAATTCTCTTCGAGCATTGTTCTCAATTTCACTTCGAAGCAGCACTTGCAAATTTAATTTCCCAGAAACAATAAAAAACAAAACATTTCTAGCACAAGACTCTCAAAACAACAGAAAAGTACGAGTATTTCTTTTTATATTTGAATTTATGAATATTTTTCAAGTGCATACTCCAAATAAACTAGGTCGAAGTTTGCAAAACCGACGAGCACAAGTCAGGGACAACATGTTTTTTGTTTCTTGTTTAAAAATTGAACGAAAATGCACTTTCTAGCACAAGGGATGTACGAGTCCATAAATCAACTGTTTTCCACAAAAAAAAAGAAAAAGAAAAGAAGATTGCATTCTCGTACCTGCTGCAATGCAACCGAGAAATAAATGTATCTAACCTATTTTGTTTCCTTCTGTTTTTATTTTTTTTTTTTTTTTAGTGAACATTCTCGTTGGCATTGTTCCGAATTTACCTACCTAAAGTGAACGAAAAAAAAATGTAACTTATTTCTAAGAATATTTTTGCACAAAAGCCGGTTTTTGTATCTTTTTACGTTTTGATTTGTTTTCCTTTCTTTCTCTCATTTGAGTGCACACATAGTGAGATGAAATTTATTTTTTTTTTAACATTTTTGACAACAATGCAAACACTCGACAGCGAAATTCTTCCTCTACATCTCGTACTAGTACTTCGTTGAAGAACACAAAACGACGAGTGTTCTTCGAGATGGATATCAGAGATACTCGTAGAACATGAGAAACAAAAAAAAAATACTGAAACATGTCAGCAAATAAACATGAAGTGTATCATGGGCTATTCGGTCAATAAAATAAAATAAAATTCAAAGAAGAAAAAACGCGCGTGAGTAAACACAACGCCTATCAAAAAAAAGTGATTCCTCCTCCAAAACCGTGCCGAGTATCGACAATGATGTGTAAAAAGCCCCCAAAGTAAACATTTGACCCGCGTCTACCCTCTCTCGCGATCGTGATCCACAGACGAAGAGGTGCACGATTGATAACAAAGTGGGTTGTTGATTTCCGACACACACTATCAAACAAAAAAATGAGTATGTACATTTTTAGTAATCTAATTTACGACAAGCAATAAACTTTTATTGGGTATTTCGTAAAATGCGCGCAACCTATTTGCCCCCGGGACGAAACCGCTGCTGTTGCTGTTCTACAGTTGCAAGTCGAACAAAAAAAAAAATCATATTTCAACGTATCGACAAATGAGCTGGGACAACACCGAACACCACCGGGAATATGAGAGGAATTGTAATAAAATATTATTACAAAAAAATATTCCCTTTGTTATCAGTTAATTGACTCCGAGTTCACTGGGGGATGGGGAGGGCGCGCATTGCATTACTCTACTCGCATAAAATTTCAGTTGCTCCCAATTCGGTACGAGATGTTGAAATACATTTTGTAATAAATGTCAAAGAGGCCCTTTTATTTTATTACATATGTATGCAGTACGGCGGGGAAAATGATATGATTAGATACAAGATACTCGTAGGTACATTCATAGACAAAGTATCAGTTTAACTGTGAGGAATAAAACATACAATGCACTGAGGTGTCAAAATGTATAAATCAGCTAAAGAAATGAACTATCTGACTTTTGGAATGTTTGAAATTTGACCAAGATACAATAGACTCCTTCTAGATACATGAAAATCGCCATAGATACCGAGGAAAATGACTGCATCTACATCTGAGTGGGGTTTTGTGAATCAAATTCAAATGAGTAGGTGCCGGGTGTTGAATATCATGTCAACGGTAGGACATGGAAATAGTTGTTCAAGCAGCAAATGAGATTGGCGAGACTGACTATGACATCCATAATTGTAATTAGAGCGCTACTTTGGCGCTTGAAACCAATGAATTTGCTAACTATGTGTATCTGTGCTAAGTTGTAAGTACGAGTGATATATCAAACGCGAGATAACAAACGAGAAGATCTGGAAACTAGAAAGATCTCACTTTTGCTAGATATTTAACATTAAAGATACACGAATATACAGACATAAAAAATGATTTCATAATTCCGGGTTTGCCTATCAAATGACAGATACTTACAGGAAAAATCTTAAATCAATTCTTATAAACAACTTCTTCTTGACTGGGTCTAATGAATATTTCAAAACTAGGAGTTACGGCAAAAGCGTACCTAGTTCACCTATGACCACATAAGCGACGTACCTAATCATGCGAATTTCACGAACTATTTTGGTTTAAAAAAACCGGTGGAATCAAGAAATTTAGGAAGCAATCTCCACCGCTAGCTGTGTTCTAAAAATCGCTTTCAATATTTGAAAACACAAAACTAGCAGTTTAAGCAAACATCTAAAGATTGCTCTGTATGGGAGTTAAAAACGTTTACCAAACGCCGCGGCGCGCCGGGTAAATTTGCCTCGTTTAGCTTCATTATCCTTTCGATGTATCTGCAGCGTTTAATGAATACAAACACCGGTTGAACTTTGTTAAAAAGAAGGATAATTCCTGTCGAAATGATTCCTCATACTCCTTAGAGAGCAACAAGTACGTTTCAACATTTTCTGTTTGTCAAATCTACGAACTCACCTTTTGATAGCAACTCTGTCGACACCGGAACAAATCCTTGGAGCCAACACCTTGGGCATTAATAAATCCTAAAATTGTGGCGGCAATGGCCAACAGTAGAGCGGAGATCTGTGTGTTCAGCATGATTGGATTTATTTTTTTTTAAACTAAATTTTTTTTTGCACAAAATCACTTTTATTTTTTTCTCACACTTTGGCCACTTTTCTTGTGATATTCACTTTCAGATTTTTGAAGAACGAAAATCTTGATCACTTTGAAATTTTTTTTTATTTCAACGATTTGAAATTCCTTGGGAAATAAAATTCGACTCTCGGCGTACGACGGAATGGGTACGTATTTTCCAAACGTGACGACGATTACTTTGCAAACACCGAAAATGAAATGAACGACCAATTCACTCGAAGGTAAATTCTAAACTGAAGCAACTGGCTGTATCGAGATACTTTTAAAAACTTCTTCGGCAGAGAACCGCCAAGCATATGGTCGACAGCGGGGACACACTGTATTTCTTCTTTCCTTTTTTTGTGTCAGTCTGTTTTCGGTGAATGTGGTGTTGGTGTTGCTATTGCATGTTGCTGCAGCAGTAACTTCTGCAAAGTACCTAAAAAGAGAGGCGACCATCGAAGCTGTAGATACTTCGAACATGGTTTGAGGAGGAGGGATGTCTGTTCAAACATTTGGTTGTAATCGTTGAACAAGCACGTGTTCACAGCCAAGCCACCACGCGATAGAAAGAGATGGTCCGGTTCTTGTGCAGACTCGAAGTTCGAAAAATTGAAAACCAGTTTCTGCAGAAGGGGAAGTGTTGGATTTTTCTCTTTTGATACACTTTGCAGGCGGGTAGCTGATGATAGTCCACAGGGAATTTCTGGCATTGATTTTGTCTGCCGTTGCAGAGGTTGTCTTTGGCTGTTGAATAATAATTTCTTTTACTTGGGGAAGCAGTGGCAATAACAATAAAAATGTATCTATGAGCGCATATACATACACACATAAACCACACGCATACATAGGTACGACTACGACTCGAGTACAAAAAGGCAGCGAGTGTATCTGCAATTCAAGTGGATGATGAAGATGATGATGCTGTAGCTGTTGTGTTTTGTGTATCTTTTCTGTACTTTTGCTGAAGGTCATTCAGGCAGGCATTTTTGTTTTGTTTTTGCAACATAAATGAGTTTCCTGTGAGTTGCGTTTTTTTGTTTTTGTCAAGAAGAGTCGGTCTGCACTTTGCGTGCGAAATACTAGCTACGAATACGAGTTTGTATCTACCTGCTGTTTCTGTTGGGAAATCATATAAAAAACCAAAGATTTTCTAGGAATATGTAGGTATTTTTTATATTTTGGACTTGAAATATTTGTAACAAAACAGGGCCCATACGATTTGTAATGATTATGGTTCTTAAAAATGATTTGAAACTTTATTAGCGAATGATGAGAAATCTGTTTTTTATGAAGGTAAAGCGGATTTATTGGAATTGGAAAAGTGAGGAAATATTCTAAAGAAAATCGCATCTACGGATAGGTATAATTAGTAAATGTCTAATTATACCTACAAGTACATATCCATGTTTTTGCAGTTAATTAGTTACTTGCGGCACGGGACGTAGAGGGCATGTAAGGTAATAATTCCCTTTCTAGGCTATGTAATTACAAACACTGATTACCAGTTAAATTGCATTTTCGATTTACGATGGAATCGTAATCCATAAAGTCAGATAGCTACGTCATTATTTGCAGGGTTAACGCAAATCCCAATGCAAAATTATATAAATGCGGATTTAGCTATGTACCTACAGTTGTGCATTTACAAATATTTTATACGTGAAAGCATAAATTAATAATAATTGTAACAATAAACATGCGAGTATGTTCAGAGGGTTTTACATAAAATACAAATTCAAATACACGTACACTGCTGTGCAAAATAAAAATAAAAAAAAACTGCAGAAAGCAATTCTCATTTTTTATTTAATATTTTTAAATGCAGGAAAAATTTTAAATATTTTTTTCTTTTAACCCTAGTACAGGGGCAAGGTCTATTTACAAATTTTAAAGCCTGGGGTAAAATTTTACCCCACGAATAAAAGGACGTAAGTAAACGGTAAATGAGGGCTAGATGTGGCAGAATTATTCACATACAATTAAGGGTGATTCTTTTATAGACCAAACAAGTATAATTTAGCACTAAATGGACTGCCTTTAAGAAGCAGTTGTCAACAAAAGTGGCATAAAAAACAATGCCCAGGCAGATAAAAATAAAATAAATAAATGAAGATAGCTTGAAAATAACTCGCAGACTTTTGAAAAAAAAAAATGGGAAAAATATATGGAGTGCTTCCAGATCGTTGGAGACGTTAAAAATGGACTCAGGACAAAATTTGTAGTACATAGTAACACAAAAATGCAGGTTTCAAAACTTGGCAGAAAAAAATTTGTCCAATTTCAAAATAGCGTTGGGGTAACATTTTACCCCAGTCCCTGTACTAGGGTTAAGCTAAAGTAACATCTAATTAATTTTTTATTTTTAATGCATTTTTATTAAGGAATTCAAGTATGTATTACTTAGCTTAACTAACTTAACTATCTTACTCTAACTTACTGGCCCCGCTTGGGCACTCTAAGCTAAACTGAGTAACGGCTAATATTCGTACTAAAGTGCTGTCTTAATATTGTTGAGTTCTCAGTTAGTCAGGCGATTTTGTGGGGAGAAAGGACCAATTATTGTTGTTAGAAATTTGGTGAGCAACATTTTTTCGAAAATTTTTATTGAAAGGTTAGGTACAGTAAACCGGGGTTACTTTGCTCCGTTTTTTTGCACCATTTTTAGAAATCTCTTAAAATGGTAGACAAATAATTTTGATCTATTTTTTCCCCACCCCGTTTCATTAATAAGATGTGAGATAATGCATTTATGCTATGAAAACTGTTAATAACTAAATTACTTGTATTTTGTGGTTGAAAAATGGGGCAAAGTTGTCCAAGGAACGGGCTTACTTTGCTCCATCTGAATCTTTTAACTATATTTCATTTATCTGAAGAGCTGGAGAAAAGTTAGTATTGTATTTCAATACCACTAATTCAAAGGCTCATATCGCTAAAAAAGAAAGTAAAAAATTTAAAAACCAAACAGCCTGTTTTTATCCAATTAAATTAAAGAATAAAAACAAAATACTTCATTAATTCTAATTGAATAAGTTTAAAATAAACAATTTTTAACAAAACAAAAAATAATTCACTTTTAAAAACAATAAAAACAATAATATAGAATAAAAAAAAAGAGATTTTAAAAATAAAAAGAATTTAAAATACAATAATTATAAAAATAAAAAGTTGTAAGTAAAAATGGAATAAAGCTCATCGATGGAAAAAGTTCCCCCCTTTTAGAAACCTGTTTTGGTGGTTTAATAGACCCTATGACATCGTTACAAGGGTATGTTAGTTCATCTGTTTGAGGAGGCGATTTCCACAACTTAATAGATCTGCGCATAGAGCATTTCTAGATAAATAAAGTAGCAAGTTTCAATAAATATGAACATAAAAATACAGCAACCATCAATTTTGCCGCAGGAGCAAAGTAACACCAAAATCACTTACTTTGTTAAAGCTCACACAAATGTTTGTACACACCAAATTTTTCACTTAAAAAATTCAACAAATTTGCTACGTGAGCAACACAGGTCAATTGCTGCTTACCAACTGCCGGTAGATGATCCATTGCAACATGTGGCAGATGTATATTAGTGCGTGTGTACATTACGGTAGGTTCGGTTAACGGAATGTTGCATGTCTGAGCATGAATCAAGAAACCAACTCTTTTCATCAGTGTCGCAAAGTTACACCCGCTGCCGCAAATTAACCCCGGTTTACGGTACTAAGGCAATTAAAGGATTATCTAAACTCATTCTTAGATCCAAGCTTATTGACTGCAAATCAGTGCTGAACAGCTTCAATACTCTCCAGGAACTGTTCTCCAGGTTCGGCTGATTCCTTTACCGGCAGTCAGCCATTTTGCAATATGCTGTCAACTTAAAATCAAAAGTTGGGAAAATATCTTTCCCACTTGGATAATACCCAGGGTCTACGCTAGGCTTAATGAACCATTATATTCTTCCACAATAAATCCAAAAGGAATAATATCAATATATTGGTTGTATTTGCTATCTTCGATATCACCTAAACAAAATAGGTCTAATGCAGTGCACCGAATGTCGTCTCAGCATGGAAGACCACCAAACTGCATAGCATAGTAAAACAAAAAAAGGAATACGCTGAGGCTAAGAGTACCTTCGCGCTGACAAGAATACTGTTTCAAAGCAGTCAACTTGACTCCTGGATGAAGGTAATGAGTTATGTCGCCCTAATTAGATCAATCATAGCATATAGTTGTCCAGTGAGGTTCAATGTATGGGGAACATTTAGGTGTTTGAAAGGCAGTATCTTAGGACCTATCTTAGGACGATCCTCATTTTTTCGACTTGAAGGCATTTTGCGAGTGCGATGATCAACGACAGTAGCCTGATCTTTGAGGCTTACTACCCCAGCAGTTTGTTATAATAGCGCAAGAGCCAGTCATCTAGCTAGTTAATTTTAAATTAGATTTAAGCATTTTTGTTTACACAGAATCAATAAGAACAACTAATAGAAATTCAGGAAGTTGCGTTACTTAAAGTTGTTGCAATAACCGAGTCAAAAAATATTGGGTATTAAAAGTGGACCAAAAAGTTAGATAAAGAATATTAAAGAGAATCATTACCTACTTACCCTTTCTCCATACATGGAAACTCACGTTCTCGCAAAGTCCACGCTTTTCCGATCCGGATTTATTATAGAAACGAATTTGCTAAGAGCAACTTTTTACTTCTTGATTCTGTTAATGCTTGACTTGTTCACCTTAAATATATGTATGTTTCGGAAAGCGTTTAGCATTGCCGACCATTAAAATAAGAATTCATGATACAAAAGTTGCGTTTATGAAGTCACTTATTTTTAAAATTGCAATTACTGAGTCAAAAATGGTTGGATATTCGGTGCTGCAAGGAGTTGCGCGCATCGAGGGTTGCTTTTATTGATTGAGGTCGTTCTGTATGTATTTAAAACAAAATAATAATAAAAATGTTTGAAAAGGATAAAAAAAATACAGAAGATTACTGCCTGTATAAGAACTGTCAACTGATGGTCTAACAGCAGAGCTTTTCAAACATGGTGGTGATGCTTTGGTACGGTGCATGTACCAATTCATCAACCAAGTATGCGTGGAGAAAGCCACGCCGAATCTTCAAGAAAGGCGATCCTATGTCTTGTAAGAACTACCGAGACATATCCCTGCTTAATGTCATATATAAGATCCTATCCAACGTACTGTGTGAACGTATGAAACCTTTCTGCAGCACAGTAATCGGCACGTACCAGTGTAGCTTCCAGCGGTTCGACGATCGACGAAATTTTCACACTAAGCAGATCCTGGAAAAGATCAACGAATTTCAAGTAGAGCAGATTTTGAATACTTTCGACAGAAAAATTCTTCGTCGGATATTCGGTCGAGGAGGGCGAATGGAGGAGAATGGAGGAGAATGGAGGAGAGTGGAGGAGAAGATATACCCGTGAACTCTATGATGTAGTCCGAAAAGGCAAAACACGTCGAATAAGCTGGCTCGGCCACATCGAGCGAATGGACAACACGAATCACAGCCCGCAGGTTCGAGACGACAAGGAAGACCGAACCGCAAATACCAGTGTGCTTGGTCTAGACAACTGGAAGCAGCGTGCCCTGGATCGAAGAGACTGGAAGGTTGCCGTATCCCAGGCAGAGACTCTTCACGGGTCGGGAGCCCGTTAACTAAACAAGTATAAGTACTATCATAAGTCATAACGCTTTAAGAGGTTAGCCCTTTCCTTTATAATGCTGCTCATTCGAATGTCATGTGTATTTTGAAGCCCAGCTCTGACTTGCGCCAGTTGACAATATCGATGGTGAATTGTTACAATACACTGGCCATTGGTTACTATTTTTCTCTGGCTGAAGTTTCAATTTATTTAGAACAAACATGAAATCGTAAAGTTTTCAAAATGATTGGCTACCTACGAGTACCTACTGAGTTTCGCAAGTTTTCTACTTTAAACGACTCGACGAGGAATTGTAAAACTTTTGACGTACTTATTCGATTCGGTGAACTCTTTTCATGCCGAAAGGTAAACGTCAAAATGTAAAATTTATGATTTGCGAGAAAATAAAAATTCAATTTCCATAATTGTATATAGTTCAGGAGAAAATGTTTAAAAACTTTCAAATTTATAGTAGGTACTCGTATCCACCTACTTTCCAATGAAGAGAAAAATTGCACGAATGAATTTTCGAAGTTTCAAACTATAACTCACTTTCAATTGCAATGATACTCATCAATACACTTAATTTAGTTTTGTTGAGTTTTGCAATGGAATAATAATGGAAAAACAATAAAAACAGTAATATGTACAGTGAACTCTCTCATAACCGGACACTGACTCGCACAAAATAATATAAAAATATCTCTCGAAATGCCGGAGATATGCCTGTGTCATTCTAGCGTTCCCCAACGAAAACCATGTGTCCGCGAACGTGATTATAACGCAAAGGCACACTCCACAATTTACATTTTTGTTTCGTTTCTTTGTGAGGTGTAAAGAAGAGTGGAACAAAACAAAAACAAAATAAATTATGTAAAGAGTTTGCCATACGTAGATGTGTTTTGTCCATTTAAGAGAGAGCGACATTCTATTGCGGTTACGAAAATTGGTGTCCTCGTCCGGTTAATTTCGTGTCCGTGTATTTATTTCAGTTCTTTGAAATCTGTCCGGTTATGAGAGGTGTCCGTAATGTATTTGTTGAGACGTGTATTCAAACTGCCAGGTTGGGTGTCATTTGGTTAGCATTTGATTGAAATTTATTGTTTCGATTATCGATTATTATCGCAACCCCCAATATATGTGCAACGTTCAAAATCACCGTTCTTGACTGTATAAGTGTAACTTTTTATAAGTTACCTCGATAAGTGCAATGCCTTTCCTACGTCAATGTAAATGTGTATTTTTATTCTCGTTATTTAACAGTTAGCTAATTTTTTTGTATTCTATACAAATATATTAGTAGGTATCTGTACATATTTCTTCTGGAAAATGTTACCCCTATAAGTACAACAACCTCGTTTATTGGAACTGCTTTAATTTCTATCAGTTGCGCAAATCGAGTTCGTACTGTAGGTATAGGGTTTTCCAATGAGGGGTGTTATTGTGAAAGGACCGCTATTTCGGTAGCTGTCACTTTTGAAACTTTTATTCTTGGACATTTGACAAGTAGAAACTACGCCATTACTAAAAATGGAACGATACACGCTTCAACAACGCATTGAAATTATTAAAATTCACTACAAAAATGGTGAAAATCTTGCAGTCACAGTTCGCAAAACTAAAGCATTTTTTGGTCGTCGTGAAGCACCTTGTCGGACTGCAATACAGAAATTGGTGGAAAAATTCGAGCTGTTGGGACAAGTTAGTGATGTGAAGAATAAAACCCGTGCACGTCGCTCAAGAACAACTGAGAATATTGCTGCTGTAGCCCAAAGTGTTGAAGAAAACTCAGGTTTGTCCATTCCTCGTCGTTCTTTGGTATTGGGCATTCCACAAACGTCATTACACCGTATTTTGCATAGAGACTTGAAATGCATGTAAATGATCCGGAATTCCATCGAAAAATCATCTTGACTGATGAGGCCCATTTCAACCTCGGTGGCTACGTCAACAAGCAAAATTGTCACATCTGGGGCTCGGAAAACCCAAGAGTTATTGTTGAGAAGCCTCTCCATCCTCAACGTGTGACTGTTTGGTGCGGTTTATGGTCCGGCGGGGTCATTGGACCTTACTTTTTCGAAAATGAGGTTGGATCAACAGTTACGGTGAATGGATTGCGCTATCGAGAGATGATTAATGATTTTTTATGGTCGGAGTTGGATGGTATTGATCTGGAGAACGTTTACTTTCAACAAGACGGCGCTACGTGCCACACAAGCAACGAAACCATTGATCTTTTACGGGAAAAGTTTCCGGACCGTGTTATCTCTCGAAGAGGTGATCACAATTGGCCACCGAGATCTTGTGATTTAACACCTTGCGACTTCTTCCTTTGGGGCCACGTGAAAGATAAGGTCTACGCCAACAGCCCAGCGTCGATTCAAGATCTCACAGATAAAATTCGTGAGGCTATCGAGGACATAGGGCAGCCACTTAGCGATTTGGTTATGGAAAATTTCATGAAAAGGATATGGTCCTGTATGCGTGCTCGTGGTGGCCATTTGGCTGATGTTGTTTTTTATTATTAACGGCATACCTTCCTCTTTATTATGAAATAAACATCCGATCATTTATCTCAAAAAATGGCATTTTTCTTTGAATACCAAAATAACACCTCTTATTGGAAAACCCTTTACTATTATATTGCATTTCTAATCTTGACATACTGTAAATGTCGAACTTATTCCGTTCTAAGCCACATTTTCTTGTGCTTCGACTGAAAATAGTGTAGTTTTGTGATACTAATCCCTATCACTCAATCTGTATGTGGGTCCTGAGATTTAGAAGTTTTGAATGCATTTAATTGTACCTCTCTTTCAGATCATGCACAAGGATGCCAGTGGCGGCAGTGCAAAAATTCATCAGATTCTTCAAAGCTCTATCCAAAATGGTTTATTGTTTGCTGGCTGTAGTTATCCATGTGATGCCCACCCTGGGGCAGAAATATACCGATTTTCAAAAACACTATAAAAAGAAAATACCTACACAGATTTTTTTCAAATTTTATTTTCACCACTGTTGTAAGCTACATTAAACTCGAGGATATCGCATGGCTCCTCAGTTCACCGGACCAAACAACGTCATACCTTTTCTGGTGGGAACACCTGTCCTGGGATTACTGCACTTTATCTGTCCCACCCTGTACTTTGGCTGTCTAGATGCTTAGTTCTCTTTGCGAGACTTTCTTTCCTTTCAGTCTTCTGAGTCAACTCGTTTGCTGATCTGGAAATCCTTGTTTGAAGGCCTATGCTGATCCTTTTTACTGTGCGAACTTTAGGTCGTACCTCGTACCACGTTTTATTTCCATCATAACTCGTATTTGTTCTCGTCATCATTGTGATCAGTTTGCCTGTTTATTGTATTTCGCAGCTTCTAAATATTGCCTAAGGAGCTCGCTCTGCTCTGAATCTGGCTGTCGATTTATGTAGCTAAAAGGCTCAAGCTGCAATGCGACTCATAACGCAAAGATACAGTGACTTGCTTAGGTTTCATTAATGTCCTTGCATGATAATTCGTATGGTTATCTAAATTTAAAATGATTTCCCCAAAAAGCAGTTCAATCCAAAAACCGTTGTGTCCAGGAACCTATCGAATTATAGTCCTGATATCTACAATTCTGAAACATAATTTTATGTTAAAGATAGGAAAAGCCGTCATTAAGGTTTTCACTCAAACAGTGGATTATATGAAATCGCAGAGTATAAAAAGAGATTAAGTTTTGACAATGAAGATCGTTAAAAACTAAGTGCCTTTATCGTTAGAAAACAACTAGAACATCGAGTGCATAAAATAAAGTAGCGTAACCGTAACCACTGTAGATATATGTAGGTATATAACTTTGAGTGTTCCACAAAGAACTTAGTTTCACTTAAATTGCTTCCATAAGGCAAAGAACACATTATCCAGCCGCAAAAATATTAGCTCTCTCTGTCTCTTTTTCTCATAAGAAAGTGTCTAGCACCATTCAAAGACCATAATTACTTTAGTGAAAGGCCAAGACTAACATCACAAGCATGGCAATAAAAATGCCCCGCCGAAACATTAGCCAACTTCAACTGGAACTGGCCAAAGTCGAACGTGATCGCGTCGATCATTATCAAATGCAATCAACTCATGCACCACCACTATGATGTGAAAGGTGTTAATGTACGCGAATCAGGTACAATAACAACAACAACCGTATGTACGGTGTCATCATCACACATGGATCTTGATCTTGATCGTGGACAGAACTCGCCCACCAAACCATCTCCTAATGCGATTATAATTGTTGCAAGCATGTGAACCAATTTCTGTCTGAGTAGGTACACTTTATTCCTGAGGAGTGCTGTAGTTATTACCACTTTTTGGCTACGTCATTTCCGGGCCCTTGCGTCGACGCGACTTGCCGATGTGGAACGACCTCAAAGTGCTTGTGGGCAATTATCGCCCGTTCTTCTAATCCCGATCGAGTGCGACATCGAAAAGACAGTAGAAAAAAAAACTCTCACACTGACAGATTGTCAGCCAGGATGCACTCAGTTTCTTTTCCTTTTTTCTAATTTCATTTAACGTCACCATATGGTGTGTCTTCACATACAGAAGCCTCATGGAACTCCCATTTGAGGATCCTTTCCAGAGTTTATCACAACAAACACTTTAACTGGCGTCAGTTGGTAGTTTTAAGAGGCATCGACGTCGGCTATCAAGTGGAATTACATACGCTCCCCTCCTTTCGGGTTCTCTGTGATGTAGAGATCACCTCGCAGATACAACAGAAGACACCACAGAAGCTGGGCGGATCATTCCCTACCTGCCATCATTAAGATCGAAATAGAAGATTCGGAACAACAGTGAGCCGCCCAACTACAATGATTTATCGAGTTTGGGTATGGGATTCCTTGCATTATTGTTTCCTCGAAGAGGCAATTTTTCGCATTCGATTCGGTCGGTCTCGGACCAGCCAGCGGATGGATGTGGATCTGGACACATGTCGTCGCACGTTAATGAAATATGACTTTGCGATGCCGGTTTCTTCGGTGGCTATCATCTAGAACTAGATAATCGCAAATCAAGTTGACACCGAACATAGAAATGATTTCGCTCGAGGAATTTTCGAATCTAATTCCGGTGATCTTTTCGCTGTGGTCTACGGTTGTTTGAACTGTGACAAGGCGAAGAATGGGACAAACACAACGCGAATGTAATAAATTATCACAGTGGATGGATAGGAGATATTTTATTTAGAAACTATGGAGCTAAATGAGGCCACGGGCTGGCTGATGAGGTCACCGGAACACTAAGTGGAGCGATATATAATAATAGACTGACAGCGACATTTTATTGAGTCACCAGTAGCGCTTTTATAGGGGGAAGAGTGATCTTTTAAAGTTTGGTTGAATCAATTTGCGGTTTTATTTATAGTAATTGGCGTTAGGGAAGAATTCGCAACCCTATGTAATGTGATTCATTGCAGGCGCCCATACTCTATTCATAAGATTATCTGTGCTCTAATCTGTCAATTCACTTCTAAGAAATGGGCGTACTCGAGAACTTACTTTCTTATTTTACTTACCCACTTTATTTCTTACTAGGTTACAAAAAAGCGCTTTGCTTCCTGAGGTATTTTCAACAACAAAAAAAAAAAGGCCCTGGCGAGTCCATTTGCATCTCTTCTCCTTCCATTTTCACCGTGACCATGCCTTGCGAAGGAATGTCAAATTAACTGACGAATATGTCACGTTGTACTAAACTATCGCCTCAATAAATGGGCTACCACTACCACAGGGTTGTATGTTATCACCACTATTATTACGTGTGCTGATCAACGATGTATTTTGTTTAGCAAAAATATACCTACTCATGGAAATAGCTATAAATCCAATAAGAAAGCTACTTCTCTAGGTTTTGTGCTTTGCAAAACTTTAGAAAAACTCCTCGTTGTCAATGTTGTTCACGTTATTCAATACGTAAAGTTGCAAATTGAATTTCGTCATTTTGCGTCTGTTGAGAGTTGGAAATAGGGTCAAAGCTTGCATTTTACTGCATAAATGTATAAAGTAAGTAACATTTGTAACAGTTATCGTAATATTTGAAACTTCTTTTTGTGGGATCTCATTTTGAAATTGGAGCCGATGACGAGAGGTAAAAGTTTGAGTGGTACTGAGCAGGTTGAAATAAAAGCCTACAAAGATTGTGGACTACCAAACCGCGAAAATCAAAAGATTCCATGATGTTATTGGAGGATTTTTACATTTAGGTGACAGATATTGCTCCCAGAATCGAACGGTGCATGTTCCAAAAATCTCCGAATGGGACAAGTGGACCATAATTCCGCAAAAAGAGTTCAGCAAATATGAACTTACCGATTAATTCTCGACGAGTTCGACCAATTTGCGCAAAATGGGTAAGACGGAGCCGAAACCTTTCGAAACATCCAACAATTAAAAGACTAGAATTCGCGAAAAATATGTATGTATGTACATTATGTCTTGAGCTGCAGAATGGGAAATAGTTATCTTCAACGACGAGAAAAAGTTAAATAACGATGGTCCCGTTGGCAAACAGTTTTATTCGCACGACCTCTCCTAGGGTGAGAGCTAGCGACAAAAATGGTAACATCATTTCATTAAGAAAATACAGTGGACTCTCGTTAACTTGAACACGTACGAAACCAGCGCCGTTAAAGTTATTGGATTGTTCAAGTTACTGGATCAAAACAAATTCAGTTTAATAATGTTTTTTTTTAATAAATAATAAGGCATACATTTGTTTTTAAGACAACTTTGAAAAAAGAATTGTTATTTTAAATTGTTTTGCAAAGTAAATTCTGGAAAACTCTGGACAACTGTAAGTTCCGAGAATATTCGTTCGTTTTGGTTTTATTGAATAGTTCAACTGATTCCATATTTGTAACACTATTTTGTACGATAACGACATTAACAAGTAAAAACTTTTTGATTCAAGCCGCACTAGCTTGTCACAGTGAAAATCGCTTAGAAAATGATTTAGATCTTTAAACTGAGATACAAAAGAAATTCTATGGGATTTCCCTTTATGAAATAGGTGTAAAGCGAAGAATCGAATTTAAAACGGTTTTGGTTGTCACATAAAATTTGTTCAAGTTAAAGAGGTTTTCATTTTTTAATTGTTCAACTTATAGAGTTCTTAATGTAAAAATTCAAGGTATCGAGCCTTAAAAACTGTCCGTTCAAGTTATAGAATACCCATAGGGGAAAAATAGCATGTTCAAGTTATTGAATTGTTCAAGCTATTGGATGTTCAAGTTACCGAGAGTCCACTGTAGTTGATATCATTGTATAGTCGGAGTATAAATAAACATTAAATGCATTGTCTGCCACTTGCCCGTTGGTGGGAAGGCTATCGGTAGGGGGCTAAAGGGTTAAGAAATATTAGAACAAAAACGTGATTTTACTAAAGCTGATTTTCGGTTTGATGACGATAAATAATGTTTTTAAAAACATATCAACAAGGCAGATAGTTTGGGTGGTGCGAAGATTGTGGCAGACTGCGGGGAAGGTCGAGAAAATAAGAAGTAAATTATGTCATTTCATCAAGGTTGGGAAAAATGCTAAAATTTTTAAAATGCCATTATAATTCTGTAATCAAAATGGCAGACAAATATTTCGAACCTAACACTCTAGCAGACACAATAATGTAATTAATTTTTATTAGTAAAAAAATAAAAATAAGTGAGAAAATGCTTCTTTCAAAGAAAGCGTTTTTATACTTTCACACATATGCTCCTTACAATAGTTTTGTGCTATTTGACTGTCCTCATCGTAATTGAGAAATGGATCATCAGGAATGCTTTCATCGTCATCATCATCCTCATTCTCTTCATTATCTGTCAAATTAATTCAATAACAATTTGCGATTATTTTAAACTAGCTGTCCCGCCCGGGTTCGCCCGTGTCTAAAAACTATAGTGTTACTTACAATACATACATTGTCATTTTGTTCGAAGAATCAAAGACAATGCGAACGCACCCCAAGGTTTCCAGTCTATCCAATATATACAATCCACAACTGTGGATTCTAAGTATTTGTAGTTTGAATAAATGACATTTCGCAGGAAGTGGCATTCGTTAGAGTGTTTTTATTTTTGCATTAATTTAAATATTATTGCGAATAGATTAATTTAAAAATCGGCCTGTACTAGGCACAGGATGTTAATGAACTGGAATACGAAGTTTTACTTCATTGTGTGCATTAGTTTTTGTATTTGTCTAATCGTAAGATTGACAGGTAAGAGCGTCACACTGATAGCATAAGATAGCAAAAATGAGTTCATTGTAAATTACCTGAGACTTTGATATTCTCATCCAAATTGTCTGGTTAAATTATACCTAGCGTCACTAACCAAAGGTGGTGACTGCTCGCCTTCAAACTAACGCAATTCATACCTTCCGTCAATTTCGGTCCATCCACACTCAGATGGAAGCAATTCAGTTGGATTTTTCAAATTACCACTTTTCCATACGCCGCAAATGTATTGTGACCTTAGAGTTACTGATGTAGTTCCGATTGGCATGGAGGTAGATTTGAAGCATCAGCATTTTCAAATTTTCGACTGAACGCCTCATTGATGTTTGCGTAAATATTTCAAACCTTGCCTCATGGACGGTGTTCACATTCTTTACATTGTATGTACAACCAGCAAATGAAATTTTCCAAAACCAAAAATTGTGCATTCCTTTCAGACTCGGACAAATTATAATTGTCAAGTTTTGAGAATGCTTCTTGATACTCTGTATTTTTAAGTAGCAATGTGGATGGTTTTTTTTTCCTTTTCCCTTATGGCGTAAGATCCAGGAAGGGCTTTCGAAATAGTCTCACCTAAATTACCATGTAATAAGGTGACATCGATGTACCTTCGATTATTGTGGCCAATTGGACAACATATGATGGTATAAAGGTACTTTGAGGAATATTTGTATGCAATTTTCGTGGTGCAGTTAAATATTGGCCAACTAGACAGGTTTCATTGTAATATAATTACATCGTGAAATAATCCATTTTAATGAAAAAATAAAATAAAAAATAAAAGTAATGCACTTAGAACAAAGTTTGTTTGGATTTAATCGCTATTTCCATTAGACTTCGCAAAGTTCAATGGGCACCGATGATTACAATTTTCGCTTCTTCTGCATGGAATAGTGGATTGACCCCAAGTGATTCACAAAACAATCGGCCTTGCTTAAAACTAAGCGTAGCCAATACATTTTAAGGACCGGTCATTTTGGGTTTGCAGTTCAATTTAAAAATTTAGAATTCAATCAATTTTTTAGTACAAAAAGCCGCTCTAAATCTCCCTGCGTTTAAAGTCTGTTTGTCGTTGAAAGAATGCACTAAGAGAGTTTTCAATTCCACACTTGTTAAGCTAAGTTTATGTTGCTTATCAATTAAAATCTCAAACTGGAAATAATTAGCTTTAGTATCTCATAATCCATTAGGCGTAGCCAATTAGCTCGATGGTGTATGAAATTGTTTCGCCATTTATTTCAATCTGCGCCGTCACCACTTAATCGTATCGCCACAGCGCCGTCGCGTCGCTTCGTCCTCTCTGCAAGCTTTGATTTTTCCAAGAAAACAATTGAAATTCTATCGCATCTGATAGTCGATAAAATTGACAGATAGAGATACGAGTCCAGTCGATAGATAGCCCATTAAAGCACGGCATTCATTTCACTGTAAACGTCTTAAATTGAATCGTTAACGTCAGACTATTAACTCAGAATAACCGTACGTATATACTTAGCGATATAAAAATAAAAAATAAATAAAAAAATCGAGTATAAAGACTTTCAGCTAGTATAAAAGGAATCAATGCCCGAAGGGGTACGAACCAAGGTACAGACCGATTTTTATGTCGCGACCTACGTTAAGTTCACATGGGCCCCATCTCTCCCCCTTCCAGCTGGCAGAGTTTAACGAGTTTAAATACTCACTCACACGCACGAATGGGGACGTTTTATTGACTCCTTTGAAATCGAATTAAAAACAACTGAAATGGCTTCATTAAGCAGCGGTGTGCGGTACAAAAAAAAAGAAAGAAATAAAGTGGCTATCATGAAGAGTCAAAGTGAAGGTACTCGCAAAAGAGCTATTTTCGAATGAAGTTATGAAGCGGAAAGCGGTTACGCCCCTAGTATTATTGCAAATAAGGCCACAGTTGGAATTGGAATGAAATATATTAAGTTACACACGGGCGCTGATAATGTTCCGAGAATGCACCGAAGGTTGCAGGAGAGGCAGGCTAAGACCAATTTACGAGTCGTAAGTATTTTGAAATTTATGAAACAATCTTTCGCTTTTTTGACGATTAAACTTATGAAATTGGAGATCAAAGACATAAAAAAGGAGAAAGGCTGTAATAGGCACTACTTACTTACTTAAGAATTACATGTACAGTGGATTCCGCTTTATTGGGACGGCGGTTAATCGGGACATCCGCTTAACTGGGACAAATGGCAAAGAACAGAGCAGAACAGTTTGATTTTTTACTTGCTCGTCACATCGGATTATTGGGACAGCTGCTTAATTGGGACAAAATCGGCCTTGACCGAAGTGTCCCAAATAAGCGGAATCCACTGTATCTTGCAATGCTGTGGGTTGGACCAAGGTCGAGCTTCTTGCAATCATTTTTTGCGTGCGTTGTCATATCTAAAGTACGAGTTGAAAATCTAAAACTAGGATTTTTCAACTCGTGTCAACGTGCTTAGCAAGTAGTCCAACGCACAAATCTCTGATCCACTAGACACTTCTGGAAATGCTTAAATTGAAAGTCTTAGACAGAAAGATAAGGGTAAGGGATCTAATTTTGCAATATCACAGAGTGACGGGATCGGTAATAGATTCAAACAGAAATCACGTTTAAGTTGTACGGAAAAAAAAATATGTATGCTCAGTTGGGTTGCTCAGTTTCTTGAATCTGTTTCCTCTGACTGTAATTCACATAGAACCGAATTACCCATGATTGCTTTCGGATGGTTCGTTTCGGAGTGCAGTCGTTGCTCACGACCACAAACCTTATTCTAATCTTGGATGTAATTTTTTTTGTTTGTTAAAAAACGTGTGATCTAAACATTTTGAATACATCTCACTCATCTGGCATTTTTCTCGATTATTCGAAAATCTCATTTTTGGTTCCTATTTGTAAATCTGTATTGCTTGCTGGATTACAGAGTTGCCATAGTGGTAATTTTGTAGCAAAAGTGCTAAATTTTTTTCAGTTTTTTTCAATTTGCTACTTTTGGCCCTATTTTGCTACATTTTATTTTTGAAGTCAAACTAACCTTTTTTCGAAGTTACCTGCAAAATATTTTGTTTTTATTTTGTAATGCTCTCTGTTGCTTTCAATCCCAACAATGCATTTGAGGGTGAGAACTTATTTTTCTGTTTTGTGCAACCAAAACATTTGATGCTTTCCGTTGTTTATGTAATCTGTCAGAATTCAAAAACTGGATAACTGCCAACTATGTTAACTGAAGCAAATAGAAAAATTGTTAAATTAATTTTTTCTGTTAAGTGTAAACTGGATCGGAAAGATGATAAATTATTTATTCATTATTATAGATCGCTCAACAACTTTATGTAATTGTAGCAGATTGGTAGATTGTAGGGAAAAGAAAGGAGGAGGAAAATAAAAATGAACAAATAAAAAAAAATACGGATAATATGGAAGTTTCGAAGCATTGCCTGGTCATGTTTTGCAATGTAAAGCTGTCCAACATTGATTCTCTTCCATACGTTTTAAGGAAGTGTTTTCCTGACTCCAAGGTAGCACAATATATATAACTTGTGTTAGAACGAAAACGACAAGTATTATAAACAATCAGTTTTTGTAAAATAACTTGATTGCTCTTACAAACGTTCTTCTTTTATTTTTGCTACCTTAGGCTACTTTTCAGAATGAAAAATGTTGCTACTTTTCACAGTTTTTTGGGCTACATTTATCCAAAGTCATGCGGCAACGATGTGCTGTTATCTACTATCATATTTATATTGAAGGGATGTATTTTTAGTGAGTAAAAATCTCACATGAATATGGGAGCACTCCCCTCCTCATAGTGTCTTTGGAAAAAAAATAAGATTAGAATTTCATGTAATAGAACATTTATTTGAGTTACAGAGTGGTCTTGTTTCTGACTGTATGACAACAACAAATTTGGTCCATTTCACATCTTTTGAGATCAATGTTTGAAGTTGAAGCCAAGCTGATGCTCTTTATACAGATTTTTAGTAAAGTGAATCATCATTAGATTAACCTACATAAATCTGCAATGCTGAGGTTGTTTGGTCGTTTTTAATCTGTCCAAGAATAATCTCCCGTACTTCTGGAGTTCCGCAAGGTTGCCATTTAGATCCTTTGCTTTTTATTATTATTGAAATTAACTGAGCATTGGGTTGAAAATGCAGGTCAAAAGTGTAGTGGTACGGAGATAGATTAAACATCGTTTTCAGTATTTGATTTGGTAATACTTGTTGGTTTTAGGGCTCCGCAGATACCCATATGATAAAAAGGAACCATTGTTCGCTTTACCTCTCAATGTCTGTCACGAAAAACACATTCAACTAATCAGTAATCACTCAAAAATATTGCGAAACAACTATGTATAGTTCAGGGTGGTAAAATATAAACTAGAAACAAAAATATCTGAAAAATGTATCATGTAGAATGGTCTCGAAGCAAGGGATTCAAAAATATTTTCTTTTTCTGTAAGAAACGTAAAACACATAAAAATCATGATAATGGCCAAGATATTGGCTTTAATAGAATGATAATTTTGTGTGTTTCGGGTATATGGAAGTTCAATCTTAGACCACGGATTATATGGCCGTATATCGACAATAACGCGGCGAATATTGGTTTCTAAGTCTTCCATCATCTCTGAATTTTCAGCGTAGACTAGGGACTTCGCATATCCCCATAGAAAATCATCCAACGGTATTATATCACACAATCTTGGATAGATCGAATATTTTCTTCAATAAATTAATTATGGGACCGGCTGTGTGGCATATTGCACTGTCTTGTTGAAACTTCAGCTCTTTCATGTTAACGTCAAACAAAGTCAGTAATCAGGGAACTATCGCGCTCTCCATTGACTGTAACGTTCTGGCTGGCATTATTTTTGGAACAATATGGACCAGTTTTTCCAACACCCGACCTTAAACACACACCAAAACAGTGACTTTTTGTGGACCTGACCAGATCTCAATAACGAAGTGTGGATATTTTTCAATCCAAATGCACCAATTTCGTGTATTGACATAGCCATTCAACCGAAAATTCAGCCTCATCGCTGAAAGAAATTGCAATTAGGTGAAAGTAAGGGTGGTGGGCACCGTAGCGCAAGTGGTTAGTGCGTCGGACTACTGAGCCAGCGGTCTTGGGTTCGAATCCCGCCGCAAACACCTAAAAAGTTTTTCACAGTGCCCACCGCTTTCGAATGTCTGACAAGCATCAAAGAGTATCATTTGTCACGATTGAGATTCTCAACTCGCCGTTCGGAGTCGGCAAAAAACCGTAGATCCCTTCCATTCGTGCAAAAAATATAACACGCACACACAAATGGTTGCGAGAAGCAGGCCCAGGTTCACCTCGAGCTGTAGCGCCAACTAAGTAAGTAAAAAGGCGCCATCTCGTTTTCGGCGGGTTTGCAAGCGTTGTTCTAGCGTAAGTTTATTCGTAGTTAAATGGTAGACCAAACTGAGCACAAATCAGGCATTGATTGTTGCTGAAAAAATTGCTGACAATTCGAAAAACAAACCAATAAAAAAACACTCGCTAGTTTTACTATCAACATTTCATGATTTTTTTCAAAAATGAATTGAACAAAGATGTATTGTATCAATTTAATAACATCAACTCACAACTAAAGTTCTCATCGTAGTGAGATGGAAGGACATCTAAAGCGGTTCCTCTGACAAAACTTAAGAGGATGTAGGAAGAAAATCACTCGCAACGTGTTTATCTCTTCTTTCAAAGATCCTTTGTCTTCGAAAGAGGTTCGATAATTATTTCGGGTATTTTAAACACAGGATTTTCCTCGACCACACCTCGTCTCTACTCTTCCGACGAACAATTTAATCGATATCCTTCGTGTTTAGCCGACATGTGTCAATGTGTGTGGAGCGTACTAATCACCCGTATTGACATCACGTTAAGGGTTACGAATACGAACACACATCGTTGTAAAATTCCCCGTAAAACTTTTCGTTTAATCCCCTCGTACACGTTTCTCGTCTCTAATCCCATATTAGACGCGGTTGTCCTCTTTTCTTTGCCTCGGAGGGCATGGCTGCCCGCCGCCGACACTACCAACGACGATGACGACTTAACCATGAAATTAGATTTAATTTCCAACTCTTTGCAGTGTTTTCTGCGAATGCGAATCTACGAAAGGTCTGCTATCAGAAGACATCAGGAACCATGCATGTCAGGCAGGTAGGCAGTCTTAGCCGACCTTTACCTTGATCTCTGAAATTTTGGCAGCACAGCATTGCAGGATGCAGAGATTAGGAGCGGGTATTCTACCTGCGCAAATTCCTAGTCAGCCAGCAACAGCAGCAATGACAAATCGAGGGGCTGGCGAATTTTGGCAGAGTGACATTAAGGTTCAACGATAATAATCATCGCCATCATGTCAGTCGTATCTTTCATCTAATGTCGGCCGCATGTCCTGTCAAGCGAAGCGACCCAATAAAAATGTAGTGTTTGTGTACTCGTACATGTGACAGGACGAGGACACTTATTTGGTGTTTATTTATGTTCCTTCAGGACACAAAACACTGGCGATAAAGTTGATTTTACCCCGAGGAGCGTCCAGGTGCGCAAGCTTTCAAGTAAGACCGGGAGCTTTGACTGCGTTAATATCCCCAACTTTATTCACTTCATTCAGTTGGTTATGGCAGCAATCATCTTTATTCGGTTGAGTGCACACGTTAATTTTTTGGGAACTTCTTGAGAAATTGGCTTCCAGGCATTTTTTTTTTTTTTGAATTGCCTCATGCGTCATGGACAATTAACGACGCACCACTCCCACCACTGCTTGTTTTCCCGATTTTGTGTATGTGACAGTAGTTGCACAATTAATTAGCTTGTTACCTAGGGAAGGGTCGAAGCTGTAAGACACAATTCATTGAGTTTATTGAGCGTGATCTATCGCGGTGGTGACCACCTGCACGTAGCTACCTGGTGCATTTCCGGCTACGCTACTGCATCTTAATCAACTTCCTTCCCAATTCATATACTTTTACAACATCAATCCATTGTAATCCGCATCTATGTATGTAGGTATCCTTGTATGATAGTGATACAGATAAGAGCTCCGAAGCCATATCTCAGAATCAATCCGCCTGCAGTGCTACTTTGAGGAAGACGCATTTGGCAGCACAAGGATTCTTCTCTATTTTACTTTAAGTCTATCAAGGACTCTTATGTGAACTGTTACATGATGATTCTCTGATGTGAAAGCAATTTTTTTTCCTAACGAGACACAAACCATAAATCTGGAGATACTGTATGCCACCTGTGTGAGTTGTGTATACGGTGAGATTGAAAATTTCAAAAATAGATGGAATCAGATGTTTGACGAGTTTGAAATGGCATTCGGAAAGGTAAATACAGAGTAAACTGTAAACAGACAATTGAATCTGAGGAACATATCCTGCTGGATAATGGGGATTCAGGAAAATTAATTTCGTATGAGTTTTGAGATGTTTCCGACAGCTGTGCTGGTATGAACGTCGTCGGTCAATTTTTTTTGTCTGTCGAAGGGACTGTAATGGGTTAATGAATAAAAACTGTTCACTCTGACATAACAAGCAATGATGAGACAGGTAAATTAGCTAATGGCTGTGGATTATGTGTGAAAGAGCAGGTGGAAGGGCGTGTGTAGAGACAGCCAAGCTGTGCTTAAGGGGTTGTTCAATCCTTTAACCTTTTGTCTTAGGACAAAACGGAGTAAGAGGAAACGAGATCTCTTATGAGTTTGCTAGAAAAGGCTAAGAAAATGATTTCTCAGGAACTGGGTCTGCCAGAATATTATGAGTTTTCACTAAACACAATCGAAGATGAGGAAACTCTCATGGATGCAGACAGACCAAACAAATGGACCTCGCATTTTTGCTATCTCTTGGCAGGAAAGACTATAGAAAACTTCTTGGAGCTCTTACGGACCACTCCTCTTATACCAAACACCTCAGCGTGCTACCCATCTCCGTTGAAGTGGAGAAAGCGACGATACTGTGGAACACTGCCCATGTGACTGTCCTGGCTTTGCCCGGATTAGACTGTAGACGTGGTGACAGATGTTAACCTAAGCTCCGTAGTGCCTACTCGCCTTTCTCCCAATGACGAAAAAATAACTTCAAATTGGGTTCTATATCTAATAGGACTACATCGAGTTTGAGTGCTTCAGTAAGGATATGCTGAGGTAGATTATAAAAGTCTTTGAAAATAGTCCTCATAAGATTTGACCGACCCTGCCAAGTCAAACTTTAACTGAGATCTTGACCTAGACTTGGGTGTTAAGTGTCGACGTATGATATCGAGAGCTGGTACCATGTATGATCTTAAAAGCGGTGGTAAAATAAATCTGTTTAAGCGAAATCCTCAACCCAATTTATGTCTTCCTTGCTTTGGGAGCTGTATCCACATGTTTGGACAACTCATTTCACTACCAACATTCACACTTTATTGAAAGAAAATATATCAAGGAAGATTAGTCTCAATAGTATCAATTTAGTTTTTTAAGTTGATATCAGTTATGTCGCTAAACCGATCCCAGGATAACACTTTTTGGGTTCATCACAAGCGCATTTGTTTTGTCGGATTTTACGTTTCTGTTTACTCTTACTCGAAGCTATAGCTGTCGATGGAAATACTGTTTCCCAATGCGCTGTGGAAACTTTTTTGTTTGCCAGAGTGTCTTCCGTAGCTTCAACATCAACTTTTTTCAGCTGGTTCCCATAGAAATCTGTGGAATGGGATCGTCTCATATAACATTGCGGGCGAAAGTGTTCTTAAGTATAGATACATGCTTCACGTGCTTTCTCCAAACCAGAGTTCAGCCATGTTTTGCTTCTTACTTAAGTCCTAGTTGAGTCCGCTGTGGTGTCCTTGCAATTTGTTTCTGGACTAGATTCTTATGGGGTTTGTGTTAATGGGGCAATTCTCGAGGTGTTTGGGCCTCAAGATATCGACTCTTTGTCGAAATTTCGCTGCTGTTGAGAAACAGCTTTTCAAATGTTCGTCTTCTTCGCAGTTGAAACAGATTTGTATATCTGGAAGGTCGAGTCTAAAAGCTTCTTTTTGTACATACTGTATTGATGCGACCGGCTTTTCACCATCAAGCCAAACCTTTGTACTGCACTGGTTGTCAAATCGACAAAGTCATAGATTTTCTCTTTCTGACACCAGCTCAAATACTCAAATGTGAAACTATATTAAAGATTTGGTATACATTTTACTACAAAAATTGTCCTGACACTTTTGTCAAAACAGGCTTACACTTTCAGAATTAGTTGAAGCGAAGTCCATTCTAACCCGGTTTACAGTCTGTGGTTCATTTTGGAGGTGGGCAGTCTAAGAGTGGCGCTGTTTGGTGTGCTGTATAGTCATAGACTTGTCGAGCTTTAGACGATAATATACTTCACAAGTCCAAGAAATTAACTTAAAATTCCAAGCTTGGCTTAGGCTGACTTCACAGAACATTTGATTAAATCTTGTTTACCGATACCTACCTTCTGTACTGGGTGAGGATATCCCTTGTTAAAGGACTAAGACTTCTTGTTATAAATTCAGGAATATTTAGCCAAGTTATCGTGATCAGAAATGAGTTTAATAGAGTGAGTAAGAAAAAATTAAACTATCGTAAAAACTATCAGAGTAAAAACATAGAACCTTGTGGTACCCCAGTATTTCTAACGAATGCGGAAGAATTATACTGAAATAAATTAAAACTAAAATCGAATCACAGAGATTCTTAGAGACCGCTAGTATTGCATATTATTGATTCACGTGGAACACATTCCTGATAAGAGTTTCTAATCGTTTTCACTGTTTTCCATCGCCCATTGTGTTATTCTATGTCTATGCCTGTTCTTGCCACACAGAACTACATAACGCTTGTCACTTCGTCAAATCATGGTGGGCATAATCATGAACCACGACTTTGCTGCCTCCTTCTACAGTAGTCACCGCCTATGGGCCACCTCATAGGCTTAAGCTTGCCCTACTGCGCACTCATGTGACTAATCCCATTAGAAATGCCACACTTTTTTCCACGCATGATTACAATCATTCGGAATGCAACGCGTGGGGTTCCAGAAAAAATCAAAACCAAAAAAATTCCTCTAACTTCATTTCCATTCCAGAAAATCCATTTGCGTAACTAATTTGCGGCTCCGGGACCGCAACTGGCATGCCATCCACACGAGCAATCCGTTGCCGCTGCAATGAGGGAAATTATTAAACACATTAGGTTAGAATATTGCTGTACAGTTAATTTATCAATAAACATCGGACGCGCACACAAATCCCATCCCAATCAGAGTCCCAATAAATCTGTGTGAAGCGTGGAGAATGCCGGTGTTAGGGGTGACGTGTGAGCTGATAAATTCATTCCTACCTCCAGAGATGTGGATTTTTTTTAATATCTTGTTTCACTTATTAATTTACGATGGATATAAAAGCCAGCGGTTTTCGTAATGAAGAAAAAATCTTTTTCCCGATCCAAAATGTTTAATGTTTAGTGGGCACCGTAGCGCAAGTGGTTAGTGCGTCGGACTACTGTGCCAGCGGTCTTGGGTTCGAATCCCGCCGCAAACACCTAAAAGTTTTTCACGGTGCCCACCTCTTTCGAATGTCTGACAAGCACCAAAGAGTATCATTTGTCACGATTGAGCTTCTCAACTCGCCGTTCGGAGTCGGCAAAAAACTGTAGGTCCCTTCCATTCGTGCAAAAATATAACACGCACACACAAATGGTTGCGAGAAGCAGGCCCAGGTTCACCTCGAGCTGTAGCGCCAACTAAGTAAGTAAAATGTTTAATCCTGAAAAATCGCAATAAGCGGAGGTAAATCGGTGGAGTTGAGCAAATGGACAGCTGGGAGAGGTCGATACCAAGGAAGGGGTGGTTCTTCTAGTCACTCTTTTAATATTGTTGTGGAATGGTATTTATAATAAAACATATGTACTTCCTTCAATTACTTAGGGCTATGGCATGTCAAAGCGGCTGTAAGGATATTACCAGAGCCAAAAGTCAGCTGATACGCTTCAAAGGCAGATTCAGACAGGTTTGAATGCGACTTTAGCCAGAAAGATTAGTCCCTGTAAACTGCTGTTAGAGTTGTGGGAAGCTCAATCAGTCGAACCAGAGCTCAATCCGCTACACTGGAGCTGATCTACCGCAGACCATACCCTACCTATAGCTCCTATACGATAACGTTTAATCATCGACGACATACCCCAAACGTAAGGTCGATTAATACAGTGATAAGTTTGGACAGAATGAGTTCCGGAGGCAATGTTCTACGTGGCAGATGCCGGCTTTGACCTGATCCAATGAAGATGTTGTTCCCAATATATCGAGAAAAAAAAAAGAAAAAATCAAAACGTTGGTTCCGGAAACTGGAGTAGGAACACCTCCGTTGATATTGGTTTGCGGATCAATCAACGAATCTTAAACATTTTAAACGCCATTTGTCAGATAGATTCAAATGGATTTCTAGGCATGTGGTCATCGAAAGGCAGGTGCGAGTGTAAACAAGTTTCCAACCAACACAATCTAAGACTCTACGGTCAGATAATCAGGGATTTAATTGACTGGCGAGAGGGTAATTGGTTGAAGAAAGACAAGTTTTTTGCAAAGTCACAAGTAATCCGGGTCATTTGCCACATCGTTACGACTTCATCCCCCCCATTCATCCTTAAACGCCAACCAAGAGTTTTTCTCTTATCCAACTTCATCGAGTCACTTAACAACGAAATTTTAATCTGCAGCTTCATCCTCAGACGATCTAACAACGTTTGGCCTGAATCACCGATCGATACAAGTGCAGATGCTACGTTACATATATGTATTCTCATCCAAATGAAAGCTAAATTATGACTTAGCGCAAAGTGATTGCGCTTTCGATCACGATGGAATCGGCGGACGTTTACCCACTGTGCCCCTTACTCTCAATCGCTAATGATGCGCTTACATGCGAATTTCACATTTGCGATGCCCCCAAATGGTAAATTACTTCATTCGCCTCCGTAACGATAGGCGCTAATAGTTGCTGACAAGTGCTGACAAAGTGCTGACATGCCCCAAAATCAGAATTCGTATAATTTTCAACAGATAAAAGCATCTAAATGAATTGTTTGAAGCAATGGCAATCGAATGAACCCGTGATGATGGATTATAGTATGCACGATGGAACGTCAAACTCCACTTCCTCCAATTACCTTCCGAGTTCGGATTCGGATGGTTGCCACTTGGCCCACAAACTGAGTCAAATATGTTGAACATAATTGCGGGGCAAATCAAGTCACCGTATGTCGATTAGTCGCGTTGCTGGATCAACAATTACATTTCGAAAAAAAATCGCCTCCAACCGTAATTTCGGTTAAGTCATCCGGTCCTCCTTCCCCCATCGGGAGATCGCTGCGCTATTGTTTGGCCACAGACAGACGATGGAACAAAAATGTGTAATGTGCGACCATAATTGCTTGAGTCAGGCAGCAGCGTGAAAGAGTTTTGTTTGTCCGATTGGATGGATCTGGTGGCTCCACCGTCCAACAATAACAACAATGGAAACCAAGAAAATTAGATTTTCGTTACGCGCATGGTGGTAGCATGGCCTTAAAAAATTAACACCGCGGATAGAAGACGGAGCGCTACTGTACGCGTTCTGGTGTTACTATGCGGCGACGACGATGGACACAGAATGAAAAATGCTCTGACTAATTCCGTGGATAAACTTTTGGAACTTGCTTTGCCATGGGTACACACGTAGAAGAAGAATCTACAAATGGTCAAATCTACGACGGTGTCCGGTCGGTGACGGATCATTTACAATTATCAGGTGAACAAACAGCAGTGGGTAAACACTTTTGTAATTACGAGATGCCTTGCTTTTGTGCACGAACAGAGTATCATCATTAAGGCGGCGGGGAGTTTCATGCAGCAGCTGGACTTTGTAGTGGACGTTTGGTAAGAAATGGTGACTATTGATGGGATTCCGATCGTTATTGTCAGATCTGTAAGAAATGTTAGAAAGAGCACCTACAAGCTACACAGTTCAACTCCTACACCAACTAGACGAGACATCTGGATCTTCTCGGGACAACAAGTTACCATCTGGAAACTTCTTCAGATGATTGAATGAGGACTAACTGTGCCTTCTTTAAAAATTGCGACAGTATTCTCGGGAAGTTTTTTTAGGTTCTGACTATCCTTTCTGTCCATGAAGCAGTCTCCTGTATATCCCCTCTTGTGTCGATCACGATTTCCCAGTAGATAATCGGAGGTCTCATCGTCATCTTCAGTTTTCGCCACATTCTATTGGAAGTTTTTAAGTTGCTTCTTGAGCTTATAGTGTCTTAGCCTATTTTACCCTAGGCTTAGACAGATTTCAAAACTTTTCTGGTTTTAGTTAAAGAGAATCATAGTTCCTTTGCCTTTTAATTCCTCTGGTCCTAAAACAAACTCTAACGTCCAATATCTTGTCGGTTTGTCTTCCTCTTGATTTTACCGTGGTCAAGCAAAGCACCCACCTTTTTTCATTAAGGTTTAGAGAGTGAAGTATGACCGACTTTGGAGAGAATGTCGTTTATCTGTCTTAGAAGTCAACATTGACAAATAACCCAAAAACTGCTGGAAACTGAAGGCATTGAAAGCCGTAGAGTAGCAGGGCTTTTTTGCTGTCCTCTTCGATACCCTTGGCAGTCTTAATAAAACTTAGGGTGTTCAAAGAGTCGACGGAACTTGTCTTCAGACAGTCCCATCTTCTTAGGTTGGTCTTCTGTATAAAAAATTATAAATGTCTGCGCTTCCCGTTTCCTGTTTCCAGTTTCCTGATTGCTGAGTGAATGTACTGAAAGGTACACCGAATAAGGGACTGGTGAGCTCGTATCTAACTTGTTATCCAAGCAACCGAGACTCAACTGTTTTTTTGCCAGATCCTCGCATAGAAGCTTATCCCACAACACATCAAAACTCGTCGGTATTTCCAACAAGTTAACATCCGCGCTGTCCAGCTCTTCACGCACTACCTACTATTGACGCGGAGCAAACGCCTCTATGGCACTACAAACGATGATGTGACATCCCGCAATAAGACGTGCTACATTTTTCGAATGTTTCCCTTCCCGCTTATTCAATTAACAGAGATCTCGATATCTGCAGCAGCACAAGAGTATCTCGTATCTCTCGAGCTCAACGCCTTGCAGCATTCTACCACCTTTTGTTAATTCAATCATCACCATCGGACCGTCATCATCATCGTCATCGTCAGTCTCCCTGTCGCTGGAGAAATAAACGAACTGATTCTTCGTTTGTTGATTGGAAGCCAAATATAAACACTTCGATGCACTGGTTCTGGAGGTCCGTCACCTCTCAACTGATGACGAATCGCCGCGCACCGGCACATTCTTCATCATCATCATCATCGTGGACCACGGCAAACGGTCAAGCGACGAAGGTGCTAGCTGATGGAATTGGAACAAATCGTGTGGCAATTTATTCCATAATCCGTGCTTATTGCTTCTGTAAATATTTTCTTACCGCTTTTCGTTTATATGTGCGTGTGTGTGTGTGGGTATCTGTGTAAAGTACTAAAAGTCCATTAGCCACCGTAGCAAAATTCACACATCTCAGGAACTCAAATCGCCTGTCAAAATCCAATTTTAATAGGCATGTCACATTAGCGCTGCAACATCGCCTTTACCATCTCCTAACGTGTACGTTATGTATCCGCCGACGGACCACTTAAATTATGCGAAGCAGCGTCTGTCGCTGGGTGTTAATTAGCGCGAATACGTGAGATAAGCCGTTCCATCGAGTCAATTAAATCCTTATCAACTGGAGCAACTACTTTAGTCTGTGGACAGTGGAAAGGACATCGTCAATCGCCACTTAAGAAGTCGTATTTGTTTGTTGTTGTGGCTGCAGATAACACTGATCCATTAAATCATCATCGAAAGGAACCAAGGGCTGTGGTTTTTCGGTTTCAAATATGTGATTCATGAGACATCCTCCCTTCCGGTTGGCCACGTCAGTATTGCCTCAGCTGAATGCGGCAATTTGTCTAAATTTTCTGAAATTAGACTCCTTGTTGAGAAGAAAGGACATGCACATCCCTCGATGTAATTCGACACTCTGCGGCATTTAGTTGATGTTTTGGATTTTTTTTTTTTACAGGATTCGGACGCGCGGGTGTCTAAGAATATTTTACTTGGCTTCATTGGCGGTTCTATTGATCCAGCAGCGGCACTATGTGTGTTGGCACAGACAGACTCTTGGCGAGCAATGGGACATGACGCGACGTACTTATGCAATAAGTGGACATTGGTTTTTGTTCTCCTTCTGCTCTTCACGGTGAGCAGGACGAAGAAGGACAATTGAGGGAGAAACCATAACAAGCGTAAAATTTGGGAAGGACGGCAACGGCAAGCCGACCAACATGAAAGGCGACGAACAAAGTGTGCTGTTTGCCAATTGCCAGATGTTGGACACGCTGACACTTGTATGTTTACACGAGAGTCGTGTGTCGATGCAATCGAGTGCTGGCGGCAAATTGTATGCCGGCTATCGGGTGCCCGGGGGGAATATTAGGCAAATTGAGTTTTGAGAATGAAAGAGCACACATTTAGCAAAGGCCCAAATCCATAGCGAAAACAACAACCCTCTCTTAAGCTGGTAACTCTCGCCTTTAAAGAAATTTGCTTGTCAGTCCAGGAGCTGCATACATATTCTGGTAGTCAGGAACCTTCTCTTCAGGAAAGCCTCGACTGGAGCCCGATGTGCTGCACTCCGAGGATTGGTAGTGCGAAAGGCAGTTCCAAAGTCGCTTAAGGCTTAGTGACTAAAGAAACGCCCTCGGCATGATAGAAAAAAGTCACAAGTTTAAGGCTCTCCTTCTCTTCCTGACCATCTGGAAAAGTGCATTATAATGACTTCTGGGAAAGCTTACTTATACTCCAGTTGAAGCTTTATGATGCCCTCTCCTATCATAATGTCGATCATGCATTTGGGATTGCCAAAATGCTGAGTAACGTTTCTTTGCCAACTTGGAGTTGGTCCGGTCCGCAAGGGTCTTTAGAGCTCCTTGTAGATGGTTATACTTTGTTTACTATTAAATCCCAGTAAATATATCACTCTCTAGCTATGATCCAGCCTTTGAAATAGCCTATGGTCCGATGGGAAGAATACTAAGGACCGTTCTACTAGTTTCTTTTGGACTGCTGGACTTTCTGGCTTAAACAAGCAACAAAGCAAATAGTTTCGATTTTTTCCAGTATCCAAATCTGGTTTCTCTCGTCCTTAAGCATCTCAATGCCATTATTAATCCTTTAACGTAACTCCTTCCACTCGTCAGAGTTTAAATTCAAATCATCTTCGACCACGACATATACGAATGTCAACAACCAGGCCCCGTGGGTGTAGCGGAGGCTGATGGAGTGAGAGAGAATGTCCTATCAAAAAGTCAAAGGGTCATGGCAAATCACTACATAAAGCGCAACAATTACAACCAAACACTGCTCCTGCTGAATATTACATGAACCATGTCCTCGAGAGGGTATCTTCTTGGAATGTTGTTACGACTACTTTTGGGGGTAAGTACTACAGTTACAGTCCCAGAAATACACACAAGGACCAGGACCACCCGGCAATGAGACATAAAATATTAACTCAAAACAGAAAACAAACAAACGAATGAGATAAACACAACGACAGCGGAGAAGACGGAGCGCGGAGCGGCAAAGAAGACGACAACGATGGAAGGAAACCTGAAGGAAAAATTAATTTCATGCACAACAGGATCTTGAGTAATTGCCTGCTTTTCATTTGCTCTAGTAAAATATTTACAAAGTAACGCAAGGACAATTGCTTTTATTGTAGTTGTGTGTGGGTTTTGTACGAGTACACACATACAACTGCGTATCAGATTTTGAGTATCGAATCACTCATATCCTTTCATTCGGTGGTTTTAGTCCTTTTGTCTATACATACCGCAAAAGGAAAAGAGATGCATGTGCATTTACCTGCAAATTGAGTGTAAAATTGTCCTCGGCAAATTGTAATTTGATAAATTATCCCAAAAAAGGACTCGAATCTATGCAACTGCTGGTCTGACAGGAAACTAGTTGATTAGGGAAACAATTGACCCTTATCCATAGTGCGATACTATCGATTTGGTTTTTCTCTTCGATGCGCCGCGCCGAGCGGGTGCAAAATTTAAATTCAATTATTCTGATTAGTGGTTTCGAATGGTCCCGCATCCTGCGGCTAAGCGATCACGTGTGATACGAGTACGAGTACATGTCGTCGACATTAGTCAGACATTCAAATTTAATTGCGGCAGTGAGGGGGTTCCCTGCACTTTGACACATTCTGACAGTCACACATTTCTCATCGCATCGAATTAGAGCCGCACAGCATTTTGGGAATAAATGAGTTGCAATTTAGTGCGGTTTTCGACACAAAAAAATATAAAGTTGCATTTTGTCACACCCACATGCGGCCCTACATGCTCTAAGATTAAAGCTGGTCGTCCTCGTCGCATTAAATTTTAGATTAATGCAGATGTAGTTGACACATGACACATGAACATGGCACAAACAGCTTAACAGGCAAATTGATTGTTTTGGGTGGAGTGAATGAAGCAGTGGGAGATGACTTCAGATGATGCCCTTCGATTGTGCTTTTGAGTGTTATACGAACTTTGAGATCAGAGTTGCCACCAAGTGTGGTATTTAATTATCAATCCGATGCGGCAGCATTTTCTAAGAAGGAATTGTCAACCAAACGGTTGTCAGGTGAAGGGTCTAGAAGTACCTAGAGCTAGAATATCGGGGATAACCTAGGAACGCCAGACTAGGCCACTGTACTTGATGTCGACTAACGATGTGCCAAAAACAAGCAAAGCCAATGAACAAATACAAGGAACTACGCTGTCTTTTAGTTGTTCCGGGGGTGATTCTTGAACCCATATGCCTGCAAACAAATTCATATGTTTTCCCTTACCTTCGTTCAGAACTTTACGACAGAACGTATATTGTTATAGGAATAAGCTACTTCAAAGACTGATTCATTAAAATGAAGCGTTGAACTTTTAAAACTCAAAAACAGGAAGGCAATGGATACATTTTCTAGCCAATCAGATACGTTCAACTTAATTTGGGTAAAAGCTTTAGGAGTACACGTATACCTTAAGTTATTGAACCCACTTTAATAAGAAACTTTTGCTATGCTATGTTAGATCTGAATAGCTTGACTGACGGTGGGGAATATCAGGCTCGAGAGTGGATTGCACTTTTTGACTGAGGAAAAGGGCAATTCTCACTTACACAAATGAAATATCTGCTTGGGAAACTGCCATATGAAATATGAATCTGTGGACTCGGTAATTAAGGGTAGGAGATACTGTACAGTACATTAACTGTGAATACTCTCAATCAACCAGGAATACCACCTCCAATCAAGGTTTGCGCTCTACTCGTGCTGTTGCTCAACTTAAATCCTCCAAAACTGGGCAATAGGACTAGACCTCAAGTGAAGAATTTGTCCAAACATGTAAGTGCAGCCAAGATTTTCACAAACGTCAAGCAGAGAGAAACAGTCTTCAAAACCTATGATCCTATTAGACTACCACTTTGAGTTCAAAAGACTGAAATTTCCAGTTAAGGGGGCCATTAGCAGGTACAAGCACAAAGCTTGAAAGTAGCTAGTGTGCATCTGAGGAGTAGCTATTTCTTTCACGGCCAGAAAGAAAAACCAGAAATGTTCCTTAGAGCGAAGTTTTGAAAAACTAATATAATATCTTAAATTACCCATCAATGTTTTGAATCCTGGGGAAGGACATAAGGTACAAAGTTTTGTATTTAACGCGGGCAAAGGTATTAGCTAGTAGGTACTAGTAACTTATCAAGTGAATATGCAAAAATTGGCTAACATTCTTCTGCATACTCCTTGTTCTGTATACAGCAACTAACTGATCTATTTTTTACTAGTTTAGTTAATTTTAGTGACTTTTATTTCAACATAAATTTAGTACATGAAAAGTAATCCCTGAGTCTATGAGGTTTGGTCTATGACCATCTACCATATTGACAATTAGTCGGAAAATTCTCTTAAGGAAGTAACGGAACAACTTTTCTACTGCTTCAAAAGAACAATATCCCCATACTTGGGCTTCATTTAAAAGAATTGAGGCTGCTTCTGAGCGAAACAGTTTTAGCTTAGCACTATGGGATACATATCTATTTGTTATGCATCTATTCCAAATCGAAGATATAGCTCGCTTGGCTTCGGAAAGTTTTGTCTCAAGGGGTTTATTCATATTTAAGTTGGCAGGCACCAGTACTCCCAAATATTTGTATTCCCGTACAAATTCCACAGCTTTTTCGTCATATGTCCACTTTTCGTCCCGGCAGTACCGGCCACTACCTCCTCTAAACACCATCATCTTCGATTTATCCAGATTAACAACCAGATTCCAGCATTTACAATACTCCTTTAACCTGTTCATCATTAGCTGCACTCCAACAATTGAGTCCGCAAGAAAGACAATGTCATCTGCATACATCAATTCGCGATTCACTGTTTAGCCAAACTCTATACCACCTCGAACAGTATCAGTTATATCATTAATGAACAGTATAAATAGGAGGGCACTGAGGATACAGCCTTGCTTCACATCCATAGAAGTTGGAAATCCGTCTGATATTGAATAACCATCCCAAACATAGGCTATGTTACTATCATACACCGCTTTTAAAATTCGAATAATTTAACTTGATACTCCAACGACATACAATTTATAAAAAAGTGCTTCACGTGATAGAGAATCGAAAGCCGCACGAAAATCGACGAAAAAGGCGTACAATTTCTTATGCTTGTTGTTATAAGATTCCACAATGTTCATAAGTGAAAAGATTTGGTCAACTGTGGAATACTCTTTTCTGAATCCTGCTATTTTAACTACGCCGAAGATCTTCATTATTATTTCCGACAGTTTAAAGTGACCACAGAAATTAGGAAATGAAAATCAAACTATCAAACAATGAGCAATTATAGTCTTTCTCATTCCTCGTGGTTGGTAAAAGGGAATTCATAGCACCTTCGGTCTTTCTTTTTCCCTTACACTTTGGGTAGCAATGTATCCATATCGGTCCTTCCATCCCTTATTCCCAATAGCGAAAAATTCAATTCAGACATATGCGAAATTCTCAAGAAACACACTCAGCAAAGTACAAAAGCTCCATTTCCAAGGCCTAGTTCCTTAGATGCATATTCACCATCTACAGTCTTGCCCATGTAAATTTCAATTAGGTGCTGAGGGAGAGATGTTTAAATCCGAATCTAATGAACTGCTTAGCGTAATGCTTCCCCTTATAGGGTGTCAAGCCCTCATCTGTTGACGACAGACACCGAAATGGTTTAAAAAATCAATTATTTGGGCACATCTGTTATTTCAGACGAATTCATTCATTTATTAGGATGCTTTGCGCAGGTAGAAATATCAAAATAGCACCCAAAAACACAAAAGCTTCTTCCATAGATACATCAAATGACTTTTGTGCAGAAAGTTTGTCCCATTTTTAAAGACTGATAGCTTGAGAAAATCGACTGGGGACTCACATATCACATTATCGTTGCTTGATGGAATTGCCTCAAATTTAGTTCCTGGAATTTCACCAAGTGGTTGGTATCTGGTTTCTTTGAAAGATGATTACCACAATTCTAAGGTGCACGGTAGAAGGAGTATAAAGTCATTTGGTCAAAATTAGATAAGTACACCTTTCGATTGCAAATTGTATATGTCATATTTGGTAAAAGTGGCATAAGCCTACATACACAAATGATTAAAAAAGGCAGTGGTCGAAGCCTTACTGTTAAAAAAAAATTTAAAGTTTTATTAAGTTTTTTCCTCTCCTGAAAAATTTCAATTTTAGACTTAAAGTTAAGCTCCTTCTAAGGCGCACCTTAGAACTAGTCTTAAGCATTTTTGCCAGATTTTCATAATTTTATCTTTCATTGGAACTTGAAGACTCAGCTCATTATCATAACGCCGACAAACAGACTGAATTCCACAAAAAGTTGTAAGCAGGTCCATATGTACTGAAGGTTAGAAAAACTTGGATAAACTTAACGCACTTAACAAGAGTAGAATGAAGATAAGCCAACAATAAGGTATTTGACAAAAGCTGAGCCGGAAATTCACTTCTAGAATCCTTTTAATGAAGACGAAAATATACATAACTGCAAACTCTGTAGAACTCCCTTGGGTGCTTAATAGTTGCAGTATTATGCTCTGGAAGCACGTACTGACCCAACTGTATGACTGCAATGTGAAGTTCTAAATCACTTATGGCGGCCTGCATTCATTGCATTCATGCAAAAGTCGAGTTGGATTGGTCATTTGTTTGGAAAGCCAACTTACGCACTTGAATAGAATGCCCAGTCGATGGGCCTGAAAGCGTCATGGAGAAGTGCAGGGTTCAGGAAAATCGTGGGGTCATCACCAAAGGACAAACAACACTGCTCTATATACCCTTAAGTAGTAGATTATGAGAATTAATAATAAGAACAACAACTGGAGATGCTTTAACTCGGCAAGGACTTCTACAGTCACCAGTAAGGTAGCTACGCCAGACAATGTTATGTCATTTACTTTTTATTATATTTAGGGACAACTGGTCCTTTTCCTTTTCGTTTTTGATCACTGAACTTTAATTTTAAAATCCCAGATCCTTTCAATATTCTTTTTGCTCTCTATTTACTTTTAATGGACGAAAAAAAAAAAAAAAAATCATAAAATATCCTTTACAGCTTAGTATTCCCTCCGATCTCTGTTAATGAAGCTAATTAAGTAAAAAATTCCAAAAATTAACCCATCGTCCATCCTCCTTCTAACCACACAAAAGGACTTATGCATAAAGTCACGAAATAAGGACACCGCAGAAAAAGCAAACACTAAATTGTATCACTTTTGGTCACAAAAGTTACATAATAAGTTCCACTTAATTACAAAAGTAACTGCCAGGACCAGCTTTAATAAACAAACAACTTAGTTGCAACAAAAGGATTTTCCATGTTTCATTACTTATTGGGGGTGGGGGTTGGGAGAGAAACACAGGACGTCTACTCTTTTACCACAAAAGCCGAAAACCTCAGGTATTTTCGCCGCACATTCAATCATCGTTTGCTGTAACTCGTCATCCTATCAGTGGCAAGGACGACTTATTGTCAAGACAAAGGGATGCAAATCACTTTTTTTTACCACAATGACGTCATTAGTGTCCTTATTTCGACTCGAATCACTAGTTGTGTATTCTGTCGTTAAGATGCTCTCATTCCATTGTTTCAGGAGACGTTGGAGGATTTCCTCAAGAAGTCCTTGCACCCCTCCCAACGGCTGTTCAGATAGAAAAGAAGAGAACCGCATCCAATTAGTGATGAAGAAAACTTCCATTTTCTTTCTTTTTAACGAGCAGTTGTCCCCAAGAAAGCGGATTAATGTCTCACTATTGACGGGAGGGTTGGGATAATTCCCCGTATTGTAGATTAAAGGTTGATGGACACAACACACGTACCGGACAACAAACTCTGGGAAACAATAAACTTTCACATACAGAATTCTAAAGAACCCCCCCGGGTACACTGGTCCCCCGGCTTAGAACTCGAACTCGAACTCGATCGCCTTTTTACGTGTGCTAACGCCAGATAGCTGCCACTACGGATCTACCATCCTGCCACCAGGTTTATTTCTCTGGAGGGATTAGTGCTTTGGTCAGTGGAATGGAAATGTTTCGGTTGTCCGTTTTTTTTACATGGTGCTAGTGGGTGAGGGGGGGGGGGGGGGGATAGACTTACACTGATAATGAGATTATGTGCAACGAATTGCGTCAGTAACTGGGGCGTGCAATGAACGAAGGGTACATCTATGAGTAGATACACAAAAAGTTTGTTCATTTGTTTGTTTGTTTTTTTTGTGTTGGGGGAATGAGTGGGGGGGCTTAAGTGCAGTAGCATTGTTGTGGGTGGGTTTAGGTGTTTAATGCCATTGATGATGGCATGTTGACTACTTGATGTGGGATATTCGATTTGAATGGCAACGAACGGAATTGAATCTGATGAGATTGATTTAAGCTTCTGTAAGACGATTAGAATGGTACTTTAGCCCGGTGTCAATAGGGAATATGATGACAGATTATAGGTGATGCTGTTAAAGTAGATTTTAATTTACGAGTATACGACAGGAAAACAGAAGTTGAAGTTTTGGTTGTGTCCGTTAAGACTGTAAGAGACTTAAGAATACATTTTGTCGTTGGGAAAGCTGATGAGGTAAATTTAAGACTGCCGAGGTCTTATAATTGTATCTGGTTATGCAATTAATTTTCTCTAAGAGGCGACGGAACTATCAATATCTTAACAGATGTTTTAGCAGTTATAACAAGATAAGATAATAAGCGACTTTGGCCATATTTAGCGACAAATCGAAAAAAATTCTTTTTAGTCAACATTTTGGTCGGTGGCGTAGTTTTTTTTTTAAATTAATCAAGAATCAAAAGAGAGGACGAACTACTTATAAATAGGGAAAAGAAACTGGACGATGATTCGTGATGGCTATCCACCATACCGACACGTTTCACATCTTCCAGCAGCAAGATGGCGTTATGTAAAAGGTTTTTCAGGAGCTCACATTTTAAATTTCGCGGTATTTTCGACCTCTTAGATATAAAGCTGTCGTTCCTTGATAATCGTTAAGTAAACACTGTACGGTTCCAGAAAAGGGAACGATATACGGACGAGCAAACCATAGAAATTGTGAAAATTAACTACAAAAGTGTTGAACATTTAGCAGAGATATTCCCTTAGGTTCGTACTTTTTTCGGTTGCTATGAAGCACCTTCTCGCCAAACTATTATGAACGTGATCAATCAATTTGAGTCAACCGGCCACCTTAGTGATTTAAAGACGTTAAAGAGGGGGGGGAGGGGGGGGGGGTATTGCCTATAACCGAGATGGTGAACATAGCATCAGAGCAAAACTCAACAACACAATCATAAGCATGGCGGACCACAGATGGCCGAGATTAGAGGGACATAGGGTATACAAGGCTCTTTGGCCGACCATTGACCGCAAAAGGACCAAGGTAATCCTTGGACTGAATAGGGTAAAGCTAAGAACTCTAATAGGAATACTCTCCAGTCATTGTCTCCTGAGGAAACATGCCAAAAGAATGGGAAAATTACTTCTTTAATACACTGGAAGAGGTTGGCCAAATTGGCCACAATAACATTTTAAAATTTTGCAGGGAAATATGCTTTGACGGAAATGTTTCGGAAATGGAAAATATTTTTCGCGATGGGCCCATTGTGGTGCCTTGTGTTCTGTGATGGCCCAGTCTCATAACCCCTTACAACCTAATCTAACCTTAGTTAATCGCCAAAGATCAATAAACCACTACGCCGCCTCAGTAGTCAAGTGCATATTCGTATATCACTAGCTAACTAGCTAGATGTTGCGGGTTCCATTCGCAGTTTCGGCTTGGTTACTTAGGGCATCGATTTCGGCAATACAATCCACCAGTATTGAGTTTGAGTATTTCGAGAGACTAGATAATACTCGAAATACCAAAAAAACCATTCAAGCACTCAAAGATCATTTCAAGGCTGTTATTCGCGAAATCGACCAGCAATGAAGCGAAAAAGACATACAAAATGTGCTTACAAAGAAGACCCATCACAAGTGAAGCCGAGGTACACAGATCAGATATCGTATTCCAGATGTAATTTTTGAGTCTGAACTTTAAAATGAAATAAAAATGTCTACACTTGTTCAGAGAAAAAGAAAACATTTTTTGTTAACTAACACCGCGTCTCCACGTGCTATTTCAAATATCAGGATTTCATAACAAGCTATAGGAAAGCGAAATGTCAAATTTTCTTATAGCTTGATATTTCTTCTTTTTTTTTAAATCCAACCGCTTGTACTCAACACTTCTAAAATTCCACAAGCATGGAAACTGCCGAAAATTGTTTATTAATTTAATTATCTCTTCTTGTGACATCTTCCAGTCGGCCATAATTATTTTTTTCTTATTCAAACGCAACGAACGCAACCAATTTCATTGAAATGTCAAAAACTAGCAAGATATTTATAGCTTGCTAGATATCCTGCTATGGATAGCTTGATATCTCAATTATCTTGCTATTTGCCGTCTCCATTAACTATTTTCATAGCATGCTAATTATCTTGCTATATATTTTAGCTCGTGGAGACCGGGTGTAATCACTACTTTTATAAAACGAAGTTTAACAAAATGTATGTATGTATGTGCCGCAAAAACAAAAAAACTACTGAACAGATTTGGATGCGATTTTTTGCAATCGAATTTGGTAGGTTTAAATCTATAAAAAATGGATAAAAAAAATCAATAGAAATATTTCAGTAAAAAAAACTTCTAATTGAGAAAAAGAAAAGTTTTATTTGCGACTTTTGGGCATTTATCTCGCTCTATCTTAGTTCTTAAATAACGTATTAAAATAAAATTTACAAATTTGTTTAGATTATTTCACAACAAAGATTTTGACATATATATCTTCTTTGTACATTTTCTGTGAGAAAAGTAATAACATAAAGAAATATTGTTTGTATGTTTGTATGCCACGATCAGTGGAGATCATTGCCACCGTCAATGCACCAGCGGGTATGCGTATATGCGGTACATGCGTGTAGTATACGTGATTAGGATTGCTTCGTTCTAATATTTATATGAATTGTAATTGTTCAATCATTTCTAATTCAATTACTGGATACATTTGTTTGCAATTTATGAAAAGTAGATGAACGGCTTGGAACAGATACGATATGTGTGTATTATGTTTTGACGTTTTGGCGGTAAGAGCGTGCTGTATATTTAAGAAAGCGGAAATTTTAGATTGGAATAAATTGATAACCCACCTGAGCCACTTTTTTCTTTAATATTTATAGAAAATCCTTTATCCAAGAATTTCATTAAGTCCTTACGATCCTATAATAATTATTTTCAAATGACTTCATTTGGTGCTAAACAAATTGTGGAGGAAGGATTTATGCCAACTTTAAGGTGTAAGGACAAGTGTAGCATTAAGCTGAAAGTCTCTTTCCAGTAGACAATTTATTACAAACACACATATCTACATACAAAGAAAATATTTTTGTATGCGCAGCGAAGCGGGTGCATCAGCTAGTTTAATATGAATGCTCTTAATGGAATTCCGATCCAGTACTAAAATATTGGGAGATGTTCTTTGATTTTGACAGCCGACGCGACGATGTGGTGTTTTATATATGTACGTTGCCATAAAATATACTCAAATCGGCAATAAATAGTTAAGCGAATACACAACTGATTCTATTTTATTATACGAGTATGTAATATCTACGAGTCCTCCAAATTCAAAACGTTGCCTCGTTCACATGCTTTTCCGTAATCTATTACTGACTTCGGTAAAAATAGACTCATCGTTATTCGTGCACTCCATTGCACTAATAATAATGCCAGGCTATGAAACCGGTCACATGAGTTCGACGGATTTAACTGCAGCACAGGTAAAATCGACAAATCTATTGGATCATGTCAAAAATTAAGAATCATAGCAAACACCAATAGCTGGGCCTTTTCATTCAGAAGTTCATTAGGAAGACGTTCTATTAGTGGATGATCAACAGATTGCAAAGATCTCGGTCTTGATTCTTCTTTCCATATCAGTATCAATAAATAAGGAGATTCTTGAAAAACTTTGGTAACAGTTCTTTTCAAGCTTACGATTCCGTTTTACTTTTTGGAATGTTTAGACTCGAATAATTGGACATCACTGTTTAACTTAGGAGTCCGAGCGTTGGGAAGAGGAAGGGGGAACTCGCTTTCCTTCTATAAGCAACGATAACATCAAAAACAAAAAAGAAATCCAGTTATCCTGGACTGCCATAGGACCAAGTGAGACTATGTTGGATGCCTGGTTACTCTGCGATAAAACGCAACGAGTGTGCCAACTCCACTATTATGGGGCATTTAATCAAAGGTAAGAGAAAGTTTTACGAGAAGGCCTGACAAAAGATGGTCTCTCTAACATGGTGCGACATAGGGTTTCTATGGTAGTCTGGACACCATTGGACCGTAAAGGGACTAGAGAAATCCGTAGACTTAGCTACAGGAATACTTTCCAGTCATTGCCTCTTGGGCAAACATGCCAAAAGGCTCGGGCGCGCAGAAACGGATTCACTGATCACCCAAACAGATGGGACGATCGGCAGATTATATTATGGTTTTGAATCCCACTTTATTGCCTCCAGCCCTTCAGCTTTAAAAGAAGCCTTTGATGTCATCTGGTAGATACTTCTAGAGGAGACTAGACATGGCTTTTTTAGAACCTATGTTGTGATATGGCAATTGGCGTATTCGTAATCCGCTGCTTAGAGCTACTCTCCTGCTCGGGCAGTCGAAATAAGACTTGAAACTATAAACTGATGCGTCAAGAGAGGAATTCATTCGTTTCTTGTTGAAGATTATATAATTTTACCTTTTAACTTGGAGCTGCATTCAGCTGGGTATAGCCAAGGAAAACCGTAAACATATTCATTTCACTTGTGGAATGCGTTAAGTCATCTCTTGTCTACGAAAAAAAAACTCCGATTTGCTCTCGATGCAATCACGCCTATACTCGTGCTTCTAATCCTGCACTCCCACCAGTCAACAGTCAACACCCACACCCACAACTGCCATAAGCAACAAACCGCACATTTGACGTGCATTTGTCGGCTCTTCGCCGCGATGTCAATCAAATTGCAAGCCAGCAAGATGGAGCGATTTTCCTCCTTATGACCGAACCAACGACACCGCTATCGCTTGATGGTAATGCGCCGCCTAATGAGGTGAGGTCCACCGTCCACATTTGCAATTCATCCGTCCAGTCGGCGGGCGGCCCCATCCATAGATGGCAGTTGCCGCAATATGTGTGCTGATCTCTATCACACATGTGGCGACTGCGCAAACATTTGCATAAGCGAAGGACGCACAACCGCAAGCGTTTCGATTTCACTCTCGGAATGGAGTCGAAACGAAGATTTACATAACCCAAAGCTAAAGAGAACTGAAATAATATCCCAATCCGACGCAAACGGCAACTCATTGCACGGTACCGCGATCAGGTCAAAGGTGCCATCTATTGCGAAAGATTTCCCAATCGCCGATCGGTGCGATCAGCCCACGCACCGTAGGGGGCGCCTTCGCTACACGAGTATGCCCAGCCACGTTTGTGCTGTCTGGACAGACGAAATGTCTATTTTCTATTCAAATTTACATTCGTAGCGACACGACTCGTACAAAATCACTCTGCGTCTTCCCAATTCCCAATGGGAAATTCAAATTTAGCCAAAGGGCTGAGCGCGCAGCGCTGTGGCCGTCTCGGTAATTCGCAGCCTCTTTTGTACAAACACTTTTGTATCTATTTAGTGGCTGCCGCCGTGGATTAACATTAGCCCCGCGCTGCCCCGCCGCTCGCTCTTGACAGCCCCACTGCTCAAGCATCAAATTGGCCAATCAATCGGTTGATCTGATAAGTTTGTTGGCGTTGGATGGTGGTGCGGTTGCGCGAATTCATTCAAACGATCACAGTGTGTGAGTGTATCCGAGAATCGTGAGTCAGGTGCGGGTGCGGTTTGGGAGAAATCATTTAGAGACTTCAATCCAGAGCCATGTAATCACCTGTCAAATTGTTTTGATAAATGATTGCGCGACTTGTAACGGTGTGGGATGTGGCTGCGGCCCAATACGAATCTGATCATGCAGTGAAGGGTGGGCATGGCGGGTAGGTACCACCGAAATTGTTTAATTAAGTTTACTTAGAAGAGGATTGGGTTTGAGGTTTATTTATTTTATGGGTTTGGCTGCGGACTGGTTATTGCGTAAGTATTTCCGTGAAATTTGCGATCTTGTCAAATTAAAATGTAAAGATCTCCCGACTTCGGATGAGGTAGCAGAAAGTGGCTCTACGCCCAGCTTATAGGTCGTCGACTTTAGATGGAAAGCTTACAAAAATATCTATACTCAAGTAAATCTTAAAGATCAGTAGGGTGCCTCGAGGCAATGGATAACTCTTTCAAGAAATGAGAATTCTGCATGCCGCTAGATTACATGCTATTTCATAATTTTTAGGGACAACTGGAATACTTCTAATCTCTTTCCTTCCGAACACGACCGACTTGTGTGTACTGATAGTAATTTGAAAATGGATTTCAGCCTTTCAACAAACTCGAGCTACTCATTTGGTCTCCGTAAGTACACTTCAATATTCAAAGCTGAAATCTTTGCCATCAATCAGTGCATGAAAATAATCTCGAACTTTGACAAACGTGAAAGAGAGAGTTCTTGGACCTATCAAAAAAAAATTGGGTCCTGCTGCACTGGATCCAAGCTTACAAACTGTACATGGCCGATTTACTTACTAAATCTGTATACTGCAGTAGGTTGATCGGTCCAGAGCACTACTGCAATCAGCAGAAGCATTATTAAAAGTCAATCCAGAGATCTGCCATTGGTGAGATCGAACGGTATCTGGCACAACACTTTCGGGCAAAAATGTACTAAATCAAAGTTTCTGCTGAATTTAACCCTAGAAACATAATCATATTTTTATGTACGTTAAGGATAATCGTTAGTGTTGCAACGAATATTCGGTTACTATTCGGTATTCGGCCCATTTTCACTATTCGGCCGAATACCGAATATTGAGTTACTATTCGGCCGAACATCGAGTACCTAAAAATAGGAGTAGAAAATAGCACGAGGAACTACCGATTTTTGCTATAAAACAGTTTGCGCGCCAATTGTCTCTTCTTCTTTCTCTTCTTTCTTGGAGGCGGGACGCTCACATACCAACATGGTTCAAGTGCACAGTACACGTATCTAAGGTAGTATACTTAGAGTGTTCATTTTCGTCCAAGTTCGCGCATCTGTCAAAAATTCAAGAAAATGGCCGCCAACTGTGAGGATATTTGCATTTAATTTTCGTTTTTTTAATGTTTTCTATACTATTTAATTAACTTTTTTGTCAAAACTTTGAAAAATGTGTTGTGCCGTATACGAATGTTGTGTGAACAATAATAAAAAGAACTGTGATGAGAAAATATGACCGACTGAAATATCCGAACAATAACTATAGAAAACTCAAGGAAAATGAAAAGATAAATGAATAAATCGATTTCATAAAGAAAAACATATGTTATTTTATTAAGAAATGATAAGAAAAACTAGGAAAATAATGAATTTGAATTAAATCCCATAGAAATGCCACACAGTTGTCGGCCATTTTTTGCTTTGAAAATGTTTGACAGATGCGCAATATACTACCTTAGATACGTGTACTGTGGTTCAAGTGAACATGGTCTGTGGAAAAAAAAAATATCCCGAAGTCCCGCTATTCCTCTTCATGTTCGTGGTGGACTTGTTAACTCTGTATGATGTTCTAGTGAAAATAAATTTTTCGAACGCGAACCAAATGGAGCGATAAGAATCGTGTTAAGTCCCGAAAATAATGAAGTTTGAGTTGAATGATTTTATCATCTGCGCCGTTTATTCAAACCATATTCTTTATTCACCCATACTACAGTCCTGTGTAAAAAATTAAGACCAGTAGGATTTTTGTTCACTTTTGTTTTAATTTTTTTCATATGAAGGTTATGTACTTATGTTGTAAACAGTCTTCAAATTAATGCAGCCGAATATAAGCCTACAATCTAATTACTTTTTTTAGTTTGAAAAAGAATTAAAAATATGTTAAAATTGAAGTCAATATTTTTTAAAATTATCCTACTAGTCTTAATTTTTTACACAGAACTGTATGTTCGTACTTTTTTAGGGCTTTTTAATGTGGCCGAATATTCGGTATTCGGCCTATTCGTTGCAACACTAATAATCATACGCCAAATTTACGTCTACTTTAAAATCGGCTATAGTAACTATTTTATTTATAAATATGAATGTCTAAAATAACTGTAAGATAAATTTATATATTTATAAATGAAACATATTTATTTTTTATTGAAATTTTATTTATTTTTATATAACAAAGCAAACTAAAAGATCATTCAAGATCACCAAAAAAAAACAAAGTATTTTCTTCGGACTTCAAAAAATAATTTTTTACTTTAAATTTAGGTTTAAGGTATACATATGTATATATTTCTAATAAAGTAACAAAAAAAAAAATAAAAATAAATAAAATGATATGCAGTTGGAACAAACGTCTTCGCGACGTAGACCACAGCCATATCTCAATTTTAATGTGACTTACCTCAATGAAACGACAACCCCATGCAAGGTCTGAGAGACAAATGAGTAGTGGTGTAAAAAATATATTCATTCGTTACAAAGTAACGAATACATGAATGAACTCGCAGTAACTGATTACCTACTATGTATTCACTCACTCGTTCGACATAAACTGTCTTAAGCAAATGAATAACTCATTCTCACATCTAATACAAATAACCGCGGCAATGCAAAAGAAAGAGACAAATGGAAAGGATAGATTCATCAGTATTTAGCAGAAAGAGATAATTGATGTCGACCCGGTATACCTATGTATATGTATTTCTTTATATAACATCAAACAACCACCAAGATATAATATGATTGGCAAAAGTGTTGACTGAGACGCATAGATGGATATTGAATGCTCACTTTTTTTTGCATACAGTAAAAGAAGAAAAATCATACTCGTATAATACTCGTACCGACCTAGTGAAAAATAGAGAGGTTACGAAAAGTACCAATGAGTACAAAGTATTCGTTACTTTTGAGTGATTACTTGGGCGAAAGTAACGAGTGAGTATGAATACTCAGAAGTAACGACTTTCTACATCACTACAAATGAGAATTCTCAAAGGTACATCCCGATCTACGCATCGGCTAAAGCGTGACAACTGACAACTAATAATTCCGAGAGCACACGTCAAATTGACGTAGATTATGCTTCTAGGGTTAAAAAAAGTCTCCACAAAATGAATTTGTCACCAGTACCGTACCTATAGGCTGTCTGAAGAATAATTAAACCTCTTTGAACATGCAAAGAGAGTGCCGTCGAATAGTTCAATAGGCCCCTTAAGGGAACCGCAGTAGGGACTGAGATACTTGTACAGCGCCACTCGTCATTCTACTTCGATATGTATCTGTTAAACTGGGACTAACTTGCAGATGGTAGCAGCTAGATGGCGAAAATAGCGTCAGAAAGAGCACAGATCTCGGTATTGGGTCCGTTTTTTTCTTGCCTTCGTTCCCACAAGTCATATCAACATGAGAATAAGATTTATTTTGTGTTGTAATTTTCTTGAAAGATGATGTATGATGTAGGTTCCAAAAACGATAGAAAAATGGCTGCAGTACCAATAGGACTCATTTTTTAACATTTTAATGTCTATACTCTTAACAGAAGCTAGGGCTAGAAAATTTATAGTGCTCTTCAATCCGCGTTCTATAGTTGGACTCCCTCCTCAAATATATTCACTGCAAATCATTTGCTAATAATATTATCATTGCATTTTAAAAGTTCATAAAAAGGCATTTTTAATAGTATCGCACAGTGCTGTTGTTAACAAGTGTTACTCCTAGAAGGACGTACCTATACTTTCCTTACTGCGGTGTTGGATTACCACAGGACTCAGTACTCAGATCGATAGTTTTTCTCTTTTATTCTGTTTTGCCGTTTGGACACTTATTTGATGGCTTGGATGGCTTTAGGTGTGAAAAGTACCAAATTGAGCAACACATCTTAAACTCAGTGCTGTTTTCCTTCTTTTAACCGAGACACTAATGGGACAACTAACGAAAAAACCAAATTGACTTCAAATGATTTCGAAAATATTTAAAGGCAGACCTTCACTGACAAAGATGCAATATGCCTCGGGTTCAAGGATGCTACGAGGTTGAGGAGGCTGAATGAGATTGAGTTTAAGGCGGAGAGTCGAAAACAGTAAAGTTTAAGTCAACACTCCGCAGCATACCGGAGATTGGTTCATTGGAGCCATAACGGGTGTGGTAGGTCGCTAGATAGAAGAAATGGTGGCATCGCTCATTATGAGGGAAAATACATTCAGACTTTTAAGCTACCTTCCTACGTAGGGGGCAACTTATAAGGGTCGTTCCAGAATAGATCTCGAAGAGCAAAACGAAAAAAAAGGACTTTGAACGGTCTCGATTGTTGAAACATGAACTCAGTGTAAGGGAAATTAGCCTTGACTAGCCTAGCTGCTAGCATACTCAAGGAGGCGGTATACAAGGGCATTGTATAATGATCTGGTAAGCGTTAGAGAATTCTTTGGACCACCATTTAGCAAAACCATGTGATGAGTTGACTTTTGAATGACATAATTTAACCTAAGACCGATCTATGCTTGATCTTTTCATACTTCTCGCAAGATACATTTTAAGAGTGCCCGTCAGAGAAGCAACACCTTTAGATAATGCAGGAGTTAAAGACCTCTTACATCTTTGGAAGAATTCGACTTTTTACGACGAGATACTTGCACCCAACATAATTAAAAAAATATTAAAAAAAGTGAAAAATATTTCTTTTTTAATAGAAAAACAAGCGAGTGAGCGACTTTTTCGCCAGTTTCTACTGAAGCGACTTCATCTACTGCACCGATTTTCCATTGTGTTCGGGCAGTTAAGGATGTCTTTTTCGGTCTTTTTTTTGAGACAAACCTTTGACTAGTTTCGCCTGCACCTCTTCTAATCTAACAGCGCAACGGTTCCATTCGAAATTTCTTTAGGTGAATACTACGGCAATATCCTTTCATCTAAATATCACATTTCAATTGCTCTAAGTAATCACTATTTAGTGCAGCTTTCCCCTTAAAGCCATCCGCCATGCAACATTCCCCTCGGTATACTCGTACAAAGTTAATCTTAGCAATTTTCACAGCTCGCAAACGTGAGAAACTCGCAAATCCTTAAAAATTGCGAAAATCCGCGTTCTGATCACAGCCAGTCAGTCGAATAAGATGCAACGCCAGACGTGTCCCTTCTATGCGATTGGGCGTTGTCATAATCCTAATCCTGGTATTGTTAGACTGCGCGTCGTTGCATCACATTTCATCCTGCTGTAGCAATAAACAAATCGAAAGGATATCCAATCACCAAGCACGAAGGTGTCAAATGATTGTTTCGCTGTGCATTGTCTTGGAGCGACACCAAGAAAAACATGCTCTCACCATCCAGCAGCAACGAGGGATGTCCTTTTCCTTTATGTGATATTTATTTTTTTTGTTGTTGTTAGGTATTCCTTGTGCAAAAAGATGTAGCGTACCTGGCTGTCGCATTTAGAGAAATTCAAATCTTAAGGATTTTTTCGTTCCTCATGCTGCTCATGTCCTTAGAAACCAAACCGAAAATGCAATTTATCGGAAGATGTAAAGCGGATAACACGGGGATTATTTATGTTGCTTTTTTTTTTGTTGTATCTTGCATCAGCACCAAGGATGTACGAGTAATTGTGCGCAAGGACACTGGAAAGAGAAAAAAAAAGATAACTAAAATAAAAACTGTGAAATTCAAAACGTTCTTTATCCTCTCGTCTGTAAGGAGGTGGTGGTGATTACCGCTTCCGGGCGATTTGATCCTACACCCACCTGCTTTTCTTATATCACAGCATATTCCTGTGTCCTATTCCCGGGCTGGATTACACTCCCAAGTTACAGGATATCTTGTTAGGGACTTCCCTTTGCTGTTAGTTGGATTTGTTTGTGTCCTAGAAGCACAACATCCAGGCACACCAGGCAACTGGCAGAGAAGATTCCAATCTCTTTCAAGATTTGACAGTTCATTTCATTCTTCGTTGAGCTGTAAGAATTTAATCACACATAGTACACCGAGGTTGGCAGTACCACCCCCACTCGACAGCCGCCTCCAATATTCCCAGGTGACACGAGTGCGGCGACCGAAATAAAGATGCGAACTTGTTTGTTTGTCATTCAAAAATGATCCAATTTCCGTTTCGGTTGCTTTGATGAATTTGGGAGGGCGGCAGAGGAGCGTATTTGCGTAAGGACGAGGGTTGGCTTGGCTCCATTTAATTTATTTTCGTATATTTGGAGTCAATGTCAAAGAAGATCAGTGTTTCAATTTGGGTGGACAGTGAAATTTGACTGTAGGCAGAGGCAATGATATGCTTAAAGAGTCACACGAGTTGAACGTGGGGTAGTCGCGTTCTCACACCTCCAGCTGAGTGGCCGGCGAGACCGATTTTCTGAATTTTTATTTCTTGATCCCTGACAGCTGATAAAACAATTCTCCTTTTTTTTATTATTCGTGGAACAATAAATTATCCCCTTGACCACAGAATGAAGGAGATTAATTTTTGTTTACAAAAGGATCACGCTGGCCGACTCCTTAAAATTTAATTGCTCCTCTTGTTGCGGTGCACGAGTACGTAGATCAATTGACACTTTTATTAGTCGACAAGTTGTTTTAAGAGATCCTTGTTCCCTTATCTCGGATCCACGAAAATCTCAAGTGGCCACATGTGGCGGTGGCTGTTGCTATTGCTATGGCTATGGCACACAACCACTTGAAAGAAACTCGTTTGTTTGAGTACACGTGGGGATGCAACAGTCTCTGTCCCGCATTCGAAGAAAACACTAATAAGCGAGTCGAGTTAAACTCCTGACAGTTTGATAGGCAAGAATACCGCCTAATCACAGTTATTAGCCGCAACAAGTCTACATGCGAGTACACTCGTATCCGTATAGACGCACACGCCTGTGCTATGTCAGCGGGTGACCCAATGCCAGTGCAATAGCTCTCGCTTTCATCCCGGACCGGAGCCCTATGATTAATTGAGATAATTCATGTTCGATGTTTACACACGGAGGATGCTCTGCGGACCCGTGGGCGTCGCGCGTCTTGTCGCGTCGGCATGACTTTTTCTTTTTTTTTCTTCGATTTTTCGTGTTCTCACTTGTTGCGTGGTGGCGTGAGTCTTAGGAAAATGGATGGGGGTTCTACACTTCCTTTGGCGCTCATGTGGTAACACTCGATGTATTGAAATTAGACGGACAATGATTGATTGTATTTGAATTAGGCGTTGGAAGAGAGCGCTAATGTTTTAATATCGCAAAAGAAAATGGGTAATCGAAGGAGTCACAGAACTATCAACTGGCAACCGCTCCATCTTTTGCGGCTCTTTTCTATTGCATTGGAGTTAATTTACTTGATGTGGTTTAAGCTAGGTTAATCCTAATTTGAAGCCTGTACTGTTATAGTCGGCTACTATTAACATAGAATCCTGGGATTGCTTCGACAAGCTTAGCTTAGATCATGTGATAGACAAAAATATAAGACGTACCAATAGTAAAGCGGGCCTCGGTTCTATTGTACTTCCAAAGAAGTGATTTAGGTAGATGACTGCTCCGTGAGGTATAGTCGTTCGGGGCAAGAGTGCGCATTTTGGACTTCGGGCTTGAATTCTGAAAAACTTACAACAGATAACAAACAAAAGAGCCTATTATTTGGTGAGTCTATATTTTAGGAACAAAATTATGCAAAAATATTTCATATTTTTTTTGATGTTTCATATGTTTTGATCAAAAAACCAAAGTATGTCAAGTTGCGCAGTTTTGCCCCGAAGTCAGGGTAAGAGTGCGCAGAGGTATGGGTAAGAGTGCGCAACCAGTTTAAGTCACAGTTTTCGTAGTTTAAATGGCTTAAAACTGTGCTTTCACTCAAACCAAGTTCTTCGGCAGCGTTTCATGGGCTGCTTCCATTTTAATCAATTTCCTTACCGTTTGTGTTTGGTAGATACGAGGCATTTTTTCTGGAAAAACAAAAACAGAAAAATAGTTCAGCTACGAGCTACCACCTACATACTGCCTACGACTGTGATGTGCTCATTGCATCTTTTGATAGAAGGTAATAGCCTAAAAATTGTTATTATTATAAAAAGTTAAATACTGGGTAAGAAAGCACTGCGCACTCTTACCCACAGAACGACTGCGCACTCTTTCCCTAGACGCGACTTTTTCATTGTATTGAAAATCTAAGAACGAATAATATTATCCAATAAAATTGTATCCTAAATCAAACACACATATACACTGTTTATGCCTACGTACTACTTATGGGGTATCGAGTTGCCACGCTTTCCTGACACACTTTTAAAAATTAACTTTTTTTTTAACAAAATGCGGCTTTTCTTCCCTTGATGATTTTCTTTGTACTGTTAAATTGAAAATTTTCGTAGAAGTTGTTCATTATTGGCGGTTCGTGAAGCACACATTTTCTCATTAAGCGATTGCTGCTAATTCTTTCACAGATGGAGAAAATGGCACTGCGTACTCTTACCCGCTGCGCACTCTTACCCCAAACGACTCTATAGACAGCTTAGATCAAATGTGTTGGTCCATTCCCACTAGGATTTTACCCTGGAAACTGTAAAATGATCGCTGACTTAACCACGCGGATAAAGCCACGAATCTTAGAAGGTGTCCGAGCTCCGGGAGCTCATCAAAGACATAACTACCAAAAGCCCTCATTCTTCTGTCAGCAAAGTCGGGACAGTCACATAACAGGTGACGAAAAGATTCCATTTCTGTTTTGGCACTGCAACTTCTGCAGAAAATGTTGTGAAAGATTACGAGACGTTCCGCAAAGATATAAATGGCACAGTGCCCAGTAATTAGACCAGTGGCGGAACGTGTTTCTCGTCTTTGCGGTTGAGTTTAATTAAAGAGACCGATTTCTTTTTGTCGTGTACTGGCCATAGAGTCCTAGATTTTATGCATATATCAATATGGATCCAGCGACTGGTAACATTATTCTCAATGAGTTTAAACAGAGATCCTAACGGAATTCTAACAAGGAACGCTTGGCAAATAGGCAGAGCCGACGCTTTTCTAGCGAATTGATCTGCTTTTTCGATGCCTGTAATGTCCAATCCATATGATCAGTATCCAGCATAGGATCACAATATCTCATGTAAATGTACCTTACTAGCTTTGATGTTAGAACCATTAAAGTGCTCATCACGGGCATTGTCTCGGGATTCACTGCTCTAAGCGAGCAACTGCATACTAGAAACGTACCTAGAACGTGCCTAGAAGACGAGAAGATGGCTTAATACTAACTTCTGAGTGTCCATGTCCAGCCCGTAGGTTAGGTACATAGGTTAAGTAGAGGAGCCCATCTCTGATGTTTTTTTGAAACTACATGTCAGTTAAAAGAATCATGCAGATCTGAGACTAGTCGTTAGCTCCCAGCGAGAATAGTGGTATTTCACACCGAAAATACAGTCGTGGGCTTAAACTGTTTTTTTAGGCTTTGCTTTGAGATTATTTAGTGTCAAACCTTTGAATTCAATATGGACCATACATTCTCCCCAATTTGCATCTGGTTCCCGTGCGGGCCAAGTCAGCTCGATGGCATTATCATCCATCCAGATTTGTTGGTAGCGTTCACTTTTCATGTGACTTCCGCAGAAAAATAATTACTTACCCTGCCTCCTCCGTATTTGACAGCAGCAACTATTTATTCTACCTAAGGGTGCCTCATACTTTTGACCAAGTCTGTAAAGTGGACTAATAGGTCTTCGTATATATTGTGTGTTAGAATGACCAAATGAGTCACCGTGGCCTTTGTGGTTAGTGCGTTGGACTACTACGCATGCTGCTCGGGTTCAATCCTAGCCCGGGTCCAACACCTAAAAAAGTTTTTTACGGTTGCCACCTCTTTCGGCAAGTTAGACTTTGGACGCAGCGATGGCGTATCAAACTTAATGAGTCAAAGTCAACTCATATAATCTTTACAAATAAAAGGTTTAACCATGTTCCAATATTCATTGTTGTACCTTACGCCAATACGGCCAAATACCTTGGAATGACTTTGGACGCGAAGTTAAAATGGAAAGAGCACATCAAAAAGAAAAGAGAAGAACTGAACTTGAAATCAGATTAATTCCGAGATGGAGACCATCTTAAATATAAGAGACAATATTCGGAGATTGAGAAGAACAAAGCCTCACGAGCTAATGGTCTAAAAACTATGGGAAAGTAACATATCATAACTTTAAACTTCCCCCAAAACGTCATTTGTCGATCTTTCAAAGATTGGTTTTGATTCCCAGGTGTTTTTGGTGCGGTAAGAATCCCACTCGCTTGGTACCGATGAACTACCGAGTGTCTTTTGAAGATTTCCACCTGGAGGCGAAAAAAAAACCTCTTTCGAATGTCTGACAAGCAATCAAAGAGTATCATTTGTCAATGAGCTTCTCAATTCGCCGTTCGGAGTCGGCAAAAAACTGAAGGTCCCTTCCATTCGTTCACAGATATAACACGCAAACCCAAATGGTTGCGAGAAGCAGGCCCAAGCTCACCCCCAGCTGTAGCGCCACCTAAAGTAAGTAGAATGACCGACTACGAAATAATTTATAAACACATGGGAAACACTTATACTTATTTTACGTAAAAGTTTTTTAAATATTGGACAGGGTTACTACTGTTAGACAGCGGATCAGAAACCAGTAGGCCAAGTCATATTAAACGACAAAAGTAGCATTTGGATCGGTAATGATTAAGGGTCAGCTCAACTGGTGAAGCGTTGAACAGAAACACTGAAGCAAACCAAACCGCCAATGTCCTTCAAAAGAAAAAAACAAATGACCAAATATGTGATAAAATATTTGTGAAAATCTAATAATGTTTTGATAATTACAAGTTAAGCACTGGCCTGTACAACCTGGAGAGCAACACGCCATAAGTGCTCGTTGTGATCAAACAGAATCTCAAGAGATGGACATCATTAAAAAGGAAAGACTCCCTTCTAATCGCTGTAAGTCCCGCGAACATCTAAGAGCTGAATCATCTGACTGTACCATTGTGATTTTGTTAAAGCATAAGAGACTGCCTGAAATTGTCCAAGCCTTATCATTGACTGATGGTTGATACTGTGGTCTAAGAGGTTTAGTTAATGTCTTCAAAGCTGACGACTTTTTTATGAAGGGTACGCAGTTCTATCCAATTGAGAACGAAATACGTTTTACCCTCTTCTATGCATAGCATAGCCCAAGAAGCGTCTTAATAGGCTTCAGATGATCAAGCGTGTCAATAGCTTTTCAATTTAATTTTTTTTAATTAAAAAATGACCTTAGGTTGATTCTAGAGTTTTAGTATTGTAAGACGCGTCCTTATCACAGAAAAGTGCTTATGATTTTCATTTGAAGAACACCAAAGCAAAAGTCCGAAACAGTCGAAAACCCTCACCTAGCATGGACAGAAAGGACATCTGATACCTACACCTGTTGACTTTATGTTCTTGGAATCGGCAAAGTTTCATTCAACAGAGTAAATCGTTCACTGAAGTGTTAATTAAGGAATCAAAATGACTGACTAGAAAAACGCGAGAAAACCCTTTTTTTAAATAAATTAAAGGGCAAATTTACAGTCGCAGTCGCAGTCAGAGGATGCATCAAAGTCCATGAAATAAAACAATCAATGAAAGCGAAAAAGGGAACACTTCTAGGGCGGATCAATTGAATGATTCAAACGTGACTTACATGAGCACTCAATGCCGAACAATCATTTTGGACCAGGGCTCACTCTTATTGGTAGCTTTGCATCTAAAAGGCTTAAAGCTTTCGAACCTCCGAGCTCTCACTTATGGTGTGTGGAAAGCGATAGCTGTAGGTATGTGAAATATGAATACCTAACAGTTCGGCTGAAAAGTTCGTATCGTTCCTATAAGAAGGCGCCACTAGAACCAAATCCATATCATTTGTAGTTAGTACCAACCTACAAAAGACACGTGTATAAATTTGACAGCTGTCGGACCAGTAGTTTGTGAGATATAGCATTTTGAGTGAAGCAACTTTTGTTATTTTGAAAAAAAAAAAATGGATAAAACGGAATTTCGTGTGTTAATGAAGCACTGTTTTTTTGTGAAAAAAAAAATGCTGCTGATGCCAAAAAGTTGCTTGATGAGAGTTATCCGGACTCTGCGCCAGGCGAAGCAGCCATTCGCAAGTGGTTTGCTAAGTTCCGTACAGACCATATGAGCACCGAAGACGATGAACTTAGTGGACGTCCAAAAGAGGCTGTTACGGACGAAAACATCAAAAAAATCCACAAAATGATTTCGGCTGACCGTAAAGTGAAGTTGATCGAGAAAGCTCACACACCTTAAAGATCTCAAAGGACGTGTTGGACATATCGTTAATGAATATTTGGGCATGCGACGGCTCTGTGCAAAGTGGATGCCGCGCGAACTCATAATCAACCCAAAACAACAACGAATTGATGATTCTGAGCAGTGTTTGAAGCTGTTCAATTGTAATAACCACGAATTTCTGCGTCGATATGTGACAATGGATGAAATATGACTCCATCATTTCACTCCGGAGTCCAATCGACAGTCAGCCGAGTGGACTGCACACGATGAATCGAATCCAAAGCGCGGAAAGACTCAACAGTCAGCTGGCAAAGTTATGGCTTGGGATTCTTTTTTTTAAGTTTTAATTATACAGCATTGTTGGAGCGTTTTAAGGGCCGATCTGGCCCCCACCGACTTATTCCTGTTCTCAGACCAAGAGAATGCGCGAGTTACGAACTTTGATTTTTAGAAACGAAATAAAAACACAAACAACATATTTACAAAATAAATTCTCTTTATTTATACATTAAACACTACACTTAATTGCATTTATTACATATAAATGAACACAAATCGGAACATAGACGAGACGTTACGCACTGCACAAGACTGATTACTAACTGACATTTATTCTTAATTTTGCATCGAACATAATTGAGAACAACAAATATAAAACAGTAAATCATAACGCAAGTCCAGTGCAAAGCACCTGAACTTGTTGACGTCGTCGCATTGATCTCTCATTGATGTTGATGGTCATGCTGGAAGTTTCGTGACGTATGTATGTGTATGGAGTCGTTATTGCTGTAGCTTATAACTCGCGCTGGAAAGAAATTTAGCGCCGATAAAGAGGTAGTCGCCGAGACTGAGGCCTATTTTGAAGCAAAAGACAAATCGTACTACAAAAATGGTATCGAAAAGTTGAAAGATCACTATAATCGGTGTATCGCCCTCGATAGCCACTATATTCAATAATAAAATCGAATTTTTTTAAAAAAAAAAAACCGGCCAAGTGCGAGTCAGACTCGCGCTCAAAGGGTTCCATAGTTTTAAGACTTGTTACATACATATATTTTGTTTAAATAACTGTTTCGTTTCGTTAACACAAAAAATGAAAACGACCCACCTCTATATTCACTTATTCACTATGAGAAATTGGATAAACATTAAAAACGCGGCTGAGTGTGTAGCTGAGTTCAGGGGTATCAGATTCGTTTCCTGGCAAAATCCGTATTTTTATTAATTTTTTTTAATTTTTTTTGTATGGCAGCACAATTTTGGATAGCCTTTAATTTTTCCAAAATTATTGTTAATCGAATAGTGATAATTTCATTGAAATTGGTCCAGTAGTTTACGAGTTAATCGGTTGAGAAATTGAATTTTTCGACGTGAATTTCTCAAAAACTATACAACTTACGAGACTCACTATATTTTTCTTCAAAAATATGGTTAATCACCTACGAACTATGATTTTTTCATATTTTTGAATTAAGTAGTTTCTGAGAAAAAGTTCCGGTGCTTTTTGTATGTTATTTTTCACACATTTTTGGCAATAACTCCCAAAGTTTCTAACGGAAAAAACTGAACGAAATATTTTTGGAATCTTTATTTCGAGCCCTTTCGAATGATGTCCCACATGATATATTTTTCAGAATTTTTTTTTTCGAGCTCACATTTTACCCACCCTGTATAGTTGTTTCACAATATTTTTGAGTAATATGTATGTGGACCACCATAATGTATAAGTGCGCCAAATTTCAAGTTTCTAGGAAGAACGGTTCTTGATGTTTTTATCGTGACAGACATTTTGATTTACAGCGAACTTATAATGGTACGTATTACCATATGGGTACGGAACCTTAAAAATTATTTTTTCTTTCAAACGATACGAACTTTTCAGCTGAATTGTTACTCGGAACCACCATTTCCACTTTTCCAGTCCTTGTTCCGATCATGATGGCAGATGTAAGTCACCAGCGCGTTCATCCTTGGGCGTTTCAAAAGAAGATACAGGCCGTTAATAAGGATCACAATATTTTCTAAATAGATAACATCATTTGGTTGGTGAATCTGGTGGCGCATATTTTGTCCTTTTAAGTGTAAAAGTCAGAAAAATTCAGCAGAATTAAAATATGCGACCAGCTCAGCTAAAAACTAGAATCCTTTTGGCGGAATTGGGATGGATATAAAAGCTCATAATATACAAAGTGGTTGGTCCTGCAATCGCTCGAACACTGAACGAATCTTTAATTCTAAGAGGAAAACTTTATGTTTCCATTTATTGATCAGCGTCAGACGAGTCAAGGCTTACTTGATCGTTGAACATTGAACCCTCTCAAATGACTTTAAGAATTCCATTCCACTCCAAATGCAGCCAAATGTGCTTTAGCCATCTCTTCGCCTTCGCATTTGCGATTCCAAATCGAGATCCAAGTCCAAGCTGCTCCACATGAGCGATTATAATAATCACTGCTCCTCTACGATAACATTTCATTTAAATACTAGGTTCTGCGTTCCCTCGATGCGGACACATACATCACCCAGGTTGCCGGGCATATTATGGCCACATGTGGATCCATTTAGAAGTCATCAAGTTGAGCTGGAAAAGACTACGGCCGGCCGTGATAAAATAATAGTCTCTTCTGGGTGCGGCCATAACAAGACCGGCACACATCCAACTGACCCTGGGCTGGCTTCATTGGCAAAGCGCTCGCTCGCTGCAAGCGAAAACGGCCAAAGGAACGTTTACCCTGCCACTTAATTGTATTTTAATTGGTTCACATGTCGACTGCGAATATTTATGCCCCGTAATTAGCTCATTATAAATAATGTCATACTGTCTACGCGAATATGAGGAACTGCAGGGAGGACGTGCTGGGATTTAGCGAGAAGGGTTGTGGGTGGGGAAGGTCCTTCGTTTGTTTGTTTTAACCAAAGTCAATTTGTAGAGGGCTTATTCCCACCGTACTACTACAAGTGACAGGTATTTAAAAACAGCAAGAGAAGAAATACACTCGTTCAAATGGAGGAAGGCAATGGCTTAGGCCATGCGAAGATAAATTATATGTCTAGGATAGGAGCACACCGCACACGTGTACGAGTACACAGAGGCTGTTTCCACAGAGTGTGCTTCTGGGGAGCGGATCAGCGCACGTACATATGCGAAAGAGATTTATTACCTAGCGCGCGGTAGAAGGTACTCGTTTGGACGAATGGCCCAAGCCCTAACCATAGCCCTTTTCCTAGCTCAGAACAACCATCACCGTCACCATCAGCAGCTATCTCTAATGAATCTAGTGGCATCGCGCGATTAGTTGGATGATGATGACGGTGTCGACCTCCCGGAAACTTGTCGGGTCCGTCCGTCCCTTCTTCTTCCATCGATTTTTCGCGGCGATAGCGTTTTGATTGAGTTGAAAATTTCCATTTGCCTCTCTCCTCCTTTTCGACGCGCTGATAAGGGTGGAAATGGAAACATTGGTACTGGTGCTGGACTGGAGCTCACTAGTACCTGTGTGCGACGATGAGTGACACCTGAAGATATGTGTTCGGTGGTGATTTGTCGCTGTCGCTGAGACGTACATAAATCGAGTCAATTATTCAATGCACGCCGAATAGGATAGCCCCAACCCCTCCAAATGCGGTGAATAATAAGTTCAGCGTTTGACTGGCAATGACAGATGACACATTAAATGAACGGAATAATAAATTAGGTGGATGGATAGGTTGGGCCCTCCGCCATAAGACACACTATTGGTGCAGTACTTGGAAATCATGACATACACTCAATTTTTATTGGGATTTAATTGCATCGGGTTTGGGGTGTTTCCAATAAATCATTGGCGACGATAAAATATTTATTTTCAAAAATAAATGGAGGAATGCAGGTATTTTTTCTATCGTGCATAGATAAGTTATTTCGCAGCGGACAGGCAAGTGATAAAGATGGACAGAGGAAGATCGAATTGATGTGCTATCTAGACGATAGCCGAAGTCAACGATAGAAGTTGGTCATCTTTGGAGCTGGATAATCATGATAATCCTGCAAGGCTCAAGCTCAATGTAATGTAATGTTGATATTTTTCAGACAGTAAAATGACTGTTTTAGCTACTTACATATATTGTCAATTGTCGAACTTCCAAAGATGATTTGCGACGTTTGCGCATTTTGATTGATTATTATTCTCTCAGCTCTCCAGAGCTAATTAAGACAAAAGTTTTGCCTAAATAGACTCAAATAGTGTCAAACACGGAAACAAATATTCGAATTTAAGGATATAACCGCAAGGATGCGTTGTTAGACCACTCCTGTATCTGTTATTTACTCGTGATATCGCACTAAAAGAAGACACTACCGTAGTTACGTTTGCTGATAAGACTGCTCTATACTAGCAGTTGGCACGATTTGCCTATATATGTAAGGGTGCAGGAAAATAACTTCACGGGAATTTACTTCACATGGGAAATAACTTCACCTCAATTGGGAAATAAATGCACTTATACGATGTGAGTGGGAAATAATTTCACTTTTTTGTGGGAATTAGTTTCACTTTTATTGTGAAGTTATATCTCATCAAAGGTGGGTAATTATTTCACTTTATTTAAGAATTCGAAATTATTTTTGTGTGCAATGCGAGTTATTTATGATTATGTTGACGATTTTATTTTACAATTTGACTTTTTGATTTGGAATTGAACTCAGTCCAAGTCCAGATTGAATTGTTTGCAGTTTTATGAAAAATGAAAAATCACCCATAAATGTAGATGGGGTTGGAATTAAACAGTGGAATATGTATTCACATCAAAAAAGTGAATTTATCTCTCAATTAGTACTTCCCATGTGAAGTAAAATCTCGTGCAGTCATTCCCCTGCACTATTTGTAAACACAGTCTGAGTACCATTTGCAGAAGAGACACAAATCTCGGAATGACTCTGGATGCAAAGTTTCAATGGAAGTCGAATGTTAAAAATAAAAAAATCCGGTCAAGTGCAGTTCGTATTTGCACAATAGGTGTTCCATACTATCAGTTATATCAGCAAACAACTTGATAAAATCACCTTTCTGATCCCCTTTCTCATCTGCTCATAATTATTATAATTATTCTTATTACCCACACAAAACAACAAATAAGGAATACAAGAAATTTACGCAGGTACATCAGATTTGATTCTTCGTCTCGTTATTCCTTGAATATTGTATTATATTAAATACGTGCAATTTTGGGATTTGTCTCCGTCTCGTGTCTGTCTGTACATAAATACAATTTTTCCCAATGTAGTAAAAGTAGAGACACCTACATTATTATGTATACGAAACCATCAATATTCCTTTATGTGCTTAAAATCATTGGTTTAAGTCTAAGCTCAGTGGCTAAACCGGAAGCGCATGGCGCAACCATTAAATTTTTACTGTAACACATACAAATTTCCCTTCACGTTTGCACTTTTATATGATTGTGATATTGTTAGGGTCACTTCACTTCAGGATATCTAAATTGAGTGAAATTACAAAAAAAAAATTAAAAAAAACTGTCGAACGTAATGCTGTCCTGATAATTTTTCCTCCATCTACACTTTATTCTCAATGTTTGTGATTTTATTCAGATTTTGCTAAGCGATACGAGTATTTTTAGAGATAATGTAGATTGTAGAGGATCAGCAATTTTTTAACGTATTTTTTTTTGTTGAAAAAGTGTTAAGAAAAAAATAACACAAAAAATATTTCATACATTTTTGAATTCGTACTTTAACGAGCATTCATTTGACATCCCACCCGATTTCCTCAAAAATAAATTAACAACGTTTTTTTAAACATCCCATTATTTTATCCCCGCAAAACTAGCTCCCCAAAGTCGAAATTCAACTTTTTAAGTTCAAGTCAGTGTTTGAGCCACTAATAGCCACAACTGTCCTAAATTTCAATAGCCTACGTCAAATGGTCTTTGTGAAAGACGGATAGACAGACAGACAGACAGACAGACAGACAGGCAGACAGACAGACAGACAGACAGACAGACAGACAGACAGACAGATACCGAACTGATTTCATTCCGTTTTTGGTACGAACGGAATACTAATAAGAAATAATCCAAGCCTAACCATATTATTTTTGCTTTATGATTAAGTAAATAAATTACAATATATAATGCAACACTTGCTACCAGGGCTTTCGACTTTCAGGCTTAACTTTGAAAACAAGCATCTGTTATACAAGCAAGTGCTAAATCGTGTAAACCGGTGTGTATTATAGTATACCACTATGGGGTTAAGCGAATTGTTCGTATTTCTCAATTATTTGAAAACACAGTACCTAGCAAAGCACTGTGGTACATCAGAAATGAAGATCTCGGCAGAGATCTTGGAAATCCGACGCTTGGAGAAGAAACGAAAAATGTTGCATGTAAGCATAGAAATCGATTAAAGTCATGTTAGCCATCATGCTGCACTTTAAATTATTGACAAAAAAAAATATAATTATATTGTATGCAGAGCATAACCCTCAGATTTATCTGACAACTACAAGCCGCGTTTAAATTACGGAATTAGCAGGTAATATCCGGAAAGTTACCTGCCAAACGTTTATAAAGGGTGTCCAAAAATACAAACAAGAAGTAATTTCGATAAAAAATACGACGAGCACCAAATGTTATTGGCTGACCATGACCAGTCGTATTTTAAAGGAAAATTGGTCCGATAACAAAAAACATTCGTGGATTTTCTAAACCCCGAATTCGACAATTTTGACGATAAACAAAGCCATCAAGATGAAAATGAGCATCAGCGCTGAACATTTCGCAGTGTAGCTGCCAAACCTTCATTATTTTTAAAATATCGCTTAACAATGAAAATGAGTTCATTCATGTAGCACCATTTTTAATAACCCTGAACTATCAGCTGTCATGTTGTCTTTTTTACGTTGGCAGCACGTAAAGTAATGCGGTAAGCGCATAAATGGCGAAAAATTTAAATCTTTCGTGCATTTGGGAACACCCTTTATTGTTAGATAAGTCATAACTTGGTTGCAGTACGAAGCAGATTTGTATCGGAGGGAGATAGTTTCAGTAAGTAACAATAACATTCCTGATCAACACATGCTCTGCACCTTCGCCTTTAATACGATAAGTGAATACTGCCTTGGCAGAAAATTCGAAGTTAATATTTTGGCCGATGTTCAATGGTCTATGCCATTGAGATACACACCTTAATATATCTACAAAGAGACATCAGATGCGCTTTTGAAAATGTCTTCTCAGATAACCACGCTGCACTCATATGTACCTCTGTACTCTTATTCTTTGGACCTAAATCTGGTAAAGTGCTGATTTAATGCTCTATAATCCCAAGTCACTCACATCAAAGTCAAAATTTGGTGGATGCCTAGTCACAGAGGCGTTGAAGGTAATGAGATTGCGGAGAAACTGGCTCGATCAGTCTCAACTCATTTGTGACGTTTACTGGGCAACAACTTCAGTTTTAGTTACCAAATGGAATCATGAACTTCAACTGTTTCATTGTACCAGCTGGAGTATGAATTTTGTTTCAAACTCACATGTTGCGTATTCTTTTACAGTGACTAACGCCGAGTTACCGAAATGCAGGCTAAGTAAAACAGCTTGAAACCCATTTAAGGCTTTAAAGCATGGAATTCCTTTGTCATTTGCATGTCACACTGTGGCTTGTCAAAAGGAGTCAAAGACAGCTGCACATGACACTTGACACCCTGTTTGCGCAAAACACCAACCGATCACGCACCTAACTGTGTTTTCTAAACACTTTGGCTCTGTGAGTGACAGAATTTCAGTAGCTCCACGTTGGACTGCAGTTGCAGTGGCCTATGTGCGTGTGCGGCTCGGTCTCCAATTAAAATTCCCAAACGCTGCTCTGTGCACAGAGTTTCACAACAGAAATTCGCGTGCGAATTACCCGCCACAGATGTGTGTTAGCATAGAGCGCGTGCGCATGCACATGCGCGCCTTATGATTTATGTCATTTTCCTGGAGGTGACCTTTGCGCAATCCCAGTGTTGGCCAGAAGGCGTAGAGTGTTGAAGTGGTTGGTACCTTCTATTGGCAGATTTATGAACTCGCACCGCATGTTGTACGACTCGGAGCATGCAAAAAGCGAAAGTTCTGTTCTCTGTGTGAATGTGGTCAAGCGGAAGACTGGCCCAGAGGCGATTTCGATTGGGAAAGAAATGCTTGGCTGTTTTTAATTATTCAATTTTTAGTCACAGCGCGCAGAGAGATATCAGGTGTGATTTAGCTCTGAATCTATGGTGTGAATGTACTGACATTCAGGTGTTGGTTGTCGGTAGCTTAAGGGGTTTATTCTGGAGAAGTGAAACCGTAGCTAGCTTGGTGGAATTTTTATTGCAGTGGTCTGGTTCACTTTTAGAGAAACCATTGGACTAAATGCACAGTGATACACCTCTTTGAATAATAGTGAAATGCTCAGATTAAATGCTGTTGACAATAAGCACCTAAAATTTATACTCGTACTGTTAGTAACTTGATTTTTCGCTTCTCAGTAAAAACTTACTTTTTGAGTCATAATAAAACGTTAAATCGAACTCACACATTTGACAGATTTGTGTAAATTTTTGACATTTGAATGTCAAATAAATTGTTCGTTTGACATTGAAGTCCATTGGAATATATTCAATTATTTTATTAATTTATTATAACAATATTCACACGATGCTGATGCAATTTTAATTAATATATTTATAAGAGTTTCCTAAACGTGAAACGTGGCCGAAATTTCCTGTGCCTAATCAAGAAAAAAACCCTAGAATCTTACGAACACATAAATAACGAGTACCAACTCGGTTGAACAAAATTGCAACTCTCAGCTGTCAACTTCAACAGTCGTCAACTGGGTAACGGATTTAAGCGCCATCTGGTATTTAGAATCTTATACTACTGTACCGAGTATTAATTTACTGAGTAAATCTTACCCAGTAAACTATGCTAATTTGCTTTTTAGGGCGCAGGTAAATTGAAAAGCCAGAATATATGACAAATGACGTTCAGCGTTTAGCGTTGACAGACAAAAAACAAAACCCGAATGGGTTTCTCCAAAACAGTCACAAAACACCAGCAACAAACTCTACGAGCGGAATTGAAATCAATGATCTGGTCAGCAGCGAGGAAGGGGAAGTGAGTAAGAAAGTGAATCGAATATTTATTTTTTTACTATTATGCTTCTGCCCTACAAGATCGATGCCTCTGCACCGTTGGGACGTAGATTCTTGAAAAACTTTGCAGAGCTAGAACCTCTCTTTCGAGATTCAGGAAGAGCTGGTATACGAGGCTGTTAAAAAAGAGGAGTTATTCACAAATCATGAAGGCATTCTCATGTCTCTCTGAAATGATTGTCGCTTCCCAACCTAGCTTAACTAAACATTGGTATGTTTATCTGCTTTAAATTAAGGACCCTGACTTTCCGAGCATCGCATGAGCGGAAAATTTTAATAGGTTTCGCTCTATATTGGCATTAGTTAGCTTCATGAACAAGATCGCACTGATCTTCGGTACGTGTAAGAAAAAGTTAAACATTCTTCCAATCAGAGATCAAAAAAGGGGCCGATCAAGACCAGTCACTAGTTTTTCGGACTGTAGATGCATCTGTAGGCCTACGTAGTTTATCATTACGAGCGATCACTTTGGCATCATTGCCTACCCTGTTTTTGTTAAAACTCCTCAAACAAACTTTCCTTAATGTCAACTGATTCGCGGGGCCGTATATATTGACTCAAGATAGGAAAACTGAACAGATTTTCCATGGAGACTTGTAGTGCTATTCTAGATTATTCTCTGACAATGAAGTGAGACAAGCTTGAGTGGAATTTACCTCATCCTAGGAGGAGATTTTAGGTAGGTAACTGTGCTGATTTAAGAAATGAACCTAATAAGCGCCATTTTGATCCCCCACTCACGTAAACTGGCTCTTTTATGACATGTTTCTATTCCAATGTTCCTATTGCTCAACAGAAATATTGTTCTCTTGTTAATAAGTGCGCCACAGTTTCTGAAGGAATAGTCGGGAGTCTACTCCTTCCCTTACTTTTTTCCGACTGCAAAGACTTTGTTCCTATTCGTCTTAAAAACTACTGCACGAAATTGACTCCGGTTTTCACAGTTGCATTGCAAAATGTCAGGAATAAAACATAAGATATTTTTTATCGTTATCTTGCTATCGAGAAGCGGAGTATTTTTACGAATATCTTCTAGCTCTAGAATGCCTGGTCGATTGGAATGGAATTTCTTTTATGATAAAGTTCAATTTTGTCCAAACATTTTAAGAAATAAATCATCTTCCTATGTTTTCTTTTTTCGTTTCGTTTCGTTTTGTCTGTACCTGCTGTGTTGTTTTTTTTATTTTGAGCTGGTAAGGTATTGCGGATATCTGTACTGTTTGAACGCGTATCACGCAGAAACTACTGGCCGGATTTTGATGAAACTTGACATAGTGATTGCTTATGTTCTTTGTAGCTTAGTGCCTTAAATCAAAAACCGCAATAGAGCAGGTTGTCATTGACAATGTCATGCAGATATACTTCGGCTTTTCCATTTAGTTCTGATCCGAAATCGTATCTTCGACATTTGGGGCCTTTTCAGTCGATGTTTCGTTACTTTTGACAGTTTTCTTCCGGAAAACTGAACTCGATGCAGCTTTACAAGCTTTCCCCACGCACTAAAGCCTTAGCCATACTTTCTGTCTCGATGTGTAGCTTCATTGGAATGGAACTTTGTTTTCTTAATTCACTATACCAGCAAACCACCGGGGTCGGTCCTGGAATTACAATCAAAAATCCCATCAACTGCCGAACTGAGAACGTGCTTAATTGACGCTCCGAGTCCGACTCAAGTTTTGTTTTCCTCTTTGTGTCTGGACCCATGACGCGCGCAGATTTAAGACTTTGGCGCAATAGGACATTATTTACTTTTAGATGGTATTTCGCTTTCCCTCCGCCTCCGTCGCCGCATGCGAAAGTCACGCTGCAGACAATAAACTTTCCAGAGCGCGCACGTTATTTTACAGTTTTTTTTTCTTCTTATTTTCAAATTTGCGCGGGCCTGTGTGCATTGACGCCTACACTCGCACCCAATGGTCACATTAAAACTCATTTATTGCGGTTGGTTGTTCTGTGATTTGAATTCTGGAGCTCTGCGGTGCATAATGCAACATGGCAGTGGGAGGGCATTAATGTTGCTTAGCCTTGCATGGTGTCCATCCAGAGCTCTCTCCCGCGTGTGGGATGTGCTGCGCGCGGTGATAAGTGATGGTGTCAATTTTCGTCTGCGAGGTGCGAAGACCACATAAAGAGTGCAACATACCAAATTCGGTTGTCAGTTTATGTGGTGATAGATGGGTGCGTTTCCTAAGTCCTTAGCGTCACAATGTTGCCCTCCATTGTTCTCTAAGAGTTTCTCGGAAATGTGTTCAGAAAAAAAAAAAAACGAAGCCAGACTGACCAAAACCACAAGTCCCAAACCGAGTGCACTGCCCATGAAGCATGGCCAAACATTAGCCATCCCACAAGACAATCGGTCGGGCCGCGAAATTATGATCCAAATCCGCTTTGTCTCTGTTTCCGCCGACTGATACGATGACGATGACACTGAAGCGCGGTCAAAAGGTGTTCCTCTGGCTTGGGAGAACTCGATTTGCATACGGTGCGGCGCGGCGCGGCGCGTCGGCCGCAGTGGACCGCTTGAAGACTTTCAGTGTCTGCGGTGAGTTATTGTCACCGTTTAAGATGTACAAGATGCCGTTTCTTTTATTTATTTTGTTCTTTATCTCGGCCCTCAAATGGCTTCGTTTTGTGGTGGCTAACTGCACTGCACAGTGCGGCTAAAGAGGTCTCGCCCGTGACAAACGCACACACACCAGTGAGTGGGCTTTTGACGTTTGGCTTCGAGAAATTATTGCATTATTTTTACAAAAATATTACGACTCGTCGTGGTTTTGAGTTTTCGCGAATAAATTTCGATGTCTTCATTCGACTGGGCAGACGGACACGAAGCGGTGTGGATTCCATGGAATAGCCAACAAAACCAAACCCAATAAAGTGCCATTGACTGACAGTTGTTGTGACTGTGAGCATCGTCGGTCGTCGTTTTCACGGGAACGGTTGACAAACGTCACGGAGTGGATAATTTGCATTTCGAGGAGAGTTAGTGAGTGGCGTAGGTACTCCCTAGTGCAAGCAGGTGTCGCATTATTCATTATTCAAGCCGACGAATAGAACGAATGTGCGGAACGAGCCGTGAACTTTGCAATTTGAAGTACCTAATCAGATTTGAGGTCGGAGTAGCCAAGCAGGTGTTGTTGAAGATGTGTTGCCGCGGCTGCGCGACGTAATGAGTTTTATCGTAAATCAATTGCATGGAACTAACACGTTCTCTGGTGTAGCTAAAGCAACGTGCTAAGGCCTCGGGGTGACTGTAGTTGAATTAACATATTCTCATCGAGTGATGAACAGCGAAAGTAGGTATCGTTGAACAATGAACAATCTTTTGGACGTATTACATTATAAAATTATTTATTTCCTAAGGTTTTACAATAGGAGGAATGCCAAAAGACTTTTTTGATTCTGAAATGATGGTGAAATTGAAAGACTGTCCAACAAGAAAATAAACATTGGATATTTTTTTAATCTAAAAAATGGTATTGAGATAAAATTTAAATTTAAACAATTATTGTTGACTTACATTGCATCTGGCAAATCAGGTGGATTGCATTTATCTCTTATTAGGTACCTACACAGAGACCAAAAAGTCTCCGTACAGGTATCACTTCCTACTTCTCAACTCATGAAAACATCAAAGCACAGTGATTGAAGATAAAAGTTTCACCCTAATTTGAAGAAATACATCTGACGAAATAGTTAGTTAAGAAAGAAACAATATTTTAATAAAAAAAAAAACATACAAAAAAAACAATTAATTAAATTCAGTGCTTGAATTAAGCCAAAAAAGTCTCCGTACAGTGGTTAATTTTTTAAAAATATAAATAAATATGAAAAAAAATTCCAAATTAGTACGAAGTTGGTCCGTCTCTATTATGGATGATGTTTTTTAATTGGTTTCATATGGAATGACCCAGGTTGGATGTGATGTCTTAGCCATTTTTTGTCCATTCATGCATTAAAATTGTTTTGGCAGATTTTTATTGCTTATAGAATGCTGGTAGCTTTTATTTTAAGTAATTCTACAAGTGCTAAATTGGATTCAAATCAGATGACTGCGCTGGGTGCTTCAGCTTCCTTTGAACATTGTCAAATAACCAATCTCTTACCAAAACTGAGGTGTGTTTGGGGCCATTGTCTGGTTGGAAACAGAAAATTGTTGCCAGACCTTGATTAAGCTGTGCTTAAATGTAGATTCTTTCTGAGTATATTTAGAATTGCACATTTATCCACTCAGCAATCGACGAAAACGAGATTTCCCACGCCGGAGGAGGCCATGCAACCCCAGACCATATCGTATCCACATCCGTAATTTACTGTGGGCGCTAAATGCTTGATATCCATTTCAGTGTTGGGCTTTTTCCACACCATACGATGACCATCCGATCCAAAAATGTTAAATTAACTGTCATAGCTGTATATAACCGTGTCTCAAAATGAATTATCCCTGTTAATAGTCTTAATATCGTACTTCAATTTGGCTGACTAGTTCTATTTCTTGATTAATGGTTTCCTGCTGCTGACCCGACCATTCAAACCATTTCGTTTCAACCCATTTCTTAAACAATTCTTATTATCTATTCACAAATATTAAGTTCATCACTTGTTTGAAGATTTGCAGCTATTGCACAGGCACTTGTTTACCTTTTTTCTTTGGATAAACCATATTTTTTAGTTGCGATAGAAATTTGGTTATTTTCTTCCTCCATATTAAAAAAAACTCACTTTTTTAACCTAAAATAGGAAAAACACAATCGATCGTTTCCGAAAAGCAACTTTCAGCATGACTTATAATACAGAAAACACCGTAAGATCCTTGGAACGGTAGCTGTATGGAGACTTTTTTGTTCTTCAGAAACGGCCGTACAGGACGTTTGCGTTCATAAACTTCAAGTTATAATGTGAAAGTGAATAAAATTTGGTAGAAATAAAGAAGAAAAGATTCTCTTTCATAGAAATGTTTCCTTTTTTATTTAATCATTGTATTTGGATCTCATTAAAGCATTTATTTCGGGCATGTGCCGCTGTACGGAGACTTTTTGGGCTCTGTGTACATACTTTTCGCATTGTTCGTAGTGATTTCTTTTGCCTATCGACACGTTCTCTTTCTTCTTTTTCAGCTAACATACAAATTGCATTAGGGGAGACTGGGGCACCTTTGAACGTGAGGCAGTTTTGAACATCGCTAATAACAACTTAATTAATAAATATTTTAAAGCGTTATCCAAAATTTCCACATGGCGATACCCTCATCTTTAGTCGTCAATACTTTTCTGGGGTTTCCTCAGTCGTCATCCGCCAGTAGCCGGGAGTGCAGAATTTATGCACACAATTTCGTTTTAAAAATTTTTTTTTGTAAGGGTGTTAAACATTTTTGTTGAGGGTATCTGTTTGTGAGTAATACTTATTGGAGGCACCGTTTCATTTGAAATAAGAATAAGGTAAGCTTCTTGCTAAATATTTTATACATAATTTGTTATGCTGAATTTTGTATCACTAGGCATGTTGGGGCAGGTTTGAACAAAATGGATGGGGCACTTTTGAACACGTTCTAATGTGCATACCTTCTCATTTAAAAGTTGATCCTCTTTTTGTTGAATTAATTTCTGATGGTATAATAATGCTTAGCAACTACAAAAAAAAAACAACTACCGATCTTAACGAAAATTACATCAAGAGCGCCATTCTAGAGGTATCTCAACACTCCAGGAACTTCAAGATGTTTAAGTTTGATTTTTGTATAAAAAAAAATTAATTGTTTATTTAAAATAGTTTTTAATGAAAAAAAAAAAATATTTAATACATTTAAAAACAAGCGCGCAGCCTCTAATTTGCTGTCATAAACGATTGAAATAGTTACAGTTCAAAACTGCCACAAGTCTGTTCACAGCTGCCGCATTTGAACATCAGGAGTTATTTAAAAAAAAAAATTAAATAAATTATAAGCCTTTATTGAATTTACACAAATGTTGGTTTAAATTGAAGGGTAAATTCACTTCTCAAAGTGTGAATAACTTAAAGACCAATATTTGAAATATATTGGTTTTAAGAAGCCTTCAAAGGAAAAAGTGTTCAAATGTGCCCCAGTCTACCCTATTAAATATTTCGCTTTTAAATCAACAAAAATAATTAGAATATTTTGATTTTAACTGTTGCATGTAATTATCACAAAAAATAATGATTTTCCATTGTCAATACTGGAATTTCTTGGAATTTTATGCTCCCAGAGAAATGTTTCCCTCGAAGTTGCCGATAGGACTGAGTATCATTTTTCACGATTGAGCTTCTCAACTCGCTGTTCGGAGTCGGCAAAAAACTGTATAGTCGTTCGGGGCAAAGTTGCGCATTTTGGACTTCGGGCTTAAATTCTGAAAAATGTACAACAGGTACCAAATAAAAGAGCCTATTATCTGGTAGCTCTATATTTTAGGAACAAATAGGTATATACAAAAATACAGTCGACTCTCCCTAAGTCAAATTATCACGGGATACCAAGATTTGTTCTAGTTAGAGAGAGTTTTGGAAAAATTCGAGTAATAGAGAGAAACATTTATTTTTGTTTTAAAACGGTTGATAAAATAAAGGTTAATGTACTTACAAACAATAAACAAAACTTTTGACCACACAGTTTACTTCGCAATAATTCATGTAACTTACATTTTTTTTTTTAATTGATCTAGCTACAAACATGCACATAAAAACTGCATCAGCTCCGTTGGACTGCATAGAATCAACTGATTTTGAAATTCCAGCTGAAATCTTACTAAAGCAAGTTTATTTTATTTACATACGCAGATAGATCCATTGAAAAACCTGTTTTGAATGCAACCAACAACACAAAGAAAAGGATAACAATGTTTTTTTTTTGTTTTTGCGTTACAACTTTGAAAAAACTGTATCTTTGTATGGAGGTACCCAAGAATATGAACAGGAAAAAACACGACGGGCTGACGATAATGGCACACGCGATGCTACACATATTTGGGATATTGAAGTGTGTAGGTACTTGATAGTTGGTAGTTATATACTCAAATACGAATTCCGAAGGGGAAATGTATTTCTATTTTGTTTTGTGCTAAACAAAATTCGACTTAAGGGGTGAAAAAAGATGCCAATAATCGAGAGAATATGTTCGAGTTGGAGAAAGTGACGACTTAGAGGTAGTTCAACTTAAAGAATGGTTTTTGTATGGAAAATTCAAGTGAATGATAAAATATGGCGAGAAACGTCGAGTTAGAGAGAAATTCGAGTTAGAGAGAAATTCGAGTTAGAGAGAAATTCGACTTAGAGGGAGTTCGACTTAGGGAGAGTCCACTGTATTTCACTTTATTTTTTATTGTTTCATATGTTTTTATCAAAAAACCAAAGTAAATCAAGTTGCGCACTCTTGCCAGGGTTAGAGTGCGCAGAGGTATGGGTAAGAGTGCGCAACCAGTAGTCACAGTTTTCGTAGTTCAAATGGTTCGGAACTGTGTTTTCTTTTTCGAAGTCTATATAGATTTGAAAAAAAAAACGCGCCTATTGTGTATCTTGCGTAAGCTCTTTGGACCACACATATACGAGAATAAACTTCCGTGTTGACATTCAATTTTTCAATTTTCAATTTATTTATTTCATTTATCATACACGTAGATATATATAAATCCATTGCTGTGCAGAGATTATACAGCGGAATAATTTAAAGTAGTTTTATTTTAAGTCAAGAATCAAAAATAGGAAAAGAAAATAAGAAGAGAATCCCTAGTGCCCTAATCATAATGTTAGCTTACTCTTAAAAACAATCCATAATCCATACGCTCTCAAGTACTCAAATGCTGTCTTAACCGTCTCTTGAAGTCACCGACACCTTGACATCTCCTTATATTGGCCGGAAGCGAGTTCCAAAGTCGCACCGCATAAACAAAAAACTGTTTTTTGGTTGTGCCATATTTAAAGGTGGGCACGATGAAAGCTCGACTTCTTTCGGAAGTTGCGAACTGAAGTCTATGAAAAAGGTACTCCGGCATTCTGTTCTCTTTGAGCTAAAACAAAAACGTTAGGACATTAAGATCCAAATATTTTTGGAACTCCAGACCAAGGAAGTCTCTTGCATATCCGGAGATATGATCATACCAACGTACGTTATAAACAAATCTCACAGCACTATTGAAAGCCACTCTTAATTTACGTGAATTTAGACTGCTCACATCGCAAAAGACCGGATGTGCATAAAGCAGGATTGGCAGGATTAAAGTTTTCACCAAGGTAGCTTTCACTCTGGTTGGGAGACAATGTCCGGATTGGTACAGTGCGCGTAAACCACCATAAACCTTGCCTACAGTTATTGTAATGTGATCGTCCCAGGTAAGAAATTGGTTGAAGTGCACTCCTAGATTTTTAACCCTTGGAGAGTACTGAAGAAGAACACCATTTATTTCGATAGGGGGAAGGCAGGACGTGTCTAATTTTGTACGGCTTATAACGATAGCTTGGCTCTTTTCAGTATTAAGTTTAAGTTGGTTGGTATGAGCCCAGTGAACAACAGATTTTAAATCTTCGTTAATGCGCACGGTAGCGTCTTCAATCATTCCAAGGGGGTAGCTGAGAAATAGTTGGACATCGTCTGCGTACATTTGAACTTTACAATTGCTTAAAATTGATGGTATGTCGTTGTTAAAAAGAGAGAAGAGTAAAGGTCCCATAATAGATCCCTGAGGGACACCGGCCTTTGATTCAAGAAAGTCCGATATTCTACCGTTAAAGGACACTGCATGAGTGCGATTCGTAAGGTAGCTTCTTATAAGCTTAATGGCAGTTACGTCAAAGTTGAAATAGTGTTTGAGTTTAAGCAAAAGAAGTTCGTGCGGAACGGAGTCAAAGAAGTTCGAGAAGTCGAGCAGAACCAGCGAGGTTAAATCATCACGATCCATCGCAGAGCGAAACTCGTCAACCAGACTCAACAGTACAGTGGTGCAACTATGTTGTTGTCTGAACCCTGATTGAAATGGTGAAAGGAGTTGAAATCGGTTCAAGTATGTGTATATTTGTTTTCGAAGCCTTCCAGGATTTCGGATACGTAGAGTAGGACAGAGCGCACACATAACATTGGCAACAAGTACACATTTTTATGCCAATTTATTAATGCGTTCGTTATATCGAATAGCAAATTATGTTCATCGTTCGCTATTTAGAGATGCTAATGTAAATCTGAAAAGCGTTCGTTATATCGAAAATTCGATATATCGGGTATTCGTTATATTGGACGTCCACTGTAAGTAAATAAAAAAAAATAAAAATAAAAAACTGCTGATAATTTAAACTCCTTGCCACTTATGTCCCTACGCACGCACTTTCTCCGAAAGACAAAAAAAAAAAACACATGCGAAAAAGGTTCTCTTTCTGGTAGTACAAGTCTGAGTCGTCCCTATTCCCGACATTACCGCGTCTTAATGCTAATTTCCCCATTTTGAGTTTGTATTAGAGTTGCGCAAAACAGTTCCAACGGCGGAACGAACCTGGGTAAGTATCCCTTCCTGACACTCTTTATTTCCCACTCAGGTGTATCCTTCTTCCACGGTTTCACTACTTTAAATTTCTTTCTGGTACTTTTTCTATACTTCAAAAAAATTTCTAAACTCCTGATTTGTCCTTTTCTTTGTTTGAGCGCTCTTTTTATATTCCTCTCTCTCAACACAAACTTCACTGCACATCGGCCAACCAAGAAGTGAAGTGCCCATTCCAGTGGGTTCCTTTGTCCACCTCGGACACAAAGAATTCCACCCCCTTGCACTCACACATTCACACATTCAGCCACAGTGGGATCCATTTGCGGCTTATCAAGCGGTATTCTGCTCTTTGGCTAGAATACGCCACCGTTTTTCGTTCCCCACTGTGCTCTCTCACGCATTGCATCCATACTGGAATTCGCAGCACATTGGGACATTTCCAGTGCCTGCGAATTCTATGATTGAGTTCAGCGATTTTATTTCGCTGACTTTTCGGAGTAAAAAAAAAGCGCTCAATTAAAAAAGGAAAAGCATTTTGGGCTTTCTCCCAATTACTTTGATTTTACTGACTTACTTTTAATTTACTTTTTGGACCGATCGCAGAAGAAGTTCACTACCTCCGAGAAAAAAAAGAATCAGTACTTTTAATTTTAAATTAGTACGCGCACTACTCCGGTGGACTTTTGTGCAGATTTGGGGATTGAGGGACCTACGCCTAGCGTGCCATTTTATACAAAATGATTTACGTTATGTTGGGCCCTCGGCCATTGTTGATCGTTTGTTATAGTCTCGTCTCGTCTCATTCTTTGTGATGTGTTGGGGTGGAGACCAATCCGTCTCGTTTATGTTTGCTTATGTTTATTGTTGTTTGGTATGAATTATTGTGTTGGTGCATATTTTGGTTTGTTTTCGGTGGAGACTCATCCGTCTCATTAGCGTTTTGTCGGCTTATTGTTTTTTTTTTCTGTTTCAGCTCGTTTACTGGTGTTTTGTGAAGGACCGCCTGTCGCTTCTGAGACCGCCCGTCTCCTCTTCTTAGACAGTCAGTCTTTTGGGTACTTGAGACCTTCTGTCTTTTCGGGGAACCTGTTTTGGTGCCAATTCAATACATTAGGAAAGTGGGCCTATGGCTGATGGGACCATGGCTGCCCTCCACCTTCCTAGAATATTGACGAGGCACGGGGAAGTACAAAGGTTAGTGGGGAGAGGAGAGAAAGCAGAGGATGCATTTTGTTGCAGTAAAATTTACCGCAACAAGTTCCATAATTAAGTTCGGAACTATGGAAAGTTCATGGCCTAGAACCAGTAAGCAAAATTAAAAAATGTTTAGTAGATTTATTTGAAAAAATAACAGACAAATAATTATAAAAAAAGATAACAAAAAATACATTTCAATGTGGAGAAAAAAGCAGAAATAATTTTGTTTTGATCATGTAAAATCATGTAAAAATCAAATCAAAAAAACCAAACGCAAATGTAAAATTACCATTTAGATATCAACAATCCAATTTTTACTTCCACTAGACAACAGAAGAATACAAAACATTAAAATAAAAATACTCTTTCCTACGGAACTACAAAAAAAAAAGAACTATGGAGTATGGAACTAAGGGAACTACGAACATTATACGCACGGAACTATGAAGAAAAGAACTGGAACTATCAGCTCCAATCATGTCCTATGGAACTAACATGTCCATGGAACTATCATGTTCATGGAACTATCATGTCCATGGAGCTAAAGGAACTATTTATTAAGAGACGAGACCGATTTATGTATACGGTCTGTTCGTTCGTTCGGTCCTTCATGAGCTACCTATACTGTCTTACAAATATTTTCGGACAGTATTCGTCACCCCTTTTACTGCATATCAGTGAACATAAACTGGTTCTTGTTTATTATCGCGCGAGCTTTGCTACTGCTATGTTATGTATGTATGAGTTTGCTCACATTTTTGATTTTTCATTGAACACTGAGACATGTTAGCTTTCAGTGTTGTTATTGAAGTTGGACCTGGAACTGGAACTATGGACATGTTTAAGTTCACTTTGTGGAACGAAAGGAACTAGTTCCGACAGAGGAACTAGTTCCTGGAACTATACATGTCCGGAACGACACAACTCTAGTTTGTATTCGGAGCGAAAGGTCTATAGTTTGTTCTGTAAGTCATTTAGTATATTTACTTATTACCGAAAAATTTGCATATGAAATAACATCGTCAGCAAACGCTAGTGAATCACCCATGTCCATGACCAATTCAGAAATCGATGTACTAAACAATAGCGGTGCCGTAGCTGTGCCTTGCGGAAGGCCAATAATGAGACGATACAGAAATCCACATTCTATTTGCTTATCACGTCGATCGAAACCGTGTCGAAATTGTCCTCGTTGGTGACTAGTTCGAGTTCCATGAAATGTTACTCTCCAAATATCTAGGTCCTTAGACATAGATCATTCGAACCTATGCAACTTATACCGTAGTCAACTTGGTGGACGAAAATTGTTTAAATCTTAATTTGTGTGATGGAACTTTTGAGCTTGCATTATTTTTTTTATCTCAATGCGTTCTACGAAATGTGGCATCATGACATCAATTTACCCCCATTCATCTCTCGTTGCTTCTTACTGCCAAGCACACTCCCTCAAATCTAAATGTCTTCCATTGTGCCGTGATCTGTAACCCCTTGTGCACCCAGAAAATAAAAAATTAATAAAAATCTATTTTTTATTAATATGGCGACATTGAGCATCCGACCAGCTTGTTGACTGCATGCACATTGACGCAATACCCCCGATGTGTCATCTGACAGTGGTAGCAAACAGCTGTTCACGACCCATAAACTATCTTCGATTCTACTGTCCGATTAGATGCACATTATGCAACTCAGTTGCTCACGATTTCGCACAACACCGGCCGACTATCCGCATGCGCACTACAAGCATTTCCTAATGAATTGTCACTGCTCAAGCTTTAGCTAGAGATTGAGTCGATTACAGTTACATGTCGGCGCAAACGAAGGCTCCGCATTATCTGATGTCGTGATTTAAAAGGTCGTATCTATGTTTCTATCGGTTCAACTCCTGCTGCGGCAGACGTGTCACTTGTCACACACATTGGCAGACATGGCTCCAGAGTTTCATTTCACCTGTTATGAGTACAGTGCACCTGTAAAGGACACACCACTTATAGTGCAACCCGCTGATACGGATAAGAAAGGACATAACCTAAAATTATACTCGCAATTTTATTACCCGTGGTACGGGTTGTTTTTACTTTTAAATTATTTAGCTGCAGCGCTGTGGTGTATCCGTGCTGTGTATCCTTTGTGTTCTCTGACCCGCATACGATTGTGTTTTTTTTTTTTGTTACTGATATCCTAAGGATTCCACGTTTATTTCACATAAATTACTTTTTATGATTTTTCGCTTCGTGTCAAGTGGCGGTGCGGCGGCGGCAGCGGGGATGTAATGTAATAGCGTGCGATTGCGGACACGCGCGACTTGATCCTTTTTTTGATTTTCTCCTTCTCCGCTGCGCGTTTGCAGCGCTTAAGTGATATTTATTGTGCAATTATGCTACGTTGCGCAATATTTTTTATTTACTTTGTTTGGGAATGTTTTCCTTCTAATGTTTATTTTTGTAAAATTTCTTGTTTTTGTCATAATTTCAGTGCGACTGCGACGTGACTTTTGTGGAAATGGAGAGGAAACGTTCGCGAGCGCGGTCCTTTGAGTGCGCGTCCTAAGAAAATACACTCGAGGTTAATTGAAGGTGAAGAGATCGAGACATGTCCATATACGTGTGCAATGCAATCGACAGAGGTACCCTTACCTTTACCTTGAAGACTTGAAGTTGATTGGGAAGGAAAATATTATTACAAACAGAAACACCAGCTGACGTGGGAAAATACGAGTACTATCGGTTCGTTTGAGACATCTGATGCGAGTAGGATGTGTTTGGTTTTGTTTGCGGTTCGTAATTAAATGTAAACAAATGGAAAGAGTTTCCGAACACTGATAATATGTTAAGTTTGACACTTCCGTGCGTGCATGCGTTGGAAATACGATTGGTCATTGTGTGGACACTGATGTTTGTGATTTTGGGCGAGCATTCGAGAAAATAATCTTATACCCAAAAACCTGATCAGATGATTTAGTCTCCTAGGAGTGGTAAAAATGTTTGGCAATTTGTGAATTCCAGAATCAATACAACGCTCATTTGCAATGATACCTCAGCTGGCAGTTCATCAGGCAGAACCAATTTGTTCGCTGTATATTTGCAGCTAACTTAATACTGCCTACTCTGTTCTTGAAAGCGTCGAGTACCTACTCCACCGTGAAAAATCCACTTTCGCACATGCAAACATAGTACCACAGTTCTGAAGAGGTTCTGACTACTGCATTAGTTTTTTCATCTATCCTACTCATCTAGACTCTTTTGGGTAGATGAAAAACAGAAAGACCAAAAAAAAAGTCGAATCATCGACTCTCTCCATCTACCGACCCATTGCACCAACGTCCATTCTACCCAAGGTCATGGAAACGCTGTAAAAAGGGTCAGCTAATAGAAGATCTTGAATCACGAGAGTTCTCAAAGACTGGCAATACGGCTTTCATAGCAAAATATCCACTAGTGACCTGATAAAAAATGGGACCAATCAGAGTTTAGTATCGATTCTTCAATTGATTAGAAACAACATTTCGGGCCATTCAATACAAGTCTTGGAAGTCTGCAACTCACTATATAAATGCTTTTGTCTACCAGGGCTCTGTTTTGCCTTCGATAGTCTTATTTTTTTACATCCAATCAAATGTAAATGTATTATTTCGCCGACGACGACAGTAGCCTCAGCTTTACATATTCGTTCCCAGATTTACGTTCCCGCTTTTCATCTGTGGAACTGCGTGTAAAAAAATGTGGAAAACCAGGTGACGCCGAACAAAATATGCTTCGGTGATGAGACCCATGCACCTATATTTTCAAAATGCGTCAAAAGCGCAGTTATTTTAAAGAGTGGGGTCCCGGGTCCCTTCGCCGAAAAAGCGTTAAAATGACGCAAAAGCGTCCCAAATGGCAACGCTGGTGGCAGGCTGTTACAGTGAATTCTCTGCGTTAATATCAAATGAGAACCCACATTTTTGGTGAAATGTGTTTCCAACAGGGCGGAACTACGATGCATGTTTTGCTCTATAGCACAAAAAGTGCGCCGGCTGTTCAACTTCCAAATCTCGCCACTAAGCCATATTCGTGAAGTTGTGACCGCAATAGAACCAGAAATGTCTGTCTGTCTCTCCTACTTGTTCTTCATGTGCTCGCGCTTGTGTAAATATTATAAGGGTATTCATTAAGGTGTGTCATATTTTTCAAATTTACAATTTGTAGATATGTCTAATAGTTCTCAAAAGTTGTACTGATGAATAAAATGTTTTACTACATCTATAGTTTTTATTTTGGAAAGTACTTTTGGCTCCCTCAATGACCTTGAAGTTTCGAAGAAATTGAAGAAATAGGCTATTGGCGTATTATTTTTTTACATCTATACACAAAAACTTGTTAAACTCGGTTCAAGTAAAGTAAATACATATGTATTTACAATTTTAAAATATTTATCAACTAACAACAACTTTTAACCCTTTCCTTCCCAAATTATTAATGTGTGGGTAAAAATTAACTTTGATGTTTTTAGGGATAATATGGGCATTCTAAAGATAACTGCATAATTTTTTTTCGTGGGAGTCATTGGGTGCGCTAAAATGGTAGCCATATGGCTACATTGGGGTATTAACCAAAAGATCAAAACACTTTTTTCTTTTAATAATAGCAACGATTGCTTTATTAATATTAGCGAAAAATACAAATAAAAATTATTTTTATTTCAAAAAAGCATAAGAAACATAAATTAAATTATTATTACAACTATTTGCATATTCAGACTTGTTATTTTTTTATTCGGACCTGTCTGGTAATTTACCAAATAATTTTTTTTCAAGCTTTTTTTAAGATCAATTCATTCTTCATAAAAAATTAATAAATTAATGAATGTTGTCATTAATAACAAATAACGAAAAGTTTAACATAAAATATATAAATTAATTCAGATATGAATTTTAGGAAGTTTGCTCTGATTTTGTCCAGTAAAGGACGAATCGTAAGAAGTTTGTCGTATTGCTCATCTATGCGGTCTTTCATTTTGGAATTATCGATTAAGTGCAAGATTTTCTTTAGCATATCGAATCTATTTCGTGGCATCATGTCAGCTATTCGTGCAAATCTTGTACAATTTTCCCAATATATTGGATATTGGGGCAAATGTACGATTCTTCTCATTAAATTCATGCCAAGGAACTTGCAAATTTTGCTATAGTAAGTACTCAGTGAATAAGTGTCAATAAAGTAAAGATAATAGAGTCTTCAACAAAAAGCTTAAAATACTGAAAAGGTGTAAATTCTGGATCAGTGGGAGAAGAAAAACAAAAATTGCATTGACTTGCAACTTCATCAATTTTTACTTTTCGCCATTTTAGTTCCTTATTTATATCCTTTGTTGCAAGTAGCTTTTGGTGAGTCGGGTTCTGGATTTGCCATCATGTCAACTATTTGGAATGCACTCTCATCTTCAACAGGTGTAAGCTTACTTACTTACTTAGTTGGCGCTACAGCACGAGGTGAGCCTGGGCCTGCTTCTCGCAACCATTTGTGTGTGCGTGTTATATTTTTGCACGAATGGAAGGGACCTTCAGTTTCGTCCGTTATTTCTTCTTCTTCTTCCGAGCAATCACCCTCTAAAATTTTACAGATCTGTATCTCTAAGGCTCACAAATTTCGTTCACTTGACATGTTGATGTTGATCTCTATTCAATGGGAACAAGTAGAGGTACTAAACTAAACAAAACAGTACCTACTGTTTAAGTGTTTACATACACCCAGAGAAAAATACTGTGTAATATTGCCTTAACCGCCTAAGGTAAACATTTTTGTATGGATGTTATTAGACCAGCATAACTCTCCTTAGAACTAAGACAATTTATGTACGGCATATGTAACGAAAAATAGGCTAAATTGCCTTAATTTGCTTAGGTATTTGAACCAAGAAATAACATATTTTTTAACCTAGGAGCACTGCAACTTTGCCTTAGCCCTAATGTAATTTACCTTAAATCTAAGGTGATATTCCGTCCAATTGTCTTAAACTGTGTTAAATTGCCTAAGGCCTAAGGCCTAAGGCAACTTTGCCTTAAGTCTAATGTGATATTCCCTCCAATTGCCTAAAACTGTGTAAAATTGCCTTACGACTTTAACTGTAACTGTAACTTTCCTGAGTGTTTAGTGGAATTCACGTCGAAATTAGTCAGTTTGTGTTTAATATCTGTGAAGTGAAGTACGTCAGAAAGCTAAGTGTTGTGTTTTAAATTAAAAGTGAATCGTTTTAAATAAAAAGTATTATATACCAAACTACCAAACCAAACTACACCAAACTATGTACTTGTTTCCAGATTTTAATATTAAGGTGAATAAAAAAAAAGGTGAGAAAAACAATATTTTCTGAAAATATTAAATAAAATACATATATAAAAACATACCTATTAATTTGAAAAATGCGAACAACAATAAAAAATTGTGAAAAGTTAATTAAAAAAAAAACAAAAATATGTAAATATCTTTTTATTTAAAAAGAAATATATACATATTTCAAATTCAAAAAAAGACATATTTTTTAAGAAAAACAAACAAAAATAAAATTTTTAGGAAGACAAAAATATGTGATCTATTTATTTAAAAAAAAAGGAAAACAATATTTTCTGAAAATTAAAAAAAATAAATAAAATATACAACCCATATATTTAAAAAAAAGCGAACAAAAATAAAAAAATTGTGAAAAGTGAATTAAAAAAAAAAAAATACATATGTATGTACATAAAGATCTACATATTTATCTAAAAAAATGTATATATATATTTAAAAAATTCAAAAAAAGATAAGTGACAAAACCTATTTCTTAAGAAAAACAAAGCAAAATAAAATTTTTGGGAAAACAAAAACTTGTATTATATATGTATCTATTTATTAAAAAAAAAAGAAAAAAAATACTTTTCTGAAAATTAAAAAAAAAAAATAAAATAAAATACATCTATAAAAATATACCTACCTATTAGTTTAAAAAAAGCGAAAAAAAGTAAAAAAAATCGTGAAAAGTTAATTAAAAAAAAAAAACAAAAATATGTAAATATCTATTTATTTTAAGAAAAATATATGTATTAAATTTAAGAAAAACAAATAAAACTAAAATGTTTGTACAATTTTGCGCACTAAAATATGTATTAGCTATATTTATTTATTTAAAAAAAGAAAATATATGTGTATATATTTTTGCAAATATGTAATTTTGCAAAGATGTAATAAAAATAGGTACCTTTCTATTTGAAAAAAGAACGAACAAAAATAAAATATCATGAAATTAATAATTTGTTTTTTCATTAATAAAATTGGCAGGAAATACCTTAGTTCTAGCAAAAATTGCCTTAGGCAATCCTGCACAAATTAGCCTACACCTAAGGCAAGAACATGTTCCCATCACCTTATTTACTAAGGCAATTCAACACAGTTATCAACTAAAACAATTGGCAGAAAATACCTTAGTTTTAGCACAAATCAGGCTATTTCTAAGGCAATTCTACACAGACGAAGTGACACTGGATTTACCTTAGCAATTTAAGGCAAATTGCCTTAGAACTAGGTAGGGTCAAAATAGCCTTAGGACTAAGGCAAATTAGCACACCATTTAAGTAAATTTTACACATGTTTTTCTCTGGGTGTACCTATTTTCGTTTCAACTTTGACGGAAAACCGATTTCATATGTGGGTGAAAAGAGATCCTAGTCGAAAAAAATAATCATTATGCAAAAGCAAAAAGCTTTTAACGGATTACAAAGTGTTTTACTATATTATTATTGTGGTACATTTACTCTACATATACATATTACAACATTGGTAGCAAAACGTTTCTCTTTTTGAATTCAAATGCATGACACCACCCCAATGTAGCCATTTGGCAACCACTGGTTAATCGCGTGTAACTGCGACGTGTCATTAAATAATATTGTTTCATATTTTACGAAATTCATCTTAAAACATTATTATTTCCACAAAAATATTTTTTTTTGTATCAGCACTAATATTAACCTGTTCAAATCCGCGACCGAAATTCACGTTCCGACAACACAACACAAGAAGTCGACTTCCACGAGCAAAATTTCAAAATACATCGATACCAGATAAAAAATACAAAACTATTTCCTATAAACTGGTAGAAAATGATCCTGCCAGATTAAAATACAAGAATTCTTTAAATTTTCATTTCTTTTGTAATACTTATTTATTAAAATGTAAGCGGTAGCCAAATGGCTACCGTGGGAGGGAAAGGGTTAAGAAAAAATGTATTTTTACAACCTCCCGTTCTGCACATCGTTAAACGTGTTGCGCCCAACAGTGGGTATTGAATATAAAAATATGTAATATAGTTGTTTTTTAATTTTAATTCCAAATCAACTTAATGTTTATTAATTTTAAGTAATTTGTTAAGCAAAAATTAACACTAAACCATATCCGAGCAATGGGCGAACATAGCACTGAAAACCGTTTTTTCCGAAACTTCAACCAAAAGTAGATAAAGCTTGGAATTTTTTTCACATTTTCGACACTATATTTGATTAAAAAAAAATCCCCTTTAGCGTGTGTAGATTATAAAAACAAATTAAAAAAAATGTGCTAAATCACATATTAAAAAATTACAAGTTTCACAAAATAAAACTTTAAAAATGATGATAACCTACCTACCTTGGCTTTTTTCAACTCAACTCTTACATGAGCAAACCGGTGTACATCAAGTTACAAGAAAAATTGAAATTCTCAAGGAAAGATTTAATCTAAGATGTAGTAATTCCAAGAATGTATTAATACAAAATTTAATAGATCAATAAAAGTGTTCCTTATAAAATGTTTTATCCTCACAAATTTTTGTAAATAATATAGATAATAAACATTTTTGTACATTTTTATTTACTTATTTAATGATTAAATTAATTATTATTTAATTAAACAAATATTATATCCCATAGTTTTTAAGTTTGATTTGTATCTAGTCAATTTTTTATTTTTTTTTTTTCTTTCTTTTTATATAAAATTCTATAAAAACCATATTAAATGAAGGTTTTAATCATAGTTTTCCTTCAAATGTAATCTAAAAGTCAAATTATCTTAACCCGTTAAGTCCGAGATTAAATATTTTGTAAAAAATTAATTTTTTCAAATAAAATGAAAGTATTTGTGGTGTTTGAGATAAACTGTGCCTTTTTTTTATTTTTTATTATTTTATTTTGGGAGATATGTCCTGGTACAATATTGTACCACTAGGTCAATACAAGAACATTCAATACAATATACACTTTTTTTTTAAATGCTGGTAAATTCTTTTAGTGACGATGAAATGGTGCAAAACAATTAATACAAAGCCCTATATTGCATTTGGTGCACTGAGTTTGAACTCTTTTGATGCAATTTTGACCTTGACAACGTCTTCTGGCCCCATTTGTTGCCAAGATTAAATGATCTATCCTATCATATCGCAACTCATCAGAAATTGTCATGTTAGAAGAGCTGAATTGAGAAGATCTCGGATGGCCAGCTCCTTTTGATGAAACACCGTAACGTACTAAATACGTCTGCACAATAAATCGCTTAAAATCTAATTGGCTTATCTTCGAACCTGAAGATCTTGCTAGTATCCAAGCATTATGAACAGATGCATCTAACATCCAAGTTTCCACGAATTCCAACGCGGTAGTTAGAAATTCCTTGATCCATTTTGTCCACTCCACCCATAAATTTGTTGTACTGGGAAATTAAATATGGTTGATCGATTTGCACTCTTCTTTTTTCAGCTCTAGAGTAACGCTCAGTTTTCTGTATAGGCGTAACTCCAAATTTTGTTGAAGCTACGGACACAACCGAATTATCCATCCATCGAACTAAAATGATATTTTTATCTGCTGCACATTGGAAGTCATATGTTCCCCGGACTTTTTTCTTCATTTCAGCAGTAGAAATTAATTTGCATGCTTTTGGTATTCTATTTTCTCTAATCGTACCAGTACCACTGTAACCTTGGGAATTGAGATAAGCAAGTAAATTTATACCGGTGAATAAGTTGTCAAAATAAAGTTCTAACGGTAGACCTCTCCACTTTTCTTCAAGCTCATCTATCATTGACAACAGAGGCGCAGCAGCTTTTCCAAAATGCTCGCAATCCTCTTTCCGTATGCAAGGGATATTGCCTTGATAAACCTCAAAATTGATCAAGTATCCAAGTTTTGTATTCAAGCACCAGCATTTATATCCAAACCGAATTGGTTTTCCTCTAAGGAATTGCTTGCAACCGTGTCGTCCAAAATATTCGATCATACTTTCGTCATAGCTCAATTCGATTTCACCACAATAATGGGCAGCAAACTTTTTTTTTAATAATCTCATAAGTGGTCGAAGTTTGAACATTTTGTCATCGTTCCTGAAATTGTTATTGTCAGCACAGTGAATGTATTTCATAATCTCGAAAAATGTATCTCGTCGAATGGCATTACATACAAGCTCATTTCGGACATCGATATTATTTTCCCAGTAGTTCCGTTTGCTGGGTAGCTTATTATAGCCAGATAATAATAATATGCCTATGAAGCATTTGATGTTGTCGTTGGACACTTTAAAATTATTATCGTTTTTTTGTCTGCTATAGTTGATCGACTCATTAATTAACAGCTCAATGACATCACTTGAAAAAAATAATTCAAAAAGCTCCACAGGATTCTTACTGGAATATGCGGAATAATTTGGGATGGGTTTTATTGGCGTTTCACTTCTCAAATTTTCTTGTTTCCAGTTTAAATCGGTAGGTAACACTCGTGTAAACATCCTCGGGTGGTTACTGCTCAATTTTACTTTTTTTGGCAGAGGAGTGATACTTACTACAGCTTCAGACGTGTCTTCTAACCTCTCCAACGTATTTATTCTGTCACCATTCCTAAGAACCGCTTCCCCACCAGCTGCTAACTGCGGCCTTGAAATATTGTCAAAGGCACCACCTTCATCTTCATCCCCTGAGTCTTCATCGGACAAAACGTGTTGCTCCGGGGGCTCAATATAGATTCGGTCAACGACAGCGTCAACCTCCTCTAAATATGACAGTATTTCGGCAACGTTTAAAATTTTAAAAAAAATAGTCGAGTGAAAAGCCTGGTGGTACAATTTTGTACCAGGAGTAGATTCTGTGCTATGCAAAGACCCCATTTGAAAAATTTAACAAAAACGTTGTTTGTTCGGATAGAATAATTTATTTCTAATGGCTTCTTGATAGTAAAATTGCTTTAGGCACAGAATTACCACTGCAAAGGAGAACGAAAAAATGTCTTACCTTTGATTAGCAGCCATTTTTTTGTATCAGGATTTGAATCTTACTACATCCACACATGAAACACATCTAACCAATTTTGAATTCAAACTAACCAATTCAGCAAACCTTTCTTTTTGCAAATACATCTAAAGAGTTAAAGAAATTACTGTTGCCATGGCTACATAATTTAAAAACCTACTTTGGTTTCAGTGGTACATTAATGTACCAGTAGGTTAAAACGGGTTAAAATGTTTATAAAATTTTTCAGTTGTAAGATATAATTTAAATATCAAATCTCTGATTATTATTGTAAAAAAATTATTATAAAAAAAAAAAAGAGCCTTTATCTATGAAAATAAAATATCTAATAATAATAATAAATGTGCCATAAAGTCTTCGGAAATCACCTCAAAAGAATCAAAGTTTGCACAAACTCCCTGGACGATCGTTTTACCGATGAGTTTCCATGGGTTAAGGCCAGGATAGCAAAACAAATTTATGTTGAAGCAGATCTTCCAATTGGTCATGTTTGTGCAAAATGTAGACTAACAATTTAGATTATAGCTCTGAAGGAGTTCGATTGGCAAAAGCTTGTTGGCTAGAAGTGTAATATTTTTATTCAACCAAATGAATTATTTTTTAGCAACTACCGGTCAATATGAGCGTATTCCAGAATCAGGCTCTAAAGTAATGGTTTCTGCACGTTTCGAGTAATGTTCTCAGAAAAGAGCTCCACTATAGTTTAATGATTTAATAGTTCCTCCCACAGTTATAGTTTCTTCATTCGTAAGGTTCTGTAAGCTTTCCCGTAGCTTCAATCATAAGTGGGCCATTGGCTTTGAAAACTGATCCATCTGCCTCTTCCAATCCGCACTAGAGCTTTATTCCAATACAGAACGAAATCTAAAGAATGTATTCACAGGTAACTTTGTGAGGTGCAAGGAAGAACAGATAAGCTCTTAACCAGATGGATCGTACGGCCTCTGTAAAGCCATTGATCTGAACAAAGTGGCTTCTCCATCGGGGTCCTCTAGGGCAAGCGAATCAAATTTCAATCTCTGCTTCTTAGACCATTGATAGTACAGTTAAAAAATTGCAACAGAGCGATCGTAGAATGCCCACAATCGAAGTATTGGACTCGTTGAAAGCCGATTGGGTCCATTGCACCAGAATTCTATTTTGGGCTGGTACCTACATATCAGTCCAACCTGAAGGATTCGATTTTTCATCAAGTTTTTAGGGTAGTGTGACTTAAATGGCACTCCAATAGCAACTGGAATCAGTTTGTTGAAGTGATACTTACCTCAATCAACCCAACTGGTATGACAGCGTTTCCACTAATTCCCGTCCCTAACATCTCTCGGTTTCACGTGACATATCGCGTTGTACAATTCGTTGCATCCCCACTGCATCCTCTCTGCCAGTCGTGTCGTACCCATCCATCCCTTCAGGGCAAAGTAAGTAACTTCTTTTAATTTGAATCAAACGACCACTTGATCCCACTTCCACAAAACAAACACCGCAATGGCTTTTAATTTTTTGTTCCGTTCCGAATCGCTTGCAGCAGTCAGCGAACTTAACTCAGCCTTGTTAGCCATGTTGCTGGCTCTATTCCCATTTTTTTTTTTTTTGTGAGCTTCCAATCAAATAAATCACGAGATAAGCAACTCAAATGGCCGATCAACACAGTATACCCATGAAATTGTGGCGGTAGCCGCTGCTGGTGATCCCGCTCTCTCTGCCCACCACCACCGAACACAATGGAACTCAGTCTTCGTGATTGACATGGAGCCTTACTGCATAACGATCAGTTCCAAGCTGAGGGCCTACTCCACCGCACAGCGCTGCGCCTGCGTCAGTTGTAATGATCACAACGGAGCTCTCCATGCGACCATCGAACAAACGACCTCCATGGCCAGATTTATCTCGGCATTCATTGTGATTGATGTGATGGATTCCCAACTTTATTTCATTATTTCTGCCTTCAATTATAGTTAATTATTATTTAAAGTTAATTATAGGTTCGGCATCGGTATCGGCATTGTTTAATCGGGTGGTGCGGCAGGAAGGGGGCCCGCGGGAAAGATGCGCACAGATTTCCCATAAATTTCGCCTCGGAACTCTACCTATAGATTGTCCTCCCATCTATCGGCGGGCTGCGATTACTTCGATCATGTAGCATGCAGCTGGCTACTGCAAAACTCTCAATCAAGATGAGTTAAATGCTGGGTTTCTCTGCAGATACAACTTGGCAATGATAGCTGCCAGTAGTGCCCTCTGGTGTCTCTTGGTTGGATGAAAGGAAAGGCGGGTAGATTTGGAACTAAATTAGACAAAATGGCGGTGTTAATTGCAATGAAAATCATTTAAAAAAAAAATGTGCTTGCGGTTCTGTTTATGCGTTCTTTGGCGCTGGACCGCCATGAATCCCATTGGACATGGTCACACATCCGCCGGCGGAAAAGGTGTCGAAGGCGGCAAACTGTGTTCACAAATAAATCACTGGACTTACAGTTTGCGGCTTTAATTGATTTCTCCTCGTGTTTGCAATGATGATGATGATGATGATGGTGCTGTAGCAGCATGGATGCTTCTTTGGACAGGAACATTATTTGCACTCCTTTTTGGGACGTGAGTGCACCCCTTTGTTCGATGACAATTCGGTGTCGGGAAGTTCTTAAGCTCGCAATCGATCCCAAGGTGTGAATTTAATTAATTAAACTCGCCGTTGGTCCAGCAGTGAGCCATGTGGAAACTGTAATTGGGTTGAGGGATATATGTATGGTATGAATACATACTAACATATATGTACATATATGTACGAATCTGTGTGTGGCTGAAACCTTGAAGTTTCTCCTCATGGTCATGACTATGGTGACTTCTCAGCCGAATGTGTGTCGTGATCGTGATGAATGCGTAATGAGTTCTCGGTCTACGGAGAGTTCTAAAGAAAATGCTGCGTTTATCAGGTCAAATAAATCAAATAAAATCAAAACATTTTCATTTCATTGGTCAAAAATTGGCTCTAATTGAATAAGGGAGCTTTTTGTCTGCCATCTTGGAAAAAGACTTTGGTAGAAGTGAAACCTTCGTGGCAATATAGGAAACTTTGCTTCAAAAAAAAAAAGCATCTTTGCCCATTCTAAACGCAGTTCTGATGAGTGTTGTTTTAGTCGTATACTTTTTAGGTATGGGCAGAACACGCAACAAGTCGGATTTAGGTTATGTCTCATCAATCCGCTTGTCAATCTCACTTAATCTAGTGGGTGGCTGTGGCGTAGTGGTAGTCGTCGTCGCTTGTCACGCTGAAGTTTCACGGTTCAAATCCAGATGTTATTTCTCAATAAAAATATGTCGATTAGTTTCAGAAGTAATGTCAAAAACCTACTGCGAAGGCATAACATTGGCAGTAGGAGGGTGGTATGGCCGAAAACATTGATCGCACAAACAAATAATAGAAAACATCTGGAAAAAGCTTCTGTGAATCATAAGCAAGGGCTTTCAAAACATTCAATACTACACAAAAACTCTCCAGTTATACTGGACACCACCCATAGAGTTGGTTGAAACCTAAGATCTGAATTTCCTATCATAACGTCGATTTGTCTGTCTCTCGTTCTTGTTCTTCATGTGCTTGCGCTGTGTGTAAACATTATAAGCGCACTCATATCCCCTTTGGCGTATGTAGATTATAAAAAAAAAAGTATCTCTGTAAAACCGTTCTGAACGAAAATAAGGATTATAAGTCTTATTCGAATCACCGTCAAAGTCACTACACTCGAGTATTTCAATATACTCAACTGAAATTCTTACCCCAATTCCACAATAAACCGTGCAACTAGAGCCTTATGGACAAGTCACCGCCTGTTTGGGTCTCAACCCAAAAATTATATACTGTCTGCAAACTGTTCAAACCCAGTATTTCGCATGGGCCCTGCCCTTCCACAGCTCTAGGAATTGGCATCTCGTTATTATGGATCTTCATTATAGGAAGTCAGCCGCTGGAAGCGCTATGAAACTCAAACTTATTCATAAGAACAAACCAGGTAATCTAACGGATCACTTAAATTTTATTACCAACAATATTCCCGAGCAGGACATGCTCTGCATCGTCGCTGATAATATGATAAGTGAATACTGCTTTGGCAGCAAATTCGAAGTTTAAATTGGGAAGCGTATGTACCATATGGTCAAACGACAGACCCAAAATATTTTGTATGTTAGACAGATGGATTTAAAATAGCCTTTGGCATTGGTTCTGGGATCTTTGGGATCAACACTGAAATCCCTGTGTCTCTTGGAACCTTTCCCAGCATGTTTTAAGCCAACGTCCATGACGTTCAACTTATTAAGCTCACCATAAAGAATATGGCAGACAACGGAGCCCACAGATCAAGAAAGAACAGAAAAAACGTGTGCTCTGCTGACATTATTAGCAACTACAACGAAGTCTCTATGTTACCAGAACACATTGAATACAATGGAACAAGCCTGACACTGTTATCCCAGGTAAGCTTCTCATTTTAGATGGTTCGACGACGGTGAAAGGTACTGAGGCAGAAGTCTTCGTGGAAGCAGTAGGCATCAATCAGCCCTATCGGCTGGATAATTAACTCCAACCTCAGCAACTCAAAATGTGTAAGTTCTTGCCTTGTGTTATGACATTCAAAATAATTAAACAACTGCGTGGTATCTAGATCTGCTGGGTACCCGAACTCTTGGGAATACAGGGGAATAAAACGACTATATTATGGACTATATAACGCACAGTCTTTAACTCATAGTCGACCTGAAAAGATGAATGAACCTTGGAACAAATAAAATCCAGGTTTGTATGTAGTGTCAACTACATACACATATGAAAAAGAAGACTTAAATGACTTATGTATGCAGAAGTTGTATATGTAGTTGAAATATGCAGAGAAGCCGTAGACAGAGCATCCCTTATGCCCATGTATAGCCCTCCAAAGATGACATCTATTCTGCATTGACGTCAGACTTGTTGATGGTTCGGATGGCCCGGTTACCTCTAGCAAATCTAAAAAATTATCACAGTGGCTTTTCAAGTTGCGTGCCTTGTCATACACATACGAGAGTGTTGGCTTGAAACCTAGATGGTTTGTGTTTGCAACTAAGCGCGGGGATTTTCGGTTCCAGAATTTGTTCCCAATATGTTATGTTGCTACATCTTAAGGTGCAGCTCAGGAAATATGTCCAATAGTGGACTTTTCTGAAAGTACTCTGATTGTCTCATCCTTCTAAATCACATCCTTTTTTCTTCTTTATCATGACCGAAGCACCTCTCATTTACAACGGTTATTACCAACAATTATCATTTTAAATACATCAAATCCTTACCTTTTATTCCCTTAAATCCCTCCTGCTGACACCACACCTGGCTTAGGCGAATATAAAGAAGAAGAAGCAAACAACCCAAAAACGGATCAATCATTGCAAACAAACAAAAAATGCAGATCCTAATCACAATTTGCCATTGCAATTACGATTCGTATAATCCCACCCGTTTGTATTCGATTTATTTGTTTGCGTTCGCAGTGCGACAAAAGGACACTCTGTGTCCCCGTTGGACAAACAAAAATCAATCAAACAGCAGACTCGTCCTCGCTCAAGCAGATGTGTGTTCGCATCGCATGTCTGTTGGATGTTCGAGTGAATGCATTGACATCGCTTGTAAAAATTTATTATAATTGCTGCTAAAATGTAAACAACAAACAAACACACACACGCACGGTACCTGCTAGTAAATCTGTCATTTTACCTTCGATTCCTAGTGCTAGGCAGGAGCATCCTTTTCCTCTCCCGTTCAGTGCCATCGACAATAAAAGGTAAATCCTTCCAGCAAACAGATTGATATCAATTTAAAGTTTAAACAGGACCGCAAATACAAATTAGAAAGACACGAATCCGACAGAACAATCACAATTGTTTAACTTTCACACATCGCACTGAACATAGCCGCCGAACTACGAGTACAAAGGACGACAGGAGAAAAAAAATGAATATTTACAGGATTGCATGCACTTATTTGCACTTCTTCTCTGAAGAGAATGTGAGTGTCCTTTGTCGGTGACGCAACGGTGGGATATGGGATTTTCCCATGGTCTAACATTTTTTGCAAGGACATTATGCATGCACAGTCGCTGCCTCTAATTGGCCAGGTATTAGGACCAGAACTGTGCACCGAAGAGATGAACGCATCTTCCTGGGAATTTCGCACTTTTTTACGATCCGTTTATTGTCGTCCTAGAATTGGACAGTTTTTGCAGCGGGACATTCATTGTAGGAGACAATTGGGGCGCATCTGTCAGGCTCGTAAAATTCCCCACAGGAGCGACGTTGGTGGTGACAAATCGCTTGGAATAATGTGAAATAGTTTTTCTCAATGCATGCGGCAGACTACGACTGGTTTATGACCGGATGCAGGATGTACTCGTACTCGTACGTAAGAGTTTTGTAACAATGCAGCGCGGCATGGTTGGGAAAAAGGTGTAACTTTTGACGCGGTGCTATTGTGCGAAGAAGGAAATTGAATTTCCCAACCGGACATTGGGCAGGTCCAGGTAGCTTCTTTGTTTTGAGGATCCTATCCTATATCTGAAATTAAAAAAAAAAAAAAAACAAAAGGATGCAAATGCATTCTTTGAAAAGGATTCGAAGGAATTTACCTTTTACTTAGAGTTCAAATGACCATCAAATTGGTTTTTATACCTTTTTGAATGTAAAGGTGGTTTAGTGGGATTTTTTTGTTATGTGAGACTCTGTGCTAAGTGAGGCCATGCATTGCAAACCAGATGTCGGAAATGAGGATAATGATTTTACAGCGTGCATCTAGTCATCTTTTAGTAGCTGCTGTAGGAATAAGAATCTGCTGTCCACGTTGTAAATCAGTAGGTATTTAATTTGGACGTCAGGACGAAGTCATAAACTTTATTAGTTTCGATAGGTTTTTGACGGAAAACTAAGACAACATCGAGCGAGGACCATACGGCAGTAGAATATCCAGCTTCTGGGGTTTAGTGCAAATAATCTCCGTACATGTGTTGCGCTAAACTAAGGAAATTTACCAAAGATTGACGGCAATAAAATCGCCTACGCGTATGAAGTTCTCCGGTGAATCTGATTCGTTTTCGATCCTTGTATACATATATACATTTCTTCATATGTGTTCATCTATAAAGACAACAACAACATTATACTTTGGTGAGAAACCACCCCATTCGCTGAGTTAGCAATTTGTTGCTCTGCGTGTCATTTTCGCAAAGCGTAGCAATTGCGCAAGATGCCACTCCAGTAAATCTTCATCCCGCAGAATGTAGTTGCCAAGTTTGGCCTTTCTGATTACTAGGGCAATTGGAAATATGCTCTTAGTAACCCATTTATAGCGCTTTAAATATGCTCTAAAAAAAGACGTTATATCTTAAAATATGCTCTAAAAACTATTGAAAACTGAAAAAATCACGAAAAATTAAAACTAAAATATTGGCGCAAATTAATAGTCAGTGCCTATAGCCGACTATTGTTACAGCCGGAACTAAATAAAAAAAAAAGGCTATAACTTTTCGTTATTCATAAATACATTTTTGCCTGTGTATTAGTTAGTATCGACTTTGGTATTTTTTTGTAAAGTGATTTAAACGAATAAACCCAAACGTCAAAATATTATATAAGAAATTTAGAGCCGACTATAATTATTTAAAGTGACGTTTGAGGCATTTTAAATTTCGAGCTGGCTATATGTTTAAGGTCGACTATAAGGTGACTATGAATAGCAAAAAGTATATTTTAGGTTGATGTTGAACTGTGAACATGGGGCGGTTATTTTATTTACTTCTTTAATTACAGCATTATCGTCCTGGAATTCCAAATGAATAGTAGACAATCCTTCCATTTCTGTTTCCTGGTATTTTTGGAATTTCAAATCTTTGAAATACCAAAAATTTCAAAACATTTTGTCACAAAAAAAAATAAAAAAATGACCTGAAGTTTGACGACAAGCGTTCACATTGAACGATATGTGTGTCAAGCATGGCAAAAAGTTAAAAAATTTGAAAAACCATACGATAAGTTGGACGAATTGTTTGAACAACCGTACGAATTGAACGATTTGGTAGGTCGTCAAACAAGCGTGTTAAACAAATCGTTCAATGTGAACCCCGCTATACGTTTACGTAGATGCGTTTTGTTCATTTAAGAGAGAGCGACATTCTATTGCAGTTACGAAAATTGGTGTCCGTGTCCGGTTATGAGAGAGTCCTGTTATGGGTGAATATTTTATATGAAAAATCGTGTATTTGTACAGTGTAAATTCTTTTATTGTCGGCTTTATCTGACTATGAATTTGCGCAATTATTTTTAAATAATTTTTATTTGAGGAAACACAACTAAATAAGAAACAACTTAATTAAATAACTTGAATATATCAAAATTCTTCTTAAATTATAATTAATTTAAATTTTTGTTGCAATAAATGCAAATAATTTGGCTTAAATTGTCAAAAAGAAAACTTTGCCTATTTGCTTTAACCCTAGTAAAATGTTACCCCAACACTATTTTGAAATCGGACAAATTTTTTTCTGCCAAGTTTTGAAACCTGGCCTCGCATCGCATAAGACGACAATCGTCTGGCGACGTCGTTTCGACGATTGCATTGCTTCGTGTAACACATAAATATTTGAATCGTCTGGACGACGTCGCTTGAACGATTCAACTAATGATTGAACGATTGCTATTTTACAATCGTTTTATACTTCGTGGGTGATTTTTGATGTCGTTTTTAATTAAAAATATAAAAACCATAAGTACATATCAAAAACATGCTTCGGTATAACAATGTCACAGCAGATAGGTAGCTTAAGCAGATTGGGGAAATCCCTTTTGCTCCCAGGATAATAGATAGAGTTAGGTAGCTGCAACTGCAGCTCGGTGGATGAGTTAGGCGCATTGAGGCAAGTTCACTTTGCGCATTCAAGCTGGAAGGGCGTCCATCTGAGTTCGCTTGTTGCGAATGCGAAGGACGCTTAGAGATGCATCGCATCCTCTTTCACTTCCAAGGAAAACGTTAAACTACTATTAACTATTTTCAATCAAGTCCTAGCTGGAGGTGGCTACCAATGGTTAACTGGTAACGAGTTTGGTATTTCTGTTGACACAAAGTACCCTTTCAGAGATAATGACCCAGCTAAGATACATTTTAATGAAATTCATTCTAAGGCCAGAAATTTAATTGAAAGATATATTGAAATGTATAAAGGTATAACCACTCACTGTTGTCTTCCTACATGTATTTTTGACTGTTCGTACCATAGGTCGATCGCGAATCTTAACGGGAGGAGAGGACGAGCAGGGACTATCTCAGTAAAGGTGCTAGTTTTGCACTGTTTGCGCTGTATTGTACAACATCTGTATCTACCACAATACGGACAGCAATTTTGTAAAATCCGAATCCAGCGTGGAAAATTAAACTGCAAATACAGAGATTTACAATAAACATATGAAGGAGCTGGCAGAAAGAATTAGACACTCAATTAAAGAATCGCTCTTCGCATAATTTTTTAATGCAAATGTACTTTGTTTTTGAATTTTAATATGAAATAAATCAATCAAAACAAATATTTAGAACAATGACAGCATAAATTGAATTTTCGATTATGTCATTTCTTGTTTTTAGTAGTTCCCAAACTGGTGACAGTTGAAACGATGGACGCCACGACCGAACGACGCGATTGTGATGTTACACGAAGCAAACTTTTGACGACGTCGTTAAATACAATAATTTAAACGATGATCGTCTTAAAAGTTACGCGATGAGAGCCCTGGGTTTTTGTGCTACTACTACAAATTTTGTCCTGAGTCCATTTTTAACGTTTCCAACGATCTGGAAGCACTCCATATATTTTTCCCAAATTTTTTTCAAAAGTCTGCGAGTTATTTTCTAGCTATCTTCATTTATTTATTTTATTTTTATCTGCCTGGGCATTGTTTTTAACGCCACTTTTGTTGACAACTGCTTCTTAAAGGCAGTTCATTTAGTGCTAAATTATACTTGTTTGGTCTATAAAAGAATCACCCTTAATTTTATGTGAATAATCTTGCCACATCTAGCCCTCATTTACCGTTTACTTACGTCTTTTTATTCGTGCTTTAAAACTTGTAAATAGACCTTGCCCCTGTACTAGGGTTAAAGACGTTTTTGTACATAGAAAAACTTCTTTCTACCTCAACGGATGTAATAGGCGCAAATTTAAATGTCATTATTTCAGAGACTGTGTATTCATTCACTGTTGAATTTTGTCCGCACTGACAACTAGAATTTTCTTTTAAAGTCTCGAAACCACGGCTTTTTTCCAAAACATTTCACATTTTGGACTTTATTTTTCTCACTATTTTTCAGTCAATGGAGCTAACCTTTTTTTTTCACACAAACAGTTGATGAAAAAAGGACAACCAATAGGCAAACATATTTAAAAAAAATTCACAAATACATATTCTAAAATATGGCATAAAAATGCGAAAATATGCCGAAATATTCTCTTAAATGTGAAATATGCATTTATGCCCGAAATATGCACAAATATGCCCTAACAAATAGGGCCCAAAATGCTTAGTTTTGTATAAAACGTATTTCTGTGTAATCCAATTTCCAATACGACCTCCCAAAATATTTCCGGCATATTTCCGGTTGCCCTACTGATTACTAATAAAGTGTCTAGCTGTGTATTTTTCCTCTAGGTACTAATTGCAAAGACCCGAACTTCTGATACCAATTTTGTTCTGGTAATCGTTTGGGGGTGAATCCTTTGGCTGGTCTCGTGAAGGTGTTAGGGTCACTTATACATATTTATTTAGTTATAACAGAAATTTTATGCTGTTTGCCCTGGGTGCGTTTCCTAACATTTTGGCTTGACGGCGTCTGCTGATCTTATCCAAGTGGATGTTGTGTTATAGTCTTACTTTACTTTAGATGGCGCTACAGCCCGGGGTGCACCAGGGCTTGCTCCTCGAAACCATTTGTGTGTGCGTGTTGTATTTTTTGCAGGAATGGAAGGGACCTACAGTTTAACGATTTTTGTTATGATTTACTAACATTTTACAAAATTTACTTTTTATTTTTATGCAATTTATTTTATCAACACATTTTTACCATCAAAATTGAGACATAAGTTTGTAAATTAAAAAAACAAATGTTTTCTGTCAGAATGTATACATTATCAACAATTAAATACTTTGCAAGTAAATCAACAAATGACGGCCATTTCGTAATGTTCAACTTCGACTTCTCTTACGGTCACAGCATTGGATCCTAGGGGGTGAACAAAAAAAAAAAAGAAATCTTAAAATTTATCATCGGAAAATTAAATAAAATATCACTTACCAAATGTTTTTAAATGTTAAAAGATTGAAGGCCTACATCTACCCGTGTGGTCAAGGTTACATTTCGGTTGAGTAATAAATATACTTTCAACGACTCTCCTTTGTCCTGAGGTGTTCGTAATTTTAGTTTGATTATAATTTTGAGCTAAATCCAATGGATGCGCTAAAGCACAAACACCCAAGAGGAACACCAAAAACGCAAAGATAACCGTATACAACAACATTGTATTGCTACTAATTCGATCGCTTTGAAATAAAGACTAAAATTCAAATCAGAACGGGCTAGCGAATACATAAATATGTATAACCCAACAGGTTACGATGTTTCTTTTTTTTTTTAGTTCTGACTTCCGACGTCAAACAGCGACTGGAATTATTTTTCCCAGTATGTTAATTCATTTGTGTTCAAGTTTTAAAGTCGTATATTAAAAATACTAAAAAGATTGTGTGCACTGCAACCAGGTAAAATTGTATTGCGCATTCAGCACCTTGGTGCAGTTTTGGTTCTGCAACATAGTTTCACCCCATACATTGACATATTATGTGTACATACTTTAATATTCAAGCCGTGGGTTTTCTATCCCCTGTGGATAGAAATATAGGATTCGTTTGGATAAAACCTTAGTCTGTATCAATTTATTAAACACTAGTCTTTTTCTCAGTTCTTTACAGTTTATTTATTCACTTATCGCTTTTTATTTCAATTATCACATTTCAATTTTCTTTTTCCACAGCTTTTTACAATCTCTTTATTATCTCTTTTACAATCTCAAATACAATTACTTTTCAATCACTTTTCCTTTAATATCGCACTGTATCACTTTACAAATAAGCTCACCACTGACTGATTACTAACTCCTAATCGCGGGCTCTATTTATACTCCAGCCAAAATACTCCGAATATTTAAGATGAGAATCTTCTAGACTTTGAAGTATCCACTGTGGAACATTCTACATACTGGAATGCTGGAATCGTAGAATGAGTTCCATACTGTGGAACTTGAATATCTACAGCAGATATTCCAATGGTACCTAGCCCTCTTGTTTCGTAGCGAAAAATGTGGAAACTTACATTGCGTTAGAATTCGCCTAAGCCGTTTGTTTGTGTGTACAGAATTCTAGCACAATAATAAGAAACAATTAATCAACACAAATAATTAATTCGAAATAAGTGTACCTATTTTCCAATCCCTTATACAAATGTTGGTAGTGGTATCTGTTAGTTACAGCGCGATAACAATTTGAAAACGAATTTTCACAGTAACTCGTCTATACGATAATAGATGTCGACAGTTTCTATGTACAATTTGCATAATGGCGGATAATTGCTTCATTTCACTGTCCTTATTTCGTCTGACAGAAGACGTTGTTTTACATTATTGCGTTTTTGTTATTTTGTAGTGTTTTGTTTTGTTTTTGTGTATTCTCAGTCGACTGCAATAGTGCACAGATCAAATACAAAAAAAAAAATTATATGTTCTGCTGCTTTTTTTTTTGCTACACTATATTTAAATAAAAAAATCCGGTCAAGAGCAAGTCGTACTTGCGCAATAAAGTCTTCTGTACAATCCGTTATTTTTACATATATATGTAATAGATTTACGAGTATGTAGATAGATTTATGGACACAAATGTAAGCAACTTGATAAAATTACCTATCGATACCCTTTCTCATTTACTCTGAATAATTATACATCCACACAAGACAAAAAAAGAATACAGAAATTTACGCATGTGCATCATTATGCGTGTGGCTCTACACAAATTCAATTTTTCCAAATGAAGTGAAAGGAGAGACTCCTATGTATGTATATTATAAGTATTGGAAACCATCAAGATTCCTTTATGTCGATTAACCCTTAAATGCCCAACGACACCGATTTTAAGGTGATCAAAGTTGTTGGACAAGCTTTGTTAGATGCTTGGTTATCAGAGCAGATGTAGATGGATTTGCCCTTCCATATGTAAGCGCAAAAATACACCTCTGATTAAATGACAGTTAAAAAAGGGATAGATTCCTATAGATGGCATTCCTTTTAATAGATACCTGCTCCAGAGCTCAAGATTTTACTTCATGGTAAAAAACGCTGCTGTTCCATTCAGAACGATCTGGACAGAAATATTAGAACTTGCGCTTGAAATTATATTTTAAGCTACCAGTCTCCTTGCTACAGAATCGAGAAGCTTCGCCACCGTCAGAAAAGCCTTCTTGCGCTCCAAGTGTGTACCAATATTCCACATCCTGTTCTAGCTTCGTATTCAATGAAGATATGCAGTGGAGGCTGGGTGAGAAGGCACCCCATAGCGGCAGTGGTTACGTGAAGCCTACCAAGACTGCGCTGAGAAACTTTCTTAACCCTAGTACAGGGGCAAGGTCCATTTACAAGTTTTAAAGCCTGGGGTAAAATTTTACCCAACGAATAAAAAAACGTAGGTAAACGGTGAATGAAGGCTAGATGTGGCAAGATTATTCACATAAAATTAAGCGTGATTCTTTTATAGACCAAACAAGTATAATTTAGCACGAAATGGACTTTCAAGAAGCGGGTGTCAATAAAAATGACATAAAAAACAGTGCCCAGGCCGATAAAAATAAACTAAATAAATGAAAATAGCTTGAAAATAACTCGTAGACTTTTGAAAAAAGATATGGAAAAAATATCGTTGGAAACGTTAAAAATGGACTCAGGACAAAATTTGTAGTAGTAGCACAAAATTCCAGGTTTCAAAACTTGGCACAAAAAAATCTGTCCGATTTCAAAATACCGTTGGGGTAACATTTTACCCCAGTCCCTGTACTAGGGTAAATACCATAAAGCAACTGAGGCATATACGACCTATGGCCTGACTAGTAGACCATTTTTGGTCTTGTAATGTACACCACTTAATATTTATCATACGTATGCAGTTGCCTTAAGAACGTGTGCTGTTGCCTTAAGAACGTATGCAGTTACCCTAACTATTCGATGCATACATGTTTCTGATATGAGTTGCCTACAACCCGTACATTGGACGCCATCTCCTATTGCTCTGCCTAACAATACTTAGTGTAATATTAATATAGAAATTGTACAATAGGAATATCGTACATACTTAATAATAAGAATTAATAAAGTGGATTAAAAACAACCGATCATTTATTTGTGGTTTATTTAAACATCACAATTGGCGACGAGGATTGCTCATAACGAACACAGTGAAAAGTGTAAAATTACACGTGTTATTCTAAAAGGTTAGAATTTAAAGTACATATATAAAATGGCTGTTTTTGGAGAACTTCCAAAGTTTCATCATGAAGTAAACGACTTCAGAATATTCCAAGATAAATTGGAACAGTTTTTTATTGGCAACAAAGTTGATGAAAAAAATGTGGAGAAAAGGAGAGCACTTCTGTTAATTTCCTTACACGATGACACCCTTAAATTGCTGACTGACCTCGTGTCTCCTGATAAAGTAGCTGAAATAGATTACAAAGTGTTAATGGAAAAATTGGGTGATCTTTTCAAACCAGCTTTTTCTGCTTTTGCAGAAAGGCTAAAGTTCTACGAAGCAAAAAAGTTACCACATGAAACCCTTCGTCAGTGGGCAGCACGTGTTCGGTCATTGGCAGCAAACTGCAAATTCGACATTCATCTCAATATGGCGTTACGGGACAGATTCATCATGGGACTGGATAAAAGTCCAGAAAAAGATAAATTGTTCTTAGAAGATGTCACTAAATTAACATTCGAAAAGGCTATGGAAATTTCCTTAGCAGTTGAATGCATCCGTCATCAATATGAAGCACCGCACGTAGAAATAAAAAATGAACCTGAAGTTTTTCGACTCAAATCCTACCACAAAAAACCATCGTCATCATCAGCATCATCGGCGTCTAAACAACAAAACCAATCAAGAAGTAAATTATCGACAGCCCAAGCATCAACAACCCAGCAAGCAGCATGTACCAGATGTGGATTAAAAAATCACATAGCGGAGTTTTGCCGTTTTAAAAATTACGTTTGCCAAAAGTGTGGCGAAAAGGGACACTTAAAGAAGATGTGCAAAAATATTCGAGTTAATTCAGCAAGCAAAACCAAGCTAAGAACCAACAATAATAATTATTCTTACAATTATTTAGAAGAGAAAAGTAATGATTTATCAATTTTTTATTTCAGAGAAGATAACTTGTTAAAGCCGATCACTACCACAGTTTCTATGAATCTTTGTTGAGTGGTATAGATGGAGTCACAATTTTCATGGATGACTTATTAATTACAGGAAAGAATAAAACAGATCACATTAAAACGCTTTCGCTAGTACTGGCCAAACTTCAGGAAGCTGGTTTGAAGGTGTCTCCAAATAAATGCGAATTTTTTAAGGAATCTGTTTGCTATCTCGGGCACGTAATAGATAAAAATGGTTTACGTAAAGATCCAGCCAAGGTAAGGGCTATCGCAACCCTTTCAGAACCGAAGAATTTAACTGAACTTCAATCATTTTTGGGTGTTATTAATTTTTACCGCCAGTTCATGCCAGATTTGGCTACAACAGCCGCGCCTCTTTATGATAATCTGTCTGGAAATTTTGTTTGGGGAACACTCCAAAAAGATTCTTTTGAGTCAGTCAAGAAAATCATGTCATCCGATATTTGCCTCGCACACTTCGACCCCTCTGAAAAAGTTAAATTGATAGTGGATGCAAGCCCAGTAGGATTAGGCGCTGTGCTAGTCCATCAGTATGCTGATGGTAAAGAGCTTCCGATTTCGTTTGCGTCTAAAAGACTTTCAAAAACGGAAATGAAGTACTCCCAAATAGAAAGGGAAGCTCTAGCAATTGTTTTTGGTGTAAATAAATTTCACCAATATCTTTTTGGTAAAAGATTTGTCTTAGTGTCAGACAATAAACCCCTAATATCTATTTTTGGAGATAAGAAAGGCATCCCTGTCATGACTGCAAATAGACTCCAAAGGTATGCCCTATTTTTGTCTGGGTATACTTATACAATTCAACACGTTAAGTCAAAAAACAATATCGCAGATTTTTTCTCGCGCGCTGTTGACAAGGTTGAGGAGTCAGAACTAAGTATTCCGGGAATGATTTCAAACGATGTTTTTATAAACTATCTTTTGGATAATAAAAGTCCTGTATCTGTGACGTTCACAGACGTTCAACGAGAAACAGCAAAAGATGAAATTTTGATAAAGGTTTTAGATTTGGTTAAAAAAGGTTGGCCCAGTAAGTTAGCAGATGCAAGTCTGCGCGTTTTTTTTCTACGAAAAAATGAACTTTCGATTTCAAAAGGTGTTTTATTTTGGGGATACAGATTAATTATACCCGTAAGCATGCAAGAAAAAGTTTTGCAAGAGATGCATAAGTCGCATCTAGGGATAGTTAAAATGAAGGGTTTGGCCAGAGCATATTTCTGGTGGCCAGAAATGAACAAACAGCTGGAATTTTTGGTAAAGAGTTGTGATCAATGTTTGCCTTATACTGCACATCCACCAAAAAATGAACTCATTTCCTGGAATTGGCCCTCCAAGCCATGGGAAAGGCTGCATTTGGATTTTATGGGTCCAATTTTTGAAAGGTACTTTTTAATATTGGTGGACTCTCATACTAAGTGGATCGAATGTATAGATATGAATAAATCTATCAGTAGTAAAAGTACAATCGATCAACTAAGATGTATTTTTTCGCGTTTCGGGCTTCCAAACACAATTGTAACGGACAATGGTACACAATTTACGTCCGCCGAATTTTCGCAGTTTGTAAAGACTAATGGAATTGAACATTTAACTTCACCAGTTGGCCATCCAGCTTCAAATGGGCAAGCGGAAAACGGGGTTAAAATTGTTAAATTAGCCTTAAAAAAGGCTTTGCATGGAAAAAATTCAATGTGTGAATTGAACCAATGTTTACAACGTTTTTTGTTAGATTATCGCAGTTCCATTCATAGTACAACTGGTGTAAGTCCGGCAGAATTAATGTTTAATAGAAGTATTAAAACACGATTAGATTTAATTAATCCAATAAAATCAAAAAATTATGTAAATTTTGAATTAATTAAAAACAATGTACAGAAAAATCAATCAAAACAAAAACAATTTTATAAAGGCCATGGTAAAAGAAATTTTAACATAAATGATTTTGTTATGACAAAAGATTTTAGTAAAGCAGGGAAAGTAACTTGGGTAAAAGGCAAAATTGTAAAATCTCTTGGTAAACAATATTATATGGTAAATGTTCTACCTAAAAATTTAAATTGGAAGAGACATGTAAACCAATTAAGGAAGATAGAATCCAAAAACAACTCTATACCTGACTTGCCACATTTTTCTGATTCAGTTAACTATGAAAATATAAATTTTGAAGAAAATAGAACATCAGAGGTAAATGAAGTTTGTTATAGGAAGTTAAGAAATAGAACAATAACATATATCTAAATGTAACAGAGCAATAAGAGGGGAGAGTTGTAATGTACACCACTTAATATTTATCATACGTATGCAGTTGCCTTAAGAACGTGTGCTGTTGCCTTAAGAACGTATGCAGTTACCCTAACTATTCGATGCATACATGTTTCTGATATGAGTTGCCTACAACCCGTACATTGGACGCCATCTCCTATTGCTCTGCCTAACAATACTTAGTGTAATATTAATATAGAAATTGTACAATAGGAATATCGTACATACTTAATAATAAGAATTAATAAAGTGGATTAAAAACAACCGATCATTTATTTGTGGTTTATTTAAACATCACAGGTCTAAGTCCCCATGATCTACTGAATATTCTACGATATTGCCGAAGTAACCTGGAGACCTTAACTTATTGTTCTTACAACCAAGTATGTAATCTAAATCTTAAATCCTTTGGATCCCGCAGGCATTTCTCTATATCTAGCTTGGTGACTAGGTAAGTGGGTAAGTTAGGAGACAACTTCCTTTTTTTAATAACATCATATCCGTCTTGGAAAGATTAACTCCCTCCTCGGAAAGTTGTTCTTGTTTTTGACCTTTGCTAAAATACTTAGAGCTTTTGTTACCGAGCTTAGGTTACTTGCTACCGACTCTGATATTCACACCTTCCACGTATTATAAAAAAGGACTTCAACTCTAATTGACGAGTTAACAACATTCTTAAAACAAAAGTTATTTTTGACTGATTTTCCGAAAGTCAAAGATATGGCACCATAAAAAACTTGCTGGAGTTTCAATCTGTATCTCCATATTCAGTCGAACGTAGGACTCTCTAACCACGGTGCAGGCTTAGATATCTAAAGAGCCAGACACGTCGTAACACTTTTCGTGTGTCATGAACGTGGCTAACTTATTGATCAGAGATACCCCTGATCGAAGTGTGAATGATGATGATATAAAGTCATGTAATATTTCAATCAATTCCCGAGGATAAAGGGTCCCCTTCCTCTATTTTTTAGCTAACACCTAATCAGTCAATTTTCCAACAAATCACTTTCCAAACTTTCTCAGAAAATATTGAATTTCTGTGTATGCCAAAACTGGTCGTCATTTTTCATTTTCTGATAGTTTCCGCTTTTCAAAATAAGGTGTTGGCCCTGCCAAAGCCTATAACACTTTAATCATTCATTCACTCTCGTACAACACTCGTGTTCTCATGTACTCAATTTAGGAGCCATCTTCAATCATTGTAACATCCTACAACATCCGCGCTACAAGCTACAACATACCAACTCAAGTACAACAAATCGCAGTTAACTGACATGTGGCCAATACACGAGTAATGGCCTCCACAAGTGGATAATTTAAAAATACGCGTGTACTCCCAAAATCAACTCGCAACATCAATCATCTCCCAAACCGATGTTCAATGTCACAGTTCGGATGTTGTATCTGTAAAAGACGTCAAGTAAAACCAAAAAGGGTTAACAACACAACGTTATACGAGTATGCCTGTGCCCACATAGCGCACACGCACCAAGCACCCCCCTCAAATTCAGTCAGCCAAAATCTGAAAACAGATTAATCAAAGTTAATCAGAAGCAATTTTATCCGCCCGCATACGAGTGCGAGTAGTTTTTAACTCTTAAAATTGGGAAAAATAGAAGAGCGCACTCTACAATCGCGTGTGGGTGCAGCAGATAGCCAGCATTTTCTTGGGTTTTCCAAAAAAAAGATGAAAAAATCGTCGTCAAAAATTCACTTAAACGGTTATGGGTTGGGAAACCATTCCGAGCCCCGAAAAACAATAGCCCGGGAGAGGAACAAAAATGTAAATTAAATTATCGCCAAAGTCCACTTTCGGTTTTGTTATCTTGAAGGGCTCCGGAGCCCCCATGCTGATCGCAAGCGGAAGTTGTGTGCATTTAAATGTGAATTTTTTCCAAAAAAAAAAATCAAAAAAAAAAAAGAAAACAAAAACGTTTTACCATTACGATAATTCGTTTTGGGTTTGGAATCTCGATTCTCTGAAAGAATGAGGGCATGGAGCCGTTAAAGCGCGTTCTCTTGAAGTAGTCTGTGCGCTTCAGACAGGTACGAGTATTAACCCATATTTTCTAGATTTTATATGCCCCCACGGGTCTTTGGGTGAAGCTGAAGATAGCGCAAATGTAAAACGCTGTGATTTAGTCAATGGTTTTATAGTTTGATAAAACGTACGCAGTGATGGATAGCGGCAACTGGTTTTTGGATGAAGTGTTTTGAGCAAGCAAGGGGTCAAAACTACAGTGGGGGGCATGTTTATAATATTTCAATACTTCTACTGCAATATTGAACTCTTTCCATCATTTTGAAGAAGAAAAACCTGATCGTCGAAAGCAAGGAAAGCAGATGTAGGAAATGGTGCCGGGAACGTCAGTTCCCCAAACTTGGTGGCTTGGTGAGACTAGAGGACAAAACATACCAGTTGGAGGTTCTATGCTGAAGGAGAAAACTCAGTCGCTTGCAACTTCACTAGGTAGGCATTCAAGAATTTACTGCTAGTGAAGGGTGGCTGACCACTTTTAAAAAAACATCACGAGATTGATTACAAAAAGGAATTTGTGGTGAAGGTGCCCGTGCCAGCGTAGATAATACAGTTTGTTCAGAGTGGAAGGGAGAACTACACCGCTTGCTGGAATACTATGATTTACCTATCCAACATTTTCAACGCGGACGAGACCAGTCTTTTTTTATAAACGCCTCTCCGACTGAACATTAGCTTTCAAAGATAAAAAGATGCCACGATAACGATATTGCTAGCAGTCAACATGGACACATCTGATAAGTTAAAACTACTCTTGATAGGGAAAGCTGTTAAACCACGATTTTTCAAGGTTGTGAAATCAAGTCATACTACCAAATTCAGTGAGGTGTTGTTTGTTATATTCCCAATCGACGTGAAATTGAAAATCTCGGGTTTTCGGACATGCTCCAGCTACAGAAGCAATCTTTCCAGTTGCATCATTGAAGCATGTATCGTTACAATTTTATAAATGGCGATGCTTTTAATTGTCATCTGTCAAAAAATTACAGGGCATTTTTTGATAGGTAGCAGAATAGCGAACTCTTCTCCAAAATGAATTTTCTTATTGGAAAACCCATAGATGATTGGTTGGTTGGTTTGTAAGGGTGAGGAGAGATGTCTGCCCATTCACATAGGCCGCAAGTCGGACATGTCTGATAAAGTTGAATTGGCCCTGATATCTTGTCTTTCCCTGTTTTATCGCTTCTTCCACAAACAGTGCTCCAGCGAAATAGCCAGTTGCATTCCTCCCCTTCAACAATTCTCTCGCAACACACATCCCGCAAGGAATGCCCATCAGTTCACCCTTAAGCCAAAATTCGGACGTACAGTAAAATATAGAGATTCTTTCTTTAACCGCTCAACACGAATGTGGAATGCTTTACCAAATACGATTTTTCCCTCCCATTACGATCTATAAGCATTTAAGACCAATGCGCATCGGCATCTTCTCTTTCATCCTCCCTAAATTTCCCTATGGCCCGCGCTGTGCAATGCATTTTAGGGGTATTCATATAACTTTTTTTTTTGTTCTACCCAGATTTAGTACTTTTCTTCTCCTTTGTGGGTTCAGGTTTACAATCATGGCTTTGGCAGCCTTGCATTTTGGATTTGACTACACATTAACGAGTGGCGTTTTGCAAACATCTTTCCAGATAGTTCAGTTCTGTGTCCCGTAAGCGCCACGTATTTGGAGAGACCAAGGGACTGCAATCGAATTGCAAGAAGCCCCGCTTTTCTTCTGGCTTCGAGTTCCAAAGGAAGTTTGTTAAGGATAGCCCCCATGGCTGACGTGTTTGTTCTGGATTGTGCCCCAGTTACCTCCCAACAGGCCATTCGTTGCGTTCGGTAAATTCGTATTTACCTATCCTCAAGGATATTCTTTTTCTAACGTCATAAAGAATATCCAAGATAAAGCTTCAATATTCTTCTGGCTTTGTTAAAATTATTTCATGAAATAAAAATCAACTTGAGTTGAGATTTAAGTCAAAATGTATTCGCTTTAGATACGATTTCTAGAATTTTCCACCGTGATTTCAGACGAAAATGCTATCAATTCGGTTCTTAAAAGACTTAAAGCCTTCTTACCGAATCCGAGCAAGCATCTGTTCCTCCTCAATTCCCCGGTTAAGATCAGCAAACAACTGAGGCACTTCACGAAAATCTCTCCGAATCGAATCGGCCAGCTCTGAATCCTACGAAAATCTCCCCCCACTCCATCACCACTTACTTACGCCCAAGAACCAAGTTTAGAATTATTATTGTGATTGCCGAGAGTACACACATGTTCACAGCTCGAGTGGCCGTCTCTTACTTGTTGCCTTTTCCATCATCCCTTCCAAGAAAACACCGGCGCTAGATTCGTACTTGAAAAGCGATTTCGAATTGTATTCCCCAAATCCGGCGGACAATTCAAGTGCCCACTCTGCGGATCCCATTCTGATTTTTTGCAGAACTACCACTTCGTCCATCATCAGCTGTCCAGCTGAAGTGTTCAAGTGTATGATGGACTATGGCGCTGACCTGTTCTCCAGTTTGACCCACTAAACGCGAAGTCGTGAATAAACCAAAACAAAAAGTAAAACACATGCGGTTCTGTGGAACACGAAGCAACAAAACACATGAGCCAAGTGCGCTTGAATGGTCCTCTCCGGGTGGCTGAAGTGGCTGCTAAGTCAGTTGCCAAGGAGCGCGCGTCAATGGGGATTCTCCGTAATCCACCAACTGGAGAGGTTTTTAATCCCCCCGCCGATGTACCTGAGAAGCGCAACACTATTTGATTTGACTTTTTAAGTGGACAAACGGAAATGTATTTGCTTATGCACTTGCCACAGTACCAGTACCAGTACCAGTGCCAGTTCCATCAAACGGCTTAAGGATTTCTAGCAATTTTGTCTGCGTCCACAGATCAACGCGCACGCAAGAAGAAAGATTTCTATTTTCCATTGCGGAATTCGGTTTTTGCGAAGACATTTTTGAGTTGTTGCCAACAACAACGCCGAGCCGGATGGCATCGGGCCTAAATGGGCGTTCTCGCGCTCTTTGATGTGAATCTATTCCACGAATTCATCGCCAGCCAATCCAGAGATAAATAGTTTTCCTCGGAACGCATCCAAGCAACCGCCTCTTTTCGGTACGAAAATAGCATTTTCGGGAATTCGCTGTTCGGTTCCGTCGATTTGCGTATGGGACGAGTATAATCCGATTGGATACCTCGCAGAGGTGGCTTCATCAGCAACAGCAGCTTTCAATTAAAACGACAGCGTGTTGTTCCTCTTCTAATTAGATGCGACATTCACCATTCGACACACATAGGTATACGCGGCAGCTATTCGAAGGACAATCTTCGAGTAATTAAAGGACAACACTCAGTTGGCATTTTTTCGGGTGACACAAAAAGTGCATTATGTTCGACACTCCTTTGTTCGGATCTGGACATTGCTGACCGTCCGGAAGGTGCGAAATGAGTCTCTGTTTGTTGTCCAAATCGGAATGTCATTCCAGTTGGCAACAACGGTTCCATGTTGTCGAGAAATTCTAGGATTGCTGCTTCGCTAATGGACTGTGCATCGGTTTTTGTCATGTAGGTATCTGCGCGGCTATAAAAGGACTTGTTGTGCATTTTTATCCTAAATGAGTTTTATGCTCCACATAACTGTGACAAGCCAGGAAAACAAAAACAACACAACCGGTGTGGTGCCTGCGGAGAGGGAGATAATGAAATGTGCATGCGAGAAGAATGAAACTTCCGCTGGAGATGGAAATGAGGACGAATACGAGTAAAAAAAAAGAATAAAGGGTTTTATTTTTTTCTTTGTTGATTCATTAAGGGGAATATAATTAAAATTTTGTTCCCCATTCTGCGGTATGAATTTTAAGTGGAACTTGCCAGGCGACATGACGAGTTTAGTTTGCTTTTTTTTAGACGCTCATGTCGTCCTCGTTTTTGCCGGAAATTAATCCTGAAAAGGAATTCATTTTATTTTTTTCTGTAGCCTCAATTAGGTGCACAGATAAGGAGTTGCAATTTGTGGGAGAGATAATGCAGGAACGGTTTAACATATAGCTTTGAGTACATTTGCCGTAGCTGTAGCGGATATATAATGGTGGCCGATTCAAATTTTTATTTCACACAAAAGCCTGCTTGACTAACCAATAATCTGAAGACCGTACAAAACAGTAGGAGGCGACTTATCGATCCTATAATAGATGTTCTTAGAAGTCGACTTTTTTTTAGTGAAGCTTTAAAGCGTCTAAAATTTGAGTTCTGGCATGATTCCGTATGTTTATTCTTCTGAATGTATTAAAATAGTTTAGCAGCTTGTTCACATCGTTAAACTTTCCCCAATTCCTGTTGCTTGGAGACTTGGCCACGAGTAAAAGCTTCAGTAACGCAAAGCTAGTGGATGTAAAGAAAGAAGACTTAAGGGTCTTAATTGATCGATTGTTTGATAATGGGATTACAGTTTGAGTTAGGTAACAAGCTATTCAAGCTTTCATTCAGATGTTATCAAGCGTATTCTGGTGAAGAAGCTGACATCTGGCGAATCTTTCTATCCAAGTAATCCCATAAATCCACAGCGGAGTTCAAATCCGGTGACTGTGCGGTGAACCCGTCTTCTTTCTTCTGTTTAATAGCTTAAACACAGATTTGCAGTGGGTTTAAGGTGTGTCTCCAATTAACTGAAGATCATTTAATGTGGTTCTGTAGCACTTCTTGCTTAAAATACCTTCGATGCGAAGGAGACCAAATAGTTCGCACTTGGATTTATCGAATTAAGGTTTTTTTTTTGGCAACGCGTTGAACAAATTTACCTCACAAAGACGCCCCTTTGTTTACTGAGGCTGCAGGAAATAGCTCCCCAATGAAATAACTCCCCAAATGGAAAACGAAATAGCTCCCCAAATCGAAGGTGAAATAAGTCCCCAAAAAAGGTATAAAAGAAGTCCCCAAAAAGATATGAAATAAGTCCCCATTTTCTCAGTATTTTTTTTATGTTTTTATTGCATTATAGAAAGTAAATGTTAGATTTTAAAATAAGGAAAAGTTTTTTTTTACATAAATACATATCATATACATATGAATATGTACATATATGCTGGATGTTTCTTAATTTATATTAAATATTTACGTAAATACAAGAATTGACTCTTTTACTACTGTAGGAACTTCATTCACTTTGTAAAACATATTTTACCTTATTTTCTTATATTATTCATAATGTGTTAATCTCATTATTTACCCTTACATTTCACATACTTATTTCATACTGTACCAATTTTGAATTAATACTGTACATAGTTATATAACTTTCTTAGTGTACATACAATTGTCAGAAGAATTGAAGAGAGACCAATATAATTTTTTACTGTAGATGTTAAGAAGGAAAGCCGCGTTTTATTTCCGCTCCTGAAGCCAGCAAGGTTATTGCCGACATCTACAATTGGTGACCCCTGACTGTCGAATCATACAACAAGTTTTCTTTTAAACAAAATAAAAAGTTTTATTCGCAACAGAGATGACTGAGGAAACCAAGACACCTAATCAACCTACCGGAGATCCACCTGCAAGTACCTCTGGTTTCCGTAGAGCAACGAACGAACCACATGGCAGCGGCGATAACGAGGTTATGCGTGTCTCCGTAAAAATTTCACCCTTTTGGACAGAAATGCCGGAGATTTGGTTCGCGCAAATCGAGGCGCAGTTTGCAACGTGCCGCATTACATCCGATTTTTCCAAATTTAATACGGTCGTAGGATCCATGGACGGCAAAGTCTTATCACAAGTCAGAGATGCTGTCTTACAACCACCACCTTCCGAGAAGTATGAAAACTTAAAAAAGGTATTAATTGATTGTTTTTCAGACTCAGAACATAAGAAGATGAGAAAACTGTTGTCCGAAGTCGACTTAGGCGACAAAAAACCTTCATATTTGTTCAACGAGCTGAAAGGCCTCGCTGGAAATTCCATCGGAGAAGATTTCCTAAAGAACATCTGGCTACAGCGCCTCCCATCAGAGGTCCAAGCCATTTTAGCGGCGTTCAAGAGTGACGACGTAAAAAAACTCGTACAAGTAGCAGATACCATCATGGAAACAACATCACACGGTAACGCAATATCTAAAATAGAACAGCGGGAAACATCCTTTCATTCGGAGCAGGCATTGGAAAGAAAAATCGAAGCACTTTCTCGTCGATTTGACAGATTGGAGAATTCGCACTTTCGCAGCCGTCGCCGAACACCGTCACGCCATCGAGACTCGACCCCATGCTCATCATCTAGTAGACCACATACCACAAAAAATCGTAACGGAATTTGCTGGTTCCACTACAAATTCAAAGATGACGCAATTCGCTGCAAACCACCTTGCAGTTACGCCAATTCAACCGGTCCAAAAAACTAGATAGGCTGTTGTCATCACAGATGACAGCAGTTGTCAAACGTATAAACCGTTTATACGTATCGGATGTGACAACAAAGAAAAAATACCTAATTGATACCGGCGCAGACGTTTCTGTGCTCCCACCAACTATTCGACAAAAATCGCAGAGTTCCAATATTGCCTTGTTCGCCGCCAACGGCTCCAGAATAAGAACGTACGGAAGCCAACATGGTGAAGTAAATTTGGGTCTGCGGAGACGGTTCAGGTGGACATTCTTGATAGCTGACGTCGCCGTGCCTATCATCGGAGCTGATTTTTTGCAGCATTACGGCCTGCTGGTCGATATGAAACGGAATTGTCTCATAGACAAGAGCACAACCTTATCAGCTACGGGCATTCCATCACCAGGTAATTACAAAATTAAAGCTTTCAACATTAAATGCCCATTCGCAGGCCTCCTTGAAACGTTCAAGGACTTAACATCGCTGAACGGCACAGGTAATCCAGTGACGTCCCATACCACTCATTGCATCATCACATCCGGACCAGCTGTTTTTGCAAAACCCCGACGACTGTCCCCGGAAAAGCTAGCCGCTGCAAAAGCCGAATTTGCATATCTCATGGAGCAAGGAATATGCCAACCGTCAAAAAGCAACTGGGCCAGCCCTCTCCATATGGTAAAGAAATCTAGTGGTGAGTGGAGACCGTGTGGCGATTACCGTGCTTTGAACGCCGTAACGCAGCCAGACAGATATCCTATCCCGTACATTAGTGACTTCGTTAACATGTTACATGGAAAAACGATATTCTCCACCATTGATTTGCAGCGCGCGTTTCATCAAATACCAGTTCAGCCAGAAGACGTACCTAAAACGGCCATCACAACGCCGTTTGGCCTTTTCGAGTTTAGGTACATGACGTTTGGCCTGAGAAACGCGGCACAAACAATGCAGAGGTACATGCACGAGGCATTGAGAGGACTGGACTTTGTGTTTTCATACATTGACGACATCGTCATTGCATCTACTAGTCACGAAGAACACCAGAAGCATCTCGAAGAAGTGTTTTTAAGACTCCGTAAGTACAACCTTAAGATTAATACTTCTAAATGTTTTTTCGGTAAATCAGAAGTACGATTCCTGGGACATTCAGTCGACCAACATGGCATCAAACCCTTGCCAGAAAAGGTTCAGCATATCATCGAGTATAAAAGACCATCTGTTGCCAAAGAATTAAAAAAGTTCCTGACAATGATTAACTTTTATAGGAAATTCATCCCACGTGCTGTAATAAATCAAGCCCCATTGCACTTACTTATAAATGGAAATAGAAAAAACGACAACACCCCAATACTCTGGACATCAGAAACCATCGATGCCTTCGAAAAGTGCAAATCTGATCTTGCAACTGCTTCACTTCTCGCTCATCCGGTGCCAAATGCCACCCTTTATCTATTCGCCGATGCTTCAGACGTTGCAGTAGGAGCTGTAGTGAACCAAGTTATTGGCGGCGTTTCTCAGCCACTCGGATTTTACTCGCGAAAGCTAACCGATACGCAAATGAAATATAGCACGTACGATCGGGAGCTACTTGCCGTGTACCTGGGTGTGAAACATTTTCGGTACCTTTTGGAAGGAAGATCGTTCTCTATATTTACGGACCACAAACCCCTGACGTACGCGTTTCAGCAAAAATCCGACAAGGCATCCCCAAGGCAGTTGCGACATTTGGATTTTGTCAGCCAATTTTCAACGACAATTTTGCACATTCCGGGGTCAGAGAATCAAGTAGCCGATTGTCTTTCAATGATAAATGCCATCGATACATCAACACCTGTTGACTTTCATGCGATGGCGAAGGAACAAAAAGAAGACAACGAGCTAAAAACTTTACTTAAACAAGGTAATACGTCCATTTCATTGCAATTAAAACTTTTGGCTTTTCCAGAATCAAATTTACAACTGTACTGCGACACATCGACACCAAAAGTTCGTCCGTATGTTCCCTCGCCCAGTAGAGAGATCGTTCTCATGAAGCTTCATAATCTTTCTCACCCCGGTATTAAAGCGACGCTCAAACTTCTTCAAGCACGATTTGTTTGGCCCAAGATGAAAGCAGATTGTGCAAAATTTGTAAGAAGATGCTTACAGTGTCAACAATCCAAGGTCAGCCGTCACAACAAAGCACCGCTTGTTCCTTACACTTTGACATCTCAACGATTCGCTCATATAAACATGGACATAGTTGGTCCATTACCTACATCTTGTGGATACAGATATCTTCTTACCATCATGGACCGATATACACGTTGGCCGGAGGCTTTTGCAATGGAAGACATGAAAGCAGAGACTGTAGCGCAACACTTTCTTCACGGTTGGATTAGTCGGTATGGCGTACCACTCCAAGTCACAACTGATTTAGGACGGCAGTTCCAGTCAACACTTTTTTCCGAACTGAACAGGACTTTGGGAATTAAGCAGTATAGGACAACAGCCTACCACCCGCAATCCAATGGGATTATCGAAAGATGGCATCGTTCTCTCAAAGCAGCAATTATGTGCCACCAAACAACGGATTGGTACAAGGTGCTACCATTAGTACTGCTCGGTTTGAGGTCGTCGTTCAAAAAGGACTTAGATGCCACTCCAGCAGAGCTTTTATATGGAGAAACAATTCGTTTGCCAGGAGAGTATTTCGTCGAGTCACCAAACAACATAACATCAGAGGATTTCGTAAAAGAGTTGCGAAAGGCAATGTCAGCGATGAGACCAACTAATACCACATTCCATGGTACTTCAAAATTTTTCGTGCAGAAGACGTTGGATAAATGCACACACGTTTTTGTAAGAACTGACAGCGTCCGCAGTCCTCTTCAACAACCGTATGAGGGACCTTATCCAATAGTGAAGAAGCATTCGAAATATTTTTCGGTAAGAATTAAAAACAATGTTAAAAACGTTTCTGTTGACAGATTGAAAGCAGCATTTCTCACTGTTGATGACGCTTCCGAACACATAGTAAATGCTTCTAAGGATTCGACAACAAGTAAAACAGCGAAGGAAACTGAAACTACATTACCTATTCAAGACCAAAGGACAACTCGGTCGGGTCGAAGAATTTTCATTCCATCAAGGTTTCGTTAGTATGGCATACTAACTAGCGGGGGAGTATTGTAGGAACTTCATTCACTTTGTAAAACATATTTTACCTTATTTTCTTATATTATTCATAATGTGTTAATCTCATTATTTACCCTTACATTTCACATACTTATTTCATACTGTACCAATTTTGAATTAATACTGTACATAGTTATATAACTTTCTTAGTGTACATACAATTGTCAGAAGAATTGAAGAGAGACCAATATAATTTTTTACTGTAGATGTTAAGAAGGAAAGCCGCGTTTTATTTCCGCTCCTGAAGCCAGCAAGGTTATTGCCGACATCTACACTACGCTTTTACAATAAGGACATTTAACGATCCTCGATTTACATACAAATATATGTGATCAAAACAAAGAGTAGTGGAAATATCTGTAATTAAAATTATAAAAATAAATTAATTCCAACGCAAAATTTGTTATATCAGATCCGCGGGGCAGCGCGGCGTGGCACACGCGTACGGGCGTATATTCCACGTACACTATTAAAAGCTGCCGGAAACATCCCTGTGGAACAACCTTAAAGGTTCCTTCCATTAAAAATATCGCCTGTTACCCAGCGATATATTTTCTTCGATGAATTTCATCATGCGATCTGAGCCGAAAATGCAGAACACATATGATCTGTCATCTGGTTCAATGCATGCTTTAGGAAAGGCCGTAAAATGCTCCTTATATTTGGTCCTCCCAAAGTTATTCCAAATAGATTCTCGTTAAAAAGCCAATGGAGATTGGATTTTTCTACTATTCATAACAATAATAACAGCAGTTAATTTCACTGTTGAGAATCAATGAAAATTGAATTTTGCATGAAAATAGAAGAGTGAAATTAGTCCCCAAATTTGAGGACTTATTTAATTTTTGAATTAGGGGAATTCTTTCACCATGAAATAACTCCCCAATTTTAAGTATGAAAAAATCCCAAAAACCCATGAAATAAGTCCCCAAATTTTAGGACCTATTTCATTTTTGAATTTGGGGACTTATTTCACCATGAAATAACTCCCCAATTTTAAGTATGAAAAAAGTCCCAAAAAACCCATGAAATAAGTCCCCGATTTTGAAATTGAATCGAAGGTCTTCGATGCTTCCTGCTTTGCCTGCTTTGTGGTTCTTCTTGAACGTTCACTCCTCGTTCTGTGTTCACAGTTCACTACTAACGGCTTTAATAAATAAATTGGTGGTGTTATGAACTCAAGTTTAGAAATACGTTCATGTTAGATATATTTTTCGGATTTACTTAGAGTCATTTGGGGTTAGACGTAAGAGTACGCAGTGCTATTTTCTCCATCCTGTCAAATAATTAGCAGAAATCGCTAAATGAGAATATGTGTGGCTCACTAACCGCCAATGAAGAACAACTTCTACGAAAATATTCCAATTCACGGTACAAAGAAAAACAACAAGAAAAAAAAGCCGGAATTTGTTAAAAAAAAGTATATTTTTAAAAGTGTCAGAAAAGCGTGGCAACTCGATACCCCATAAGTAGTTTATATGTGTGTTTGATTTAGGATACAATTTTATTGGATAGTATTATTCCTTCTTAGATTTTCAATACAATGGAAAACAAAGTAGCGTCTAGGGAAAGAGTGCACAGTTCCTATCCTACTAATATAATAAACTAGCTGACCCGGCGAACTTCGTACCGCCTCAAAATTATTAAATGTCTGATAAGCTAAATTAAATTCAGTTTTTTTTATTAATGTTAAATAAATAAAATGAATTAATTTCATCAATGTACAAAAATCAAGATGAAATGTCTGTCTGTATGTCTGTTTGTCTGTTTGTCTATCTATCTATCTATATATCTGTCTGTTTGTCTATCTATCTGTCTGTCTATCCGTCTGTCTCTCCGTCTGCCTGCCTATCTGCCTGCCTGTCTATCTGTTCGTTCATTAATCGAAGCGAGATTTTTATAATTTTGTGCAATGCCGGGGAATACTTTGGTGATGGATCCTCCATCGACGATGTGAACTCACAAACATTTGCCGGGAAAGATATCAATCCAGTGGAAGCATCAACAGGAATTTGGCCATTGCCAAGCGCCAGCAGTTGCCTCGAGAATTCAGCAGCCGATGGGTCGTTCTGCAATGCGACTCTCATGCTCGTGGTCAATTTCAACTTCTTGACATACCGCCACAAAGACGACGATTTCAGACATGCATTGAGCTCATCGGCAGCAGTAGAATTTGGGATGACGGGAAGCGTTTGACGAAAATTTCTGGAGAGCAATATCATAGCCCCACCAAATCATCTCGTAAACGTCGTCCACGGTTTGATCGTCTAATAGGAGGCATTAGTCCAGCAAATAACTCTCCCTTAAAAACAGCAAAGTCATTTTTGACTAATCCTATTCAAAAAAAAAAAATTGTTTTCTGAAAAAATGATCGATTTGATAAAAAATATCGCATTGAATTTCAATTGATCGTAATGTTTGTACTGTTTGCGGATGTGATGCGCGATATACGACTATCCGGAATCAGTGTAATAATACGCAAAACTCGAACCAATTGCAGCACATTTGCTCAATAGAAAATGACAATGCGAAAAGAATACTTGTCAAATTGCGCACAGCTTAAGTCAACGTATAACGCCATCCATCGGGTTGTGGAATTTTCCACATTTACATCAAATCATGCGATAAAATTTCGAAATTTCGTCGAAAAAAAATTCAAATTTTTCGCGTTTTTCCGGGATTTTTCGAGTTTTCCACTAAGAATTTTATATTTTTCCATTCGAAAAGCCATTCCGGAACAATTGCACACAAAATTCCATACATTTAGATTTTTCCAATTTTTCGACTTTTCCGGAGGGTTTTCCCAAAATGTTCTTTCGCAAAAACCTTCTCGTGGCAATTACGAACAACTGAAAAAAATTGAGCCGTTCTCAATTGATGAATTACTATACATTTTCTTTACACCATTTTTATATATATATGTAGATGTGAAAGTTTGGATTTTTGGGACTCAATCACGCCTTAACGGCTTAACAAATTTGGATAAAACTTTCGTGAATAGATAACTTACTTCCTGGATTAGCCAATGCGAGTGGTCAGGCCTAAAATAACGTATAAATATGGTACATACGTTACGTACGGGTGGGTATTCATTTTGTCGTTAGTTTTATGGCAGTATTCGAAAATGTTAGAAAACATTTGTCCCTTTATCTGGCAATCCTAATTTCAAGGTCTTTGACGGTTATAATCTTCGTGGAAGTCCTTGTGCCTATTTTCCGTACCGCTGTCACAGCCACAAATGTTTTTGGTTTAAATTAATTATTTGAATTGAAATAAAGTATTAAAACTAAAAAAAAGTCGGGAATCTGATACTCGAATCGGATTTTGTATTTGTTTAAACATTAAAAAGTTTGCAAGATAAAAACCCGTTCATCATCGTCATGCACTTTTAATCAAGTTCTATTCAGGAGTATTTCTATCGGCAGGTAACCGCTCCTCCCTTTTGTTCATTTAAATTGAAAGGACTCCTCCATCCGCGTACATACAGCTGCGGTAAAAAAAATAGCACCATGATACGAAGCAAGTCTTTTCAAGTAGCAAAAACGAGATAAGTCCGTGCAAACAATCTTTGAACATACAAATAAACACAATAAACTCAAAAGAAGGTCTTTAGAAACATAATCGCAAAATTTATTCATTAATTTGGAAAATATTTAAGATTTTTTAATATAACTTAAGAAACAAGCGGTAACAAAAATAGCACTATAATTTCATTGTGCAATTAAAAAGTAAAAAAACTAGGCAAAATTAAAGATTTCATTTATGACTATAATTAATAAGTTGAAAGCATTAAAATTAATATTTCGTCGCATGTCCTTTGTTGGCTAATACGGCTTCACATCGTCTTGTCATAGAATTTATCAAATCCTGGCACCTCTTGACAGGAATTTCGTTCCAGGAGTTTCTAACCGCGGCCCAAAGCATTTCATTGTTGGCCGGTTTTATAGTTGAAACAGCTTTTTTGACATCTGCCCAGAGGTTCTCAATTGGATTGAGATCAGGCGACTGCGCCGGCCACTCCATGACATTCACCGAATGATCACCAAACCACTTTTTAGCCTTCTTGCTGGTATGTTTGGGGTCATTGTCTTGCTGGAAGACCCACAATAACGGCATTTCCTCCTCAGCATAAGGCAGCATCACTGTATCAAGAATATCAACATAGACGTGTTGATCCATGATAGTTTTTATCCAATGTATGGGGCCAACTCCATAGTAGGAAAAACAAGCCCATACCATTATGCTTGTACCTCCGTGTTTGACCGTTTTGGTCGTGAATTTAGGGTTGTATTCTGCGTTTGGAGGCCTCCTAACGTAAGAACGAGAACCTTTGCCGCCAAACATTACAATTTTACTTTCGTCCGTCCATAAAATGTTCCTCCATCTCTCTACTGGCCAGTTTAAATGTCGTTTTGCGAAGTTCAAACGCTTGGTTGCATGTTTAGCGGTTAAAAGAGGAACTTTTCTTGGACTACACGCCTTTAAATTGTTATCTCTAAGTCGGCTGCGAACTGTTTCAACACATGCTCCAATGTTAAGTTCTTTTTTTAGCACCGTTGCAGGTTTAAACGGCTCCTTCTTGCTTTGCCGGACTAAGCGTCGGACGAGCAATGGCGACATAGCAGGTTTTCGACCACGAGTTTCAACTTTTGGTACAAAAATAATGGCATTGCGTATCATTTTATTGGAACAGCCAACTAAATGTCTAACTTCCGCATAAGTTTTGCCCTCTGCAATCATTTTATTAATAACTACGCGTTTTTCAGAACTACAATGCTTTCCGCGACCCATAACTTCGTAATTAATTAGAAATTTTAATATCTTTCTATGCAAACGCCACTTAAAAAATAAACCAGAACACTGTGATGCTTTATTTTAAAAAATCCAGCACAAATGACTTTTTTCCAGCAAAAACGTAAGCATGGTGCTATTATTTTTACCGTACAAAATTGTACATCCCTCTCAAAAGTGTTCTGGAAAAAAAGGACCGTTATCATTTTGATACCAGTGATCTCACTTTTAGAGAGAGAACACCTTAAGCAATAGTATATAACAGTAGCAGCTAAAGAAATTGTTTCAGCTGATGTTTTTTTTTTGAAATAGTAAAATTACTATCGTTGGTGCTATTTTTTTTACCGGCACTGTATATGTACATATGTACTATCTAAGTCATGCATAAAGTCCTGCAGTGCAGTGCATTTTACAAATGCATTTCTACCAATCTTGTCTCTTCGCAAATGTAATTTCCAATACTCCTTCTTGTCCTAGTCGTAGCTCCTCTGTCGACTAGAAATAATTAACAGCGACATTCCGTCATCGGTGAGCAGTGCCCGCTGGTGACATTCTCAATATTTAACCGCATGCATCGTCGTGGTGCTGGTGCCCATCAGTGAAATTGTTGGGATTTCATTTGCGAGTACCTGTCAATCGGTGAGTAAAAGGGACACAAAGGGTCCTTTCACTAAAAGAATTCAATCAATCCGTCAGCGAAAGCTGTAAATGTGCATACCAATCATCATGATCATCCTGTTCTCCTCGTCCCCCACCCCCACCTCTGTGTTTTTTGTTGACTGAGGGCTGCTACTTTTACAACACGACAAGGACGTCGACGACGACGACGACGAAGCGCGGAAGGAACAAATCATTCAGCTTGTGTGAATGGCACAGGAGATTATTTTTCATCAGCATCCGGTGTTGATATAACACTGCTAAGCTAAGCTGCAGGGTAGGATTGCTTTGGGTATCAGCAAAACATTCCTATTTGACAGCTAAACAATGTTTCGAAAAATTCCCGTCCAAGGACGAAACACTCTGTCCTAAAATGTATTCGCACACACATTCTACCCATCGCATCGTCCACCATGCAAGTCCAAGTTGTGGAATTTACAAAAGGCGAAAAGTTTTTAATTTTGTCCGATTCCCAATTTCAGATGTCAGAACGTGTGACAGGCGGATGGACAGACGAACTGCTATGTATACTCGTTCTCGTCCTGCAGCTGTAGCTGGCTGGATCCTGACTGTTAAATGTTGGTGTGGCGATTTATTGTCTTGGAAATGTTTGTAAATTAAAATCCCATGTCCATGTTTTTTGAAGTGGGTGCGCTTCTTGCTACGAGGATGTGTGGACTCTGGACTCAGAGAGTAATTAAAATGTGTCCTCATCCACACGTTCGAGCCGATGGCGGTTTGGCCACTGCTAGTGTTTTGTGTGGCTGTCTGTGTCCTCGAGTCGGTAATTGACATTAATTATTCACCAATAAAAAAAAAATGGAAATATAGTCCTACGAAGCGAGTTCCTTTGGTCCTTTTGTTACAGCCGATGTTTTTCCATTCATTTTTACAATCATCTCTCCTGTTTAGTGGGCGGAAACGGGTGTGCTCTCAAACAGGGTTGGACACGAAAAAAAAATTGCACATGTACAGCGAACAGTTAGATGAAAATTAGTGGTTGAGTTAGAGGGCTCGAGCTAGAATTTCATACCGAGGCTGAGGGTGTTTGGTGTTGTTTCGTCGTCATTACACTGTAACCCTGAGCCTGCGATGTTTTGTTTGAATTTATTTTTTCTCTGCGCCGTGCCGCCTTGCCCGAGGGATGTGTGAGCGACATCTGTGCGCTTAATACAAATTTAATTAGAAATAGTTCTCTGTCGACCGCTAGATGATTTCATTTTATCATGAAGGTAGGCAATGAAATGTTTTCATCAACCCTTGATAGACGAGCGAACGGCGCGGCGCAAGAAAAAAAAGATGGACTGACTAGGGTTGAATAGGATAAATAAGGGTTCACGTTTCGTTGGATTTTTTTTTTTCCTTTCCTTTTACTGTGATGATGACAAGTGAATATTATTGCCTTCTGTTGGAACACAACAATGTCCTGGGGGATATTAGTTTTTCTGGGATGTACACGTATTTGGCCGCGGGCGGAAGAGTTTTGTTCTTTTTTTTTCTAAAACATTTTGAACAGCTTTCAGCAGGGTCTTTATTGGAAGCGGATTTTGCATGGGGTTTTTATTTTTTAAACAAGGTATTATTTTTCAGCTCATGTCACTGGAAAACGAAATTATGTAGATTCAATGATATTTTATTTCGTATTTTACTTAAAACTCAATTCAAATGTTCCTACATTGGAATAAAAGTTGCGTGTTTTCATGTCAAACAAGTATTTGGGCCAAAAGCTGTCGACTGGGGTTAATCAGAGTAGAAACGACATGATGCTATATATTTAAAGAATACCAAAGTTTAAGCTTTCACGGCTCAACAACCAACCACTAGGTATCTAGGTGGCATCCTGGATCGAAAACTTAAATGGAAAGTCAACATAGAGCACAAAGTGCGGAAAGCATGTATTGCCTTCCACGCCTGTAGTTAAACTTTTGGTGAAAGGTGGGAACTTAAACCAAAGATGGTCCTTTGGTTATACACTGCCGTAGCACGACCTATCCTCACCTATGGATACGGTGACCATATTTTTTTGAGCGGAATACGGGACAAAAATTGAAAAATAAATAAACACACAAACATCAGGGGCCCAATTTTGTAAGTGTACCTTGGAGCAGACCATAGTGTACCTCGGACCATACACACTAAATTGCAAATTTTATCGACAACAGTAACATTAGGTTTAATTTTTATAGGTAAAAAAATATATAAAAATATCTTAACTGACAACTTATTAGAAAAAGCAAAGAAATTTTACATTAAGGCCCCGTTCAGACAGGGCGGAAATCGTGCGGTTTCAAAACGCGCGGTTCCCGCTGCGGTTCCTATTTACATTGAAGTCCTTACATTCGTTCACACACAACCGGGCGGTTTGGCAAACCGCGCGGTTCCCGCAAATCAACCGCCTGAAAATAGAACCGCGCGAAAACCGAGCGAAATCCGCGCGGTTGTAGTTCTATTGCGTTATATGAGACTGTTCAGTTTATTTGCGGTTTCCGTGCGGGATATAATGTTAGAAATATTTTCATATTTGAAGTGAAGTGAACGCTTCGTACACAACCGCACACAAACCGCTCGCAAACCGCCCGCAAACCGCAGCTGTCTGAACACATTATAATATTCAGCGGTTCAAACCGCGCGGTTGCAAACGCACGGTTTCGGTCGTGTCTGAACGGGTCCTAAATGCTGAAAAAGTTGAAAGCAAAGTTATTTTCCTTGGAAGCACATATGATATTGGTCAAAACATCCTTTACAGTCTCCTCCCGTCAAGATTTATCGACCTGAGGTCTTTTTATACCTGATATAGGTGAACTAGATTCAAATACCGAGAAATCCGAAAGAATTACAGATGAAGTATGAATCAATGTGTTAGTTGGACCGGTCCATGGTACACCAAAAGTATTGGACCAAGGTACACCATGTGCCCTTTATTTATTTTAGTAAATGTAACTTTTTTTTATTTTAGTAACTTAAATTAACCTGACTTGAACTGAATAGATGAGTCAGTAATTTGTTTATAAAAATTATCCGGAGCTTACTTTCACTCCAAATTTTTCCACAACATGCTTTACAAATATACATAAAATTTTACTTTTGGGGGTAAAAAACATTCCTAGCAAATTACTCACTAGGCTAACACGACACAGTGCCAGTTTCAAACTGAGTCAATGTGTTACAATATGGCATACAATTCGTAGAGGAACTTTTGTCAAAAGAACATAGATATACTAGAAAAATGCCGCTCGGACCGAGGTACAATTGGTCCAAGGTACACTACTCTCCCCTACGTATTTCATGAATTGCTTTTTGAAAAAAAAAGCTTAAAGTGAAAATAACAATAAATAATAATAAAGTCATTGTGACATAATAATAAATAATAAAATAAAAAGCCAAAAACTTAATCTTTCTATGTTTTTATTAGGTCGATTTGTTATCTGTCCTAATGTTCGGTACAAAATTTGCTATTATCTTTCCGATGAGCTAGAGACTTGAAACTTTAAACATAGCTCAGAACTGAATGAGAATGCAATATTAGCTCGCCTTCTTGTATGTCTGTTTGTTGGGGTTCCGTACGGAGCTTCAAACACATATAAAACCTGTAGATATGTAACGTCTTCCTGGTGTTTTATTTCTGCGATTGTACATACAGTGAAACCCGGTTTAAAACTTCCCTCTGAAGTGCAAAACAAGCAAAGCAACCTCGGTTTCTTGAAACCCTAAGTTTATAAAGTAATATTCTTGTTAAAATCCCCTTTTAAGTACATATCGCTTATCTACATTCCCCGTTTAAGTACTCCTTGATCCCCAGTCTTTCCTCATAATTTTCATGAAATATTTCCTAAATACAGTGAAAGGAGGAATTGTCCCGGCAAGAGGCCGGCTTATTATAACTCAATCCGGGTTCATGGCCAAAGCAACATAGAGGGGAGTGAAAGGGCCAACATTTTAGTCAGATGCGGTTCAGCCTCTTAACATTTCCGTTGCAGAGGAAGTCAACCCTCCTTCCTTCGACTTGCGAAGGGCAAAAACCTTCAGTAGACTCTGTTTAAAGCACATTCTAAATGGAAAACTCTCAACAACTGTGTTATTTCAAGGAAGGCTTGGCTCGCTTACAACAAAACATAGATCCCTTGATCTTATCAATAGATTACGTACGAGTCGAGATCGCCGGTGCCAGACAGCATACACTGCAGAGATACTTCCTTTAAAACATTTCCGAAATTTCTGACATAGAACTGTGTAACCTCATAAAATTCCTCAGCCACATAGGATGTGAATGGTCAGTACATTCCCAAAACACACATACTTACTTACATAGTTGGCGCTACAGCTCGGGGCCTGCTTCTCGCAACCATTTGTGTGTGCGTGTTATATTCTTGGTCGAATGGAAGGGACCTACAGTTTTTTGCCGTCTCCGAACGGCGAGTTGAGAAGCTTAATCGTGACAAATGATACTCTTTGATGCTTGTCAGGCATTCGAAAGAGGTGGTACCGTGAAAAAACTCTTTCAGGTGTTAGACCCGGCCAGGAGTTGAACCCGGTCAGCATCCGCGTGGTAGTCCAACGCACTAACCACCACGGCCACGGCGACGAAAACACACACAAACTACCGAATTAAGCTTTGGTAACAAAATGATGCACATGTGCAGATACGCCATAGAGCCATTCTGTTCTGACCCGCGAAATTCGGGGGCACTGCGACCTAAAAGATCTTTTGTACTGCAAAGTCAGTTTGGGGAACCAGTACAGGTCCAATTCAAAACTGGTGCAGGGACTTTAAGAATTTCCCCAGGAGTTAGGATTTCTCTGTGGAAATGTTGTCTCCTAAGCGCACATAGTGCCATGCAGTCACATAGAATATGTTTCGCAGTTTCGTGGTCTTCCAGTGTCCTCAAATAATTTCAAATACACATTTTTGTACAGGAATAATTTATGTTGAAAGGTGGGGTCAGCACAGCAGTGATGTTAAAAACTGTGTAAAAAACTACTTTCTACCTTTTTACGTAAAAAACGCGTAAATAAGTGTAAACAACGTAAAAAAAATAACTCGTAAAAAAGGTAAAGAAGAGGTACATAAAGTTAATTAATGAGGAAAAAAGAGAGAAAATGAGAGGCATTGCAATATCTGTCAAAATCTAAATAAATAAAGATAATTTTGCAATCGTTCGTTCAGTGTCGTGTGTTGAATTATTGTATAAAGTGATTTTTTTTTTATAATGTGCCAAAAATATTATTACTTTAATTTATAAAATTAATAATTTATACGGACCAAAGTCCGTAAATTTTGAGGGAAATAACTTTCAACTGCATATTATTTAAATCCTTTTTACGACAAGGCCATTTTATCGACATCCGAAGAACAAATAATAAACCAATTCTTAATGGAAAACTTAGACGCAGATGGATTAGAGGGCTTGCACTGTTTTCGTCAACAAATTGATATTTTTCATACACTTTTTCGAAAAGAAATTAAAAAACCAACAGTTTTTTGGAGCACCGCGAGCATTCATCACCCTCAACTGTCATCTTAAGCTTTGAAGCTTCTTAATATGCCAGCATTGTCCGCACAGATTGAAAGGGATTTCTCAAATTGGGCTCAAATACATAGTCCTTTACGAAATTGACTGCCCGTTGAAAGGTCTAAAAAACTCATTCATGTATATTTTTCGCTTAATTCAACTAATGTTGACTAGCTTTATAGATATTGAAACAGAAGAATAATAAATATGTTTGATTGTTAAAAAAATTCAAATTTTTCTCGTTTTTTATTTGGTCAGAATTTATTATTATATTTCAGAAAAATAATACAATATAATATAATAACAGGGTTAGGCTTGGTACAGACATGCGATTGCAGTCGCACGACTATTCAGTCGCAAAAAAATAGAACACATAGCTTTCAATGTAAGTGCGCTCACATGAAACCTACCAATCGCAACGTATCATGTGCGCGCACTTACATTGAAAGCTATGTGTTCTATTTTTTGCGACTGAATAGTCGTGCGACTGCAATCGCATGTGCGTACCAAGCCTTATTCCTGATAAATTCATTGCTGGGGTCCGCATTTCGCATACACTTAAAGGTTGAGAAACGTTGGATTAGAGAATCTGCTTTTTAACCATTTTATCGAAAAGAAGATAAAAACCCAATAGTTTTTCGGATTCCGCACAGATTAATCAGGGGCCGAATTACCGCATCCGTTAATGAGTGAGTGAGTAGGACTCCTTGTCGAATGATCGAGTAAATTGTTTTTAAAATAATAAGTACTCGATAACGAGAGCGTTAATGCCAACTCGTCACATTTCGATAACAAGTACCTAACTCGTTAACGGATCCAGTAATTCGGCCCCAGATCCAGCTCTCATCTTCTGTTTTGAAGCTCCCCAATTTGGATTATTTTCCGTGTTTTTTTTTTTTTACTTTTTAACCTTTATTACATTTTTTACGTAAGCATAGTAGAAATTCAGCATGTAAAAAACTAATTTAGAAGACATAAAAAACTACGTAAAAAACGTAAAGTAAAAAAGTCGAACAGCACTGGGGGTCAGTCTTGTGTTTTCGTTTTTAATCACACTTTCAATTAAGCGGTTCTACTACGTTTTTGTTTAAGAAAATGATTCAAACAAAACCCCAACAGTGTGACAGACAATTAGTCCCTTTGTGGTTCTTCTAAACAAACTTACATAAGACAACTCGAAAGGTCACAAATAATGATTCACAATGCATTTGTAGCCAGCACTTCATACATTTCCACTGGAGACTACTCGGGACTCGCCTTTGGGTAAATGAGTCACCTCCAAAGCCGACTCACTTTTTCTTATGCAATTATATTCCAAAAACAATTTTCCCATCTAATTCCATTTGTTTACATTCGATTTGGGTGTTATCCTGGCAATAATCACCAAACCCAAAGCCTCATTCGTTATCATTAGTTTCTTTTTCTTTATACTGTGTCATGCTGCTTAAGCTATAATACCGCAGACAGACACACAGTAGCAACAGCAATGCAGCCTAATCCGCTTAAAACACTTCACGATGACAACAAGTCAATCAGAATTATGCTGAAACCCCCGGTTAAAACATCTTATGGGTTGGGCCGATTTTCCCAGAATTATTTTACGGGTTCCTACGAGTATCTCCCACCACACGTTTCGGATTAGTTGTTCGCTGGCGTTGTTGTTCTAGAAACACACACGTACTAAATCTGATTACAGGGCTCCACTCGTCGTCATCAACGCAACAACGAAAAAGGATAACGGCAAATGCACTTAACGTGCGTCAGGCTCGCACAATGCACTCCATCGGTAATCATACGTTTGGAAACATCCCAGGCGTGTTCTAAATTTCAATTCCATTTCGCGGAACAGGTGGCAGTGGCGCACCACCATTTTAGAGGCTTTTTGGTAAATACAAGCGCTAGCTCCTCCCTCACTCCACGATTATACACAATTTCCATTGAGTGCACCAGAATCCCATTAACAGAACGAGAGCTCTCGGTTCGTCTCTAATTGAATATGCCAGCAGGAGACTATGTTAGCTTTGTATTTACCACCTGATCAGTGTGAGACTGGCAAACGAACAGGCCTAGACCATGGAGTATGGAAGTATGGACCATCGCGGATCTCGGCGTGTTTGCAAATCATTAAAATCGTTCTGACAGCACGTCCACTTCACACGCCACTGCCTCCGCCGCGCTGGTGCGTGGCAATTTTACTTATCAGCTTGCTGGGCAAATCTCTGCAAATATCCTGGCCAAGAACTGAATCCCATTTCCAATATGCGCGCATCTCATTAGTGTTAATTAGATTCCCCTGATTTACACCTTTTGCAACAAAATTGTACATATATAGGAGGATTGAGGACCTACCTGGACGTATGGCGTGGCATGTGTACTCAGGGCTTGGAGTCTCTGTGGTATTGGCATTTCCAAATCTTATTTAATGACGAATGCGAATCGTGACAACTCGTAGATGCGTTCCATTAGTGTAGAGGCAGGTGAGTCTGCACACACACCGTAGGACGCACAACAATGTCGGTTTGTCCAGGCAAAATCGTTCGCATAAATGCGCAATGGAATGCTAATTTGGATGCATGTCTAATTTATTCGAACCAGTTCCAGTCCCTGTGCAGCCAGTTCCCATAGCCATATGTCATGTCCCATGTGAGAGTGATCTTCAAGTTGTTCGGACTTTAAACTACGGACCATCGGGTAATTACCGATTTTCGGGTCTAATTACCATAAACAAAGTTTTGTCGTCGTCCAGTCCACTATGCACTCCGAGAGAACAGGATACTGGAAGCACACGCTTGTCCATCTCACTGAATGTGCCCTTCGGCCAGAGTCGTGTCGAACAATAAATGCGTACCTGGAATTCGTGAATGGGGCAATAATTATGCTGCTCTGGAATCGGGAACATCTTCTTTTTCGTTTCGTTTTTATTTAATTAATATAATTTTATGTACGCGGATTGTTTTATTCGGGAGGACAGCACTGGGACGCCGGACGGGACACGATTCAGTCTGGCGACTTGCTTTTTTGGCAAAGAAAACAGTTTTTTTTTGTGTAGCCAAAGGGGACGCGATGTTTCGTGGGGCTCTTCATATTAATATGCTCGTCGAACAAATTTTGGGTAATTAATTCTGAAAGGTATTCATGTATACTGTATCCAGATAGATGGACATCCAGGGATTGATTGTCACTTGAGAGTTATGCAGTTTAACATTTGCTTTTCAGCGCAAAGTAAGACTTACCTCCCAATGAAAAGACTGATCTGTTTGACTTTGGGTTGAAAACAGGCTTTCTTTTGCATAAAAGACACTGCTCATGACCCTGTGACCTGTGCCTAGGCCAGCAATATCTAGCATATCAAAGGTCTTTGGTCGTCGATGAATGTGGGGACTGGGTACAGCTTCAAAATGATTCGAAATTCATACATATTTTATTATTTATAAAAAATTATAATAACAAATAAAAAATAATAATTAAATAGACCTTCTAAAGCTTTTTTGTAAATTTAAAATTTTGGGGTGACCTCACAAAAAGAAATCCTACAGCGATAAATACCATGATCTTGGCTGCCAGTTGACATTTTCAGAATGTGAAATAATGCAAACCGGGAACTTTTCACGCAAAGCATCGAACGTTGCACCCAATTCAGTGGTTTAGGTTAAGGCTGTGCGTTGTGTGTCAGGTCAGTCGGTCAGTTCGTCGAGAAGGGAATTATCCAACCGAATCTTTCGTTGAATTTGTGTGAATTGAAACAAAACAATTTCAGTACAAAACTTAATTAGCTTCATGAAACTATAAACTAGAAATGAGAAAAACGTCACAATAGTAGTAGTACGTAAACAAAAAAAGGGCGTGAAAATCTGGCGCGTTAGAAGTTCTTACTCTGGTCCACAAAAGTTGTCAGTACAGCGAAGATAGGGCATTCGCCTCTCAGTCTTGTTACAATAGCTTGCATAAATCTGTCCCCCTTTTAACCCAAGCTTGCGTATGGGGTGCCAGCATACCCCGTTTCAAAATACAAACTGTTACAATTCTTAAAATAAAAGCCGTCATTTTCGTAGAATGCCATGGTTTTTGTTTTTTCGTTATTTTATTTGTGAAAGGTATTTAGTGGATTTTCTTTCTCCGTATTGAAGATATGGTGACTGGGGCGCGCTGGAACCCCATATGTGTTCGTGTGACTTTTTTTAATGTGAACTAAATAAAAATTTGTTTGTTTCAAAAGTTTTAAAAGGATAGTAAATGAACTATTTCAGAGTTGCATAACAAAACGTTCCAAAAACATGCAGAAGTGCGTAGTCGATTACTATTGAATTCGAAAAGCTGTATTTTCTTGGTTTTTTTTGGAGTACCCTATGGTCGCATCACTTCAGGTTATCTTTGTGTAATTTTTTTCTCATTATTACGACTGTAAATCAAATGCCTTTTTTTTTGGTAATCTAATTAATAAATACAGTAAAACCTCTCTAATTGGGACACTCTTTCCTGTCCCGATTAGGAGGTGCCCCAATTATAGAAGTTTGTATAAAAAATATAGAAAAACACAACTACTTAAGAAAAAACTGCTATTTTCAATTAAAACAAGTATGGAACGCCCTATCTCCTTTACAAAAACATCCCTTATTGAAATAAAACGATATTTATTTTATGAAAATTTATAAAAATTTATGTAGTAGTATCTCATTACGTGAAATTCAACGCGTATGCATACGAAAAAGTTAAAAAAATGTATCGTATCCACACAAAAACAACTGCAACTGCACGGTACCAATATCTAATATTCAATGAAAATAAATAAAACGTTGCTCTGTTGTTTTTTTTCTCCGATATAGTCAGAATGAGATGCAGCTGTGAACATTAAGTTAATGGAATTTTTCTGTCCCGATTAGAGAAGTCACAATTGCTTTTTTTCGGGTCTAGTGTCCCAATTGAGAGGTTCAACTCGAATTGTCCCGATTAGAGAAGTCATATTTCCTGACGTTTTTAATAAAATGTCCCAATTCGGAGGTTTGGCTCAATTATGGAGGTTCTAGGAAAGTTAAATTGAGTGTCCCAATTAAGAAGTGTCCCGATTTCAGTGTCCCGATTCCAGAGGGTATATTGTATGAAAACTTTTAGGGTTGGCAAATGGGTTGCCCCGATTGGGAGGTCGTCCCAATTACAGAGTGTCCCAATTAGGAGGTTTTACTGTATATTAATTAAAAATTAAATATATTAATTTTATTGAAATCGTGTCTAAGGATGCTAGTTTTTTCAGCCCAAGTTTGTTGTGGTGCTCAGGAGCCCCATTTGTGTCTATGTAACAAAAAATCACGTATGCATTCTAGGGTTGAACTCTCACTGGGTTATCGCCGCAAATCGGAGAGCAATACCCGTAGGGTTACCTTATATGGAGGAGGCTCGCACTCTTTCTGTGCTTGTCTTTTTCTCCATTTCACTTGTCGCACAATGAAAATTGTTAGCTTATATACATATATTAAAATATCAGATAATGCACAAATATAATACAAAAGGATATACAAACCCAAGAAGTCTTATCTGCCACCAAAAAACTATCGAAATATTGAACTAAAAAAACTGAGTAAGCGCCCTTAGCGCGGAATTTGAATTAATTTTGCAAAGCTTTCTATGGCTGTATTTGAAAGTTTCGAAAGCTTACTATTTCCAGAGATATTTTGAGCTGAATTTTCAGGTTTGAATTAAAATCGATGTATGTATATATTCTTCATACCTTTAAGAATCAAAACTATTCTATTCCAAATTAAAATCAATATAACAGTATACGCCCATTGAACAATTTGAAATTTTTATGTTTTTATAATTTATTTTACTGCCTGTTGAAGTCGGAGAGCAAGCGTTTCACTTTTCGTCTGATTAGTTTTACTTCAAAAATCTGTTGGTTTTCTGATACAGGAACAGGCAACATACAATTCACAATGCGAGCACATTAAAAAAAAGAAGTAAGACAAATTCTCCCATTGAAAAATCACTTTCAGTTTTTCCAGAGATTTCCAATTTTCCGGTGGATTTTCCAAAAATTTTCTTTCGTACAAACCTTGTCCTGACAATAACGAACACAACAAAATATAATCAGCCAAATCGGTCGAGCCGTTCTTAAGTGATGATCAGTCATATATGCGGCAATTGATTTTTTTGGAGATTATTTATTCTTTACTTTTTGTAAATTTTGAATTATCGTCCTTTGACTGTAATCTGTTAAACAAGTGAGACATTTTATATTCCAATCGAATTTGGCTTTAATTTCAATTTTCTCAGAAACACTAAGGTTAACGATTTTTGTTATGATATACTAACATTTTACTACACTTTATACTTTATACTTTGAAGTGAATCAACAATAATGACAGCCATTTCGTAAAGTTAAACTTCGGCTTCTCTTACGTTCACAGCATTAGATCCTAGGGGGTAAGCAAAAAAAAAACTAATCTTAAAATGTATCATCAGAAAATAAAAAAAAAAACACTTACCAAATGTTTAGCTTAAAGGGGTTGAGTGCCTACATCTACCCGTATGGTCAAGTTTACATTTCGGTTGAGTAATAAATATTCTTTCAGCATCTTTCCTTGGCCCTGAGTTACTCGTAATTTTAGGTTGATTATGATTTTGAGCCAAATCTAATGGATGCGCTAAAGCACAAACACCGAAGAGGAGCACCAAAAAGGCAAAGATAACCGTATGCAACGACATTGTATTGCAACTAATTCGATCGCTTTGAAATAAATACTTAAATTCAAATCAAAACGAGTTTTTCTAACGGGCAAACGATTTTTTACAAATAGAACATGACTTAACTTCAAGTGATAAAATTAGAGAAATGAATAAAACCAAACAGGTTACACTGTTTCTTTTTTTTAAATTCTGACTTCCGATTCCGACATCAAACAGCTACTGCTATTGTCTTTCCCGGTATGTGAATTTACTTGTTTTATTTATTTGTTTTCAAGTATCAAAGTCGTATTTTAAAAATATTGTGTGCACTGCAACCAGGTAAACTTTTATTGCGCATTCAGCACCTTAGTACAGTTTTGGTTCTGCAACATTGTTTCACCTCATACATTGATATATTATTTGTACATATTTTAATATTCAAGCCGTGGGTTTTCTATTCCCTGTGGATAGAAATATAGGATTCGTTTGGCTAAAACCTTAGTCTATATCTATAATAACAATTTCCTTTAACCCTCCGATTGGCGACAGTCCCGATAGCAATATAAAGGGTGATTTTTTAAGAGGTTGAGAACTTTTTTAAAAAAAAAAACACAAAAAATTCGAAAAAATGAATGAAATATTTATTTGAATCGATAGTTTGAACCTTGCAATTTAATGTTTAAAGATAATTTCATGCAAATGTTGACCGCGGCTGCGTCTCAGGTAGCCCATCCGCTGAGTCCAATTTTGGCATACTCTTTCACACATATCGGCCGGTATCTCACGAATGAATGCATGGATGTTGGCTTCCAGTGCGTCAATCGAAGCGGGCTTGTCCCTATAGACATTAGCCTTGACATACCCCCACAAAAAATAATCTAATGGTGTCAAATCGCACGATCTAGGCGGCCAATTGACCGGCCCGAAACGTGAAATTAACTGTTCACCAAACTCGCCTCGCAGTTGCGCCATTGTTTCGCGTGCTGTGTGGCATGTGGCACCGTCTTGTTGAAACCACATATCATGCAAGTCAAGAACTTCAATTTCGGGCAAAAAAAAGTTTGTTATCATCGCTCGGTAGCGTTCACCATTGACAGTAACGCTGCGATTCGCATCATCTTTGAAGAAATATGGCCCAATAATGCCGCCGGCCCATAAACCGCACCAAACAGTGGCTTTTTCGGGATGCATTGGTAGCTGTTGCAATGCTTCTAGCTGATCTTCACTCCAAATGCGGCAATTTTGCTTATTTACGTACCCATTCAACCAAAAATGAGCCTCATCGCTGAACACAATTTTTCGATAAAAAAGCGGATCCTCGGCCAGCTTTCCCAGAGCCCATTCACCAAAAATTCGGCGTTGTGGTAGGTCGGCTGGCTTTAGTTCTTGCACCAGCTGTATCTTAAAAGGATTTACGCCCAAATCCTTCCGCAAAATTTTCCACGTAGTGCTGTAACAAAGGCCTAACTGCTGGGAACGGCGCCGAATCGACATTTCGCGGTCTTCTGTCACACTAGCTGATACGGCCGCAATATTTTCTTCACTACGCACAGTACGTAAACGTGTTGGTGGTTTAATGTCCAACAAAGTAAATTTGGTGCGAAATTTGGTCACAATCTTCCGAATAGACTGCTCAGAAGGCCGAGAATGCCGATCATAAAATGGAAGCAGCGCGCGATGAACATTTCGAACCGAGCACGAATTTTGATAGTAAAATTCAATAATTTGCAAGCGTTGTTCATTTGTATCATTTGATCCATGGTTAAATTGCAAACCAAACTGAAGCTGTTTGACAGTGACACAAGGTACTAAACACACGTCAGCTGTCAAAACCAGTGTTGCCAAAACCAAACCAGCTAAAAAATCACCCTTTACAACCTGTAACGTTCCTACAACTTTTCCAAAAATGTACTGCATTATCATTATGCTAGTTTTGCCCTAATAGTTTTGTATATTTGGTTGTAGAAAGTGCGTAAATGCATATTGTAGAGACAAATTTGTAAACATTAAAAAAAATCGAACCTTTTCGCCAATCGGAGGGTTAACACTTTTCCATTGCTTTTCACAATCTCTTTATTATCTCTTTTACAAACTCAAATACAATTACTTTTCAATCACTTTTCCTTTAATATAGCACTGTATTACTTTACATATTCGCGGGCTCTATTTATACTCCAGCCAAAATACTCCGAATATAGACGAGAATCTTCAAGACTTAAAACTCTCCACTGTGGAACATTCTACATCCTGGAATGCTGGAATCTTAGAATAAGTTCCATACTGTGGAACTTGAACATCTACAGCAGATACAGAGACCATTGTGGATACCAATCGTCGATTCTCTCCTAGATGACGCTGTCACCGATCGGTTCATTTTAGCCACATAAAACAATATATAGAACGTAACTAAGTACCCAACTTCGCGTTGGTTCCAATATATGTAAGTACTAACCCTCTTGTTTTGTAGCGAAAACTGTGGAAACTTACATTGCGTTAGAATTCGCCTAAGGCGTTTATTTGTGTGTACAGCATTCTAACGCAAAAACAAAAACAAAAAATTAAACAACACAAACAATTAATTCGAAATAAATGTACCTATTTTCCATCTGTTCGTAACAGCGCACAATTTGAAAAGGTATTTTCACAGTAACTCGTCTATACGATAGTAGATGTCAACAGTTTCTATGTAAAATTTGCATAATGGCGGATAATTGTTTCACTTTACTGTCCTTATTAACCCTGGATTACTAAATTCCATCTGACAGACGACGCTGTTTTAGATTATTGCATTTTTGTTTTTTTGTACTGTTTCGCTTTGTTTTTGGGTATTGTCAGTCGACGGCAATAGTGCACAGAATAAAAAAAAAACAGTCGAACGTAAGGTCCTGATAATTTTGGTTCAATCTACACTTTATTCTCAATGTTTGTGATTTTATTCAGAATTTTCTGAGCGATATTTTCGGAAACAAAGCCGGGGACAGCAATTTCTTAACGTTTTGTGAAAAAGTGTTGAGAAAAAAGTGACACAAAAAAATATTTCATACATTTTTGAATTCGTGCATTAACGACCTTTTATTTGACACCCCACACGATGACCTCAAAGTATTTTATTTTTTATTTTTCAATTTGACCCCCCAAAACCAGCTCCCAAAGTCGAAATTCAGCTTTTTAAGCTCTGGTGTGTGTTTGAGCCACTAATTGCTACAACTGTTCCCAATTTCAAAAGTCTACGTCAAATAGTCTCTGAGAAAAAGGACAGAAAAACAGCCACCGAACTGATTCCATTAGTGTTCCGTTTTTGGGTACGGAACAGTAAAAACAAAACCAACTCACTCAAGCCCACAAACAGGAAACAAAAAACACTGCGGATTCCTTGACTTAGGAAAAGCGCTCATTTGTGGTTAAATTCTCGTCCCTTTTTCCCAACAGCAACGTTCATTAAATTCTTTTCAATTGCAATGCAATTAAATTGTTTTCAAGTAAAAACGGAAAACAAAAATCGAAAAAAATATGAAATCAGTAAAATTAAGAACGAAAGTCCAATTAGCATAAATCATTGAATTTCCCCTGCAATTTCACTTTAATTCGATTAAAGTTGGCTGCGATTGTGTACCCGTGCACCCACCTTTTACCACTCGATGCACTCGATTCTACCCCCAAGGGTAGGCGGGTACATTTACCGGTGCAAATCGCGGGAATGCAAATAAAACAATTAATCGAATTGCATGCATTGAGGCACGGGGTAACGGCAACCAGCAACTATAATTGATCTGTCTGAACCGCGAACAAGCCGTTGGTTGTTGTGAGGAGTGCGCCTGCAAGGGGCAACAATTAAATTCGCATTTCACTTGAAACTTTTCGCCGTGCCTGCCTGTTGGCACGAGTGTAGTCTGCAGCCGCTCCTAAGAGAGACGCAATCGAGATCAATCACAAACGCATGTGTTCTCGTACGCACACCGCAAGCCATTGTTAGAATAGTCGACTCACGACATCGACTCCCACTTTGATGTGGATACAATTGACGCGCCGTCGAGTGGGGCGGGGAGTCCCAAGCCATTAGCAGAGTTTCGCCCGCAAGTGAACAACAGTTTTCCAAGGTCAATGGAGTCGTTGTCGCCCTTCGGTGGCGTGCAGATTTTGATGTGGAAATTAGCTTAATCGATGAAAGTGTTCACCTGTGCTGATGCACTAGCGTTGATAAATGATTTTAAACGAGGTCACGCTGAAAAAGTGCGTAAATGACATCGTTTACACTTTTACACCAGCAACCTGAGGACTACCGGCCCGGCCACCTGACGCTTAGTTGAAATAAATGTGAAACCAACACGCAAAACGAACATCAAAAAGTTTTTTTATTCAGATTTCCAGGATATACCGTTCGTATGACATTTCAAATGTATCTTGATGTTGAAAATGCCTTAAAGGCGTCTGGACTTCTGTGAACTCTTCGAAAGTTACGAGGGTAATTCAACTTAAATTTTTATTCAACGATTTGTGAAAGTCCTTTAACATAGTCTCAGCTATAGTCTTATTGCGTTCTCACCGTCTCACCGATATATCAAACCCTAAGGATAGTACAAAGGTTCTGAGATAATCCTGTAGGCAAAATATATGATGCTTAATAAAATCTGATGCTCCAGATATATTCAGATAGTTACATGTTACCGTTAAGTTTGGAGAAATAAAGAATCACTGATGGGTCAGAGATGGAAAATTATGCTACTGGTGCTGGAGTCTATGGCCGTAGGTCCCAAAAACCTACAACACTTGGAAAATCAACCAACATCGAGTGTCGGGAATTCTTATACGAAGACACACAAGGGGGCCGTAAGATCGTATTTTATATTGTCAAAACTGCTTCAAACTCCTCGAAGACCTGGCTGAAGACAATCTAGTAACTGTTGCCTGGATACCAGGTCACGTGGGTTTCGCGGATAATGAACGCAGATTGTCTGGCGAGAAGAGGCGCCTTCCGCCTGCTCACTGGGTCCATGGCCCTTTTTAGGGGTACCTTCAAGTCGCATGTGCTGGGTATCCATATATTGCAACATACATAGAAAGGAAGAAGAAAGCAGTTGAACTAGCCATGAGCAACCTCTATTCTTTCCCCGATTAAAACCCTATCTAACATCATCTCCTATAAAAAGGGTTTTTCAATAACTACATAAATGATGTTTGAAAGCTTATTGCTCTGACGTTTGTGGCAACGCTGTCGCACTTAGTCGTTTGTGTTCTGCAATAGTCACCATCGAAATTCTTAAAATTTATTATAAAAAAATCGTGTTCGGATGAACGGCTTCTCGAACAAGCAAAATTACCGCATTTGGGGAGAGAAAAATCCACAGCAGTATTAAGAGCATTCACTGCATCCGGAGAAACTTACATAGTATGTTACATCTGCCGAAACGAGAATGGCCAGGCGGTACCTATCAATGTTATCGGGCCATGATAACTGAATTTTGGTCGCCTCAATTCGATGACATGGACCTGGACGACATGTGGTTCCAACAAGACGGGCGTTACATTGGAGTTGTTGCAAGAAAAGATCCCAGAACGCGTTATTTTCAGAAGAGGCGATGTGGAATGGCCGCCAAGATTATTTATCACCCTTTGCCTTTTTCCCTGGAGCTACGTTAAGGCACTGCCTTAGGGCAACAAACCAACAATAATTGACCAACTGAAGAACAACATCATTCAAACCGTTGGCGCTGCTTGCAAGAAGCAACTGTATCACAGCTCCTTCTTTATTGCCGAAACAAGATCTTGAAATAATAAAGTCGGTCCTCCTTGCTAACTGTGCTTCAGCCTATAGGTCATACGAATACGACCAGGACCAGATTGTGATAGAAGAAAGTGAATCGATTCAATATCTTCTATGCTTGGGCCCTTGGCACAGATTTTTGTAGAACATTGCAGACCTCAAAAACTCAGCTATCGAATCTTCTTCGAGCACAAACTGCTTTATGAGATGGTAAACAAAAAGGGGAATGATACCGAAACGATGAAGTGATTAAAAATACACCTTCGGGTCTCCGAGTGGAAATGATTGTCGGTGCAGAGAAATAACTTCACGGGCAATAACTTCACATGGGAAATAACTTCACCTCGAGTGGGAAATAAATGCACATTTTTGATGTGAAGTTATTTCGCACTGAAGGTGGGCAATAATTTAATCTGAAATTTTGTGAAATTATTTCCCATTTATGATTTTTTTGAAAAACACAGGGGTACCGCGGAATAAAGCCGAGCGAAATAAGGCTGAATTTGGCTATCTCTATTTTAAAATGGAAACAAGGCCAAATAAAGAAAAATTTGGCATTTGGCTTTGTTGCGCGAATTTTTCACTATTACTCTATTTAATGCTCCAAAACTAAAGATTCCGTCAGAAATAACTTCACAAATCAAGAGAAATTATTTCCCACTAAGGAGTGAAGCTATTGCCCACCTTCATGTGCATTTATTTCCCACTAGAGGTGAAGTTATTTCCAATGTGAAGTTATTGCCCGTAAAGTTATTTCCCTGCACCATGATTGTCTATACAATCAAACACCATCTTAACCTGACCTAATTGCCACTCAACGGCAATATAATGGACTTGGCAATACTCCAACAGTCAAATACAATTGAGTACATGTTAATGCGATACATTTGTATCTAAAGCATTATTTTGATATCAAAGGTATTTAAATTTAGACAAAAAGCTGAAATGACCCCCAGTTTCGGTCCTCAATAAGTGTCCAGATTTCAAGAATACGATCTTCATCCCATTCTATCAAAGTCTATCTGATTTGTTCCAATTCAAAGACTCAAAGTATCTTAACATCCGTCTTACGCCCAACAAAATTGATTGATAATCGTTTCAACTGCGGTAGCTAAAACAACAACTGAAAGAAATCTGATAATAACCAACTGGAGACATCAATATTATTGTCTTCCATACTCGTTTTGTGAAAGAAAACATCCAGCGGTCAACTCCACTCGAGTATTTTATGAATAATAACCGCCTCGAGTGGCGAGCTGTTTAACAGAGGATTAAGTTCGCTTTCGGTCAGTAGCTACTTGACCCAGATCTGGATTTGGTAATAGAAAGAACAATACGATCGCAATTCAGGTGGGTGTGGTGGATCGTAGCACAACAACGGCACCACTCACTCGAAGTGAAAATCATAACAAAAAAAAAAAAAAAAAAACAATGACAGTCCCACAAAGTGTCCCCAATCCAAGCCAAGCGCATTCGATGCACTCATTCGCGCTTTATTTATTCATAAATCATAGGCCTGCATGGCCTACATGTTGACAGGCAAGACATCGTCGTCGATGTTGCTGTTGCTGGATGCAATGTGACCTGGAAAATGGGACCACCTCTGCCTTTCTCTCCTCACCTTTGTTAAACGGTTGTAAGACGAATAAGTTCCTCCATCTCTGATCGAAGTGAGAACATACAAAAACCTGAAGAAAAGTTTGTCATTTGTCGTATCTATAATGAGATCTCCTATGACAAGGATGTTGCCATATACCCAGGCGACTAGTGGAACATCTTTATATTCGTTTTTTCGCTTTAAAATTCTTAAAGCCTAAAAACGATGGAATAGAAGGCTGTTTTCAAATCAAGGAGCAAACGAAGAAAAAGCCTTAGGCCACCCACTTTGCCACCTGCCCGTTTGTATCTTTGAATTGTAATCTCTTGAGCCATCTACTCCAGTGTCTCCTCTCCTGTATGTAAGCAGCCTGCCCCAGCTCCCTCTTATCCGGGTTTTAATCTCGATTTTAATGTTCTGTAAAAGCATATTTGACATAATGGAAATGCCTTCACCTATATACGAACGTACGCCGTACTCGTCCCGGTACTCGAACCCGAGGAGGGTCTGGGAATGCCTTCTAAATTAATAGCTTCGTAGCAGAGTTGTGGGGTAGTAGGTTACGACGGTGAAGCTGGCGCTTCGCTTAAAAGCTTTGGCGCATAAATTTCTACCGTTTTCTTCTCGTTTCTTTAGGAAAGGAACCGTGCGCGCTTTGTTATTGTATTCGAGTCAAAGACGGGGGTAGGTGAGCTAGGTAGCCGAAAAGTGGGTTGGGGCTGGGTGCACATGTGGATCCAACTCGGAGATAGGCGTTAGATTCTATGAGCAGCACAATTTCAATTAAATTTGCATGAAATTCTATTCCAAGAGTGCTGGGGTTGAGGGGTGGCAACATTTTTGGCAATAACACTCGACCAACACCAAGGACGTTGGCAGGAATTTATGGAAATCACCACACGTGATTTAGGTGAGTTAAGTGTTTTCTTAGCAAACACCAAACAGGGATAATTTTTTTAACTCCTTAGAGTATTGAAGAGTCCTTAGGAGTCCTTAGGTACTTAACGAGGTCGATAGATAAAATGAAGGGTTATCGCTGTTGCACTACGAGTATAGTCTGGGAACATTACCAAAAACCATATGGCGGCGGAATGAAGTACGAGTATATTTTATAGCAGAAGAGTTAACGGCACAGTTTTGGGTGGGTTTTGATATACATAACGGTGCGAAGGAATGTGAATATTGCTGCCGCTGTTTGTACAAGTTTTCCAAACAATGTGCTAAAGCTTGGAGTTTTCGTGTAATGGGTCAACAACGGGACTTAATGTACATTAAGATTCATAGCAAAAGGCAATGGTATTCTGTTTAAGGAGGGAAATGATGAAGGTGAAAATCCGTTATCTTTGGATGAAAGGATTCGCCTAATTGTTTTTATTTTTCAAAGGGGTTAATAATTCCGCTGAAGCACTCGAATTGCATACATTTTTGAATGGTACCACTTCTGTATTGACGAGGAACCATTACAACGTTCAACACTGATTGCTATACAATAAAAGTACTGGTCATAGTTCACAACCTTGTGGGATACCACTTAGAATCTTAAATTTGAAAGCAGATCCTTTTGTGGACAAATTGGGATTGGATTCCTGCTTATACGATGCCATATGACCTCTCTGTCCATTCGTCTGAAGACATGACATGATCGCTAAGATGTTAATGTGGGCAGTACAGAACTAAAATGTGAACCTTACTTACTTACTTACTTACGGGGTGCTACAGCCCGGGGTGGACCTGGGCCTGCTTCTGGCAACCATTTGTGTGTGCGTGCGTGTTATATTTTTGCACGAATGGAAGGGACCTATACAGTTGTTTGCCGACTCCGAACGGCGAGTTGAGAAGGTCAATCGGGACAAATGACACTCTTTGATTGCGTATAAGGCGCATTTGAAAGAGGTGGCGCCGTGCAAAAACTTTTAGGTGTTGGGCCCGCACGGGTATTGAACCTGGGCAGCACTGCACCACGGTACTCAAAATGTGAACCTGCATCTGAATAATCCCGATATGTCTGCGCATAATCGTTACAATCTTGTCTGTCGTTATAATCTTTGTCTTTCCCTTAGCTAGCTTGTGCGTCTTCCATCCATCTTGTTTGCGGCAACGTGTCCAACAAGTCTGACAGTCCATCTGCCCCTAATTTTCACTGATCCACCGATCTTGCTAGCGACGCATTGTGATCCCTTTGGAAGAACCTGTTGCCGTTTCTTTTTCAATCTCGTATGTCCTCTCATATATTTAGATATGTACTTCGTTTCGAATGCGAGAACGGCTGATTCTAAGAATGTTTTGTAGGAGCTTGCCAACCGGAGAGTTCCTCCTCCGCTGCCATTTGTTTCCTGTAATTTTCTAGCAGAACATTAATCCAAATCTCACAGCCATACAGTACAGTTCATGACTGTTATTGATTGTCGTTGGGCCTTCCCAATATGAATTGATCTTTGCAGCCCTTTCAGGCGTGCTTATACGAGAGCTTTGTATCAGGCCCAGGTATTACACTGCGTCTTTGGTACTAATTGCCTCCGATCGTACTTAAATTTCTCTGTTTTCTCTGTACTCCAAAGTTCTGTATCTGTATACAAGATCTGATCCTTCTCATTTCTTGGTAGGAAGTTCTCTTGCGATTTTTCAGTGTTTTGCTCAGTGATCAGGGCCGCGATTTCATCGGCTTAAGCCATTTCCATTACATCGTATGAGACGCTCCATACGTGGGGTCCTAAAATTGAGCCTTGCAAGGCACTAGCGGTGATATTCTTCGTACGAGCTCCTTCTGTGGTATAAGCTATATATCTCTAAGATAACCCGTAAGAGATATGGTGGTACGCGAACAGTTTTTGCCAGTGAATCTAGAATATCACCCCACCTGGCAGAGTTAAAATCATTTCTTACGTCTAAGGTGACTAGCATGTCGATTTTCTTGCGTTGTTGCTTTTTTCCTGGGCTTTCTGGAAGCTCCTTACTACCACTGTACCGTTTGTTTTTAAATACTATAACCTTGCCAGAGAACATATCTGTGAATAAAAAACTAAAACACGTTAATCGGATAAGTGGTTCTCGATTGATGGAGCAACTAACAGAAATAGACTTTGCATTTTAAAGTATTTAAAGATAAGAACGGTGGTCGCCGTGGCCTTGGTGGTTAGTGCGTTGGACTACTACGCATGTTCAATCCCAGCAAAAGGACCTAAAAGTTTTTTTTCATGGTGCCACCTCTTTCGAATATCTGACAAGCAATCAAAGATGATCATATGTCATACGAGAAGCTTCTCAACTCGCCGTTCGGAGTCGGCAAAAAACTGTAGGTCCCTTCCATTTTCGTGGAACAAATAAGACGCACACACAAATGGTTGCGAGAAGGTAGGCTTGGTTCTGTTTAGGACTGCTGACGCCTTTTATTTATTTATTTTTATTTTTTAAGGATAAACAATTTGTGCAGTGTAGACCTCCAAGGTCTAAAGTCGCATCGGAGTGAACCAGCGCGTAGTCTCGCAACTATTTGTGTGTGCGTGTTATATTTCTGCACGAATAGAAGTGACCTACAGTTTGCTGCTGACTACGAACCGCGAGATGAGAAGCTACTCAAAACAAATGATAATCTTTGAGTGTCAGACAAAAAAACTTTGGGTGTTTGCTGGGATTGAACCCGGGCAGCATTGCGTAGAAGTTCAACACACTAACCACTACGCCACGGCGCCACTTTAATATATGCCAACGTTTAGCCCTCTCTGTGTTGCGAATATCCACTGAAGACTTTCCGGTTGATAAAGCTGTGCTGTAAAATCCACTACCTCGGTTTTGAGGTCTCCATCTCAGTCACAATTATTCTGCCCTTAATAAAATCGTTCTTTTTATCCGTAGCTGTTGCTTTCCTTGGTGCGTAAGACTCGACGTAGAAGGACGGCATAAGTATGTAGCTATGATGAATGTTTACCAGAAATTCAAGAGCCTTCATTTTCCCAAATCAAATTTAAGTCTCCAGATGTGCGCGATCCGTTCCAAAATCTCTTCGATTTGGAGCAGTCTGATTTCCTTTCGCTCTACACGTCCTGTGCACGTCAGGGTTTTTTTTTAATTACAGCACGAAAGTAAAGTCTATCTCTAGCAGTTGATGGAAACTCACTTGCATCTATCGGCAGACAATTATTTTGTAATAACTTAAAACTTTTAAAGACCTGGGCTACATCATTCACATTCTGGACCGCCCAACGTATCATTAAATGATGACACTTGCGACCAAGTCTGATTAATGGACACATGCTTCCAGCGCGTAAAGAGCCTGTGTAATTAAAAGAATACATTAACCGTTAAACAAACTTGAAAAAAGGAAATAAAGTGCTCTTAACTACCCTACCCGATATTATTGTTTTCTTTTGCGGATATCGTTTGGCACTTCACCGTAACGTATCCTGCGATGAGATGGGCAAACATTTTTTGTCGAGCAGTAAAGCCGCCCCAAAAGCCATCTTTCGCTGTGAGTAACTCGGCTCAGCATTGCATCGCATCGTGTCCAAATTTAATGCATGCCCAGAGATACGCTTCGTGTTATCCTTTGTGACAGGGGTCATTATTACTGCAGGAAAATGCGTAGAGCATTTTTTTTTTAATTAATTTCGAAGGACATTCGTTACACACTCTCCGATTGCGATGCCATATCGCGGTGTTGACTACGCATCCGTTACAGTTAACGAAACCAAAACCACCTCTGCGGATGCCATTACTACTGATGGTGGTCAATGCTGCTGGTGATGGTGTCCTTTGGGGAAAACTTACATATTCCACTTATTTATATTTCCAGTGTATTATTTTTATCAATTGTTAACACAGGACACTGTGGACGCGGATATACGTATTCTTCGTGTGCTTTATTATTGTTCAACAAAGTGACACATGAAAACCCAGCTCTTTTATATGATTTGCGTTTTTTGTTTGTCCCTTTTCCAGTGCGTGTCCTTCCCGCCAATTATTATTGGTGGTACTCCTTCTACTGCGCCTGATAATTTTAATGTGCGGGTGCGTTCGATGACAATTTCATTGCGCGACAGCGAATGTGGGGTAAAAACGACCTCCGTGTGGCATGAGCATGGGAGGCTGTCATGACATGAGACGACGTAACCCGCAACGCAACCTGAACGCGCCCCACTCTCTCGACACATATTTTCGGGGTGAGATGATATTTTTAATTAAATACGCTACGATGGACATTTTATGGATAAATTTATGGTAATTTCATTAAGTTCGGGGTTTTTTTTCGCGCGTTTTTTTATTTCGCTGCGCTCCGGAATTGCATAAGGATATAAATTAAATTTAATGGCGTACCGAGGGGGGGATGGGGTTACTTAAAAACCAATAATGTGCACTCCGGCGTTTGTCGGGTCGGGGAGTGCTATCTGCGAGCAAATGAGGTCGAATATTTGAATTTTTCAAGGCGAGTTTTTTTGTTTTATGAAATTCCATTGGTTTCCAAAGCGAATTTTATTAAATTATTTTATGTCTGATTGTGTGTGTGTATGTGTGTGTAGACACCAGAAGTTATTAAAATTTTGCTTTTCTATTCATGCGATTTGTGGACTGCGAATTAATATTTGATAGGAAAGCAAGCACACACAAATTGTTTTTTTTTTTTTTTTGTTTTTATTAAATGAAAATGGAAAACTTCAATGATTTTATTGCTTTACGGTTGAGATAGTTTGGATCGGATTTTAATTTCGAATTAAAATAAAATTTCAATATTATGCGCCTCGCCTACGCATTTATTTAGGGGGGGACACGATTCGTTTGAACTTTTGAAAATTACTCGAATTTTATAAATTTTTTTTATTTTTTTTTTTTTTATCACAGTCAAGTAATTTATTATTTAAATTAAACCAGTGACGCGGAAATAACCACAGGTTGTAGTATCGGTGCTGACGGTGATTTGGACATTAGCCAATTATTAAAATATTGAAATTAAAACAAAGGGAAAACTGGATTGGGAATTATTAGCATCATGATTTTGATAGTAATATTTAAAATTTATTTTGTGGAAGTTGACTAGGTAAAGCAATGCGTTAAATGATGGGGGCAATTAAAGTGTTTAAAATTAATTTGTTCATCCCTGAATTTTTGATTTAATAAGTCCCAAGGCGACCGACACGGTCTATGAAAAGTTTCGAAAAAAAAACTCAGGAAATTCGCTCCATCAGTTCCATGGAGTCGAATATGATTCCGCAGCGAAGTGAGAATTTCCTGTCAAAATCATGTTCTGACACTCTCTGGCTCTCGCTTGAAGTTTCCTGACAAAATAAAGTTTATTTTGGGCCACCATTTCAATGAAATTTTTTTACAGTTACAGTTTTCTTTATTGTAGCAAAAAATTACATTATTGGATACTATTGCACAATTTACAGAGATGTGGTATTATATATATTACCTTACTTCTGAAAAATTACTAATGTGATAAAAAATATAATTCAAATAATCTAGAAGGAAAAGCTACAAGTAAAAACCTTCACTAAATACGAATAACAAAAAACAAAAATACGTAGCTAGATATTAATCTATGAACTCTTAGGAAGGGCGACGAGGAGGTTTTCCAAGAATTTTCCAGGAGTTTAACGGCCATATTATTGCACTCCGGTTGTAAATCAGGTTTAAATGAATCTTAGACCCGATCTTTAACCCACATATTTTAAGCCCGAAAATTTAAACGTACATACATATGTTCATAATATAGTTTAACCCGCTTTTAAACCGATTTTAAAACTATGTATTGTCATTGTGACCAATTAATTAACCCTCATTCTCCTGAAACTTTTTTTTTTTAAGACATTGTCCCATCAGTTCACTTCACTTCACTCACAAACAGTAAATACAAATAAAATGAGCAAACTATCACTGGTTTTTGGCTTTTGGTTACTAGGAAACGGATTCAAATGAATTAAAAATATTTCAAACATTTTTCGAATATAGCCTACTAACATAACAAACAATGAAAAGCAGAGGTGTCCCACATATGGGACAGTAGGAGAATCTGGGTATTAAATTGCATAATTTAAACGTGAGAATTTAAAAAAAAAAACCGACAAGAAGTGAGTTAGACTCGCGCTCGAAGGGTTCCGTAGTTTTAAAACTGCATAGTTATATTTTGTAAGTAACTGTTTCGATTCGCGAAAACAAAAAACTAAAACGACCCAGCGCCAGCATTCACTTTATAAACTTATAATAAGTTGATGAGTATGTACCACACATGTACATTACACCACGATACATGCATGCTGTCATCTCAGCAAGTCAGTTCGCTACTGGCTCTCGCACACGTCACATCGTCTTAATTCTAACTTCAACTTACATTTATACTTACCATGAATTATACCTAATTAATCTAACTAATCTATACCTAATTAAATATATTATAATGAATTGGAATCTAAGTATTTCATTTATATTTTATTCATTGCTCGATACACATCATGTTCCACCATTTTTCGCTTTCGACAAAGATAAATGTACATGGGTTACATATGAACAGCAATTACAGCAACACTTCGCAGCCTACGGTGTTTCAAGACAAGAAAAAAAACGCGCCTATTTCCTTTCATGGATTGGATCTGAAACTTATGAACTTTTAGGCAAATTGTACGGATCTTCTAATTTAGCTGAGGAACCATATGAGGAATTAATTAATAAGCTATCAAATTATTTTAAATCAAAAGTTCATGTTTGTACATCACGCTACAATTTTTTTCAAAGCCGCATGCAAAAAAATCAATCGTACTCAGAGTGGATCGCAGAGTTACGAGGCCTTGCCAGAAATTGCCAGTTTGCATGTGTTACAGAGAAGTGTAAAAAAGAATACACCGATGAGATGATACGAGATGCTATAATTCTACATACGCCGCACGACGCTGTGCGTACAGCAGCCCTACAAAAAACCAACCCAACACTGGATGAAATAAAATCCATCGCAGAAGCCTATGAAACAACTCAAAAGTCCATCCAGTTAATAAAAAGCGATCGGGCAGACCCGACACTCGAAATAAATCAATTATCGTCTTCAGCAAATTACAGTAGCCGGCAGTATGGACCAAGAAGGGGACGAAGCAAAACGCGAAGTAGTAGCAGAAACGGACAACATCAACAGCATTATAAAAGCAGAACACTACAAAAATCTTGTTCTGGTTGTTTCCGTCATCATTCCAAATCAAATTGCAAATTCCTAAATGCCATTTGTCGTAAATGCGACAAGAAAGGTCACATAGCTCCAGTATGCCCTTCAGCATGTAGTAATCGTGTTTTTTCTTCACACTATCATCGAAATATGCCCGTTAGAAATGATCATGTCAACAGTATTTCAGAGGATAACATATTTTCAGTGGATGACTCAATGCAGGTAATCGGAAACAAATTGTTTTTGACATTGAAAATAAATGGTCATGAGGTGAAATTCTTAATGGATACAGGTGCAAGCAAATCGATGATAGGTTTACCTGGGTATAATGATATCAGCTGTCCAGGTTATTCAAAAACAACTCGTAGAATGAAATCATATGGGGGAATAGATGTCCCATTGCTAGGTGAGGTTAATGTCGATGTAAACTTTAATGGCTTTACGAAGAGGCTTCCATTGCTTATCACTAATACGGACCACGGGGATAACATATTTGGTTGGAATTGGGCTAAAGCGTTTGGTTTGCAGTTGAAATTTGATGGTGGTAGCGACAATTATGTGTTAGAGAGTGTGACAGCAAGTGACGTGGACGCAGTTTGTGCTAAATACCCCGATTTATTTACATCATCGCTAGGGCACTGCAATTCAGTCAAGGCAAAGCTCTATCTGAAATCTTCAGCAAAACCAAAATATTTTAAGGCGAGACCAATTCCATATGCACAGCTTGACGCGTTTAAATTGGAAGCGAACCGTTTAGAGGAAGAGGGTATTTGGAAGCACATTCGGTTTAGCGAGTGGGCCGCACCAATTGTCATAGTGCCGAAACGTAATCAGCAACTGCGCATCTGTGGGGATTTTAAGGTTACGATCAACCCGCAGCTTGATATTGATCAGTATCCAATTCCTCGACCCGAGGAGTTGTTCCACAAGTTATCGAAAGGCCAACATTTTAGTAAGTTGGATATGTCTGACGCATATTTGCAAATAGAGTTGGAAGAATAATCCAAAAATTGTGCTGTTGTTAATACACCGTTGGGGCTTTATCAATACCAGCGACATCCATTTGGCATCTCCAGTGCTCCTGCGATATTTCAGAGGACATTGGAAGCACTTTTATCGGGTATTGAATGTGCTATATATTTAGACGATATATTGGTTACTGGGAAAAATATGCAAGAGCACTTGCGAAATTTAGAAGCTGTTTTCAGGCGTTTGTCAGAGAATGGCCTGCGAGTTAATATTCGCAAGTGTGACTTTATGAAAACAGAAGTTGAGTATTTGGGCCACATTGTTAGTGCAAAGGGTGTACGTCCAGCTGAAAGCAAAGTGGAAGCCATCACGAAATTGCCTCGTCCGAGAAATCTTAAGGAGTTGCAGTCATTCATGGGTAAGATAAACTACACTGAACCAAAAAGGTCCGTAAATACAATTAAAAAGTTAATTGGGACAAGAACTATTTTATTAATTTTCGTCCAATAAAATCGTTTATTGAGGCAATAAAACCATTTTATTAATATAATAAACTTTTATTAATACTAGTTAAGATGTGTTAATTGTGTTTATTAATTTATTTATTGTTTCAACAAACCTGTTCGTTGCGCCAATGTACGAGGTTGTTGAGCCAGTTAAAAATGTTATTGTTTGAATGAAATTAATTCGTTGGGACAACGTAACATTTTATTAAACTGATAAAACATTTTATTGAATTAATAAAACATTTTATTGAATTAATAAAACATTTTATTGAATTGATAAAACATTTTATTGAATTAATAAAACATTTTATTGAATTGATAAAACATTTTATTGAATTAATAAAACATTTTATTGAATTGATAAAACATTTTATTGAATTAATAAAATATTTTACTGAATTGATAAAACATTTTATTGAATTAATAAAACATTTCATTAAAATAATAAAACATTTTATTGAATTGATAAAACATTTTATTGAATTAATAAAACATTTTATTAAAATAATAAAACATTTTATTGAATTGATAAAACATTTTATAGAATTAATAAAACATTTTATTGAATTAATAAAATATTTTACTGAATTGATAAAACATTTTATTGAATTAATAAAACATTTCATTAAAATAATAAAACATTTTATTGAATTAATAAAACATTTTATTAAAATAATAAAACATTTCATTAAAATAATAAAACATTTTATTGAATTGAAAAACCATTTTATTGAATTAATAAAACATTTTAATTTTACAAAATATTGAAATAAACTGTACCTACTTTTTTTATATTTTCCGGGATTTCTACTCTGAAAATTAAGATGAGTAAAAAAAAATATATGTAAGTTTGAAATCAATCTTTTTATTTATATATTCATTATACATTTTAATGTATTTATTTTAATTAATTAATTTATTTATTTAATGATACATTCTAAATCAATTTATTTATATATTTATTTTAATTAATTAATTTTCCAAACATTGTAAATCTATTTACATATATATTTTAATTAATTTACTTATTTTTATATTAATACATTTTAAATCACTTTAATTATTTATTTATTTTAATTAATTAATTTATTTATACATTTTCAATCAGATCAATAAAAAATTTATTTTAATTACTTGATTAATTTATTTATTATACATTTTAAATAAATTTTTTTATTAATTTATTTAGTTATTTTATTTAATTAATTTATTTATTTACCATACATTTTAAATCAATTAATTTTTCTTTAATTTATTGATTTCTTTTACAATACATTTTTAATCAATTTATTTATTTTGATTTATTTATTTATTTTTACCTTTTATTTTTTATTCTTTAATCGCACTAAGCAATATGTGCGTTTTCGCGCAGTTATATTTAGTTTTTGTATTTTCAAAGTAAATATTTTGAATGAAGCTCCAAAAGCTAGAGCTGGGAACTGGAAATTTAAGATCGAAAAGGAAAAATATTTTGAAGCATATATCAACAGCCCTTATTAAATTTTTAAATGGAAATTTGATGCCATCAAACAATAGATAAATATCAGTGAAGCTCAGAACATCATCACCTATCACCACGATAAAAGGTTGCACACTTTCTGATCTTCGGTTCAAGAACTCTATATGTTCTTCTACGGCCTGGTATGTTTTGGCCACGAATAAAAATGTTTCTTGCGAGTCCTTAATGGTATATTTAATTGTACTTTTATTGCCTGCGTTGTCTTTTCGGACAACCTTTTGAGTGGGAACAAGATAGCCATGAAGGGACCAGAGAAGCGCAGCATCTCTACAATCTAAAAAGAAAATCTTATTAAATTAAGACTATTTTCTATAGATTAGAATTAATTCAAATACTAAATATCTAACATCAAAATTATGTTACCAATTTTGTTAAAAAATAACCAAAAGCTGCGCTCAGAGTTATATAAGTGGGTTCTTAAATCTCATACATTGAAAAAAGCTTTATACCGTTTATATAGAAGATATTGGTAATTAAAACTCAACTTACTTTCGGGCAGATTTGCTGTTTCGATTTTATTCAAAACATCTCTAATGTTTTTCTCCTTAACATGGCTCTCCTTGCACAAAAACTGTCGGAGTTTGCCATGCAGTTGCTCCCAGCCGTCCAGAAACGAGTTTGCTTTTTTGAATGAATATGCAAAGTCCATGTCCACCTATAATAAACATTTTGTTTTTATCGTTCTCCAAATTAATTGCTGAAATTTCTAATTTACCAATCGATGGCCAGATGGGAGTTTATACTGCGGCAGATGTCGACTCTGCCCTTTTTAAATCTATGAGTCTAAATCTTGAACAAGCCTTCCAGCATCGATCAAACTCCTCAGAGGTCAAATTGTCATATTTTAATGACCGAAGGCACTGTTCGGCATCTTCTTCTGGAACTGAAAGGTCATGTTATTACTACGTTGTTGATAGACAACAAGACACTAAAATTTCATTTTTATATGAAACACGTCTTTGATTGTATTATCGCTTTTATGTTTACTACTCGTAGATGTAAAACCAGACCTACCCATTTCTAGAGTATGTTCAAATTCTCCACTTTCTAGATTTTTATTCATTGTAGCCTTGCTGGAGGAAGGCGTGTTAATCATTTTAAACAAAGATTTTAAATTACAATATTTGTTGTAAATTTTTCCCCTCTTTCCCGTTCGGTAGTATTCCTATAAAATTTTAAATTCGTAGAAACTAAAAAAAATTATCTATGTATTATTATTTACCAATTTTTCGGTTGGAAATCTTTCAATAATTTCCTTTTCGATTTGGTAGCTAGTACCTACATCAAGGTGGATCTGTTTCATATCAAAGTACTGGGCGACTACATTTACCAACTGTGTCCTTTGTTTTTCTGTAAATCGGTATTCTTTTTCGTAGTTTTCGGCAAGTGCTAAACCGTTTGCATTTTGTTCCAAAATTTTTGACAAACTGATCCCAGAAGTAGGGTTGTGCGTCTTTGGCATAATTGGCGATTCCATTCTGGGAGTTAAGATTGAATATGGTGATGATCTCCCTTCAGATGGACATGGGCTATTTCGAAGAGGGCCAAAAAGTGATTGGGAGTAGACAAAAAGCGGTTTTCCAATTGATTCCCGCCATATTTTTAAATTGTATTCGAACGTAATTAACGTAGTATATTTGAATGGCTTTAAAATACGTTCTAGATGGTGACATTCAATCTTTTCCAAGACACTTATATCTACGCCTTCATCTTTATTAATTTATAATTGTAATTAAACTTAAATTCCGGTTATTGAAATAAAACCACTTACTTTTAAAATGCTCAAGTAATTCTGTTTGGTTCCAACTTTTGAGTAAATCCGCCAGCTCATCGGATAACTCTGGTTGACTTGAGATTTCGCCGAAGTTTAAAATTTGGTCCAGTTCTTTTTCAGAAAATATTTGAACAATTTTCCCTGGCTCTAGATTTTCAACCTGGCTCAGTGTTTCGACGCTTATAACTTTTGATGTGTTCATTTTCAGCGATCTATTTACGTTTTTCAAATTAAGTATACTCTATTGATCTATTTCTTCGATAATAATTTCTCACTTTTATTGGAAACAAACAAATTTGGATAGTTTTTACAAAGAACACATTAGGTACATAAATTTGCGCAATGAACTTATGTGTACATACATATGTATATAAGACTAATTTAACGGCTAACATGAATCACAAAAACATTTCATCTATTGATATTTTAAGGCGCAGTTACCCTACCTTACCTTAAACTTTATAAATTAAATAAAATAAATAACTTGGGAAATTATATTTGTTGAAAAATACGTGGAAGAGGGTTGAAAATAAACTCTTGTCTTATATTTACATTCGGAATGTCAAATCATATTAATAAGAAGAAAAATATTCTTTTACTCTAAAAACAGTTTTGCCTCTAGCGGTTTTTATTAAATTTATCGGCGGGCCAACAATATCCCTCAAAGAAATCATTGAAAATTCACCTAATGCTTTTTCGTCAACCTCAAAAGATAGAATATGGGGATTGTACTGAATTTTATTCAGTTTTTGGCCAAAAAAAAAAACGTTTTCTTTTTTCAAAAGAACAATATCTATTATTACAAAAAAATCGATATCATTTTGGAAACGTGCTATGTAGAAACGTTGCTTATATTTGTAACCTTCAAGTTCTGCCTTTGAATAAAATTCTATATCGGTTTTAGGGACTTGTAACATGTAAGAAATCATGTTGCTAAAATTACTTTCTATTTTATTTTTATCATATATTTGAAAACAATTAATTTCTTTGATGCTGTAATGCAATTTAAATGCAGTTTTAAGCTGATATTTTTTAGCTAAGGTCAAACAAATATTTTTTCGGGAAGTAATGGCATGCGAATAAAGCTTAAATTGTTTATGTTTGGCTTCAAACTTAAAACACCAAAAGTTTCTTATAGGTCCTGATTGCTTAATAACATTCGGATAATGAGTTAAATTATGATGCTTTGGTTTGAGGGTGTCACTAAAAAGACGGACATAGTCTCTGTTGTGGATTCGAATTTTTTCATCTAACATCGACGTAATGTTATCATTAATTTCGAATAAAAGCAGCAAATCTATAATTTCAATAAAATTAAGAAGAAATTTCCATACCTCATCATCATCAGGTACAAGATCTTCAATCATTATCGGGATGTAAGAAATGAATGTCATCATTTCTCGGGCTGTCATTTTTAGGCGTCTATTTTTTATGTGGTGTATTTTGAGTTCACCCGACATATTATCGATCTCTAATGGACCGTATTCAAAAGTTTGCTTTCTTAAATTAAGTGTCTGCAAAGAAAAATAGCTTGCCGTATTCATAAAGTACTCTATGATGTGACAAATGTCATAATGACATACTCCCTCGAATACGTCATGCATGAGGTCAACACAATAATTTTCAACAACATGAAAAGATGGAATTTTATTTAGTTGAGAATTATTTCGTATTCCTGTTACGGAAGGATTGTTAAGAAGAATATCGTTTTCATAATTTAAACGATTTCTTAGTAAATCTTTTTTTTCAAATGCTAATGACTGTGCCTCTGATTTTTCAATTTTGCAAAACCTACAATAAGAGTTGCTAGAAAAAGATCTGTTAAAGTCTAAAAATGAATTCAATCCTAGGTTATCACCTAAAACAAGGCCTAAAATAAAATGTACTTTTATTGAAACTTCTTCGTCTAGTTTTATTTCAATTCCATCAACTTCAAGACTTTGCAGCTCTTTAATTAAAGATTGAAAACAAATGTCATTTCCAAATGATTTTATGTCCGAAGATTGAATAATACCCGCTAAAAAAACATTATCCAACTTCGATTCTTTCCACGGAAGACTGGGAAATGAGTAGTAAATATTACATATTGAGTGAACACCAGCATGAGAACTCAAAGCATTGTTGATTTCAAAATCATCGGTGTATAAAAAATATGGAACAAGAATTTTTCCTGGATACATTTCAGCTTTTTTTCTCCAAAGCTCACCTTGGATAAAATTTGATTTATTTTCTTTTTGGTTATTTAACTTTTGCATATAGCGAAGTGTTTTATTTAAAATATTTCCGTTCTCGAAAAACTTTTTAAATTGAAACTTTAGGGGCATTATGACCCCTTTAGTTTCAGTAACATCATACCCAAAACATCCGTTTTTATAAACTCTTCCAACTTCATTATTTAACGAAAAAACTTGTAAATCTTCTATGAAACCTTGTTTTTTTAACCAATTAAATAACATATAATCAGTATTGCAGTGTTTAAAAGGATTTCGACATTCCGATATTAAACTAGACATCTCGTTGTGAGCTTCTATATAATTTTTTGAAAACTTTTCATTTGAAAATGATTTAAATATGTCAAGTATAGGATCTAAGATATATTCTTTAAGAAGTTCTTGAATTTCTAAAATATTTTTTCTAGAAAAGCTGTTATTATCATGTAATCTTAAAACAAACCGAATTGCGGAATCGTGAACTTTGTTAAGACTCTCTTCCACATTAATTGTTTTAGCTTCTTTAACATGACTTGTGCACGGTTGTATATTATCTTCAAACAATTTTGTTATACAATTAGTTACAGAATTATTATTGGGATGTACATTTTTTTCAATAAAACTATCCTCAACATTAAGAACCGTTGTTGAGTTCTCAATGTGTTTTCGAATTAAATGTTTTTTGTAGCTGCCTAAATTTTGAAATGATTGCGTGCACGTATTTTCCATACATCTAAAAGTACTATACGTATTTAAATAATGAACTTTTTTAAAGTGCTGTATGAGTGCATTAGGCGAGCTACTCTTAGCTTTACAAATAAAACAAATCATTCTCGCAAAACCTACACTTAAATGTTTACTTCTCCGATCAATGTTTTAGTTTTAAACTCCAGATGCTGAGAGTGATACTAGAAAAAAATAATTGCACTAGTGAAATATTCAGTTTTAATAATTAATTTTTTATTGAAATTGTTCTTTTATTTTAGCGATGCGATAGTTATAAACGGTCAACTATAAACCGTCAATACAAAAAAGTTTATCTTTTCAGCAGCTCAGTGCAATTCAACACTTTGAGCTTAATGTACAAATTACAAAAATTAAACAATAGAAAAGTACAAATTGCACATAAAATAAAAAAAGAAAAAAAAACCACTTACCTGAATATTTTTTTTTTTTTTTATATTAATCAAACACTTTCTGTTTTGTCCTTATTTTTCTGATTCTTTTTCCTAGTTTACAAATATTTTCTTTTTTATTCACTTTTATTCACATTTACTGCACTGCACTGCTTCACGACAAATACTAGAATGACTTAATGCTCAGCGTAGTTGCAAAAAGGATGGAGAAAAATAAACCGTCTTATTTATCTTTAAGACATTTTTTCATTGCGACAATAAACATATGTTTGGGACAATAAATGGTTTGTTGGGACAATAAAGGATTTATTAAAATAAGCAAAATATTAATTCAAAGTTAACTGTGGAATTGTTTCAGACAATTAACTTATGTTTGGCACAATAAACGATTTGTTGGGACAATAAACGATTTATCAAAATAAGAAAAATATTGATTTATTGAAAAGTAGGCTACCTGTTTTTGAAAAAGCCAAATTGAAATGTCTTCGGCTGAGTATGTTACGACAATTAACTTATGTTTGGCACAATAAACGAATTATTGGGACAATAAACGATTTATTAAAATAAGCAAAATATTTATTTTTTGAAAAGTAGGCTACCTGTTTTTGAAAAAACCAAATTTAAATGTCTTCGGCTGAGTTTATTGCGACAATATTAACACCATTTATGGTCAAAACAAAACACATGTAGGTATAGATAGTTTGTATGCGTCACGTAATGGCTGTGTAGGTGTTGTTGAAAGTTCAAATTCGGTTTATTTTAACGGAAATAAAAACAATACGTGCGTACATTTATCATGTGTTCTCACCCCTTCATACGTACATATGTGTACATGTATATGTTCTGTTTTCTCTACATGAAAATGTCTGCAAGCGTGTTTTGGGCATAGGATAATAATAGGTACAGTTTATTGCAAAAAAGAAAAGGTTATTATGACAATAAACAGTTTATAGATGCTTTTAATAACTATTTTTACCCGACTAGGCAAAGGAAGGGTTATGATTTTCACAGGCTCTGTTTGTTTATTTGTTTGTATGTAAGGATGTCACCTCGTACATCCTAAATAATTATGGAACCGATTTCAACAAATGAGGTGTCGTTGGATTCGTCTGGATCCGGAGAGTGTCCTTGGCTATGTGACGTCACAGAAAAACTCAATATGGCGGGCGCACCAAGCAAATAGCGGACCACCTCTTGGTCTTTTTCTTCTTTTTTTTACCCGAGTAGCCTTTACATTTGATAGTTTTATCAACTGAAAAGGCTTGGCGAGTAGAATATAATACGACATGACGTTATTTTAAATTCAATATATCGGACGCCCCAAGATGGCGGATTTCTGTTATCTTTATTACCTCCTTAATATGGGTATCAAATGAAAGGGTTTGACAAGTAGAATACGATAAGCTAAGTGAAGTCATTTAAAATTCAATATGGCGGACGCCCCTAAGATGGCGGATCACCATTATCTTCACGACTTGCTTAATATGATATCAAATGAAAGGTTTCGACAAGTAGAGCACGATTACCTACTCATACTCTACCTACATATTGTTTGCAACTAAAACGTTGGAAATAAAAAATTACGTTTAAAAAACTAAAATCCGACTATGGGGAAAACTAACTAAAAAGCACGAAACAAGATGAAACGAGACGATGATTTTCATAGTATAGGCGTGGTCGCATGCCGTTAATATAACGTATTTATATAATTAGGCATTCACATTAGACATGCGACCGAGGCTATACTATGAAAATCATCGTTACGTTTCATCTTGTTTCGTACCTTTTAGTTAGTTTTCCCCATAGTCGGATTTTAGTCTTTTAAACTTAATTTTTTATATTAACTTAAAAAAGATGTTTATAAAGATCAACAATGAGTTCATATATTTCAATAAACATTTTTATTAACATTTAATAAACTTGTTTATTACCTTAACAAATGCATTTATTAAATAGTAAGAAAAACCAAATTCTTCGCTTAGCAAAAGATTTGTTTGGCACAATGTATGAATTAATTGTGCCAGTAAATATTTTATTAAAAAAGGCAATCTGTTTTCAATAAATGGAGTTTCATTGGCTCAACGAACCATTTATTAAATTTGTATTATCAAAATAATAGCTTTTCGTACTATTAATAAATGTTTCATTGAGACAATAAACAATGAGTTGATAAAAGGCGTAACATTTAATAAACTTGTTTATTACCTTAACAAATGCATTTATTAAAAAGTAAGAAAAACTAAATTCTTCGCTTAGCAAAAGATTTGTTTGGCACAATGTATGAATTAATTGTGCAAATAAATATGTTATTAAAAAAAGGCAATCTGTTATTAATTTTTCCAAATCGATTTTCAATAAATGGAGTTTCATTGGCTCAACGAACCATTTATTAAATTTGTATTATCAAACTAATAACTTTTCGTAATATTAATAAAAGTTTCATTGAGACAATAAAAAATGAGTTGATAAACGGCGTTTATTGATATTACGAACGGTATTTTTTTCAGTGTACTATAATAGTTTTGTAAATAATTTTTCGCAGATAGCAGCTCCGATGGCAAGCTCCACAAGAAGACGCTTTTCAGAATTTGAAGAAGCAAATTGAGGATGCAACATATCTAGCCCATTTCAGACCCGAATTGCCTATCGTCTTAGCAACCGATGCTTCATATTATGGGTTAGGTGCGGTGATTTCTCACCTCAATCATGATGGTACAGAGCAACCAATAGCTCATGCCTCAAAAACGCTCAATGATTCGCAACGCAATTATAGCCAAATTGAGAAAGAGGCTTTCTCAATTATTTTTGGCGTAACCAAATTTCGCCAGTATTTATATGGTCGGCGTTTTATTTTATATACCGACCACAAGCCGCTGATTACTCTGTTCCATCCAAGCAAAAAGCTCCCAATGATTACAACTGGCCGTTTAACACGCTGGGCATTAATTTTAATGAGTTTTAATTATGAAATTCGATATAAACCGTCTAGCAAGCATTCCAACGCAGATGCCCTTTCACGTCTACCAGTGGGGCCAGATAAAGAATTTGACGAGTTAGAAGAATCTTGCCAGGAAATCACCCTTGATATCGAAGACAAAGTCGAGCAGTTTCCTGTAAATGCCAACGAGGTTGCTGAAGAAACGCGCAAGGATGCAGTATTGTACAAAGTTAAGCAATTTATTCAAAAGGGATGGCCAGAAACTCTGCCTGCAGGTGAAACACACTTATTGCCCTACTTCACCAGAAGATTTTCCCTCACGATGCAAAAGGGAGTGATATTACTCAACACCGATCATGTAAGAGTAGTTATTCCACACAAGCTTCAAAAACGAATATTAAAAATGCTGCATGAAGGTCACTGGGGGATTGTTCGCACAAAACAACTCGCTCGCCGCTATTGCTGGTGGCCTCAAATTGACGAAAGCATAGAATCAAATGTGAAAACATGCACCATTTGCCAAACATCCGCAGTTGATCCTCCAAAAGAATTTGTTAATTGGCCGCAACCTGGAAAGCCATGGGAGCGAATCCACATCGATTTTGCGGGCTCATTTGTAAATCAAATGTGGCTTATTTGCGTAGATGCGCTTTCCAAATTCCCATTTGCCATAGCGATGAAATACACAACATCAACCAATACGATAAAAGCACTTTCAAGAATCTTCGCGCTAGAAGGATTGCCGGAAGTAATCGTTAGTGACAACGGATCCCAATTTTCATCGAAAGAGTTCGCAGATTATTGTACGTTCAATGGAATACAACACTTAAAGACTGCACCATTTCATCCAGCATCGAATGGAGAAGCTGAACGGTTTGTTCGCACATTTAAAACGAACTTACGCAAGATCTACGAGGAGGAGAAGTGTATTGACACTGCCGTTTCAAAATATCTAATGACGTACAGGACAACGCCTAATCCTATAACTGGAAAGAGTCCTGCTGAAATTCTTCATGGACGAGATCATCGAACTATTTTATCACAGACAGTGCCGAATAACAAAATCAACAGTTGCAGTCCATCATGTTGGAAATTTGCTATCAATCAGTCCGTTTACGTTCGTAATTTTGCTGCCAGAGGTCCCAAATGGTATGAAGGAACTGTGATCTCACAACTTGGTTCCATAACATATTTGGTTCGGACTTCCAAAGGCATTTGGAAACGCCATAAAAATCAACTAAGAGCCAGACTTGATGACCACAGCCGCCACATAGACAATTTTACTACCGCTCAAGTGTTAGCTCAGACAACTCCAGATAAAGCCCACATTGCATATGGTCAAATAGGTAACTCTGAAGTGTCTAACCAAAATTTTGTATTTTCCAGAGATACTCACATTCAAGAGCACAGCCCACCAAGAATGTGTCCAAGTCCTGCAGCATCGCCGATTCCCAGTCCAATTCCAGCAGCCACACCAAGACGTTCAACTCGTATACGAAAGCCCGTCGTACGTTTTCAAATTTAACAACCACTAGAAGTTCTTCTGTAGCTAGTGGGGAGGAGTGATGAGTATGTACCACACATGTACATTACACCACGATACATGCATGCTGTCATCTCAGCAAGTCAGTTCGCTACTGGCTCTCGCACACGTCACATCGTCTTAATTCTAACTTCAACTTACATTTATACTTACCATGAATTATACCTAATTAATCTAACTAATCTATACCTAATTAAATATATTATAATGAATTGGAATCTAAGTATTTCATTTATATTTTATTCATTGCTCGATACACAACATAAGTAATATTATTCACTATGAGAAATTGGATAAACATTAAGAACGCCGCGGAGTGTGTAGCGCATCCATTAACCTTTTTTGCGCTGTACTACTGAGTTCAGCGGTCTCAGGTTCGTTTCCTGGCAACATTTTTCTTTTTTATTTTTTTTATATGGCAGCACAATTTCGGATAGCCTTTACTTTTCTCAAAATTATTGGTAATCGAATAGTGGTAATTCCATTAAAATTGGTCCAGTTGTTAACGAGTTAATCGGTTGAGAAATTGAATTTTTCGACATAAAATTGAATTTTTTGACGTAAATTTCTCAAAAACTATACAACTTACGAGATTCGCTACGTTATCTTTAAAAATATAGTTAACTAGCTGACCCGTGCTCGCGTTGCTTCGCCCCCCCCTGCCACTGTTTAGGCAAAACAAATTGTATTGGAGATGAGTGCCGAATTATTTTTCCGAATTCACCCACTTAGTGATGGGATTACAAAAAATCCTCTCTAAGTGGATGTTTATGTTATTATAGCAATGTACCTACTGTCCAAATTTCAGCCCTTTAGGTCCATCGGTTTGGTCTGTGCGTTGTCTCTCAGTCAGTCAGTGAACTGTTTTATACATAGAGATAACTGACCCATGCTCGCCTTGCTTTTAAAATTTGAATTTGCTTTTACAATCATATTTATCGCAGTAGGCATCAATAGCCTCATACCCACACCATGACGTCACCCACTGCTGCATGGCTGTTGGCTTCGGTCTTCTCTGATGGAAATGATTTCATGAATTTTTTTATGTTTTTAAAATAGTTATTTATTTATTTCTCAGCATGTACGTAGAGTTAAGAAAAGATTAAGGTCTTAAAATTTGCGTATATACCTATATTGACTTTACGCAAACATTTTTGTTTTGCCAATTCATTTAACTGGTTTAAAGTTAGGAGTTAATATGTGAAACAATCTCAAAAAAATGGGTATACAAAAATGAAAAAATTACATTTTCTTAAGAACAAAAAAAAAAAAAACATAGCCTAACTGGTTTTAACGAAAATGACGATTAATATAGAATTTATTTCGCGTTAATCGGTGCAGTATTTGCGAAGATCATCGGTAACAAAGTTTTTTGAAGTTACGTCCTTATATAATAGTAATGATTATCTACAAACTGTGATTTTTTCATATTTTTGACTTCGGTAGTTTTCGAGAAAACCGTAGGGTACTTTATGTATCATATTTTTTTTACACATTTTTGGCAATAACTCCCAAAGTTTCTAACAGAAAAAATTAAGAAAATGAGTTTGTTACTTATTTGCAATGGCCACCCAGATAATTTGACTTAGCCGCCACAGACTTTGGTTGTCATCGGTTTAGAAAGCCGCAGTCTATTCAGCGATTTTCGTGTTGGAATAACAAAAATAACCGACCTCTCTTTTATCCTTTTTTATCTTCTTAAGTCTAATAAGTGTCTACACATGAATATATGTTTTAGTTGCATTTCATTCGTCAATAAAGAACGTTGTCTTTAAAAGAACAAAATAAGTGTTTTATTGTACCATTTCTAACAGGTTATGGGCCCAGGCAAACGCCGAGTATTGTATGTGTCTGTATAGTGTTTATTTACTGCGTACAAGTAAAACAAAAAAAAAAGGGTTTAACGATCAGTGTTCTGTTATATTTACCTACCTAGTGACGACCATCGGGTTTTTCTTATCTACCCGCGATCCTTCTTTTCAATTCCCTAGTTAAAAACATGTGTCAGATGCTCATGACAAAAGTGGTTTTTCTATTTGTGTATATGAGTAGGTAAATAGGTTTTTCCACAATGTGCAAAGATCTCTATTATACCTGCATACCAGCACATAGTGAAAGGCAACTATAGGTACAAATTTCCATCGGTCATCGGAAAACTGAAATATTATTATCCTTGAAGATTTTGTGTGAGTCGTGTTTGAAGCGTGATTTGAGATCGTCAGAGAAAAAAGTATAATTTGTGTTGTTAGCTAAAGAAAAATGGAAAATTTAAAAGTAAAAAGAAACATTAAAGCTTTTGATGGTGATAGATACAGTGTGTGGAAATTTAGAGTGCGGGCATTACTAACAGAGTTAGATGTTATTAAAGTAATTGACAATGCACCACCGTCTAAACTAACTGAGGACTGGAAAAAAGCCGAACGTATTGCAAAGAGTATAATTGTAGAGTATTTGTCGGATTCTTTTCTTGGATTCGCAAAAGCAGAAAGTACAGCGAAAGAAATTGTGCTGAGCTTGGATGCGATATACGAAAGAAAAAGCCTAGCTACTCAATTGGCTCTGCGAAAAAAATTATTAAGTTTGAAATTTAAAAATGATACACCAATGCTAGTGCATTTTAAAATATTTGATAATTTAATAACCTGCTGCTAGGTGCAAAACTGTAAGAAACTGATAAAATTTCACATTTGCTGATAACTCTTCCTGCGTTATATGACGGAATTGTCACAGCTATAGAAACATTGGCTGAAGATAATTTGACGTTGGCATTTGTGAAAACAAGACTTCTTGATCAAGAGGTTAAAATTGCAACTGAATGTAGTGATACAAGAGTAAAAGTGCTTCAAGTTGCAAATTTTAAAAATTCTGTAGTAAGAAAATATAATACTACTAAAAGATATCACCCAACACAAACATTTAAATACAATAAAAAGCAAGTGAATATTAAATGTCATCATTGTGAAAGGAAAGGCCACATAAAGAATGATTGTTATCATTATAAAAAAGGATTCCAAAATCAAAAATCAAACAAAAATCGAACTGTTCAAGCCGTAAAAGTAAGTGATCACTCAACACCAAATGATGGCACCTCTGGTTTCGCATTTATGGCTGGTGATCATACATCGAAACTAGGAAACAAAATTACTTTCCTTCTGGACTCTGGAGCGTCAGACCATCTGATCAATAGAGAAGACTTAACTGGTGATTTCATTGACTTGCAGACACCGATGAATATTTCTGTAGCAAAAAATGGATCCTTCATAACAGCGATGAAGAAAGGAAGAATTCACGTTACAAGTGATACGGGTGTTAGTGGAGTATTAGAAGATGTGCTTTACTGTCCGGAAGTTCCATACAATTTATTATCCGTGCGTAAAATGCAACAGGCTGGAATAACTACTATTTTTGACGAAAATGGTGTTATAATAAACAAAGGTGACCAGTTAGCAGATACATTGACTAAGCCACTGCCAGCAGTAAAATTTCTGGAACTAAGATCTGGAATAGGTCTGGAGTAGTATAGTTTTTTAATAATATTTTATATGTAGTATGTAAGCACAATGATCTGATAAGGTTTTTCTGGGTTTTTCCTAATCCTATGCAACAAATGTTGGATCATGTTTGTAATCTCCCAGAAAGTGAATAAAGGCACTATTATTTTTAATGAATTATATTTAATTGATTATGTTTAATGAAATATATTTAATGGATTATGTTTAATGAATTATGTTATATACAATGGATGAACTATAAAGTAATGACATAAATAAATTTATTATGAAAAAAAGGAATATGTCAGTATTATGTTTGATAATTTAAAATTATTAAATTATTTGTAAAGTCGATTTAATTTTTGAGGAGGCGTGTTGGAATAACAAATATAACCGAGCTCTCTTTTATCCTTTTTTATCTTCTTAAGTATAATAAGTGTCTACACATGAATATATGTTTTAGTTGCCTTGCATTCGTCAATAAAGAACGTTGTCTTTAAAAGAACAAAATAAGTGTTTTATTGTACCATTTCTAACATTTCGACACGAACTTCAAGATCTACACAAAAGGCCCAAATTATTTCGATTCGAAAGACGGTCACTTTTCAAAACGGTGACTTCATGACAATGCGCTTATACCTGTACCCCCCTTTTAGTAATACTAGTATCGCCTATGGTCCAAATTTGACTAATTGTGCGAGAGAAACGCACGTATTAATATCAATTATTTTACCTGTTTTTTACTTGACCTATAGACAAAATATTTATATTGAAAAAATTACATACTCCACTGCCCCACTCCACAACCTCTTCAACAACAAAGAAAAATCAAGCGAATATGTTGTGTTTGGCAGTTAGGGGTTGAACTGTTTTGCCTTCGCCTATTTAAGTACATAGATAATGATGCTCCTGATGAACAGCCGTGATGGCAGCGTATTCAAACTTGCTGACAGTTGGAATTCTTTTATTCCCTCAAATATACCTAATTTGTGTTCTGCCCGAGTAACAAAAAAAAAAGATCGTGCCCATAATCGGCCTTTAGCGCCACCTAGTTCCTAGTAGGTGAACTGCAAGTATCGTTCCGGTCAGCGGCCGTGCAGACAGATAGCGCTTCAAGCACTCAGCGTACAGCCGAAATGTCACTTCAGCTGCCAAAATTTGTTTGCTTCTGTATATAAAACAAATCAAAGCATTATGGCCCCACACATACTCCTACTCATCTGCAATTGACGTGTACGTAAACGCAACCCCCTTCCCCACCCCCCTTTTGTTGTTCATTAAATCTTCGTTAAGTTTATCCATAACTTAGGCAGTTTAAAAGAAAAGTAAACACAAAAGTCACAAACGTCACGCACAATGTGCGTTAAGTAAAAAAAAAAAAACCAAAATCTCCCCTCTCACTCGAATTTAATTGCCTTCCCTTTGTTCGGTGCGACTTGAGTTTTCTTTTAGTAGAATTTAATGACGATTAACGCTCCCTCGAGGAGATGAAACTTTCAAAAGAAAAGTTTCCATCACTCCCACCCCCATTCACCCACACACGTCATGATCCTTGGGGCAATGTTAAACATACTCACATACCCTTACTCGCACTCGTACATTGTCAATTACAATCGAATTGACAAATGGAATTAACGGCACTTTGTATGCCCTGACATTTGTTCTTTGAGCTGCATAATTATGCGCGTCGAAAAAACGACGAAAAGGGGTTGAGCCAGAGCCGTGGTAATACACGAGGGATGACGACAAATACGCTCTGCTGCCGATGATACGAGGACGAGTGCGATCCATGTGTGGCTGTACACATCCTTTTACCTCGTTATGTTATGTCCCATCGCCCTTTTACTTGGCATTTGCATTCAAATTTGTTTTCTTCGTTCGCTGCGCCCGGTCCCTCCAAATAACATTTATATGACAAGTCATCTTAAATTCAGGACACGGCTGAAGGGTATAGGGTGGGTGTGGGTGTGGATGTGGATGCAGGATCCTGCTGCAAGTAGTCGTCCTTTTTTATAACAAAACAACAAGGACGAAGACGATGAAGATATGATGCATTAATATGATTTCATACGGGATTCGTGCCAGGATTACGGTTTTTCTTTTTCTTCAAATAGACTCCTTGTTGTGCCAGAAGAAATGTGTCTCTCAAAAAAAGGATATTAATTTCTCTTATACGAGTATGTGTAGTCTTAATTTCACCTGGAAAATTGTATGATTTACCTTAATCTTGGTTTTGCTTTTCTTTTTGTCAGTTTTTCGCTGAAATTCGCTGAGATGGTGAAGAGTATGTTTCCACTGAACAGTCGTGTTTCTATTTCATTTTGCGTCATGATTTCATTTTCTTTTTTGAAGGATGAAGGAGTGATGAGGGTAAAAGGACTGAGTTAAGACGTACAGTTTCTTTTTTAAGAGATACAACTAAAGGCGAAGGATGTATGCCGTGTATGTGGGTGTAGTGCACGAGGGGACATACATAGTGCCGCTCTACTTGTCTTTATTCGAGTGTCTGGCTTCAGAATCTCCCTAACTAAACTAAACTCTAAACTCTAGGGGATTCATAATGAAAAGGATATCTGTACCCTGAACCCTGTGAGTCTGTGACGACTATCAACCTGGGGTCGGCAATTGCTCGAATCGTCGCATTCTTGAGAACCCTTTTTGCTAATCCTTAAGCGGTTTAGTCTTATCACTTCTCATAGCAGAATCGAGAAGTGAGTTCCATGTTCTGCGTGCAACATTTTAAGGATCAAGTTGAAAAAATTTCTTAACAAATAAAAAGAAAACAACAAAAAGCAACTCAGGGTGGAGGGAAGGCAAACATCCTTTCATTCATCTCTCGTCTCATGGAGTCTGTCCAATACCAAGTTTTGAATAAATTATCCTAAGAAAGCAATTTGCTTGGTTTGGAAAAAAAAGTATACACATCGCATTCCATAGCCAGACCCGAAAAGGATACGAGTAGCATTCGTCGTCCCACCACATACGAGCGGCAGAGCCCCAAAAATCCGACTTATGTCATTCAAGCTCTCTCACTCGGAATCACTTATGAACAACAGAGACGAACCATCGTTTGTATGGAATTCATCTTGAGAAAATTTTGCTATTTTCTTTAGACACACACAGCCAGACAGATAAACATAAAGCATACGAGTACACTATGCTCGTATAGGGTCCTTGTAATCCTTGAACCGCAAAAAAATAATCAGCAAAATAATATTATTTCTCTGGCGTATCGTAAGTTTTCTGCAGAGATTGCTGTTCCTGATGGTGGCCCACCCTATTGCCGACTCGCGTATCTCATCCTGGGATTGGGAGTCTCATAATCATAACTTCAGTGAGGCAGTGATTTGGGAATACATCAGGAAGGGGCAATGGCTCTAACCCAATGCGGATGGTCGGAGTGTATTCAGGTCTTTCATTAGCATTGCGTAAAAATTGTTTCACTTGTTTGTTTTTTGTTCCAACTTAATTGATGTGACACGGGAGGGCGTGATTCAACACGAAAAATGAACTTGGAAGCCGGGGTGAACTGAGAGCGGGCTATTTGGTCAATTGTGGTCCGGCAAAATATTTATGGTGTCTGGGGTAAGTCTCGGGTGGGGTTGCAACAGGTGGAAACAGTTTTTCAGTTTGCCTTTTGAAGCAATCAGCGAATTTGTTTTGATCGATTTCAGAAGATTTAGCCAATCTCAAGTTATAACACAAACGAAAAAGCCAACTTAACATATGCATGCATTCGGGTACCTTATGGGCAATCTGAAAAATAGAGTCACTAACTTCGGTTGAAGTTCAGTCATTGATGCAAAATTTCCAACACGTACTATTACCTCGTGTCATCCTTGAATATTCGAACTGCAAAAAGGAACCACATAAGGTCCAAAAACTAAGCCGTACCCTCAACTTAAACCTTCCAATACAAAAAAAAGTGCGTGAGATTCTCGCGCGTAAGAAGTGAAACTTGTTTTAAATCCAATAAGGCATTTGTTGAGTTAGAGCTGTATAATGACAGAAAATTTGATATTTTTCCACTTCGAACTCGATTTCTCAGTTCCTATAAGTAAAAGAGTATTCAGAATATACCCATAAATTCCGCCAGGAAATGCACATCATAATAGTGAAAACCGCATCTACATAAATCCGTGGTTCTCGAGATTAGTCACATTTTTGGAACTTAATTTTATAGGTACTATGTATAGATTTTACTGCCTGTTGAAGTTGGAGAAGGGGAAGCATTTCACTTTTCGTCTGATTCAGAGAAATTTGTCCTACCGCGGCTAAAGAAGTTTCACTTCAAAAATTCAAAGGTGCATTGCACTGGTATTGAAACGTGTATCTATTGCACAAGAAAGAAGTCTTATCTGCAACCAAAAAACTATCGAAACATTCAAAAGTGAACTTTAAGGTTTGAATTAAAAACGATGTTATTTATTCTTCATATCTTTAGGAATAAAACCAAAGAATATAAAGGGTGATTTTTTAGCTGGTTTGGTTTTAGCAACACTGGTTTTGACAGCTGACGTGTGTTTAGTACCTTGTGTCACTGTCAAACAGCTTCAGTTTGGTTTGCAATTTAACCATGGATCGTCTTACAAATGAACAACGCTTGCAAATTATTGAATTTTACTATCAAAATTCGTGCTCGGTTCGAAATGTGAGGATCCGCTTTTTTATCGAAAAATTGTGTTCAGCGATGAGGCTCATTTTTGGTTGAATGGGTACGTAAATAAGCAAAATTGCCGCATTTGGAGTGAAGATCAGCCAGAAGCATTGCAACAGCTACCAATGCATCCCGAAAAAGCCACTGTTTGGTGCGGTTTATGGGCCGGCGGCATTATTGGGCCATATTTCTTCAAAGATGATGCGAATCGCAGCGTTACTTTCAATGGTGAACGCTACCGAGCGATGATAACAAACTTTTTTTTGCCCGAAATGGAAGTTCTTGACTTGCATGATATGTGGTTTCAACAAGACGGTGCCACATGCCACACAGCACGCGAAACAATGGCGCAATTGCGAGGCGAGTTTGGTGAACAGTTAATTTCACGTTTCGGGCCGGTCAATTGGCCGCCTAGATCGTGCGATTTGACACCATTAGATTATTTTTTGTGGGGGTATGTCAAGGCTAATATCTATAGGGACAAGCCCGCTTCGATTGACGCACTGGAAGCCAACATCCATGCATTCATTCGTGAGATACCGGCCGATATGTGTGAAAGAGTATGCCAAAATTGGACTCAGCGGATGGGCTACCTGAGACGCAGCCGCGGTCAACATTTGCATGAAATTATCTTTAAACATTAAATTGCAAGGTTCAAACTATCGATTCAAATAAATATTTCATTCATGTTTTCGAATTTTTTGTGTTTTTTTTTTAAAAAAAGTTCTCAACCTCTTAAAAAATCACCCTTTACAAACCCAAGAAGTCGCATCTCATATAAATGTTTTAACATTTTTACCGGCAGAAGAAATTGTATACATGAACGCCTTTTCACTGTGGTAGTATTTTTTCGGAGCAAAATACTTTGAAAGTTGTGCAGGTATGCATTAGTTTCCTACATCATTCAACCGCTCAAACTCAGTAGAAGATTTTCAGTCGTTTCTTACAGCAAACCTTAGACCCTTCGCCTACGAAACCGATTTTCTGCCTGCAAAAATCATGTCGTGTGCGATGGCCCAATGTTTGCATGGTGGAGTTGAAAATAAGAATTTTATTTTCTTGGCTTGCTTTGTTGTTGTTATCTTCGCTTGCTTGTACATACTTTGAATATTTTGTGGCTCGATATGTATTTTTTTTTTAGAATTCATTTTACTGCCTGCTGAAGTTGGAGAAGGGGAGGCGTTTCAGTTTTTCGTCTGATTCAGGCAAATTTGCCCTACCGCGGCTAAAGAAGTTCCACTTCAAAAATGAAATTCTAGACCAAAAGCGATCATCCGCCGCTATCTGTGCAATCTGAAGCAGCATGCTTTAAGCGTTGTTTAACCGTTCTTCTGCTAAGCGCATGTGTTGAAGAACAAAAGTTCTTCTATTTGATGGTGTGTCTTCTTAACTGATTCTATATCAGTAAATGCTGGAGTACCTCAGGAATCTTAACTTGCACCTGTTCTATTTCTTTTCCACCAGTCATGTCTTCGAGGAACAAATTTGGTTACAAGCTCACAATTCGTCAATTACAATGATCATATGGGCTAAGAGATGCTGAGCTTTGGCAAAACAGAATCATGTACTTGTATCAAGCACTTAAAGTATTGAGGCCTTCTTAAAAAAACATTCAGAGCTCTGTTATTCGTGAGCTCGATTGGGGTGCGAAAAAAAGAAATTTGTTTACCAGAAACGAAAATGGCGTGCGAGAAAAACCATGTAGGACAACAGCCTAAGTCGAGATGGTGTAAATTGCTTTCAATTGATTTCGCTTTTATTTGTGATACAAAATCTTGGAATAACCAGCTAAAGTGCATGCCTAAGATGGTGTGGGGGTTCAGAATTGATGTCACCGAAAGGCAGACTTCTTTCCGTACGAAGCCGATATGCAGTTCGAAGGTGATTTCTGTTCAAAGTGGAATCCGAAATATTGACCTTCCGATAGAGCATTTGCCATTCTAACACCTGACCTAATAGACTTCTTTGTTGTTGAAGATGTACCTAAAAATTTAGCTAAAACAAAGGAAAGCTTTGAAATAAAATATCTGCTTAACCTAAGGGCTTGACCGTAAGCACAAAATCTTCGATTTAGATTCAAAAAACAGCTTAAAAGTATCAGAAAAACCCCAAATTCTATCATCAGCAGTTCTAATCGCACACAATGACGAATTGGTTCAAGTTTTGGCACGATCTTTTTATTCCCTTATACTCGGGACAAATCTGTTGTAAAGGGTGATTTTTTAAGAGGTTGAGAACTTTTTTTTAAAAAAAAACACAAAAAATTCGAAAAAATGAATGAAATATTTATTTGAATCGATAGTTTGAACAATTTGAGCAATTTAATGTTTAAAGATAATTTCATGCAAATGTTGACCGCGGCTGCGTCTCAGGTAGCCCATCCGCTGAGTCCAATTTTGGCATACTCTTTCACACATATCGGCCGGTATCTCACGAATGAATGCATGGATGTTGGCTTCCAGTGCGTCAATCGAAGCGGGCTTGTCCCTATAGACATTAGCCTTGACATACCCCCACAAAAAATAATCTAATGGTGTCAAATCGCACGATCTAGGCGGCCAATTGACCGGCCCGAAACGTGAAATTAACTGTTCACCAAACTCGCCTCGCAATTGCGCCATTGTTTCGCGTGCTGTGTGGCATGTGGCACCGTCTTGTTGAAACCACATATCATGCAAGTCAAGAACTTCCATTTCGGGCAAAAAAAAGTAACAAAGGCCTAACTGCTGGGAACGGCGCCGAATCGACATTTCGCGGTCTTCTGTCACACTAGCTGATACGGCCGCAATATTTTCTTCACTACGCACAGTACGTAAACGTGTTGGTGGTTTAATGTCCAACAAAGTAAATTTGGTGCGAAATTTAGTCACAATCTTCCGAATAGACTGCTCAGAAGGTCGAGAATGCCGATCATATTTAAAATGGAAGCAGCGCGCGATGAACATTTCGAACCGACCACGAATTTTGATAGTAAAATTCAATAATTTGCAAGCGTTGTTCATTTGTAAGACGATCCATGGTTAAATTGCAAACCAAACTGAAGCTGTTTGACAGTGACACAAGGTACTAAACACACGTCAGCTGTCAAAACCAGTGTTGCCAAAACCAAACCAGCTAAAAAATCACCCTTTACCTTTATTCGCGGATGATTACTGCTATCATAGTATGCAAAAGTTCATGCAGAAAGACTCCGACAAGCTTTGGATAAAATCTACGCATGGACACAGATTCGGCACCGTGTTCTTAACGCGACCAAATCGTCGGACATTAACTTTACTTCCAAGAAACTTATCATTTTGAAATCTAGAGGAACCCGAAAAATAAAAAGAAACGCGATGATCTCGAAAGAGTTCACCTACAAAAGAAAAAAAAGGAGCTATCTCCAGAAAAGCTACATGGTTCTCGAACCTCATTTTGCGTTGCCCAAGGCCTAGATAACGTGTAAGTCCAAAGACATTAACTTTGACTGACTTTCATCTCTTGTTGGCCATGGAATATTCACGGCGCGTATACCATTCAGCAGTGCTAGTCGGTACACGCAGTTTATTCGTTTTTTTTTTCTTTCCGTCGGAGACAGTCAATCAGATCCATTTCAGAAGACAGTCAGTGGCATCCTCTGACGGTAAGACCCAGGGAAATTCTTAAAGTTCCTCCAGTTCCGTACGAATGTCAAGCCTTTCAAATTTGTTCCCGAAAAAAAAACCCTCCAATCAGAACAACGCCGCGGCGCGCCGGTTCACTTGCGCGGGCCACTTGCGGTCAAAGCTATTGCGTGTGCTTCATAAAAAAAAAAACAAGTACCGCATGCTGTTGTAACTTTCTATTCAGGTACAAACGCACAGCATAACATTTTGACAGCTACATTAGAGGTTTACATTGTGCTATCGGCGGCGTAGCTAGACATCTCATCTGATCCTCTTCTTCATCATCTTCAACTCGGTTCAGTATATGATTTTCGAAGCACTTAAGCACTTTACGGTCCAATTCGCTTAGCTTATCTGCTGTGCCGCATCGCCATCATCTGGAGGTAGGCCGCAGTTTAATGGATCAAATTGCTGCAGCCACCACCACGCACCGGTTCCGTTCCAAATCGATCATTATCGTGCGCACTCAGGTAACTCATTCTCTTGCGTCCACTTTTTCTATTCTAATCCCACTTGATGGGCTTGTAAAAGTGTCAATTCTGAGCTGCTTATGCCCGTAAACCATCTGATGGCGTGTCCAAAAAAAATTTCACGGCTTCGACAAACAAAGAAACTAAATTCGGTTCGTTTATAATTGCGCAAGTCATCTACGGATGGTGGAGGAGGGGGAAAAACCCATCTGTCGGACGACGGATAATGGTGCCTAATTGCATCTAAGTCTCGAGATCAGACCAGGCAACCCTTTGACAAAGTTCGGAATCGGAATGGAAATCGAAATGAAAACAATGACGGGACGGTTTTTCTGTGGCGAGGCAGCCGTCGAGCGGATGTAAAGGTACTAAGTAGTGCCCTTTCCCACAGCGGTACACTCTCTCTTCGGATGTGACTGCGCAGCTAAAAAAACAAAAAAGTCTGGGAAAAGCTACGCGATTCGAGATACTTTTCTTTTTTGCTGACCATCAACAGATGAACTGGACCGTGACTCGAAAACAACTAAATTATTTAGTTGCGTGCGACAAGGATGTTGATTAAACACCGAGCACTTAGTCAAATGCGTGCAGATTCGAATTCAAAGTGGCACCCAGAGATGTCGACTGATGTGCAGCCTCCAACTTTCGTTTTCGATTGAACAACAGCGGCGGTGGCGGTAGGAGTTCCAAAAGATTGCATGAATAAAACATTTATGCCGAAAGGCAGCCTCATCCCGGTCGGTCCCGGGTGAGGACGACGCGACGAGGAGAAATCGTTAATGGAATGAACCTCGCTCTTCAGTACTACAGTCCTTTGGCAGCGGCGGAGAAAATTATCCTGTCAAATGCAGAGAGTCAGAGCGACATGCAAGTCTTAATTGAATTTGTATCGCGGGGGTGGTGGCCAGCACCACCAGCACTTTGGTAGGAAGCGCCCCCGCGAATCGCATTTAAATCGCGGGCACGACTCCGACTCTCAGTGACGGCCGCGTGGCGGCGGCGTTTTTCAGTGTCAATTTGCATTCGAAAGTGAATAAGGAAACTAGGAGGGGGTGCTGCAATGGCGGGTGCGTGTTGAAGGCGATAAGGTAGTGGTAACTTGAATGCAAAAAGGTTTAAGATCTCCGGCCGAGATAGGAGATTGTGCGACAGTTGGTGGTTGGACTGATTACCGGATGATTTATTACCGTCTGAGCTGAGTTTGTTTGTTGTGTATGGCATGTTTGTTTTGATTGTCGCCTGTTTGACAGCCAACAGCGGTCTACATTGTGATAAATGCCGGAAATGGAAATGCCTGTAGCGCGACTTCACCACGATTCGTGGAACTAACAACTTGATGATGAAAAAGTCTCATTAGCGTGAGGTGAAAGTCGGATGCAGCACTTTAATCTAGATTAGGGAATTCGTCTATACAGGAGCTCTGTTAAGGAATTTTTACAACAGCATTAACTCGGAGAGTCTTCTTGTCTTCTGCTGCGGAAGGAGAAGAAGTAAGAGGTTGTAATACAGCGGATAGGAATTTGTCCAAGTGGGAACCATACGACAGTGCTTTCCCGAAGTGGCCTGCTCTCAAACACCTGATGCGATATACTTGTATAATACGAATGCCCTGCTTGTGATCGAACTACATGAGCCACCTAGATAAGAGTTGGAATATCTTAATTTTATTTTTGAAATTCCTGAACCACTTCGGGTTTACCGCAATCAATGTTATCTGCGGACGCAGTAGGCAAATAATGCAATTGGTGAAAAAGGCTTGCCACTTGGTGGCATATGTTATGGCTGCAAGATTGTAATAGGTTCTTTTGGCTAGGGAATGATGTCAAAATTGCAAGGATTGTATCGCAATTTATAGCCGACCTTAAAGTTTAACGAGCGTATTGAGACTTGGAAGTAGCTTCTAACCAGATGCGTGTCGTCATAATTACCTAACACTGTCTCAGAGACAACAGGGCAAGAGGACTGGAAATATTCACTAAATACTTCAGTAGAGCATTTCCTATGCGTCGGCCCCTCCAAGAACGTCGGCTCTCCAGCATGGTTGAAAAGATTTTTAGTGGGGCGGGCTTCTGAGAAATTTTAACAGATTCATCAGAAAATTATGTTCAAAGCACTAGGACTAAACATCAATGATCTCTCGAGAGGATGGGTAGAAGAAAGTTCATGTGGACACACCCCACTTCCTAAGTCACTACTCAGGTCTCTACATCATAATTCTCAGACATTTGTCCCAGGATATAGAAGAATGTTCTGGAATCCAGCAAAGATTTGGTTTGATAATCTTTAGTCGGCGTTATTCCAACGAAAATGAAAATGACATATATTGGCATCACAATGGATCTATACTGACCTACATAAGTGTGGCGCTCAGCATCAACTCAAAAGGCCTTTTATGCCTCTGGTGGCCAGCCCAAAAGGCTACTTGAGCTCAATAAACAAGACCTGCAGATCTTAACTGGTTTTCTGGAAGGGAACTGGCCACTAAGATACGACGACTCCTTCGCGAACACACAAGTAAAGGAAATATTTGATGAAATGTCAACTTTTCGCTTATATCTATCTACACGTTTCGAGATTGTAAAACGCCCATCGTTTGATACAGACAATTTGGCATTGTTTCACATCGTCAAACTTTCGACGTTTTGCAAAAAGCTTAAGCCCCGACGATATCCTTTTCGCTTTATATACATATTCCCAAGCACTCATCAACTAAATGGGGGAAAAAAACTGTAATAGCTGACGTTGCTTAAACTTAAACCCTTTCATTTAAACTTCCTGATGCCCCATCGAAAAAAGAGGCATTCGCCACCACAGTCAACGGGGTGGGGGAAATGAGAGGGCGAACAATATTCTTTTTGTTGTTTTGTGAAATTTTACTCGCACTCGTACCATAAATTGGAATTAACTTGTCATGTTAGATCGTCCAATTTATTTGGGATTACAACTTGCTACAAGCACAACTAGGTGCCCGCCTGCCGCACATACTTGCACCCATGGACACGACAGCCGTCATAAAATCGTCGTCTGCTTCACAATGACATACAACAATTCAAAATTAAAATGAGCGTACGCACAGCACAACAGAGTCATGTTCCTGTTTATGTCCTGTCTGCCGACCCTGACATTCTCTGTTTGTATTTTTTTTTATTCCAGTTCATTGCGGAGTCCATTAAGCAAATGATGCGCACAGCGGAGGCACAGGACATGCCAAATTTCCTAAAATTATTTTGCCATCAAGTGGGCTGTCTGTTTTATTTTTTTTTTTGGGGCAGCAAGCCACCCCCTGTCAAATTACAAAATAACAAAAGTGACGATCAGGGAATGAAGAGCTAAATACACACATGTCTATGTGACTAATCCCAAGAGCTGATTGTGTAAAGTACGAGTATTCTGGTAGTCTCTGGGCCGAAAGATATTCGAGGCCAAGAATAGGACAAATTCTCTGGAAAAACTCTCGGCGTTCTGTGGAAAATCTTGTCTTGTGTTACCCTGAGATGCTAAATGCTACCAACTCATGATGGTGCTGATGAGATGGGACTTGGCGAGACCTCACACGATGATGTCGCTCAATTGCCGACATCTTCAGTTGACTCCGGAGAGATGATGTTGTAGTGGAAGAAAAACGAGAGATGGATGAAGATGATGATGCAGATGCGTTGATGGGTGATTTGTTGAGTTGTTCTTGTTCTTGTTCGTCTTTCAGCAGCACACAAACAAGCACACCACACATGAGAAATAAATGACAGAAATGATGAGTTTGACACTTGATGCGAAAGCATTTAGTCAGTGATACCATTTAGCATTTTGCCTCCTGGCGGTCATTTTATGTAAATAATATACTCTTTATTTTCGTTTGACCATTTCAACCTAGATTTGGGGTTCTAAGACATTTGCCTCAAGGTAGGGTTTACCTGAAAAATGGACTTGTTCTTGCTCAGCAGGTTAAGGATATGCTGTTTCTTCGCCTTTTTTTCCACATTTGACAGATAGATACTATCTTGAGCAATACCCCTGGAGAGCAGGTCACCGTATCCCATCAAGAATCCGGTAAATGGACACAATTGTAGATGATGCTTCCGTAAAGGGGAATTTCTAGTCTGTGCCAGCGTTGCCGCTCAAAAAAAAATATCGTGCCTCATCTGCTGAAATAACGTGCTATTTTAAGCGAAAGCGTGCCTAATAAAAAAACAAGAAAAACAGGATTTCCTATTTCTTCAAAATTTCAAATATTTTTCTCATTTTAGCAAACCTTTTTTTATAAAATTGTTGGGAATCTTTTTCCATTTTTTAAATTTTTAAACCCTTCTGTACATTTAGTGCCGACAAAAATCTCATTATGTACGTATTGGCTTAAAATGTTGGGTTTAATAGCAAATATCATCATTATGAATTAACATAATCTTTGTTCAATGAGAAGATAGGCAGAACAGCAGAGATTTCTCACAAATCTGTTCTACCTCAAGAGTAGGTGCAGAAAAGTTATACAGCTTAGAGTCATTGAGCACAAAGCAGATCAATCTCGGACAGAAAGTATTCTCATTGAATACAGCATTGTTGGTACTTTTCTGTTCTTTTCTGCCCAGAACAGTCTCATTGAACAGACTTATAATCTTCTTTTAATTTATTTTTCTGGATTAAGTGCAGTCATGCCATAATTTTGAACGAACACGTCCGATTCTATGGATGATTAGTTAGAATGTACTTACACTTTCAAATTTATATCATTATGAGTGTAAGTTCCAGTCAAATAATGGAAATAAGAAAGACGTTCCAAAATTTATATTTTCGTGCCTACGTGCCTAAAGGAAATTACCGTGTCAAAATGGCACGATCGTACCACTTCGGCAACGCTGGGCCTGTCTGTTACCATACATGGATTTCGGAAAACCTATCTCGTGGGAATTTTCAAATAGAGAACAGTGAGAGAAAAATGAAGTAATCAAAGACTCTAAGTCCATCTATAATGCTGATGGGTCGAAAATGAACATAGGCATAGGAGCGGGCTGCTTCTCGGAAGAACTGGGTATAAGCAGCTCCATGCGACTCCCTGATCACAGCAGCGTTTTCCAAGCCGAGGTTCTAGCAGTGACAAAGGCTGCTCAATTGGTGTCAATGATGACAATATCGCCTGAGGATATCACAATTTACATCGATAGCCAAGCGGCCATAAAAGCACTAGCTGATACGAAAGTAACGTTTAAGTACTAACTGTCCCGCCCGGCTTCGCCCGTGTCTAAAAAATACAGTGTTACTTACAATACATATATTGTCATTTTGTTCGAAGAATCAAAGACAGTGCGAACGCACTCCAAGGTTTGCAGTCTATCAATATATACAATCCACAAGTGTGGATTCTAAGTATTTGTAGTTTGAATAAATGACATTTCGCAAGAAAGTGGCATTTGTTAGAGTGTTTTTATATTGCGCATAAATCAATTTAAAAAGCAGCCTATAATAGGCACAGGATGTTAATGAACTGGAATACGAAGTTTTACTTCATTGTGTGCATTAGTTTTTGTGTTTATCGAATCGTAAGATTGACAGGTAAGAGCGTCACATTGAGATTTATATATTAGTATGATTGCCGCGAAGAGCTGAAGGTTTTTGGCACGCAGCACAACGTTAAACTCTGCTGGGTACCTGGTCACTGCGGCATACCAGGCAATAAAGCTGCAGATTTATTGGCCAGAAGGGACTCGATCAAGCAGATGGTTTGGTTAAACCTCCACTCTGTAACCTCAAGGCCAAAATTGAACAAAAACACTAATTGAAGCAAATAACAGTGGGAAATCATTAAGCATCTGTGACGTATCAAGAAAACTGTGGCCGGAATATAACAAAACAAGAACAAGAAAACTCCTACAGAAAGATAGGAAATCGCTGTCGATGCAGATAGGTGTACTAACCGGTCAGAACTAGCTAAGATACCACATGAAGAAGCTACGCCTAAATGATGACGACATCTGCAGGCGGTGTGGTGATGAAACCCTGGGCAAATTCTTTTTCGAGGACATCGACGAGCCATCAGATGGATCACCATCGGTCATACTTGAATTTGCCAGGGCATCTTGATGGCTGAAACCTAGAAACGAATACCACGGGCGGGAAAACAACATGGGTATCACAATGGGACCACATGGACCTAAGTGTGATGGGGATGTTATTATTCTCATCAGCCCTTCTAACCTAACCTAACCTAACCTTCAGTTTCTGTCCAGTAATTAAGCTATTTTCTTTTTTACGATTGAACGATGCAATTTTTCATAGGCTTTACACAGAATTGACGTCATAAATATTAAAGATCCTTTTATCTTCTGATCTTGCGTGAAAACCACTGTGTCACCGAGGTCAAGAGAACTTTATTATAGCTTGCTAGTGTCTGACAGATTATGTCGAACTAACGACTCGCATTGCATGTCAACCCCTCCCCACTTGACCTGAGGACCTTTCTTTACTCTGTGGTCAATTTAAAGACTCTTCTTTGGTTCTATCTCGTTCGCTGTACTTAGACATTTTCGATACACTGTTCGCCTATTGCCTTAGACTGCTAATGATACTGCCAAAATCAACTCAGGAATCTACTGGAGAAGGTAGGGTCCAACGTCCAAGTCTATCCCCAGCGAGTTTCGAATTTAAAAACCGAGTCTTTCGAGGAATACCAAGTGCCAACTCTTACTAGGGTCTGCCCTCCATGCCCATTATAGTCATGTATCTCGTTATACTATAAGCTGTATCTTGTCCTGTACTACAGAACCCATTAAAAATTCCGAAAACTGTAATTCACAAAGTTTGAATCTCATCATACGAGTATGTGCACATGATATGGACAGGGACACTGCGCCTAGCAAAAAGTGCATCATACAGAAGTGTACTTTAAACTTTCAAACAATAATCTGTGCTTCCCAGCTTCCATTACAGGATTTCGTTATGCAAGAGCGCATCAGTGTTGTATTGTGTAAGCCTGTCACTGTTCGTCATCACAACGAAATAAGGAAAACTGTGTCAAGTAGATGTGAACACTTTCGGAATAATGAGAAAATTTCATTCAACATCTGAGTCCTTGTCTCATTTTTGTCCTCCATATTCCAAATATTATAAACGAGTACAACTATGTACCTTTGGTGGTGGTGTGACTTAAGTGGAGAGAGGTGACGAACTCCCTGCTGTGCTTGACATAGTTTCGTTTTTAATTAAAACAAAAAAAAAAAAATTAGGAAGAATCGGGCAAAAGGACACCGAACAAAAAGACCAAAATAACTTCTCATTATTATAAAGGACGAAGGCGAACATGGGAAAAAAGGGAGAAATATTTCCTTTCAGTTTTTTTTTTTTTTCCTTTACTCGGAGTATGGTAGGTTAGGTCTCTTAATTTCGGAATGTAAATGATGAAGCACAGAATCAGGAATAGAGATGGCGACAAGGACGACAAGGATGAGATCTCATTTCGGCCACTGGAGAAATTCGATGCAGAAATGAAGTGATGTAATGTTAGGATGCTATGTGTGTAATTAATGACGGACACGCTCATGAATTTGGGTTAACTTTCGGATGTCCTTGGTTTTTTTCTGGTTCCGTTGGATTTGGCTTTGCCTTAATGTTTAAGTTGTTACACTCGGTTGGGTGAAAGTTGTCATTCAGCTGGCGCTTTGACTCTATGAAAATGTCGAGTTGGATGTAATGTGAATCCTAATCATAGAGTAATGAGGTTTTTCTTTGGTTCCGAGTAATGTATTCATTGTGGACAGAGTTGTACGCCACGGTATTCGTGTTTGTGGAGGTCATGGGGCTTTCGAGGTTCTGATTATATGAGGAAGCGTAGCCGAGTATGTTTTTAATCAGAGATAAAAGTTGGGTGGGCACCTTTATTTAGGACAGTGATTCTCGTTGAAACTAGCTGTGATGAATTTCACACAGTGAATTGTACATCTAAGTACCATCGGTCATTACTTTTTGTTGCTGCTTTCCTTTTGACGGGTGGCTAGTTTCCATCAGCCATCTCTAAGTCGAGAGAGCTTTAAAGTCAAATTGGAAGTTTAGAGGTAAGTTATCAATATTTGAGTACTTCTTGCTAGAAAAATAGGCTATTGTGGCACTTGCGAGTGTGCGAGACAGAGTCGAAACCTTCTGTATTTGATTCATCCCAACCAACCATCATTCCTTGTCACAATGTACACCTGGACAGCAAACAACCAAAAAATACTATCGCTCTTCTTAGATAGGTACCCATTTCCCAGGCTATAAGAAAGTAAAGATTAAACAGCATGAAGAAATATCTATCACTCAAGACTACATACATCCTGGAAGACTACATCGGCAGAATCAGACATTGATACTATGGCTTGGGTTAGGTTAGGTTTGCGGGCTAATGATACCCACAATATATTACTTTCATGGCCGCCTGGTTGTCAATGTAACTCCTGTTGTGATAATGTCATTATAGACACTAATTGGGCAGCTTTTGTCACTGCAAGAACCTTCACTGGGAAAACGCTGCTGTCGCCGGGGAGTCGTATGGAGCTGCTTCTTCTTATTTCATTCTAGAAGCAACTCGCTCCTATACCTATGGCCATCTTTGACGCATCGATGATGTCGATGGACTTGGAATCCGTAGGTACTTAATATTTCTCCTAATCTTCCATGCTTGGAAAGACCCACGAGAAGAGTCTTTCGGACAGTGTGGTCTGAATTCACATTACCGTTTAGAAGTTGCTAAGTATTTTGGTGTGTCCATAGGTATTTGGTCTCCAGGGCTTTAACTGGCTAATCCTGAGAGCGTTCTTTGCTGCAGCTTCCTGCATGTAGAGATCTATTATAGATGCAAAAAGTTAAGAATTGATTTTAATCCCGCTGTAGGCGTTTTTCTCATCGCGCTAGTTGTTCCAGGCATGCTATTCTTTGCACTTTGGTAATAACTTTAAGGCTGCTGGTTTTAGTAATAGCGTGCCACTAGATGAATCCTCCGTATGTTATTCGTGGCCTGGAACCCCAGTTTTCTCCGAAGAATCTAACGCAACTATAGAAGGAACGTATGCCTTTTCAGCTTTCAGTTAAGCTTTTTGTCGAGGGGATGGGAGTGCCCTCCATGGTCGATAGCGTAATATGGCTTAAACCATTCTTTCAGAGATGCACGGACCATATTTCACATGGCATGGTCATGGCATAGCCACATCACATCTAAAAATTACTGCCTCTGATTATTCTTACTGAAAACTATTGAAAGGCTTCTTGAACTGCCATCCCAAGTACTGCAATTGGCTAAGCCGGGTACAACATGCCGTCACCAAAGGTTAATCCATAGAAATGGCGCTAGGCAGGGTGTCCAGAAACCCTTAGACTAAGCGCTGCTTCACATTTCTCTCCTTTCGTTAACTGGCAGTGGAGAAGCGCGTGCACCTGACAAGACAATGCTCAGCAGTAGAATCAGGAGCTTGAATTCGATAAGGAAGGCGGTTTAAACAGAAACCCCGCAGGGAGGCGTGCTATCCCCAATAAATATCTCGTTTTACAAAGTCCTTATATCTTCCGTCAACGAAGATATCAAAGCAGTCGCAGATGTAAAGATCATTATGGCGTATTGTAAACTCAAAATATACTATCATCAGAAACTTGATAAAAAATAGGCAATCACTGGACACCTTCTAGGATTCAATCAGCCGCTGCTCTAATTCGAAACAGAGCAAGCAGTTAAATAATACCCACTCTATAGCACCCTGTCTATGTATATCTCTTCCTCATAACCTCAAAATTGTGTGTTAGAACGGAGGTAAAACCACCACCACCACCACCACCACCACCACCACCACCACCACCGCAGACCCTTCTAACTCGAAATTACTTATTCAAATGTTTCGAAAAACTTTTTATCGAATAATTTGGCTCTCGATTTAAAAACGGGAAAAAACGCGAACAAAAAATTATAAATAAGAAAAATAAAAACCATCAAATGTTGCATCAATGCTGCCACAAAAAGTTAACGATACTACATCTCATTCATTTGGCTTTTATTTCGCCGTTTTATTCGCTTACAAATTTTTGGCCTTAAAACTGCTCGTAAAAAAAAAACCTGAAACAATGGCGAAACCCAGTTGCCGGGGAAAATTTACTGTCGCAAAACAGATGCAAATTTACAAAGCCCATAAAGCACCAAAAGATAATAACAATACCAGCTATACAACCTACCAGCATCGGTATATAATGTACTCTCTGTCTGTATGGATGCGGGTGTGGGTATGGGTTTATTTTTTCGGGTATGATGGTCCTACATTTTCCGGAGATATAAATCCTAAATGGATTCCTGTACATTATTAAGTATCCCACAAAGCAAGCTTCATACAAATTACAGAAAGTGAATAAAAACAGAAAGAGAGAGAGAAGAGAAAAGTGGAAACGAAATACCGTCATCGTTTCAACTTCAAGGATCATTAAAAGCGGGAACAGGAGCTTTTAAAAACAAAAATAATTTAAATTTCAAATTTTTGACAAGATGGTTCCATTAAGGACAAAACAAAAACCATCTTCAGTGCCCTATCGACTCGACACTAAACTAAGGTGGAAGACACCTTTAGCATCTTGAGAATGAGAAAAATCCTTAATATCCTGAAAATTGTTTGCTTTGGTTTGAAGATTGTATCTCGCATAACAAATGGAGATGGTACATATTACTGATTCTGTTTTTGAGTGGAAGTTGGAAAAGGAAATTGAAAAAAAAGTTGTATAAGGCGGCAACACTTTTGGCAGTTTATCCTTTCTTGAGAAAACCCAAACATAATGGAACGCCAATTGATAGGTTTTGGGAATCCATTAAAAACTCAACAAATTATGACGGGGAACTTGCTTTCAAGGGTTGCATTTATTAACAGAGTTATGTTCGATTCAAAGGCCTTGAATTTCTAGGTTACATTGGGAATGACCGCCTGTTATATGCAAATGAAAAAAAAAAAAAAAAATCGTGAATGAATACCGTTATAATGTTTGCACTCAACGCGAGCATATGAAGGACAAGACAAGTTCATAAGTTCCATTTGCATACTAAACTGGCTGACCCGGCGAACTTCGTACTACCTCAAAATTAATAAATTTATAAGCTGAATTCAATTCAGTTTTTTATTAAGGTAAAATAAATACACAAAATGAATTAATTTCATGAATGTAAAATGTCTGTCTGTAAGTCTGTCTGTAAGTCTGTCTGTCTGCTTGTCTCTACATATCTGTCTGTGTATATATCTATCTGTCTGTCTGTTCGTCTATCTGTATGTCTGTCAGCCTGTCTGTCTGTATGTCTATCTATCTGTCTATCTATCTGCCTATCTATCTGTCTGTCTGTCTGTCTATCTGTTCGTTCACTAATCCAATCGAGATTTTTATAATTTTGTGCAATGCCGGGGAACACATTGGTGATGAGTTCCTCCATCAACGATGTGAACTCGCAAAAATTTGCCAGGAACGATATCAATCCAGTCGAAACATCAACAGGAATTTTGCCAGGAATTGCCAAGCGCCAGCAGTTGTCTCGAGAATTCATTCTGCAATACGACTCTCATGTTCGTGGTCAATTTCAACTTCTTGACATGTCGCCACCGCCACAAAGACGACGATTTCAGGCATGCGTTAAGTTCATCGGTAGGAGTGGATTTTGGGATGTCGGGAAGCGTTTGACGAAAATCTCCGGAGAGCAATATCATAGCCCCACCAAATCCAAGGTTTGATCGTCTAATAGGAGGCATTAGTCAAGCAAATAACTCTCCCTAAAAAACAACAAAGTCGTTTTTGACTAATCCTATTCAAAAGAAAATTGATTTTCTTTAAAAATGATCGAATTGATAAATATCGCATAGAATTTCAATTTATCGTAATGTTTGTACCGTTTACGGATGTGATGCGCGATATACGACTATCCGAAATCAGTGTAATAATACGCAAAACTCGAATCAATTGTAGCAAGAAAAATAGCAATAGAAAATGACAATGCCAAAGGATACCTGTCAAATTGCGCACAGCCTAAGTCAACGTATAAAGCCACCTTTCGGGTTGTGGCATTGATCGTAGCACAGCGCCATCTATTGTTTATCTCGTTTACTTCTCCACCCAAAATGCACGCAAAACGTCTTTTATCACAACGAATTTCAAAATTATCTGAAATTTTCCAAGCTTCACAACGAATTGTCCACCTTTACATCAAATCATGCGATAAAAATGTCGAAAAAAAAAATTCAAATTTTTCGTGTTTTTCCGAGATTTTCCGAGTTTTCCACTAAGAATTTTATATTTTTGCATTCGAAAAGCAATAAATATTAAAAAAAATTATAAGCACACTTTCCCGAGATAAAGGCGATTTTCACAAAAATTGGTAAAAAAAAACAGTGTTTGAAGACAGATATTGATCTGGAAAATGAGAGTACGGATGGTTATAGTTTTCAACTGTTATAAACACTTCAATTATCTATGAAACGAGCTTTGGTTGCTCTAAGTTTCATACACTAGAGATTATAATTGAATAACTGTTAGTACCATCTTTTGGAACGGATCTTTTTTAAACACCCTGTAGCTTATTGGGTATTGAAGATAGACCCCCCCTCCCATACGATTTTTTTCTGTAACTCAAACCGAACCACTCTGTATCTGTATATATAGAAGATTTTTAAATTTCCTCGAAATGCATGCGAAGTCTTTCATTATTACCAGAAATACTGTCAATTTGTGTAAAGCTAGTGAAAAGCGCACTTACAGGACCTCTCCGTAGGCTTAGAAATCATTTGCCTTAGCATTCAAAAATTATTCTTTTTGCCATATTATTCCGTTGATCTGTAGTGGGATTCTCAAACGCTTAACGATCGATATTCGATATCGTTAACTACCGATAGCGACAATTATCGTTAAGTGGTATTCTCAAACTAAATATTAACGATTTTCATCGTTAAAACTGATAATAGTTAACGATATTTTTCGTTGACGTAGCGACGAAAATTTTGCCCTCGTTATCTCTAACGAATTTTTTTTCTAAGCAATTTATATGTGAATTTGTTGATTTCGTGTGTTCATAAGTCACCAAAAGCTGAAACTGAAGGAAATGTATTTAAGTGTGGTCCAGGCTACGTTTATGAAACTTTTTGGCCAATATGAGCCTTATTTTGGTAGATCTTAAGCTTTTTAATGAACCCCTAATTTTGTTCGCTTTTCTTCTAGTCCAATTTGATGTTTAATGTTATTTATTTTAGAACTAGCTGACCCGGGCTCGCGTTGCTTCGCCCCCCTTCCACTGTTAAGGCAAAACAAATTGTATTGGAGATGAGTGCCGAATTATTTTTCCGAATTCACCCACTTAGAGGTGGGATTACAAAAAATCTTCTCTAAGTGGATGTTTATGTTATTATAGCAATGTACTGGCCAAATTTCAGCCCTTTAGGTCCATCGGTTTGGTCTGTGCATTGTCTGTCAGGCAGTCAGTGAACTGTTTTATACATAGAGATAGCTGACCCGTGCTCGCCATTCTTCACCCATCTGCAACTTTTAATAGAAAACAAATTGTTTTCTTCTAATACATTTCTATAGCATAGGTACAGCTGTTGCCCGCCCGCCATTGCCCGTGTACTTTTTTAAAATTTGAATTTGCTTTTACAATCATATTTATCGTAGTAGGCCGGGCACAATGCATCGATAGAATGCTATTTCAGTAAATACACAGGATCTGACACATTCGACTTTATAATTTTCAAGCGTTGCCAAGATATTTATGTTGTCTAGTGACAGAAATCGTTAATATTTTGTAGCGACAACTAAGCGAATATAATCGTTATGTCTGATTTTGGGAATATGACTTTCGCTATCGCAAGCTACAAATGTCGTTAGTAAACGATAACGATTAACGATCGTTAAAATTTTGGGAATTCCACTACTGATCTGGATAAATTTTTTTACATGAATTCACAACAACACCATGCGATCTAGATGTTGATCTGTAACAATTTCTAAGATCTGGATTTTATTTTTTAAAATCACTGCTAGAGGGATGTTTTCAGTTCTGAATGTTGGCAATACTGTTGAAATTAACGTCAATTTCACCATGGAGAACGGCCGTATTTGTAAATACTCGTATACGTAAGTTGTATAATTTCAGATTTTATTGCAGGTAAAGAGGACCTTGGACACAAGAGGAAACCATCACCATCTGGGTGCGTACTAAAAAAAGGAGTTTGCATATGCCAGCAATGTCTCGTAGGACCTAATTGGCCAGGTTTTTGGGTTTTGGTAATTTTCCATATTTACTTACATTAGATTAGGTTAGGTAGCAGTGGCTGCCAGTTATCCGAGTACCAGCACTCTAAGGTCTATTGAAGCCCATTGTGATACCAAAGATCTGGTGGATATGTATCCCCGCTACTTATGAAAATTATTTGGAGCCTTGTATAAAGCGAGAGAGGCCTCCAACATTTTTTTGTGCTGGGCCATCGTTGAGATCGTCGAAGAAGTATTCACCCATGTAAAGTTTTCTACTACCGGAAAGAGCTGGACATGAGCAGATTAGGTGTTTCGGGTTTTCTTCCTCTTCCTAGTCTCTGCAACTTCTTCAGAAGTAGTTTCAATGGACGCCAAATCAAGTTACATGCTTGCCTATAAGACTGCTTTTGTATAGTCATTTTAGGAACAAAAGATAGTAAAAGCGATTAGGATAGTTAAGGTAAGATTTGCAAGATTCGCCCAGAAAAGTGGACTTAGATCCATTATCCTTAAATAGTAGAGGGTACAATTTGGCTATTGCCCGCTTGAAGTCCCCCTTTTGTGTTTTCACCTGTGCTACGCGATGAACACCTGGATAAGTTGCTACTATGCGATCAAGCGACCATCTATAAGGCGGTATATTATTGTCCTGGGTAAGTACAATAGTGCCGTCTGTTGTGGTACTGCCCTGGAACTTCCATTTGTGACGCTGCTAGAGAATGTGTAAGTATTCCGTTGACCATCGTTTTCAAATATCTGCTGAAGGTACTGAAGTCATCGAAATCTGGTCAGTCGCTTGATAGGAATATCGGAAATAACAGGCTCAGAAAATGAAGTTAATGGCACCAACCAGAAAGTGTCCATAAGTGAGAGCGTTTAGGTCGTTTGGATCCGATGATAGCGGCGTTATGGGCCTGGAATTGAGTATCACTTCATGCCATCAAGGTAGATAATTCATTAAGGGTGAGTGTATTTAACAGCAGACTCCCAAAGCTTTCCAGTTTTGCGGACCAAGTTGGCGGAGGTTATCGTCCAATCGGTTGCTACACCTAAGGTGTCCCCCGGTTACTTACACACATACAAAATTAAACCTGAAACTACAGGGTGGGTTGGTTCTTTCTTAAGATCAATAGGTAGTTTCAAAATGTCCCATTTCAAACGATTTTCTAGAAGCTCAAGATTTCCGGTGACACTAAATAACCAAATAACTCCATCACCTACCACCCAAAGCCCGTTAAATACTGTTCAGCTTTAGATGCTGTGCGCCAAGTGTCATTGTATATGGATAACATGTGCAGAACCACCTTAGCTAACGCCATTGTGCAGCTGGAACATTTTTATAGCTGCACCTCGTTACATCCGCGTTGTTCTTGGCCAAAATTTATCACCAAAGAGGTAGTGCCATATTGGATTTCAAAAAAAAGAGCCCAAGCCGAAGCACGACTCCCGCACATACACACTGCCGGTGCCTAATCACAGACAGCAAGCAAAGCATGAGCACATTGCGAAGACTCACGAATCTCTCGTAGCACCTCTGATATATTTGACCCGCGCACCGAATATTTATTACCCCAACACTGGGCAACTGGAGTCATTTTGGTGGAGCACCGTCGCACAGTTGTCTCCGTGTCACACAAGTCACCTGTGCTACATGCTCACACGCTATGACCTTCATTCCATTCCATGGGGATGGAGAATGTGCGGTGGCAAGGGAGATACGAAACATCTAAGAACCACTGGCTGGAATTGCTACTTTGGAATCAGGAGGAAGAAGATCATTTGGCGAAGATTAAATTTGCAAATGGATTGGATTTCAGCGCGCAGTAGGAGAAGCTTCTGCTGTGCGCCAGGTACTACCATCAGGAGTGATCATTTTAATGTGCGCATGCGCAGCTACACAGAGGGCCTCCGACTCGGACTACGACCAGTGGGAATAATTTATGAATTGATTTTCAGTTAATTAAGTTGATTTATTGCCACTTTATTGCTTTATTGCGCTTAAATGTTGCGCATTGAGTGCGCAACGAGCGTGCGATAGCGCTAGACGCAGCGCTCTTGGGTACATGGTATAGGTTAACATGCGCGGTCGCTTTATCTGCTTTGACGTTCCCTCTCAGAATCTCAAATCGGGAATTAATGGCGGTTGCTTGTTCTGGGATTATTACACTTGTGCTCAGGTGGTTGGATTAGAATGTGTTTGCTTGAAGTGGAAGCGGCTTACAACGAAAGGAAAACAAAGAAACCGCGAATGGAGATGAATTGTGAGAAGACTTTCGGAATTGTATCTAAGCTAAATTGGGACCATTCTTCAAAGGATTACATTGAAAAGCACCTTTCGGTTGTATTCTAGAAACTTATCGTTTGGTATTTGAAAGGTCGTTCCCAGTATCCGGCATTTTCTATCTTAAACAGTTGTCTTCCATTTTATTCGACCCAATGATGTAGCTTAGTCCCTTCGTACGATTTTCGAAAATGTCTGTTTTCAACCTCTTTCAGTACCGCTGGAATGTTTGAAGGAATATAGGTACAGCCGGTAGTGCGGTAGAGGAAAACCTCGCCTAAAGTAGCACGACAAATTGGAAATGGAACTTCGTCAGCTAAAAGCAGTTAACCAAATACCAGAGAATAAGCCGAGAAGCTTGCTTGTTGAAATTCAGGTCCACTTCGGACTGTTACGCTAGCTGAAAAATGACAAAAAAAAGCCAGTGTTCAATGTTTCGAAATAGGCATAATTTTTGATTATTCGAGATGAATGACATCTGTCCCGATTTTCGAGTGTCGACTGCAGTCGAAAACCCCAACTCAGCCGTACGATTATCGTTCACGCTTTTACTGAAGGAACGTTAAAGCAGGCAATCGTTTCACATGAAAATTAATCTCATACCAAGTGGAAAATAAATACACTTTCATTATGTGGGAAGTTATTTTCCACTAGAGAAAGGAAATATTTCCACTTTCCACTTTTAAAAGGTTCACTTTCAAATTATTAAAATTTACTACCGAAATTTGGAGTCAGTGGCCTCAACGTTAAGAGCGCTACGTCCAATTAATGGTCGTCATAATCGTCCTAGCAGATCAACAATTGAGCGTCTATTGGAAAAATTTGAATCCACAGGCACAGTACAAAATGTTCCCGTACCAGTGAGACAAAGAAGTGCCCGTAGTGTCGAGAATATTGCTGCCGCGAGGCTTCAGTTGAAGAAAGCCCAAATGTATCTCTCACACGTCGTTCTCAAGCGTTGGGCATCTCTGTGACGTCGTTGTGGCGATTTTTGCGAAAAGATCTTGGCCAACGTCCTTACAAGATTAAATTGACGCAAGAACTGAAGCCGCTTGACCACCAGAAGCGTCGTATGTTCGTGAATTGGGCTGAGCAACAACTTGAAAATGATTCGGATTTTCATCGAAAAATCATCTTCAGCGATGAGGCTCATTTCTGGCTGAATGGCTTCGTCAATAAACAAAATATGCGGTATTGGTCAGTCAGCAATCCACACGTACTCCATGAGTCATCATTGCCATCCCGTGGTTTATGGGCCGGCGGCGTCATTGGGCGGTACTTCTTCCGTGATGATCAAGACCGGCACGTTACTGTGAATGGGAATCGCTACCGTTCAATGATAACCGAATATTTTTGGCCCCAATTGGATGATATTTTCCTCCACCAATTTAGGTTATTCCAACTGTAATAATGTTTTTAACAATAGTTCCTATTGCAATGATAAATTTTTTATTGTTCACCAAAACATTAGAAGTATGAGAGAAAACTTTTCAGCTCTTGTCACCCATCTTAATTCTTTTGCTTGCGTTCCAGATATTGTTTTTGTGTCTGAAATCTGGATATATGACTTTGAGAAGAACGATTATCCCGCCGCAAACACCTAAAAGTTTTTCACAGTGCCCACCTCTTTCGAATGTCTGACAAGCATCAAAGAGTATCATTTGTCACGATTGAGCTTCTCAATTCGCCGTTCGGAGTCGGCAAAAAACTGTAGGTCCCTTCCATTCGTGCAAAAATATAACACGCACACACAAATGGTTGCGAGAAGCAGGCCCAGGTTCACCTCGAGCTGTAGCGCCAACTAAGTAAGTAAGTAAGTAAGAAGAACGATTATTCTATGCAAGGGTTCAAGTTTGTCTCTAAAACGAATGAAAATTACGCTGCAGGTGGAGTTGGTTGTTTTGTGAAAGAGGAGTACACGATTCTTGATGTCTTGTGCGTTGATTTGTTGAGTGCGGATGTCCTAAAGGTTTCCGTTGAAATTAACCATGTAATGTATGTGTTTTTATGTGTCTACAGATTGCATATGTTTAGTGTTGCAATTTTTATTAATGAGTTTTCGGAACTCTTAACTAGGGAAAAATCAAAAAATGTAATTATTGTTGGTGATTTTAACATCAATAGCTTGGATGGTAATGAATCGGTCTCTAGTTACTTGTCTTTACTTGCTTCACATGGACTGGCATGCTTTATTAATGAGCCCACTAGGCCTGCTTCGGGGAGCTGTCTAGATCACATCTACGGGCGTTTAAGTAATGTTTCACTCTCCGAGTGCCAAGACTGTGTCTTTGACTTGCAAATAACTGACCACTGTATGACGGGACTCCTACTAACAATCTCAAAAACCAGAAATTGTAGATCTTCTTATTCATCTCAAAGAAGAGAGAAAGTTGACATTAGTAGGCTAAAAAACAATTTATGCTATGAGTACTGGCAAAATGTTTATGCTTGCAGTGACTCATCTACTGCTTACACAATATTTATTGACACTTTAAAGAAGCACATCTTATCTTGTTCCTCATTCCAGCCCGCCAAAAAATCTGTTAAAAGACTTAAGCCTTGGATATCCAGATTCTTATTAAACAAAGTTATATGCAAAAACAAACTCAGAATAAAGTGCAATAAATACCCCAATAACCAGGGCCTAAAAAGGAGGTACAAGAAATTGTGTGTCGAACTAAGAAAAGAGATTCCTATCTGCCGCGATAGCTATTACCGTGCTCAATTTAACTGTGCACAGGGCAACTTAAGAAATGAATGGCGAGTAGTTAATAGCTTACTGAACAAATCTTCTGCTTCTAAAAAACCTACCGTTCTACGCATTAATAACTCGGAAGTGTACGATAAACTCGCTATTGCTGATGCTTTCAATGGTTATTTTGCTAATGTTGGCTGTAGTCTACAACCGTGTCCTGTCCTATCGAGTTGTACTTGTCCGCCCTTATGTGTGCGTGCTGAGCCGTTTCAAAGTAGTAGTTTTGTTTTTCAGCCCATATCATCTTTTGAAATCTTAAAAGTTATAGGTACTTTACCTAATTCGTCTTCGTGCGGAGCTGACGGTATTACTAATCGTATACTTAAAAAATTTGCATGTTTTATAGTGGATGTCTTGACTGTTGTTTATAATCGTTGCGTGTTTGAAGGTGTCTTTCCTAAAGAACTTAAATGTGCAGATGTCACTCCTCTACTCAAAAAAGGTTCCGCTCTGGAAATTGGTAACTACAGGCCCATCTCACTTCTTTCAGCTTTTAGCAAAATTTTTGAAAAGCTTGTGAAGAACAGAATAGTGAGTTTTCTAGATAAAACTATGTTCTTCAATCCAGTGCAATTTGGTTTTCAAAAAGGCAAATCGACGGAAGATGCGCTTTTACAGTTTTGTTCTCAAATTATGTCACACCTCGATGGGAAAAAATGTACGGCAGGTTTATTTATTGACATTACCAAAGCTTTCGATATGGTCAACCACAATTTCTTGTTGAGAAAACTAGAAAAAGCTGGATTTCGTGGTTTCATGCTGCTTTGGTTTAGATCGTACCTTGAAAATAGATCGCAAAGAGTCAAGATAGACGAAATAAGGAGCGAAACCAGATTTTTTAACGTGGGTGTTCCGCAAGGCTCTGTTTTGGGGCCTACTCTATTTCTGGTCTATATCAATTCCCTCTTTGCTCTAGATTTTAAGGGATCACCAACTGCCTTTGCTGATGACATTGGTTTCTCATATGGGTTAAACAGTCCTTTGGACCTAATTTCTGATGTCAATTGGGATCTAAGTTTATTGAGACACTGGTTTGCTGAACATAATTTGGTAATCAGCTCTAAAACTAAGATAATGTTCTACAGCTTATCTTCATCATATAATCTGGAAGCAAATGTGTACTTCCACGCACCTGAGTGCCCTAGATACAAACTACCTAGTTGTTATTGTTCGTCTGATTTTTCCTCTCCCACCTTTTGTAATAATCTTACCTGTTTCTCAATGTTTCTTAGTGGAGAGAGTTGAAAATTTTAAGTATTTAGGACTTACACTTGATTCCAGGATGAGTTTTGCAAATCACATAGATGCTTTGAAAAAGTACTTTCGATGCACCCTTCGACATTTTTATTATTTGCATAACGTATGCTCAGCTAAGCTCTTAAAGATAATTTATTATGGTATTTTCCAGTCTAAGTTACAGTATGGTATTACGTGTTGGGGGGGTGTGTATCGCAACAAAATACATCCACTGTTGATTTTACAGAAATATGTCCTAAGAAAAATTTGTCGAAAATCTGGTAGACATCCCAGCTTTCCTTTGTTCTGTGCGCTGAAAATTCTTCCTGTTCGTCATCTGTACTGTTTTAAGGTGTTAAAAATATTTTTTATGAAATCTGGCAATCGCAATTTTCGCTTAATCTCGTCTTACAATCTTCGTGGAAACCTTTCACACATTTCACCTATACCAAATTTCCGAACCACTGCTTATCGTAATTTTTTTTCTGTTCGATCTTTTCGGTTATTTAATGAACTGCCTCAGTCAATCAGAGCAATAACAATACCTGGAACATTCTTAGCCCAAATAAAAATGTGGCTCTTCAGCTTGGACTATGTTGCGTTAGAATCGCGTATTTCAGATGTTTTGGTATAATTTGTTGTTTTCTTTCATCTCTTTTGTATTTTCATTTTTCGCAATTGGATTTATTTTCACAATTACTTAAATTTTTTTTTTCAATATCCTTAATTCTTTCAATAACTTTGAACTTTATTTAATTTCGAATTTAATTATTTCTGAATTTTGTTTTTCTTGTAATATTTATAGTTTACTCTTTACTTTATTTTAACTACATTGAATTCTAAAGGGTCACCCCACCCCAAAAATTGTATTTTGTAGTGCTTTAGCCTATTTGAAGTGGCATCAACTCTATTTATTAATATTATATAAATACTGATTGTCACCAACCTTTCTTATTTTTTCTTTCTTAGAACTCAAATTGTAAATATCTAATGTATCCAAGAATTTATAAGAAATAAATACATCTACATCTACATCTACATCTATTTTTTTTTTTTTTTTTTTTTTTTTGGTTGCGCCTGGAGGTGCAGGAATCTTCAAAAGATACCAATGGTCCGTACCATTGGTTATGCTCGATTCATATATCTGACAATGCCATCAGTGCTAGTTAGTATATGCCTACGGGCTAAACCTCACCCCCCCCCCCCCCCCCCCCCCCCAGGAAGGCAGAACCGGCTGCGCGTACTCATAGTAGTAGGAAATTCGTCCCTCTCATTTTTTCGTTTTTTGTGGTGTGGTGTTAGTCGTACTAAGTTGCCTTAACAAGTAGTTTACGCTTCTGTAGTGTTAATCGCGTTAGGTAGGTAGCTTTCCAGTGAAAGCGCCTACTAATACCGTCATTAAATGCGGTTTTCCTTACGGCGCTAGGTCGAAAGGTCTTGTTCTTTGTAGTCGGCGCTCAAGAATTGTCACGTCCATAGTACGGATTATTTCGTTATTGCAGTGAACATGAAGACGGGTACGAAGTTTGCGAGCAAAGTTTGTTACTTCGTCCCTCACGGTAGCAATTCCTAGATCTCTGTGAATATCACTATTCCTTATATACCAAGGAGCATTCACGATTGCTCTTAGTATTTTGTTTTGAAAGGCTTGCAGTAGAGCCATATTGCTTGGTTTGGTACAACCCCAAAGTTGTATACCATATGTCCAAGACGGTTTTAGCACTTGCTTATACAGAAGCAGTTTGTTATATGTGCTTAGCTTCGAGTATTTCCCGAGTAACCAATACATTTCTCTAAATCTGATTTCGAGCTCTTCGCGCTTCTTTTTAACGTGTGGTTTCCACTTAAGTCTTGCGTCTAGGGTCATTCCTAGATATTTTGCCTCGTTTGCGTACGGTATTTGCACCGAGTTAATGTATATAGGTAAGTTGTTTATCTTTCTTAGCGTGAAATTTACATGCGTTGATTTTGTCTCATTGAGGACTATTCGCCAGGTTTTTGTCCATTCGAATACTTTGTTCAAAGCTCGTTGGAGTTTTCCCGTTGATGATTCGACTGACTCATCCGTTACGAGGATAGCCGTGTCGTCTGCGAACGTTGCTACAACGGTCCCTTCATCTTGTGGTATATCTCTTGTGTAGAGCAGAAACAGAATTGGGCCGAGAACACTTCCTTGTGGAACACCGGCGTAGATTTCTTTGAAATCCGAATATTCACTCCCGTGTCTAACACGGAAAAGTGTGTTTTCAAGATAAGATTCCAATAGTCTGTACAACTTTTCCGGTAAGATTACCCTTAGCTTATACTTTAGGCCTTCGTGCCATACCTTGTCGAAGGCTTGCGATACGTCGAGAAAAGCGCTAGAGCATACTTTTTTCCCTTCTAAAGCTTTTTCAATTTCGTTCGTTATTCGATACACCTGATCGATTGTGGAATATTTGACCCGAAAGCCGAATTGATGATCCGGGATCAAGTGTCTTTCTTCAATTACTGGTTGCAATCATTTCAGCAGAAGTTTCTCGAAGACCTTAGATATTATTGGCAGAAGTGAAATGGGTCTATATGATTTCTTGTCATTTGCACATTTCCCCGGTTTTGGAACCATAATAACTTCGGCGACTTTCCATTGCCTTGGGACATATAATAGTCTTAAAGAAGCATTTATGATGTAGAGCAACTTAACCAGCACTTTTTTCGGTAGCTCGTTCAAAATTTCGCCAGTGATTAAATCATATCCCGGAGCCTTGTTATTTTTCAGTTTTTTTACTGTCATTCGAAGTTCGGACAGGGATACAGTTTTTACTTTAAAGTTGTCCGGTGCCATATTATCATTCGGATCTTCGATCAACGGTTGCCCATCGAACGGCTTGAACGTTTCCTCTAAGTGATCGGCAAATAATTCTGCTTTCTCTTTGTCTTCTTTTGCCCATTCCCCGTTAGCTTTCCTAATTGGCGGCGAGTGCACTACAGGTTTCTTTATGGACTTCAAGGCTTTCCACAGAGAGTAGTTTGAATACTTATTAGCGGTCAGACCCTCAAGGTAAGTAGAAGTCTCATGATTTTTTAGGTCATGCAGCACATTTTTAAGCTTGTTACAAAGGTGGTTCAAATAAGTTTTATCCAATGGCGCGCGGGATTGTTGCCATCTCTTGCGCGCTCTCCTCTTTTCTCGTATGAGGTCTTCGATTTCAGGCGGGTATTTGACTTTATTGTTTTGTGCTGCTGTCTTCCGCAAAGGAGTGTTTTTCCACGCTGAGCTCTGGATGGCTTCGACGAGTTTGTCGATTTCTTCTTCAATTTCGAACGGTGTCTTTAGCGGTACATTTAAAGCAACATTTTCCTTGCAGTCTCTTCTGAAAGTATCCCAGTTAGGTTTGTTACTCGTTAACCTAGGCGGTCCTTCTTTTTTAACTAAACTTCCACCTATTTTCAGAGTGACTGCTGAGTGATCTGAGCATAGATCATAGCATTCTTCGATTTCCGTCAAATTTTTAGTTAACCCTTTTGCGATAAAGAAGTCGACGAGGTCAGGGATTTTATTTTTGTCAGTTGGCCAATAAGTTGGCTTTCCTGTCGAAAAAAAAATTCACCCCACGTTTCATGCTGGCTTTGTACAATAATCTGCCTTTTGTCGAATTACATCTTGAACCCCAGAAAGTGTGTTTCGCGTTAAAGTCACCACCTAGGACAAAATTAGGTCCGAGGGAGTCAAAGAGACGAACTAGGTCGTCTTCTGCTAGCTTATATCCCGGAGGGAAGTAGCTAGACCCGATGTTGTAGTCTAAATGGCTTATTTTTACGGAGACTGAGCTTATTTGCATAGAATCAAATTCTATTGTTATGTTTTCGGAATGCTTAATACAGTCTTTGATGTAAAGAGAGGACCCGCCTCTCGCATTTTCCGAAGGATGATTCGCATGGTAATCGCTGTAACCTTTTATTTTGGGTCTAAGTCCCTTTTTTAAGTGCGTTTCCGATACCAAACATATATCAATATTATTTTTCCGTAGAAACACTTCTAACTCGTCGATTTTTTTCAGAAGGCCGTTTGCGTTCCACGTTAGTATCTTAAGTAGCTGTTTCATATTCATATTTTTTGGATTGTCTTGCGAGGTTTGAACTCGAGCTTGCTCAATTTGTCAAGTATTGTTTTGTTAATCTTGTTTTGCTCCTCAAATTTTTCCAATATAATAGTAAATATTTGGCTGACCGGGTCTGTTGTAGCTGATCGTAATTTGTTTTCGTTTGAAGCGACTTGCGCGTACGATCTCGCGTCAATCTGTGGTGGTTTTTCCGCTGCGCTTGGACCAGCGACGTTCTCTTGCGCAATTTTTTTACTTTCCTTTATCGGCTTCGTCGTTTTGACCGGCTCCATTTTAACTACGATATATGGATGATATGGACTTGGAGAACATGTGGTTCCAACAGGACGGTGCCACAAGCCACACAGCGAATGTCACAATCAATTTATTGGAAACCAAGTTTGGAGAACGTTCTATCTCACGAAATGGTCCAGTCGCTTGGCCGCCTCGGTCGTGCGATTTGACGCCGTTAGACTATTTCCTGTGGGGCTACGTCAAGTCTATGATCTATACCAACAAGCCAGCGACGATTGATGAACTTCGTACGACTATCGAACGTGAAATTGCAGCAGTATCGGCCGATTTATGCTAGAAAACCGTCGAAAATTGGGTTCAGCGTCTGGACTTCTGCAAGCGTGCACGTGGTGGCCATGCAAAAGAAATCGAGTACCATACATAATGGCATCAAGCGTACTTTCACAGGAATTAAGAATTTCATTGATATCCAAAACAGTTTCTGTTTTATTTAAAAAAACTTTTGTAGCGCTCTTATTGAAAAACCCGTTACATATAAGTATTTCCCGCTTAAGGTGGGTAATCATTTAACTTTAGTGGGGAATTCACCCAAAAGACTTGAACCCGGGCAGCATGCGTAGTAGTCCAATGCACTAACCACCATGGCCACGGCGACCACCTCTTCTATTACCTACGCGAAAAGACATAGGAGGTTTTCTTTAAAATTTTCAAATAGTCTTTAAATCATAGATCAGCAATAACTCTACAAAACGTCTGGTTAAATTATTTCACACCTTCATTGAGAAATAACTTCACTTCATAGAAGTGCTCTTATTTCGCACTTGATGTGAAGATTATTTCCATTTGAAGCAATTGCCGGATAAGTTATTTCCTTGCAGCGAAGGAACTAGACTTAAATGTAGGGTAAATCATTGAACTTAAGTTATCTATTTTAACAGAATCTTTAGCATTAAGGTTTCTAAAGTCTGAATATATGTAAGTTGGAGCGGTGTATTTTCTGGAATTTCTGTAAACAAAATCTATATAAAGAAAAAAACAAGCATGTTACTACGGTGGACGATGCTTCTGTCTTCGTTGAGTTTGTGTGACCTAAAGCTGTATGCGCCCCTTAGTATATCACTGTCAACTAGATCGATAACTTTCCATTGTGGCTCCCGGCACATAAAGACAGATCCTAGAAAAACCACGACTAAGCTTATTTTTCAATTTGAAATAAAAGTGGCTCTAAGACTTGATTACTACATTGTTACACATCTAGCGATGTATTAATGTATAAATGCTCCATATCTCTCAAATCAGATCGATTAGCTTCCAAACTATAATGGAGAGCGAATTTACTTTAGAGAAACGCGATTGAGATATCAGGAATCTAGGTCGAATAAACTGAGTTCAAAACTGGTACGGAGACCCTTCATGGTACGTATGGCTTTGCACTCAAGTTTAGGCTAGATTGAAGTATTAGCAGCACAGCAATAAAATCTAAAAGTACTTAGATGAAAACAGATTTGAAACGTCCCTGTGGCAAATGTCAGTTCGAAGTCCTTTATCATATCCCTACTCCGCTTTAGGCTACGGGAAAGTTATAGTGGGCTCCAGTAAACAAATTTGGAAATAGTGTTTTACACCGGTTAGCTTTCTTAATCAGACAGGACTACTCAGGCCGCAGAGTTCCTTAATATGGAGAGCTAGTTTGCACACTCCATCTCCGTACTCGCTACTGCAACAAACTAAAAACCCTGCATTTTCTGGTTTGGATTAGACCTATAACATAAGTCAGATGGTTGGACAAGTTGGACGTAGTAAATATTTGGTCTTGCCGTTTTCTAAGCTGGTATTCCTATTCAAGATCAATGTGAACGCTGCCAAATTTTGGTCACAAGTTGTAAACTGATTTTGCATTCCTGATTTCTAAATCCACTTTCTAATGGGCCTCAACAGCGAGGGACAAAGCAACAGATCGCCATGGAAAAAAACTGACCGTCGAAATAGAGTCCTTAAATATGAAACAAGTCATACTTTGCATCATTTTCCTTTGAGGAAAATTCGTTTCAGTTCAAAACTCAATGTCTTCATAATGTCTATTCGCAAATGTGTCCACCGAATAACTCCAACTCCGTATTTTGATTTCCATTGAGAAGCCACCCTCCCCACCCCCAAGTCCATCTATATGCCATGCGGCCGCTAACAGAGGCACAAGAGACACTCCTTAAACATTTTGATATTTTAATTAGCTCCGTAAATATCGTTTAACTTCAGCAATGAGTACGCAGCGCAGTTATCTTGTACGCCACTCACAGCATCTCTTACTGCACTGCTTCTCCATCTAACAGAATCCAAAGCCAACCAACAAGTCATCACTAATCCACCCAGTCCGGCGGTGTATTGATTCCCAATCCGCAATACCATTCTCGCGCCGGGAATTGGTTTCATTTTTCTTCCCTAGCGAACCCCATTCAGCTGCGTGTCCACATTCATGGCCATCAGATGCAATCGCCTGCCGCTCCAAAGGGTGTCGACTTGCACCAGAACAAGCGGCAACGGCCATAAGAGGAGAATGAAAGAACCTTTAATTTCATGGTCTAGGAGGATGAACCTATCTCCAGTTCCAGTGTCATGTCGTGTTACAGTGCAGCTCGGAGCACGTCCACGTTTCGTAGCCAACGAAACGAAATGGAAAGCAACAGCAAACAGAGAGGGAAAACATTTCTGCGCTGTAATTAGAATCCGAACATAAAAACCGAATTCTTTGCTCGCATATCATGAAGATGATCCCGGTAATCTGGTGCACACACCGGCTCTAGCCTCTGCAGTCGCAGGCGATTCCATTTCCCATCCCAATTTGTAATGTGTTTGCAATTATTGCTCGAATGCCATTGGGAGGGGGGCTCTGAGCTGCTGCAGTTGCTTCATACTCTAAAATGTGAAATACCTTGAGGTGCTATCGGAATTACTTGGAGGTATTCTGTTGTTGGTTCAACTGGATGGATTGAGGATAACAAACTGAAATGCATTACGTTTACCTTTTCGGAGATGAGCGGTGGTTATGGAGGGATGACTGATTTGACAGAGTACGGATGGACTCCATCTAGCAGCCAGAGTTAAGAAAAAGCACTTAGCCTGGCCATCAAACCTAGAACATGTTTCAATTCAGCTCTAGGCAAATGAGTTGGAAATTAAATCACCTTGCATATTGGCTTACTTGACATTGCAATAAGTTACGTTACGAATTAGACAGTTTGTAATGAAACGAAAAGTAGGAAAGATGCTTGACTTTTCTGGTAAATTACAGAGGGGTTTTTTCATACAAAATTTACATTTTGGCTACCGCACAATTTTTATATACAGAGAGAGAGAAAGAGAGAGAGAGAGAGAGAGAGAGAGCGAATAAATAAGGTAATAAAAGAACCCATGCCTAGTCACGAAAGCAGAAGCTTTCCCGCGCGACGAAATTAGTATATCCATACATTTCTTACTGGTGGGTAACAATCGGTAGTCGTACAAGATCGAGTATCCGAAATATTATCTATGACAACAACTGCCAACTGGTTCTATACTCCGGCCCATTATTTTTTCAATATACACATGTAAATGAGCTCCCTAATATTGCAAAACACTCCAGCGTTCACATACTTGTATGCATATGATGTGCAATTATCTATACAATATCCTACTAGTTCGGTAGAATCAACGGCATTTAAAACGAACAAAGATATCCGCAAAATTTGGCAAAGCGTATGACTTAATCCGTCTTTTTGGGCCTACATACATATATACCAACAAAAACAAAACTGATCCGGACAAAAACCCTACTATTGCCAATTTTGCTAAACTGCTGCCAGTTATTCGGTAAACTTGACTACTGGTCTAAAAGTAAATTAATCATAGTCAACAACAACATTGCACTATGCATACATGATGTAGTTGTGGCTATCTTAAAAAAAATCGAAGGCTCGATAAAATCCATCCATACTCTATAAAACTAATATTTATAATTCGGTCCTAACCACATCGTCCTTTTCAAGTGTTTGGAAGTTAGCTAAATTTATCCCAATCTTGAAAAAGTAATCGTCCGCTAACTCGTCTGCTGAGTATACCGACCAATTGCTAGAATTCCATTCTTATCCAAGGTTTTTGAAAAATTAGTTCATCGTAAAATGTCAACTTTTTTTTTACACAAAAAGTTTCTTTGTCCCAATGAGTCTGGGTTCAGGCGTAATCATAGCTGCACAACGGTACTACTGGAAGTAACTGATGATATGGTTACTGACATGGTTACTTTTCTCACTCTTCTTGACTTTTCTAAAGCATTTGATACTGTGGACTACACCCTACTTGTATCAAAACTAAAAACAATGTATTTTTTCTCAAACTTAATTTTTAACTATCTCCATGTCAGAAAACAAGCGGCTGTAATTAAAAACATGGCTTTCGAGCAAATATAATCCACTGCAGGGATTCTGCAAGGTTCTATATTAGGGCCTTTACTCTTCACCCTATTTATCAACGACGCGACCTTCGAATCATAGTACATAATTCAACCGTGCACCTGTACGCGGATAATGTACACTTGTATCATAGCTGCAAACGGTTTTCTGTCGAACATTAATGATGACCTCCGAAGAATCTTAAACTTGACATCTGAAAACTTTTTTACGCTAAGCCCCAGTAGATCCAATTGTATGATAATATATAGACATAACAGTAGATTTACTGGACATGGCATTTTCATTTAGTTATTTCCTCTGAAAAATTTCACCGTGGATCATATTTTATGTATTTTTTCGTGCTGAATCGTATAGCGAAAGAAGCTACAGAATATCCACCTTCGGTTTTATTTAGTTTTATATGAAATTAGATTTTGTACAAATTGCAATAATTTTTAACTGTGATAATAAGCGCTAATGAATTGTCTTTGAAACAAGCCTACTTTGGTTGCTCTAAGCTTAATACACTAGAAGTTATGATTAAATAACTGTTGGTACCTCTTTCTCAGAAGAAACTGTTTTAAACACCCTGTAGCTCAGTGGGTGTTCAAGATAGACCCTCCCCCCCTTCCATACGATTTTTTTCATAGCATGAACCAATGAATCAGATCCCAAAATATCTGTATCCCAAACCGGACCACCCTATATACAGGCACTGCAATTGGAGTAGGACCAAGTAGGATATAATTCTTTCGCATATCTTTCACAAAATATCTAAGGTAAACACCTGTGAAGTCCGTGTTTTGGAACAACTCGGAACTTTTAAGTACGGGTTGAATTTCCCGAAAATACTGTCAAAAAATACGTTATTTAAAGAACATACAATGTTTCCATTTCCTGACATTATTTACTTCTAAACTATGTAAAATGACAATATTAGAAATAAAAGACTCAAACATTCTTCCGGACTTGATTATGTTACGATAAACGGAACCCAATTTATCATGAATTTTCGTTAAAATGTTCACCAGTGTCTATATAACAGCTGTATATACTTTGGAAAGCCGTACTAGATACATGCAATTTCGACCCATGTCGCTATTTTTACACCATTTGTCCCACTGTGCGCCGTAGCCGTGGTGGTTAGTGCGTTGGACTACTACGCATGCTGCCCGGGTTCAATCCCAGCAAAAACATCAAAGTTTTTTCACGGTGCCACCTCTTTCGAATATCTGACAAACAATCCAAGAGTATCATTTGTCATGAGAAGCTTCTCAACTCGCCGTTCGGAGTCGGCAAAAAATTGTAAGTCCCATTCCATTTCGTGGAAAAAATAACACGCACACACAAATGGTTGCGTAAAGCGTCTATGGTTTAAATCCCTTTGATCACATCTCGGCATTTCGGGAAAAGATACTCGGATGTACATTAGATAAGTATATTGACTTATGTACACTAAAGCTTCTGCACAAAACTATAACCACCAAACAACCATCTTACTTTAAGCTAATCTCCGTGCAGTTAAATCTCCGTGCGTGTGTTTCATATCTTGTTTGTCCGTGCTATTCGTCGCTGGAATTCACTTCCTCTCGCTATAAAAAGACACAATGGTAGACCTAACATTGAGTTTTTTTTTTTAATTAATCCGCTTAAAGGCATCTAAGGTACGAGGCTCTAAAATTATAAATTTTTTCATGTACAAACATATTTGTTCACTGTTCACTTTTATTCTTATTTTCATTTATTTTAGTTTTTAAATACTGAATTGGATTAACTGTAGATTCATCTCATATTTATAGAATAAAGATACAGTTCTTAGGATCTATTATAAATGTTGTTAAATTGAATTAATAAATGTACTAAATATATACTACATACATATGCGTATATGTATTCTACGTCCTATACTAAAACAATTACCGGATGTTCCTTCGAAAATGTACTGAAATACTTTTCATCGTTGACGTGCATTCACGACATTATTGAAACGTAGCAACCTGACTAACTATGCAATAAGCTTAGGTGCCCATCGTCACCTTTGTACCAATCCAGTCAAGATACTCCTGCTTAGCATCAGAATGCCAGTTCCTAGTTGAAGCCACTCGTTTGTGGAACTTCCTTCCGATGGAACTGAGAAGGATATAATATAAAACGCAATGCACTTAGGGTTACCAGATTTAAAAAGATGAAAAGGGGGACATCGTGAGATAAAAAATGTTTTCAAAAAATATAACACCAGCGTAAAAAAGTAAAGGAAAAAAGCTAAAGCTAATTAAACATGTCGCATATTCAGGACCTTCTTTGCTTTCGGTTGACCACTCGAAACACTTTTCCCAGCACTGATTATTATATGCACACTTTCTTTTTTTAATCGCTTTTTCAGACATTTTTGGTACTAACGCAAACGACAAAAACTGACAAAAGACAGACAGTAGCACAAATCATAAACTGACAGATGAAGGAAATCTTTTGCGTTTGAAGTGATATGTAGGTCATTGAGTGGATGCGTTCAGCTTTGAAAGGATTTTGAACTTCAAATGGATGTGTTTACAGAGAATCTTTTTAAAAATATTTAATGAAAATAAGAGGTTTGTATAGGGGGGAGAAACACCATATTGGTATGAAAAGAGGGACTGTCCCCCCTTAAGGGGGACGTCTGGTAACCCTAAATGCACTTCAAAAAAACATCTTCTTGCACATTTGGCCATTCATTACAATTAATGTTCTTTTATAAACTTATGCCCTTTTCTCTTAACTATTTTCATTGATAATTATTTTTTTATTTTAATTAACGTTATCAATCAAGCACATCAATTACTGACCAAATGATCACACTTTAATTTTAACACTTTAATTCGCAAATCCAGCGAATTCCACATCAAGGCTCACCCTCTTCTTATAAACTTGGATTGGCTTCTTTGACTCAAATAAGAAAGAGTCAAGTTATATAGCTGCAGAGTTTCTGAAACAGAAAGTCATCTTTAATTTTGAAAAGAGTATTCAGTGAATAATAGGAATAAACTCTATAAGCTGTTTAAAGATGTAGTTAAGTATAAAGTGCCAAAACCCGGCGACTTCACTGGCTTGGTCGCATCCAGCGAATGGACAATAATGCCCCAGTGAAGAAGATCTTTAAATAGCAGCGACATTCATTCTGGAGAACTCGAAACGACGCGACCGGTATCCAAGAAGACTGCGGAGTAAATAAAAATACAGTAGAAGTTCCGAGGGCTAAGCCTAACAAATATGTTGCACCTGGGCGACTACAAATCAGTTTTAGGAGTTATGACAAAAACCCCACCTGAGCAGTGCAAATTGTTGCATTGTCATCCTTCCTTCACCACCCAGACCAAATAAAATCGCAGCCATATTTATTCACCTCAGAGTATGTATGAAATGTGTACCACCTCATGACAAAGCATGTCCTGCCCGTCATCTGTTTTCCTTACAAATATTAGTACTTTCATTGCCCCCAAAGGAACTACACACTCGTTCACTCGCCCTGTGTGCGGTGAAACCGAAAACCCATATATGAGCGGAGAATACAAAAAAAAAAAACACGACAAGGATCACTGCCATCTCAGTTTCATTTGTGTGTAACCTGTCCACTTGCGTCGATTTATCTCTCTCGATTGACCGGCCGGCCTCGTCCGTACAACCGGTTACGATATTTTATTTTTTTGCAAAACTTTTCTGCCTTTGCGCTACCTGCCAGCATTGTCATCGTCAACCGAATCGGGGAACTTCGCATTCAAAGCCTTTCCTACGAATGGTGGACAGTTGAAAATGCGATGACAGCTTGAAATGGTTATGTTTGCCGTTTGCCATCACCCCCCACTCCACGTTTGAAGTTTTGAAAAAGGCTTCAATGGTCAACTGACGCGACTTTTGTGACATCGTCGTCATGGCAATCCTAATAGCAATGGTATTGTCATTGAACTTAGACTTACCAGCGTGAATGTCAGAATTTATTTAGTCGCTCCATGCCAAAGTGCCCACTCTAGACGATGTCCTATAACACCGAACCACATCTAGAAATTCAATACGCACGCGAGTAGGCCGCACAAGGATAACGCGCTTCGTGATCCATTAATAGTTCAAGTGAATGCCTTGCTGCATTGCCCAAAAAACTGCGACGGAAATTTATGGTGACACTTGTTCCATTTTGTATCTGCATGTGTCGCGATCACCAAAACGAGGAAATAAACAACACGCATCTACTCATCCCGTCGGCCCCCGGGTGATCGTATCGGATTTCTGATCGATTATCCACATTGGTTTGGTCCACAACGAAGCTACAGAGCATCCTCCTCTCAAAAATCAAGACATTCAGGTGCCGTTTCTCGTTGCACGCCTTGTTGTTGTGACAAATTTATTGGGCCCTATTGAAAGGCCCCAAAATTAACACCATTTAGTTTATTTATTGCCCACGGGGGTGACAGAGACCCGAACGGCGAACACCCCTGCTGGAAGCGCACACGCAGAGTAAACAATGCACGCTGATCGAACTGCGACAGATGCACTCGCATAGATTGTGTCACACGGAACAGGGATTTTTGACAGTTTCGAATTTCCAATTGATGGCCACGTAATGGTGTATCTATTTCATAAATTAAACAATGCTCATCCCCCTCCTCGGGCCGCAGAGAAAAGGTGAAATTGATAAAAACCGCTTGATTATCTCTTTCTCACTCCATCCACGCTGAGTTCGTGACGCTCTGATGCTCTGATTTACGACGCACGTTCTTCGTTTTTCGAATTTCGTTTTATACCAGTATTTCGGTCGGAATTTATGATCTGTATCGGTATCCCCATCTGTTGGTGTTTCCTTGTTATTGTTGTATTCGGGGGGAAATTAATAAATCGCAGTGCGAATTAAATGCGCATTCAGGTTTGGGTTTGCAGGAAAATTTGTCACAAGACTCTGACAGAACATAAAATGAAACAGTTTATAGCCACCCTGTGAACGAGGAGAATGCACGGAAATTTGAGATGACTTCATTTCCGGTGACTAAGCGATGAACTGGAAGACGCATTGACCGCTATTTGGAAACAGAAGTATGTACATATATCGCTTTTCCCATTCGAAAAACTGTAACAAATTAAATCAAAGGGCACAGTGGGTCACCCTGTAGCCAGTTACAAAAATAACAGCAGTGACTCTTATTTGACTCAATAAACTCCATTTTAAAATGAAAAATTTGAAAGAATAACCAAAGCTAATTAGAGAGAGTAAGAGAGAAGAATTCATTAAAATAAACACTAACGGAGTGAGGTCAGAATCCTGTGGTACACCAGTATTCGTTGGGATCTCATATGAAAGTAGATTCCGGATAACCGTTGAGTGAACATTTTTTCTGTGACAGTTCACACGCGGCCCTTTATAGCTTACAACACGAACTGAAGATCGTCAAAAATGGCTGTCAAAGTGCAGTAAAAATATAATCATCTTGCGCAGTAACCATCATCCCAAGCCTCTCATAGATTTTCTCATGCGATTTCGACAGCCTCCATTCGTATCGAATTCATCCATAGCTTCGTTGTCTTAAGAGTGAATTGATCATCATTAAAGATTCGTCATTTAATCACACGTCTATTACTACTTCTTCATCATCTGTGTAGCTCCGCTGGCCGTTGCCAGTCATTACAACAAACCTAAACACTTTGAGGCTAATGAGACATCGTTCGTTTGCAATGAGGAAGTAATTCCCATCTACACCACATCCTATGTACCTATACCCATCATCGGCAGCGTACACAGTCAAATAGTTAAAGAACTCAATTAAGCGTCCAAACCTTCGGTTTAGTGGACTCATAAACTGATCACAAAATTCCGCTGAAATTCATTAAAAAAAACTGCACAGACCCTAAGAGCGATGAAGGCAATCTCTTAGCACCTCCAACCACCACCACACTTCCACCATGGGGAACACTAAAATCGGGTAATTAAATGTCCAAGTGGTCATTTGGCTGCAATGACTCGTCGTCGTCATCATCGGCTCTGTGAGTGTAAAGTTAAACTCTGGACTTTCAATTAAAGATCCCATAAAAGCTAACTTGTTATTGTTGTTGTTGTATTTTATCTTCTTCTCCGATAAAAGATACTCGTACCGAAGTGGAAATGGTTAAAAACTCCGCTGGAGTCCGTGTGATCGATACCGATCGGTGTGTAGCATCACCTCGTAAGTGGTGTGAATTGAAAATATGACAAACGACAACGAGTATGCGCGTTCCTAGTGTCACATGTCACATTCCTTGTGTGTCCACCTGCTGCTAGAACGAGAGTTCTAATTTAAATCGCACAGGGGAGACCCTCAAGTGTCCGCTGATCACATAATTAAAACTAAACTATGAATTATTTATCCGCCGCGATTGAGATTGTTTTCCCAGCGTCACGTCGTCGTCGGCGTCGGCGTCGTATCGGCCTCTACACTCCAGGAGATCGTGTTAGGTTTTGACATGAGGTCTTAATTAAAAAAAGAATGTTATGCGAAGAGGGCTTAGAGATTTAGTTGGGGGCTTTTGTAAGGCAATTCATTTGCACTGACACCGATGTCATAATTTTAATGGATTTTCTCGTCCTATGGGGGCTGCAAGCTGTCAGTCTGGGCTGCCAACTGGTTTCGATTAGTATGTCATTCGTTACAATACGGGATTTAGTTTAGGTTGGCATGGGATTTTTTCCGCTTAAACTCATGACTAAGGATCAACATAAAGTTTAACTGACGTCGAACGTAAGTTTTTGTAGCCAACAACTTTACGTTACGTAAATTAACATCGCAAGCTCAACAGCTTCCCAAATGCGCAATCGAGAAGTTAAAGTTTATTTTAAAGAATCATGCAAGGTTAAGCGTGACTACCAATTGCAAGAAGGTGAATACAAAAGAACTCTTTAGGCTTGAAATAAAGTGGCGACAACTTTTTTATGTCGAAATACGTTTAAGAAGATACAGTGCAGTTTTCTAAAAAAAAAAAACCGCACTGCGACAGTGGAAATTGAATCGGAAATGTGACTTGCACCACGATTGTCCAGTAACTTGTACGTATTGCTACGATTCTGGTGATCTCGACTCGTGATCTGTTGATAGGGTACGGATCTATTTTTATGTAATAAGACCAAGCCAGTGCTCCCAGATTGCGGGGAAAAGCGGCATTTTTGGCGCTGTATTTTTCAATTTACCGGAATACGTACATGCATATTTAAGTATGAATGAACACAAGCAATAAAAATTATCAAACCAACGCAGGTAGATATGTACTATGTACATATATATATAGATCAGTGATCGATTGCACAGGCAGGGACCCTTTTGGTGGCGGCAATGTTGTTAATACATATGTACATATTTTTTTTTAAAGCGTAGCAAGGCACGCAGGGTATCCGCTAGTGCACGATATTTCCATGTTGACTCTCCGCACAGACTACACGTTCTAAATTAGGCATGTTTTTTTTTGTAACCTGTATAGGCTAAACATGTTTAAGCAGCATGTTTACCCATGTAAGATACAACAAAACCTTAGCCTGGATAATTATCGAGTCTTATTTTTACGCTGAAAGCTTTTTCGAAGTCTATATAGATTACAAAAAAAACACGCCTAATGTTTGCACAGATATGCATGCATATTATTATGGACAATTTTTTGACGTTGAGAGTTGATTTGGAGAACTTTGGCTGGTACTCGCTCTGTTTTTCCTGATTGGAAGCCAATAGTTCATTCTACAATGGCGTTTCGAGCACGGCTTACACGGAACGGAACGCTCCAAGCCACTGGCGACTGAACTCCTCGCCGAACCAAGCCCCTGCCGGCAGCCGTGCCTTCTCCCGACGCTTGAGTGTTAATCCCCGTATACTCAATTTTTTACTTTTGCAGTTGTACTTTTTTTTCAAATCAAACAAAGTTGTGGGTTTTCTTAGTTTTATTTGATTGATTAAGCCTCCCCGCTGACGTCAAGATCAAACCTGATGACTGGCCAAGTATTAAAGACTTCTTTTTATAGTTTTCCTCTACCATAACGTTATGTCTTTCGGTTTACGTAACAACAACGGTTACGTTACGTTGTATTTTTAAGATACGGAAATCGATGTAAATTGGAGGATCTTGCAGTTCTTCATTTTAAACTCGTGGTGTATCATAAAAAAAAGTAAGGCTTAGTAAACCAGTCCAGGACTAAAAAAAAGCAACGCATTATTTCCTTCTTATTTTCGTGTCTGAGGTATTGGAATCAGCTCAAAACTTTGTCACATCCCTAGGTTATGCTATTCCCCATCCACCTTTCGAAGACTTTGCACATGAACTGACGACGAAGATAGCAGACAATACTTGTCCTGCACTTCCTTGAATTTGTAAGGACTATGGCTACGACTTACGACATTTAATCGTGAAAACTTAAAACAACTGAATGCGGTACGACATTGTTTTCTATAGGGATTTCTCGAATTGTGCTCCCAAGTTGGTCATGTAGTATATGACCAATTTAGGATTCCATAGCTTGGATACTCGCACTTCCTTAGATTGCCCCATGTGCCGATGCATGCATGTTCGAATACCGCAAACACCTTATAAGTCTGCTACATCGATTAGAGATTAACGCGAAAGTAGCGCCTTCACGGTGGACCAAACGCGCCTCTGTGCCCCTCTCAAACTCTTCTTCGGTGCAAATCTTAATCCGAATCTCATTAACTTGCTTTCTGCTGTTGTAACACAACACCGCGATGCTATTTAGAGGACTCCTTCGTGCGTTACCTAGCCCCTACGGTCATTTTGTCCACTGTGTGCGCACAACAATGCCGCCGGCATTGGAACACATGGTTTGGCTTTCGTGCTAGTGGCGGGAATAAATTTGTTCGGAATTTCTAATTGGCCAGACCCACTCCTAGTGTTGTTAGCGGGCTCCCATAACATGCGAGGACGCATCATTACGCTTTTGTTTAATTGCGAACAAATAGTTCAGCCGTTGGCGACGTTGAGTCTCGTTAGGGATGTGTGGGATGATCCTATGGAGCTGCTTATCGGGCGTCGTCGTCGTCCGTTGCCTGTTACAAGCACCCACCACACTGCAGTGTAAAAAGTCGTCCTTTTTCTTGCACGGTTTGGCTTTGACTCAGGAAATAATCCGTCATCTATCTTCCGCGTGCAATAATTCACTCGACTCGGAGTCGTAGTGCATTGCATGTGCGCGCTTTGTGTGGTAATCAGCGCATAAATCGCGAACACATAGTGAGAGGACCGAGGACATTACCCTAGAGAACGCTCTCCCTTTCGACAGCCTACGCGAGTGGAGAGCCTTCAGGGGGCAGCAGCAAAGTCATCGATCTTCAAAACAAACATACTCATAACTATGATGCATGAGGGCGCCTCAATAACCTTTCGTAGGAAGAGTGCTGAAACAGTGGCGGTCAGAAAAAAGGGACCAAAATAGTTGTTGTCTATGATTTTGGACACAATTTACATATCGGACATCTTTACATTCTAGATCTATAAGTCCGCGTTGTAGAGAATTTTTTTATGCTATGAAATTTAACCAGTGGGCATTGGCGATAGGTCAGAATATTCCATTGAACTGCCATTAAATTTTAAAATACCTCACTAATTATTTAACAAAGAAAAAAGTAGAGCGAAAGCACACAGCCTTGTAGGACACCGTTTTGAAAGCCATTATTACACTGTATATATACGCCGTGTAAGGCATACCTATTGACGGGAAGATGGTTATGGAGGACAATTTTCACGCTCTAATTTTGGTTGTCGTTATCTGATATCGAACTTTGAAGATTATAGGAAGACAGACAATGTATTCATGATAGCACCGTATCAGGTTCAGGATCATTCTTAGGTTACTCTGGATCAAGAAGTTATACCAAATGCCATTTCCTACATTCGTGTTCACTTTCTACCAGCGCGTACTGTTGGAATTGTCATATTGATCACCCTCGCCTGGTGTATAAATTACCATAAGGCTCGATTTCAATTCATGCATATAGAGTACAAATTTTGCTAGCGGGGCATCCTGTTGAATGAGCTCTAAACGAACGAACGATGACGGACCTACGAGTACCCATTGCTACGAAGTAAAGTGACGGTAAAAGCGGTGCAGGACCAGAGGAGCACAAGAGATTCGCGAGCGCACAGCTCTTAAATGATTTATTGTGGGCGGTTGTGTTTGGCATTCATTCGCTCTGGTGTAATGCATCACAGATCGTTGGCCAAGGAATCTCTCCTTTGTGAGACTGTAATCGATCCATTTGAGTTCATAAATTGAGCAATTTTCCATCGTCAGATGCACACACTCACATGTAGATGCAAGGCTTACTTGCACGACACACACACGATCCTGAGGTCTCAACTAATTTCATAGCCAGTGCCCAGCACCCACGTTGCATTTCCTCGTCCTCGACACTCCCCAGCTGCATGGAGTAACATCCAGTTGATTGATCGCTAAGAGTTTTGCGCCGCGCGCTATATGGGCACGACTACGCGAAATTTTTCGCTTTAATTTCGGTGATGTAGAAGATCGCACGGCACATCCCGACCTTGGTCGAACGAGGTGGCTGCATCGTTTTATGATCCTTAATGGTGCCCATTGTTTGCGAATGAGAAATCTCCCTTCAACGGGGTCAAATGATGTGTGGAGGAGGAGATCATCTGCCATGTTGGTGCTGCTGCTGCCGTGCAGCATCGCACACCGTGTTCCCATTGTGCACCGGCTTTATGTGACAGGATAAGCGAGCTGTGTTATATGAGCTGGATATTAACTTTCGGCTAACCTGTGTCTGATGGTGATATGTTGATTCGGTTCGGTTAATAGTTAGGCGGATGCGTTTTTGGCGAGTGCTGCTTCTTCTAAGGCTATTTGTATGTGATTGAATTGGAGTTTAGGTATGTGTTTATAGATCTGCATCAGAATACGGTGGCTAAGCAAAATTTGATCATTGAAACTAATCGTTTCAATTGTTTTTAGCTACTAACTACAATACAAATCTTATCAGTCAGACTTAATATAAAAGAAAAGTTATCCCTGCCTCATCGGACAAACCTCTATTAAAACAGTTGTAAAGACTTACCGACGAAAAACTCCCTAGATTGGTAAGATCTTGTCTCTAGAGTCTAGAAACGGAGGCAGCTCTACATCACTGCTAGAAAATACAAATACAACAGCTTTTTAAAATGAGACGAAGAAGGTAAGGCCCACAAGAGAAACTACCGCTCAGCTCGATTTACTTTGTACCGGCTGTTGTTACAGCACACGATTCACAAACTGTCAGAGTCAGTCAGAGGTTTTAAGTCGATAAAAGTATAAGACGACGTGTTAGAATTATTAAAGTACACCTTTCGCATGTATAACCGTCGTAAGCCTGCTCCAAATGAATTCGACTGTTGAAATAGTGCTTCCAGAGTACTAAGGATCATAAAGCCTCTTAGGCTACGCGCGTTTAGTTTCTTCTGATGCAATTTCATTTGCTTTGAAGGAAAATCAAAACAAATGAAAAAAGAAAAGAAACTTCTGTCATTTGAATTGTGTTTCTGGGGAATTATAGTCTCTTTGAAATTAAAGAAAAAAAAAAGTTTAGTACACATGGTATATTTATTTAGTATTTTAAACCTTTACCCTCACACGTTCTTTATTAACCGGGGTTAATATGGGCACTTTCATTATATCATATCTTGGACACTTTTGAACTAAATGTCTTTTCATTCAGACTCAGTGACTAAATATTTGATATTTTTCGAAAAATATAGAAAAAAAATAGAATAGCATATAACGGGGAAAAAAACCAAAAAAAAAATCGGAGGGTACTTTTGGGCATCTACCGCCCGCTGAAATTATTTAAAAAAAACATTTTTTTCTTATTTTTTAACATTTTTAATATTTAAAACGTAAAATCAAAATGAGTTCTGGACCTCGTCGACGAGTGTCTCTTTTTCGGCCCCTTCAGTGAACTAAACAAAAATAAGTTACTAACAGTAAATGATGTAATCAAATTTTCATACAAAGTGATCTAAAAAAAAAATAAAATGGCAGAAATCCATCTAATTCCGAAGTTTTTGTAATTGTTAGTACAGAAATCGAAAAGATATGGAAGAATGCTTCCATTCCAATTGTGTGTCATAGTCGAATACTACAAATAATGAAATCCACTTTGATAAATAAATGACACTTAAAAGATACCCAAATTCGAATCAAAAATTCAAGCTATCACAACAGATTGCAAGATTTTATTGCACTTTCAAACACAAAATTGTTTGACATTGCATCATTGTAAGTGTGATTCATTTAATGACTGTCGTTGTGTAAAGGATAAAAAAAGTGCCTTTTAGTGAAAGATCATTTTTAGTGGACCAGAGAAATGACAGAAAATGGTGATCGGTGCTATTAACAACGTTGAAACCCAAAAAATTCAAAAGCGACTAGATAGAAAGCGTAGTGCATTAGGTAGTCAAAGAGCTGAATCTACTACTGTATCAACTTTTTCCGATACAGTAGATTCAAACGAGCAAACAAACAGAGCAAGTCAATACAGTTCATCCAATCGAAGAAGTGCAGCCACAGCTCTTTTTATCAGAGCCTTCAACGTCAACATCATCAGGTAAGCGGAATTTACTTACTCTACCATCCGTAGCAGGAGTTTGTGATCGATATGGGCTTTCCGTACGATCTGCTGCAGCAGTTGCATCAGCAGCACTCCAGGATGTTGGAATAATTTAAAACACTTATAAGACTCTATTTATTGATACAAATAAAATACATCGAGCTTTGTCAAAATCAAGAAAAAGCCTATCAAACCACTGAGATAATATCGTAATTCGCAGTATTTATTTTGGTAGGCGAAAAGATGAAACTCTTACTTCCGAAGAGAAAGATGGACGATACTATCGGAAGGAGGTCCTTGAAGAGAATATTTCCATTCTTGCAGAGCCGGAATCCATATTCTAAGGCCATATAACTCCTAAATCTAGTACAGGACAGGAAATAAGTAACCCAATGCTTAATTTTTTCAAAAACAAGGGATTTGATTTGAAAAAAATTCTTTGCATTGGATGTGACGGCACTGTAACCAATACTGGCTGGAAAGAAGGGATAATTCGCGACATGGAAATGGAATAAGGCCGACCATTACAGTGGGCAATATGCTAACCTCATGCGAATAAATTGCCACCACGAAATGTGTCAAGCTATAAAAACAGGTTACTGGTCTCCCGGACTAGCAAATCGACAGCCTGGGAAAATGGCACTTTCAAGATGGGTCACAACTGCAAAAAGATTACTTAGACTTTACATTAGTTCGATTAACCCATCTGAAAATCTTAAAATTCTTGTGATGTATATAATGAAAGTGTATGCACCAGTGTGGTTTTCGATTTAAAAAAAAAACCGTTATTGATGGATGGCCCGCAACATGTTTTTCAACTCATCTCCTTTTCAAGATGGTTACCAGACAACTTAAAATAATCGTTGATCCTGTCATTGAGAGAAACGCTTTTTCCACACCCTGAAAACATTTTAGTGGCAATGCTCTTCGACGAAATGGTCTATATCAGAGAGCTTGCTCTAAAACGAATTATAAAAGCGAGGCAAACACATGCATCAAACCAAATATTTAAGCCGCCAAACATTAAATTTAACGCAACGGACTACATGGACATAATTTTTTGGCATAAATGTCAAATTACTCCACCACCTGACTGATGATGAACTTTAATTGCTGCTGCAAAGACAAGAACTGAAAAAACCGGAATTTTCTTGTCACACGCAAAGTGTCGAAAGATGCATCAAATTTGTGACCGAAGCAAGCCAATTTGTTATCGGAGCAAAGACGAATGAAGGACTTATAAGAAATAAAATAGAATCACGAAGCAAAATGACGCTTAAATATGTCTTACTTAACCTTAACTTTAATTTAATAAATCAAATCAGTAAATTAAAATAATAAAATAAAATGAAAAAAAGGAAAAAAAATATAGTCTTTTTTAAGATATTTAAACCTCGGTAGAGCCCCAAGAGTCATGTCCAAATCAAAAAGTAAGTACATATTCAGAATCTACTCGTTAATACGCAACTTTTGATACCCCTTTCGATAAAAAATTCGAGACATTTTTTTTCTTCATACAACGACGGGACACCCTAATGTATATACCGTTGAAAGAAACCAATTTGTTGTTTATTACATTTCAGTACCACTATGAACATGCATAGGTAAGGTACTATGTACAGTACATTGTACATATTACATTTATAGATTAGTAGTTTCGAACTTCGTCATTGTCAAACTAAGCACTTAGGCTTCCTTCACTGTATGCAACTCTTTCGTGTTGCTCTTTTCAATTATTTATTTTTTTTTGCTGATAACATAATATGAAGCAAGAACCCCTAATTTTTTGGCCACCTGAAGATTCTTCCTGAGAAGCATCATCAGGCAAAAATGGCTAGAAGGTCTAGGTATTGTGTTCAATTTGATCAATTGGAATACCTAAAATGCGATTTTTAGTATTACTTTGCCCACATTTCGAGGAATTCGAGCTCTTCTAGTTATTGTAGGCGTACAAAAATGCTTCCTCAACTCTTCAAGAAACTCTCTGCGTTGGCTCGACTGTCTTAGACAATCGTATTATTGGACCAGAAGGTTAAGTCAGCTACATATGAATATGTGTGCATGTCCATGATGTTGTAAAATAGAGCCAGCGGTTTGTTTTCATCTTAGTTGTGTTTTGACCAAGCATTTGATTAATCACATCCACACCTCCTTCTGTTTAAGACTGTATGCTATCTTCTTCATCATCAGAATGAAGTGTATCAAGAATCGATTTCAAGTATTGTTGTTGTACTTCGTGTGCCAATCTTGAAGAAAAATCATTCACAAGTGTACTGATTGAATATGATTGTAAAACAAATTTGATAAGGAAACTCGCTCAATTCACATAAAATTTAATTTTCCAATGTAAATCGTACTAATGGGGGATTTCCCTTGTTATTTTTCAGGTGCGCAAAAAATATAATTTGCAAAATTTATTCAAAAAACAACAAAGAACAATTAAAATGAAGGCAGGAAGTAAGAATTTTGTTTTTGTAGACCATAGAGCCCATAGAAAGAGGAAGGGAATAAAAATATTAACCTGGGTTAATAAGGTACTGATTAAGGGGCAAAAATTGTCGCCCGTGTGATGGTTAAACATTTTATATTCTTGTATATTAGAAAAACTTTATTTCATCCTTCCTTAACTGATCATATAAATGATGAAACTCCCGTTTTTATTTTATTTTCAAATAAATTTCGTGAACTTGTATTATTTTTTTGTATCGTAACAATCTAAAATATATCTTAAACTTTCATTTAAGAACTCTTTCTCCTGTGGTGAAGAATACATCGCGAAAAGCATAACAATAGCACAGAACCGCTTCACTGTGCGCATCATATCGCATCTCGCATCGCAAGCAAACGCTTCTCGCATCGCATCGCTTTGTCGCACCACTGGCACTGACTGTGCGCCTAGCCTTGTATTTCAACTGAAGAAAACAAATCGCATCATGCAGTTAGCTTATATAACTAAAGAGTATCAAAGTCACATCTTGAATGCATATCTAAGAATTGACTGACATAGTGTAGTTGTAGTAGAATGCTTGAGAAAGTAATAACAGAGAATTTATTTATTGAATCGTAGCTCCAATTGCACCACCTTTATAATAATTATTTAAATGCTCTTGTATTTTGTAAGTGGAAAACGGAGTGTACCAAGATGGCAACCTTGCGGTATACCTGACAAATTCAGAACTTTCTTCGAAAGGACCGATCTTTTCGGAAAAGTAAACCGAAACTGCATCCTTCTTCATAGCTTGAACACTTTTTCCCACGAAGTTCGTTTTTCAATTTTGGGAAAAGATAATAACCGTTGGGCGCCAGGTTGTAGGTTTGGTGATCCAAAATATCGAAGCGCACCTTATGCAAGGCAGCCAACGCATCTCCTCTGTTCATGCCCAACTTTTTCCCGTAGTAGAAAACTACACCTAGGAGAATACTTCTTCGACGATATCAGTGACGTAGCACAAAAAGACGTGGGAAACCTTTTTCGCTTTATATAAAGCTCTGTCTAAATTTGTAGTTCTCATGAGTAGCGGGGTTAAATATCCCCAAGATCCTTTGAATCACTATGGGTCTCAATAGGTCTAAGTGTGCGGGTACTCGTTACCGGCAGCAACTGCTAACTAACCTAACCTAACCTATGCAGGGCAGCCAACGTAACACGACTTTTGCGAACGCGCGTTATCGTGAAGAAGGAAGACAGCTTTGGTTAGTTCTCCCCTTCTTTTTTCTTTGATAGCTTCTTTTAACTGCTCTACGATCAAAGCGTAGTATTTCCCGGTTATGGAGCACCTTTGTCTTTATAATCGATTAACAGGATCCTAAAAAACGGTCGCCATGATTTTTCCAGCAGACTGTGAAACCTTAAACTTCTTGGGTGGTGGTGTGCCTATTTTGTGCCACTGCATAAAGTCTTGTTCGGACTCAGGCTCATAATAATGAACCCAAGTTTTGTCTCCAGTAACAATTCGACTCAATGGTCCATCCTTGTCTTCACTTCAGAGGTCCTAAAATGCACGAAAACACTCCACGCGCTGCTGATTTTCTCTATATTCTAAACTCTCTTCCCAATTAAGTTGCTTGGTCGACGATAGTTCAAAGACTAATGGCTCGATTAAAAAAAAACTTATTATTTATACTATAGGTACTTTGTTCCGCAAAAATTGTCAGTACAGGGAAAATAGGACATTTGCCTCTCATTCTGGTTGAAATAGCTTTCATAAATCTGTCCCTCTTTTAAGCTCTCACTGAGCTACCAAAGTATGCATGACAAATCGCAGCAGATCGGAAAGCTATACCCTTAGGGTTACCATCTCCTGATTTGAAAACAAAGTAATTTTTTTAACGATAGATAATTGATAAAGATAATTGTGTACAAAGTAGACCCCACCTCGATTTTGATGAAATTTTAGTATGTTGTCAAGGGCATGTTTACGACTATTTTGATGTATTACTGTTATATATTGGAAAAGACTACTTTACGAAATATGTATAAGCTAAAAACAAACAAAAAAAAACTCAGTGTTCGTTTCCGCATCCAATACTCATCTCGCGCAAATAGCCTTCATAATAAATCACAAAAATCGAAAAATTATTGAGCTGCATTTTTTTTTATTTATTTATTTATTTATTTACCATCTATCGAAATACATACATATCTCTGTTAGACTAAGCAATATTGATAAATTTATACATAATAATTTTTAACTTTTAACGAGAAACATGAGAATGGAAAAACAAAAGCCAAGTGGCAACACCCTCACATAATTAAATTCATTTATTGGTTTTTAAAAGCACAAAATACTAAAGCTCTTTGACAAAAACTGAGGAAAAAGCTGTAGCGATTTACTTGAACTAAATAATGGAAACACTGTTTTTATGTTCATATTTCCATACACACAGTGATGGTTGAGTATGCCATCAGCTCTGTGGCCAGCTGGTCATGATGAGATGTATGCACATTGGATGAAAATAACAAAAACTAAACCTGTGTAAGTCAGTGGTTTTGTTTTTATTTCAGTGGCAATTTTTCTGATTGACTGCCAGAAATATATGTACTGGCACTAGTGTCTTAAAAAAAGCCCCCCCCCCCCATAAGGCCTGTACTGAACATTTTTGTGGAACAGAGTATAATAATGAGTCACTGAACTCTTTACGTCTCAGTAAACTACCCTCACTAGTGACCCACCTACTCATTCCGTTAAATTAAAAACGCACCCATTTAGCCGCATTTTGTTTCTACCGCCTTACTTGGGATTCCCCGAATCGAAACCAGTCGTTATCGGAAAGCTTTTTATGTCCGGTAAAATATTGTCGCATGTTTTGCGGAACACGTCTACATAAAAGTATCTTTCAAAGTATAATTTTGCATGTACAGTCGACTCCGCTTATCTAAACAATGCTTTACTGAAAAAATCAGTTAGCATTTTTTAATAATTTTCTATTTTCTGAAAAATCCGGATAACTGAAAAAATAATTACGTCCGAAATTATTAAATTATACTAATTTATCTCCGCATAACGGAAACAAAGTTATTGAAATATTTAAATTAGCTCGTAATCATTTAATTTTACTTTTTATGTTTTTCTTTTTTAACATTATGTGTCCGTTCTTCAGGTGTAGTTTTGTTTTTGCGCTACGTTAAAACATTTATTATTTTAAACAAAAACGCTATCAAATGTTTAATGTCAGTACTTCTTGGATTTTCGGATTAGATACATAAAATAGTTTCTCAGTTATTCGAACTTCGGCTAAGTTGAATAATTTTTCAGTTATCCGAAGTCCGCATAAGTGAAAATACCGCTTAGGTGAAATAAAATTTGTGGCCGTTTTAATTAAGCGGAGTCGACTGTACTAGGAATTTGTATATTGCATCACGTTTCGTTTGTTGATTCCGTTCCAAAGGTCAAACAATTTTAAATCGAGTTCGAAAAAAAGCACCTGACACAACGTCGCAACAAAATGAAACGTGTACTCGAGGTCGAGGCCAATTAGCCACTTTAACTCTGACGTACAATTTTTTTTTTTTTTGCGCAAGAATGGTCGTAAACACCATCAACCCCCCCTTGGAGACCATTTTTTCGTTGTTTTGATTTATTTAAGTGTCCCCTCAATGGAACAACATAACTACACAGATACACACACACACAGATTGAATCAATAAATTCAAGTTCAGAAAATTTCCGATGACATTTTGGCAGTTTTATTTTATTCCCTACTCCCCGTCCGGGATTTAATTCAATTTGAACGGGACAACAACAATAAAAACGCTTCGATTTATTATATTTGGAAAACGTGTCATTGCATTTTATTTCAGTTTTTCAATTTTTCACACCACCATGCCATGGAGCTGGTTATGACCTTGTCTATGAAGCTGGAGGAAATGTTTTTGGGTGGAGGAGTCGCCAGACAGTGGCTCCATGGATTTCATGATTTCATGGTAAAATAAAGAACCAAATTGACCGAAGCAATTTCGTTTGGAAAATATTTTTTTGTTTTTTTTTTTGTTTTTGGTGTCTCTCCACTGATGTCCCATTTGGCAAGAGTGGCAATGGCTACCCGTCTTATCTCGGTACAAGCAAGTTAGCACAAACAGAACTTCAAAAGTCCCGTAGCCGATTGGACAACATTCTCTGTGCCGGCAGGGGATTGCTTTTCGCAGAAACAGCTCCGTTCCGCTGTAATTAAGATAAATAATTGAGATGTCGCTAGTTGTCCAGCTTCGGGACGAGTCGAGCCCGTGAATGGGTCCACTTCCACTCGCTGTGCGCGCCATGAAGCTACATGATAAAATTTTGAAAATTGAAAGAATTTCAGTCGCTTAAAGGCGAAGCCTAATTGCTGATATGATACTGGAGCGGGTGATACAGTCCCCGAACGTCTCGTCGCGTCGTTGTTACTCGTATCTTGTATCGACATATCAATTTTGAATTTGAAGGGCCATTTGTCATTTGTGAATTACGATCGCCAAGACGACGACGACGATGATGATGATGATGGCCAAAGCAAGTTCATTAGTTGAGTCGTGAATTTCGGCAGAGGTACGTTAATTGTTTTTGGCAAAGGGGGAATACTTTTCTTGGTTTTTGAATGACACTCGTGGAATTTCGATTGCTGCACGAGTGAGATGACGAGCCAAAATGGAGACCGTTTTAAGTGGTATCCTTGCGTTTTGGGAATTTTCCCAATTCGATTCGCCGACTGTGACATAGTTTCGCTGGAAGTAGAAACTCATTTTGGGTCCATTGCAGCAGGACTAATTTGACAGTTTATCTGGTGGTTGCGAACGTGATGGGCTTTAAGAGGTGCATTGGCGCTGGCGCTCACGCATACTGTCGGTTTCCAGAGAAACACTTAGAATTTGGATTCCTTTCATGTGAAACGCAATGCTTTTGGGAATAAGTTCTTCCTGAGTTAATAAAGCAAAAATGTGCAGTTGGAGGATTGGAAAATGTATGGTATCTGGTATGAGCAAACAAAGGATCATCACCCTTATCGTCGGCGAAAAAAAAAGAGAAAAAATGCTGCACAGCCAAAGGAAACCACGCGGTGTAATGACATTTTTCGATTGAATTTTGACAGCGCGATGACAGTTTCGTTAATGTTACTCATTTAAAAATTCGAAAGCACTTCTCGGAATGCCAAAAAAATCTGCTTTTGTGTATCCCTTCTTTATGCATCTCAACCAAATGTATGAAATTCTTACCGAACTAGAAATTCCTTGGAATCAGGACCAATCTATGAAAGATCGACAAATTATTTATCTTTCTAGTGCTTACGTAGCATCGCGCTGGGAAAATAAGTTATAAAGTTTTTCCATTACTTTGAGACCATTTGCTCATAAGGCTTCGTTCTCCTTAATCTTCCGCTATTGCCTCAAAAACTTAACCCTAATCCTACCACGTTGTGACTTTGAGTCACATTCGAAATTACTTCGGTTGTATTTCTGTTAATAACGTCGGTAATTTACTTTTGGGCTCGTGTATTCTACGTTTAAACAGTTATTAATAAAACGCGCTAATTTAAATTAATTTTTAGTTCTGGGTTTGAATTGTTTTTTACCATCCTAAAAATACTAACGTTAACTAGGTACCACCTTGTGACTTACTGACACACAGTAATTTTTAATGTAGCCAGAATTTGAAAACATAGCATGCGTTTTCAAAATGTGGCTGTACGTGTATTTGGTTTCCTAAACGACGTGTATCATAGTAACTACATAGTGAGTGAGGGTAATCCGCCCATAAAAAAGTTCATCCGCATGCATACTTGGTAAAACGAGAAAGAAATAGATGGCCAGTAATGCAAAATTAGAATTTGGTGGATGTTTGCAAGGTAGCTTTCAAATTGCTCTAAAAATAATTGAACATACAGAAATGATTATGTGAAGTATCTTCTTTCTTTAGGTTGCGCTACAGTTCTAGTCAAACGCACTTACCACTACACCGCGGGGTGAAGTATAGTCTTTATTATCTGGGTATTGCTACTTGGGTAAACACGCCAAGATGCCCGAAGTCACAGGCACATACATTTGCAGAGATGTACTGCAATAATATAGGTATACCAAACCGCAAACTTTTCTAAAAGGGTTGGTTTAGGATATGGTTTTATCTAACATTCAACGGAGAAGTCGACGATATCTTGGCAGAGCAAATGTACACATTGTGAACTCATTTCTGACCATTGCAACAACATCAGCAAATAGTGATACCAATTCGCCACGCCGCGGTCACCATCGAGATCGACAGCATATAATATTCGTAGTCGATGCCACATGTGTCCATTAAAAACAACGGCGTGCGAAGAAACAGAGTTCTAAGGAGTATAAATAAGTAATGAAATGTTTAATAGAGTTCCTGCTTTCTATTTATTTGCATGTACCAACAATTTTTTTATATTAGCATTCTTAAACATTACACATGTGACTGAGAGTCACAACGCGGTAGTTTGTGTAAGAAATATAACCTGGTACAATTAGGGTTAAGATGGTTTTTATCTCGAAGTTTAATTCAATTCAATTCAAGTCAATTCAATTGAATTGAACTTCAAGATAGAAATCATTTTAAGTGTATCAGGCAATAGCGAAGCAATAGCGATAGCAATAGCAATCTCGAAGTTAATGTGGTTTCGCAGACGTTAACAGAACGTGATTTCTGACCACTTCTGTTACCATGGGTCGTATGCAAAAACCTTTTGCTCAGACTGAAGTCTCACTTTGTATAGCTTTAGCTCAAATTCCTATGCAAAAAGAAAATGATACAGATCTCAGAGACTGAGCTCTTGCTCAATCGCTGAGATAGTTCTTATGCTTTAATTTCTCGTACGCAAAGAGCACAACAGTGTCAATGCTAGAAATTTGTTGTCTCATTAGGTCAAATGCTGCGTATTTCAACGTTCTCGACGCCACTGGGCAAAATCGGTTTTTCCTCACTTTCTTCAAAACAATGACAGTATTTGCGGTTGGAAAATTTATAATTTTACCAGGATGATGGTTTTTCTTCGAATTGCTGAAGATCCTGGATTTCACATTAGTGTAGCAGAAGATTTTTGAATAAGCCAATCCAGCGTTTTCAGAAAAGTTCCAGTCAGTCAGTGTGATGTTTCGAAGGCAGCTTTCACATGGAGAGGCCGATATTTTATTTCATTTTCTTTTTATACATATTTTGACAGTATGGCACTTATACATAGTATTGTGCTACTGTACTAGATCGATACGAGGTTCTCTAATAAAGGCTCTCAAACTATACAGTCAGTGAAGTTGCGGGCAAAATAATTTTGGATGAAATTTTCTATATGACTCTGCGTAGGAAAATGACTCTGAAAAGAACTTACGACAGCTCAAAAACACAGACTACACGTGAGTTCGGATTAGTAAACCTAGGCAACATACTTATTATATATAAACCGAAAATAAAGTGTGAATACTTTTATTTTTATTTATATAATCTACACACGCCACGCATGAATACGCTTATAATGTTTACACACAGCGCAAGCTCACGAAGAACAAGAACGAGAGACAGACAGATCGACGTAGAGATAGGAAACTCAGATGTTAGGCTTAAACGAACTCTATGGGTGGTGTCCAGGATAACTGGAGAGTTGCGTATTATTGAAAGTTTTGCCTTTGCTTATGATTCACCGAACTTTTTCCAGATGTTTCCAATTAGTTTCCAAAATTATGTTGTGATCTATACCTCTAGGTTCTGATTTAACTAACGTGCAAGCGACATGCAATGGAGCTGAAAAGTTTACTAGCGTGGATGTCTGATAGCCCGACTTGGTTCATGACTCCAGAATACATATTTTAGAATGCAAATATTTACCAAACACTACTTAATAATCCTACGTTTGTCCTCATTGCTGATGACGGTTATGCAATCACTCCTTTTAGAATTTCGCCATTTCGAAGATTATCTAATGTTGTAAGTATGTAGAAGAAAATTATAATTTTGGCCCTGTCTATAATACAAGCTAAGAATTTCCACACAAAATACAGGCCTGCTTTCTTTTGCATAACATATTAGAACATATCTCAGAGAAAGATGAGACTGGGGAATACGAATAAGAACAAATAACACCATGTGAATAAACCTTCGACGGCCCTAGAAGAGCTGCCATCTTAAAGGAACAAGGAAAAAGAAGAAGAAATTAAATCGCATGGATTTTGCTTTACCAACGTAATGTCGAATTTAATTTTGCTAACGCCAATTATGAATGCTTCAAACTGAAAGAAGAACTGTACAATAATGGCCACACAGCAACAAGGAGCAAAATTGAATGCTAATAATTGAAGTCGAAATTTCGATTTCGATTTTACATTTTAGTAAGACTACGAAAGACTGCAAAGAACGTGATTGTTGCTGTGGCAGTGCTGTACAACAAGCGAAATATTAATCTCACCGAATATGCAGAAGTACCCAATGCTAGCGAGTAGCAATCACACTCTGTCATTTTTTTATTTCTGTCTTTCACTGAGAATTTGAAAATTCCAAACAAAAATACTGAATCGTACTAAATTTCTCAATATTTTGCCGCTGGGGTTTGTTCGTTGAAAGCACTTGACAATAACACTCTGAAGTTGATACTAACTTACTATAAAAAGAATGTATACCCGGCTTTTTTATTTAGTAGAGTAAGTTAGGGTAATATGGAATATGTGGATAATATGGAATACCACTTTTCCCCCGTATTTACTCCAACGACATCTCTCTATTTACACCCAGAACCAGGCTTGCCAGATTTTTATAAGCTCACAACGCAAAATTTGAATTTTTTTTCGCAAAAACCGCAAAATCAAAAAAAAATATTCGCAAAAGCCGCAAAATGCTAAAAATTAATAATAAGAACATATAAAAACTTATTTAATTTTTTTTATACATTTAGTCAACAGAAGACAACGAAGGAAACGAAAGAATAAATATTTTGGAATTAATTTTAATGCGCATCAATGGTTCTAAAAATGTAACTTCAATCTTAGCAAGGCTTTTTATCTTAATTGCATTCATGATTGAATACGCTCTTTCCACTAAGGCATTCCTTGCTGACAAAGAAAGTGCACTTAAAGCAAACTGACTAGGCTCCGAAAATTGAGATTCCTTAACGGCATTTGTTTTTTTTTTTTTTTTTTTGCTTAGCTTATTTTGACCCAAAACTGTACTTGCATCTTCTTTTGGTATTGGTTCAGGTTGAAACTCTTCAACCCACTTGAAAAAAATTAATTTATTACACTATTATTACAATATCAGATTAAAATAATAAACCAAACTAAATCAAAGTTCTGTGTTGTGGTGATTGTACAAGCTAAGTACATTTTGAAATTCAGTGCGAAGTTGCCATGCGAATTAATATTTTCTTTTAAATGAAAATTTAATGCGCTTGTTTTATTATCTTAGGAGGAAATTGTTAATTCTGATTAACAGATACCGAATGAGAGTAATTAATTTTTATGCTCACAATGGTATCTAAGCGATGTGAAGATGAAATTATAGCTATCGTAGCTATAGATATCATTGTGAGCATAAAAATTAATTTATTCGAAGAAAATAACATTAATGATATTTGGATTGCCAATAATATTTTTATATTCTAATCTGGCAACATTAACCATTGACAATTGTCGAACCAAAAACAAAATACATTAGAAATGAGAACAGCTTGATAGTTGGTAATATGGAATATTCCATAATGCATCCAAATTTTGATAATATGGAATATTCCATATTACCTGCACATTTTTTTAAATTAGGATACTTGCATTTTTTAACATAAAATCCATAACTCAAAAGTGTTAAGTTTTAATGTACTGGAAAGTCCGGCCTAGGTACCTGAATAAACATCGGTCATTTTAAAACACTTGATGGGTACTTGGTCCAAAAATATAGGTGTGATTTTACAATAATAAAGCTGTATTCCATATTACCCTAACTTACTCTACCGGCTATTACTAAAGTCGGTTCTAGGCTTTACTCATGGGCTGACTACGAATTTGCGCCAGTGTTTTTTGCTGAATGATTCTAACGACAAACAAGAATTCTTGAATCGTTTTCAAATACGATTAGTCTCTTGTTTAGGCTTTTCTTGCTTTGTAATTGAGGGTTGAGAACTATCGATGGCCAAAAAATGTTTGGGGTGGAAGCTTCAGTACAAAAAGCCATTCCAGAGATTGAAATCCTGCATTTCTCTTTTTTTCTGTTTGCTTACTTTGTTATTTTGTTCTATTTTATCAGCTTTTACGATGACATCTTTATACGAAAAGTCTTGCAGGTTTTGTCGTACTAGATAATCGAAAAGATGGTTGTTGTCTCAGTTCCAAACTAAATTTGATGTACACCGGCCTAGACAATCACATGAGAAGATTAAATATTAAAATTATTTTGGTTTGTTCAAGTCTTCTGTCACTAAACGTTTCTATTTACCTGATTTAGACATTTCAGGTTATTGGCACTTAAGCTTTCGTTAAATTTTCGTTGAATTTTTTTGGCCTCTTATGAATGAAGTTTTGCAATGACACGGTGAATGTTGGACCAAAAAAAGAAATAGAAAGACGGACAAGTTGAAGAAAATGCGTTCTTTTTATGGACAGACAACAAAGAACTCCTACACAAGTTTCGTCTCTCAACTCTGAGGCACGGAACCCTAAAAGCAACGACTTGAGGAGTGGTAAAGTTAAAATTTACTTACTATGACAGACTCTCTGTAATCTTTTCCTTTCGTTCAATTTCTCCAAATGTCAAAACTTTCTGGTCTGAAATTTTGTCCCACACTTTCACTTGTTTACAGATATGGTTTCCTTTTTAAATGAGTTCCACAACACAAGTTTTTTTTACCCCTTTCTGGTCTAGCTCACCGGAAAGTTCATTATTCTTATGAATCATTTCAGGAAACCACCTACGTCGCACGATACTCTTTTCCAAGTCCTGCAGTCAAAAGGACATGCAAGAACTTCTCCATTCCTTCCAATTAGCAATGCACTAGCGGCTCCCTTGGGCGTTTTCAAATGGCAAGTTTCGTCCAAATTGCCAGTGAACAAACTTTCCAGACGAAACAATAAAATCCCAGACATTTCGTTCCACTGGGAATGGGATTCTAATGCGAATGAGATTTTAGAAAAAAAAAAGAATAAAATCAAAAATCAAAATTCAAACGCATATGGCAGGATATTACGGTCATGTCCTGGAGGTGGTTCTGCATCTTTGATGCATTTTATAAGGACATCGTGAGTCGTGACTCTACAGCAATGAATACAGAGGGTGGATCAGCATCAGAGTTACTTATGCGGCGACCACCCCTAACCACCATTGTCGCCGTAAGTGAGACGATGGCATTCCTGGCGGCTTTGCTAACAGATGTTATCCCGAATATGTGTTCGAACGTGTGTGTGTGTGTGTATTTGTGGGCGTCCTTAATAATTTATTATTTTCCTCCGAACTGAAAAATACTCGTACATCGCTGCTGTAGTTCCCTCCACCCACCCACACCACAACGGGTGGCTGCTGGAGATGTGGATATACATTGCTCAGCTAGCTGAACGGTGCTTTATAAATTTCAAATGAAATGTTGTTTTAATAACATGGTGAATTTTTGATCTGCCATTGCTCCATACCACGAGTATGCCAGAAGTTTCGAAGCCTGAGCGTAATTTGTACCGGATGCCCAGTCGTTCGTTACGCTAAAAAGGATAATGAATTTTTAGTTGTTGCATTATTAATGCGCTTAATATGAGTATACCTGTGGGATCTCCGGGTGCTGAGTCCGGAAATTAAATCAAAGTTATGGAATTCATTTGGCGCAACCTCGGCCTGTCAGCGAGATGAATGATGGTTGAAATGAGCTGCTGTAGCTGCTACCAGGACTAAAGGTGTGGAGTGGATTGTGGACGTCCGGATTGCGAGGAAAGTGTTTTATTTATTTTCGTGGAATGATGCTCATCCAGCAGTGCAATTTGGATGAGTTCAGCAAAGTACACCAGTAAGATTGGAGAGGATTTCGTGTTTGAAAGAGGGTCGAACGAAAGGATAATCGTTAATTATTTAGTTGATGCTTTAAGTGCTGAAGTGGAAGGATTTCAAAGTGAACGACGGATTGGGTGAAACTGATACCGGAAATGAAAATCTGAGTAAACCATTTGACGTACATCAACACTTTGATGGGTTTTACGGCTGCAATAACTGATGGAGGGAATTTTAGCTTAAGTCTTAAGAGTCCTGAATTATTAACAATGGTGTCTATGGATAGGTTTTTTTTTTTTGCTGGGATGATCGATTATGCAGTTTTTAGCTTGTATACTTATCATACATAGGAGCATAGCTTTAACTTTAAAAGCGGAAAAATGGCAAAAGCGGTTTTGGAGAGCTACGCTTCTCCCGTTCCATAGAGAAGCAAGATTAAACATCACCGAAAAAGATAGAATGTTAATCTGTCATCTTGAAGGATAAAACAAAAGGTTAACCTTATTGGGACTGATAGACGACAAAAATATTGGAGACATACGCATACGTGTTCAGCGAGAGCATGAAACTTGACACTCCAGAAACTTTCAATGGCTCTCTTGTAGAGCTTTTGATCAAAAAGATTGGCTATTTTGTTGAGTTGATGGTCAGTATCCCTTATTCCTATTTCTAGCAATATAATATGGGATGTTTTCTTAAGAGGTACATTTAATTCTTTAAAATGAAGTTCACACAAAATCGTAGTAACGGCCATATTATTGTTTAAATATGACTTCGGTCATAGAGGCGCCGTGACAGGCTCGAATAAAACGCAATCTGGAAGTCCAAGTTTCAACCATTTTTTGAGGAGCTGGGACCGTATTTCCGCAATAGCGCAGCGAATTCTGGCTTCCCAGTCGTCATCGTCCTTGATTTATCAGGGTAGTGACTTCACAAGCCTCCCTACAGAAAATAATCCAAAAGTGTTAAATCACACGTGTAGTATTCCACTACCTGCATCTCACACTCGTCCTCATCCATGCGCGCGTTACAGTAGGTACACAATACATGACATTAGCCATTTCGGTCATAAAAAATACCAAATAAAATAACATGTGTTACAAGCGGATGCCGTTGCCGTTGCAATACGTCTATTGTTGTCGATAACATCGTAATAAATAAGTACTGGAAATTAAGAGGAGAAAAGCAGTGGTTGGAAAGGACGCAGGGACAGAAAAAACTAAGATTCATAACGACAAGGTTGCAGCCAAACCCTAGTCAGCGGACCTTTACTTACTTACTTAGTTGGCGCTACAACTCGAGGTGAACCTGGGCCTGCTTCTCGCAACCATTTGTGTGTGCGTGTTATATTTTTGCACGAATGGAAGGGACCTACAGTTTTTTGCCGACTCCGAACGGCGAGTTGAGAAGCTCAATCGTGACAAATGATACTCTTTGATGCTTGTCAGACAGTCGAAAGAGGTGGGCACTGTGAAAAACTTTTAGGTGTTTGCGGCGGGATCAGCGGACCTTTAGTATATTATAAATTTAAGAATTTAAATATTAAAATATATATTTTCTAAAATAAATAATCATTGGTTGCAGCCCAGCATAGCGACAGCGGGCCAGTGAAAAAATAAATATTAAAAGTCTAGTTTTTTTATTCTGTCCAAAACGGCACCCTTCTCTCGCTAACATGAGAAAGTACAGTACCGCCGTACAACACACGATTATGCAGGCAATTCACATGTACATTACGCGAAATTATACGCTTATCGAATGTTACCTTCAAAACATTGATTGTGGCATGTTGCGGCAACTTTTTGTAACCACAGATCGTCCACATTAACGCAAATCAATTAAGGAAAGTAAATAAAAACATGGATCCATAGCGCTCTCCATTAACTGTAACGTTCTGCCCGGCATCATTTTTGAAGCAATATGGATGAATGATTTCACCAGTCCATAAAGCACATCAAACAGAGACTCTTTGTAGATGTAACGGGCGGCATCTCAATAACGACTTTTGGATTTTCTTTATTTCAAATGCGTCAATTTAGCTTGTTGACTTAACCATTTAATCAAAAATTAACCGCATTGCTGAACAAAATAGCAATAGCAATCTCGTCCTTGGTCCCATTCACCGATCACCGTATATGTACGACGCGTACTTCTGGCATAAGTTTATTCATGGCAAACCAATTTCAGTGCAAATCAACTGGCAGCTGTCACATTGGTTGTCGCTGGAAAAAGTATTGCCATTGCCAATTCGATCGCGGTCTACGGTTTGGCCACCCATGCCGTAGATGGTCTTTATTTTTATAGGGTTTAGATCAGCCAACTGGGATGGCCATTTCATTAAATTTTTTGTTTTTTGGTTTTAAAAAATATTTCGCTACCTTGGAGTTGCAAGTATGTTTCCAGTAGTTGTTTCGTTGTAGGAACCATGAGACATATTTTCTTCTGCATATGGAAGCATTGTATACCTCATTATGTCGGTGCTGATCCAATTTACTCTCATTTTCCTTGAAAAACATCCCCAAACTTGAATATTTCCGCCTCCGTAGCTTACAGTATTTTGTGTACTCCGGACTTAGTTCTTTTAGAGGCGGCCTTCTAGCGGTTTATCTGTCATCACTTTCAAACAGGTTAATTTTCGTGTCATTTGTCCACAAGACATTTCTCCACTTTTGGCTGCCTTGAAATCGACTCTAATCCAAATGGTCTTGGAAATGCTCATCTGAACCTCTGTCTGCTCCAGTTTTTCCGAAAACTTGAAATGCACAGAAAGTAAATTACTAAATCATGCGCAGGACTAGTGACCTACTCATAAGGTTCCAGCATGGAGTCCTAGCAAAATCGACTTTTTTATCTCATTTTCTTTATTTTAGTGCAATTTGGGATACCCTTCAATACTCCGGAATTATTGATCCAACTGTGATAATTTCAGCAAAAGCGGTCCATTAGTTTACAAGTTTATCGGTCACGGAATTGCACTTGAATTTTTCAAAAGCTATGCAATTTATGACCATCGCTATAGTTTTCATCCAAAACTTAGCTAAATATCTACAAACCATAATATTTCATATATTTGACTTAATAAGTTTCGGAGATGACGAGGGGGGTATTTTTTCAAACATTTTCGCCAATAACTTCCAAAGTATATATTTTGAAAAAAAATATTTTTATAAGCTCTGCTTCAAGCCCTTTCGAATGACATCCAACATGATATTTTTTTTAAGAAATTTATTTTTCGAGCTCAAATTTCGCCACCCTGTACAGTTGTTTCACAGTACAGTGGTGGCCCAGTATAACGAATACTGATATAACGAATGATCGATATAACGTACACTTTTTTCAAATGCATTAATCAAATCAAATCAAGTCAAATCTTTATTTGTATTAGACTTACACAGTAAGATACATATCTTTTAAATTTGTGCAAGCTTCACCGTAAAATATTATGTACATACATATTACGTGCTACTAAATATAATAAAAATCAGAAATAACAACAATTAAAATAAATAATTCATTATTGTAAGAAAAAAATAACAAAAGTAAAATATTTATATGTAAAGCAATAATTAATTGAACGAATATGTACAATTAAATAATTAAATAATGAAATCATTAAATCATTAAATCATCATAATTAAAGTGCCTCTAAGTATTGCCTAAGTTTCCCTTTGAACAGCGTTGGACAGCTCAGTATTCGAATAGATCGGGGAAGAGAATTCCACAGCCGAATCGCATGAACAAAAAATTGGCGCTCTGATACCAAGAACTTGTAGCGTTTGGGTACGAGGTCACATATTCTAATAGAACACGAATAACTAATTTTATTAAAAAGGTAAGAAGGTTGACGTGTTTGCATTACATCATGAAGCAAGGTTAAAGTCCTCAGTTTAAAGACGTTCTCAAGACTAAGTCCATGTATTGATTTGGAAAAAGTGGAAATATGATCATATCGCCTCAGTCCATAGATATAAAGCGCAATACTGTTATAGGCTACCTTAAGCTTACGCTTGTGCTCATAATCGCAATTTGAAAAAAGTTCACAGCCAAATAACATGATTGGAATGAGTAGGGTTTTGGCAAGAATCATTCTTGTTTTCAAAGGGGTAATTTTTTGTGTTGTCCAAAGCATTCGAAGACATCCATATAACTTACCAAGAGTAAGACGAATGTGGTTATTCCAAGTAAGTGTTTTGTTAAATATTAAGCCGAGGTTTTTCGCAGAATCTACAAACTCAATGGGTCTATTGTTGAGGCATATAACAGGAAAATAAGATGTATCTACTGGCTTTCTTGAAATAGCTAGGCATTTCGATTTTTCTGGGTTAAGGCAAATACCATTTGATCGCGACCAGCACAGAATTCTATGTAGATCTTCATTCACTTCACTAGCACCATTTTCAAGAAGACCTAGTGGGAAGCTTTTCCGCACCTGAACATCATCAGCATACATGACAATGGAGCAATTGATGTACATCGAGAAAAACAACGGACCCAGGATCGAGCCTTGTGGAACACCTCTACACAAGGGAAGGAAGTCGCCTGATATCTGTCATTAAGGTATGAATACACCAACTTGACAGAAGACGAAGAAAACCGAAACATGTTCCTAAGTTTACCACATAGAATATCATTGTTTACAGTATCAAAAGCCTTAGAGAAATCCAACAAGGTAAGCAGTGTCACCTTGTCATTATCTATATCTTGCCTTATGTCTTCGACTATATTGATTAACGCGGTAGTACAACTGTGTTTAGCACGAAATCCTGATTGATTTGAACACAGTAGATTATTTCTATTGAGAAAACTTCTAATTTGGCAGTTCATTATCCTTTCAAGTGCCTTCGAGTTGAGAGTGTATTAACTGAGCCAAATAGAACAACGTTGGTAGTTCTGAAAAACTTGTTCTAATAAGTCTACGGGAAATAGCTACAAATTTCTGCGTTGAACGTTTGCAAAAGCATGTCCTTATTGGCGATTGGGTTTTGGAAAATGTAAATAAAGAAATTAATTTTGTTTTAGTTTCTTTTACTTTTTTTTCTACTTTTTAACTTGTTTTGTTGACTTTATGAATAAATTAAATAAAGTGTTATGAATTAGAAACAGTACTTGTACATTTATTTAATGTTTCGTACAAGGAAAATGTGTTCGATATTGCGAATCTTTCAATATAGCGAATGCAACTGGAAATTATATCATTCGTTATATTGGACCACCACTGTATTTTTGGAGTGATAAGTAGCCTCAAGTATGTGAAACATCGAAGGGTATAATTGCGATAAATTTCAAGTTTCTAGGTAGAATGGTTCCTGAGATAGTATTCGAGAAGAACTAACAGTTATTTTTATATTCTATATTATTTTTTTGTATTGTGCTTGTGCCGTATTTAGAATAGGTACATCTTAAAGCTGCTCAGGCAACAAATTGTTAAAATGTTGTTTTTGGCTTCATTTAAATTAAAGAACGTTTTGAGATTTAGCTTATCCGCTGTTAGAATGGGAAGTAATAAAATCACATCTGTGCAGCATACTTACAACCGCGAAGAACTTGACAAATTGCAACATACCAGTATTCTTGCAAACTTCTTAGTAAACTACTGCAGAGATACTTGTCTTTCAAATGAATTTCATACGATGTCGCGAGTACGTATCTCCTCTGTGTATGCCAACGCTGTATCCCAACACAATATGACAAAGATACGCTATAAAGTCATTACAATCCCGTGAGGAATTAATTCCAGCATTTGTTTCAACTCATCTTCAAACGACGCGATGTCGACGACAACTCCTCCTTTGGTTGTTTTTTTGTGTCCGCTCAGGCACAGGCACACAGATCACAGAGTTGGCCTTCAAATTATTTCGAGTATTTCCGTTCACCATGTTGTCGTCGTCTTCGTCATGTGATTTATTTGATATGATGTATGTGTGCTTTGTATTATGATGATGCAGCAGGAGGCAGGAGGAAGAAGGTTGCCTCGATGAAACAATAAAAATAAAAACAGGAAGATATCCACACACACACACCACTTCCATACGCCTAATCCAACACGACATCTTAAGTGTCTGCTTTATTATTTTGATTAAACAATTTTTAATCCGATTTATACGTTATTCACTTTCAATGAAATTTTAATTTCTACTTTTACGCACGCATAATGAGCAAAACACATTGACGACTATACAACGACGAGGATGAGCATGAGATGCGTTGTGGGTGCTTCACGAGGACACGGTCGGTGGTGGGCGTGGGGTGATAATCCTCAGATCTTGTGAATTGCATCTGTCACTTTCAGGCTGACAGTGGAACTTTAAATGTTAGAAGTGCTGGCTGCTGCCTGCTGGATGGAATTAGTGTGCGCTAGAAAGGCAGAGGAAAGGATTATTTTAATTTTAATTACACCCCAGTGACGCGGGGAAACTTAACTTATGCAATCGAAGGGAGGGCTGGTTAACCGAGGGGAGACAAAAATGCCGGCAGAAGAATTCGGGTCTCAAAACTGTTCACTTGATAATTGAAGTATTTCAAAGAAGGAGAAGAAACAGTTGTTGTTTGTTTGTAGATAATTTGGTAATTCTGACGGTAAACTATTCGTGTGGTGTACTAATTTCATTTGACAGAATTACAATGTCATTCACAAAAAGCGAGTGTTTTGACATTTGGAATGTTTAATCGAATACCCCCATGGGTCTGACATTTAATTGGTTTTGGTACCGACAGACGTTTAGTCCGCGAATTTTTTGAGTGCCGAGATTGTGTGTGGCGTCATCTATAGCCGCACCTACATACATATGTATGTAGCTGAGAAAGGTCTATTGAGCCCCTAAAAATTCTTAACATTTTGCTGGAGGAATTAGTTAGAGAGAGCTTAGCTCAAAGCACCTCATCCAAACTGATTTTCCTAAGTAATCGAGAAACTTTAATTAATTTGATTGTGCTCTGGATTTTCGCTGGATTTACGGCAAAATCCACATCAACCTTAACCTGTAATACCCAACTTCCTTCTGGATGGTGATTTTGGTGACATTGGTGACATTGCTCTTTGTACCCGCAGTCTGTTTCAATGATTCTAACCGATTTCAATGATTCTAACACTGATCGAAAGCTTATCAACTGAACTTAGTTCATCAGTACAAGCAATTTTGAAAAAGTGCATATGAGTAAAGTTATTACAAAAAAACATTATTACCTATACCTACCAGTATAAGGGTTTCTACATGCAAGATTCCTCGCACTGGTACACTAGTCTGACGTTATTGTTTTCCATTCGCCTAACCAAGCAATGACTGATGCAGCCAGTCATGTTATAGGAAGTGCTGCGAGATAGGAAATAGAGTCGAGTAGATGTTAAATTTGCTTTTCAAAATCCTTTTAACAATCGTGAACTCATAGACTTTGCCAAAGCAATATCAAAATGTGCATATTGCCCAACATACTGACATATTTCTTCAATGGCAAGTTTTAAACAGTAAGTTAGGTTAAAAGGGTAAATACATACACAAGTCGGACTACTATCTAACTGAACCAGTAAGCCACTTATGCTGATATTCCGGACTAAAGTAGAATCCATGAGTTATATCCTGTTCCTGCAAAAGTTTATTCAGAAAATGCCCAAATATCTAACAATAATATCTATAGATAACATACTCTGGAGCCCTATTATTACACTTGCAAGTGTATGGATGAAGCTTAATGGATTTTAAATCCACCATTTTGAAGACCTGCAAAACTAAGTTTAGACCCAAGAAAGGCGATGTTTTTAGACAGCAGATGTCTGTAGATCCTAATTGTTTCTACGATTGAAGAGTTTACGTTTAATAGATTCCGGAGTTGACTTTCAATAGCTTAACAGGCTGAGGACCGATAAAAGGGATCGCTGATCCAGCTCTAGCCAGAGCATCAGCTTTCTCGTTTTCCGGGATATCAGAATGTGCCGGGACCCAGACCAGTGTGATCTTATTACATCGCCCAAGCTGGTTCAGTTTATTGACAGCTTCCTCAACAATTTTTGAGTTGATCAACGCTGCTGAACAGGCTTTAATAGCTGCTAGCCTATCGGAGCAGATGTAGATGGACTTGCCTTTCCATCTCTTGTTAAGTGCAATGTGCGCTGTACTAGCGATGGCATACACCTCTGCCTGAAAGACAGTTGTAAGTGACAGTGAATAGATACCTGCTCCGGAGAGCTCATCAATTCAGGACCCGTCCATATAGAATACTATACTTTCTGATGGGAAACCAGACCCACCTCCGCTGTTCCATTCAGAGCGATCTGGAAGGAGACATTGGAGCCTACGCCCGAAATTGTATATTTGGAGCTTGTGGTGTTCAGAGCTCCCCCCAAGGCTCACTGGTACTGAATCGAGAAGCTCCCCCACCCTGCTACCTCTACCACCTTCACTGAAGGTAATTCGCCTTCCAAGAAGCACACCTAAGCGGTATACTGCTTTTGTAGCTTCGTTTTCAATGAAGATATGCAGTTGAGGCAGGGCAAGAAGGATCTCTACTTCAGCGTATGATCGTCCACCATTTTCACCATGCCCCCCACAATAGTCCGTTCTTCTTTACCAATAGTTTCAGAAATGTCCTCAATAGTTTATCACTCCCACTAGCGTTTAATATCATCCATTTATTAGATTTAGCTACATTATTTTGCATTAACAATTTAACATTGCCATTGAGTTTGACACTTCCATCTTCGAAAAGAGTGCATTCGGAAATCCGGAAATAGATTTCTCTCATATTCGAAGTAGCTTAGACCAAAACCTAACAGCGCTGTGTGAATACGAACCATAATTTAATCCACTTAATTTTAAAATCAATTTAAAAGCGCTTGATCATATATTAGCTTGAAGCCGCTCTCATCTCGAGCGATGAAGTAGAACTATTTCGCTCGATGAAATAGCGTTACTTTTTTTACCAACATTCCCTAGACTTATGGCTTACAACATCAAGTCGAAGTACTTCCCAACCAAGCCTACTCATATCGCAACCCCAGGACATCCGAATGGTTGCTTATTAAAATTTTAATCATCGACAGTTACAATCCATCCAATCTGGTTTGTTTTTCACTGAAAATAACCAAAGGGAAAAACTTGTCACCGCCATAAACCCTGCTGACGACCCAATCCCACGGACAAATAATGCAATTTCTGTGAAAATTAAAAGTATCTCTCATAAATTCACCTTGACACAGTTACGACGCGACGTCTCAACTCGACTCGAAAAGATACAAAATAACTCAAATTAGCTTCTTCTTTTTTTTTCTCTCTTTTGCGAAACCATTAACAGCAGAAGACTCGTCATCATCAGCAATCATCTCGTGTGCAATAACAGACGACAGGGAATGCAAAAATTTGCACTAAACATGGTTATTCTTGGAAGAAGATACGAAGATACTTCAGCTATGGCACTCACAAGAGCCCGACTATAAAGTCACAGTCTATGAGCGGTCGTCGACGGCCGCTTGGATGTGTAATTGTCCTCCATCAGGGTGACATATGACATCGTCCATCCGTAGGTCGCTGTAGGTCGGTCGTCATCATGATAATGCAGTTCCTTTCCACTTTATGGGCCGGTGTATCTCCATCTCCTGCCCGGCTAATCATTCAATCTAGATGACGGCGAAATCAGGAGGAAATTATGTGCCATCGTCGTTGTCGGTCGGAGTAAAAATGCAGAGCCAAAAGGACAAGGTACACTCAGCGGCTGTGGCCCTGCTCCTTGAATGTTTTTATTGGGAAATTTGTTGTTTTATTACCCGCGCCGTAAAGCTGAAGCTGAGACTTTTTACTGGAATGCCTGCGATGACTTTTTAATGGTCGCTTCTCCTCATAAACCAAATTCTCATCCTCATCCTCATGTGCGGATGGGGGCTGTTCTTTCCATTAAATTGGCAAACTGAAATTAGGGTTTCGTTTCGTTTCGTTTTCCTTCGTCCCGTCCGTCCGCACGCCGCGTCCATGCAAAGTTGCAATTAAACGTTTTACGTATCACTGCGCGCATGCAATTTGATAAGCAAATAACCTTCAGCTTAATCGCAGGTCCTAACGTTAACATTCTGAGCTCGGAGGAACCATCTGCTTTGGAACAGCAGCCACCCAGATAGCCGATCTCTCTCGGCCGACTTTCGACAGGGATAATCCGTAAACCGCACGTCAGCCGTAATAACTCAATTAAAGTTCTCGAAAATGTAAAAAAGCGTTGCGGTTGCGTTTGCGCCGACGCAGACGCACCACACCGAACAACCATCATCGCCAGAAGGCGAATAGGTAGAATGAGCCGCATACCGGTCCTGGGCGAATCTAATTGATACTCAATTACGCGCGGCGATCATGTGCTTGTCGGGTTTTTGTTTGGATATCCATGGATATTACTCGCCCAGAGGAATGGTCACGAAATGCGCGCTGCATGTGCGTCTACATTCCACGATGATGAACTTGTCCCAGAGTTTAATCATTCAAGACTTTGACGAGGTCATCACAAGACTTCCTGTCCCGCCATCTCAGTCAGCAATGGGCACGCAATTTGCATGACCTTTATGATCGCTCACAGCCTCCATGTGCTGTAATTGCTGAACGGCGGGAGGGGGGTTATCAATAAAAACAAAAATTACATCGTCGGGGGTCTGTTCTGGAAAATCGTCGTCCATTTTGCGTTAAATTGGTGGTGCACGTTTTCTCATCCTGTGGGCTGTATTCCCGTACAATTGTTGCGCAATAACAGTGATTATCCGCGCGGCGAGATGCTGAAATGAGATTCAACAGGAGAATCCCAACGCACTCGCCAGGCTCGTCGATTTGCAAATGATGAAGAAGAAGAAGACCCAAAAAAAAAAAAACGAAATCTGGTTGTTGGTTTTAACCGAACGCAGGACCTATTCATAGTACAGCAGCTGTAGTTGTATGTAGGTACACCATGGCCTGCCCGCTAATTGTACATCATTTGAAATTGCAAGGTGAGCTCCTGGATTATGCAGCGAAATGGTCGAGTGATTCCCGATGGAAGGAATGGGCAGGCTACACAAATTGTGTGGATCTGGGTGCTATTGGATACATACTCCTTTGTTGGCCAGGACCAGGGCGAAGCTGTAATTATAATTCAATGATGTTCGCTTACATTTATGCCATAGAAGTGCAGTAATTCGCTTAATGTGGTTAATTACCGTGCTCATAATTGCTTACATGACGATGTAATAGCGTTGGCGTCGTAGCTGGTAGCAAATCAGAGGTTTAATGGACTATAAGCGCCAATTGTCTATGAATCTGGACAGAGCTTTGGATGGACGGGAGGCACAGGAAGCGGATTGTAGCTTATATTTGAAAGAGAGCTCTAAGAAGCGCTGTCCTGTCCTGCTCGTGAATGCAAATATCTTGACTCTAAATTGAGGAACATAGGTATTAGGGTAATCAAAGGATCGAATCCTAATTCATGGTATTTTCTGGCATATGCATTTCAATACATATGACGGAGCTAAACAATGATGCTTGCTGTTGGTTCTATTTTATTTTAAGGACGTGATCAATCCGGTGTGGATTGCTCGCCAAAACATGATCATCTGACTACGTCAGAAATATTGGTCTTTATTATACTTGTGGTGGCCGTGGCCGTGGTGGTGAGTGCGTTGGACTACTACGCATGCTGCTTGAGTTCAGTCCCAGCCCGGGTCCAACACCTAAAAAAGTTGTTCACGGTCGCCACCTCTTTCGAATGTCTGACAAGCAATCAGAGAGTATCATTTGTCATGAGAAGCTTCTCAACTCGCCGTTCGGAGTAGGAAAAAAACTGTAGGTCCCTTCCATTCGTGGAAAAAATATCACGCACACACAAATAGTTGCGGGAAGCTAGGCTTGGTTCTGTATAGGACTGCTGACGCCGTATATTTATTTATTTCTTTTATACTTGTATAAACAGTTGTCAAAGACGCTCCATACAACAGATCCCGCTCAAAACCGTCATGGTAGTCTGTAACAGTGCTACCAATCTTACGAAGAAAACAATTTAGAAATATCTTTTGCGCGGTTAATTTAATTATCAAATTCCTGGTACGAATTGAACATAAGGTATGTATTGGGGAGATAGTCGACACCCGTTATATTGAGTCCCTTTTCATTTTTCTTCCGATTTTTTCCCTAAGTCACCAATCAATGGAAAACTATGCAAAAAGAGCTAAAATCAGAACAATGATATACAAATATTTAGATCATCATGTCCGGCAGTACTTTTTCAAGGCGGGCAGGGTTCAACAATAATGCGCCAAAAAACCCTAACGAATGGGAAACGTTGCAACATTTTATTGGTAGTAGCTAGTAACCCGATAATAAGGTCAGATCACATTGCAAATTTCTGTAAAACAACATTTACCAAAAAAAATATTCTTGAAACTGTTAACTCCAAGGAAGGAGAACGTCACCGCAAGAAGGAAAATATGTAAATATCTGAAAAAAACGCGGATAGAGATGGAACAAAAGAGCGTGACAGATGGAGACATGACATCCGAGAAGAAGAAGAATACATAAATGCTAATAATCTACTGAAAATGTAGATTATAGGTAACTGACATTAGTACTGGGTGAACGAAACAACCTTACTATCTACTGGGTCTCAGGACACCTGATGTGGATAGAAGGAAATGAAGAGGTGAATAAATTTGTCAGGAAAGGGGCCGCCGAACCCTCTTCTGTGACATAGGGGAACACACCATAACGGAGGAGCTCCGATCATGGGAGAAGGCAAACTGGGACTAAGTCCTGGATAAAGGCACAGGATCTAAGATAGGCGAAGAAATCTTTGGGTTTCACCATCTGAAACTCAAGGTACATCTGAGGAAGCCAGTTCTATCAGATGAAGACTCAGGCACATTTTTCAATGAGTCCAATGAAACTCCAGAACACATACTGGTGTATTGCGGGGCACTAACCCAGAAAAGCTTCAATTTCTTAGGTAAACACCAAATTAGGAGATCTACCACTTACAGCACCCAGTGGTACTACTGCGATTCTCAATGAAATCGGTCTAGGTGAGGTCCCACCTCTCTCTCTTCTCATATTCTACAAGAATAATGCCGAGAGGGATGTTTCTTCGTCTTGGATTTGTAGGGGGCACGATATAACTTAAGGTCGCGGTACATCTCACCCTTCAATAATAATAACAATTTGAAAGTTAAAGGCAATGGTAGGCATCTCAGGCCATTTGCTTTTATGGCTACCTATCAGGCTGGTACTTGAAATCTTAATGAAAGTTAAAAAAGACTACAGAACATAACATTACCACTTAAATTAAGAGACTGATACATTGTACTACCAAGAAAAGGCTTATTTTAATTTTTTGTTTGCATCTTTAGTAGTAAGGAGCTAAGGTTGTAGGTACTAATCCTATGAAGTACTGAAAATCCGTTACCTAATCCGAGAAAACACAGGACAATCATATGGAAAACGGTCCGCATCATCGCTGTCTCCACAGGAGTCGCAGACAGTTAAAAAAAAATCAAAGTGGCATATAGGAACGCGAGTAAGATCTCTGCAGTCTTTTCGGCTATGTCAGAGTCGATTCATTGAGCCTGTCTTAGTCCTGGTGAGTCCTACCAATTTCGGTTATGTACACTAGAAACTCTTACGTCAATGGGAACTCCAGCTGACGACACTTATAAGATATCCCATTCCCTCTTATCAGGACTCAAACTGGGACTCAGAAGTGAGTTCAGTCGTCCAACCTATCCATCTAAGTTCGCTTACCCTAAGCGCCTGACAATTTCTTCCAATGCAAATACTTCAGCTCTTGCACCTGCTCCTAATAATTTCATCCGTAGACATTACGCAGTGAGTAGTAAAATTTAAATACCAACGTATGGACATTAGTGTATCTGGCAACATCTCAACGTCCAACAATTAAACAGAATGAATCATGAGCTCTACATACATAAATGCGTAAGACTTCCTCTCAAAGTTCCATAAAAGTGAAAGGTCGTGCTGTGACAGTTTTTTTTTATTCGAGTTTCGCCAAATGGACGTGCAGGAAGTCCTCCCCATCACTCAATATCTGTCTTTGCAGACACATACATCGATTGGGCATCTTTATCTTCAAAAAATAGCTCCTCCACTCCTGCCACGCATCCATGTTCTGTCTGATAAACTTAATTGAATCTTGTTTCCCGAAAGTTAACGTTGTTTTACCACTGGAACATGAATTCACTTAATGATGTTATTCTGGAGGAAAAGTCAGTCGAATTGCCCCAATTGATTCGATATTTGACATCTTCTCTCACCTACGCCCACCACAGAATAGTATTTAAATATGTACGTACTTGCAGATAGGTTCGGCAGACCTTGTGCCCTTTCGTCCTTTTCCCATCCCCATTCTCGACCAGCCACGAACCGATTGATGTTGTCAATAATTCATCATGGACGAAGGTGCACATACACTATTCGACAGTCCAATCACGTACGGGGCTAATATGCCTTAAGGATATCATTAAGGTGCCATGCATGAGGGTTTTCTTCATTCGACTGTGTGTTCCTTTCCTTTCTTCCTGCCATCATCGGAGAGAGCTCCTACGAGTGGCAGTGAATTTCGTACTTCCTCACGTTTGGTTCCATGCAAAATGTACGAGGACGAGATACCTACAACATGTAGGCGCACCAGCACGGCCAGGCAGCAGACGTGACTACTCTGTTCGACTGGGAAAATTCCAGAAAAAAAGTCCAAGGCGAAGGCATCCATCGCATTCACCTCGCTTCGATTCGATTATTTGACTAAATTGGAATATTTTTCTAACACACACACACACTGACACTGGACATTTGAACCAAATGGGGTCGACCCCATGTATGGCACGCAGCATATCCCCATTGTCAACCGTCAGAAGGAGGAGGGGGATACACACATCCGTTTTCCCACGGGTCGCCTCGCAGATATCACATGTGCACCTCGCACCATAACACAATTGCAATTAATCGACGAGAAATTTATTCGCGCACAGCGTTATTAGCCGTTTTTATTTGTTTTTTATTTTCCCAACCGTTCTGTGAGGCTTGTCACGAACTGATTCGGTTATAAAAATTAAACGGAATGCACAGACAGGATGTGCAATTTTAAGGTGAGAATTGCTTGCTGGTGATAGCATCGCGAAGGAAAATGCCATGGAGCTGGAATTCTCTGAAGACCGACGACTGACGACAGGACGGGATTCGGGGGAGCGCTAATCCAGTGCTGGGATCTCATTAAATGTGAAATGGATTCGTTGAAGTTGAATTCATATCGCCGTCGTCGTCGGTAGTTTGCACGAAAATTTTAAATTGTTTTGTTGATCCAACTCATTTGCTGTACGCGAGCTATTGAAAACGGGAGCATCCGATTTGTGGGCATACACTTGTCCGATGACTACAGCTTCAAAGTTGAGTTCCATCTTCTGTAGGTTCACTGTCATAAGCGGTGCTGCTTTACACTACATGTTGTTTTAAAGAGATACTCGTACGAAGAACTGGCGCCTGATACCTGAAAAGAACTCAGGAAATAGGGTAGTCCTAAAAAACAACAACATCTTATGATAGAGCTTCTCCAAAGCACAACTCGCTAGCATCAACTTGAAAGGCTAATGGTCTACATTGCCCCAACTGTTATCCCATATCTTTCTAGCTATATCCATCCCAGTTCAAAGCTATGCGTAGGTATACATATTACATATGTATGTATGTATGTGTTTGAAGGATATTGGGTTCCCTTTCTTTTCTGTCTCGTGACCAAGCCCTGGGTGGAAATCGAACCCACGACCTCTGGGGAATGCTAGTTAGTGATACATGCACTACACCACCAGTTTGAGGTTAATGCTCCTGTCAAGAATACCCAAAACGCGGTTGGTGTTATTGAAAAAAAAAAACAGTGGAGCCTTAAGACGAAGAAACTTGAATAACACCTACAAAAAAAAAAGAGCTTACCCTCTGGTGACTACGAAATTACTATGACTTTTCGGGAAACTAGGCAACTGAGGACATTACTAGACAGTGGTCATTTTGAAAATGAACTACATTTGTATCATAAAGATACTATACCAAGTTCTCTTAATACAGTAAAACCTCACTAAATGGACACCTCCTAAGAATGAACAACACACTTGTATGGACAATAAATCTGTGCCAGATTGACCAGACGCTCCTCTTAACCAGACGTTTCCATACTTAAAGTGAGAGTAGTGCTCTTTTGAACGGAGACAGCTGAATAAAAAAAACTATGATAGCAGTTAAAAAACCATTTTGATCTTATGATGAATGTCTTGAGATTTGCAAGCGGTATCTTAGCCAAGTCGCTATTGTTGGAGAGCAAGTCACTGGCTACATATTATATTTCACCCATAGATGAGGAAACAGCTTCTCAGAGGTCATTTGTAAGAATACCGTATCTCCTGGCCATATTTTCTATGGTACAGTGTTTGGTAATAGCACCGACGAGCGATGAGCATTTGCGTTTGGTTTCTTCTCAGTAAAAGTAGTGCTGTGGATATTTATTTTGTAGACTGCGGGCCACAAGTTGCAGGTTACGACACAATCAGTAGTATGCTACTCACTGCTGTGTTGAAAATGGTAAATCCAGAAAATTGCGTTTACACATGTAATTTAAATGAAGTCGAAAATATAAAATTCTCTTTCGTAAGCAAACTGAGTTCGTATATCTGGTTCTTACTGTTCTTCTTTTTTCTTAAGGTGACGCTACAGTTCGGGGTGAACCAGGGCCTACTTCTCGCAACTATTTGTGTGTGCGTGTTATATATCTGCACGAATAGAAGGGACCTACTATTTTTTGTCGACTCCAAACGGAGAGTAGAGAAACTCTTCATGACAAATGATACTCTTTGAATGCTTGTCAGACATTCGAAAGAGGTGGCACCGTTAAAAATCTATTAGGTAATTGCTGGGATTCAACCCGGGCAGCGTCGCGTAGTAGTCCAATGGACTTACCATAACACCATGACGCTCAATCAGTTCTTACTCTTCTGGCAGCGTTGTTAATATAAAGATTCTTATTGAATAAAACTACTAATTTCCCACTGCCCTTAGTGTGCGCTCAAGAGAGGTTTCTAAAAATTAAACCTGAGCTAAGATAAATCGCAATATCGCTGTGTCAGTCTAAAGACACGCTCACTCGTGGAAACCCCTGTCAAGTGCGGTATCTTTAGCAGCTTAGTATTTCTTACTTTGATATAATTAGATATTAGTTGCAGAGACAAACTACCTGAGTCCTGAGAGTTTAATGTTTCTAAAAGTTGGCAGAAAGAGTTGACCCATAACTCAGTAGACTCGAAGGAAGGTAAAAAAAAGCTCCAAAATCAGCCAGTTTGTTATTTACCTAAATACAAGTGAAGAGCTTAAACCTCTAAAAGTAACGAGTTTCAGATAAGCACACCCAATTTGAATAAATTTATTAGCGAACTCGTCAGCGAAGATTGAAGCTGTAAATTGTTCATGTATTCAGATAAAACAATTCCATAAAGCTAAAGCCAAAACAGTGGATGAGTTCGTGATTTTAAGTTCTGAATGATTTGTTCGATTTGGACGCATCCTTCCCTCATTATACGTTCTATCTTTTTCCCGGTGCTGTATTCATTTTCAATCCACTATATATTTGTGTATCCTGGTAAGAGTTTCGAACTTAAACTCCACATGAACTTCACTCTCTTTAGTAATAAACTCCAGCTACCGCGTATAACTCTGTGAAACCTTCTATAACCATCCAGTGTTAACTTGTTCCCTTTGTAACAGACAATTTGTATCCCAACTCATTTAATCGAGATCGCTTACCCACCACTTGCACTCAATATGCACAGCACAACACGGCAACTGAATCCATTCACCATGCACCACGACAATGTGCCATAAAGAATCCTGAGCACCTCAACAGAGGATCTTCTTATCAAAATGTAAAAATCATCCGAGGAACACGTTGTGTTGTTTAGCGACTTGCTGATTCGCATGTAGAGCAAATCCTTACAGTTTCCCATCCAAATTCCATATACGAGTATGGATGCACCTCTGCCAGTCAGGTTAAATGGAACTTGGGAGAGAACTAAATCCCAATGGGCTTAGTTATTTCTCAATAAATTGCCGATAATAATTAAAAATCTAACAAATGGCAAAAGTGGAATAGAAAACGAGAATCCTAAGGTAAGACAGGAGAGACAGATACACACGGCAATTTATCGCTGCATATTTGCAATCAATCAGATCAAGACAGCGAGAGAAACAGATGGTATTCCCTTTCCGAGAACATAAAAGGGGAAAAATACAAATGGAACCCGACCACCACCGTGCTTCGAACGAAATGAACAGTGGTACTTATCAGTGGTTGCTGCTTTCTTGTATATTCCTAGAAAGATGCACTTTTGTATCCTTAAAACTCATTTTCTCATTGATTTCAAACTCCGCGGCATTCTGAAGTATCAAAGATAAGTCAGTTATTTCTTGACAGCTAAAAGATTTGAATTATTGATAGATTTGATAATAACTCGATTCGAGTTGTGGATTTTGTTGCTATATACAGCATACATACTTGATTTAGCGTAAACAAGTATACACGCCTTAACAGAAAACCGAGAATCTTAGGCGATATTTCTGAGCGAAACTATTGAACAAAACTATTGAAACGGTAGAACGAGCTCATGTTATCGTTCTAACATTCTAATGGAAAAAAAGTGCGAAGAGACCAAAAGTCTGAAGTCCCTAAGGAGATTTGCACTCTCGAGTTTTTATAAGATAAAGTTAGAATTAGAATTTTAGGGTTCACGTGTACTCTGTTACATTAATAACACATTTGAGAAAATAGCGGTAAGCGAGCCATTCGTTGTTGCTTTGGAAATTTCAGTTCGGTAGATTTTGGCCATGAACTACGTGGGTTACAGGAAAGGGTAATTGACGAGGATGTTTTAGTAGTGAGCACCGTGGTGTAGGGGTAAGTACGTTGGACTACTAGCAATTACCTAATCGATTTTTCACGGTGCCACCTCTTTCGAATGTCTGACAAGCATTTAAAGAGTATCAATTGTCATGAGGAGCTTCTCAACTCGCTGTTCGGAGTCGGCAAAAAAATGTAGATCCCTTCCATTTGTGCAAAAATACAACACGCACACACAAATGGTTGCGAGAAGCTAGGCTTGGTTCTGTATAGGACTGCTAACGCCGTATATTATTATTATAGTTATGTATGTAGGTTAAGGTCAGCTATGGGGTCTACGCGGAGTAGCCGGGCCAGCTATTACGATGCATCATCTCCGAGAGCTGACCAACGCTGCGACCTCGCTCAGGTCCCGGTGCCGCGAGGGGGCATCGTAATGGCGATGGCCAAGCGCCCAAGGACGCAATCAGGATGGTGACGGCTCGGGGCACTGGGCAATGAGCACTTCCCACCCTGCTAAAATTTCTATTAATGAAGTTTATTTTATTGTAAGTTATATTCCACCAAATAGTCCTCTTTCAACCTACGAATCTCATATAATGAATATTGAATATGTAACAAGCGAATTGAATGATTATCAATATCCACTTATTATTGGTGATTTTAATTTAGGTGATATTTCTTGGATTTTCTCAAATGATGACAAATGTTTAATTCTTTATAACTTGAAAAAAGATGTAGAGTATAATTTTGTCTATTCATTGTATGCCCTTAATTTATTCCAACACAATAATGTTTATAATTCCTTAAACCGTATATTGGATTTTATTTTTACAAATGATAAAATAAATTGTAATGTAACTGAAGTTGAATGTCCATTTCTTAGGAATTCAGTTCACCATAAAGCTTTATGCTTTATATTGGAATTTGAGAAGAATCTGGTTATTCCATCATTCTCATCCAATGAGATTTTATACCATTTTAAAAAGGGTAACTTCTTTGCATTCAATAATTATTTGTCTTCTATTGATTGGTCTCTCAGACTTAATGGTTTATCTTTAAAAGCGGCATATGCTTCTTTTCTACAAATATTATTCAATGGCTTTTCGAAACTCATTCCTAAATTGAGTAAGTACCACCATTTTAAGCTCCCATGGCACAATAAAAGCCTCATTAATCTAAAAAATGTTAAAAATAAAGCGTTTAAAGTGTTAAAAAAATCAAATTTGGATTCTGATAGAAGACGTTTTTGTCAACTTAGGAAAGAATTTGATTTTTTGAACAAGTATTTATATAAACAATATATGCTTAGCATTCAATCTCGTGTATCTAGTGACTCCAAAGCCTTCTGGTCATTTTTCAATAATAAAAGAAATTGCAGTTTCATTCAAGAGAGCATGGAGTTCAATGACCAAATATCTACAAATCTTAAGGAAACTTGTGATTTATTCGCAAATTTTTTGAATCGGTCTATGTAAATCATTCTTCAGTTGATACGTCAAGTGCTCATTTTTTGAAAATAAATGATATTAATATCGGCTGCTTAAATCTATCAGATATGGACGTTTTTAATGGAATAAGTAATTTAAATTCCAGCTTTAATGCAGGTCCTGACAACATTCCATCGTTTGTGTTAAAACAATGTCAATCTTCTTTATCCTTTCCCCTTCACATAATTTTTCATTTATCCTTGTCCTCTGGTTTATTTCTGGAAGAATGGAAATGTTCTTTCATTTCTCCAATATTTAAAGCGGGGGTAAAATCCAAAGTCGAAAACTATCGTGGTATCTCGAAGTTGTCCGCTATTCCGAAGCTTTTTGAACTTATCGTCAAAGATCAGTTGTACTTCAGTGTTAAGGAATATATTTGCAAGGAGCAGCATGGATTTGTATCTGGTAAATCAACAACGACCAATCTTTGTTTGTTTACAAATTATGTTTTTAATTCTTTAGAATCTGGCTGACGTTGCCTATATGGATTTTGTAAAAGCTTTCGATTCTGTATGTCATCGCTTATTACTTTCGAAATTAGAATCTTTTGGAATTCAAGGTACGCTGCTGGAATGGGTTAATACCTACCTCAGTAATAGAAAGCAGATCGTTAAAATTGGGGGTGTGACTTCTAGATCTATTAAGGTCCTATCCGGTGTGCCCCAGTGTAGTCATCTAGGGCCCTTATTTTTTTAATATATTTATCAATGAAATACCTTCAATTCTCAGGTACTCACGTTGTTTATTATATGCTGATGATATTAAATTATTTTTTAAGGTGAAGAATGTATCTGATCGGCTTAAGCTTCAATACGATATGAACAGCATTGTCGCTTGGTGTAAGACTAACTTCTTACCCCTGAATTTAAAAAAATGCTATATTTTTACTGCTAGTCGTCTTTTGTCTCCTATCGTTTTTAATTACAATATCATGGATACTGTTTTAATACGCAAAAGTATAATTAAAGATTTAGGCATCATTTTTGACACTAAGCTTACATTTTTATTTCATATTGACTACATATGTAATAGCTAGAGCTAATTCAATGAGTGGCTTTATAAAACGTATTTGTTCCGAATTTAGTAACCCGTATGCATTCAAATCTGTGTTTATTTCCTTAGTTCGTTCGTTTCTTGAATATGGTTCCATCATCGTTTTATGTAAATTCAACACATCGCATAGAAAGAGTTCAGAAATCTTTTACCAGATTTGTCATTCATAAACTTAAATGGAATCTCGAGCAAATGCCCCCATATTCAGCTAGGTGTGCTCTCATTGGTCTTGAGACCTTAGCAAAACGACAATCTGTTCAGTGTATAATGTCTGTGCATGTTGTTTTCTCTTATCGTATTAAGTGTTCTGATGTTTTGAGAATGTTTGATGTATACGTTCCGGAAAGACAACTGCGCCGCAGGCAACTGTTTCATGTTCCTAGTCATAGGTTTAATTATGGATGCAATGAGCCTTTTACCAGATGTGTTAAATTATTCAACTCCATATGTACTGAATTAGATTTATCCCTAAATCGAACTGAATTCAAAGCTTTGGTACATAATTCTTTAATATAGCTTTCTATAATAGGTACAGTATAGGTATAGTATATATTACATTTAATTTATTTATTAAAATCTAATTTATAAAATAAAAAATATTTTTGTACTTTTCATATCCATATGTTTATGTACATACAATTATTGTAAATATTGTTAGTAATCTGTTGAGTATACTCTGTAGATGAAATAAATAAATAAATAAATAAATGATTACAATTAGTTTAGGTTAAGTAGCTTAGGGTATTTTAGGTAGGTTAAGTTTTTATAGCTTTAAAAATAATAAAAACGGATAGTTTTCCAAACTTTTCTTGGATTTAAACATGTGTTAAATTAATCCAGGGTAGTATAGTTAGTTTAAGGCCGAAAGGCAATAGCTTCTAAAAATAGAGTGAAGCCTAGAGTGCCAGTAAGGGCCAGTAAGCTAGAAGTTAGATTAAGTCAGTTTTGTTAGTTTTTAAATTAGATTTAAGCATTTTTGCCTAGAATGTAAGTTAATATTGAAAATAGAATAATAAAAATGTTTTTAAAAGTAAAAAAAAGTAAACTTCGCGTTTCTCCGAAACCGAGCAGAGGTTATAAAAGCCTATTGGAATTGGCATATAGTTAAAAAGTTAGGACTTCTTAAAAATGGAATACTTGGCATTGGATCACGCTGGAAGGGAGTCATAGCTTACAAATACCTTATTTCCAGTCTTCTAAGTTCAAGCAGCCCAAGATAATAAATAGTTAAAATCGATTAGAAATAGAATCGATGAAAGTTTGCATCCCTGAGGTACTATACGAAACAATCTCAACATGTTTTTCGATGAGTTATGTTTCGTGTCTATCTTGGAATTAATATTTTTTTAGGATTAAACGGTCCCAAAACTTCATTTCTGTCATGTAAAATCACTTCCATACTTTGTTTGCTGTCGTGGCAAGCATCATACCCTAAATAGAACACTCAGACTTCACAATTGTTCCATTGAACCACCAGATAGAGAATTCCATTTAAATTTTGTTCGTAGGCGAGGGGAGTAGGGGCTTCATTGGCAAGAGGCTTAGGTTAATAGTAATTACATCAGTATCTGCTATTAAATCCTGGCAAATAAATGCCGGTCATATATGAAATGTTCCGCAGATGTCGCCTAGTAGCGCAGAGCAGTGCAGAGAGGAGTGCTGAGGTGTTTGACAAAGGAGTAGTGACCTGTAAGAACACTACAATATTTTCTGCTGACGGATAGCAAAAATGCTGCGGAATTCCTTCAGGTGGTTTGAACTTCATTCATCCAGGAGAGTTGGCACATCTACCATTGTGTTCACTGAAGACCCAAAAGTCAATGGAAGCAGAAATCGCGGACTCTGGCAGACCAACTGTGGGTTTAGGTACTAAGAAACTCTTATCTGAGCCTTTTCTAGCAAGCTCATCAGAAGTCTCATTTCCTGTTATTCCGTTGTGGTCAGGGTCCCAAACGAGTTTAAATGAGTTCAGCCTCCCGATCAAATTCAATGTGGTATATTATTGGTATTATTACATATGGTGGTGGGCACCGTAGCGCAAGTGGTTAGTGCGTCGGACTACTGAGCCAGCGGTCTTGGGTTCGAATCCCGCCGCAAACACCTAAAAGTTTTTTCACAGTGCCCACCTCTTTCGAATGTCTGACAAACATCAAAGAGTAACATTTGTCTCGATTGAGCTTCTCAACTCGCCGTTCGGAGTCGGCAAAAAACTGTAGGTCCTTTCCATTTGTGCAAAAATATAACACGCACACACAAATGGTTGCGAGAAGCAGGCCCAGGTTCACCTCGAGCTGTAGCGCCAACTAAGTAAGTATTACATATTTATTATGTTTATTATGTGGACTATTCAAGAACTGGCTAAAGAATTGAGCAAAGTCTTAAGCGCAGTCTGACTGTCACAACAGACGCAAATACTTATTATCAACGCATAGAGTGCAGGCCAGATGTACTTAGGGAAAGCTCCCAAGCAGGTGATATAGACTGGAGTCTGGCGAAAGCATCAATATCCTTGTAGTTTGTGGTTCCGCTTCAATAGAGGCTACAAGAGCGCAATGGTAATTTATTCGACCATTTTTTTGCTGAAGGTGGTACACATTCACCTTCAGAATGTCCAACTCGTCCCTTCATGGTATGATAGTATCTCTCGAAAAAAAAGGTTCTAGGTATATTAAAATCCTACCCACGCGGCCCCTATCCTTACTTTGGACAGATGACAGTTCCTTTATAGATAGTACGTTTTTTGTTGACATCAGTAAAGATCCTTAAAAAATTCTAATTACTATCAATGTCCGCACGTGGCAGTCAAGTTATCTAACTTGGGACAGCACTATACCTTCAGAGTTAAGAAAAAAACTTCGGTTTATGGTTCCGCCCGCCCACAATCCCACGGATACGAAATACCTTTTTCACTCATTTTAACAGTTTTCGAATAATTTATCCCAACCTAACGCAATGAAAAACTATCGCCACCTCGGTACCATTCCAAGGCTCATTTCGTTGGCCACATATCCTGCCGAAAATTTAAATTTGATCACACCCGCCGGGAGCTATAAAAATCGTCATCCTATGAATAACTAACGGATGGCAATAAAGACGGCGACAGTAACCCAAGAACACGCTCATTTCGGCATCTTTTACGACGCGCGTAGGGGGAGCACAACCTCTCGTTTCACCATTTATCCTTCGAGGATTATTAATAAGCAACCGAGGGTGCCTTGTGCGCCTCCTTTAAGCAATTAAAATGCTGAAATTGAATGCGGTTTTCCGTTTTAATGGCGCCATTAACCAGCAACAGTGCTCTCACATGACATGTACTCATACCCCCTATCGCTGCTAATGGCATGACACGAGAGGGTGGATGTAGGTGTTGCCATACGTAGGTATGTGCTCGTTCGGTGTTTCATAAATTAACAAGCCAAACTCACCTTGATTAGCTTAATCTTCCGCGAAATTGAATTAAACTCCTTTAGATGGACTAAACAGTCCGAAAGAAGTTGCCTGCTTATGCCTCCCTGCAGCGTTCAATTAGCAAATTGACTCGGACTCGAAATCTACATAAACACCATCCAGCATCCTGATGAATTATTTATCTGGCAAAGCCGATTATTTCGTTTGCAACAACATTGAGGCTATAAATTATCCGCATGTCCATCAACGGCAGGACATAAGGATGCCCACTTGTGACAATAGCATGTCAATTGCTCAACGCGCACAATAGACGGTCAGCGGCGCTTGATCGAATGCAAATGCGCACACGAAGACCCCCTGCATAAATGAATTTTCAATTTCAATCATCTTCACTGGACGGCAGGAACATCCAAGTGCACCCAGGATGGATGATCACACCACACCCCAGCGCCGACGAAGAGGAATGACAATTGGTCCCGACTGACAAATGATGTGTTTGGGGCCACGCAACATAGACCAGTTGGCCGGTCAACATCAACGATATTGTGACCAGTAGCCTCTGAGTGCACGGGCAGTAGCTCATCTGAGAAATGAACTTGTCGGATTCGGGACGAGATGATGATTGTGCGCGATCGCACGCACTGAGGAGGATGAGAAGTAATTCTGCATATGATGACGAATCGGCGAAGGACTGCATTTCATTTCGGACAGGCGGCGAGGAGGTGGTGGCCTGCGGACAGAATACTTGGAGCTGAATATTTATGGCCGTATTCAGGGATTGTGACAAGTTTAAGGCAGCACTCTTGTGTTTGACTGATGATGCGCGTCCCGTCCTGTCAAGTGATGCGAGCAAACGATTGCCATTGCAAGTTGTCGAGAGCTAATGAATTGTTCGAAGTGTGTTGTTCTGCTGGTGGGATACATCGTGCATCCACTTTTCTTCTTTTTTATTTTAAAGAACTTATATTAAGATACACTTTCTGATGGTCGTGGACAGTGGGGTTGTGAGACTCAGAAGGAGCAACTATTTGACTGAACTGTAGAATCTGAATCTGAAGTGTCTTATACGTAGTGTACAGTTTTATAATTTTTAATCGCGGGTTACATGGGAGAACTCTTTGGTGAAAAATGATTAGCTTCCTCTTTTAGGCAGGCTGAGCAGAAGTATAACGTTCACGTTTGAACTGTCTTTTAATTTAAGCTTTTTACGAGGCATTCACGGTCGTTGGATAGGTTGTACCAGTTTTGATATACAGCCTGGGCAAATCGTGATCGAAGCCTGCAAGATCAACTTTCTAGATTTAGGCTCACTTTGCACTAAACAGGATTATTCCAGTCTTCGAGTGGAAGACCTTCAACGATACAGTCTACTGACGTAACTTATGTCCACTAACAATATTGCATTTATTGCCATATAGTTGGGTACCCATCGTGATCATCACTTCGAAGCATTACAGCTCGAGATAAGCAATAGCTTCTACTTCTCATCTCTCATCACATCTCGAGTAGTGGCCACTTTCTAATTCCTTATTCAAAACTATCTGGTATCGTTATTTACACAGCGAATCCATCGTGTTCTTGGTCATCTTTGATGACAGATTTAAAGTACCTTGTACTTCGTTAAGGCTTTTGGCAGTCGGCTTGCATCCATTCTTGCGACGTGACATACAGAGGTCCATCTCATCCAACTTTCGTTATAAGAATGCTAAAATATTTTAAACATGAGCATGACACACTCCTCTTACATATTATGTGTATTTCCTCGAGGAACCCGAGCATTTTATTTAGATTTCATTGATGAAAAGTCACATGGTTTTCGCAGACCTTTCTATCAAATCGAAGAGTTCCTCAACTTTGTTCCGGTTCCTGTCCACGAACGCTACATCATCTACATATTCAATAGTGTAACCCATCCTTGAGTCTATTTAGGAATGGCAATACATTCCACAAGGTGGTTGATAAAAGGGTGAACTATTTTGATGTAGCTACTAGCTACCTAGAGCCGATGTCCCTTTGCTAACCAACTATGTACAACCTAAAAATCAGTCAAGACTTGTTTCGGTTTTTTAAAATTTGCATAAACTTACCCAGTTTCGTGGAGCACGTTGCACATTCGGAACCACCCAACCTAGACTACATGGTACTGCATGTCGCCACTTCGTTATGCAGTCATAAACTTTTCTGTCAACACACAGCTCTGGATTCTGGTGCTAATCAGGTTTGTGTCACTTCTTAGTGCTACAACATGTTCTATGATAGTGCAACTGGTGTATAACATTAAACCGAACTGTGAAACCACTTCCACTGAAAATACACCACGATGACGACGATGTGACACCTTCCCACGTGCAAAAATGCTCGTACATTTCCGCAAACTGGTATTCGTTATGACGTGCAAATGGCTACCACAGTGCCGGAGACCAGCAGCTAAACAAGAACACTTCATCACCCAGTAACTGACTGAGCCACTTCCACTTCTGGTATTGCGCTAGCTCATCCCAAGCGCCTTTGCCTTGGAATTGCCGCTGCCCTCCCGCCTCGAGTGTAGAGTCACGGCACACGCAGAACAGACATGGTTATTGCGTGTACAAGACACATGCACTTGCTTGTGTTACTTTTAGAGCTGCCAGTTGTTTCGGCTTGGGTGCGCATCGAAGATCATCAGAACCGTTAGAAGTTCAAAATGATCATCGATAGAGCCAATGTAGCTGCTGCTGCGCCCATCTCTCCACAGTTCTTATTGTTTATCTTCACGCATCGGTATCTGCGGCAGAAGATCTGAAATACTTTGGCTAAACACACCTCTAATCGTCGAGTGGAATCTATTCAATCGCAGTCAATCTAGGATCAGCGTGGCCCACATCTGGGGACGTCATTCTGGAGAAAGAGATGATACCCACACTCTTGGGTATGCGAACTAACGGTGGAGGTGAAATTTACCTAATGACTGTCATTAGTGGACGTCATCGTCATCGTAAAAGTTGCACCGATCCAGGGCCATGGAGGAAGTATCTCTCTATTCTGATTGATGGTTGCAGTTGCAGGGATTTGCGCGCACGATTGCTGTAACGGCTCAACCCAGATAGATCAGAGATTAGGATGATTGGTGTTTACTTTGGATAGTTATTTGTAATTCATTTTATGGTATTTTCCAGGAGGTGGATGCTTTGGCAAGTTTAAGCCCATAACGCACCCTTCTTTGACGTTTATTTGACGGGAAATTGGTTATTCGCTGTGGAGTTGAATTTGCCTAGGTGAATTTTTATTAACTAAAAAGACAGAGTATCCGCAGTTGCTTTTCTATGGGTCTTCCAAAGAAAGAGATGACAGTATCTAGTATCTTTTAGCGGGCGGCACTATCCAAAATGACCAGCCATTGATATGTCATTTGACACGAGCATGGCCATACCTATTAATGACTTTATATTAGACTAATTGGGAGCATATACCACAAATAACGCAGAGACTCTTGGATTTCAAAGATTCAATCAATACTAGTTTATCGGGATAGATTAGACTTAACATGTTCCCATTCCCCAAAAGAAACAATTCAGTGGCGATGAAGTTATCGCTGAACTGCTCCGCTAACAACACCACAGTTTGGCTGCAAGTATGGCATGTTCCGCTATGTTGGTGAAAGCACATGTCTTCCAGTTCTATGACATGCCAAACGAGAGCTACAGCCTCATTTTTGAATAATGTCAGATGATGCCACCAAGGTGTTAAAGGGCGTTTATTATAACCTATAATTAATTTCAATAGGTCCAAATGGCCTTGAATACTTGCTTATAAAGCAAAGTTTTGTTCTGGGTAGATAGGTCTGAGCACCGTGGTGTAGTGGTTAGTGCGTTGGACTATTATGCAATGCTGCCCGGGTTCAATCCCAGCCCGGGCCCAACACCTAAAAGTTTTTTTCACGGTGCCACCTCTTTCGAATGTCTGACAAGCAATCAAAGAGTATCATTTGTCACGATTGAGCTTCTCAACTCACCCTTCGGAGTCGGCAAAAAACTGTAGGTCCCTTCCATTCGTGCAAAAATATAACACGCACACACAAATGGTTGCGAGAAGCAGGCCCAGGCTCACCCCGATCTGTAACGCCACCTAAGTAAGTAAGTAAGTAAGTAAGTAAGTAAGTAAGTAAGTAAGTAAGTAAGTAAGTAAGTAAGTAAGTAAGTAAGTAAGTAAGTAAGTAAGTAAGTAAGTAAGTAAGTAAGTAAGTAAGTAAGTAAGTAAGTAAGTAAGTAAGTAAGTAAGTAAGTAAGTAAGTAAGTAAGTAAGTAAGTAAGTAAGTAAGTAAGTAAGTAAGTAAGTAAGTAAGTAAGTAAGTAAGTAAGTAAGTAAGTAAGTAAGTAAGTAAGTAAGTAAGTAAGTAAGTAAGTAAGTAAGTAAGTAAGTAAGTAAGTAAGTAAGTAAGTAAGTAAGTAAGTAAGTAAGTAAGTAAGTAAGTAAGTAAGTAAGTAAGTAAGTAAGTAAGTAAGTAAGTAAGTAAGTAAGTAAGTAAGTAAGTAAGTAAGTAAGTAAGTAAGTAAGTAAGTAAGTAAGTAAGTAAGTAAGTAAGTAAGTAAGTAAGTAAGTAAGTAAGTAAGTAAGTAAGTAAGTAAGTAAGTAAGTAAGTAAGTAAGTAAGTAAGTAAGTAAGTAAGTAAGTAAGTAAGTAAGTAAGTAAGTAAGTAAGTAAGTAAGTAAGTAAGTAAGTAAGTAAGTAAGTAAGTAAGTAAGTAAGTAAGTAAGTAAGTAAGTAAGTAAGTAAGTAAGTAAGTAAGTAAGTAAGTAAGTAAGTAAGTAAGTAAGTAAGTAAGTAAGTAAGTAAGTAAGTAAGTAAGTAAGTAAGTAAGTAAGTAAGTAAGTAAGTAAGTAAGTAAGTAAGTAAGTAAGTAAGTAAGTAAGTAAGTAAGTAAGTAAGTAAGTAAGTAAGTAAGTAAGTAAGTAAGTAAGTAAGTAAGTAAGTAAGTAAGTAAGTAAGTAAGTAAGTAAGTAAGTAAGTAAGTAAGTAAGTAAGTAAGTAAGTAAGTAAGTAAGTAAGTAAGTAAGTAAGTAAGTAAGTAAGTAAGTAAGTAAGTAAGTAAGTAAGTAAGTAAGTAAGTAAGTAAGTAAGTAAGTAAGTAAGTAAGTAAGTAAGTAAGTAAGTAAGTAAGTAAGTAAGTAAGTAAGTAAGTAAGTAAGTAAGTAAGTAAGTAAGTAAGTAAGTAAGTAAGTAAGTAAGTAAGTAAGTAAGTAAGTAAGTAAGTAAGTAAGTAAGTAAGTAAGTAAGTAAGTAAGTAAGTAAGTAAGTAAGTAAGTAAGTAAGTAAGTAAGTAAGTAAGTAAGTAAGTAAGTAAGTAAGTAAGTAAGTAAGTAAGTAAGTAAGTAAGTAAGTAAGTAAGTAAGTAAGTAAGTAAGTAAGTAAGTAAGTAAGTAAGTAAGTAAGTAAGTAAGTAAGTAAGTAAGTAAGTAAGTAAGTAAGTAAGTAAGTAAGTAAGTAAGTAAGTAAGTAAGTAAGATAGATCTGAGATTCTTCCCCCAAACCAGAACATATTTAAATACTTAAGGTTCACTTTATATCTTTTATATGGTATGTTCTCTTTCTATTTCAACTATGCCTCCGAAGTCATTCCAATGTAATAGTGAATATCGAAAGGTTAGTAATCATTTTATTGGTGAAGTTTTTATGAGTTAGCTTGTTCTCATTGAGTGTGATACGCCATTGTTGCCTCCGAACTCTTGGGTCGTCCGCACACGGCTCGTATCGTCATCGTAGCGTATGCGAAGCGATGTACGAGATGCATACGATTTGTTGTCGCACACTTGTATTCAAGGGGAGATCAGCACACTACTCGTCCGCTACGCGTAATCGTCGCAGCAAGCACGCTTCATGACGACTATCGTCAAGCTTGAAGTTTGTTTTGAATTTGTACGTATTTTTTTTTAAAATGTCCGACAAAATTATTAAATTCGTGCAGTTGATAGAAAACAGCGAGTGTTTATATAAAAATAACACTCAAGAATATTCTAACAAGGATATTACTGAAAGAGCCTGGACCGGAATAGCTCAGCAGAGATAACTAAGCGTCGTACGCTTTGGTTTTTGACGATTGAAGATTGCGTCGTGTGCGATTCAGTAGGCGTATCGTTATCGTAGCTGCACGGCAAAAATATGACGAGACGTCGTGTGCGGACGGCCTGACTCTATTGACTGCATTCTGCAGTTTATCTGTTGCCTTTACAATGCAATTTGCGGTGTAATTTGCAAAGGTAGCTATAATGGTTATCCACCGTAGAATACCTGGTATACAACAGATATAGGGTTGATCCTAGGACACTTCTTAGCATCTGTCTAAATGATCACTATGACTTTCGTAACTTGCTCAAACTCCATGCAATTATTCATAACCATTGTCCTGTGTATCTGAACGAAATGCTACGATTTGCCCAATCCGGTAGGGGTCTACGTTTAATCTTACCCCGATTCGCACACACTATTGCTGAGCGATCATTCTTTGTAACAGCAATTCGACTGTGGAATAGACTTCCGGTTGAGTTGCAGAGAATAGGCTCATTGACCGAATTTCGGAGGAGGTTATCTTCTCACATATCAAACACTAATTGAAGCCACATAATATCTATTCCCTTATCCTAAGCCTAATTATCATAGCTTTTTTTTTTATTATTTTGCCATTTGTTTATCTTTTCTTCTTTATTCTAGTTTTTTTTCTCTCGCTTTTTCTTTATATGTGGTCGCCGTGGCCGTGGTGGTAAGTGCGTTGGGCTACCACGCAATGCTGCCCGGGTTCAACTCCTGGCCGGGTCTAACACCTAAAAAGAGTTTTTTCACGGTACCACCTCTTTCGAATGCCTGACAAGCATCAAAGAGTATCATTTGTCACGATTGAGCTTCTCAACTCGCCGTTCGGAGTCGGCAAAAAACTGTAGGTCCCTTCCATTCGTGCAAAAATATAACACGCACACACAAATGGTTGCGAGAAGCAGGCCCAGGTTCACCTCGAGCTGTAGCGCCAACTAAGTAAGTTTTTCTTTATATCTTTAACATTAATTTTTAAAAATTTTATTTTTTAATTTTAACTTGAACTTTGTAAATGCTATCTTGATACTTATTATTAGGTTTTAAAATCTAGAAGTATTTTGTTAAATAGAAATGAATGAATAATAAAAGTTCGTGTCAACAAAAAAACAGCTTCAATTTTATGTGGTTTAAAATATTCTTTATCCAGCTCAGAAAAAATATGAGATTTTAGCTTAGGCTTTTATGCCAAACCTTGTCAAGAGCAGAATTCGTCTTTTCAGACACTTGGCTGCTTTCCACAAAGAGTAGTCTGGAGACGCATCCCTCGTTAGACTTTGCATCGACTGATCAACTGAGTGAATAATTTTTGAATTCACAGATTCATTTTTAGTGGTCTGAATCCGAGCCCATAAACGGAACACAAATGGAATCAGTTCGGTGTCTGTCTGTCTATCTGTTCGTCACAGGCTTTTTTCTCAGAGACTATTTGACGTAGACTATTGGAACAGTTGTAGCTATTGGCCTTAATACAGACCTGAAATTAATAACTTAAATTTCGGGTTTGGGGGGCTAGTTCTGATAAATGGGGTTTAAAAGAAAATGAGGTCATAGTGTAAGTGTGGGATGTGAAATGTAAGCTTTTTAAGGCACGAATTCAGAAATGTATGAAATATTTTTTGTGTCATTTTCTCAAAAAAAAAAAAAAGTTAAAAAATTCCTGTCCCCTACCTTATCTCTAGAAAGTATCGCTTAGAAAAATCTGAATAAAATCACAAACATTGAGAATAAAGTGTAGATTGGGCCAAAATAATCTGGACTGCACTACGTTCGACAGCTATTTTTTTATTTTTTATTTTTTAAATTTCAACTATCCAACTGTTTACATATCCAGACATGACGTAACCTTATCACAATCACATAAAAAGTACATATATTACTTACTTAGTTGGCGCTACAGCTCGAGGTGAACCTGGGCCTGCTTCTCGCAACCATTTGTGTGTGCGTGTTATATTTTTTGCACAAATGGAAGGGACCTACAGTTTTTTGCCGACTCCGAACGGCGAGTTGAGAAGCTCAATCGTGACAAATGATACTCTTTGATGCTTGTCAGACATTCGAAAGAGGTGGGCACTGTGAAAAACTTTTAGATGTTTGCGGCGGGATGCACATACATGTTACAATTCTCGAAACTCAATAACTGCTCGAACACAATGGAAGTAGCAGCAGCACGTCCGAAAGCTGTAGTTGGCTCAACTTTGCGCGTTAGCATATAAATTCATACTGCAGTTGTTGTAACTTCGCATTGTGTTCGCGCTATAGGGTTTACGTGTATTTTAGCATTGACAGTGCTGCCTACTTCAACTGCAGCTTCACCAATTCACCCCTATCAGCAATAGTGTTTCTCGGGAAATATTTCTCTTGTTCGAAAAATTGGTATCGGCAATACTTTTCCGATAGAAAAATTTCCCATGAAAAGTTTCCCGTAAAAAAATACGCATCGGCAATGAACTTTTTTCCGCGAAATATGTCTCTCACTGTTTAGTTCGGTGAAATCGAAAATGTAAGTTTTTTCTTTCTAAATACACCAATACCCCGGTTTGCGTCGTTTCGAAGTTGCGTCGTTTAAACATGATCGTGATTTCGAAGCTGCGTCATTTTTATTTCAGTTTGCGTCGTTCACAAAATTTTGTGACTTCGAAGTTGCGTCGATGTGTTTTCGGTTTACGTTTTTGTTATTTATTTATTATTATTTTTTTTTTTTTTGTAAAAAGGGGATTCCCCAACTTATTTCACAGGGATTGGAAATATTTTCTGATAATGATCCTAACGAAAAACCGTAGTTTAAAAGTAACAAAATCTGTGACAGACGCTATCAGTTGCTACAAAGAAATTAACTTGGAGAAAAAGGCATTGACAATTCAACAAACTAGGGACCAATCTTTAATAAAATCAACACGACACCCAAATCAGTCGAGAGAAACTTCCATTGAAATTCTAAAATTAATTGAATGTCACAAAAGAACAAAATATTAAAGTTATATGTTCTGTAGAATTTATTAATTTTTTAATAATTTGATTTTTGAAATTAAATATACCTACCTATTAAGTGTAACAAAAGTTTGGTTTTTTAATGATATATTTTATTCTGGTACCAATTAATGCCCCTATTCCGTAAGACAACTTTTGTTAAGTTGAGTTGAAATTTGGTTGAAATTTGAAATTCGGTATTACTGACCACAACTCTGAGAAAAAGAGTTGCCTGTCAACATAAAACCAAGATGGCGAATCCTCTCTAGAGTTGTGTGGGAATTTTTCTGGTATTATGGTAGACAACGCAGTAATGTTTTGGTTGCTAGAGCTGTCAAAAACTAACAACTGGGTTTAAGCAGTTGTTTGAGAGTAAATGTTGAGATACGAAAGATGGAAAATGGACAAAAAGACGTATATCGGACAAATGAAATAATGCAATATTATTAATAACGTCATTAAAAAAATGTGTGCAGCATATAGTCCACATTAGTTGGAGAAAATAGTTTTACATCTTCAGCACTCGGAATTGCAATTGCAATTGCAATCGAGCGTCCATGCAATTTTAACAAATCTTTGGTTTCGATTTGAACGAAGCAAAATGCTTCTGTGTTCAGTACAAAAACACTTGTAAATATTTAAAAATAACATACATAAGTAATTTACACATTGCAAATGCATATTCTTTACTTAGCATTTTTTCTAGTTGGAATTGGAATATGTCACGGATAGATTTTCATATGCGCACAACAATAACAATATTATCTTCATCATTATTATCATTAAAAAAAAAACAAATCAAAACTTCTTTTCATTCTGTTTTTATTGAATATTGAGTTTCTGTTGGCAAAATTATTTTCTACTTCGACCACCAGAGGTCAGATTTACGTTAAATAGTCAATTTGTAGTTGTTATTCGCATCTAAAAGTATGCAATTTTTTTTACAATCACAACTGAAAAAGGTTGTTTTATGTAATATGAAAAATTCGTTGAGTTGCGCGAAAGTGGAGTTGAATGACAGCCAACTGGAATAAATTGAGTTGTGTTATGGAATAGGGGCATAAACCAAATGTAGTGATTTGCGTCGTGTTTCCTGGTCCCAATAAACGACACAAACCGGGGTACTGGTGTATTATAAAAAAAATATAAAATTATTTATTCCTTAAGGGCGAACGCATGCACTGAGTTTTACAATAGGAGAAATGCCAAAAGACTTTTTTGATTCTGGAAATGATGTTGACAATGTCCAATTGTCCAACAAGAAAATAAGCATTGGCTTGTTTGTTCGGTGAAATTTTTTGAATTTAAAAAAAAGTATTGAGGTAAAATTTAAATTTAAACAATTGTTGACTTATGTATATATATTGCATATGGCAAATCAAGTGGATTGCATTTATCTCTTAATACATATTCTTCGCATTATTCGTAGTAATTTTTTTGCCTATCGATTCGTTCTCTTTCTTCATTTTCATATAAGTATTGCATTATTAAACATTTTGCTTTTAAATCAACAAAAACAATTAGAATATTTTGATTTTTACTGTTGCATGTACTATTGCACAAAAAAATAATGATTTTGATTTTGATTTTGATTTTTTTTGTCAATACTGGAATTTCACAGAATTTTTTGTTTTTGTGTTGGTTGTACTAAGTTCCCGAAAATATAATTCCGATGGAGATTCCCGAAAAGGAGAAATGTTCCCGGGAACGGGAACATGCTCCCAGAGAAATGTTTCCCTCGAAATAGGACTGTAAACAAAGGCCACAATAAGTTATATCTTATCTATTGCTGCCTTTGTTTTGGTTTTCCCCAACAAATAAACGAAGGAACAATTCCGGGGGAAATCGCGTTGAAATTCCGGAGGGAATTTTGTTCAGGATAGCAATTTTTTCCGGGGGAAATTCATTCAGGATACCCATTTTTTGAAAATGTAAAATATTTCGGGGAAAGTTTATTCAGGATAGCCCTGAATATCTCTCTACTTTAACTACATTGGGGAAAATTAAATTTGTACATAGACACACAGAGAGACAAATTCAAAAATTACAGGCATTTACAATTGAACGAATAACGAGACGGAGAATGAAATCTGATGCACATGCGTATATTTCCTGTATACCTACTTTATTTGTTGTTTTTTCTGTATCATAAATCTATCAGCATAAATCTATTGCATATGTCTGTAAAAATAACTGATAGTCAGAAGACTTTGAGATTATTATTGAAGAAGTTTCGCAAAGCCCTATTTTCTGGAAACCTAGTGGTTTGTCATTTTGTATTCCTTGTTTGCCCTTATTGCAACAGAGTACTTATTTACACTCTGGTACGAGTACTTGTACTCCCAGTTACCAAAAAAAAACAGCTGCCTTTAAAATCTATGGCCCCTTTTTCAAGACCCAGAAGATAGACGCTTCTTCAGGCTTAACCAATTGACATTTCACTAAGATGAAGTCTGGTCTAGCTGTTTTTGATCTAAAATCTTCAGATTTAAAAGTTCTTCATTTTATCTTTTTTTTAAGCAGTACTCCTCCTGCAACACATCACCCTTCGAGTTACGCAGCTAATTGTAGAATATCTTCTGCTACGCACCGTTCCGTTTGTACACACACACACAAAAAGATTAATGGATGCAATTCGTCAAGTGGCCTGGCAGTAAATATTCCGACACGAAAGGCTGATCCCAGGATCACACTCGTACAAACACAACTCCTTTGAATAAATGAGAATTCGCACTTAACATACCGTGGCAATCATTAATCGAATCCTCACACCGAAAGAGGGAACTCGGGAACTTCATTGAAAAATCCAAATGCTGTGCATCTTGCTTTTCATTGAGAGTCTCAGATAGAAGAGCACCTCACCAATCGGGCGACAAATGTCTGGACCGACTGTCAGTCGCAATTATAAACACGAATACAGGATCTTCATTAAGTCGTTGCCGTCATCGTTGGTCTATTGGACGAGGGATAATCCTATCGCAGTGATGGGTGGCGGGAAAAAGGGGAACAAGTCATTTCGCGTAACACTCCAATCAAATTAATTTCAGAAGAATCCCCTAAACCCTCAGCTACCTCGAACTACGCAAATATCTCTCCCCGTCCTCAGACACTTTTAGTCTATATGCGCCCGCCGACCGTTGGATTAAGACTTCTTCCTTTTAATGAATGAAAAACAATTCCTGGTGCCTCCAATTGTAACCAATTTGTTTCGTGTTTCGCGCAGCGAAGAATGCCAGGCAGAGGCAGCATTTCAGCATCTTTTGAGTCTAAATTTGGACCACTCACCCCGTTCGAAGGAAATAATAAAACAAAGAGGACACTTTTACGTACGTTCATTATTTTATGTCAGAGATGACGTCCTCCTCGAATACAATGAGACAAATTAAATTAAATAAATTAAAAGATACTTTTTCGCACATCGTGTGCACTCAGTCATTCGAGTCGACAAACAAACCAAAGATGCTCTTAGCTGGGAAAGGATCGAGGTGACACAGTACTCGTAGTGATTTATAATGTAAAAATTGTTTGCTCCTCTTTCGGGCCGAGGAATGCGCAATATATGATTCAGGAAGATCATTAAGCGAGCGTTCTATTCGCATTCGTAGAGGTAGAGCACAGCAACTATGTACATTCCGTGTTACATTTATACAAGTTTATGCTGTTGACTGTGCCACTAAAATGACAAGAACGGGACAAGAACGTTAATGATCAGATTTGAATTTCAAGAAGATTCTACGTTGTGTATGTAAATAGAAAGGACAAGTCCCTTTTAAGCCAATGAGAAAGGAAAATAAATAAGAAAACGGACCAAGTCCATTCCAAACTAAAGTTCCGATCCCTCATTGTGTAGTCTGTGATACAAAGTGCAAAGGTCTTTGCCAAGAGAATCCGAGCCAAAATGACAATCCCAATATGACGGTTACGGGTGAGTCCAGAGTCTGGTTTTATAGTCGGTCTTAGGTTATTGGTAGGATTCACTTAAACCAAACTCTTGGAACCATTTTGAAAGTTGGATGAATTTCCGTTAAGAATTAGAAAAAATCCTCCCAGAATCTTTTTTCTTAAGTATTAGAAAAATAACCGGGAAGCTGCACAAGAGGTGAAGAGGGAATTCATCTTCCTCCTCATCCATGGCCCATCATGGCTCAATCTGTACCAGCCTAGATGATCTGATGGTTTGTGCGGATATCAAATAATACAGCCTGATCCGTACTTAATTAGAGAGAGAGAGAGTCTGTGTGTATGATACACTACACATACATATGTACATCATACATGTACACATGCATTGTAAAACTGTGGTTTTTTAATTGAGCGTCCGTCTCTTTACGTTAAACTATATATAACTTGGTTCTGTTCGAGGTACGGTTTCTGGTTCCAATTTGGTGATCTTCTATGTCTGAAATTAAGTCTTAAATGCGTGTAATTTCGATGCAGGACCCCCCGATTTGAATTTTTTATAATGTGACATCGAGAAGTTTTCTACTTTTCTACTATCTGTGCGGGCTTCCAACTTTGGCCAACTCTATAAGTAACATTTTCCACTGGTCACTTTCTTTCGACATCTTCTGCTATCATGATGCATTCTTTGTGAAGCTCTTGATATCTGGCGCCTGTAAAAAAAACGGTTTCTAGCATTCGCGGAGTAAGTTTATTACTGTCAATGGGTAGCTTAGTCCTCAATTGGTCCAAATCGACACCCACCACCTGTTCAGCGCCGCCTATCTCAGCGTCTAGAGATGAGCTGTATAGAGCGATGTTTAGTTAGGTCCCTGCCAAACTCATCCGTCTGTGCAGGATGGCAATGGAAAAAGCTTGATCAAGGTTGGTATTGACCGCAGCGGGACTTTCGATGTCAAAAAAGGATGAAATGATGGCAATGAAAAAAGCTAGATCAAGGTCGGTAATAACCGCACCGAGACCTTCGATGTCAAAAAAGGATTCAGACAAGATGACGCAGTGTCATGCGACTTATTCAAAATCATACTTGAAAGAATTGTTCGAAACTCACAAGCCCATACACGAGGAACGATATTTCAAAAGTTCGTTCAACTACTTGCATACGCTGACGATATTGACATCATTGCTAGAACACAGCGAGCTGTCACCGGTGCGCGTGCGAGTATAGAAATTGGAGCGGCCAAAATGGGTTTACCGGTAAACGAGGGCAAAACAAAATATATGCTGTCAACAAAAAGGGACACTCAATATCGACGAATTGGACAGAACGTCACGATATGCAGCTACAACTTTGAGGTACAGTGACATCTCATCGGAAATCAAACGAAGGATTATTATTGCCAATCGCTGTTTATTATTTTACTTATTAGCTTTTCCGCTCGGGAATATATGGTATATCTTGGTACTATCATTGATCGTTGTTCTAACAGAGCTGCATAGAAGTCTTCACTCCGACACCGTGTTTTACGCAGCAACACTTAAGCAATATGCGCCACTTTCTCAGCTAAACCGTTTGCCCTTGGGTATCTGGCTTGATTAATTCTGAATTCTCAAGCTCAAAAGAATCAAATGGCTGATTATCAGAAACAACGGTTTCTGGGATTCCATGAGCTGAAAATATAATTTTTAAAGCCAGTAAATGCTTCAAGTCCATCAACCTGCAAGTCTGGCGAATGCTTAGGATTTAAAGGTTTGAATCTTCACTATTCATGATGATCCCCTTGGTTTTTTTGGAACCCTGGCAGCCAATGCAGTGATCTTCCGGATCCATTGAATTAGAGCTACGGTGGGACTTTACAACGAGATGAAAGTTAAGCACATACGAGTAGATGGTTACTGTGAAATTGCTTTTGAATTTGAATGTACAAAATTCACAGTCTTTTAGATTTGTTAGAGGTTATCTACCATGCAAGATAGGTGACGTTCAGGGAGCCCTGTACAGTTGTATAAGAGATGTTCCACAGATTCTATTTCATCTGTCTATACCCATACAACATTCATATGTACATCATCAGTTCACTATTCACCTTAAGGCTCCATTTCAAGTATGTTATGTTTTAAAAATCATCAAGCTTCCTGATCACCAGCTTCGATACCTTATCACTAGGAGAGCGAACAGCAAATGGACGAGGAATTAGGAGTTGAGTTGCCCTTAAGATGGAACGATGGATCCAGCTGGACTATGGCCCCAGATGACATTTTGCGAAAGTTAGATAAGAAAATTAACCAATGATTTATGGAGAAAGCACCGTCGCTTAATCATAAACATAGTTTGATGGATTTGAACTACTTCCACGAATCTAACAGAATAAATTAAATAAGACTTATCGTCAAGACTCGCAGTCTGCACTTTTTTAACTTACGTGAAAAAGGATATACTTCCTAGGGAAATGCCCAATTCTCCAAGAGACGAGAAGATATCACTACACTCAATCCATTCTCTCAATGGAGGAGATATTCGTAATTTAAATACTAAACGGATCTAACTGGTATATAAACCAGTTTATGGAGGAATAGATTCCCTTATCTTTATATTGCAAATCATCAAAATTGCCAAAGTATATACATCGCTACATAAATCATCAGCCAAGATATCTAACCTTGCCATATGACCGATGATGATGCAGTGTCCGGTTGCTTTCCAGACGAACATCTGGATAAGGTTTCTTCCAATTGACCGTTGGGTTATTGATCTTTTAAAGTCAACTACGGCTCAAATATTGCAGGCTATGAAATAATTTCTGATGTATGTATTTCCATCGTTGCCTAGCCATATGTCTAGTGATGTGATCTACAAGGCTCCCTCTTCCAACATATTCGGGTTCCTAGCGGAGCAAGATTGTGTAGGTTTTTATTGCTTTAAGTGTCATAAGATAGTCCTTTGCACATTTTGAATTGATGAGATTGGAGTTCAGGTTTAAAAGTACTGGTTGACTTTCCATGTAAATTGTGCTGCTTCATTGCCAAAAAGATTTGCGCTCCTTTTTGAATAGAATTAGCCTGCTGGTAGGGCTGATTAATGCTCAGTGCTTCTCTCCTGCTCCAGTACCTTCCTGCGTCTTTGAACTACCTTTAATAAACTTACTCCAGTCTTGTCTGACTTTAAGACTTTGTTGGGGATTTTCATAAAGTGTGCAGAGCATAAGCTCTCTGTGTGTGTCCTGAAAAGCGTTGCATCGCATTTCTCGTGCTTGTTCATCTGATAAATGTAGGTAGACCTACATAGATCTAGATGTAATAGGTACGCCATTCTTTTAAGAGAATTCCTCTGTATTAAACACCGGAAAAATGGTGCTTGTGGGTTCTTCCTGTAGGGGTCAGTAGCTGAGTGACTTTTTACGTCAGAAATTTTGAAACGAACCATCTGTGGATACAACTTTAGCTTAGCGTAGACAGGCTACGCTGTACCCTGGTCTGGTACATTTAACTAAAGTCGTTGGTTGTATTCCTTTTGCTACCTAAACCCACATTCCCATTAAGTGGTCATTCACTTTCCGTTTAATTGCAGTTAGTAAAACCATCCAGCTTAAGCCTTAAAGGCTAACGAGCAGTATCTTGATACACTTACTAAAATCCAAAGCCAATTTATAGATTTCCCTTTGGCGTCTGACTAAGTTTGCATGCTTCTGTTTTCAAAACCCACAGCCAACTCGTGCCAAATATCAAATTAGGCATCTAGCTCGTCGCATATGCCATGAAAGTGGGGAAAAGTGAATATAAATCCCAATCACACGCATAAATCATATTGCTGACATCTCAGCCAATACCAGAAGTCCCCAATACGCATTCGGATTTGGCTGTGATGGCCTTTTAATGGTCCATCAGGACACTTAATCATTTCACTGTTTAGCACCGCCAGTCGCCATGCTCTTCGTATTGGTTCCAGCGAGTAAGATCTCCTTGTCGAGCGTTCCGACACAATAAATCAACGTCCTCCCGTCCGCCACACCGCCAACCGGCCTCATCAAGTTCACGGGCACAACAATAAATAATGGACCAATTAAAAGTTTCGAGGTCCCCGTTCCCGTCGTCCTCCTCCTTGAGCGCAGAACAAGCCAACACGTATCTACACTGGAATTTGTAGCAAAGTGCAAGATGCCCTTCACACCAACAAACCAGAAAGTATGTAGTAGCTCCAGCAACAGCACACCATCCAGAGACAACATTTCATTGCGTGACATCGGTCCATTAGTTTTGCTCATGACTCTAGAATTTTTATCCCGAACTTGGCGGTGGTGGGGTGGCGTGGCGAATTTTTGTGCAAAATGCTTTTTCGCGCGCGCATGAGTCGAGATTTTTATCAGGTGCAATGGTGATGCTGCTGCTGTAGCTTCTGGTGCTCCCTGGTACTGTTGATCTAGCTCCGGCTACGCGGCGCAAAAGTTTTGTTTGTTTGCCAAACCCCGTGTTTGTTTTCGCTCGCTTCCCGTTCCCGTTCCCGAACACGTTTGGTGTGCGCGACTCTTAATGTTGTGCAAAGCGAGATAAGTCATTGGCGTTTTGTTTTCCGTTTCTGTTTCTTGTTTTGTTTTCGATTCTTCTTTTTTTTTTTCTCTGTTTTTAAATCAACTTCTTTGGCTACAGCTACAACTACAGTGGGGATCCTTAATTAAAATTAATGCAAAACTTCTGAGTCATTTTATTTGCGTCTGGCTTTGCGCGACTGGGTAGCGTTACTGGGACTCTGGGAGTTTTAATTTAATTGCTGTGTTATTTGTGTTCACTGGAGTTGAGCAGCTACCAGCAACGTGGGAGATAACGACGCACTAGGATCACAGAATCCGATCTCACCCTGAGAGTGAGAAACTGTTTATGTATTAGAATAGGGAGAGACAAACTGACAAGTTAGGTTGTCGAGTTAAGTGAATCTGTCGCATTTTGTAAGGAGTTCATCACCCAGGAGCAGTTAATCTGAGTTTAAGAACAACATCTAGGCGGTGGGGTAGAGACTAGAGACTGGTTAACAGTTCCGGGAGATGGGTGTACTTTTAGTGAGCGATGGGAAGCTTTAAGTAAAAAAAATGTTTTAGATATCTTTGAGCATCACCTTTGCCAACTTCTGTCATCTACTTACTTACTTAGTTCGCGCTACAGCTCGAGGTGAACCTGGGCCTGCTTCTCGCAACCATTTGTGTGTGCGTGTTATATTTTTGCCGACTCCGAACGGCGAGTTGAGAAGCTCAATCGTGACAAATGATACTCTTTGATGCTTGTCAGACATTCGAAAGAGGTGGGCACTGTGAAAAACTTTTAGGTGTTTGCGGCGGGATTCGAACCCAAGACCGCTGGCTCATTAGTCCGACGCACTATCCACTTGCGCTACGGTGCCCAGTGCCCACTACTACTTTAATCTACTTCAGGCAGATTGAAATCTGAAAGTTTTTTTGTCTTCCTATTTTTAACTATCGTGGATTCCCAAAAAATACAAACTTTTGAGGTAAGATGGGACTTATTACAAGTTTACCTCTGTTGACGACGGATGTAAAACCTGCAGTTACCCAAAACCTTCTAAGGCATCCATAGATTCTTCTTATATGGTTATGGTTCTATCCATGGTTCTATCCTAATAAGTTCGAATTGAAGACAAATCCCAAACTAGTTACAGTTTAACAACTTTTAATTTATTTTATCAGAGAGCACAACAACAGGTAAGGTGTTGATGGTTAGTTTTTTACTTGGTATTCGAATAACCTGAAACTTATTTAGATTCTAAAGTAATCCATTAGCTACAGACCAGGAATGAATACTAAAGGGGTTCTCGCTTAAGTTATATACAAGTTCAGCTGTATTATTGAATGGCCTAGCCAAGTGCAGCTGAACACAGGGAAAAACCGCTAGTCTTTTTTACTAATTTTTCAGAACAGCAGTTTAAAGTTTTTGACAAACGCGTGAAATTACAAATGACTTTATTGGGCGATTGGAAACTCCAAAAAGTAAAATAAAGATAATTTTACTCTTTCTTAGTTGAAAATCCTATGGTATATGAATCAAGGTCGTTGGAAATGTGAACTACACACAAATTCATGGTTGTTTATATACCGTAAATGCATCGCATTGCATTTTTTTTATATGTATATTTTTTTTGAAATTAGATTAATTTTTTTACATATGCAGTAGTGATAAATCTTCATGAATTTGATCTTTAACCATTGTACGGAAATTGGGTCAAATTGATGCGATTTACCCCGCTCTCTTAAGAGACCCACAAGTGAAAGTTTCAGTTATCCTTCATTATCATATTTAATGTGCAAAATCTTTGGATTCCAAAAAAAATATTACCTAGGGTCAACAGAGCTGACCTTTTCATTTTTAGTAACAAGGCAAGGTAAATTTTCGGTCAAAATTGCCCAAAAAAAATAATTTGATATATCTTTTTGAAAATAGTATGCCTTGCAGAATTTTTTCATTTTGGAAACGATTTGAATTTTGTTTACATTATTTTAGGAACTGATTTCCGATATTCGGTCATTTGGTAAAGTTGCAAGCTATCTTTTTGTGTAATTTGTGGTAAAAAACAATTTTGTAATAAAATTTTTTTTGTAATGGAACGTGCAAGAAAAGTAGGTTATACTATTCGGATTGGTATTGAAAATTTTGAAAGGTATTTCCAGTGGCTGTCACAAAGGGAATTAGAAGTTATTATGGAACAGAAGAGTGATGCGAACATTTATGATGACTAACCTGATGAGGAGGATTTACTCGATGAAACGTATGCTCCAGAATCAGAACTGGAATCTGATTATTCCATAGAATCCATTACTTCGGCTGATATTACCAATGCAGCATACTGACACAATAGCTCTCAATTCCAAGGATGGGAACATTATGTGGTAAGAAGATCCTGTTCTCCAGTCAGGCAGAGTAAGAAGAGAAAACATTTTGGTAGTCCATCCGGGTCCAACCAATCATTCAAAATAGTTTGTATGCGACATAAGAAGTTCGTTTGATCTTTATTTGAATAATGAAATAAAAATCATTATTCTTGAAATAACAAACTGAAAAGGTATACATACTTACATAAATATACGGAAGTGATTGGAAAGAAATTGATCGAGAAGAACTTGAAGCATACTTGGGCTTACAACTATTGTATGGGGTCTATAAAAGCTATGGGGAAAACTTAGAGCAGTTATGGAATAAAATACATTTCGATACATTGGAAGAGTCGGGCCAAACTGGCCACAATCAAATTTTAAAATTTTGCAGGGAAATCAAATGTTTAGATGGAAATGTTTCGGTTTAGGTACTATCAATAGATAGCACCAGGGGATCGCGATGGGCCCACTATGGTGCCTAGTGTTTTGCGATGGCTCAGCCTCATAACCCCCTTCTAACCTAACCTAACCAATGGAATAAAAAAGATGGTAGGCCAATATTTCGTGCAATAATGCACAAATGCACATCAAACGTTTCAAAGCCATTTCACGTTGTCTTCGATTTGACAGCGCTGAAGAACGGGCTGAAAGAAACCAACGCGATAAGTTAGCTCCAATTATTAAAATTTGGAACATATAGAACAACGATGCTTCGTTTGCCCACAGAGTTCAAATGAAAACAAAGTGTCAACTTAGTGCACTATGTGTACTAAATTTGTTTGCAAACAACATTGTGAAATGCCTATAGCATACAATTATTGCTCAAAAAAGTAAGAACAGTAAGAATTTATATTTAACAACTAAAAATAAAAATTTTTTCGTGAATGGGTCAATTTGACCCAGAATTTCCTTATTCAGGTAACAAATTAAATTTCCGTACAAGGGTTAAGCTGTTCGATGGATGGTGCTGAGTAAGATAATGCCAGATCATCAGCAAATGCAACTAAATTTCCATGAAGCGATAGCTGGAAAATATAGTTTATGTATAATAAAAAGAAGATGTGACCAAGAACCGACCCTTCATTCATGGAACACCTGTACCTGCCGCTGGTAAAATCTAACTATAGGTTTCATTTACTTTTACAAGCTGTTTTCTATTAAGTAGATAAGAGCTGAACCAATCAATAAGAGTTCCCCTGAATCCTAATCACTGCAGTTTTTTCAGAAGAATTTTATGGTTTGGCTCTGTGCGACGTCTCTGTCGTAGTTGAGCCGCCTTTCCACAGTCATGCGAGCAACATGGAAGATAAGCAGCACCGCTGATCTATCCTGGATCAGACCCTGTTGGTCAAAATAGAGGAACGCTTCTGGTGGAACGAAGCCGTTAAGGCGCACTCTTTCGTTGTACGTGAAATTGGGGTAATAAGCCCCGAATATGAGGCCATTCATCGGACTTATTGCCCTTGCAATGTCACCATGAGTCATCTTGATTAGGAAATTGTCTACTCTTATTACGTTAGCCCTGTTTTATAGGACCTCATTGGGATAGAATTTTTTGTACTCGGACTCTGGTGTTCTGTATAAACGAAGGCAAGCCCGAAGACAAGCCCTCTCAAACACCCGAATCCTTTCCATCGAACTTGGTCCGGCGTTGAACCACACGGAACAACCGTATGCTATCATTGGCCGTATGAGGGCCATGTAGCAGATAACTTTTACCCTCGCATCGAGTTGCCTGCTATAAAACAGTCTCTTTGTAAGGACAAAAGCGCCTCTGGCTCTGGCCAGAGCAGCATCTATATGTTTGTTAAAATACAGATACTGGTCTAGCCAGAGCCCGAGGTATCTGACTACATTTCGATATAGAAGTGGCCGCCCATGTCGTCCAACGATTGCGAACTTTCGCCAATTCTTTCTGGTGTCCCAAGTGGCCCCAGACAGCGGCGTCCGAAACAAGATGGTTTCTGATTTCTGGAAATTGATCTTCAACTTCCAGTCGTCGCAATATCGCTGAATCTTATCGAAGTCACGCTGCAAGAGAATTGCAATAACCTCGATCTTTGGTCTTGATCTGAATATGACCAAGTCATCTGCGTATGCAATGGCATGGTGAAGAGACCCTACGAGATCACTTGTGTATATATTGAAAAGGATCGGCGAATTAACCGCATCCTATCGTAGACCATTTTTAATTTCAAAGGTGCCAGCAGAGGTCACATTGCCATTTTTTACAATGAACAGCTTACTGGTGAGCATGTTATAAAGTATGTCCAGCAGTGGTTTACTTAAGCCCCGCCTGCTCAACTTGTAGAAAAGTCCCTCTTACCAAACGGTGTCGAAGGCTATTTCCAAGTCAACCAGACAGGCACCCGTGCATTGTTTCTTGCTTTTGTTCCATTGGATATCCGATACGAGTTTAGACGCAGCATGTATGGTATCATGCCCGGTCTTAAAACCGAAATGGTTATCTGGAATTATATGTTTGTCCTCAAACCACTTACTCAGCGCTCTATTGACCACTTTGCTGATGTTCGGAAGGAGACTTATTGACCGGGGATTCGCCGGATTCTGTTCTTACTTATTTTAGGGATAGGATGTACTACTGCTGTTTTCCAATGCGCTGGATAATGTGCATTATTCAGCACATTATTAAACAGAATGCAGTAAATATCTACCGCATCTAGAGGGAGATGTCTAAGCACAATGTTAGATCGAATCCCACTGATTTCTTCTTTCTGAATGATTCGAAGATCGCTTGGAGCTCTACCTTCGATAAGAACGGGGGATGTACTTAGGGGACCCTGTTCGGCTACTGATGGCGCTTCAGTACATGAACTTATTTTGGCGTATATACTAGAAAATATGCCAAAAACTGAGCCTTCCAATACCCGCCGCGCTAATTATATCCTTGGACGGTACCTGAAGAAGAGCCTTTATTTTAATTTTTGAACTTTATAGAAAATACCTATAGTTTCATGCGTTAGCCCTGCTAGGCTCGTATTTCAACTGTTTTGTTTAACTTTAGTCCACCAACCTCCATTTGAAAGTCACTGGACTGAACATCCGCTTGGTAAATTCCGAAATCGATGCTCGTTACTATTTTATTAAAAGGTAATTTAAGGCAAAGGCTCTGTGTGTAGAAGTATAACGCTGAGTCTTAATTTTATTCCAAACAACTGAACTAAAAACACCGACGAATTGTATCGCTTCTCGTCCTCCGGAAAAAGTAAATTCGAATTTCCATAAAATCTCTTCCTCTGCACCCAAATTTATTACGGGTTCGCCAAGGACCACCCGCCACATACCGACTTACAGATAACTGCTGACGCAAATATTGAAACAATGTGCCAAAGACTTCCGTCCTTCCTCTTATCTACACGTACTTTTAATACACGAGTACCTGCTTTTCCTGCTACATACAGATTATGGCCATTTCCCAGCTTCGCTCTTGGCAAGAAAAACATTTCAACATGCACAGCCGTTGTCTCCCACGAGCCACTTTCATCGCCCAATCCTCCGAAAAAGCGGCTTTTGAACAAATGTTACTAATACTCGTCGTACCTTCTCCCGATTTCGAGTCGCAACTCCTCCCGGACCCTTCGGAGTACAGGTGGGAAGAGGGGACCAAAATGACAACGACAACGACAACGGCGACGAAGAAGAACTTCAGCCGCAAATTAAAAGCAAACTTTATCCTTCGCTTTGTATTAATTTAAAGAAGGTTCCTTCATCCTCCGTCACCACACCTGCAGCAGCCGTGGGTACATCCTGGCTGTAGAAAATCATATTCAAACAGGTGTAGCCGCCGCATAAATATTCACACCGTAAATCCTTGGAGCTGTAAGAGTGTAAGCGCACCCTAAGATGAGGAATTGTAGCAATCGAATTTCAAAAAGACAAACTTTTCCCTCCTACCTCCAGACACATATACTGGTGTGTAAGGACGGGTGGGTAGGGGTACCTACTCCTACATTACTTCCAAAAGAGAATGACAAATGCGTGCACAGCTCCGCAAGATCCTGGCCAAAAGGAAAACAAACCAACCACGAACCGAAAGGACCAGCACCAGGCACAACTCCTGTCGAGATGAGTTATCTGCAAAGGTTCCCATACACCAACTGGGTGCTGTTCTGTCTATGGTGGAGGTGGACTCATCTAGCATACTAACGGTAATCCACAGGCACTTGGGCGATATCAGCGCAAATGACAGCGAAATGATGCAAATTGGGACAAATTAGTTTATGCTACTTCCGAAATGTAAATCTCACCTGAATGGTGGGTCGTGGGTGTGTGTGTGTGTGTGTGTTTGTTGGAGCCTGGAAACTTTTACCGGGAGTGGTACACTGTGCAGACGGCGGCGGCGGCAGCAGCACTAGAGGTAATGGAATCTTGAATCTTGTCAAAAACTTTGCCCCAGTGCTGCGTACTTAAAACAACGCAAATCTCATGATGATGTACCACTTTGTTACCCTCTGCACTCTATTTTCATTTTAGATCCTTCTACGAGTGTGTGTGTGTGTGCGTAGTTGCAAACTTTAAGTGGAAATAGAAAATTGGAGATAAAAGTTTTCCATCTGCTGGGAGTAGACTAGGACTAGGACTAGGACAATTTCCTTACATGCATTTAAAACCCCCCCGCACCCCCGCCTCCTCATTGGAGTCCTTGGAGAGCACAACATGGCTTCCATCTCGAGGGAGTTTATGTATTGTGAACAACTTAATTAAGAATCCTAATTCCGCCAACGGGTGACAGTTAGGCATGTTAGTGCAGTGGAAATCTGGGGAAATCCTTTTGGTAATTCTCAGTGTCGTGTTCTGATGTTACTCATGTTCGATAGCATGTTCGTCGATGGTTTAGAACTGATACACGTATAGTATCAGCACAACTGACATGCCCAACAACACCACCAGAACCGCACAGCAGTAGATAGATACTCGTACATGAATCCAGGGGGAAAGAAGAGTTGTATCTCCTTTGCTGCGAAGACAAAGCGCGAGTGGTTTTCGAGACGTGTTTATCCTTAGACAAATTACGAAGGATTTTGTTCGAGAGGAGCTAGCAGCAGCGGTGGACGGTTTCTTTGTCTCTCCGTTGACTGAAAGAATCGCTTAATGTGATTTCAGTTCTCAACTGGCTGCAGATTGAATGGAGCTCTAAGCCGATAAGAACTTCAACGAGTGATTTACTTATAGAGACGTTTTTGTTCCCTAGAAAGTAAGTGTTGGATTTTCAGGGAAACTGATTAATGTCAGTGTGATGTAGTTTTGAAGGACTTTCATCAGCAACAAAGGGTGTGATAAGCTTTGATATGGCAAAGGGTGCTTACCCAAATTAGGGTGTTTATATGGTTCTTTGTAAGAAAACTCGATATAACACGACACTTTGGACAAATGAGAAAATCTGGCTTTTCTTGACTTAAAAAGGAGTTGCTCCGTGGGATTGTGGTATCAAAATAGCGCTGCCTTCGGATCTTATTGGCTTTACAACTTACTCGGACTCTTTTTTAGATCCTAAGTATAGTTTCAGTTCATATGACCACATTTATTTCACTCACAGAAGTATATAGATAGAGAATTTGCAAGCTTTAGAACCTGGAGTCTCATCTCAATTTATTATTTCTTCACAACAGGTCCAATTGTAGAGAAAGCTGAAAAATCTTCAGCTAACTTAATTTGGTTTCCAGTCCTAAAAGGCTTTGAAGTAAACGACTTAATTGATGGCATGGACTTCCAGGTTTATCAAAACAGTTTTAACGAAAAATTAAGAAAAATGCAGATTCTATTCATAGAGCCACTTAATCAATTTATTGCTATTGCCGAGCAGTGTGGATTCAATCTTGCGCATCTACAAGATCTAGAACAGCTAATTGGTCATTAACTTATGGTAGAAAAAGTTGGGAATGCAGTGATTGAATCGAATAATTATTTGTAGAAGCACGACATTTTATTATCATGCTCTAGTAAGCAGACGTTTCCCAAAGAGTTACAGCTTCAAATTTGATACACTTTGCTCGAGGTTAGGGCTAGAGTATCGAATCTAGAATCTACATGCTGAGTCCTCATACCATTAAATAGTGCAAGGATGGTTCAAAATCTAAGGAAGGAGCGGGTGCAGGAGTATTTGGGTCAAACTATACGAACACGTGGGCAGCCGATATCTGCGTTTTTGACAGACGTGCCCTACTCAATCTTGATAAAAACTATAAAAAGAGGCGAAATAGCAAACAATTCAGATAGCCAAGCAGCTATCAAGGAGCTCAGGTCATCAAATCTAAAATTGTCTGGGCATGCATAGATAAACTTAATAGACTGGGCGAAGGAAACACCATAACGTTTCCCAAAGAGTTATAGCTTCAAATTTGATACGCTTTGCTCGAGGTTAGGGCTAGAGTAACGAATCTAGAATCTACACGCTGAGTCCCCATACCATGAAATAGTACAAGGATGGTTCAAAATCTAAGGAAGGAGCGGGTGCAGGAGTATTTGGGTCAAACTATACGAACACGTGGGCAGCCGATATCTGCGTTTTTGACAGACGTGCCCAACTCAATCTTGATAAAAACTATAAAAAGAGGCGAAATAGCAAACAATTCAGATAGCCAAGCAGCTATCAAGGAGCTCAGGTCATCAAATCTAAAATTGTCTGGGCATGCATAGATAAACTTAATAGACTGGGCGAAGGAAACACCATAACCATCTACTGGGTACCAGGACACCTAGTGATAGAACGTAATGAAGAGGCAGATAAATTTTCCAAGAAAGGAGCTGCTACCTTTCTACGTCCTGAAACTTTCTGCAGCATAGGAAAACATACAGTAATGCCTGAAATACATATGCAGACAGGCTGCACGTAGCGCCGCGTCCTAATACATGTGCAGAGTTTTTTGACAATTCTTCCATTGAGTTGGCTGTCGCAAACAAAACAAAAAATGTCAGATGATGGATGACCAAAATTGTACTATTTTCGCGATCTAGCTGCGCGGCAAAATTAGAAATAGAGACTACATACAGCGCTGTGCCGCATGCAGAATTCACATGTATTCGCTCCCATATAAACGTTTGTTTTCTAATTTCGCTGCACGGTAAAATCTGCACATGTATTTCCAGCATTAAACACTGGTGAAGGCTAACAGAACGAATTCCTTGACTGCGTTCCTTACGGGGCACTCTACACTCAAGGGACGAATACACCCGTAGCACCCGAGCCCCTACTTCAGTTTCTTAGTTCTCTCTCTCTCTCTCTCTGTTACCAGATCTTACAGGAATAATGACGATACGGATGTTCCTTCGTCTAGGACTTGTAGGGGGCACAATAGAGCTCAATGTCGCGGTGCACCTGACCCTTCTTCTTTCTCCTCATCCATGCAGCTGCGACAGAAGTCTTCGGCGAAGGTTCTTAATCTGCTGGCATAATAAGCTACAATAATAAGGCCAAACATGTCAAGGTTACATCATCTTTGGTAAGACAGTTGCAGTGAAAGGTTTTGTATCCTTTCATTTTAAATTGGGTTCGGGGACATATACATAGGGTTCACTTTTTGTAGATAAATTCCTCAGTTGTGAGTGATTACTAGATCACTTACTGCGTTTCTGCAGCAGCTAATACCCAGGCCACTCCTGCTGAGCTGCGCTACAGCTGCTTGCATCAAGTCGGATGTACAAAAGGCTATACTCATTAATAGCAAAAGCAATGTCATCTGCAAAAGCTATAACCTTACACCCTTGTTTTTACAAAAGTTCTGTAGAATCTTATTAAGAGCCAGGCTACAAGACCACTCCCTGTGGTGTTCCAAGCTGCACCGACATTTTGGATTTATAGTTTCCCAGTTCAGAGACGATCAACCTGCTCCATAATATATATTTGTTTGATTCAGAGACTTGGTCTTCTATCAATATTAAAGTTTTCAAGCGCTGCCGGGTTAGAAAATATTGTAGAACTCGCATTTCTGGTTGTGGAGCATGATGGCTCATTTAAAGATACATACATATATTGATAGCATGAGTAACCTTCAAGGACATGGAATGAATTTCCTCAGGAAGTAGTGTTGTACTGATAGCCAAGTTGCCAACATTCTTTAGGTTGTCTCTGTAACTATCCCAGTTTCCATTATGTTATTTTAGGTGAAACGATAATGTCAAAATTGAAGGATATGTAGAAAAACTTCTTAATTCCAAGCTTTCTACGAACTTCCGTTAAGGTATTGAGTTTTTCCATTTGCCCATCTTTTGAAAATACATGTTTTCCTATCACAGCAGACATTGGAACATTATCAATCTCTCATTTGCTGACATGTCAGATCCTTTGACGAAAAAAAAAAAAAACCAATAAAAACAGAGAAAAAAACTGAAAACATCGTCTCCCACAGACCATCACTGTCACTCGCACACACCATCGATTGTGTCACTTGTCAGTTGACAGCCGTAAGCTATATATGTACGTACTGCGATATCAGTACACTCAACTCGAACAACATATCCTCCTCAAGTGCGAAGACAAACGTGAACGATTCACCAGAAAAACCAATCCACAACCCATCGATCATTCGCCGCCACTTTGTGTTTTCCTTCCTCGGTCCCATAAACGATTCGCGCTTGACCATCCTCCCAACTTCGACTCTGACTCTCAGGACTCATTAGTATTCCGCTGGTGTTGAAATCACCTCTAAATTAATGCAACCGCTCCCGGCCGATTCACATTCGCAGACGGGACCCAAGGAGCAACTGCAACACGAACAATTTCAGGTATTCACATGACACAGCCTAAAATGATCTGGGGGCACCCTCCTCCCGTGTTGCTTCTGTACTTCTGACCAAATGGACAATGACAACGTACAAGGACTCTGTGTGTGCGACAACACTTTTTACCGCCTAATTACACGTACACTAGCCCATAAGCATTGCAAATTCCAGTGCAGTCGTTGTCGTCGAGAAAAAGGGAAGAAGCAGGACAAAAAAAAAACATCCAGCATCCAACATCTACAACACTTTCCGAGGAGCACAAGCGAATCCTTAATAAATTGATAATTAATAAAACAAGTAATGTACGACACTTCGCGGAGGCTACATCTCTGGAATACCAAATAGTCCCAGTCGGACTCGGAGTGTTGTGTTCTTGGCTGCCACTTCTCTGGTGGCCCTGTCACATTGGTCACTACCAGGTAGTTCCATGAAGTGATGAAAAATGTATCGGCCAGCGGTACGATCGCATACTCGTATATGGAACTCATAATTCATGTGCTCTGTGCTCCGTGTACGAGCGATGGAACAAGTTGTAATTCGTCTTCGTCTGGCTGTGTGCCCGCCTGGCTGCCGAATGAGTTACTGCGTCCCGAGGTGTCAAGAATGCGCGGCGTACGGAGGGAACTGGTTCCCACCCAATACTACCAAATGTGGGTAGGTGTCGTTACCGGCGATCGCGAATGCACTGCTATGCCAGGCCACCATATCATGGCGGGAACATTTATTAACAAACAATTATGGGCAATTAGCGATGGATGAATTGTGGTAGAAGGTGAAGTACCATTTATCACGGGAATACTAAGCCTGGTCATGGAGGCTGGGCACACACGTACGTGTAATTAAGGAGAGGGCGTTATGGCAGCTGCTTGTTAACCCACAGACAAGGGCTTGAGATAGAGATGTGTTTTATTTTATGGGCTAACAGGGCCTTTCCTTCAAGGAAAAATTTCGATGTGACATCCTGTCGAAGATTTACTAAAATCCGTAACCGCAGCATTCAGTTTTTCGATAAGGTAAGTTACTAGGTCTTAGTTTCTTTAAGAGTACCATGTTTCTCGGTGGCGACTATTGGTCTAACATGGTCAGATGTTATACTAATTCCACGATTATTAGTAAGCTAACACTTAAAGAACGAGCAAGAACAACCCTGTACCGGCTTTCTAAGCTTGCAACAGAACGTGGTGACCTTACTCTAAAATCATTATCTGGCTCTACAGAGCCGTCGCTAGACCTACGGCAATTCTAACGCAGAAAGATAGAAGTCGAGCAGAGTTGAAAATCATGCTCGATATACTAACAACAGTTCTTTCTAAAATATAGCAATGTAACGTATGTTATAGCTGTATGGAAGGCTAATTGCCTAAACTCAACACAGTCATGAAGTTGAAATATTCCTAACAGAATGCATGGGCATGGACACCATAATCGTCCGAAACGGTTTTCAACATAATATTCTAGATAAATTCCAGGAACCTCCACCCACTGTAGCCTCTTTATACTATCCACCAAGACTTAGCATCACAAAAGGCCAATAGACTTGGCTAAGCGCTCGCTATATAGCCAGTGGCGACAACAACGCAAAACATATTGACTGGGACATAAGAACAATAAATCATTAAGGAAGAGAAAAGTAAAATAACAATCTGAACCACATATCTACATATTAGCCGTCAGACAGACGGAAAATGGCAGACATCCCAAACTTTTGCGTAACAGAAAGCATCCGAAGGAACTGCATCTCAGTAACTTCTTCACTCTGCCATTTTTGCTACCGTGTGTACTTACATAGATAGATATCTATGCTACAATCGCTGCACAATAAAAGAAACTGGTTTCAATTTCAATAAATTGTTAATAAAACTCTGCAGCTAAACATCAATCTTAAGTGAAGAAAACATGGAAAAATCAGTTCAGCTCAAAGAGCGGCTTGGTCATCTATCCCGGAACCAATTATATAAAAACCTCATCAGATATCAAGCAACAAATTACCGATAAGTGCAGATTACACCGCGTGCTGTTGCAAATAGCAGGGTTACATAGCAAGCTATAAAAAAGGGAACTGTCAAATTTGTGTCAATTATAGCTTGATATTTAATTTTTTTTTAATCCAACCGCTTGTACTTAGCACTTCTTTAATTCCACAAACATGGAAACTGGCAAAAATTGTTTATTAATTTAATTATCTCTTCTTGTGACATCGTCCAGTCGGCCATAATTATTTTTTTCTTATTCAAACGCAACGAGCGCACCCAATTTCACTCAAATGTCAAAAATTAGCAAGATATCTATAGCCTGCTATGGATAGCTTGTTATCTCAATTATCTTGCTATTTGCCGTCTCCATTAGCTATTTTTATAATATGCTAGTTATCTTGCTATAAATTTTAGCTCGTGGAGACGGGTGTTAGAGAAAATACGGCAACGTTCAAGTTTTTAGCTGCTTATTCAAGATTCGATTGGCCCTTGGATACCGAAGCGGTTTAATTCTAGAAAGAGCACTGATATTTACCTCCGGAACATACACAACAAACAACATCCCGCTTTGTACCAGTTAATGACTCGAACTTAGATTGGGTAGAAAGCGATAGAGGCAAACCCCGTCATCCCTTAAAAGCTTGCGAACCATTTGAAAGAGAAATATCATAAACCAAAGAAGAAGAAGCTACTCCGTCATCGGTCATTGTGCACTTTAAAAACAATAAATAAACATAAAAGATGGCCTTTGAGGATCATTAAAGACTTACACATTGCGCTCTATGAATCCTCGTTAGTGAAGATCAAGTGAGGAAAGAGAGGTCGAGTACGGGATCCCATATGGGTTAAAACTGGGACCGCTCATCTTCATCAAATATAAGGCCCCAAGTCAACAAGTTGTTAATACACGTCAAAGACAGAAAGGGCGTTATAAAATCCGGACATCCTGGAACGATTATGGCCGAACAAGATACGAAGTCGTGATTCCCACAGTTTTCAATGAACTTCTGTTAAATAGTATGAAAAAAACTAGTAAAAAGTAAGGGACCTAAGTGGCTGCCTTGAGGGACATCCGATTTACACCTAATGGCTTAGATAATGCATTATCAATCTGCATATTCTGCGACCCGCTAGTGAGGAGCATTTTAAAATCCACAGCTTTTTGTGTAGAGTTTAGTGGTTTCCTAAACCAAAGTCTTTACTGAACTCTCCAAAAGTGTTGGAAACATAAGATGCAAACTATGCACGATTCATACTACTGGATCTGCCGGAAACAAAACCATGCTAAGCAACAGATGGATTCTTAGATGCATGAAAATTGATTTTGTTATCAAAATTGAGTTTGTTTTTCACAGTTTCTCGGTAGACTGGCTTTCATTCCGCTCTGTCTTGAATTGGCAAACAAACTGCGTCATCGAACCGTGACTCATAAAATACCTCCACCTAAACTTGTTTTATTGCCAAACTCTTATAAATTTCCTTACGTTTAAAAGTCCTTGTGGATTGAAGCCCATCACGCATGATTCGTGATGACTCTCATCGGAATAACGCTATAAAATCCTCTCAAGCGCATCGAACTGCTTCAAATAAGTCAATCAAAATATAAAAAAAATAAAATATCGACAAAATTAATTGTGCATTTAAGGACGACTTAGTGCGCCCTGACTCAGTCACCACGCAATTTCTGAACATCCGGCTATTTCGCATCCATAACGACCTCCAGAGACCCATTTCGTCCACGTCTGCTATCAGCCTTATCCCAGGACCATAATTAAAATAAACGGTGATCCATCATTTTTATTTTGTTGTTGTTTTTTCTACATGCCACTCCTCAGAAAATTGGCAAACCGAAATTCGTTCCAAAAATTCAGCGCGCGTTAAATTGAACCTGTCAAAATTCGTTATGAAAAAGTAACAAAAACGGGACACCTTAGTTCCTAGAAAAGAGCATGAAACGGTCGGGTCCTTTACGAGTAACTCGTTATTGCTACAACACGCTAGATTGAAAAGTTATACTCGTTCGTAGATACTTTGTAGTCTGGTCATTAACTAAGGTCCATCCTTTTCTAGAGAGGCCGTGTGTGACCCAGAAAAAATAGCAGATTCCTTTTTTTGCAGCTCAAACTCCTCCAATTAAATGTGAATCCGCCGCAAAATCTGATGTTTTGTCCGCTCGTCATCGTCGTGATCATCAGAAGCAGCACACATGATCGTCGTCGGCATCGGTCCCGTCCCGGAGATGATCGTGTATCTATATGTACGTACACGGTTCGGTGTCGCCTCTCTAGGGCTACATTCATCTTCGTCATAATTATGTTTTTGGGCGGTTGTCTCGTACATGTTGTTTTGCATGTTTTTTCGCTCTCGAAGCGAAGAGGAGCATGAAAGACTTATAACAGAAAGGATAGCGTTTTGTATACGTTTTTTTTTTTTGTCTTTTTGTCAAAGAAGGCAACAAAACTCGAATGTATCTCAGATTACCCGAACGCGCGGAGAATCTTTTCAGCGAACGTCATCAGCTTGTCGTGCCGGTGTCACGCTACAAAAGGAATAAAGAAAGGGCTGACTGCGTTGGGCATCCAGATGAAGATGAATTCCATTCCATGGCTAATCAGAAGATACGAGTATTTTTTTTATTTACCTGAGACTTGTAAAGAATGAAACTGGATTAGGTTGAATCCTCCAGAGACACAGAGAGGGAAACCCAGCTAATTGTGCTTACAAAACGACGGATGTGAAATGTTAAATAAGGATATCTATTGTCAGGACAAGCTACGAGTATGACATAGGAGAGGAGAGGAAGCCCATAACAAAATACGCAACTACCTACATAGATTGTTGCAAAACGGTCCTCGTCGCTCCTCATCCCCAGTTGTTTATTCGATTCGAACACCGTCTTCGTTTTTGTGTTTTTTTTTTTTTGCTTGTGCTTGCAAAAAAAGAAGGAAGAATGAAGATGGAAGAACATGTGTATCTGTCGGTTTGTTTGTTTGTCCAACTGTCAATTTACTGTACGGATGGATTAACCAAATGAATTGCAGATACATTTTCTAATTTTCAGAGTTAAATTGTCTGTGTGTTTGGGATTTTACGAAATACGAATAAACAACCACCACCACTGGGAGAACTACGAGTAGAACCAGAACTGTTGTGGCAACTACTCAGTGTTAATTGCGTATGAAGAAAGTTACCAGACGTTGTATAGAATAGAATAGAGTATCTAGCCGAAGATGAAGTGAAGTCGAAAGGAGGCAGACAATTTGGTAAATTCATCTCTATTGCGGCCGGAAAGATACTTTTCTCAAAATTTACTCGTAGATTGCTTCTCGTGTGTGTGACCAATCGACATCGGCATCTTTATCTGTAATTTTCGGATTAACTACAAAAGGGCGTGACTCAAAAGTTAGTCTAAAAATTGTTTCTTATTATCGGATAATTCTAAATAAGTAGGTTACGATACGACATACGAGTGTCTAGGAAGTGCGGTGTTTGAATAGACAGACGATTGGAATGGCATGACCTAGTGGCAATATTGAGGCTGAAAGGAATGAGTGACGTGAGTAGGTTGTATTCACATACCAGTGTATCGTACTTAAAATGCAAATTGGTACAGATGAAGATACTTAAACAAAGGTCCAAAGGTGGAACCAGCGTTTACTTAAATTACCGGTTTTGCTGGCATTTGCAATTATGTGCATATACCTACCTACTTGGTTTTGAAGCCAGAGTTTCGATATCCACAATCCTACCTAAAAGAAGAGTTTCCAACACTCTCTTGACTGGAATGTTGTTGTAGATGCGTACGAGCCAGTCTAAGGTTTTTGCACAACTTCTACACTTTTTTACAGCTTGTGGAGCTCAGCGCGTACGAGTATCTTTTTGTTAACTTATTTGACAATAATTGATTCATCATATTTTAAGGCTTTTATCTACTAGTTGTTTAGCCAAACTGAGGTAGCAGCAATATCGTGAGGTGCGTTAGATTTCCATACATCTATCGTTTGAAGAGTTCATGTTCAATCCAAGGTATCTAGATGGTCTTGGAGTTTTCAGAGGTTTCACCAATTGGGGCTTGTCGCGCAGATCTCGAATGAAAACAACAGCAAAATATGAGTTGCAGAACGCCGAAATAACAGTAACAATAACAAAAGTTCGTATCGTTTTAAAGAAAAAATTCGATTTTTGTTCGAAAAATTCGATTTTATTATTCAATATAGTGGCCATCGAGGGCGATACCCCGATTATAGCGATCTTTCAACTTTTCGATACCATTTTTGTAGTATGATTTGTCTTTTGCTTCAAAATAGGCCTCAGTCTCGACGATTACCTCTTCATCAGCGCTAAATGTCTTTCCAGCTGGCATTCTCTTAAGGTCTGAGAACAGGAAAAAGTCACTGGGGGCCAGATCTGGAGAAAACGGTAGATGCGGAAGCAATTCGAAGCTCAATTCATACAATTTTACCATCGTTTTCATTGATTTGTGACATGGTGCATTGTATTGATAAAACAGCACTTTCTGCTTCTTCAAATGGGGTCGTTTTTCCGCGATTTCATCCTTCAAACGCTCCAATAACGCTGTGTGCAGAATCATTTTGTGGATTTTGTTGATGTTTTCGTCCTTAACAGCCTCTTTTGGACGTCCACAGCGTTCATCGTCTTCGGTGCCCATATGGCCTGTACAGAACTTAGCAAACCACTTACGAATGGTTGCTTCGCCTGGCGCAGAGTACTAATAACACTCATCAAGCCAATTTTTGGTATCAGCAGCATTTATCTTCATAAAAAAACAGTATTTCACTGACACGCGAAATTCCTTTTTATCCATTTTTTTTTTTTTTTTTTTCAAAATAACAAAAGTTGCTTCACTCAAAATGCTATATCTCACAAACTAATATTCGGCAGCTGTCAAATTTATACACGTGTCTTTTGTAGGTTGGTACTAACTAAAAATGATATGGATGTTATTCTAGTGGCGCCCTCTCGTAGAAATGATACGAACTTTTCAGCCGAACTGTTACATTTAAGGAGAAACCATCGATAGTGAAACTAGAGAATCGCTGGAGACCGCCAACGTTGGAGATTCTATGGCCCTGATGGAGTGTGGTTGCCACTACTTCGTTGTTGTTTTTAACATTATCAGATCTGTGTCATGGTGTGCCTAATACAAGCAACAATCACAAGCAGAAATTTGCCAGTGCAAAATATGCATCAACAGGCTCATCATTTAGTGCTGGTGTTAGTGGTTAGGCTACGCTACATTTCATTGTCTAGAACTCATATACATATGATCGAGAATCCTGATCAGATTAACACGGGTCTTTCTCAGAAAATTTAAAGGAAAAGTTTGCTTCCTCATTTTAGGATAATTTGTGCTCAGACGGAGCCTGTGTTGAGAGTTGTAAAAGCAGCCTGTGTTGAGTCTTGTTGCAGATAGATAATGCATCTAGAGTACACATGTAACTCCAAATGGATATACGACCGTTGCTTTAGTATCTTTCACACCCCGTATTCCTATTGTTAGTTGCTTGACTTTTACTCAATGTTTTCCCAATGATGGTCATTCGAGTGCTAAATACGCATACGTCGAAGTGCTATAGTTGAAGAAAAAACCGAACCTTCAGTAAAACCAAAGGCTTACAAAGATTGAACCCCTTAAGAAGCCAAGAAAAGTAGCATTTTCGAAGTTATATTACCTGAAGCTGGAAAGGGTTTGGTCGATTGGAGCCCTCCATATTGAATGATTTCGACTACCCTGAAGGTGCATGATTCATTCATCTAACAAATATTTCTTATTGCATGAAGTATGTTAGTCTAAATGGCAAGGAATAAATAAGGAAGAATACAAAACGGGAATGTGATGGAAATGAAATGGCGTACCTAGTTGCTGCTGTTTACATCAAAGAGATGTTTTTTAAATTGACTTATGCCCGTTTTTACTGTGCGAGATTAAGTGTCGGATTATTTAAGTGTAGGATTGAACATAGACTTCCCTTAACAAGTTTTGGTTGTTACAGTCAACAGCTTAGGTTAGTCATGGATTGAGTGTCATTGTGAACCATTTTTGGAAAAAAGCAATTGTGAATATCAGCAAAATCATCCCCTCTACTTGCATAAAATGAGAGTCGCAATGCCAGCCGCATTGCCAGACAAAATATTTCGTTGTTTAGGTAGGTTTTCTGTAATGTATTTTGAGGTTAATATTATTTTGGTACACTTACGGCCACAATTTACTCTCTGGATTGACACTTAAGCCGCGGAAATCGGTGGCTTAAGTTAAAGGACTATTTAAGTGGGTTTTATCGTTAAGCCTGCACTGTGAAAACCCAATTCGTGTTGATCTTGAGATTTTTTGCTGGATCGACACTTAAACTCGCACAGTGATAACGGGCATTATTGTATTTAACCTTCGTATATGTTAAGGGGAAGCTGGTTCCATAGGCGAGCCGCATGAACAAAGAATTGCCGACTACTTCTTAAATCTTTGTTTGGGAAGAACAATCTGTAATGACCTGCGAGACTGCGAATTTAAATTATTTGGTGTTTTGGTGTTGGTGATTATTTAAAACAATGTGAGGAGCGTCCTATATTTGAAAAGAGCTTTTAAGGGACAACCTGCAATCTGCCTTGAATAATTTGAGATGTGATCAAATCGTCTAATGTATTCATATCATATTTGACTTCTTGCTTGAGTCTGAATCAAGATCAGCTAAATCTCACATCCGTAAGGAATCAAAGGCAGAACATAGGACTTCACTCGTTTTATTTTTCTGTTAGTGGGGAGATACCGTCTCGTTGGCCTTAAGCCTCTAAGAATGTCATGTCTATCAAATACGATAGCCAGTGATATTTCCGTGGGTGCCAGGCTATAAAATATGATAGCCGCAGCAGCCAGTGAAGACATTTGCACGAACATTTCGTGAGGTGCCAAGACAAATTCGTCTTATACTGTGCAGAAGTACTGTAGCTAAGCAATGTTGTGTTTATTTGTTGTTTAGTGGCTAAAAAAATGTGAGTAAAGAAAACTTTATATTGGCACCCGGTGAATTTTCTCAAAATTGGTTTGGCAGGCAATGTGATATTAGAGACAATAGGGTTTAGCCCAGCTAAGGTGTACATTGAAATGTATGCCCAGGTTCTTGAATGTTTTAACAGATTCAACTGAGGTGTTATTTAAATACTAAAGAGGAATAGATGTGTCTATGAAGCTTCTCAGAATTTGTATAGCTTTGGTTTTCGATGGAGTCAGGTTAAGTTTATTTTGCAGGAAAATACTGAGCAAATATCACTCTTTAACGCAGCTACACTTGCTGATTCATCGCATTTTGAAAAAATGTGAATAAATCTACACACCATCTGTATATAGGTACATATGTATGTACATGATGTTTTCAATATCTGATTCATTTGGAGAAAAGCAGAATTGGACCGGCAAACTCGTCGAAATTCAATTTTCGTTGTTCATCGCTTGCGTACGAGTAACAAGATATGATTCCATTAGCTTACATACAGATTGTCCAAACGCATATTGACTGCTCAATTTGTATAAAAGAATTTGGTGATTTACTGAGTCAAAGGGGAAATCTAGAAAAACAGCCAATGTTACCATATCCTTATCGAAACCGATTCGAACATCATCGTGCACTTTTAATAACGCTGTAGTGCAACTGTGAGTACTTCGCCAAGGAAATATTTATTTGAATATGTACACCTGGTTTCATACTTTTATGACAGGTTACAGACTAACCGATTGTATGAAGAATCGCTCACTTTTAATACAATGAAACTTGGTTGGCCGAGGACGGCGCGCGGGTAGCCAAACACCCTACAAACAAACAAAAGTAAAAGCAACTGGGGTGCCATCTATCTCAGAAACATGAGAAACAAACTACAGGTACCTACTTAAAAACCCACATACAAAATCCCATTTCACGTATCTATGACTTTTCAGCGTGATACTGCTTCTCCATTTTCGCCGAGAAAGTGTCCTCCATCGGCAAACGGTACAACCAAAATAAGTTTATCGCATTTCCAGCAATCTTCCATCGCTATTCCATTTTGAAGCAACAAACTGCAATCCCAATTTCAACAGAAATCCAATGTATCTATGCACATAATTTTCTTTAGATACTTTTGCTGCACAACCAAGCAACACAACATGTTCGTGTTCGATTCACTTCGACGTAGATTGAACTTCGAAACTGTACAGAGTCTGCATAGGTAGGGGAAATACACTCTTTGGGTAGTGAAGCTTCTCTTAGCTGGGGAAAAGGTATCTTACTTTTTTGTATCTATGGATCTGTATCTTTTTGTTTACGATTTACGAATTACGAATTTATTTATTTTTCCATCACAGGATTTCAACAAATTTACCGATATAATCCCAGTCTGTAGAGCATTCACTCTTTTCTTTTTCATTCCAGATAAAGTATCTCTTCGAGTGACCAAAAGAGAATATTCCCAATTGATTTTCCCTGTTTTTGTGTGTGATTTTTTTGAGCGGAGCATGGAGCACCCCGGACATAATTGAGCCGTCTGCAAACTCCAGTTTAGCGTAGACTTCCTGACGTTTCGGTTGCTATTTTGACTCACGGCGTCGGCTCATTGAAGAGAGAAAAGTTAAAATACTACAAAAAAAAATATACAAATTGTAATCAATTTTCATTTTGTGCTTCTGTCCGCCGTGTGTTAGTGTAAACAAAAAGAAAAAAAAAAGTATCTGCTCTGCATTCTCATTCGTTGAGGTGAATCTGATTAGTGTTTTGTTTTTGTTGTTTCTCTGTCCTCGTCCAGTGTAAACAAAGTTTTCTTTTTTTATATTTCTTCTTCGTTTTCGTCAATCCCAATCGATTGGCTGGCAACGGCTTAGTGCGTGTATAGTGTTTGTTTTTTTTTTTTTGGGAAAGGAAAATCAGTGGCGAAAAGTCGTAGTTTTTCATTATTTTGATTTTGGGGAAATAAAACGAGATGAAAATGTCCTTCAAGAGCAGTTTTGCGGTCCTTCTGCTTGGATTATGCACCCATCTGGCGACGAGCAGTCCCACCCAAGGACGATATGATCTTACCACTCGAGTGCAGCAGTGTCGTGGCGGATGCTTGGGAAAGGTAAATCAATGTTTTTTTGGAACTGCTTTCAGATATCTCTTGGGGGCTGGGGAGTGAATGCAAACAGCAATTTCCTTTTAAGGGTTGTACGTGATTCGACATTAAAGTCGTGAATCCCAAGGGGAGGCTGCAACCCCCAAAGGAGCCACAGTAGAAAGTTCATTTCCTTTGGCGAGAGGGGGTTGTCACTTTAAGCTGAAATTAAAATGCAAATTAGAATGAGAAAAGAAGAAGGGGATGATTTGTTTGCGTTGCAGCTGCTTTCAGAGGGTTTGCAGTCTTCTGTCTCTATCGCTCTTCACACTCGAATCGGTATCAATTTCAAGTAAACACGACTCGATATCAATCCAAAGACAAACAAACAAATGTATCTTTGCTGGACCGAATGACCATTGGCTATCACACGAGAGTTGATAAAAGTGTAGACAGCTCACAGCTGACGTATGCAAATATGAAACGGAAGACACGATAAGATAGGTGGGATATTGTTGAGGTATCTATGTCGAGGGTCGTCTGCAAATATTTTGACTTGTGTCAATCCAGCAGGGCCTGTCAACTGTCATCGATTTGTGCATCTTGTTTGTTTTGTTTGTTTGTTTGTTTTATTGAAGAACGAGAAATTGTATCTATGTATTTGTTGATTTTAGATTCTTTTGTTAGAATTGATATCGAATGAGATTGGGGAAAATGCAAATCATTCCGATATCCGTGAGTTTGTTTACATTGACGTCTTTGGTCAAGATGTGTGATGGATGTTTTGACATTTGAGATTTTGCAGAGTCAAAGTAGGTACCTACATGCGTTGTTCAACTCTTTTTTTGCAAACCAGTTGGTAAGGAGATAGATACAGTAGAAATCGGTTATAACGATGTCGAAGGGACCTTACAATTTCATCGTTATAACCGGTTCATCATTATATCCGATAGTACAAAAAAAAAACGAAGAAAGTCGCTAATTTCCCATTGTTTTGTACATTTTCTGAGAGAGTTGTCCGATGTTTGGATTCCAACATTTGAATTTGAAGCAGCCCATACCGGATTCAGAAGCATGAAACGGTTTATTGTTGCCACTGCAGTAAGTGCTTCGTTTATAGATGGACGTGCACTTCTTCGGTCACCTTATTTGCAGTCGAATTATCGTTATCCTCGTTATCAGCATTATTCAAAAGTAATTCTGACACCACTTTAAATTTTTGAAAAAATCTCATATTTTTTTGCAATGGAAAATGATTTTCGCTTATTAAGTGTCGCCATGTTGACAAACTATCTGCCCGCACCACTAATTTTAAACAAAAATCAAGACTAGCTGAATGCTTCAGATACATTCCATAATATATAATATTTGCACGCATATGCACGCACGCATAAGAAAATATACGAATACACAGGAATTGTATACTGCACACATAATGACAGTCGGCTACTTTCGCAAACATAAGAGAATGAAAAATGAAATGAAAATAGCAAGCATGTAACATAAGAACACGTTTTTTTTTCATTGCTATAAACAGTTTTTCGACATAAATCTGATACATTTTCATCGTTATAAAAGGTTTGATTGTTATATCCGGCATCGTAATAACCGATAGCAAATTACTTTGAGTTAAATGGAGATTGGCCTGGACTTTGGTAATATATCGTTATATCCGGTTCATCGTTATATCCGATATTGTTATAACCGATTTCTACTGTACTATTTTTTGTATCTACCATTTAACCGATGATTAGATGAATATTTGTGTGCATGGCAGTAGTTTTCTGCCTGGGGAATCAAAGACAATCCTGTTGTATTCTATTAAATAAAGCAGCCATTTGTGTGTGCGTATTATACAGTGAAATCTCCTATAAGCGGACAATTCTCTTAAACGGAAACATTTTCGGGAAAGAATTTCTAATTTTCCATACTTGGATAAAAAAACTCCAGTCCCATGGCTATCCACTTAGTTTCACTTGATGTTCGGAAGAGGTTGTACCATGAAAAAACGTTTTTTTGTGTTTTACTGGGACCGAACTCGGGATTGCATTGGTAGCCTAACGCACTAACAACTACGCCACGGCCCCCTGGTAATCTTTAAGCAGCTAAAATAATGTTAACTCGAAGTTTCATGTAGCTGTAAACAACTAAATCACGTTAATGCGCATTTAAGATGAACGATAACTAAAGCGCGGTTGTACAAACAGAAAAGAACAAGTAAAAGAAAGGGGAGAGGTGTAGCACTAGAAAGTTTTAACCACGAAAGATATTTATACTAAGCACAAAGAATATAAACTTAAACCGCACAGTTTATTAAACGAGAACTTATGTATATATTTGGACGTGTTCTCTAGTCAACGTCCAAGTAACATAATGCACGTGATCTTCTTCTTTAAGTCCGCGTGTCTAGCTGTATATCTCTACTCCATGGTGCTGTCCTTCTCGAGATGCAGCACTGCCAGGTTATGTTATATAGCAAAACATAACCTGGCAGTGCTAGCACACAAACGATTGATTCTTTATTTACGAATTATATTTCACGTTGATTTTATACTCTTATGAATAAAAATACAAATCGGCAAAATGGTCCATGGCTCCCATTGGTACATACTCGTACATACGGGAATTCGAATTTTCGATGTCTTTATGGTCTCTCTTTCACCAGTTACACATACATTTTTATGCACATATGTATACACATAGTATTATGTATAATGTTGTCGTTGAGTTTCTCGATTGTTCATTGTTTTTTGACATTGACAAGCAATTTCAGTATAAATGCCGATTGATGGGCATGCAGTGTGATTTTTAGCACTATCTTGTTGGGAGAACATGTGCGGGCCAAAAGAAATCACAAGTTCCTCGTGTAGTACGTAAGCTCATAATAACATTAGTACTACCTCTCATTACATACGCTGAGGTTGTCTACTGCACTCTCGACTCATTATCGCAACGTAAACTCCAGGTTGCCTTCAATGATGCGGAGCGGTATATACATGGCCTTCGTAGAAGTGATCACATCTCCGTTTATTCCCGTAGGTTACTGGGTTGCTCTCTGCAGAATTATGTAAACGGCAGGAACTGTATATTCCTCCATGAAATCATATACAACCAATGTCCTACATTGTATCTCTGTTCACTAGGCTGAATTTTTCACGATCTTCCAGAACCATGAATATTATCACCTTTCGACACACGCACCTTAACTCGTCACGTTTATTCTTCATTCACGCTGTCAGACTATGGAACTCTTTGCCTACCCGTATCAAATCAATCTCTAATCTCAAAAGATTAAAAAGTGCTGTTCTTCTTCATTTTTTATCGACTACCTTTCACTATCTTTGCGCTAAGAAAACTTAATTGGGTTGACAATATTTTGCCGTCATATGGAGATAGATGTCTTTTGATAAATTTGAAGTCTCTCGAAGCCAGAAGAAAGTACTATCTAATTATGTTAGTAAGGGATACTTTCTGTAATCGTATTGATTGCCCTCAACTGCTTTGAGACACTTTTTTTTGTTCCCCCTTCCTACACTAACTACGGTAGATCCGATCCTATTTCCAGATCCAGTTCTGAGTTTAATTCTATTTGTCAAGACATTGACTTGTATCAAAGTAGGTTAAGTTTTAAAACTGTTGTATTAAGTTTAGTGTAGTATCTATATAATATATAATTTAATCTTTCATTTGTAAATATTTTTCTTACTCTTCTTATATTGTTTTTGTAAGTTAAAAATTATTATGTATAAATTTATCAATATTGCTTAGTCTAAGAGAGATATGTATGTTTTTCGATAGATGGTAAATAAATAAATAAATAAATCTTTCATCCTTCCTTATCTTCCTCAACTCTTTTTAAATTAATTGTAATTTTATTGAATTTAGTTTTAAGTACTTGAAATTATATAAAATCAATTCTAAACTCTATGTACATTTTATAAAAGACATTCCTCTTAATATACAAACCAATGAAATTTAATAAATTGAAAAAAAAAATTGAATTGAAATTTTCGCTGCTATTACATTTACCAAAATGTACACCAAATAGATACATGGTTCGAATGCAGTAGACGCCTTAGATTGGTTTCCCTCACAATTCGGCCATTTTGTTTATTGACGAAGTGATTTTACCAAATATGCACTTCGTCAATGTTTTTTTTTATGTTTCCACAATCGATTGTCGAATAATTTCAACGCTATGTTGAAATTGTGTTTCTTTGAATATTCTGATACCATCTGTCAACATTGATCACTTCTATTGGAAAACCTGTCATTGTGGTCCACTTACGAATATCTTTTGAATCCACCTTACATATTATTTTAATCTTTGGGTACCTAATTGCTGCTGTTGAAAAACCCCTATTTATACCAGCTTTTGAGTTTGCATTTTATGTTAAGTAGGTACCTATTTTAATGAGAAGAAAAGCCGCTGGTTGAGAACATCAATGTATGTAGGGTTCAGGTTTGTTCTGTAATCTAGCGCTTGTAAGTTGTAGCTACATATTTATGTCGAAATATGGTTCGCAAATTGAAAACAATTCTTTCCAGAGAATCATTTAACAGGAAGGTCCTGGTAACATATTTTGCGTCGGTTTTAAAATCCACAGAAATAATCTTTTCTTGATGGCTTGAATGCTCATTTGTGCAATTTGCCTTTGTGCACAATTTGGACACTTAGTGGATTGCTTATCTGCTGAAAGGTAATTGCCCAGGAATTTAGTTCTCACTTTGACATATGTACATATTCATATGTGTTAGTTCACGAGTAGGTCATTGCTGAAACGAAACGATAGAAAATACACAATGTATACATAAGTTACATATGAATAAAACGTCTTCGACAATCAATTTTTAAGGTTACCCATTACAAAACCAAGAAAAAGGTTCTATTAAATGGACTGATGTGACGATAAACTCTAAACAGACTTCACTACTGCTGCAGACTATGACACTGAAATGGCTAAACATATACTATGTAAATGTCCTGCCATTTCTCGTGCCAGATTAAAACACTTAGAAAGTTTTTTCAATTCATCCGACGTTATATCCTACTGAGCGCACAAAATCATAAGTTTTCTTCGCCAAATGGACTAAAACTAGGTTGCAAACCCTACAAAATGCACCAACTAATGGGATAACACAAAATATCTACTTATAAAGGTCCTAGTTCTTGGTAAGGCTATCTACGGCTCACTTTTAGGCCGCTAATTATCAAGCGCTCTTAAATCGATTTTAAAATTAAGTTCAACTTTTTGGTACGTACTGACCAAGCGCTAGTAGGTTTTTATGTATGCTAATTTGAATACGGAAAAAATGAAAATTTTGCTTTTGCGAACGTTCAACTTCTTAGAATAATAAGTATGGTAGAATTTTCAACGTTGTTCTGTTCAACAACTAAACAATTAATACACTTGTTAAAACTCTTTCTGAACAGTGCTCTAGCACATTTCTGAGGAGTTAACGTCTTCCTCATTATAAATGTCAAAAACATAATTTTCCTGAAATAGGGTGGTACGAGCATCTTCTTGAAGAAAAATTTCCAAATACTCCGCAGTGAAGTCAGCCCGAAGAAATGTTACTTGTTCAAACTATACATAGACGTTAAAGAGTTGTTACCTCTGGGAACATCGTTTTGACAAGAGTCATTGTATATATAACTACAGCGATCTACTGAAAGAGGAATATCATTCTCCTCTTTTTCGGGGTTGGAGTTCATACATTATTCCAGTATCTACTTTGAACCATTAACCATTGATATTTTTTTTGCCATGCCAATGCAATCAGCAAAACAGCTTCGGAAAGATTTATCTCCTTTAGAACATTTGTTATGCCTTTCCCTGAACTTACGAAATTGATCAGCAGGCTATTTCTATAAAATATCTTAACCAATCGAATGGCATTCTGATCCATTGGTTAGATCAAGGGTGTTACATTCGGTGGCATATTAAACACTCAAATTTTTTTTGTAGGTAAACTTGTCTCTTTCTGTTTTTAACGCAGAATGTACACACATATTGTAACAACATATAACATTATAACGAATATTAAATTGTTTTTCGTTCGCTATATAGAGACACGAATGCATTTGAAAAAAGTGTACGTTATATCGATGTAATGTTATGTCGGCATTCATTTTACTGGACCACCACTGTATTAGTATTTTTTTTTTGTAGTCGATAGCTTCGTTGAACAGTTTAAAATGATTGCGGAACAGTCGCCACGTTGTTCAGCTAATTGGACTATTTCAATAATATTAAATAATAAACCGAATACAGATTCCATGAACACTTTCATTTATACATCATATGGCATACGGCAGTCGTCAGACACCAATGAAAAGAGGTCAACAAGAATTTCATGAAAGAAAAATTTAAAGATACATAACCCGAAAGGATATTCTATTTTTTTTTTCATGTTGTTTTCCACTTATTGACACCGAGTCTCCACGTACAGTACATATCTGATGGCAGGATTTTATTAAAAGAGAAAAAAGAGAAAATCAAAAAGAGAGCATATCATCAAAACAGCTGATGCAGACCGACATACATATGTATGCCGATAGCATGCCATCAATAGCAGGATTTTCGCATGCAATTGATGGTTTGCTACCTATATGTTCTCTTTTTTTCTCTTCCAATGAAACCCTGCCATTAGAAAGGTCTCGTGAAGACGCGGTGTGATGGCTGAGTATTTTAACACCACGTTTATTAATTTGCCTTTTTGCACTTTTCGCACTGGTCTTCAAGATGTGATCTTAACATTCCCACCCAATTTTTTGTTTTTATATTCAATTTAACTTCCACGCCTATGTATCTTTCAAAGTCCTCCACCCAAAAACATCTGTTTTCCAGCATCTTCTGCTACATCAACAAAAGCTTGTTGATGATTCATTTAAAAAGCATCACGATCTGTTTAAACTCCACCGATCAAAGACGGCAGCGACGACGACGTCAGTGACTATTAAAACATCGCAAATGACCTACTCAACTCGATGAAGACATAAACAACCGATAAACTCACTTAATTTCCAATTGATTTGTTTACATTGAAAACAAAGAAGAAAAAAAAACAGATAAATACCCAAACATGAGTTTTGGCACACTCGACAAAGGAACTGTTTACATCGCACTTTCATAAAAATTTTCAAATAAAAATTCCAAATCTCTTTTCAATACGATTAGATACATGTTGTTTGCCCTTCCCTTGTGCCAGTGTGGATACTTTCACAAGCTTTTTTTTTTCTTTTTTTTTATGGATGAAATTAAATTTTCATTAAGAATTTCTATTTTTAGTCGGTGTTCGCTGGTGAATTATCGATGGGATTTCCTTACACATACGAGCGAGAGTACGAATGTTGCTCGGATTAAAGCGTAATGCAGTTCGGAATACACACACACCATGGATTATCCCCTTTCTGGGTTTTTGTTTTTTTTTATAGCTCACACTTATTTGGATGATTGGCTGTGCATTTTTTCTTCTATTAAATTGGAGCTCATAATAAAATTCGAAGCATCTTGGAGTTTTATAGTCGAGAAGATACTCGTATTCGTATCTATGTTATGTTACGAAAGGAAATTTCCCATGCGACTCCCAGGGTACAATGATGCCATAAAGAATGCATTTTATTGGTCGCTAAATCGGTGGAGAATACCCTGGAAGCGAGTTCAATTTGCTGCGAATACTGAATACAGTATCAGCAGATTGGCGAAATGTGGCTCTGAGAACCGTTTCGTGGGGTGCAAACACACATTTGATTAAATTAGTCGGATGTCATTGTTGGGATTATTTAAAATTAGATGGAGAATAGAAAATTGGAGGGAGGGGAGGAATGAAGAGGAAGAGAAGTTTGAAAGCGTTCTTTACTTTTTGAAAGTATCTAGATACTTAAATTGGCCACTTTAAGTGTGTTTAGTTAAGCATGTGTTACGATGAAGATAAAGTTTTGATCGGTTGAATGAATTTTCTCCCGATTCAGGTCTACTGTAGACGACGCTGTTCAGTGGTTAGTGCGTTGAAGTGTGAAGCATGCTAACATACACTAGCGCTCAGAAGTATTTGTCAACCATTATTTAAATTACTCAAAGATGCAAATTAAAAAGTGTTGAAAATGTTTTTTCATCGGATTCTCAATCAGGCTTACGTCATTTGAGTATTACTATACCTTATTAGTTACTACCTTATTACTAAAGATATACAACATACATATTTCATCTTTTTCTGTTCTGAAAAACCGAAGTCGGATACAGACAACCAGCCAGGAGGCGCATCGAAACAAAACATTTGTTATGTTTTACCTGCTTCGGTGAGTGCTGACTTTTAAGAATCAATGTACTGTTGTTTCATTAGTCACAAGCAAACGTTCTGACTGCTCCGGTGTGTTTTCAGCCTTAGAGCGATGGTTTTCAGCATCCAGCTAGAGTGCTTTGGTCAACAACTCATAGATGGCGTTACGATAAATGTAAAATTGAGTTACAGATGGCGTTTACAATTTATTAGATTTTTGACTCATCAAAAAGGCGTAGAGCTTTTTCAATGACTGCTTCACAATGTTTTGGCATTTTGTTTAGCGATTAGGGTTTTCGTTGAAAGTTTGCAGTTGCAAAATATTCCAAAGATGTTCAGTGGATGTTTCGCAAACTTTTCTGATGTTCCTGTCCGGCTCAATGGGGTTTAGATCTGCGGACTCTTGTGGCAAAATCATGGTTACGAGTTGTCCCTCTGTTGATAATTTGGTCCAGGTATTCTCTTCAGAGCTTGACATAGTGCATTGGGTCATCATCGTGCTGAAGTGACAATCTATGGCCAAGATTGTGCACCATTTCGTTTTCAAGGAATTCGCGGTACTCCTCCATGCCAAATATTTTGATATTGCCGACAGTATCTCCACCAAAAAAGCCCCCGGACATTACGGAAACTCCACAATTTTTACAAAAGAACCCAAACATTGGTCAGCTGTTTATACTCCTGCTGACGAATTTTTGAAGTAAAAGTTCTACACGCACGTCAGGCAAAATTTTATATAACACTCATTACGTTACACCTTCGGTAGAATGAAACGTGAACGGAGTAGATGTCCATACTAGCTTCTCGTAGCAATAGAGTCTGTGCTCTTTATGCTATTTATGCTATTGATTTATTTGTTTATATATTAAGTTTTTTATTTACTTATTTATTTATTTAACTTATATACATATATGTATATTGTTCAAAAGAGACTGCCGTCCGTGTGTTCACTCATAACTTGAGAACGGATCGTTCGATTTGCACGATTTTGGGGTTGATGGATTTAGTGGCCCATAGAAGGACATTATGGAGGAAAGTCCCGGAAAATTTCCAGGAAAATTGGAAATCGGGGAAGATCCGGTATTTAGTAGCCCGGACTACCCCGGGCGGACAACAGCTAGTTTTATAAATAAAATAATAGGATTCAAATAGAATTTCGAGAAAAAATAGGAGAGAAACCATGCGACCGAAATATTAACAGACCTTTATGTGCATGAAGGGATATAGTTTTACTTCCACCGCGCGTAGTTTAATTACACGACACACAAAGGACACACAAAGGATGTGCTCGGCCATCTCGAGCTCCTTTAAACACAAAGTCGACAATCGGTCTCGCTAGGCAGACCTGATTTGTTTAGGTGGTATCGTAATTGGCAATGACCGAAGAGGAAGTGTGTTAGATATCTAATATCCTTATTATTCAGAAGTTCTCTCTGATGGGTACAGGCCTTATTAACAGTTTAACTTGTCTGAGCCCTGGGACATGTCTCCAATGAGACAGTAGAAGATCGTTTTCCCATTTGTTAATTAAGGCTTAGATTGTTGCCCAGCGTATGCCACAAAAGCCTGAAAATTTGGCAGTTGAACCTGAACGGACCGACCAGCTCATCCGCAATCTCATTTCCTTCAATGCCTCTGCGGCCAGTCATCCACCAATGTTTGACTTTATTGTGAGTGGCTATGAATTGGAGAGAATTGAAGTAGCACTTTACCAGTTTTGAGTCTAAAGAGTAGGACCTGCAGACGAATACTGGGCCCAATGCAATTGCGCCTTCTTATACGAAGTGCGTGAAAATGACTTTTTTACAGCTACTCGGCCAGGAAGGTTTGCTTCTTGAAGCCTACGATTGACAGTGGAAACAGAACCGAGTTTAACTCTTTCCAGACTCACCTATGCAGCTATATAAGGCGTCTGTACATTTGCTGCTTATCACTTTCCTATGTTCAGCTGTTTTGGGGATCCCGGGTCATTCAGTGCTTACAGCTCCATGCTCCATTTTCATGTTATATTCAGTTCTGTTGGAGATAACCATGACTGGTGTAGCTAAGGTTCACTTCCGCTTCAAGACCATGCTGGCAGTAATTCTATTTTCGTGACAGGAGTTCTTTAGACCAATTTCCAGTCCAGACAGTCGTTATGTGGTTCAGCGCAGAATCCCTATTAATGGAGCTGCAACATTGTTTCGTAGTAGGCAACCACTCTGCGTCGAATTCTTGCGGTTTATCTACACCCAGCTAAAAGTGAAGATAAAAACAACCAGCCGATGACAACGTTGATCCGCTCTATTAATTCCCGCAATTCACTATCTAACCGCAAACAGCAAACAATGTGGCGACACTATTACGTTTTGTGCAACGATTACGGCGAAGACTACTTAAAACTGACTGCAGAACAAATTCTGCGGTTGGTAATGCTTGTTACACACACCGCATAACAACCTCCAAACAAACTGTGGCTCTGTCATCGTCCATCATGGTGCCTGTACAATTGTCCTGGTACGAGTACACCCTAATTCGTTTCGCGATATACCTATACGAGTAGTGTTCATGTCCAGTCCACTTGACTTGCAACAAGTTACGCCACAGCTGGATACCGTGCGGCCGCCAAACAATCTCATAGATAGAAGTACTTGTATCGTACACACAATGCGCGACGGTAATGATGATGGACACTTGAAGGAAGTCCAAAACCAAAATCAAAACCTGACCATGACGTGCGTAGATACTGTCCGCGCTTCCTTGCCTAGTTTGGTTAGCTAGCTCTCTTGGTGTAAGACGTGCGGGTATGGCAAGATGTGTAATTAATACCAAGATACTCGCATAGAATGGTGGACATGGACCAGCAGCAAATAATTACACGTTGTCTCTGCACGTAGACTCAGAAGTCTCGTTCTCGTTCCACACTCAACAGCTGTACTAGCACACGGAGACACATGCAGACACCGAAAGGAATTAGAAATTCAGCTCGAATCGCCAAAAGTCTCAAACGCACTGACGTCGAGTGGAAAAGGAGCAGCGGCAGCTCGCACACCAAACTCCCTGGGGAAGCATAAACTCGGATCGCATAGCAATACATCGGATGAGATGTTGCCTGTCGCACCATCGTTCACGTGGACTATGAAAGGAGTATGGACGCAGGGCGATTGCAAGTCAAAAGAAGGGCGAAGCAGCATTCCTGATTGCTGCACTGATTCCGTTTCCGTCTCGACTCCGACTCTGTATGCCGCGCCGATTAAAAACTTCAGAACTCTCTTTTCTAGTTTAAGAACTCAAAAGCAGGCCTCAGGGATAGTATTTCCATGGCGCGATGTCAAGTTCACTGTTTTGATGGCCACTGGAGCACCGCGCGTAAAGGATGCGCCATATGATACTCGCCAAAGGGAATGAATATCAAGCTCTGACAGAGGAATTAATTTAAAAAAGGAGAGAAAAACTCCGTTTTTTTTTAATGAGAGACAGTGGCAGTGGCTTAAATGATTAGTTTCGCCCGCAGCAGCAGCAGTGGAAGGAAATTTATTCACCAGTGCGGGAAATTAAAATGCACATCCAGTTGCAGTTGCAGTTGAGTTGATTAAATTGCAGTTCTGAGCATGAAACCGTGTCATAGTGCACTTAAAGATACGACTCCTGGGAATGCAAATCAAATTGGTTTTCTATGCTTTGGTGGCGAGAGGACGGGAGAGATACAAAGAGGGAAAACCCACTCAAGTAGTAAATTTAAAGCTTCAAATCTGTGATTGAAGTTTCAGCTCCAGCTACTTAGGAATTCATCAGTTGTCGTGAGAGAGCCAAAACCAAGATGGGATAAGCTAAAAGTCTTTAACTATAAGGGCCGGCGACTCGTGCTCATAGTGAAAACACATAAAACGCCTATACGCATTTTCTTTACTGTAATTAACTTTCATTGAGTTTTTATGTATTCAGCATTTTCTTATTTAACAAAATGAGAACTCTTGGAGACACTTTTTATTGTAGACGCGAGTTCGGTCCTCAATAGACGTCGCAGTATTTTTTTCTCATTCAACTTTGTATTGCTGACGTGACATTTTTTTAACAATTTTTATGCTTTCAACATGTGATTTCAATTTGCAGCCATTTTCCAAAAGAGAAAAGGTCACTTTTACATTTTTAACTTGATATTGCTGACCGTAGTGACATGAGAAGTATGGCCAAAAACAAAATAGATTAGATAGAAAAGAATCATTCCAAGTGGTTTGTCTGAGCTTAAGCGTAATATTTCTTCCGTCTTTGACGAAATGGAGCCATAATTACTATGTAAAATTCTGTCAGACCTTACGAAATAAAAATTAGGTTTTTAAAAAAAGGCCAGAGGCGGTCTTTATTTTGGTTTTATTGGTATAAAAAGGTTATTTATTTAGTATTTAGTATTTATTAAATTATTATTCATTGTACAGTAAGATAAAATAGACATCTTTTGAGTTGTACATGCTTGAGATTATGTTGCAGAGTTTGATTTTTAAAATTATATACATTTGATTTAACATAGAGAGAGATTAAGTGTAATAAGAGAAAAGAAGAAGAATTAGAAATTTTCAACAAAATATTCAAAAGCTTTTTATCAGTCTGAAAATATGTTAATAGGAAATGTCGGAATGATAACGATTATTTTAAACCTCATTAGAATTGAGAAGATGGCAACCCTTATAATGATTTCCTTACATCGGAGGTGATAGCGACATTAGATAATATGTCATTACCAGGGAACGGATTTTGTTGACCTTGCCTTTTTTCGCCTTTTTTTTTTGTTGCCTTTTTTTACTCATATTGCCTTTTTTTGCCTTTTTGGTACTATTTGCCGCAAACACCAAAAAAGTTTTTCACAGTGCCCACCTGTTCCGAATGCCTGACAAGCATGCAAGAGTATCATTTGTCATGAAAAGCTTCCCAACTCGCCGTTCGGAGGCGGCAGAAAACTGTAGGTCCCTTCCATTCGTGCAAAAATATAACACCCACACACAAATGGTTGCGAGAAGCTAGGCTTGGTTCTACCTAGGACTTCTGAAGCCAAATATTTATTTTTTTTTGGTACTATTTGTCAAAATAGATGTGCACTTTCTTCTTAACTATACGATTTATCATTGTTCAAACGAAAGAAATTTCAGTGTCCACACGTATGAGAGCAGGGTTTTCTTTTGTATGAACATGCATGTAACATGTAACTGTACACGTTGTTTACAGAAGCGCGCATAAAAAAAATCCCTACACACCAATACAACCCTAAATACATTTGTATCAACTCAATATGCATGCGCTTCTTCTTGTGCATTCGCCGCAGTTTCAATTGTCAAAAACTGTTAGACATCTGGGAAGTATTTTTTTCGTAACTGTGCGCCTTTTCATCTAGATTCTAGATTCATATTCTGTGACATTATACTGGTCATACTTAGTGCTGGTCTGTCTGCCTAAATGCGTGCTGCTCCCAAAATATTTTGTTGCTTGTCATTGAAAGTGAAAATGCCCCAAGACGGAGTTTGTGGTGAAATTGGAAAAATAATTTTAGTCGACCCGAAACACCGCATATTTAAGAGTTTACAAATTACAGGTGACTTCTAGTAGTTGTATCTTGTATATATTTTAATTTGAGCACTTGATCTTAGTGCACTGCGTATTATTTAGAAGAACAGGTGTTAAAGACTTTGAACGGACTCGAGGAGAAATAACAACAAGCTAAAGGGCCAGTAACTGAAGATGGAATGAAAAAATTGTACGCGGTTTTTTCAGCAAATAATTGAAATGGCACTGCAAACTCTAAATTGGACTCAAATATTAAAGTCAATGACATGATATCTCTTATCTTGGCTCCACTAGGCTCTGCCCATGTTGTAAGGCCCTTTATTTTATTCAATGCTTTCCTAAGAGAAAATCGCAGGCGATTGTTACATACCAGAGAACTTCAAAATGCTTTGGGTTGCAATGTTAATAATAATGCATAAAAACCTTTATTATTAAATGCCTGGTATTATTTTGCCTTTTTTGACTTTTTTTGGTCAACAAAATCCGAACCCTGGTCATTACACCTCGTATGTTAAAGTGTTTTGTTCGTCGTTTTAAACAGCTTGTGGGAGAAAGGCTATAGGTACTTACTCTAATTTACAAGTAGCTTTGTCTGAAGAAGGACTAAGTCCAGTCGTAAGTAACGAGAAAATTGGTTACTTTGTGAAAGGAACGATAGAATAGGAAGTTGCATATTTTTTGACTCTGTTATCTCCAGCCATTGAAAAAACTTGTACGCATCTTGAAACGAATAGTTTTAAATCCTATGAAGCAGCGGAGCGCTCAAGTCAACCTTGGGATGTATGGACTCAAGAGTAAAAGTTGTAGGGAAGTGTTAGTTGTACCGTTTTAGGAATCCTTGATATAAGCAACGTTTGATTGTAGTAAACATCCAGGTGCTCATTATATTGTATGCATCTTAAAATGAAAACCGTGCAAAGAATAATCTGTTGTGGGGTTTAAACAGACGAAAACACCCTTTCTTCATACTAAACTACTTCTTCATTGGGAAACTTCTAATGGATACATTTCCCAAGGTTTTCAAGTTCCATCTTTTCAATAACATTTATTTAGAAAGCGCCTCGGAACTCTACTGCAGTCTTATTGGATCTAAAGGTATCTTTTTTCATAGTTGTACAATTTAACTTCATCTATTGTCCGAGTGCATTAGATAAACCCTAACTTCTTACAATTTTTAACCACACCAAGTCTCACTTATGATGAATATACAGAGTCTACATGGTGTAACATAGCTGGTTCTATACATCAGCTTTTGTAATGGAATTTACATGGTCTTCACTATATTCTTCTGGGGCGTGGGAACTGGAACGTTCAGACTCGACGACTGGCCTATTGTACTACCAGATAGAGGACCTCATGTGAATGTATACTTTCGTCTACCGGACAAAAGCAAGTAGGCTCTTAAATTGCACTTGCTCAGGCCACCACGACGGTTCTCAAAATCTACAATCTAATCCGCATAAAGGCAGGATAGTCATTGTATATAAAACTGTCGCATTTTTTCCCAGTTGCAGAGGGGTGTCAGTTAGACCTAGCACGCTGAGGTGTTTCGCCCATAAGCATGCCAGTTAGTTCCCTACAGTCTTTTCGGCTGAGAAGATAGCAAGAATGCTGCGGATTTCTGATGCACGGCCGGTCCATTAGACTGTCCAGGACATTTTCCACATTTATGATTTTGCTTTAAACTTGTATTATGTATTTGGATATAAGCTTGGCTTATTTTGACATAAGCTTACTCTCTTTGAAAAGAAGCCTTGATGCTTCCTCCAGTCATAGCTTACTCAAGCAGGTGCTGCATTCTGCTATTCGATGTTAGGCTGGGCCTTCTTTAGACGGATTTTGTTTTCTTTCTAAGCCCAAACTTAGTCTCTTTGATGTTTCTTGTAGTACTCTCGAAGATGATTCAAAGATATCGGTCCAGATTCACATCTCATTCGAGAATGACTCACATCAAGACTACGAAGATAAAAGAGTCTCCCCGTAAATTATCTTTTTGCATGTGTACTAACCCCTCCACTCGATAACATTTTACACCACTTTTGCTGCCATTAAATGGCGATGAAAGCCGCTGCACTCATTCATCACAATCTTTCAACGAACTCCTTTCATGCTCCTTTACGACCAACCCGACCGATAATCAACAACAAACAACTCAACCCAATGACAGTGGCAACGAACAAACAAACAAACAAAATCACATCAGTAACCTCTTCTGCATTCGCAGCCAGACAGACAAACCGATTTTGCAGTGCTGCTGTCATAATTCTTGGTTATGTCCTTCGTCTCGGGTTCGGGACCGCATACTCGCAGTCAGCCGCAGGTGATTACAATTTACAACCACGACAAAGTCTTCTAGTTCTCCCTCCAATTTGCGGCAGGAACCCACAGAGTGTGCTGGCTGAGCTCGTCGCGCGAAAAAATGCTTTGCAACTTTGTTGCATTTTCGTGCAATTACCGGACACAAAGTTTCACTATCTGCTGCTCCTCGACGTCGCGTCGTTGGGTAAAAAAAAAAAAAATGGAAACTGCTCGAGTCTCGATAGAGTGGACACTGAAACTTGGAACCCGAAATGACCGAGTATCCGCATGCATTACACCTTATGGCATAAGTTCGTAATTGCTACCGTGATGCTGCATCGCAAAAACCTTCGGTGGAGGTCCTGCAGCATTTTTGTTTTGTTGTTAGTTGGTGTATTTGTTCATCCAGTAACAAAACAATGAGAAATGATTTACCCCGATAATTGATCACAACGTGTGGACCCGTGGGTGGCTGTAGTTTTAAACAATGCATCATACGCCATGGTGTGCCGAAGGTGTTACATCATGGACCAGTACTGTTTCTTGGTCACTTTCACCGGTACACGCGGTGTGATGAACTTGAAAATATTATTTTATTTTTTATTTTTTAAGTTCAAAGTTGTCATCGGCTCGAGGCTACCATGATCGATGCCCAAAGGAGAGTTCTTAAATGGTACTTTAACCGTACGTGGAGGATTCAGAGAAGGCAGGAGGGCCATTTTCAATAAACCAAACGAAACAAATATTTATCCATAAATCATCTGAGCCGCCACTCCGCTGTGCGATTGTGCCTTTTGTCTTTGGTGTACGGTGTATCACGGCTTGGCACACTCCACACTGTGAGCGAGGCGCCCGCGGGGGACTTTATTTTATTCCATTGGAATGGAAGAGAATGAAAAGAATGGGTTATGGGTTATTGTTGAACAAAGACGGAACGGCCTTTTTTTTTGTAGAATAACATTTGTTTTTTGATCGCGCTCTCTCTCTCTCCCTCTAATAATACGCTTTTGAGGTTAATTCCTAGAATTTAGCTTGATCCCCTCTGCGCTGCGCTGCGCCTCGGTCATCATGATCATCATCAGCATTGATGCACTTGTTGCATGATGTTTCTGTTTTGCTGTCTGCCATGCAGATTACATGTAGCATCCGCACCGCACACATCACAACTCCCACTTTGGGATTATTTACATTTCCCTTTGGCTCGTACTCGTACACGAAGCACTCGAAGCACGAAGCATCTAGCAGAAGCATCCAGCCATCAATGTGTGTTGTCTTTTAGCCCGGTGCGAGTGTAATTTTCCGTCTTGCTACCTCCGACTGTGGTGTTATTACAGCACCAGCATCTTGGTAGATCCGCACCAGGCTAGAAGAGAACACACACACATGCCGTGCGCCTTGCCGCATGTTTCATAACTGTTTTAGGGTAATTGCACTGAAATGCATGTCCGTGTGTGTGCCTCCCGTCCCTGATTCCCTCTGCACACTCACTCAAAGATGACATGGATGAGATGTTGATGATGATGATGGTGATGAGCTGAACGGTGGATAGATAGATAGATGGCTGGATTGGATGGATGGATGGATGGATAGATGGATGGAAGTAGTGAAATGACAGTGCAGTGCGTATCATCCCAAGGGACTTCCTAGGTGAAAAGCATTTCCTAGTTATTAACAAAAAAAGAAGAAGCAAGATCTTAGAGATGAGTGAAAGATTGCCTTCGAGAGTATTGAGAGGAGCATTCCGATGGCATGATAAATGGACCGGTACAAGTTGAACTCTGATTCTTCACACGTGAGGTGGACGGTACGGATGGACCCCGTCTAGAGCGCGGACAGGTCAGTCACAGGTGTATCGCTGCACTAATGGGGATTACTTGGCCGAAAGAAATGGAAACGTGTTTTTTTTTAATTGCTGGGTGATTAATCGATGTTTCCGGGCTATATGGAACGCGATGAGGATGTGTTCATCGATAATTAGGTACGAGTGCACTTTCCTACAGGAAAGAGGATAATTAGGGAGAAATAGTTGAGTGGACTGGTTCTTAATAGCCAGGTGTTTCAAGTCTCAAAAGCATAGGTTAGCAGAGAACTGCGTTTCGAGTTGGAACCATACCTATGAAAAACAACTTCAAACGTAGCTCCAAACACTCAAATGAGAGTAGTCTTAGAATCCATCTTGGGTCCGTTCCTTCGAGGCGCTGATCTCAGTTAGCTCCTTTATCTTCACAAATTTGTACGAAGTTTTCCTATGTACTTCTTGACATTGATAGTCTTCCAAAGCCTGGGTCATCAAAGACGCGTTCTCTTCTGCGTTTGAATTCGACCCAAAATTGAAAAGAAAACGGCACCACTCTGCAGTAATGCAAAGGTGCTCCCGGAGTGGATGGTGTCAACTTGGAAAGAGTTAACCCTCGGACAGAGAAAAGTTTATTGATTTACATATAATTAAAACCTTCAAGATAAACGGTTCAGCACAATAAATTTGACGCCTGATAGCTGGAAATACATTAAGCTACCGTTACTAAAATGTTGGAAGACGATCTGGTACCGATTTCAACCAAATCAGAGGAAAAGTTCGGGTGTTAGGAATGTTTATATTTTTGGTGGTACACATGTATATGTATGTAGGGGTTTTTTTTTTTTTTTTTTAGAGCGGTATGAGCAAGTCCCACGCTACTTGAAACAGAGCGGGCCTCTTCCTTATGAGCAATAGCGTTTTCCACTACGAAAGAGACTTGGATTTAGTAGGGGTCAATTATTTACTTAGAGTTAGCCGTCTTAAGCTGTAAGGTTAGGTTAGGTTAGGCTGAGATGGGTTGAGAGGCCGAGCCATTCCAAAACACCAGGCACCAGAGTGGGCCCATCGTTTTCCCCTAGAATCCATAAACCGCCACAGTTTCCTCAAAGCATTTTATTACCCTGCAAAATCTGAAGCTATAAAGTGCCGAGCATTTATCGAAAATGTGCCCGGCTGGCTCGCCATCGTCTAGACGTATCCTTTGTATAGATTTTGATTTGGGAAGCTTGTCCGCAATCTTATTACCTTTAATGCCCCTGTTGTCATTGTTGTGGAAAGCAAAGGAGAGCTCAGAGCTTGGAAGACATGGATACCTCTGTAATAGACTGATAGAAGTCACAGAATTCGATGGCATATACCTCAGCCTGAAATATGGTAGATGTTCCAAGATAAACCAAAACTTTGGTGTTGAACCCAGAAAGTCCAAAGTCCCCAGATTCTTCCATGCCAACAGCGACCTTAAATGTTCTAGTTGGCCGCGCTAGGGTGGAATTTCAATGTGAGTTCCAGTTGAGGCAACCTGTCTTAATCCTAGGTACTAGAAATTATTCCACAATTCTGTCTTCAACGAAGATTACTGTTTCACAGGGTGCCGTGACATTGTGCCAAGCGACATTATGGCATAATGTCTCTTGGCACAATGTCACGGCACCGTTTCGCAGGCAGTGTTTCTTAGAGTTGTTACGTTTAAAGATCTTCAGACCCATCAGTAGTATAATGAAAAGAGAGAGACCCGACCTTACCTTCTGCATATGAGGATAGTTAGGGTGGAGGATAACTGCCTATGACATAGAAGCTTTTCATCCGCTTCGATTCCATCCACGCTCTTTTCAGTAAATCTTAGCAAACTGCTTTGTCATCGGCGATGCCGTGGTCCTGAAAGCGGAAGTACGATGGTGTTTGTAGCCGTGACTATGATTGCCAGATCTGGAGCTTTCTTGGCCATTGTAGTGAACGTGTTTTGACTTTAAGGACTTCATCCACATTCTGATATCGCTCTTAATACTCTCGCTTGAGGCTTCTTCTCCTCCACTGCTTTGAAATATCTTACGACCAATCGAATACAACTGAAAATAACCTTGCTTCAGGAGTTGGTATTTTAGTGGTGCTTGGTTCCGTCTTGTCGGCCTTGAATGTTAATCTGTTGTTGGCATTGAAAGAACGAGTGCGACATCTCTTGTTCAGATGAACATCAACCACATAATTATGACGTTGTGCACTTCATTTACAAGCTTCGGTTGTTCGATACCAGACGAGATATGTTATTATGGCCCTTTTCTAGGAACTACATAACCAGCATTCCAATCCATTGGACACTAGTACGAGTACATAGTTCTTAACTCCGTTGTATGGCTTCGATAACAAAACTAAACTATTTCACAGTGCAACAAAATGGAAGTAACGACTTCGACATTGTATCGGATTTGTTACAACAAATAGAAACACCGCATCGACTGTGTTCCATGGAACTTTTCTATGAGTTAAGCTCCCTCGGTGCAGTCACCGCGCCGCGCCGCGCCAGCCACACCGTCGGAAAGTGAATATCTGGTCAAATTTAGCGGAAAACGTGCCTTAAAACCACCTCACGGCACAGGTTACAGTATGCCAATGACCCAAAGAAAATTATGCATGAAACGATGAAACGTCGAAACGGCCGACGGGTGGCAGGGCTCAGGTAAAACTGAGTGAAAGCGCGGAGAGGGATAATCCCGCGACGTTGTATGGAAATTCCTTGGGCTTCCTCTTCGGTTGCTTCTTCTTCTCCATCTCCATTGCGAAGGTAGTGGGAGTCCGAGTCTTGGGTTTCCAAAGTCGGGTTGCGGGGCGTGTTCATTCACACCACCAAGATGAAGCAAGAGAAGAAGACTAAATCCCAAAGCAATGAATATTGAGTTTCCCATATCGCATTCTGCGTGTGTGTGAGTGGGACTGGGGAACGTCACCGATTGCGTGCTCGCGCAAGATGACCAGACTCTGTGCAAGCACGTGTTTTGCAAGACTCATACGAGTACGAGGACATGAATCGAATCGAATCGTCGTCTTCGTCGTCGTAGTCGGGTCAAGGGGGCGCAGTGTGTAGGCGATAAATAAATTACCTATTTACGGGCAGTTCTCTGACTGCGATATAAAGTATCTGTGTCTTCTTGGTCCTCTGTCTCCAGTGTCTTGGTAACGGCATCTCCTTTGGCTCGTAACGATTTTCATTATAACGCTCTCACTGGTCATTCAATTCGATGGCTGTCTGCCTCCGCATGTCCAGCTGCAGAGTTAAACAATTGGGCTCGGCGTGTGATTCAAACTGTCGGCCGTGGTCGTCGCTGCGCGTCGCGTCGGTCGTGCTACATGCTGCATGGTAGACCCGAGTATTGTGGTCATTTGATATCCATCTTTGGGGACAATGAGTGTGTGGATAGTCACATGGAGAGGGCGGGTATTTTGAATGGAGACCCATAAAGTATCCATCAGATACTTTTGAACTGTGTTTTTGTTCGGTATAGTCTGTGTGACTGCCTTTTTATCGGGATGTTTTGTATTGTGCAGTTTTGTATGCGATCAGCTACCGCAAGAGGTTGTGATTGTCGATGCGCGTTGGTTTGCTTTTACGAGTATGATAATAGTGGATCGTTTCTTGTTGTTGGTGATGATGGCGGAAATGTATGAGTTTCCGGTCAGTGGATGGGACGTTGGAGGCACCTAACGGCAGTTTTAATCAGAGGATATTGATTACAAAGTGTTAAAGGCTTGCTATCTCCCATGAAAGGCTGAAACTGCACTTTATTCGTAGGATCTTATACCATTGGATTTTTTTTAACGCTACAAAGCGACGCTCTTCTAAAAAAAACTTCCAGTATATCCCCTTTAAACGCCCACCAATCGTCAAAGCTCCCCATGCGGTACTTTAAATTGTGCACAAAAACCACTTATTTAACGTAAGCGCCCTGTTCCCTTGACACACCAACACCGCCGCCACCACATCTGTCTGTAGCCCGCCCACACAAGCACAATTGAAAGCAATTTTCTCGCCCCAATTGTATATGAACTCCAGAACAACTCATGTCCTCAAAATCCTACAAGCCAATGACTACGACGACGACTACGACTACAACTAAACCACTCTCGGGGAATCAATCAACAAACTCAAATTAAATGTGAAAGAAATTGCGAATCGAATTCCTGGCGGTGACGAGGACGAGGACCACTCGACGATGTACACAACACATACACCATCACCACCACCACTTGCTTGGGTTTATTGTGGGGTAATACGAGAACTTTTTACAAGCCAAAGAGAAGAAAAAAAAAAATCAAAATGGCAACAACAACAACAAAAGTAATCGAGAAATAAAATCGAATTGAATACCCTAAGGAGTCCTCAGCCAGCCTCGTTGTCGTGCTGACTCTGTGCATTAGGTTTCCAAAGTCCTACCCCAAAGTCAATCAATTGTTGTTCGTCTGCCACCTGACCCCCTACCCTCATCACCATCATCGATAGCATTAACATCGCAGTCGTTGTCGTCTTCCTGCTGCTGATCCCATCTATAAATCAATCAATCACACAATTAAAAGGGTTCCAATGGAACATTTAGTGTCCATTTGCGAATGCCACTGAAAAGCGAAATGTCCAAAATTGTTAGATTCCCTATCGCCTGGGTGCTGCACCACCACCCGAAAACAAAAGCGGAACCTGGCCAAGTAGCCATAATCCACACAAACAGAGAGACCACCAAACGAACGAACAAAAAAAAAAAGGAAAAATGTCAAAAGAATCGCTTGACCACGATTTACATACCCGAAGCGAAATCGAGATAAATTCCCGGCGAAGAATACAATGAGAACCAGAATCGAAGAAGAACTGAAGCCGTTGCCGTCGCTGGAGCTGTCTCTGGGGCCCAAACGATTTCAAATTAGACAAGATCGGACTTGAAAGAGTTATGGTTCCATTGAAATCCGCCAAAGCGGACACAATGGGATGTGTGCTCCTCCTTGTTCCTGGTATTTGCATTCATTTTGTTTGGCACAAACAAACAACAAAGGAGCCACAAATCTGTCCAGAGCAATCCAGAAAAGTGAATCTTCTTACACGCATGAAAACCAAAAGTGGATACACGCTCCGCTCCAATTGCTCTGATTCGACTCGTACTCGTATATTTTTAGATTGTAAAATGTTCTTGTGTCTCCGGGAAATTTATGCACCTCCGCTGGAGGAAACCCAGGAATAGGGTTAACATTATATGCGCGCGACATCGACGGGGTTAAGAAATGGGACATAATTTTGTCCGGGAACATGGCTTTCAGTGTCTTAGGAATCGCATGAGATATGGGATTAGGTGAACTAAAAATAGCTTCGACTTTTGATCCACAGAAGTGAAAATTTAATATTTTAGAGTTTTGGGTGTCAGGTCATTTTGGGGAGGAGACAAAACGGAAGAAATCTGAGATTTATTTTTATACCCTTATGTCCGGGCACCCACCCAAGTTTGACTTTGTTTCTATAGGAGAGGTCTTGAAGAGTATTAAAGCAGTTCAATAGTGCTTAATCCTGTAGCGCTTTTAAGGCTGCTTGACTATCCGTGATCCGTGACATTTAATTTCTGATTCGAGGATGACGTTAACGCACACTTCAATGGCATGCATTTCTGCCTGAAATTCACTGGGACTTTTTCTCATTGGTTTGGATATTCCATCGGGCTATAATGTTGATACTTTCCTTCTCCTGTACTGAAGTAAGCATAATACTAAGACACTTTATCATCACCTTTTCGCTGCTCGATCGAAGCTAAATTTGAACCTACTCTCCACTGATTATCTACAAATGCGAATTCTATGTAACTGACAAAGAAGCTGTGATCTTACATTTATTTTGATACTAGCTGACCCGTGCTCGCCTCTCTTCGTCCGCCGACAACTTTTTACTAATTTGCAAAACTTCACCTACAGTGGTGGTCATATAATTAGAAACGATCGGATCGTTCCAAATGGATAAAATGTTACAATACGCTTTTTTTTTGGCACATTTAATAAAGTTCGCAGATGTCTTTATTATTTTTTTGGGAATTGTACAATTAGGTTATGCAAACGGTCAAAGCAAGATACTGTAAATATAGCTGTTATAGTGTGTAGATCTTGGGAAATTCAAAAACAGCTGGACATATAATTAGAAACGGTAATACAATTTAATATTTTATTAAAGAAGTTTATTCAAATTGGTCACAAATTGATTACAATGTATTTCTACTCTTAGTATTTGGTTGGAAACCTTTTATTTCGAATCATAGCTATTACACATTTTAGAATACTCTCTAGTAAAGCACGACATATAGACAATGGTATATTCTTCCAAATTTCTTCGATGGTTGAAAGAGTTTCACCGAATTTTTGGCTTTTTTATCCTTAAAACCTCTTTTGACATTCGCCCTTAAGTTTTCAATCGGATTTAAGTCCAGGCTCTGGGCTGGCCAATTCATAACAGCAATATTTGGATTCCCACCCCACTGCTTTACTAACCGTGAAGTGTGTTTGAGGTCCTTATCATGTTAAAAAATGTAGGCCATGGACATGTTTTCAAATGAAAAAGGTTCCATAGAATTTTCTAGTATTACTTTATATGCGTGTTAATTCATTCGACCGATAATGCGAATGATTAACTTAACACCGTGCCATGCCAAGCGCACCCCAAACCATCACATTACCACTGCCGTGCTTAATTGTTTTAAAACTGTACTTGGGATCTAATTACTTGTCCTGTGGACGTCTAACACACGCTTTACCGTCAGACCCCAGCATATCGCTCCAAAAGAGGTTTTCCAAATATTAAGGTTGTTATTTAAAAGCAATTTTACGAGGTAAATTTTCTATTTAAATTTTTTTTTTTAAACAAGTGGTTTTTTCAGTGCTATACATCTACGTTGTCCGGCTTTGCATAACCGACGTCGAACGGTTCTTGTCGATATATTTGTACTTATTTGAGGCATAATAATGTCTTCAATTTTGCTAGATGTTAAAAAAGGATCATTTTTCTCTGAGGTTGCAAATCAATCTATCCTTCTTTAACGTAGTTTTTCGGCCTCTCATTTTCCTCGGATTGCTCTCAAGGCCGCCGATTTCTTTAAAAAGTTGAATAGCACCGTAAAGCATTTTTTTGAGCAAGACAATTTTTTAGCAACCGAGGCCATTGACGCATTGCCGCTCTGCTAGCTTTGGACAATAATTTTCCATAATTACGGAATACAACTCTTATTTTTCCCTATTTTCATGCCCATTTTTAAAATAAATTGTATAGATAGAATCCACCCGTTTACTTCACATCTTACTCATTTTGAAAGAATACTGACACTTACATGAACTACTTTTCTTTGTTTTTCTATTTTATTTGAATTCGTCAACTAATGTAGATTAATTACGGTACTTAAGCAAGAACTGTATCAGGCATCAGAAAAATTGCGGTACGGTCCAACATTTCTTAATTGGTCGTTTCTAATTATATGGCCATCACTGTATTTCCTCAAGAACGTATTTAAATGATTTTTTAGAAAGTCTTAATGATTCTTCAAAGCTGAAGTGTTAAGAAAATATATTCCAGCTCTAAAAGACTGGTACGATCACAAATTATTCTCCGGGCCTATCCACAAACAAACAATTTTATTAATTAACTACCTGAACCCGTGCTCGGCTTGCTTCGCATTCGCACTCTAAAGGCTTTTTCATGCATACAAAACATGAAATATCAGTGGGAGCGAAGAGACATCAACTGCACGGCTGCTGGCAGTGGTCTCCACTGAAAGAAAATTGTGGGGATGCTTTGAATAATTGTTTTGAACATTGCTCAGCTTCAGGATAAAGCAGAACGATGCTTTATACCGCAAATGAATCAGGGGAAAATTTACTAAATTCACCTATTTTTTTCAACCCGATAAGCCATTATTGAGTTAGGGCTGAATAGTTATAATTTTCCTTTCAAGAACCATGCCGTTTTCCGGGATAGAAAGTATAAATGATGTTGACCAAGAACATAAGCAATCACTACGTTAATGTTTCATCAAAATCCGTCCAGTAGTTTTAGCGTGATGCGCGAACAAACAGTTTTTAATCTACGGTTTTATTATGTGTATAGATTTTCTTTTCCATCATTAATAATTATTCTTTCTCTTTGCCTCTTTCAATGTATTCAGAATACAACTGACGCGTTCAGATGAAGAAGGGGTCAAAGTAGTCTATTTAGAATCTATTATCTGTCCAAATATGATGGAGACATTTTTTACACTTCGAAACAAAAATTATGTTAACTTTAAATTGCATTTTGCTCGGCTGGAATTAGGTCTGTTGTCGTACTTTCTGCACCGAAATTCACAGATTCCGAAATTTTAAGGTTTTAAGGCGTCAAAAATGCGCCAAAGTACAGAAACGCACTGGATAACAAAAAATGAAAAATGTATGACATTTGAAAGATTTGACAATTTTCATAAAGCTGCCTAAAGAAATTTCTTGGACTAAAATTGACAGCATGTGGAAATTTCTTACTCTCTTGTTAGCTCTTCTCTTCTATGAAAAACTACGAAAAATCTTCGTACGGGAACAGGATTTGATTGATTTTCGTAGTTTTTCACAATAGACAGGTACGGGAACAGATTTAAGCGGTAGCTATCGACCGCTCATAAATCGCTTTTAAAGTAAAGAGGCTAAATTTAGGTTCAAATTTTCGGTTGGTATTCATCGACCACTAATAGGTTTGAGTTAAATTAAATTTGGGATTTAATTTTTGTTTCGAAATGCAAAATGTAAGTTTTATATTTTCTTAAGAAAATTTACGGGAAATTTGTACACAAAATATACATAAATATGTATACATTTTCTAGATTCGCGGCAACATATTTTGTTGTTCAATGGAGTACTCACCATATTATCTCTTCATATAGTTGAAGACTCGAAACTATAACCAATTTATTACTCTTTCTAAAATATTTATTTAATATTTCAAAAATGTTGTCAATTTATCCCAGGAGCTAAATAAGTGATGTTGGTTTTCTTAGTCCAAGGTACACAATGTAACTGTACCTTGGACCAGACCATAGTGTACCTCGGACCATACACACTAAATTGCAAATTTTATCGACAACAGTGACATTAGGTTTAATTTTTATAGCTTAAAAAATTATATAAATATATCTTAACTGACAACTTATTACAAAAAGCAAAGAAATTTTACATTAAATGCTGAAAAAGTTGAAAGCAAAGACTATCGGTCAAAACATCCTTTACAGTCTCCTCCAGTGAAGTTTTATCGACTTGAGGTCTTTTTATACCTGATATATGTAGGTGAACTAGATTCAAATACCGAGAAATCCAGAAGGATTACAGATGAAGTATGAATCAATGTGTTAATTGGACCGGTCCATGGTACACCAAAAGTATTGGACCAAGGTACACCATGTGCACTTTATTTATTTCAGTAAGTGTAACTTTTTTTATTTTAGTAACTTAAACTAACCTGACTTCAACTGAAGTCTGACTGATGAGTCAGTAATTTGTTTATAAAAATTTTCCGGAGCTTACTTTCACTCCAAATTTTTCCACAACATGCTTTACAAATATACATAAAATTTTACTTTTGGGGGTAAAAAACATTCCTAGCAAATTACTCACTAGGCTAACCCGCCACAGTGCCAGTTTCAAACTGAGTCAATGTGTTACAATATGGCACACAATTCGTAGAGGAACTTTTGTCAAAAGAACATACATAGATATATGTACTAGAAAAATGCCGCTCGGACCGAGGTACACTTGATCCAAGGTACACTACTCTCTCCTACGTATCTTTTTGTCAGAAACTGACTTCGACAGAAGTGCACAAAAGTAAAGAAACATGCATTTATTAAAACGGAGAAAATAAATGACAAAATCTAATTTCTTCCGCAAATGCTGCCAAATTCATTTTACCCTCTCATTTGGCGGGAGGTCTTATGTTATGATGACTGTTTACTTTTTAAAAGATTAATGCTAACAAATATTTTATATTTAATGACGAAACCTCCATTTATCTCTTTTCAGTTCGCCAGCACAGAATCCCTCTGTTTATTACTTGCAGAATGCTCAGCGGTAAGTACTTCCCTGCTAATTTCTTTTGTTGAAATTCCAATGCATGACAGTTTGTTTGGGGATCAGTGTCAGCAGGTTTTACACACCCGTAAAATCCTCAAGTCATACGGATTAGAGCGCATTGCCCCCTAAGTTTGTCATTAATACGGTTCTCTCGGCTATATTTCATAATCGTCTGTCAATAGTAAGCTGCGGCACTTGAAGGTGCCCCCACAATCGAAGACTCGTGTTAATTATCGTGTCCAAGCTTCAAAGCCGTTTTTTTTTTTTGCAAAAAGTATTTTTAAACAAAATCGCCGCTGCCGCCGGGCTGGGTTTTGTTGAAAGTCGTTTGATGAATGACGAGATGACACCGTAAATCGCATTAACCAGCATCGATCCTGTTCGGTGGTTGCTCATCGCAAACATTTTATTGTGTCGGTAAGCTGCGGATTTTGTTTTGTTTGGGCTTCTTGCGATGTTTTTTTTCTATAGTCAAAGTATGCGAATGATTTTGATTGCCATCACGTGTACGAACGAATATTTCAGGATGACACACACACACACAAAGGAAGAGGCAGACGTGTGTCCACTGAACCACAACATCGGACCTTAGAAGAGCGCAAAAACAAACGAAAAGCGAACCGCCTGTTCACCGATTTGTGTGTGTCTTTCGCCTTTGAGCTCCTTTTTCGAGATCCATCCGACCATTCGTCGAACCGTCCATCCATCCAAAGAGGGTGTGTGGATGTGCCATGTACCTGTAGATACTCGAACCTTTTTTTTGTATCCCAACTTCGTTGCTGTAATTGATTCGTTCCTCGCGCAAAAAGGGAATAGCCAATCTGGCCCGGTTGACGGTCGCTCCTCGATCGCGGCCCGAATTAATATTTGCTGGAGTTTTATGGAATTAAATTGCGGCACGGTGCTGGTGGGTACGTTATGTATGCCCTCTCTTTTGTATCAGAAATTAAAGCTTAAAGGGAATATTTTGATGGTGGGGAATGATTGGGATGCCACAGGGCTGCACCATGTGTGATGTTGTCTTCATAAATTTTAGTTTTTTTTCTCGGTTTTCGGGGTCTTCTGTGGCAATTCAATTGCGAGTGCGAGTGGGTTTTGCGCGCGACTATTTATTGGCCAAGCAGTTTGTGATTAAACGAAATAAATTCATTTTTATTAATTTTTAGCGCGGAATTTAATTCAATAAGCCATGTGGAGGATTTTCCTTTTTTTTGTAATGAATGGGTTCCGGGGAGTGTACCTTAAAGGTGAATGAGGTGCAATTAAGCGTATTTAAATAATAGGAATGGGGCCGGCATTCATAGCCGAGGCGATTTATTGGTCATACGGAATAATGTGGATACAGGACCTCACGCCGGTTTTGGTGTAATTATTATTCAACGGACAAAGGAACAGGTGTATGCCTGAGAATTAATTGCGATGAGAACTTGTTTAGCGATTTGATTTTGTAAATCGTAAATTGGGAAATGAAGATTGAGGTGGAAATGGACTCGTGTTGTTTTATGAGCATTTTCTGGTCCTTTCTATGTACGTATGTAAATAGCATCGATCGACTTCTTAAGCGGGACATTTTTGTAGCTAGACATCTTTATCAGCTGGTCAATAAAACAGCGTAACATGCAAAACGGAACACGAGTTGGTTATGATATATATTGAAAAATCCTGGCTTTTCTATAACGGCTTGGCAATCGAATTTCTTAGCCTAGAACCCCACTGACAAGGACCAATCAAACTTTTTACATTCATAGAGATCAGCGATAATGGTTTATCCAACAAACGTTAATCATACTTAAAAGAGTGGTAAGGCAGAGACTTTGATGTTGGATGCTGGATCAGTTATTCCACAGCTAATTTTATTTACTACTAGCAGTCCCATCCGGCCTCGCCCGTGTCCAAATTGGAATTGGAATCTGAATGGGAGCGAGAGAGCGTGCGAGTACCGCGAAATGATATTAAAATGGAACACACAGCAGCAATCTCGTTCGCCATTTCATTACGAATACGATAGAATCGAAGTCTTTGATGTAAGCAAATGAAAATAATGGATGTTTTTCAATTAGTGTTTTATTAATTTCTCAGCCAGTAGGTAGCTATAATTAAGATTGTAGAGTGCCTTCCCTTCTGAAGTAAAAGAAAGACGTAGGTTTCGCTTTACTTATTTATTAAAGGAAAAGAAGAGAAACTAGTTACAGAGTTACGGGTTTTATTGTTCTCGGTGTATTTTATTTAACTACTGCAAGAAGTCAAGGTAAACGCCAAGACAAGCTTACAATCGCCAAATAAATACAAAATAGCAATCGGACAAAACCTTCTAGGTAATTACCTTGAAGTATTCTGCTCGATCGCTTTGAGATAAAAAGAAAATAAACAACATTTCGGCTGCTCTTTTATAGCACCGAAATGAAGCTTTTACAAATTAATCTTAACGAAAGCTTGAATAGATAATTTACATATGATCGAGCTTTTACGAGCTCAACTAGGCAAAGCTTTAATTACGTTAATAGGGTGTTGTGTTCAAGTTCGGCAAAGAGTAACAAAATATAACTTAAACTTTAGACTTAATGGTTTGTTTATTGTTTTAACTTAATTAAAAGCAAAGTTGAAAATAATAGAAAGAAAATAAATGAGATTCAATAAAAGATTAAGTTAATCGAAAAAAATGAAATATAATAGAAAGAAAATTAATGAAATTCAATGAGAAACTGAAATGATGCTGCTTCAAGATTAAAGATGAAAAAGTTGCGCAAATACAGGTATAGTAAATATATACAGTGTACTCTCTCCTTACGGACACCTCTCATAACCGGACACCTCTCTTATAACCGGACAGATTTCAAAGAACGGAAATAAAAACTCGATTTTTCATATAAAAAACTCTCCCATAACCGGACTCTCTCATAACCGGACTCTCTCATAACCGGACACGGACACCAATTTTCGTAACCGCCATAAAATGTCGCTCTCTCTTAACTGGACAAAACACATCGACGTATAGTAAATTGTTTACATATTTTTTTTTGTTTTTGTTTTGTTTTCGTCTTCTTAGGAAAATGAAAACTGTGGAGTATGCCCTTGCGTTATTATCATGTTCGCGGTCTCGCGGACATATAATTTTTGGTGGAGAACGCTAGAATGACACGCATATCTCCGACATTTTGAGAGATATTTTATATTATTTTATGCAAATTTTGTATAAAGATAAAAATGATTCCGCTGTAACAGTGAAGTGAAAATTTGTCTCTGGTAGAATAAAATAATGCCGGAATATGGAAGTATAGAAACTGTCTTTCTCGTCGGGGTATCCCGTCTTGTCCTAACATACCTAAAATTCTTTGACAGCATATGCCATCATGACCCGCTAATTTCCTTAACCAATAAGGGCATATGTCGTCTGGTCCGCGAACATCCAAGAACTATGTGCATTTATAAATCCCGTTGCCCTTTTTAAATAGGTTTGCATGTGAAGTGAATGTATGTATGTATGTGTAATTTCAAGCTTGATTTCCGTAGACAGAAATATGATTTTTTTCGGTAATTTGTGTTTATCACATAAAAATAAATTCATTTAGAAAATAAAACTAATACCATATGTCTATTAATTGTGTTTCGTTGATGTCAATTTATTTTTTTCCCCTATAACCGAAAACCTCTCATAACCGGACACCTCTCATAACCGGACACCTATCATAACCGGACAAATTTCTCGGTACCGTCAGTGTCCGGTTATGAGAGAGTTCATTGTATATAGATATACAGTTGCGGTCAAAAAAATAGTAGGTAGTGTAAATCAAACCGAAAGAAAGAAACCTAAGGTAGCCGGTAGAGAAATGGAGGAATATTTTGTGGTCAGACGAATCCAAAATCGTGCTCGATGGTGGAAAGGGATTTCGCCTGTATATAAGAGGGCCTCCAAATACCGAATATAATCCACAATTTACAAGAAAGACTGTATAACACGGACGATCTAGCATCATAATGGTTTGGGCATGCTTTTCATTTTATGCTGCCTTATGCTAAGGAGGAAATGCTTCTGATATGGGTCTTCCAACAAAGACAATGACCCAAAGCATACTAGCAAACTTGTTAGGTAGTGGTTTTTTGGTAGCAGGGTCAATGTATTGGAATGGCCGATTGAGAACCTTTGGTGTGACGTTAAGAAGGATGTTGCTTGTTGTAAATCAACTAACAAGAATGACCTTTGGGCAGTTGTGCAGCAATTATGGAGCTCGATAACGGCAGAAAGGTGTGAAAACCTGGCCAACTCCATTCAACGACGTTACGCGGCACTTATCTCAAATAAAGGTCTTGCAACTAAGTATAAAATTAACGGTCTTTTTTAGAGATAAATAATTGATGCACTATTTTTTGACCGGCAGTTTTCGTATATATTTGAATATTATTTCAAAATTTTTATTTAACGTTTATATTTTTGTCTTAATTTATTTCTAAAATAATAGTTGATACGTTAAACATGAATTTCAGAAAAAATTAATGTTTGTTCATAAAAAGTGGATGAATCTATTTTCTATTCTTTTTAGGGTTCCGTACCCATATGGTAATACGGAACCATGATAAGTTCGCTCTAACTCAAAAATGTCTGTCACGATAAAAACATCAAGAACCGTTCTTCCTAGAAACTTGAAATTTGACACACTTATACATTACTCAAAAATCTTGTGAAACAACAACTACTACAGGGTGGGTAAAATATAATCTAAAAAAAAATAATTTCAGAAAAATATATCATGTGGGACATCATTCGAAAGGGCTCGAAACAAAGATTCCAAAAATATTTTTCTTAATTTTTTCTGTTAGAAACTTTGAGAGTTATTGCCAAAACTGTGTGGAAAATATCATAAAAAAAGCCCCCTACGGTTTTCTCGGAAACTACTGAAGTCAGAAATATGAAAAAATCACAGTTGGTAGATAATTAACTATCTTTTTATAGATAACTTAGCGAACCTCGTAAGTTGCATAGTTTTTGAGAAATTCACGTCGAAAAATTTAATTTTATGTCGAAAAATTCAATTTCTCAACCGATTAACTCGTAAACTACTGGACCAATTTTGAAGAAATTACCACCATTCTATTAACAAACATTTTGAGGAAATTAAACGCTATCCAAAACTGTGCTGCTATACAATAAATAAAAAATAAATAAATAAAAATACGGATTTTGCCAGGAAACGAACCTGAACCTGAACTCAATAGTACAGCGCAAAAAAGTTATCTCAAAGTGAGTAATATTACTTATTATAAGTTTGTAAAGTGAATATAGAGGTGGGTCGTTTAAGTTTATTGTGTTAACGAAACGAAACAAAACAGTTATTTAATCAAAATATAACTATGTAGTTTTAAAACTACGGAACCCTTTGAGCGCGAGTCTGACTCGCACTTGGCCGGTTTTTTCTTATGCCATTAGTTGCACTACTATTATTTTGACCGCAGCTGTATGTTACATGTGAACTCTCTCATAACCGGACACTGATGGTACCGAGAAATTCGTTCGGTTATGAGATAAAAATTAATAAAAACATAATCAATGAAAATTCTTGTCGAGAGTCCTTGAATATGTGAACTTTATTTTGTGTGTATCTGTCTTTTAACTGCAGGTTAGTATATGAAATCTAACCTGGGTAGGTTAGGTTGAGAGTGGTTGAGAAGCTGAGTCATCCCAAAACACTAGGTACCAGAGTGGGCCCATCGCGATCACTTCAGTAGAACACGTTGCAAAAAAATTGAAATCGGCATCAGCAGTCCTTTAAAAACAAAGCCTAGCTACTCGCAACCATTTATGTGTGCGTATTATATTTTTGAAAGGGAACTGCAGTTTTTTACCATCATTGAATGTTTGTCACATATTCGCAAGAGGGATTGCTGGAATTGCACCCGGAAACTACGCAGTAGTCCAACGCACTAACTACTTAGCCACTGCATTCACCTTAAACTTACAACTTTTTTACTTACTTAGCGCGTTGTCAACCCATGGAGAGTCCCAGGCTGAGGCACGGAAACCTTCCCGGTCTTGGACGTGCTGCTTCCACTTTTCCAGACCAAGCTCTCTGGTGTCAGTGCCAGCAAGAGCTTGGTCCCCAAAACGGAAATTCGGTCTTTCTTGTCGTCTTGAACCTGGGGACTGATATTTGAAGATAGACCTTATTGCCCATTCACTCGATATGATCGAGTTAGTGTATCCGATGTGTTTTGGCTTTTCGGACTACATCCACATCTTACAAAATGTCAAAAAATTGGATGTTCAAGATCCTTAGCTTCACCCTTCTATCACCACCTTACCAACGATGTATGCTCTATCGGCATGCATATCTTTTAATACTAAATCACTAGCTTAAGAATATCTTATAAAAAAGATCAACCATCACCGCTGCTTGTGACATCTTGACCCACTGAAGTTCCATGGTAAAAGGTTCACTCGACTGGACCCTCATCTCATGCATGTCTTTTACTTATCTCTCCACAAACAAACAACCAGCGAATTGAAATACACACAACAGCTCTATAGTAACATAAATATAAAACACCCCTTCCGCATCTCAACTGATAAACAAAAAGCCCACCACTGAGTAAATTTATGAAATTCTATCCACCCAACATATCAGCAAAGAAAAAAAACCTCACCGAAACGGGTCAAAATAACAAAGAAAAGGCGTGGTGACTATTAATAAAGAACAAACCCCATCTCTTGCACAAAACAAACGAGTCCGTCCACCCTCTCCTCCCACACATACTCGTACATACCTACACTATGTTTGTGTGCTCTTCCATCTCTTTATCCCTTATAATACACAAATGATTAATTGCATTTTGTACAGGTCATGTTATATGTATGTTAAGACAGATGACGTGAAGTGGATACACACCGAGTTGAGTTCGAAAAACTTTCCACCCCCTCCCCACGCCCCATCACTCTGACGAAAACAGACCAACAACAACATAAAGGGGACGACTTAACAGCATAAAACAAATACTAAGTGGGGTTGATGTTGGTCTAGAATCCTCACAGAACCCATTGGAGCACGCAGAGTTCAGCTCCGTGTTACAAATGGTCATACACATTCACATGACGGCGAATGACAGGAGGACCGCGCCAGAATTGCACAATTCGGATACCGTGTTTATGCCGTTATGATACTTTTCCAAATACAAACATTTACCGCGTGCCGGCCGCTTTATGGGGTGAAATGGGCCGGACTCCGGACAACAACACGAACTGTGTGTGTATAGAAAAACAAAGTTACAAGTTTGCGTGTTTTGTCAATTGTAACTTTTCCACTCTTGTCCACTTCTTGTGTACACCGGCACCATCACCACCACCACCCGGCAAAGGGCAGGCGTTTAAGCAAATACAAAAGCAACCCTTAACTTTTTTTCCATTTCTTTTTCTTTTTTTTTCTTTTTTGTCTCCAGAGTAAAAGTATCTTTGAAAACTTTTGCAATATTGTATCTGCTCGTTTTTTTATGTTGCTTCCCTACTCCAGATTCCTGATGTCTTTCGCAGAAAATGAAACAAATTCAATTCACCCTCAGCCTGGTAATGCCACCCACTCTTTTGCGATGTAATTGAGAGGCAAATGGGCTCTCAAGCTTTTGAATTATCAAAACTTTTTAATTAAACACATTTAACTATCGTTTCCCACTCATCGAGGAGCATATGTGCGAGTGTGTGTGTGTGTGGATGTCTGTTGGGGAGGATAGGCGGGTTAATATTAAAACTTTAATTAGAAGTGTGCTTCCTTGTGACTTCAGTTTCATAAGTTTAATAAACAAACTACGACTTGCTTCCTTTTTTCACTGATTTCTCAGAGAAGTGAAATTAGTCCTGATACCTACATTCTTTAGTTTTTTTTTTATTTCATATTTACTCTAGAATTCACTAATGTCGCTTAATTTAAACACGGCTGTCGCGAAGGTTTCGGGGAAATCTAGCGCGTTTCCAGATAATGAATGTTAGGGCGTAGCTTTTAAACTGATTTTAGCAAAACTCTTGTCCTTGTCCTTGTGACAAAACACACTGACAGGAGACATTTTTTTCTTTTCTTTTCGCCTTCTGAATTCTACTTTTACTAGCAAAATAAATTGCTCGGATTTTTCGCTACCCATCTCTTCCCAGTCGGCACCGTGGTGTAGAGGTAAGTATGTTGGACTACTACACAATGCTGTCCGAGTTCAATCCCAGCCCGAGTTCAACACCTAAAAGTTTTTTCACGGTGTCACCTCTTTCGAATGTCCGACAAGCAATCAAAGAGTATCATTTATCAATGAGCTTCTCAACTCGCCGTTCGGAGTCGGTAAACAACTGTAGGTCGCTTCCATTCGTGCAACACAAATAGTTGCGAGAAACAGGCCCAGGTTCACACCGAGCTGTAGCGCCCCCTAAAGTAAAGTAAAGTGCCTCTTCCGATCAGTGATGGGACCTGAAAAATGAATAATGGTGTTATATAGCCAGAAAAAAAGGTGGTAGAAAAGAAAAATAGTTTAAAAACGAAGTAACACAGTTTTTTTCTAAAAAAAAAACAACAACAAAAAAGTAAATATACTAAAATCAGTTCATTACAATACAAATATACATAAAAAGCTGGCCCTCGTCGAAAACGACGTTTTTACAAAGTTTAATTGACAGAAATATAAGATAAGAAAGTTGCTTTGTGAATTGTATTTACCAATAAAATCTCAGTGTAGTTAGAAGGCTAAAAACCTACCTCTGTAGAAAAATAATTCGCTATTCATATGTATGTCGCGGAGTTCAAGAAAGAAAGAAAGAGACAAAAGAGCACCATCCTTTATAAATGTTCTTTAATATTTTCCTCCTTCAATATGACAGTGGGAATTTTAAATTCTTCCGTGATTTTCTTCTTTATGTTTGGAAAGAGATCCGATTTGTATCTGGGAAACTTAGAAAAAGCCAAAAAAATAGCATATTGAGACGTTTTAGACAATACCTATGCCATTTGGGCTAACTCAAATATGAAATTTGAACAAAATCGTTGGGCCATTTTCGAGAAAATCGATGTTTTACAAAATCGGCCTTAAGTAAAGTACCGTTATTTTTGGGGCTAGAATGAAAATTCCGATTAAGCCTTAGGGTGTAAGCCCATAAACGCCAGATATGAAGTTTCAAGCTAATTCACCCATCCGTTTAGGCTCCAGTCCGAGGTACAGACAGATAGACAGAAATAATTGAGAAAATGTATTTTGACGCATATCGACGAGGGATCAAAATCTTACCCGTTTCCCGTTTCTTTTCTAATTTTTTATAATTTTAAGCTGCAACAATTTTATTTTAGCAGCAGCGCTACTGTGTGGTAAACAACAAATTTGCAACACGTATGACGCAATGTTTTCGTAGGGATAGTTGCCCGCACCATTACCATGTTCCATTATTAAGGAACAATGCCATCAGTCGTAAAATTGTCTGTTATATTCCATTCGCCTATCAATGAAAAAAAGTGTAGTGTATGTGAAAAGTGTGCGTGGTAGGAATATGATAAGCGATGGGTAAAAAGTGGTAGATTTAGAGTTAAGGTTGGTAGGATTTCCAAAATTGTAAAAAGTGGTAGAAATACCACTTCAGTGGTAGAAGTCCCATCACTGCTTCCTATTTACGTCAAAACGTGCGAAAAAAATGTACTTCAAATCTACAAGCCAAAAACTCTGCAGGGAAATTATATAATTAGAGGCAAATGTTTATTTAGGTACTGTCGCCTCATGTTTTACTATGGCACTGCCTCATAGCCCCATACTTTCCGAATCTAACCTAACCTAAAGAAGCTGATCACTTTATATAATACATATGTATTTATACTTATGCATTTACTAGCTGGGGTGTTTGTCCGAAATCTCGTCATTTCTAGTCCACTGGCGGCTGGGAAAGGTATAGTACTACTTCTTCTGCCAAGCAGATCTAAAACCAGTGGTCCCCTGAGCTTTTCATATAGTTTACTAGACGCTCCGGAGTCGGTAGGTGCATTCTTGTTTCTGCGAAGCGTCTACAGTGGAACATTACGTGCTCCGCATCTTCCTCTTCTTCTGGATATTCTGGGAACAAGGGCGAGCTATCGTTTCCAAAGCTGTGAAGCAGATATTTTCGATAGCCGATATTTCGATATTTTCGAAGTTGCATTCGCCGTGTGCTCTTTTTGTCCACACCTCGATTGTGGAAATCAGCTTCCTTTTGTCATGGTGTTCCATCTGGTTTGCCACTTCTTCTGCTTTTACTATACTAGTAACATTGGTCTCTTGTTGGTTTGTCGTACGCATCTCGTTGTCGAGGATTTCGATAGGGACCATACCCGCTATAAGACATACTCCTCGTTCAAGATTGTCCAGAAACCGCATATTGTTTTTATTGCGCAGAGCCTGTATGCAGACGAAGAGTTTTCTTCGTTGTAAGAGCTCCCGCCCAGACTGCCACTCTGGGAAAGCAGAATCCTCCTCCCGTATCCAGGTCCACCGATGTTTGACAGCATCCCGGAGAGTGCTTCCTGCATCCTTGACGCCTTTTTACTGCAGTACTCGACGTGGGTTTTGAAGTTAAGTTGGTTATCGAGCATTAGACCCGAGTATTTTAACGCCTCTTTAGACTTGATTGATTGACTTCCAGCCCGGCATATTCCACAGTCTTTCGGCCTGTCATTAAGATGGCCTCCTTTTTGCGGTCACCTAACTCTAGGTCGGCAGACTCTAGCTAATTTTTGATCGTGGCGATCGTTTAGCTACGGTATAACTACAGCGATATCGTTAGCAAAGCCGGTAACCTTAACTCCTTGTGGCAGCGTAAATCGTAGAACTCCGTCATACAATATGTTCCATAGACGAGGTCCAAGGACTGACCCCTGGGGGCCTCCCGCGGTAACATCGAAGTATTTAAAGACGTCGTCCGTCTCGTAGCTCCCTGCTAGTGAAGTAATTAAGGAATATCTTCACAAGGTAGTGTGATGTACCCATTCTGGTCAGAGAATCAGAACAGCCTGAATCAGATCTTCTGTCACATTTTATCAAAACTTGAAACGCATATGATTATCGCTTTTATTTTTCAAATACAATTCGCAATGAAACATCGCCATTGGCAGCCCTATTTCACTACATCGCTGGCAGAAGGTGATTAAGTGTAGGTGTATGCAATTAACAACCTCTCCAGCACGAATCCTATCACTATTGCACTTCACAGTTCACACTTTTGCGTTGCTTCAGAGAGTACTACAAAGAGTGTGGGAGAGGGAGCGAAATCTATTGCAAAGAAAACGTACACGCATCTGTACATCAGCAGCAAAGTCATCGTTGAGGTTCAGGTGCAATAATAATTATGTTTCCATTTTTCTCCCCCGCTTCCTGCCTTCTTCCTGTGCGTTGTCCTTGGGAGCATAAAAGGACGCTTCGTACAGAAAACACACACATGTGAGGCTTTAATGCAATTTTCTTCTTTTAAGATGATGCGCTCCACAAGAAAGAAGGGCAACAGCAACAAGTTAAGCACCATGCATGATACTCGTATATTCGCTGCCAGCAGTGACAAATTATATTCTATGACGTTGAAGCTCATTTGCCTCTTTAATATTCAACCAAATTTTCTTCTTTCTTGATGGAAGAACAGGTATGGAGCGCTTAAGAGATTTGTTGCGTTGCATCCTTCGCATCCAAACCCAATGAAGCACATCAAAAAGATTATTTGCTCACTAGCACATCCTTGGAATACAAGGAAGCCGGTTTATGTGTGTACACAAGTTGTTATTATTTTTCATAGAAAATTGCACTGCAAATTGGAATTTGCATAATGCTCTGCAGTTTATCGTGTTGTGTTGTAGATTTCGAGATTTTCGCGCTGCACTAAACAAAATTAGGTTTCGCTGATGAGTTTTTCTCCAGGTTCCACCTTAGAGTCCTTTTGAAAACTGCTTACAGGGATAAATGAAAAATCTTTTTTTATCTCTGCAAGTGTACGGATTTCTGTGTGGGGGAGTAACCACCCTCAAAATCATATCGGTAGCAGTCTCATTCACTCATTCATTTACTTTACGCTACGGATGTTACTGCTTTACGAAACTAAAAACATTATGTAGACTTTCAAGCTTCGTCTAAACTTATTATGTTCTTCTACATTTTTTGATTAGCGCCTTTCTTTCTAGCTCCTGGGCATGTGCACTTCTCACATTAAATATCCTAGGTAGGAAATGGTGATTTCGGTGGAGAGAAATCCAAATACCGGGCAACGTATTAGTTTGAGATATGTATTTATATCCACCCTGTGGGGTTCAAGAAATAACTCTTTCTCTGATATCATTGTCATTGCAGCTGGGCAGAAATTGTTGTGTGGGCTGCATGGTCCCCTATTGGCCAGTGCTACTGACTACTGCCACTACTGAGATGCTTACGCGAGTTCTTGGAAGCAGCTTATTTGTTTCTGACCTTTTGTAATTTGGCCATGTCTTTCTGGATATGACACAGTTAGTAAGACTGATCCGCCTGATACCATCAGAGTTCTCAGTGTCTAAGATGTCTGAAAATCTATTTCTGGTACACCAATCGATATAAATTGTCTCAAGCATGTGATTGCTATCCCTGCTTCTATACAATCTAGTAGCGATTTCCTATAAAGAGTAACAAGTATTCCGAAATTTACGGAATTAAGTAGGTAGTGATCAGCTTTATCTTTTGGAGCCTGATTTGTTCAAGAAAAACGATATGTGAGCCCGCTTTCGACACATTTTTCGAGACAAACAAGAACGAGCCTTAGATCTGCCCCGACAAATTTTGCCTATTCACGTCGGTGTCACTGTTATGCGTCACGTCACTTGGGGTAATCTTCAATTTTTCAGGTCAGCACACTGCTATCCGTTGTGTAACACTTTTAGTGTTTTCGAGCGATACTTTCACGTCGTTTCAGATTTTTAAAATCTAAACACGTTACGTTACGGCCATAGTCGCTACCACGTTTCGGAATACAATATTCGGTAACGCTAACTTTTTACTTCGTTGGATGGTTTTTCTCCAGTTTTAAAGCACTTTTTCATCATTGTATTTTTTTTCGGTCGAGATTTCTTTAAGCGGATGTAAGATTAATTTGACTTCGTTAGCTTTTCTGACAGACAGAAACTTTGCCCACCGAACGTGCCCCGCCTTAAGGTAAAAGCGAGTTCAGTGATATTGGATCATTGCTCTAAAAAAAATTATACCCCAGGAAACCTACCAAACAGATCGTTGGTCGTCCAAGGTCATATCATCGTTATGAAATCTACTAAACCACTTTTTAACGGTCCTAAGAGCAGGAGCACAATCCGAATAAACGCTCTGAATGTTGTTTGTTGCAGTTCCAACACTCACTCCTTTTCGAAACTCGTACAGTATTACATGGCGAAGGTGTAGCTTTACGTTCTCCATTTTAGAACTTTTTTTTTCACACACAATTTGACTTAACTGAACGGGGCTTAGCGAGACCTGATGCCATGACCTATCCATTGGTATACAACAAGTCCATAAAAATAACAACGGTTGCGTCATACCGCAAACTTTCTGCTACGTATGAAAATCGGGCTCGAACTTTTGCAATGATCCAATATATATGTACATACATAGCTGTAATATAATTTCGTTTGGTAGAGTTGTCCTGCTGGTTTGCAATGCCTTCTAGGACACTCTTCTGTACCATAACAAAGTTGCTGAGTTGGTATGTTCTGAACCTTCTGTCGCTTTTCGTTTGGGAGTGTTACTGGGTCTTCCAAATTTCGATCGTATGCCCTGGTTCAATTGCCATCGTTCGAGCTACGATACTCTGCATCCAACAGTTTCTTTAGACCTTAACGTACAGCTCTGGCTTGACTTTGCCAGAATCTCTCAGCTTAACAGTCTCAGATGGTTTTTCGATAGCTTTCTCTGCTTCTACCTCCTCATCCATGGGATCGCTGATGACCTGGTCCTTTCCAATCGACATGGTGTGAGGCTCTGCAGCAGGATCAGAGACCGAATTGTCCAAGTTAAGGTCATCAGGTATGCGGAGTGTATCGACAGAAGCCACTCTCACGTAGTGACGCGGTTGTTAACGATTTCTTCTCGAGTTATTCCACTCCAGAACCGCTGTATTTAGTAGAAGCAGGAATATCTCGAGCAAGATGTACTTAGGAGACTGGCTACGGACGCCTTCGATAAACGAAATCCACGGGATGTTCCATCTAAGCCCCTAAAAGGAGACTGGAAATAAGTTGGCTGATACAAACTGTTTATCTGCCAGACAAACTGCATCCTTTCAGCTTAGTCAATTCCTGTCACAAAAATAGCTCGGAACACCCAGCCCTCCCGGCCTAGTTTGGGGTCTTTTTTGGAATGCTTTGTCTGTAAAGATACTCTGGCGATCTTTAAAGGCATGTAAATATTTTTTTCATATCATTGACATTGCCTAGAGGACGATCTGCCGTACGATCAATGGTTTTACATGCAACCTCTCCAAGGCAAAATGATTTTGTGGATAAACTGCGAACGTCTTTGGGGATAACGCATTGTGACTAGAAAGGAGAAATAGAGTCGAACCCTGCATACAAATGGCTTACGATTCGTTATAGATATATAGTTGATTTAACTTATATCTCCGTACTTTGGATATGACTTTTCGGCTACCTTTCTCCACGATCCGTCGTTCAAGATGTGGAAAAGATACAAGTTGTTCGCTAAAACCATCGAACAAACCGGTGCCTTAGAGTCCAAGATGCCTCCTTCGTCATCGCTTTAGCTTCGAAATACTCATACTAATCCACTCCTATTAGATTCCCATGGCATAGCTGTTACCTGTTACCTGCCATTATCATAATGATACCCACGTCTAACAATGAACCACATTTGGTCTACCTGACATTAATAAACCTTCATTTGTGCCCCCAAGACACCTCAGTCTGCAGTCAGCGTGCATCGATTCCCAATAAATCACACTGGTTCACTTGCACACACACAAATACATGTGAAAAACTACTGAAAATTAATTTGAAAATGTATTTCCTTCGATGGAAATTGATAAAAAAAAACTAAAACCTCTCATCCTGGTGCGCTGGTTGCATGAAATAATTGATCACCGATCGGTATCTGGAGGTTTTCGTGTATTCTCGCTTCGGGGTCGATAAACCATCATCGATTCCTCCGCACCAACCACCACGCTGCGATCAGGCAGAGTTCCATTGATTTATGGTCTTAGAAAAAAACTGTCACCGTGGATGATGACGACATTTCATCAAAAAAAAGTAAGAAGAAGAAAACAGGTATACAACGGTCCTGAAAGAAAAAAAAAATCCGCCTTTCTTCGATACTTTTACGTGTACAAACAATTTTCCGCAATTATAATGGGTTGGTCCTTAGGCAGCCGTGGGGACTGGGGAAGGATCCCTCTCCGCGTTTTTCTTTTTTCGCTGTCCAACTTTTGACTGCCTTAAGAGCTGTCACACATAAAAACCCTTTCAACAGAGGAAGAATAATAAAAAAAAAACGAAGAGATACGCCTGCCTGGCTGTCTTTTCGGCCGCTGCTGGTTTACCGCATCTCATGATATGTCCACGACACATCGCATCGAAGGGCTTAATACCCTGGATGCGTATAAATTTCAACCTCAGACATTACAAAAGACTACACCACCTTTTGCCGAAGACGATGCATTGCCGGCGTCGAGGGGGTCGGTGTGCGCTTGTCTCGTCTCGTTTACCTGAGACGGAGATGGAGACGGAGACGGAAATGTAGATGGAGACTCCTCTTCTTGATTTTTGTACACCGGGCACATATCGAGTGTCATGTTTTGGTTTCGTTCTTTTTCTTTGGTTTGGGTCATAATTTTGTTTTATTTTTTCACGTCGTTTCCCATTGTTCCTTGGGACGCGATATTTGGACTGAGGACCTTTGGCTGATGATGTGTCATGAATTTACGATGAGCACGGGTTTGATCCCATCTAATTGTCAATTTGAGGCAATAATAAGAATTCCAATCGTCCTTCGTAGACGTCCACAGAATTAGTAGATTGACGCAAATTAAATGCGCGTTCCCATCGGTGATATGAACTGTCGACGCTTAGAATACGAGAATTGGAATGGTTTTCCTGTCCAAATACGTGTCATCCGCACTTGCCATCAGTATTCAAATGAATTGACGGACCGTTTATAGTTGAAACTGAAAAGGCTGGCTGAATGGAATCCTTAAACTTCTCACATTGAAAGCGGGGACGCGTTGCTAATTTAATTTTTCACTTATCATAACGCTGGAACTTGGCCTAGTCCATCCCTGCCCGGTCGTTTCCAGAGAAAAAACTTGGATCATGATCTTCAGGAAAATCCGGCAAATCGAATTTCGAAAATACATGGTTTTGACTACATAATATATGTATACATATATGTATATACCCCGTTTATATGCCAACTCAATGCGCATTGAATCGATGCGCATTGGTTCAATCCGTTCATATAAACACCACTTCGAACCGCATTGAAATACTCAATCCGCTTTCGTTCATTCCTGTTTATAAACCGCATTGAAAATTTGAAACCGAATTGAAATATCATATAAACACTTTCAAATCGCATTGAAACGTTTTACTCTCTCGCGCTCTCATCATTCTCTTATCTGTCATCTAATGTCAGTCAATTCAATAGTGTAATTTTTAATTAATTAATTTTTATATCAAACTGTTAGTTCAATCAGCTGTTTAGTACTTAGTATTTAGTATTTATTTATTCTTCAGGTTTATAGTACATAAGATATAAATTACATCTTTAAAGTTGTACATACAGCAATTATGTTACAGAGTATTGAAGTCATTAGAAAAAAAAATAAAGTAATTCAAAAAGATTTGAAGAGAAAATTAAGTAAACTTGATACATACATTTTTATTAAAAAATTAAAAATTATCAGCAAAATATTGAAAAGCAATTTTTTCGAAGGTGTTCGTGCTACTTAAACGTTTAATACTAAGGGGAATAAGGTTCCTCAGTTGAATTGCGTGAATAAAAAATTGTCTGGATGTTACGAGAAATTTATGCCTGGGCAAAATTAGTTGGAACCTTCGGTTACTTCTTCCAAAATTTATTTGGTTATATAGATATTCAGGTGTTTTCGATTGAATTATTTTATTTAGTAATAACAAAGTTCTATATTTCAATAGGCCATTAAGAGAACATCCTGTAATTTGCTTGGTAAAGGCGGAGACGTGTTCATGTCTTTTAAGATTAAAAACGTATCGCGCACAGCTATTAAAAGCTACATTGAGTTTCCTAGATGACTCGTAATCCATATTGGCAAAAATCTCGCAGCTAAAAAGAATGATGGGTAGAATGAAAGACTTCACAAGTTTTAACTTCACATTCATTGGGAGAAATCTTGCAGTAGGGCTAAGACCACGAAGCGCACCATAAATTTTAGAAACCGTCCTTGTAATATGTAAATCCCAATTAAAATTGCTGTTGAAATAGACACCTAAATTCTTGATGTTTTCGACATATTCTACAGGGGACTGGTTTAGAAAAACCGTGGGAAAGTCTTCACTAATTCTACTTCTGCTTATGAGCAAAGCTTTCGTTTTAGATTGATTAAGATTAAGTTTATTTTTGACTGTCCATGTTAAAATTTTGCTCAGTTCATCATTCATTTTATCAATGGCTGCTGTTTTTTGTGGTTTTGGAAACATGATGTAAGTTTGAACGTCGTCGGCGTAAATGTGATACTCACAGTTGGAGAAGCATTCAGTGATGTCATTAATAAAACATGAAAACAGTAAAGGTCCCAGCACGGAACCTTGCGGAACACCTAGGTGCACGCTTTAGCGAGTGGAACATTTATTATTATAAAAAACGTACTGAGACCTATTGGACAGATATGATGCCATCAGGTTAGATAGAGAGCTCTCGAAGGAAAATTTTCTTAAAACCTTATCAATTAGGATGGCATGGTTGACACTATCAAAAGCTTTAGAGAAATCTAAGAAGACTACTAAGCCCATCATATTTTTGTCTAGACCAGCACGAATATCCTCACATACTTTAATCAGAGCCGTAGTGCAATTGTGACTGGCACGAAAGCCAGACTGATAACAATCTATAAGTTTATGTTGGTTTAGGAAGATTTTGATCTGCTTACTAACAATTGTTTCAAAGACTTTGCTGAGAAAGGAGAGAATTGCAATAGGGCGATATTCTGCTGTATTGGCTGAAGAGGACTTAGGTAGCGGTAAAACCTTAGCAATTTTCCAGCAGTCAGGAAAGACGGATGTTGTCAAAATAGTATTAAAAACATGCGTAATTTGATGCAGCAGCAAAGGTAAAAGGATCTTAATAAAATCAGTTTGTATATTATCCGGACCAACGGCTTTGGACTTATTCTTAGAATTTCTTCACCAACCTCTATTTCATCGACAGCTGATAAAGAAAAGGTGTGACCTTGTTTATTAAACTCTCTCAATTTCCTCATGTTTATTTCGAATTCGGTTTTGAATAATTTCACTAACCTTTTTATGCGGATTGAACCAATGCGCATTGAGTTGTCATATAAACGGGGGTATAGATTGCAAAAAAATGAACTCTTTTGCATCAATTTTAATTTGAGCTCCGCAAACCGTTTTAAAAATTAGCTCAGCAGTTCTTGAAATACATATTTTGATTAGAGTTTTTATGGTTTGAGACTTTTAAAAATTAATTAAGTGATGCAGGTATGGTGTTCCAGAGCTGGGTTGGTAAATGTTTTTGGATTTCAATTGACTCTGGACACTCCTAAGCAACCTGTAGTTTGATAATTGACCAGATATTTTCAATTGGATTGAGGTCTGGGCTATTGGGAGGACAGCATATCAACATTGTTTTCTTGGAACAGCATTATTCTTTTGAAAAATCAATCTGCAAGTGTCACTAAAAAGCTCTAGCGCGGAGGGCTCTAGTTCTTATTTTAGAACCCGTAGACCCCGCTGCAGTAACTTTCGATTCTTGAAAGCCCATTCTACCTTATCCATCTCCATAGAAGCATCCCCACATGTTCAATTCTGGGGGCATCCGTTAAGGTTCAGTCTTTCCTTTGGTTCTCTTCGCGCACGAATCCTCCCATCTCCAACCTGCAGCTTAAACTTGGATTCGTTAGAAAATATAATATTGTTCCACATGTCCAGAATCCGATGAAGATGCTTCTCAACCCAAAGTAATCGTTTTTTTCTGACTTCTATCAGAAAATCGGCTTCAGTACTGGCTTGAGTGCTTTAAATTTGGCTTTTGCTAACCTTTTTCTCACTGAGCCCTCTGCAATTATTTTCGTGTAGCTCAAAATAGATAATTTTAGATATCCACTGAAGTCTTGAACCGATGCACAAAAAATCGATCTTCCACTGGGATTGGCTTTTTTTCGTCCTTGAGTCTTTCTTTCTGTTAGTGGTTCCGGTCTTACGATATTTTTTTAAGTTCCGTCTCCAGTTTGTTTAGCAACACTAAATCTTTCAGCAATTTGACGGGTTGTCAAAGTTAGAGGTGAATGACGCATCCTTATTTTGAACTACATACGTCCAGTTAGATCGGTGTAGTGATAAGTAACTCAGAAGTAAGTTTTCAACTTACTCTATGGGTAGTGTGCAGCTTTACTGGAGAGTTATATATTTGGATTACTTTTGTCGTCGCTTATGATTCACAGTATTTGTTTCCAGATATTTATTTTTATTGTTTGTGCAATCAATTTCTTCAGTCATACGACCGTCATACTACCAGTGCTTGCCTTCGCAGTCAATTTTGATATTAACTTCTGAAATTGATCGTCTTATTTGTACTTCGTGACAAAGTGCAATCCTGCCTTAATCGTTCGCAAACGTCAGCAGCATTTCTTTAAAAGGATGATCGTTTAAAAGAGAAACCGATGTAGATAATTATCAGATATCCTACCTAATGACAGCAAATCCTTCACTGCCACCTGTGTCAAAGGGAATAAATGAGTGCATTTAGCCCCCTTTTTTAGAATGAAGCTATACATTGCTTGACTTTTATAACGTTCATCTTTGTGAACGCATTTAAAAACGAGCATCAAGACAAACAAGCATCGGGTGGTCCACGATATAAAGTTACAGGACTCTTCAGTCAATGGATCTTCTAGCCCACAGTACCGCCTTTTCACAGGATTAGGATTATGATTTCACTACGATTCTAACTGAAACAGTATTTTCTCATACCCACGTCCTAAGTAGGTACAACCCTTTCAAGTATAAACTTGTTTACCTTTTTTTCGGGTAACACCGGCTTTTTAGACTGTTCCTCTAAGCCCGGGCACTATGTGGCCTTATGTAGAATAGTCCTTCAAGATGGTACCTTATCTATCGTGTCTAATCGAAACCAAAAAAATATGTAGATAGGGGTTTGGATTGATAAGTCTTTCCAAGTTAGGTTAACATGAACCCTTCCAATACCCGCCGAAGAGTTGTCTCCTATTTCGAGAAAAGTGCCTAAGATGATTTATTAAAGTTGAATCGATTCCAAAAACCACCCGGATAAATATCGCGTCTTTACCTTTTTGCAACGATTAAAATGTACCTAAAGCTTTTCTTAACGGCACTAAACCCTCATCCACCTCATTTTTGATATCACGTCTGCTTTCACTTAATTACGTCCCCCAGGCCAACCTCATTCACTTCAAATGCCTAGGCACAAGGACTGTCAGCCTTTTTGAATTTTTTAAAAGCGCCTCCCTTTGATGTCACTCCCGGGTGAAGAAGAATTCCACGCAATTTACAATACAAACGTGCTGGCAACTCGACCGCAGGCCATAACTCATCGTTTCTCACAAACAGATACGAGTACGCCTAAGCGTAAAGATTGCCGATTCCAGCCCCCCCACCCCAGCCCGAAGGAGTTTCATTTTCTACTAGTACATCGCAATGGCAAGGGCGGTGTAGGGTGGTGGGTGGTGGTAGGTATTAACTGTAGTCGCTGAGGGATCCTATTTCAATATTTTATCTCCGGGTATATCATAAACTTCACCGTTCCCAGTTACTTTATTCTTCCTTCTCTCACAATCAAAGGATTCTAAAAATTGTTCAACCCCATCATCCCTGCCCCCCAAGTTCGGCGGAGGGGGCATATACACGAATACAACGATAGCAGCACCGACGCGACGGTACAGTAAATTACGTTGCAAAGTTTATTAAAACCAAACACAGATCGGTAATGTTTTGCAAAAAGTTCGCCCCAGCTCCAGGGGGTGGTTGGGTGCACGTGTGTATGTGTGTGTTTTGGGGGAGCAAAAACTTCCTTTGACTAGGACGCGTGTATGACACGAAATTATCTGCTTGTATACATGTTTGGGCTGAGCATAATTATTAATTAGGTTGACAAATATTTGCTCACGAAAGGAGGCGATGGGAATACGTGTATAATCGGTTGAAAGGGATGACGACAACGGCACAACCCGTGGGGATGTGGAGGCCGCCACTGTCACCCCTTCGTGTAGTATAACTTTTGTTTGACTTAGTGTTAATGTCGTTGTAACTTTGACTGGTACAGGTATAACAACGATCGATCGGGTGGGCAATAAATGGGGTTGCTGTTGACACACACACACAAATACAGACACAGGGGTTTGCTCTAGTTTCTCTTTATTTTTTAGGAGATTATCTGCGATAAAAGAGGAAAGGACTTTTCTGAATGATAAAAAAAGGATTTTAATAGGATTTCCGGACATTGTCTGCAAATTATATCTAACAGTGTGTGTGTGTGTGTGTATTGCTTGGATATGTAGCTCATCCTGCAGTTGAAGATGCTTGCCTCTGTCTCCGCTGGCATGTGAAGACGACGGCAGCGGATGGTTGAGTTTTCTTCGCTCGCTCTCAATGGGCGGAAATATTTACAAAGCAGATTATTAGATATTTTTGTCGTTGTGTTCTTGGTTCTTCTGTTGCGCGCCCTGATTGTGATCTCTGTGGAGAGATCTTTGGAAGCAGAAGAACAAACGGATGTCTTTGATTTTCGTTCCTTTGGCCCTCTTGCCTTTTGTTTGTGACTAATAAGGACTTTTTTCTGCTTACAAATGGCTAAGAGTGAGACGTTCGGTGGGTGGTAGAAGTTGTTTGCTATCATTACAAAACGACAAGGACACACACACACAAAGGCAAAACAGCGACGGATAATGGATAAAATATTTAAGAAATTCTTTTACGGAAAAAGTCACATCTTGATGGTGGGTGGTCGGACAGGCAGGGTTGATGAGTTTTTTTGTTTTCCTATTTTTTTTGGACGGATGGACGATATGGGACATAAGAACACGTGTTGGCGATTATAGGGTCTTGAAAGCTGGACAAGTGCGGCTGATGGATCGGTGTTTGGACTTTTGATGTGCTTGACTGAGAATCGTTACAATCAGACACAGCCGTTGGTTAAGGATTCCGAAGCACGTGTTGAAATTGAAACAATTTTGATTTGATGTCCTGTGATGTTTTATTGTCATAAAAAATTACTTCTTTGGACATTTTTTAAGACTACACTAGGTTTGGCGAAAAGCAGTTGTGTTTTGAACACATGTGACTTTAGCCTCTGAGGTGGTTTTAGACGATTTTAGGACCATTTAAAATGGCATCACAATGGGAATGACGGCTTAAATCTGTAGGCAGGTAAACAGGCAAACCTACCCATAAAAGAAGTACAAGAGTAATCGAAAATCTTGAGAAGTCCGATTCACTGAGTTTCTTTGCACGCAAACCTTGACTGGGTATGCGCATATCTTCTTTCTGGGCTTCTATAAATAGTTGGGACTTCCAGAAATAAGACTTGGCGAATGTTTTTAAAAAATCATGATCATGATCAATCATCTGGGATGATTATTTTCTTTTTTGGTAATAGCCTTAACTCCTCAATGCGCAGGACGTACTCTTCATTTCAGAGATCATTGAGTGATGCAGTTCATGGTTATAAGCCCGGAACATTTACAAAAAAAGACTCAAAACTAAAGTAGACGATAAATAAAATCTCATTGTATATGCCGAAACTGAGACTCACTTAGAGTCGTCCAAGCAAAAGAAACCATTATTCCGATCAATAAGCCGATAAGACTTGGCACCCATCAATACGATTTAAGACCACACACTGTAGCATGAGTTCAAAACTACCTTCAAAGCATATATTGATTGACCTTACTGCCTAACTCTTCCGTTTGTTTAGGATAACGATAGAGAATGCAAACCGAAGCCTTTGATGTCAGAAAAGATGTAAGACAAGGCCATGGCGATGTGATTTCTTCAACATTCTTAAAAATACCAGTCGATGGTATTGGAACAATGGAGCTCGTTGTTAGTTTTAAAATAAAAGTGGCTTTAAAACTTGGACATCTGAAAATGACATAACGACTGTCAATTGGTCTAGTCGCAGCTCATCAACCTCACCCAAGATAGAAATGCACGTTAATGAGCCTTTTCCCAGCTGCCAGCCAGTAGCGCCATCTAACGTTAGTTAAGTGGGAAGGGACTTAAAACCGAACAATGACACTAACTCCCTTCTAAGACAACGATTTGTTAATAAAAAAAAAGAAAAACTGATAATTCCTCTATAAGCCCACACGTGGGTGGTGGTTTCAATTGCGGCCACTTTGTCGCCATAATCCGCTTTATGAATCATAAATCCACAAAAAAAATTGATATTCAACAAAACGCTCTCTTTTTCTTTAATTTATTCAAAATTCTTCAAATCAAAGATTATGATTTGGAACAACTGACGAAGCCCCCAACAACAATCAACACTCATACTCAGTGTGCGTGTGTGTTCCCTGTAAGCCTCTAGCCTGCCCACGGAGCTCCTGAAGAGGAACCATTTAATGCCCACGATTAGTGTAAAATATTACGCGCGTCTTAACCAGCGGCAAAAGCTAACAAATTTGTCAAAACTAAGAAGATTGTTTTCCTAAATCAAAAAATTAACTTTCAAAGAATATTTAAATTAATTCAGTTCCCTCCGCCCCACCCATGCTGGAGAATGTAAATCCGGTAGTTGTCTAGTGTCGAACGCCGAAACACCATGGCAAATAGTCGTAAAACATCTTATAGTACAAATTGTCGTCCGTCGTATCTTTTGGGTGTAGACACTCATGGCCACCGCGCTTAAGCCCCGCTTCGATGACAAAAGACGTTGTCGCTCCCAGAAATGCAAGCTCCTAAGCCGACTGACCCATCAATAACTCTAATGCACTTGGACTCTTAGCAGAAGAAAGGGCCCAGAAATTGAATCTCAATGTATCTAGGTCTTATATCAATTAGCCGACCCAAAACTGCGTGAGATACTCTCTGTATCTGTGTGTTCGAAAATAAATTACCATCTCATATGCCTCCAGAGATACTCGTTCTTTGTGAAATCTTTTATGTGTGGGATACAAATGCATTAATTATGTAAAGAGTTTTTCATGTGGCGATGGCGATGTAATCGAATGTATATCCCATTCTGGGTATCTTTTCTGAGTGACCTTTACTCCTACCAGATGCTAAGTGTGCTTTGTCCGGGTGGACGTGGAGTGGCTTCAATTTGACTGATGTGACGTGCGATACGTATCTTATATGACGGTGAAGGGTATTCTAAATTTCTACATGAGTGGGAACTAAAAACGTGGTTCGTGTGGACTTGCACCAGACCAACGTGTTGGGTATTTTCACATTGATGGAAAGGACCTGCCGAAAACGAATGGCAGATTAGGAAGCATGTGAAAGATTTATTCAGACATTTACAGAGGTTGCACGGTGACAGCCAAACTGTTTGTTTTGCTTTAGAACAATGGTAAGGATGCAACATTCTGTATACTGGCAAGAACCCGTTTTGATATTTTAGTTCTTTTTTTTCTTTAGGTTGCGAATAGAGGGGCCCTACAGTTTTGTGCCGACTCTGAACGGCGAAGTGAGAAGCTCATCTTGACAAATGATACTCTTTGAATGCCTGATCAGACATTCGAAAGAGGTGGCACGGTGAAAAAACTTTTAGGTGTTTGCTGGGTTTAAACCCGGGCAGCACCACGGTGCTCACTCGATATTTTAGTCAATTTAAAATAAACTCGCAGTTGTAAAACTTTCAGAAGGTAGTACAGTACCACTTGTGGTCACAGTATTTGAGACACTTTCGGTCAAGTTTCTTTGAAGTTATGTTTAAACTCTTAAAATGTTTCAAAGATGCAGGTACAGATTATCGTAAAGGCTGGACAGTAGCGGATAAAATACTTTATTGTACCTACAAGGCTTAGCACTCAACCTGCTCGATTATCCCGGTTCATTTATAAAATACTTGGCGGTTCTGCAAAAGTCCAAGCTTTTTGCTTTACGTAATTCATTTAAAATTAAGGATTCCAATATGATTTGGATCCGGATTGAGGAGTTTCGATTCTGAATATACTAAATTCACTGCCGTAGCCAGTATTTCCCCTTTCACTCAGACCCTAAAGAAGGCCAATGTAGCTTTACCTACGCATTTAAGGATTCTTTTGAGGTAAGGTTAAGAGGGTTTCTTACAGCAGGTGCTATGTTTTTAGATCTGTAAGCGATATTTTAACTAGGTCGTCCAGGACGTCCAAGATAGGCGCTGTTCTTGGAGAGCCGGATCTTCATCCATATAGCTTCTACAAAAGTCGTTTGTGTGGATACCATTCCTTCTGGACATGCCTCCTATTGTACATTGTTTGATTTATAACTTCCCAGTGAAAGTATGGATGTTAATCTTTTCTGGTCGACTGCGGGCCACAAACTGTTGGTTGTGATTATGACGCAATCGCTTCTTCGAATTCGTCGTACACCTTTGTCATTTTAAATAAGCCAAAATTAGCTGTTTGGAGCGTAGCTACGCTACAATAGAAGTACAAATGTCAAACTTTAGCTGAATCAGCAGTAATTCTTGAGCTCTATCCAATGGTGATGGCATCGCTTCTGCAATACAAGGACACACCAAACGGGCGGGACATAAATTGCTCGCAATAAGGCACAGTCTGCAAATAGAGGGCGGCTTCAAATGTGCTCGTGGTGCTAGGGGGTCTTAATCCTTTCAGCTCGATTCACTAAGTTCATCGAGTTTCCGATGGGTGAGGTCGTTTTTTCTTCAAGTCAGTACTGAATGAAATCGATGAATCAGCGTAGTACTGCATTCCCTTCTCCGAATAAAAGAAAAATGCAAGGTGGCTTGAGACCACCCCTGGTTACAGCAATTAGTCTGCCTGCAACCTGCAAGGCATACATTTCCATCGCCAATCCACTAATATTATAAGCTAGCCCTCCTTTTCGAGTATTTTGTCCGAGGGACTTATATACTTTTTTCTTAAAATAGCGCAGCAACAAACTTGATCCTTGTAAAACTGCCTCCTATCTAATCTCGCTAGATTTCATTCGAAGACTCCTCGGATGTCGGAAGTACATGTCCTAGTTAGCACTGACTTTGTGAACTTATTCGAACCTGCTGGTGTTAAACGACCTTTCAGAATTGTCGCCCGGGCCTAATTCCCTTGTTGTATGAGTATGTGTATGTACCCTTTTAGAGGTTAGATACCCGTCCGTTTATAGGTTAATGGCTTATTCCATTATTGATTATTCCATGCCATTGTCATGTGACCTCGATATTAAACTAAATCATGTTCAATGTACGAGTATCTATGCGCCCTCCCTATGTGTGTGTAGGTATTTGTGAAGTGCGTTGAGTCGAAAAACACCTGCGGCGGGTAAATTTTAATTGGATTTCATTGGGAAAACATTTTACGTTTTTTTTTAAATTGTGACCGGCATATATTTATGATTATTTCGTGTTGTACGCGGGAATAATTGCTATAAATACAATATTTTCGGTATGATGGTTGCTATCACAGCAGATGGGGAGCGGGTAATAGAATTGTAGATTTAATTAATTTAAATTAGAAAAAAATGTCGACTGTTAGAGGATGTTGGGCGGACGTGCCATTATTCTAATGAATATTTAGTCATTTCTATTGCGTTGGGCGTAGTGCAACAAATGATTTAGACAACAAATTTAAGTTTTGTTCGATTTCAGTTGTGGTGCGTTTGCGCCATTTAATGTCAATGGTCCCTTTTACCTATTAGATTAGATGCAATGATATTTAAACATTTTAACAGAAAGAGACTCATGAAAAAACGTCATAAATCGAGCCAATTGAAGGCATTTATTGACATGAATTAGGAACAGGTTTCACAGCTACAGGGTGGTCTAAAAATTAATATGAAGTGGATGTTCAATTGAAAAACTTTTGATTTGATTAACGCATTCTAACAAAAGTAGACAAATTTAGCTATTTTTTACAATGTTAAGAATACAAAATAGTATCCCACCGCCATTTTGGTTTTTCCAATATTCCAATATTTTGATGAAATTTTCTATCACTTTTTTAAAAATGTTTGATGTCAAGGCCAATGTATGAGTTTTATGTTCCATTTAAGGTCTGCATGAGGCTAGGGATTATTCTCGTAAACATTTTCTCTCATATAATATTCTTTATATTCTATGCAATATTCTCTGTGGAATATTTATGGAATGAGCGTCTTCTGGTCGATGTCGAAGGGCGTTCGTCAACAGATACATACATATGTACGCGGCTTATATTCTCTCGGAAGCGCCCAGACGCAGGTCTTCCAGTTGATCTATGATTCGACACAGACCCTTCATGCCGAAAACGGGCAACAAAACACACTGCGAAATTACCGTTCTGTCGTTTTTCCAAACATTGGATTCAATACCTATTTATTTTCTGTGGGATTATCCAGTGTACCGGAGTGGATATTGATCTTAAAGAGAAATAAAAAGATTCAAAAATATACAACAAAGTATCTCATTAGCGGACACCATGTTTAGCGGACAACTCGCATTAATGGACACCTTTTTGGGGAACCAATTTCAAATTTTCCATACAAAATGCGTTCTTATAAACGGAAAGCTCTCATTACCAGAAGAAAAAACTCCGATCCCGTGGCTGTACACTTAACAGATTACTGTAGTTTGGTTATGAATTTTAAAAACCTACTTAATCTTCCGACGCTAAAGCGAGAGTAGAGAATATAGTACCACAAAATCTTCAAATAACAAATTTGAATCCATTTCTTGGACGTTATCCTTGAAACTTAATGACGTAAAATTTAAAAAAACTCAGTGAAACATACAATACAATACCCACAATATTTCAATCAGAACTAGAGCTAGAGCTAAGAAAATCTCATGTTGGCTTCAGCGCCAAAAGTGTTTCGATTGTGTCATTGCACCAGTTTTCTTTAGGTTCAGATATCAGATGCAGACTATGGTAAGGTTCCACACTAAAACAAAAGATCTCCACATCCGTCCTCATAGAACAAGTTAAGCCTGGTTACCAAAATTTTCTACAATCCATATAAAACCCCAATGGAGCAAAAAAGTACTAAGAAAGCATTTCTCTTCTCGTCATTATCCCACATCATCCCCTGCAACCTCGATTAAGCGAACCCAATTCCAAATATATTCATCACGTTGTGCTCCACCCGATTTCATCATAGCTTGTCGCGATGTGTAATTCCATTGCTATTACATCAGCTTCATCCTTCTTTTCCCCAACCCCCACCCGCTTACAATTTAACTCCGAAAAAAAAATCGGGGGGGGGGGGGGGGGGACAAAACCATTTGAAGTGAAGAAATTCCACTTACCTAAAATTGCCAGGCCATCAATTACCATTTCAAGGAACGCTATTACACTTCCTTGATAGTCCTTCTAACACAATTCCATTTCATCCTAATATATGGCAAACGGAAATAAAAGGATACTTCTCCATCTCACCCCCACCCACTCGCCGCCACAATGTTGGCTAACGCTCATTAGACACCAAAGCAAATCGGAGCTAAAAAAAAAAAAAAAACAGGAAAAAACAACGACAGTCGACGAAAAAAAGGAACGAAAGTACCCTCCATTGAAGTGAGCCCTCTGCCATAATACAGCCTTTAGCCTATACATACCTACTATAGTTCGGCCATTTATTGCTTGGAAATTATGGGAAACATTTTCACTAAGCTCCGCAATGACTTCCAAATGCGAAGGAAATTACAGTAATGCTCACTAATTTACTTCTAATGATAGTATTTTTTCGGGGGGTCCTAGAGCAAAAAAGGGGGAGTGTGGGTGCGTGTTCTAAAACGGTTCAAGCTAAAGGCTGTAATTACTAGCAAAGTGTTTTCTTACTTCTCTATTTTTTGTTGTTGTTGTTTTTTTCCAGGGGCTATGCGCCACTGTAATTACTGAGAAAAATCAATTACGCGCGCGACCATCACCAGGATTACACCATACGACCACTGCCACTGCCACTACCATCGTCATTAACACCATTATCGTCAATTTCTTAATTGGCTTTTGGGGCTGTGGCTCCACCCCCGCTACGCGATGGTAATTTATTAAAATAATTAAAATTTAATCAAACAGAAATTAAGAGCAAAAAAACGAAGAAAAGTCCTTTTTTTGTTGTTGGTAGAAAAGCCCTAATTAGGATTTATGATCCTTTGCGTCTTTCTTTGTATTCTGAAAGGAAGGATATCAAAGCTTTCCGATTAAATTCATTACTGTACGAGTATTTTTTTTATACCGTATCTGTATGTACGAAAGAAAAAATCCTTGTTATCCTTGCAAAAAAAAAAAAACACACACGCACTTGTTATCGTCGTCTTGTTGTTGTTGTGCGCTTTTCACTTGTTATCCCCATATTGACAGGAAAGCGCCCTAATATATCACCCAGCCTGAAAGGGAACAGAACACCAGGCGCACAAGGATATTCCCTTAGATAAATACTTCATCAAAGATGTTGCAAGAATTCTTGCCAAGAGAAAGGGCTGACATGGGACCAAAAAACAAAAAGGATCCCCATTCGCTGTCATATAAATCAATGGAAATGCAGTAAATTCTCTCTGCTCTTACATGTGTGTGTCTTTTAAAATAAAATTCTAGAGCTTTGGGGGCCAAACTCATAAATCTAACCTTTCTCTCCTTTCACTGGGATAGCTATGGCATCCTTTGCCTCTGCTCTGCGTCTGGGATGAAATTAAATTTCCTTGATTGAGCTCATTGTGCGGACACACACACACAATCGAATTCAAAGGGAAAATTTCACCTCAAATCGATAGATACACTCGCAAAGATCCTTTTTCCTTCCCCCCCGTTTGGATGTAATTTGAGATTCGTACAAGTCGTCGAACCCCGAATGCTTTAATTTGTTGTTTTTATTTGTCTTGGTCTCGGGGAAATCCAACACCCACCCTGTATCGGTGTGGAAACACAGGAATTTCGTTTTTTTTTGTAACAAATTTGTCAGCGATATTTGATTGGTAAATACGCGTACACACGCACACACGCCGTCATTTTTGGAGCTTGAGTCCTTAGTGTCGTGCGAACGGGGGATTATGTTTGATTGTTCGGAGTTAATTTCGGAAGCGTATTGTTTTCGGTGAAACAGATGCGCGTCGCATGAGATTTCGTGTTAAATCGATACACTTGTGGGATGGGAAACGACCTTCGTCTTTGCTGGGATAATCGAACTTAAGACGTTTTATTCTTTAGTCACACACGAGAAATTCTAATCGATTTATGTGCTTCTTTTGTTTGCAAACACGAATCACTGTGGGAGGACATTCTTAAAGGATGCTACTGGAAACACGGCGAAACACTAAGTATCGTATATGTATGCCCTGCTTTTCGCAGGATGCTCCTGTTTTTCCAACCGAAGTCCTGCCAAACTTTCAATCCTGCGTTTAGTCCTAAGATCCTGTAAAACTATAGCTTTTGTCCTGTTCTGGGAGTTCTACGACTTCATAAAAAAATCAGGCTGATATGCTCTGGCATATTTCTTCGAAAGAGATTTACATACATGAAAGTGAAATCGAGTTCTACATTACTACCTGAACGGCTGCAGCGGGCACTGTTTTAGTTATTGTTTGAATGGATTGCTTCAAATCAATTATATTTGTGGGTCTAGTTTTGTAGACTTCCTGTTTACAATAACAAATCAGCTTATTTGGGATTTTTTGCTGCAATTCTGTCATAAAAGGCCGTGACTGTTACAGTGCGACTATTTTCTTCAAAAAACAAGGCCCGAAAATTCAGCTTGATTAAACTGTAAACTTAACATTAGAAAGTCAGCCGCTAGAAGCGCTATTAGACTTCAACTTTTTCGTAAGTATACAAACCAGGTAATCTTACGGGTCACCTAAACATTATGAACAACATTCCTGGTCAGGACATGCTCTGCACCGTCGCTGACTTTATGATAAGTGAATACTGCTTTGGCAGAAAATTCGAATTTCATATCGAGGAACGTACCACGTGGTCAAACCGCGGACCCACCTTAGACCCAAATGTGGGTCGTCAGCGCTAGCACGTCTGCTCTATAGGTACCACTGCGTCTGTTGTATATCAGCCTTTCAAACATCTTATACACAGTACTGAGTAGAGCGATCGGGCGGTAGCTCTCTGGCTGGTCGTTGGGCTTACCAGGTTTAGGTAAGGCGATAACTTTCGAGTGGGTTAGTGTCCTGTTTCCAGTATATTTGAAAAGAAGCGTGCTAGCCAGTTCTTAAAGTAGGTGCCACTATGTGTAAGAAATTCCGGGAATATGCCATCGAGTCCAGCGGCTTTGCCTGACTTAAGATTTTGAAGTGAAGCTTCTACTTCCTTCAGTGTGAATGGACTTGAAAACTCTGCTAGGGGGTGTGACTCAGATTTCATTAGCTTAAGATTCTTCTTCATGAGTTTGGTTTCGATTTTGTCTGGGCGAGCCTTCGATAGCTTTACTATTCTGGCAGCTATCGCGTTGGGGCGGATTGAAGGTTTTGGAGCTGCTATTGGCGTGCTGCTGCCAAGTTTGCGTAGTAGGCTGTAGTAGTGGACAAAACTTGTATTTTCGACAGTGTGTTGCCATTTTTCGCTACGTGCCTTATCGAGGGACTGGAGTAGTTGATCCGCAGTTTCGGGCAGGCCATTCAATTCGAACTCTTTGTAAAGGCGCTCGCTTTCTTCCGACCAACCAGGGATGTAGTGTTTCCGATATCCTCACGGAACATATTTCTTAGCTGTGGAAAGGATGGTGCCGACGAGTCGATCATAGTTTTTGGCTAGCGGGTGGATCCATCTTATATTGGCGTTCAAGTCTTTTGAGTACCTGTCCCAGGAGGCTTTGGTGAAATTCCATCTAGGTTGGGCAACGGATTCAACAATATGTGTTTGAATGCCTATGTCAATGACAATGGGTCTATGCTGGCTATGGGGGAAGTTCGCGAGGACTTGCCGACTGGTTTGAAGAGGTCTTAGGTCGCGGTTACAGCTTACAAATGTGAGATCTGGGTTGTAGCCCCTAAGCCACCGTCTGGAATGAAAGGAGCCGGCATCCTCGGCGTCGAAGACGAGGTGAAGATTGTTGACTTCGGACCAGTCTGATCGCGCGAGTCCGTTCGGGTCGTTGTTTGGGTATCTCCATAATGTATGGTGACTGTTAAAATCGCCCGCATAGACAGCTGGGTGGTCAAAGAGTGGTATGACACTTCGTGGCCAAGGCATGGTTGGGGGTTTATATATATTGGTGATGTGTATGCCAGCTACTTCTACGGTGATGCAGAACACGTCGTCTGTGGAGCTTTGCTGGATTAGCCTCGCGTTATTAACGCCGTTGCGAATGAAAGTGGCAGAACCATACACTTGGTGATATAACACTCCGATGGCTGTGTACCCATGTATTTTGCCTCTTCTACTAAAGTCAGCTTCCGATGCCGAATGAGTTTCTTAGATGACTGCTACGTCGATGGCATTGTCATTGAAAATCTTTGAGAGGTATTCGCCTTTGGATTTGCTTATACCTTAAATATTTAGTTGGAGGATGTGGACTGAAGGTCGGATTCTCTTTGTCAGGAAGCTCTTAGAAGAACCGATTCTTGTGTTGGAATTTGTTGACTGCATTTAGTTTCGGTAGTTATCTTGATTGCCAGGAGATCAGTGATAGAATTTGATTGTTTGGCAGCCTTGTTGTAGCATTACCCAGGATGCACCACGTGGAGGCGATCTATCGTTGCATCCCAATTAACAATTAACAGCCTTAATTAACAAATGGGAACACAATCTTCAACTCTCTCATTGGAGAAATGTCCCAGGGCTTAGGCAAGCCAAACTGTTAATTAACTCTTATACCTTATCATATGGCACTTGTAAGCCATAATAAGAAGGATATTAGGTATCTAACAAATTTCTGTTCCGGTCACTGTAAATTATGATACCACCTGAACAAGTTAGGCCTGTCTAGCGAGACCGATTGTCGAATCTGTTTAGAAGAAGTCGAAACAGCCGAGCACGTCCTTTGTGGTTGCCCGGCACTTTTCGGGGTCAGACGACATACCCTACACAAAGAACTCCTTAGACCTTATGAATTAAAAAATGCGTCAACCAACGACTTACTCGCCTTTATTAGAATCCTACGATACAATAGATCTTTCAGGTCACAGTATCAGCCTTGGGACAGGGTCCAGTCTAAAAAAAAACATAACACCACACTGACTCGAGCTAGATGCAGTTTCGTCCCAAGGAGTATCTCCAGATTAGAGTGACTTCATATTCGACAATTTAGCTTGTCCACATTGCCGTTAATATCAAAATCGACCTCTTCAGACATAAAAACCCATCAAAAACATTACTGTAAAAAAGGCCAAGTTCCTATTAAAAATGTAGGCCAAAAAAAGTGTTGAGATAACAGTGGCCAAGTTCTTGCAGAACTTTATTACATAAGTTAAATAAATGAGTAAGTTGAGCCTTAAGGTTAGAGCTGATTAAAAGTATCTATAGAAACATCAAACTTGGCCGCGTTTCATAGTTTCAGAAATTTGTCACAACTCAACTACTAGACCTGCGGTGTTTTATTTTTTGCATAAAGCACAATAATAGCGTTAACCTATGATGTATAATTGCATAATAGCAATGAATTCATTGAATTCAAGTTTTATTTCAACGCGGCCAAGTTTAAAGTTTCTATAGATACTTTTAATCAGCTCTAACCTTAAGGCTCAACTTACTCATTTATTTAACTTATGTAATAAAGTTCTGCAAGAACTTGGCCACTGTTATCTCAACACTTTTTTTGGCCTACATTTTTAATAGGAACTTGGCCTTTTTTACAGTAATGTTTTTGATGGGATCTCACTTCTTTTTGTTGAGTTTTTGAAAGACTAGCATGTGCTTACTCGTGCTATGTAACTTTTGAATTTACTTTGACTTTTTTTTTACTGCTCTTCTTTTCTTTTTCTCGGGCTCGGCGGATTGAATTTCAGATATTGATGTTTGGATTACCCATTCACGGTCTTTAACTTTTTTGAGGCAGTTTTTTTTAAATCCTATTTCTGGCAAATCTTGCCTATAACTACTTCGCAATCGGTTGTATTCTATTATTGCAGTTTGTTGAGCCTTAATATTATTGGGATCGAAATTAATCAAATGGACCCCGTCAAGAGTCTCACCCTAGACAGTGCAACATAAGCTTGGCCACACGAGATACATAGTTCTGATAAACTTCAAATGTAAAGGGGAACATATTCCCCGCTGCGACCAATTCACAAACTGAGCCATAGCTGGTCATCTGAAGCATGACCTGACTGTAGACCGTAGAGTTTATATAGTTTAAACCGTGCTCATCACAGGTATAAGCCTTAAACTCTTCCCATTGTTCCACTACATACTGAACAATGTTCGATCTGACTCTCCGTATATAGTCAGTATTTCCATACACGCAGTAACTGATCGCATGGAATAAACATGATCTATCGCCAGGCATACAAACTATTCGATGAGTACACATCTGCCCATCTCCGACATCTAAAATTTCATATTTTTCACCCATTTTATTCAGCAGATTACACTCACGCGTCTTATTAGCTCAAAGTTATTTATTGAACTGAAACTGAATGAAATCTGAAATTATTTTCTTTGCATAGGCAGGAGAAGGAGAAGGAGAAGGAGAGTAAATTGGGTTCATTTTATGCAGAGGGGTAGCGCACCCGGACGAATATGAAATGAAAATGAAAAGAGCAGAGCACCTCTCAAATCTTATTGAGCTAGAGTAGGACGACACGATGACGGTGCAAAAGGCATCACTGTGATCGATAGACTCACTCTCACACTCAGTTTGCCATTTGCCATTTGCCATTTGCCAAATATCAATTATACCAATACCAACCAATCCATATGAAAATGAATACGTTTTGTGAGATATATACTTATACTTATATACTTATACATAATTTATATAATATACATATACATACTGCGTTCATCGTCACATTTTTGAGTATCATTTTCATTGTATATATAATATAAGAAGTAGCACGTCTATATATTTACTTGAAGGGGAGGTTGTCCTTGTCGTATAAAATACATTTGGTGAGAGAATTCACCACGTTTATGGTTAGCTCTCACTAAAATGTGCATTTGTGTATGTATTTGTGGGTAGGTTTCACACTTTTGTAGTGTATATATAAAATGTATAATACACGGTGGTTTGTTTTTATTAATTTAAACGATTTGCAAGTTAATAAATAAGAGTTTTTTATTTTTTCCTTTATACACACTATAGATGCTACTTACATCCCAAATTTCAAGTCTCTAGATCTGCTGGAAGTACCATATACATTTTGATGATCGTTGTGTCAGCTACGAAAATTATGATTTTCGGAGCTCAATATTTCTTAAAGTATAATAGGTACAGACTTGAAACTTGGAATATGATCTAGCATAGCGCTCTTCTACTAGCAGCCAGAAAATAAGGCTCCCAGTGACTTAGGAAGCTGAAGTATAAGGGTAGGTAAATAGCCGCGAAGCGCTTCGGGTAAAGAGTACTGGTAGTGCCGCGTGGAACTTGGCGGTCCACTACCGTGCACCCAGATTAAGTTTCACATGTTGTTGTCCTCTTCCACCATTTGAATGGTCTTCTGGCAAAATTCCCAGCGAATCGGCAAGTCTGCTGGGTTCAATTCGCTTGTTATTTGAACTTTGTGGGGAAGCCAGCTCAAATCTTTGTGGAGAATTGTCTGCTTATTCCTATTTGAGCAGATAAGTTCTGGGTCGAAAAACTGGGATTGGTTTGTATGGCAGCAGCTACGGCAGAAATCGTATCGTAAAAACAACCTGTAAAAGGCCGAAGGATTATCCTGTTTTTCAAGGAAAATGAGATACGAACTTCAGTAACACAAATACAACCACCTTCGAGCTCCTTCCCCAATCGAACCACGAAGCAGGAAATCACTCCCAGTCTACCTCAACGCGTTCCTGAATGTTAATTTCTATCATAGCCCATTAACTAAAAATGATCGACTCGTACGTAAGTACATGAGATCTTGTACGTTAGCCGGTACTCAACAATTTACAATCCGTTCCACGATGTAAACATACAAAATCCAATCCAAACAGTAGCCCCATTCCCATCGCACTCCATACTTTGAGCACGTCCTCGACGTCTTACAAGGAAGTTGTTAATTTTTATATATCAATTGTAACAGAAAAAAAAAGCAAAGAGTCATAATGCTGCATTATAGTCACGTACGATACGATACGAGTACGTTACGTACGTATAGAGAAAAAAAAAATTACCACTTATGCGCTGCTACGTGCTCGCTCATTGGTTGTTCTTTTAGTTTTACGTAATTATCACCAATACGAGTATACGACCGCTAATGATCCCAACGTGAAATCCAATCTCCCGTCATTATATCTAAAAACAAATTCACGTTGACAGTTGTTGTAACGTAACCAAACGTAACGCATCGAATTTCCTATCAACCTCGAATGTCACTGACAGTTGACAGAAGATCTTGAGATGTCAAGTGAATTAAAAAAGAACAACAACAAAAAAAAAACAACCCAGATTGATGGCCATCTCCGCTTTTAATTATTTCGAATTCCTTGAATTGCGACGGTCCAAGGATATGGAATTACTCGTACATGATTCGCGCGACATGAGTGTTATTTGATCCATTCTGCACGAAGGCATTCGGTGCGCAAAACCACCAAACACAGGCTCACATACATCTGTCCCCCACTCCCCTTCCCACTTCCAACGTATAAAACACGAAACGAAGTCGTAAATTTAACGTCATGTCCGACGCATTATAGGCCATTTGGGTTCATAAATCGTCATCGTCGTCGCTACACAAGCAGACGGGGAGCGCGCACAGCTTATCTCGGACCAAATCATGTTTCCATTTGGCTTTTAATTTAAATTTTCATTTTTAATTTGTTCACTTCATGAAAACGACGAAAACGACGAAAACGACGAAAACCCGCTGACAGATTGAAGATGAGCTGCGGAGATAAAACGCAGAAGAAAAATCGTTTGTCTCCAAATTTGGTGAAGTTGGCTTAGGAATGGGCGCCACAACTATCACATGGAGACCCCACAAGACACCATTATGTCACTGACACTTCGCTCGCTCGCTTTAGAGGTTGGGGGAGTCTAGCCTCCAGCCTCTAGCGTCGACTTGTTCACCATAATTTTCGCTTTCAATGAAAATTCCAATGGGAAATTTATTAGATGCACTCCGCGCCCGTCGAGTGTGTGTGTGTGTTTTGGTGTTTTTGTGGACAACATTTCCACTAAATTATGCCACGACCGGGCATGGTTTATTATGGCATAGCCTTATCCGCCGCGCAGCAGCAGCAGCAGCAGCAGGAGTTTCAACAGTCAGGCTTTTAATTTATAAAGCGCGACGCTAAGCGACAGTTAACGTCGCTACAGTGTTTTTCGCACCTTTGTGGAATTTATGCGACTGCACGCCGCTCGCGCCGTGTTTGTTGTCACCATTTTCGTGTGAAGTTTTCCTTATTTTTTCAGTTTTCCACCAGACACCATTAAGGAGGTGAATTTCCATATCTAGGAGGTGACGATGGTAATTTGCATTTTGTGACATTTGGCTTCGTTTTTTCTTTGGTCAAACCTCGAAACATTATTAAATACTTAAGTCGAAGACATAAATTCCATCTATTAAATCGGTTTTGTGTCTTGCAATCGAATGCAGTTACACCCTTTGTTTTGTTGCAACCATATTTGGTGGTTAAATGGGAGTGTGGTAGATAATGTGACAGAAACAGAAGCTGATCTAAATTGCTATCGAAAAAAGTGGCTGTCACTTTTAAATTGACAGTCGGCAGCGATAGCTAAGTTGATTGTGTAAAATGTACGTTTAATTTTTGTCATGAGAATTCCCAGGCGGTTTTTTCAATGTTGACTGTTATCAATCTCTGAAGTCAAGTTGTACTAGAATTTGACAGTTGCAACGTTTCTCTCTGTGAAGTTTTTACAATATGTAACTTCGTGCCATCAGAGCCACTCTAGAATTCCCAAAATATTATGGTCGGGAAAAATCTCTAAGTAGGTACTCGGTGCAGGCATCGCAGATTAAAGGTATTGCAAAATTTCCTCGTGATTTTCTACTACTCAAAACTTCAAACGCGTGTTTCTCAAAACTGCATTTTTTAAGTTTGCCGGGAACATAACTCAGAGAATTTGTAACCGATTTACTTGAAATATTGAATATATCTTGAAAAATACATTGTCTATGGAAGTATGTAGGATTTTTTTTTATTGCATAGTTCATTTGTTATAAGTTATAACTATAAGCAATTATCTAATGATTTTTTAGGTAAATTTTTCACTTTCCAATTTGGAAGTGCGCCATTTAGCCAAAAATTAATGTTTCGAAAAAAACCTACGTACTTCTAAGCAGTAAACTGTTTCTCTATGATAAAAATAAATGTATCTGTAAAAAAGTTATACAAAATCAAAAGAAATTGGTTTGTAGTATGTATGTAGGTATTTCTAAAAAAAAAAAATCCTAAAAAAGCCTTTTTTTTTCGGCCTCAAGAGTGGCCTAACCCCTTAATGATAAAAATTATCGTTATCATAATAAAATATCGTTTCTGTCCCGTTTCGTAGTGATTTAGTGAGGAATTGGTACACATTCCAACAATATGGATCTTTAATAATGTTTTTTGCTTCTAAGTTGTTTACATATCGAGACAGAAAGAAGCTGAAAGCAGTGAATAGAGTGGATTGTGAAGTCCGATTTTCGATGACGTGTTTGAGCATTTCGAGTCATATTTGGCGAATGACACCAGTAATGTTCCTCAATCGTAGCCGGCTTATCCATGTAGACTTTGGATTTTACATTGGTAGCCCCAAAGGAAAAAGTCTAGGGGTGTGATATCACATGATCTAGGCAGCCAATTCACCGGTCCGCCATGGTTTAACGCGCTGTGTGGCAAGCACCGCAGTCTTGTTAAAACCAAATGTCGTCGAGATCAAGGGCTTCAATTTCAGGCAGCAAATAGTCCTTTATAATGTCCGCCCAAATATGGTAATTTTGCTCTATACGTTGCCATTAAGCCAGAACTGGGATTCATCGCTGAATCGTCTAAAATAGTTGATCTTCTTCAAGCTTTTCAGGAGCCCAAAGACTGAAGCTGTACCGGGCTAAGTCTTTCCATGGTGAAATGTTAAACAATGCTGAGTAAAAATACCATGACAAGTTGACACAACTCACGCGGATCTGCCAGAAAAGCTCAATTGAAGAAGAAACATTTTTGTTTTTAAAAATCGAAAAAAGTTTTTCCATCAATATTTGGTTCACTTCGAAACTAACTACGTAATGTAACGTCAAACTATGCTAAATTTTTGTTTTCTGGTTTACAAATGCAATTGTGTCGAATGCGCGAAGAATTAAAAATTCAAAAGTGCAGCTGATTGTAGATAAGTTCAATTCAGAGTCAATTCACGGTAGAAAATAGAACTTTCCCGTTGCAGAATGAGTTTAGGTCTATTTTAGCTTATAAAATGTCGTAGTTTATTTGATAAAAAGAAATAGTTTTTACTTAGTAATTACAAATATGGTGTGTTCATAATTGTAAACTCGTTGCCCAAACCAGGCAACAAATATTATATTGAATGCATTTATGAACGCAAACGCAGCTGCACGAGTCATGCTTTGGCAACAATGAGTTCATAAAAAATGTAACTGTAACCTACTTGCAAAAAATGACAGAAATTATAACCATTTTGTCAAGGACCGGCGAAGATTGAACAATCAAAATACGTCCGCCATCTTTTTGCAATGCTTTCTAGAAGTCTCTTGATCTCCGTCTCCGTAACTTTCATCGCTTTGTCCAAATACCTCCGCCACAAGCTCCGGTTTGGTGTTTCTACATTATGACGAGATCCATACTTCTCGTCAAAATTATTTGAGCAAGTTGTGTGTGAAAGCCTTACTTTTCTTTGTCGGGGTGTTATTTGTACAGAACAACATGGATTCGTTAGAAACAGGTCTACTGTCACAAACCTATTAACATTCTCCCATAACTGTTTCAATGCCTTAGAAAGTGGTCATGAGGTGGACTGTGTGTACACTGACTTCTCCAAAGCTTTCGATCAGCTTTCTCATGATATTATTATCTACAAACTCGAGGCGTTAGGTTTTTCCCCAATATTTATTTCGTGGGTTGGCTCTTACCTCAAGCAGAGGTCATATCAGGTTAAATTTAGAGGTTGTCTTTCAGCCTCTTTCTTAGCAGGATCCGGCGTCCCTCAAGGGAGCCACCTAGGTCCACTTTTATTTATTCTTGCTATCAATGATGTTCCATCAATCATAAAACATAGCAACATTCTTATATTTGCCGACGATATGAAGATCAGTAAAGCAATTACAACCATAAATGAGTGTAGACTTCTGCAATCAGATATTGATAGTTTCAGTACCTGGTGCTCTAAAAATGGTTTAGTCCTTAACCCACTCAAGTGTCAGTCCATGACTTTCTCTAGGAAACTGGTACCGACTATATTCAACTACTTGATATCGAATCACTCTCTCAGTCGGGTCTATAGTTTTAAGGACCTGGGTGTTTACTTTAGCCCTGAACTTGATTTTAAAGAGCATATAAACCACATTGTGAATAAATCAAATTCAATGTTAGGTTTCGTTAAAAGATGGTGTAAAGAATTTAAAAATCCTTATGTCACCCTCTCACTATTTAACAGTCTTGTCCGTCCTCACCTCGAATATGCTTCGCAAGTATGGACACCTTATCAGAAAAATCTCAATACTCGTATTGAAGCTGTCCAGCGACGCTTCATTCGATTCGCATTGAAAGGTCTTCCCTGGGACGATCCTTTTAACCTCCCCCCATATTTGCATCGGATAAAACTGTTGCAAATGCAGCCTTTGGCTCAAAGAAGGGTCAATAATGATATAATTTTTATGCATCAACTGATCTCAGGTCTGATTGATGCACCTGACTTATTATCCTGTTTAGGATTAAACTTTCGTGGGGGATCGCATCACCTGCGTAGTATAGAGTTACTACATGTTCCTTATCACAGAACAAATTACGGGATGCATGAGCCTATTAGCCGCATGAGTAAAATCTATAACTTAAATGTAAACATTCTTGACTTTAATCTTAACAAAATTACACTTAAAAATGTCTTGCGTAATGTAGTTCCTCGAACATAAACTCTAATTATGTATATTTGTTCTTATATTTGTTTATTTATTGCTAGTGGTAGTGTTGAAATGTAGCGTAGCCTAACCACTAACACCACCACTAAATGATGAGCCTGTTGATGCATATTTTGCCCTGGCAAATTTCTGCTTATGGCAGTTGCTTGTATTAAGCACACCATGACACAGATCTGATAGTGTTAAAAAAAATTGTTTGAAATAATCCCATGAAGAAACGTCCCTCCCGCTTTGTTTATTCCTCATTATTTTTATTATTTGGTAGGATACTTTTAAATTTTAGAACTTCCTCACGATATCTTCTTTCTCATAGGGAAATGGGGGGAGGGTCTATATGTCAGTTAAGTCTTTTCCCCAGTGCACCGATTCCATCTTCCATCGTATGTATACGTATGTAAGCTCAGATTCCATTCCCAGCCGAACGGAGATCAAAAGTTTGGTGTCAGCATCGGTCCAGATTTTTTGTTCAGGTTCATTCCTATGGAAGATAAATTATTTACTTCTTATTTTAAATGCACAACAATATTTATCAGCGATATTAAGTTAATTTGCAATAATTTGACTTGGGTACATTTGTTCTCCTGTCATTTTTATGCAGTGCGGCAATAAAACAAAAGCACATGCCAATTTGACACAAGTGTTACCAGACTCAGGCAGTTTGTTTTTTTTTGCGCTAATTTACAGGACTGCGTAATTTTTATAATTATGAACTCACCCATACTCATACTTAATTTAATTGCTGTTAAATAAATTCAAATGTTCATACAGTTTTTAAGGACTTTCAGAAACAGTGTGGGCACGTATAGGTTTCCTTTGGTATCTGCAGTTGCAACTACATTATTTAAAGACCATAACAACAATCAATACTTGTGTATAACTCAGACACTTTACTTTAAATACTTGAAGCAATAATACCATGGAGTCCTAGCTAGTCCTTTAAAATCCGCAGCAAGACCAGTGAATTTTATTTACCTTTCCTGGAAGGAGTATACCTATATACCATACGTACAATAAAGTCCAGTTTACACATTTTTTAAAACTTCATAACATCCAACAATGAATGCGTTCTTCAAATGCGGTTTTTGTAAATATTTAACGAAAGCTTTTCACTGAGAAGGGGGCGCTACAACAACATCATCAGTAACTTTCAAGTAGACAAACTGGTACTCGCACCATCACCGCTATTCTGAAAAAAAAAATGGAGGAAAAAAAGCAAAACTTTTTAATGACCATTGTAGATGGTGATTTATATTTTTTTCATCCCCATCCACTAGCCGCCGCATCAATGAAGTCTACTTCCAGCGGAAATGCAGTGTTTTCCACTTAAATTTTTTTTTTTATTTTTATACCACTCACATACAAATTTATTACATTCCTGGAAAGACAGCGAGCATGAGGATGTAGAGGATCCATAATGAAACAACTTCACGTGCTATACAATCCATTATCCTTGTTTAAAAAAAAGCGAAAAAAAATGCAACCAATAAAAAGTCATAAAGTATCCTCTCTTTGAAAGTATTTACATTCCCTGACAACTAATTCAATTTAAAGGCGCGCCCGCGTACAGTGCGGGACCAGCAAGTACCCTGGCGGCATTGTCTGCCTCATTAATATGTAATGCGAACGCGAACACCTCTCTTGTTCTTGTTGTTGTTTGCTGTACGAGTACATGAGGCAGGATAATAAAAATTGAAAATAAAAAACCAAGCTTCGGGGATAAAACATTCATAAATCCCCATAATAGCGCAAACAAAAGATAAAAATTCGATTCAGGAATAAAAAATTAAATTAATAAACCCTCTTCAGTGATACAGTATATACTACACACACACACACTCACTCGATTAATGCAATTTAAATGTCGTTTAATTTTATCTACAGAACCGAATCCATTTGTTTTATAATTTTAATTCCCTTTCCGACGTTCTAGACCTATTGGCGAGCTAACACCAACACATGCAAATAAAAAAAGTTCGCCTACTAACCCATTACAAGTTCACTTGCAAACGTCCACTTTAAAAGTCGAAACTCAACTTTCAGATCAAAGTGCCCCCACCTACAAGGATATTTTTTTGTGTATCAAAACCTCAAACTTTTCTAGGCTTCGGGTTGCGTTTTGAATGATATCCAATCCCCTTTCGCATGTTGTACATGTCGTTGAACTGGGGCTTAGATGGGGATGGGAATGTGTGTGTGTGTGAACATTTTTTTTTAAGGACAATAAAATTTAATCCTACTTGCATATGGTAGCAGGGAGTACCCAGAGTACACTGCACTTTGCCGATAAAACGGCTTAAGGTGACTTTTTTTTGTTGGTTTGTTATCCTGTATACATATGTACATATGTATGTATGTACATACGAATAGATTTTCGCGTATATGACCAACATGCGATGCCAGAGGACTGAAAATCTAGTTTTTCATTAGTCTTGGCGACGATTATTTTTTTTCCAACCCTCCACTGTGCAATTAGTTTAGGAAAACATGTTTGTGTGTGTTTTGGGGGGGCTCGTGATTTCGAAACGGCCTTATCTGGACGATCAATAAAATGAGTGTACAAGTCCAAGGCTGGATAGAGAGACGAGAGGACCAAGGTAAATACTTGGCAGGACAGTGATACTCGTATGTATTAATAGTATTTGTTTAGTTGTGAGGGGTGGGGGACGGGGGGATATCGCAGCTTGTACCAAATGAGATGATGAATGTCATTTTAAATGTGAGATGTTGACAGCCGGAAATTGATGCGCATAAATCATTTGAATTGGAGGTCACGAGTGAGGACAATTTTATGTGACTTTCATCTCAAAGATAGCGTTTTTAAAAATTTACAAAGATCTTCATAAAGGTCAATGCCACCGAAAGTCATATGCCATGCTTGATAGATAAAGTACTGCGGCTACAAACTCGTATCTGTGATTCACGACTGTCTTCCCGCACAGACGCTTTATAAAAATATCTATCTGAATAGCTAAAAATATCATTGAGGCTTCCCTTCTTCAAAACTTCTTCACAGTCGACTCATTTTCACAGCTTTGTCATGCCGTAACCTGGATACTAACCATTAACAATAAACTAGTGGAAAAAGTTGGGCACCGTAGCGCAAGTGGTTAGTGCGTCGAACTACTGAGCCAGCGGTCTTGGGTTCGAATCCCGCCGCAAACACCTAAAAAGTTTTTTACAGTGCCCATCTCTTTCGAATGTCTGACAAGCATCAAAGAGTATCATTTGTCACGATTGAGCTTCTCAACTCGCCGTTCGGAGTCGGCAAAAAACTGTAGGTCCCTTCCATTCGTGCAAAAATATAACACGCACACACAAATGGTTGCGAGAAGCAGGCCCAGATACACTTCGAGCTGTAGCGCCAACTAAGTAAGTAAGTAAGTGGAAAAAGTACTTTGACTGACACTGAATGAATGTACCGGAACCTCGTTAGGCGAAGCTTTTAATAAATCCTTACACCCAACACAGCTAGCTCCTAAATTTAATTATAAGCATTCTAGGGAATTATTCTGGCTTTGAATGGGTCTAAACCAACAAAGGAACGGAATTTTTATGTCGAGTCTTAGTGTAGACTCTTGAAAAAGAATGAAACGACCAGACACATTATCTGCGAACATTCATCTGGTACATACTCTATACTCACGCCTTTTTTATATAATCCAATGCGTTCTTGTTTTTTTTTTTTGAAAAATAATAATAATGGATAAGGAGCTCTAACGCCGTTGCCATGTTTACATTACGTCTGTTCCTTTACTTAAAAATTGTTACGAATTCGTATGAATTTGTGCGAATTCTAGAGCAACCCCGATCTTTTACACAAAAAAGTAGTTAAAGAGAGAAGCAACGAGAGAGTAAACATTTTCCCTCCTTTAAAAATCTTACGAATTCTTACTCAACAAATTTCTGCTGGGAAAATGTGAACTCAGCTGTTTCATTTGTTTTGTTTTATTTACATTTTTTTTTTATTTTAATGCAAAAAGTAAAATAATAGAAAGAAAAGGAGCATTTATGAAAGTTGAATGTTCTGAATGTTGAAATTTGCATTTCGCAATGTTGGATCTGGGATATCATGAAGATTGGACTCTACTGTAAAATCCAAAATTGTGCAACACCAGTTTGTTTATGTTTCCTTTACATATGTTTATAACATTTCGTTTGTTGCAACTTTTTTGGTTAAACGCGTTCCTTTACTTTTTCGTAATATGTAATATAGAGAATTTTACCCCCACTCCATGAAATTTAATAGCTTACTATTTTTGGAGCAGAAAGTAAAGGAACAGAGATATTTTTGTTTTGTGCGACTTTTTTTACTCCATAACCCTTTTTTTTGCAACTTTTTAAAATTTTTCAGCGACAACCCTGCCTTGCATACCTGATGATATTTGCTATTTTGCTGAAAGTGTTTCTCATGCTTCCACCAATGAAAGTGCTTACTCTCAATTTGTGAATGCATGAAATATAATATGTGAATGTGTGAACACCCAACGTACAATGCACTGAAAAAGTAAAAAGTAAACCTACTTTCTGCGTCGGAGTTTTTATATGCGTTGGTTATGAGCCACCATGCATAATAATGCGTGTATTTTATTGAACTGTGCGTTACGACGGATGCAGTAACGCACTAGCGCAGTCTATGGGTCGGGGCCTTAAAAACGTGATCGTTTTTGTTCCTTGTGCAACAACAACGCTCAACACTTGTGCAATGTCGCTCAACACCATGTACGAGTCCACTCATCCACACCAAGGGGAGCGAATCGAAATCCCGAATTTTATGACCCCGTTGATCAAAACCTTGAAAAAAAGTATTAAAATCCGGTTTAGTGTTTCTTTTGACAAGAGCTCAACGTACGTACAGATTCTCTGCATTTTGGAGTATTCTCCATAGGATGCATTTGACTATTTTTTACGATACTATATCTTGCAGCCCGTGCTGTGGTGGTAAGTGCATTGGACTTCTACGCAATGCTGCCCGGGTTCAATCCCAGCAAAACACCTACAAGTTTTTTTCACGGTGCCACCTCTTTCGAATTTCTGGCAAGTATTCAAAGAACATCATTTGTCCCGACTAGCTTCTCAACTCGCCGTTTAGAGTCGCCGTTTGGAGGCAAAAAACCGTTCGTGCAAAAATACAACACGCAAACACAAATAGTTGTGAGAAGTAGGCCCTGGTTCACCCCGAACTGTAGCGCCAGCTAAAGAAGGAAGAGGATATGCAGCTTTTTTTGTTCTTGATTGAGTTTGACATGCAGCCTTCCAGTACCTTCAAACTCTACCTCTATCTCTCTCTCCCTGTATTTCAAGCTTATACGATATCTGCTGCTTGAGCTGACGTTTCCAACGTAACTGTCATAACAAATCTGAGCTAATTTTTTTGTTTTTCTTTAGAACGCATGACTTTTCGACCTTTTTCAGGCAGGTCTTTGTTGAACTCGGTACAGTCTTGAAAGTCAACCGCTAGACACTCTAATTCCGACAGGTGACGAATTCGCCATCTGAATCCGACCCCCGCCATAAATGTCTGCACATTAGATATTGGATTCGTGCCGTCCACCAATTAGCATGTGTGGTTGGTTTGATTTATTATGGCATTATGCTTTCTCGTGATAAAATTTCACTCCTTACCTCAAACCATGCAAATTATTGATTTTTCTTAGACCAGATTTTGTTGAAATCCTGTCCTTGAGTAAGGTCTTTTGAAATTGAGACATTTACCAAAGCACCAACCAAAAATCAATAAGGGACTTATAAGTGCAGATGGATACCTTTTACGGTTGTTGATCCAAGGAAAAAAAAATTAAAAAGATTCACAAGAATCCGAAGTTGAAGAGTCAAAAAGAAAGTTACTAACAATTCCCAATCATGACTTCTATTTCCTGGAAGCATTCATAAACCTTATTCCGCTTCCTGTAATTTTGAAGCACAACAAAAGCCACCCCAAGTGATTGGTCAAAATTTGACTGCTCGCACAATTGAAATATCAACCCAAAGTGGCCACTTAATATCCGTTTCCTTTTTTTCAAAATTTGTTTTCCTTCTGCCACTGGAGCTCCCCCTTTTTACTTGGAAGAAAGTAAGAAACATCGATCCCCCGTCGCACTGTGTAAACAACACAACGGAACACCATCCACAAAGATACACAACTTCCGCTGATGAATTGATGAATGGCATGTAACATCTTGTTACTGTCGAAATGATGTTTACCTTCCGAGAGTTGGTATTGGAATGAGTATGTGTTTTCGCAACCACCCCCTGCTGGTGTTGCCATTCAATAGCAATTAATCACGACCTGACAATAATGAGAATCTGCTTCTTTTTTTTTTGTTTTTTTTTTGTTTTTGCTTCTTCTCTTTGTCTACTTCTTCCCCCTTTTTTGTGCGCGTCCGGGCTCTCTCCTTTGGTAATTGGATTTGGGGTCTTCTTAGGTGGAACTCTGTTAATGAAGGTTCTGTTCTGTGTCCGATTTTATAGCACGCATCCTTAATTAGAACGATCGATGCTCCCCATGGATGGAGATGTGCGACGAGTAATCCCAATATTAATAAAAAGCGAAGGCATCTCCAGCCATTCATATTGTCAACTGTGATTAATTGCGCATAACGGTAAAGGAGGCGTTCTTTCGTTTAGTTAGGTCATCCTCATAACTCGATCGATATTGGCTATGTCTATGTCTATGAGAATGAAGAAGGCAGGTCCAACCATTAGCCCTGGTGTAGTAATGATGACACCAATAATGGCTACTGACCTAAGGCACTTCATGGGCCGTCCTCCCTAATGGAGAAAGCTTACTCAACAATTTGGCTGCTGACAAATTGGTCGACAATTTTCAACGTACAACGGCGACGGTGCGGTGGTGATGGTAACGAGCGTGTTAACTACAACAATTCATTATGTGAAAATTAGGCACACAACAATTTGGACAATTCGAGGACGGTTTGCATGACGGCGAAAAGGTTGCGTGATTTGCGACGATTTCTTTGTTAAAAAAGTTGTTTGTCCAATGGCACTCTCACCAACTAACCCCACCCGCCCCATAAGAGAAAAGACTCCACTTATATAGCGATTCCGTGCTTATCAGATGCGCGGTTCTGAAATTGTTTTGACACAATTATCGTGACTTATCTGCAACGATTGTTAAATGATGGATGGGAATGAGAAGCCGTGATTTATGCAAATTGCCTTGTATTTTCAATGATATTCAATTTTCCTTTTCCCATTACCTACTGTACATTCACTCCTCCTGTCTACCATTAAAAGATTGAACATAAATTTCAAACCCCTCTCCAGGCTGACATTTAGTAGTTTTGCCATTTCATTAGTTACTATGAGCACTTAAAATCACTCCGCTCAAAGTTTCACTCAGCCCAACCCAACGCAACGTAACGTAACGGATAGACCTCTATACGTCTACTTTTGTCAATTACCAACATTTAAACGTTAAACGTTTTATACGCAAATTGCGTGAGCAATAAAAAAAATTCGAGAAAAACATTTTTATTGTCTTTAGGGAAATTTATTAGGCTAAAAGTTTTTTATGGTAAGTTTTCCCCGTTCATTCCTTTCCTTGGATTGGTTGTTGTTGATTCTGGTGCGAGGCCGATAGTTTTGTGCGTGTGTGTGTGTTTATGACAAGGCAGAAACTACGATGATTGATAATGAGTCAAAAAGGGGATATAAATGTCGTTGTTGATGATGTATTTCAGTTTCTCTTCCGCCCCAAAATGCTAAACATAATCGACCTTCAGATTTTGACAGGAACATAAATAGGTTCATGTTTATGTATGCACGAGTATGTGTGTGTGTGCTTATGTATTTTGATGAAGAGGCAAAGGTGAAACCATGGTGAGTGCCTTTGCCTGGGAGTCAGACTTCAGACGCATTAAAAGATTGTTATTGGCTTTTCCATCGGATTTTATGACCTAATTTCTGATTTTCCGTTGTTTATTGAAGTCGATGTGTCGATACCGGATTAACTTATCGATTTAGGGGCGGACAAAGTGATTTCAGATTTATTATTTGGAAAATTTGTCCACCATTTACAGACTTCGAAGGTATTTAGTCGTGATGGGAAGGTGAACTCGAAGCTACTTAAGACTTACCAGTCGTGGAGTCATCGAGGGATTTTTTGAGATCCAATTTTCGTAGACAAAGCCATTTCAATAAAAAAAAAACACGCACACTCTCCGAAAGCGCTATAGTAAGTTTTGACTTTTTAGTTTCACTTGTGAGTGCTTCGAAGGTTAGGTTGATCGACTCCGAAGAAGAATCCTCAACGACACACTTAGGTCAATGTCGATCCATTACCATTGTGATGCCCATTCGACAAATGTCCTTTACCGAAGCGTTCATCTAAATTTTGAAAGAATCGCTCGGTATCTCTTTTCTATCGCTATTTTATGGAATCCAGCAGAGTTTAAGTGTCATACGTGAGGTAAGGAACTTCATTAGTACGCAGCTCTACTTCCGTCCGATGATTAACTACGCGTCATTAAGGTTTGCTACGTAGGTAGGTAGGTATGTGAAGGTGGCCGTATGGCGGGGCTTGAGATGTACATATTAAGCGTCAGTGGGCCTTTTTGATCACACACCTCAAGTAACCTGATAATCTTATTTAGTGTAAGGAAGAGGACAACATGTTCAAATTCATCTTGTAGATTTGAGGAATTTAACAAGGATACAGCATCTTATGACTGAGATTTCGAAAATGTCCTTAAGGAAAGAATAACCCAGTGTGTGCTTCTGGGCTCAAGCTAATGCTGGGTTAGTGCACAAAGAATCAAATAGAATAGACTTTACTCTAGATTGGCATTCCTGCGGCAGTGGGAGATGGAATACCTAACCTTGAGTCATTATTGTCGATTGGCGAGCTACAACTCTGGTGGTCTCAGTTCCCAATTTGTTAACAAGGCGGTGTAATCTATTCTTGTTGTATGCGGGCCAAGTCTTCCTGGATATGGCGGAGTTTTGAAGTGTTGAAAATGTTGGAATATTTTAACATTCATGAGTCGTATTGGAATTTGGACTACCTTCGCAAAGCAGTCAGGGCCAAACTAAATCTGGTCGGCTTATAGGCCCTTTCATTCCCCTCTATGTTACTCTATCCGGGAACTCAGAGGACAACTCTTCTCTGGACGGTTCTAGAAATTTGAAGAAAGTGCTATTGCTACTTCTTTCAAGGTTGTAGAGCTAAGGACTAAGGCTAAGAAGACATCTAGTCCAACCCCACAATCCATTATGGATCTATCGATGAAGATCTCTATTTGGTACTTTAATGTGAGAGTTTCTTTTCCATGCCAACCTGGTCAGAAACTAGACTTGGATAGATTTGTTGAAATCAAGTTCGGGGGTAGCATTAGTTTGTGGGCTTTACTATGATTCTCGGAGTCTCACAGCACTACACGAAATGAAGTACTTGATGTGTAGGTAAAGATACGGCATACATTCAAAGTTTTGGTACAGACGTAGAAGGTAATGCATACTCTCTGTCCCATATTCAGTTACCAGTTGAGTTTAGAATGACACCCAAATAACTAGCGCTGTGGAAAAGTGTTTGGATACTTAGAATAACCTTGAGAGAGCTGAGCAGTCGAAGATATCGATGAAGATTTCAGCAAATGAGTGGCGGGCGTTGGGCTGGACTGTGAGCATGTCGCACGGGATAAAACACATCCTAGAATGGCATCCAGTAGTAGATATCCGATCCAAAAAAAAAAAAATACTGTGAAATAATAAGAAGCTTAGATTATTATAAACAGTTACTAAATCAGTACCGCAAATCTGGCATCTAAGCTGGGCAAAAGTAGGACAACACCAAAGCAAATGACTCGCAGGAGTCAGAGACAGCGGGATTACTTAGATCTAACGCACTAAGGTGCTTGGCATAGGAGAACTGGCACGTAAGAACGCCGATATGTAGATATGTCGTCTGCAATCTTTTCTACGTCGCAGAAGCCCGCGAGTTTTTTTTTTTTTTGATAACGGGAATGTTCCTGAGGAGTCATTCCTTGTTTAATTCATACTCAAACGTCAATCAAAATTCTAACTGTGGACTGACAGATCCCACTGAACTTGTAGACTTGCAAAGCTTATCAGAGATCGTATTTATTGTTAGCTTGCTATGTCCTGTTTTGCTTTAAAGACCATTTCTTAGAATTGGTCAAAGGATTGAACGAGGACCTGCCATTTCCGTGTAGGAACATAAGACTTTCCTTACTAATAACTCTCATGATTTGTCGAAGACACATTTGTATGGCTCTGGACATCTAACTCGACATGTTTAGATCACAAGAATATTTCACTTCTAAATATTTGGCGTCTCCGTAGGGTGGGGAAAAGTTATAAGTGAAGTTTTCGTCACTGATGGTGATGTGGTTCTGCAATAACCAGGTAAAATATTGCGATTTTCACATATACCTTTTTCAATATGAGCGTCAAGCTTCACTTTAGGCTGAGTGGGAAGCAGTTACATTATTTAGCTTCACAGACATGGTTGGGATTGACATCAAAAACCTCCCTTTGAACGAGACTGGACAAGTTAACTGGAAACTGACTCCAGAACGATGGGAGCACCAATTGAAAACTAGTTCACACAAATTAACCTCCAGTCAGCATATAATTTTACAATTAACTTAAAACTCATCATTATGCTCTATATAAATAAAATTAAATTTTTTTAATTAATTTCAATTTCGATTTCTTTCTCTTTGCAGTGCTGGGATGAATGCGCGCTACGTACCCTGCCCAAGATCAACAAATCGATTCGCGAGACTTGGGCTCTGCGCACAGTTTCGATGCTGCAGCAGGACTCCTTGGTTCTGGTCGATGTCGCATGGGCTCCGTTAAGCACACCCAACCAATGCCTGGTCACCTGGGAAGTATCGGGTGGCGGCCTCATGGGCAATCTCCTCACCGAGTCATTCAACGTACAACTATCGCTGTGGCCAGACACGAAGTACCGTGTGCAAGTTACCTGCAAGAATAAGGTGAGTGAAAAATCGATCCGGTCCCGTTAAGTAATTTAGCCAAGTTTACACAGACAATTGACAGTATTTAGACAGTCGGGTTAATTGTTTGTGCAGAATTTTAAACAAACGCCTTCGGGGTGAGGTTTATTCCGCTCCACGTTCTCACAATCAATTTCCAGCGAACAATGAGTCGGTCTCTGTTTTGTTGTTTGTAAGCGGGTTGGGTGGCGGGGATACAGAGGCCTTTTGTTGGTTTTGGGCGCGCTGTGAATTAATATTTCATTTTTGTTGCTGCTGCTGGATGCTGCTTTTGTTGTTATTAGTCTGAAAGAGCAACGCGAAGCACTCAAGCGTATGATGATGATGATGATGATGGTGGTGATGGTTAGGAAGTGTATTAACCCTAAACAATGGTGGAACAACAAAACCACAAAAAAGTATCTCGTCCATACCCGTACTCGAACTCGTACGTCGCCGTACACAAGAAGCCATTGTGGTTAATGAATTGTCGATCCCGGTTATCGATGCCTTGGTCGATCATCAATTAAGGAGCGTTCAGCGGATGTTGACGGCGAGGGGAATCCCCTCTGGTGTGGTGATTGATCTGTTTTTCTTAGAGATTACCTACATACGAGTATATGTATGCGGGTCCACTGTTCAGTTGTGATGGGGAACAACGTCTCTAATTGTCTGGCAGTTGAAAAAACATCGCTTGATTTGTTGCGTGGAATTCGAGTGTACGTGGTCGTGTTAGTGACTTGCACGTTTCAAGAGCACCAGCGGACAAAGAACAGAGATGGGGTTTTAGCGCCTCAAATAGTGTGGCTTAGAAATAAAATCGATCGCGTCATTGTTTACTTTGGATGGTCCGTTCGTGATTTATTTGGGTCAGGTCAGATTTATTGAAGAAGAGTTTGTTGAAGAGGATATACTCGCATCACGAAGATCAATGGATTCACGATGCTTAAAACGAGATATGGTGGATTTCGTGCAAGTTCAAGTGAAGTCGAAATCATGCAAATTTTTTCCAAGATCTATACCTTACGTCACCTGGGTTGAGCTAGATTGCAGACATGCGTATTAGAGATCTAATCTTATGGCCAAATTTATACGAGTCTTTCTCACGAAACGGAAATAGACTCCACCCTTTCTTGAGAATAAAAGGCTTTTATTTTCGCGCCTCAAAGCTGCAGCATGTGAACCTGCCTACATTCAGAGGTTCAGACCATCAAGCTGCCTATATATTTCAATTCTGGGGCCCAATTCCGCAAGCGTGAGTTTTGTTGTGTACACGCAAAAATGTGTACACTGCCTTGTTTCGATTCCGCAAATGTGGGAGTGAGCTTTTGGATAAGTTTCGTGTACACAGGTAAAAAATTTAATTCACTCTGTTTTCGGCTATGAGAAACGAAAGTACAGGGGAAGTCGCTTATAATGACGGTGAAGGGACCGAGCAAATGTGGTCGTTATAACCGGCGGTCGTTATATCCGACTGCCCTCCATAAGTATTCAGAGAAAACTTAAAAACATTCACAGACAAAATTAATCCATTTTATTTTGTATATTCTGAAGGACATTTACAGAGTTCATGAATAAATAAATTTTTTTTTTTTTTTTTTTTTAAGTTAACCAAAATAAATCACTCCAAACTCGTGTGCTATTACGCTTTTTTTTCACCTGGGGCCCTACTATGTAACTCGATTCTACTTTCGATTCTATTCGAAAGTTGTTTCCGATTCTACTTTCAAACCGTACTACGTATGATATTAGAATCGAACGTTAGTAATGCCAACTTTTTCCCACAAAATTTCCGAATTTCAAACGGTCTCGCCTTTGGTTTGACAGATAAACGAAAACTAAAGTAATTTATTATTAATTGTGATTTGTGAAACCAGAAAATAATAATAGTTTTCATATATTAACATGGTGCGTGTCGTATTTTGGGTTTTAAACGAAGAAAACCAGGATCGCAGTGGTCAAATTGAGCAGACGAAATCGAGATAAATCGAATAATGGAGCTGAGTGAAAAAGTGTTTGTTTAGAATATGTACATTTAATAATAAAAACATTTGTAATAAAATGACTTAATTTTAGTGTAATAAAAAATATATTCAACTTTCAACAGATGCCTTTTTGTATTTGCTGTGCGGATTTTCGTCTAGCCTCCGGGGTTCTCAAGTATCCTTTGTCCTTGGAATATATCCACAAGAATCTCAAATTGAGACGTCTTTTTTGCTCATTTAATTGATTAGCTACACACAAAATATATTTTAATAGCTCTATGCAATGTATAATAAAATTTAAAAAAAATTGTCACCTACGTTTTTGAAAATTTCACAGTCCAACAGTTTGCTCGCAAACACATTTGCATTAGAACGATTATTTGCGAATTCGAACGATTTTGACATTAACTTTAGAATTAGTTAGTACCAAATTTCCGAAAACAAATATGAAGTTCGAGATTCGTTCGATTTTCAAATACTATGGCTTGCTATAGAATTATAGAGTACGCATTTTGCGAATTCGAACATTTTTATTGTAGAATCGAGTTACATAGTTGGGCCCCTGACTCCATACGGAAAAAAATCGCTGCCTACGTTCCTACGTTTGCTAGAACTCATAGCTGCATAAGAAAATAAAATCGATAAACTTCTAACTAATATCTTCTTACTATAATCACGATGTAAAATGCAAGCTTTTTAGAGATAATGCGTTAACTTTAATAAATAAACTAAACACTAAAACTAAGATCAGCTATCCTGGCGATGATAACAATATGTAACAGCTACACAGCTGCACAATGTCGAACGACCATCACCGGCGGCGAAAAAAAAAACACTAAAATTGTGTAAAATCACTAGAATGAACAAGAAATATTCTATACGTGAATGGCTATTTCCTTTTTTGTAAATTTTCTCTCACTTCGTCGTGGGCACCGTAGCGGAAGTGGTTAGTGCGTCGGACTACTGAGCCAGTGGTCTTGGGTTCGAATCCCGCCGCAAACACCTAAAAAGTTTTTCACAGTGCCACCTCTTCCGAATGCCTGACAAGCATTCAAGAGTATCATTTGTCATGTAAAGCTTCCCAACTCGCCGTTCGGAGACGGCAGAAAACTGTAGGCCCCTTCCATTCGTGCAAAAATATAACGCGCACACACAAATGGTTACGGGAAGCTAGGCTTGGTTCTACCTAGGACTGCTGAAGACATATATATATATATTTTTCGTCGTTATAAGCGACGAAATCGGTTCTTTCTTCTAGAAAATATCGTTATATCCGAACCGTCGTTAATACTACGACGTTATATCCGACGGTAGAATAGCTTAAAATATAAAGAAACCAACCAACAGAAAGGAAAATTGTCGTTATAAGCGACTTCCACTGTAATTGAAATTTATTTTTTCGCAAAATTCTTACCCTCGGTCTCCACTGGCAATAATTCATTGCAAGAAATAAGTAATTGAAATTTTCAATGGAGAACGCAGATTCTTAGAAATAATTTATTTTATGGAATCAATTTCTGCTTTTATTTTTTGCAATCTCTGTGGAAATAAATCCTAAAATAAATTTGACAACGACTAACAATTAGAGTTTTATTTAATTCAAACATGACTGATTAGCGAATTTCGCAAATAAAAACTCTGGAATTAATCAACTGTTTTAAGCAAAATGAGTGTTTGTGGAATAACAAAAGCTATTTATATAAACGGAACAATTTGAATAAATTGCAAAAAAGTGGATTTTTCTTTACCAGCCGCATTTGTTCTACTTCACCGAATTTGCTTTTCGGATTCCGTCATAGTTTTGAGAAAAACTACCAGCAATTTCGGGCTCGTAAGAAACGATTTGAAAATAAAGTCCTGGGAAGAAATGGCTTTTATAATCCCACAAACACTCATTTTGTTTAAAACATAATTAATAAATAAAGATTTATAATTTAATGCAATGACATGTTTGCAAATGAAATGTCCTGACAGAATTTGCCCACCCAATAAAAAAATAAAAATTTCTGATATGATGTCTGACATTATGTCGGAAAAAAATATGTCTCGTGGAGACTCGGCGTTAATGAAAACTAAAAAACATATGTCAAACTAATTTCACCTCACTCTCTCAAGGCAAAATGATTCACTCACCTCACCCAAACACACAGCGTGTTGCGCGATCGCGTGAGTTAGAATTGGTGTACATAGGCCGTGAATGTGAGTTTTGATAAATGTGTACACAGTGAAAAACTCACGCTTGCGGAATTGGGCCTCAGGACACCATTAGTGTCCAATGAAAAAGCTATTCTTTTGTTGCTTTCTTTTCAATCCTCATCTCTTGGAGGGTTTTTGGTTGCTTGAGGTTGGTGAGCTATAAGCTCTCATACTCTCTGTTGGGCCCGTTGCATTCCCTGTTTTTTGTCATAGTTGAACGGCACAGTGTTCTTGGTGTGTTGTTTTCGGAAGAACGTGGTTTGTTGGGTATATAGAAATCGTTAGTTATGTTTGGTCTTCACAAACTCAACAATTTCATGAATTCCTATTTTCTTTCTGGTGCATCAGATCGTTATGAGTGGCGTTTCCAACACCTTAAGTCGCAGCATTGCTGTTTCTAGGCAGTGCCAGGGTTGCAGGCCTTCCTCCTTCTTTTCGCATTTAGTACAGATAGCCTTATCGATGAGGCCAAGTCTGTGTGCGTGCTTGCTGAGATAAATGACTACCTTCTACTGGAACTAACATATATCCCGCTTGGCAAGTTTGTTGTTTGGTCCTTCTATACGATGAATCCGGTCGCCTTATGGATCACTGACTTCTCGAAGTAATTATAGATTTTCTGGTGGCTCCGTTTGTTAAAATTCCTTTCGTTTGTTTGGTATTGAAGTCCCTTTTGGCAGCCCCTCTCTTACTAATTCATCAGCCCGTTCATTGCCTGCAGTATCTTCATGCCCCGGTTCCCAAGATAGACAGACTGTGTTGAGATTCGCAAGCAGATCGAGATTCACTTTACACTCCTTTACCAAATATGATTTTGTTTCGGGGTTTTGATAGTGCTAATAACTGCTCTGCTATAAGAGTATAGATTTATATATGCATACCATGTGTGTAACGCAGAGTAAGTGGTTTTATTTACCGAAGAATGGCAAGGACCTATGCCTGAAAACCAGTCAGGAGTGGTTCAAAATGTGTCGCGAACTCGATAAGGTGATTTCTGCAAAAAGTGCCAGTCTGTTTCTCCTGCTATCCCATTGGGGCTTGTCGTAATTTCGTTCGGCTAAGACTGCCTTGAAGTGAAGTTCGTTTTGAAGCTGTTCACTTTCCACATATACATAGGTTAATTTCGACAAGATCAGCAAAAGTGTATTCTGATTGTTTTGACTCTATCGTTCAAGTGACCGAGTGCTCTGAAGCTACTGGTGGAGAAGCCTGCTTGTCTTTTCGCTTCCAGTTGCACTAGTAGTATGCTTAGTATCACATCCATAGCTGCCAACCTATGACACCCAGGCAGGACATTCTTTGTGCGCTCGTGAGCATTTCAATTGCATTTTTTTTTCTATCGCCTGCTTGTAAAAGAGTTTGCGTTTCATGACGCAGTTGTTCATATATCCAGTGGACTTTCTTTGGTTTTAAGTCCCATGGCTTTCGTTAATCCGTGATTGTTGTTTGTGAACGGCTCATCACTAGTTCTTATTGTATATTTAAGTGAAATAAAAATAATTCAATTAAAAACCTTTTTCTTCGCTTTCTTTCCTTTCAGGTAACTGGTGCGATGAGTCGCTCACTCCCACTGACAATCGACACATCTGAGGCAACAGTCAGCCATGATCGTGTGAATCCGCTGCCAGCCCAGAAGACCACCCTCATGCCCACATCGACAGTGGCTCAACTCTCAAATACGGTACAAGAAACAGTTCCTCTATCGAACACCAACAGCGGTGGTGTTCCCTTCGACGATCAGTCCAGTGAATCGATCAACCAGCACACGAACTTCATCTTCAATTGGCATCAGAAAAACAGCGACATTTCCAAAATCGAACCGCTGACCAAGCCAGATCTCAATATCCTCCGAATCACCTCGCTATCGGAAATGCAGAATCCTCTGCTATTCGACATGATCGCCGGCTCCATCATCCTTATTGTCATTCTGATCCTGTACATGTGCATCCTGCGCAACCATCGACGAGCAAGCGATAAGACCGCTCTCATCGAAGACGACGCTCATTCGTATCTTGGTGTTGGTGTATCAATGCCAGTAGCCGCCGCCGTACAATGTAACTCATCAGGATCCACATCCACGTCGGCATCATCGTCGATAGTTCCACCAGAGCTGTGTAAAAATCCAGCGATTGGTTCGAGGAAAGCCCTTAAAGTGTAAGCGCCTCCTAAGAAAGCTTAGCGGCTTCTCTCCACACAACCCCCTCAACTACACACACAAAGTAACTACAACTAAAAATGAAAAGTAACTCATTAACTACAATAAACACAAATAAACCTATGCTACTACAAACGAAAGATAAAACCGATTGAGTTGAGTAGAAACTACGAATGTCAGAACAGAATCATAAAATATTGAGTGATGCTTAGATTTATAAAAAAATAAAAAAATCTTTCTTAAGAATACAAAAACAAAAATAAACTGCAATGTGAGTGAGTGAGATATGAGTAGATTTTTTTTTTTTTTAATTTTCTGTACGAATGAGTGAGTGTGCCTTGAGTGAGTGAATGTTGTATTGACTGAGTGATCTCGATGATGTTTATGTTTCTTATTTTATTCAAAATAATAATTGTGTCTCCTGAGAATGATTGCGCATAACAGATTCCTTATTTTGTTCCATCTGTAGATAGCCTGATGATATTAATCGCAAAATTTATTAAAACAAAAAATTAGCTTCCATAAATGTGCAAGTACACTGCAAAGAAAAAAAAAGTAAATTTAAAAAATTATAATAAACAAAAATGTAACATTGGAGGAAACTAGCATGGGACTTGTGGGTGTAGGAGGTGACTTGCCCCTATTAAGATCAATATCTGACACCAGACGAGAGTTATTAATGGCCTCTTGTCATAAATGAATAAAACAGATTTTTTCTTTTAATTAATTTCGGAATTTTACGGATGAAACGACGACGCATGGGAAAAGGCCTCTAATTTGAGGTAATTAATTTAACAAGCTTTTGGCGTGACCATATTTTTGACATTTAAATTGCTGATGGTTTTTTTTTTTCTTTTGGTTACATTTGGTGGTAATTTAGAGACAGAGGTTTGTGGGTCAAAAAACCTATGGCGGAAGTGATTTGCAGATATAGAAATGAATAAAGAGAACTCAGAAATTACCTGTTGAGTGTGGAAAATGGACTGGCATGACAGTTTGTTAAGTCTTGTGTGGATAAAAATCGTTGTCCCGGTTCCAGCCATAAAGGCTGGTTACATTCAGACCTACAGCCAGTCAGTGGATATTCTTTTATTTATATTTGCTAGAAGACATTGTAAGCGTAGCTGAACCCGATCGTGGAAGACGTTCGAATCAAATCTACACAAGACAATTTATGACATGATGAAAATAAAATACAAATATTGATTTCCAACACCTTGCCGGTGATTTTTCTAAGAGAAAAGGTGCGAATTTCACTTTTGAAGAATTTGAAAATGACTGTGCAGGTAGGGAGTTAGATTTTCTCCAGTAAACATAGTCATTGGGCACATTCCAAAACTTAGATACTTGCAAATGCAAGTAGTTTACGGCCTCTAATTGGTCGAAAGCCCGAAAAATTGACAGAACATCTAGTCTACTTTCATTGAGGTCGGGGACTGGATTTTAGTAAAGAAATTTTAGACTAAACTTCGAAAACAGCTGGCTGGTTTGTTTGAATGTACTGCGTGGCTGTTGTTTGCTTGTTACAAAAGGCGCGTTTTTTTCAAATCTATACTATAGACTTTGAAAAGCTTTCCAAGTATAAATAAGACTGGATACTTAAGGTTTTGTTGTATTTTACATTAAAAACATGTTGCAGAAACATTTTTTAGCCTATATAGATTTGAAAAAAAAAACACGCCTATTTTTATTTTTTTAATTTTTCATGCAGTTCGTGTACAATCGACGAACTCTGCAAATCGTTCATTCTCTAAGTCTAAGTCGTCCATTAATATTTGGAATTTTTTTTTTGTTCTTAATTTTTTTTTTAAATTAATCACAATTCTCCAACCAATTTCAGATCGAAAATAAAAATTACGTTTTTGACATTTGAACTGTCGACAAAATTATTTTGTCGCGGGAGCGCTCCGAAACTTAGATTATTGCATGTGCAAGTATCTAAGTTTCGAAATGCGCCCATTCTTAGTAAATCTGCAAAATTAAATTGCTTTTAAATTTATTTTAAAGAAACAGGTTCATCTGGTAGTTCCATTGTGAACGCCGTAGCATAGTGTCCTACTATGCATGGGGCCCCGGGTTTAAAGTGTTTTTCACGGTGCCACCTCTATCGAATGTCTGACAAGCATTCAAGGAGTATCATTTGTCAAGGAGCTTCTCAATTCCCCGTTCGGAATCGGCAAAAAACAAACACAACTGGTTGCGAGAGGCAGGCTCTGCTTCACACTGAACTGTAGCGCGAACTAAAGAAAGAAGAAGGTCCATTATGCGCTTCTGCTCCTCTTACGCATTCGCATGGTTTTCTTTCTGAAAATAGGTCTTTTCGTCATCTGACGAATCTAGAAAATCCTATACTATCCATTTTCTTATTTTTTTCCATTACACTCAACATCAAAAGCCAAAAGTAATTTTGGAGCTGTTATGAATTCTGTATAACCGAGACACACACACGTCGGCTAGATCCGGCAGATCCCACGTAGTGCTGATTCTATGGTACATAATTGAGCTATATGACTCTGTCTTAAATTATTGACCATGATAACGATAGCTAGTCTAATGGATGTCCTCAATCTCCACTCAAATTCGTAGGGCAGCTGAATAAAATCAGTTTCACCAGTACATACTTTCTTTATGACTTCTAGCAACTTGATATGCTGAATGGTAAGACATCTCTTTCTCATTTAAAATTAACTGTAACTGTATCGTTATGCTAACAGAGTTAAATAACAAGTTTCAATAACTTTAGGAATGGATATCATATATCTAGTCCCAACTCTAAGTTAAATATAAACTTGATTGGCTTGCAACACTTCGATAAGCCAATGTGTAAGGTGATCTGTTTCTCCATTGGAATCAAACTTTAACGCGTCTACCAGCACAGACAGTGTTGCAAATGGACAATAGCTTAAAAAATTGTTCTGAACTTTTAATTGAATTCCAGTCCATTAATTAAATAAACAAAAAAAAATCGCCCTCTTCCATGATAATTTCCTCCACTGTGTAAAAAAAAAGCATAAAATCGAAAAATGAAAAAAAAAAAAAAACTAAAATATGTAAGAAAACAAACTCCAATTTAAAATCAAAATGAAAATATTTTCTAATTTCCAACTAGTCCAAAAAAGAAAAAAAAAACAGATAAGCAAAACAAAAGATGTATTTATCAACTGTTCTTCTTTGAAATAAATAAGTGAACTAATAACAGAAAATAATTTTATACAAACGTGGGCTCAATTATAGATTTGTATCTCCTCCCCTAACTCCCCTAAAATCTTTAATCTCCTAAAACCTTATTTTTAAAACAAAATTAAGATATTGGTGTTAAAATATTTATCTAAATGCTTCTCGTTTTATACCTGATAAATAAATCGTAAAAAAAATCCAATGTATCGATGTTTTTTTTCTGTAAATATATTAAAGCTGCAAGAAAAAAAAACTTAAAAAAAAGAACATAAGAAACAAAAACGAGCACGATCATATTCCTTAAAAAATTATATAAAAAAAATCAAGCATTTTTCTGTAAATGTTTATGTGAAAAATCATTTGTTTTTATTTTAACAAAATTAGAAGAAATCACTTATATTCGTGACGTTAAATTTTCTTTTTATTTTGATTTTTCAAAAAGTAAAACTGTTTGGCTAACTTTAAGAACTACGAATGATTTCATTTGTTTCATCCCAAACCATATGTCTAAGTCCTACACGCAGAATAACATAAAATATAAAAATGATTTAATTTTTTTCTATATCCACTTTTGCAAAAAATGAAGAAAGGGTCTTATATACATTACTTATAGAAATATTAAATCGGACTAAATATACAAAGGAAAAAAATAAAATAGAAGCAATTTGACGAAGAATCAAGAGTTTTTTTTATTTGTTTTTTGTTTTTCAATTACGAAGACTGTACATAATAGTTTTTATAAATATATATATAAATAGATATAAATATCGATTTTATTACCTAACTACAGAACATTTAATTACTAATTTTATTACTAAGAAATATATATGTAATGTACTAAGATATATAAATAGAGTATATAATAACATAAAGTGAAAATGTATCTTAACGCTATAATTATTTTTTTGGTTAGTTTTAAAGTAAACAAACAAAAAAAAAAAGAAAAACAACAAAACTCAGAAGATATTGCGTAATTTGTAAATTTAGTAATCAAAATTAAAAAATAAAAAAAATATAAGGCATGAGTATAGAAGGCAAGAGAATAAAGAGAAGAATGGAATTCTAAAAATAAAAACACCTAAGGAATAGGACTACAATAAAACTATGTAAAAAGTAATTTTAATTTAATGAGATAAAATAAAAACAAAAATAAATGAAAATAAATTTAAATACTGTGTTTTTTTTTATTTTGTTAAAAATGAGATGATCATTTATTGGGAAGATGAATTGGAGAAATCAATGAAAAATTCTACGATGTATAGGTAAGCGAAATGAAGACTTGGTAATGGCCTGCTGATATAATGGACCCTTAGGCTGTGTACCGCGTCCAATCTGTCTGTCTCTCGTTCTTATTCTTCATGTGCTTGCGCTGTATCTGTATGTAAACATTATAAGGGTATTCATATCCCCTTTAGCGTGTGTATATTATAAAAAAAAAATCTATTGTCCTAACCCTTATGTCAGCAATGAACTGTGACCATCCCCCCTGTTCTGCATTCCACTTTTAGTGAATTCAACCACCAAAAGTGGAATTGGGTGTTATACATTCCGAACGAAACTATGAATTGTGGATTGTATGTTCGAAAGTGAATATTTTGGTGTTCTGCATTCCACTCAAGATGACAGCTGTAAATTCGTGTTCTGCATTCCGAAAATCCTGTGATTTTAGTGAATTGAATTCACTTGAGATTCTTGACGTGAATTGAATTCACATGCCGTTGTAAAGTGAATTAATTAATTAATTTGTTGATCAGAATCGTTTTGAAAAATGTGAGAAGAATAATAAGACTTTCCATTAGTGTATTAAAATAATTCCTTTGTTTAATATAGTACAACACAAAAATTAGAGGCAAGAGAGTATTCTCTTGAATTACATGAAAGAAAATCAAGATTTCTCTGACTCCACTTCTGCAGGATATCAACAAATATTTTCTTACTCACCCTAAAACTGTTTTTAAAAATGCAAAAACCATTAAATAAATTATTTTTCTTCAGTTGTCTAGCTTCTGCTTACAATGCTTCGGGAAGATCCAGAATGTTAGATTTATCTCGAAAATCTTCCTGCGAACTCTCTCCATTCGGTTTTCTTCGCGGTTTTCACCAATCATTTCAAAATTGTGTTTTCCATTTTTTCATTTTTTTAATAAAATATATTTTTTCTTAAATGTTTAATTCACTTGCACAAAACAAAAATCAAGAACTTAAAATCTCCAATGATTTTGAAATGATTTGACAGCTGTGTTTGACATTTCAAACAAATGAATTCGAAGTGGATTCCAAAAATTCGAAATCACTCGGAATGCAGAACACTGAATTCCATTCCAAGTGAATTTCAATTTCGGTTTCAATCCACTTTCACTCGAAATGCAGAACAGGGGGGCATTTATAAATCTCAGCAATGTTCTGCATATGGAGTAGTCTGCTTTTTCCCACAGCAGGGCAATTATAGAGTATGTATTCTAACGTCTCCTCCTCTTCGCAGAATCGACAGGAGTTATCGTCGGATAATTTGATTTTTTTGAGGTGGTATCCTAGTGGCTAGTGCCCTGTCAGAAAACCAGTTGAGACCCTCAGGTTTTGTTTGTTAAACTCAAGTAGCCGATTGGCCTTGCAGCGAGCTGGAGTAAGCAATTTTTTAGCTTGTATCTGGCCTCTGGATTATCGTCTTCCAATTTTCTGAGTCTTGATTGAATGAGACTCGATGGAACCTCGAAGAAGGGCTGTCGATCGGTGAGTAGGCGGTAAGCAGTATTCTCGCCAATCTGCACGTTCATTAACATCGAAACTCTCGAGAGCTGGTATCCAGGTAACAGTGACAATATTGTTTTTGACCAGGTCTCCAAGGAGGTTGAAGTAGTCCCAGACCAGTTTTGTTTATCTGCTGAAAAATTGAAAACTGTTGGACTCACTGCCAGGCTCGAAGCTCGATTGAAGCATGCCTTGGGAACGTTCCAACTTGGGTTTACTTCTGTGCATGGTAAGTACATTACATGGCCACCTGACACGAACAAGGGGGATATGCACAGAGAAATCTGCAGTGTATGTGCGCTCTGTGAAGGCTTCACAGATGGTGGTAACGTTTAAGCCCAGTACGTTTTAAGTCGCTTAGTATGTAGCACAAGAAAAGAAAGTACCCCAGTGGATTGTCATCCTGTATTCTCCAGCTTTTTGACACAAAGGAACAGTTTTATAGTGCTTCCAATACAGAACGTCGATTATCCGTGTTCCGATAATAAGTATTTCTCGCTTATCCGTGGGTACCAGGCATTTCGCTAATCCGTGTATGATCCTCTGATTGTGTTCAGTCTATTCTCTTATTAGACCAATTGCTTAGTCTTTTCTCAACCATCAACGACGACGGTACCTACTTTCTTTACCTTGCTAAATAAATATACTTTGTTCTGTTAATCGACTCTCTTTCATTTTCGTTTAGTTTTTTCGCTTTTGTTTTTCGCCAATTTCAGCGCGAACAGATTGTTAATCGATTATCCGGGCCCAGTATATGTATTTTGCTTGCAAAAGTTTAGGAATCCCGCTTTCGTGTTTGCATTTGGATGTTGTTTTACCAGATATATATTTGTACATTTGAGAGGCAGGACATATTGTAGTAGGTAAGCAAAACTTGTATTTCCGCATATTTAGATGGAAGGTGGTATTTTTTAGTGAATGCAGAGGAAGATTCAAGGCCCGGTGAACATACATATGTACATTGCCTATCGTGGAAGCGAAACGCCAAAGTATTGTTTTAACTATTGAAAATAAGCTTAAATTAACTTAAATATATATTTTTATTGATTGTTTGAATTCCGGCAACCGCTTCCCGGTCATTGTACCTGTACTGTACTAATAATCTAAGCAGCTCAGAGGACACTATTTTTTTTAAATCCAATCTCTGGTGTCTGGAAGTAAGATCCTGTTGAGTTGAATAAGTTTGAAAAAAGTTAATGTAAGAGTAAAATATGGCATTAAAGATGTCCAAATTTATAAACTTTTAGCCAAAAAAGGTTGTCCAAAATGTATGACATGTCAAAAACGATATGAAACAAAGCTGCAGAATATTAATCAGCAAAGTCGGTAAATAGGTGGGCTCTAGAGTTCTATTAGAAAACAGAACTGTCAGGATTGTTTGGTCTCTAAAACTATATTTTTATAAGACCTACATGTCTCAAAGCGTAAAACAGCTCTTAATAAAAAACAAACAGCATTCGTGCAAAGTAAAATCATTTATCCTTTTTGAAGGATAGGTAATGATAAGAAAACAACTATCGAAACGGTTACATTTTTATTTGACACAAGGACTTAAGGGGACCTTCTGGTCTTACTTACTTACTTAGTTGGCGCTACAGCTCGAGGTGAACCTGGGCCTGCTTCTCGCAACCATTTGTGTGTGCGTGTTATTTTTGCACGAATGGAAGGGACCTACAATTTTTTGCCGACTCCGAACGGCGAGTTGAGAAGCTCAATCGTGACAAATGATGCTCTTTGATGCTTGTCAGACATTCGAAAGAGGTGGTACCGTGAAAAAACTCTTTAGGTGTTAGACCCAGTCTGGAATTGAACCCGGGCAGCATTGCGTAGTAGTCCAACGCACTAACCACCACGGCCACGGCGACCACGATTCTTCTTCTGGTCTAGATTTTTCAATAAATCGATTTTTTTTTTATATTTCAAAAGTATAGGCCTTTAAGAGAATGTATACTGTATTTTGTATTTTGACTTCTACAGCCTATTTATTTTCTGCATACAGAAATATTACAGTAGTAGTAAATAAGTTTAAACTCATTTATCTCGAAACTATATTTTTCTGCACGGTGTGAGACAACAATAAAAAACTACTCGACCGATTCGTCTCAAATTTTAGTATGTTATTCAGTAAACCAGTGCTAATCGTCGGAACTAAAAACAAAAGGTAATGAAAAACGGTATTTTTTTCGAAACATAAATTTCAACAACGCGTTTAAATACTATTTCTAATTTTTTTCATTAAAAAAACGATTATAAAAACTCGCCAAATTAAATGGCGCTAGACCAGAAGGTCCCCTTAATTGCCTATTTACCAGTGTTTACTAGGATATTTCTATAGGAAACAACTGCGCTACACTTAAGTTTTTGATACCAATCGAAAGAGAGAAAAGACTTACAGCCAATTAGGTTACTATTTAAAATAACACCGGGATCTTACATAATTTTTGTACGATTAGGAATATTTAGGCTTAGTAAATAGTCGCGTCTAAAAGGATTTTTCTTGTGAGCAAAACGCATGTACAAAACAATGCATTCTTTAATATTTGTTTACATTAAATTGTTTGCGTTACACTTACACACACAATTACAGAGATCATGTCGAAGATAATCACAGTAAGTTTAATGTATTTTAATGTAAGTTGGCAAATGTGACTTGTTCCATACTTCACAGAAGTTAAGGATAATGTTTTCGGAAATATAATATCGAAGCTAGAAAAGAAACAAAAAAGTGAAATCAAAATTTGAGAAGCTTATGTGAAAGCAATACTGAGAACCAGTTTTTGAGGCTAACGATCCAAACTCAAAGGATTTGAGCTGCTTCCTTTTTGACAAGCGGAATTAAACATCGATTCAAATAAAACAATTTAATTTAATTATTTTCAAATTTGTTCACAAAATATCAAAACAATTTTTGACACTTCACGGGTTGTAGGTAATTCAAGATTTTACTTTGGCAGCACTGATTCTTTATTCGAATGAAAATGCTAGCTTACAGTAATACCAGGACTGCAATAATTCAACTGGTGCCTGGTGGGTAGACTCGAGTCAAACATTCAATTCACTAATTGTTAAGGGGTGTTATAAAAATTCTTAAATATCTTAACGTCGTCAACGTCCATTGGTATCGAAGAGTGCTTAAGGACACGTGAAAGATCATTTATAAAACAGACAAACCAAATTGGACCTGAATGTCTCTCTTGAGGTACTCTTACGCCAGATCTATCATCAAATATTTTAGAAAGCGAGGATTTAATTTGTGTTACGTAGGGTCTATTTTTCAATTATGATTCAGTCCAGTTAATTAAAATATTGATTGCGATAACTTGTCATTAAGCTCTGCTAAAGTTTGTGAAAATGTAGTCTACCTGCAGATTTTTTGAGAAAGATTCAATCCAATGGGTCCTGGATTTGAAGTCTGACTGTTTTTAATGAAACCATACTAGGTTAGGTTAGGTTAGGAGGGTCGCTTGCAATAGATGCAAATTCACCCAGGGGCCATAAAGGTCCATTGTGAATACCCTAGTTGTGTATGTCGAAACATACATACATTAACAAAACCATTTTGATCTATTAATAAACCTTTTTAGGTATGTGAACGGTATCTTAGCTAGGTCGTCCAGGCAGTCAAAGAACCGTGCCCCCATACAAGATAGGCGCCGTTCCTGAAGAGCCGGGCATTGGCATAGAAGGTGTGCTACAGATTCTATTTCATCTTCATCCATACAACTTCTACAGAAGTCGTTAGTAAGGATACCGTATCTTCGGGCCATGTTTCCTATTATACAGTGTCCGGTTATGACACCGACAAATACATGGATTTGGCTTCTTTTCATAGAGAGTAAGGATCTTGTTCTATTCTGGTCGACTGCGGGCCACAGGCTGCGGGTTATGACACAGTCATTAGTGTTGTGCCATCGTTCCTCGGCTAAATTAGTGGTAGTGCGGTCTATTAGATGTTTAGCTGTGTTGTACTAACTATCATGGATAATGGATTGGACATTAAATATCAACGATTAACCGTGATTCAAACGACTTTGGAATTACAGGTAACTTGACAATAGGCCCTTAATTGTTTATAGCGTTTCTCAATCCTTTTTTATGTGTAGATATCGGGAAATATATTAGAAGAAATAGATGAGCGCCGTGGTGCAGTGGCTAGTGCGTTGGCCTACTGCGCAATGCTGCCTGGGTTTAATTCCAGCCCGGGTCCGACATCTAAAAGTTTTTTTTACGGTGCCACCTCTTTCGAATGTCTGACAAGCAATCAAAGAGTATCAATTGTCAATCAGCTTCTCACCTCGCCGCCGTTCGGAGTCAGCAAAAAACTGTAGGTCCCTTTCATGCATTCCAATATATAGCACGCACACACAAATGGTTGCGAGAAGCAGGCCCAGGTTCACCCCGAGCTGTGCCTAAAGTAAATAGATTTATTGAATAGAAAGTACAACGGTACAGATAGAGAAAATGCAAGTTTTTTTTAATGATATCTGAGGTAAACCAACATTCGACAAGTTTAGAAATGAAATAATTGTACATTGTCAGAAAAATTAGGTTAGCTGAGATTGGGTTTAAGGAGGTTCTAAGGTCGAGCCATCATTTAACACTAGGGACTAAAGCGGTCCCATGGCGATCCGCTGGGACGATCTTATGAAGATTAAACCGAAACATTTAATTTCGGTGACGTGAAATAGAGCCACATTTAAAATGTGACCTTATTACCATGAAAAAATGGAAATAATGCCCGGCAGGTCTTATTTCCAATGTAGCCTGGATATAAAACCACATTTAAGCATGGAAATAAGACCACATTTATAAAAAAAATAAAAACAAAAAATATGCCATTATTTCCACATTAGCCTAGAAAAAGAGCCATATTTTCAAATAATTTCAATGATTAAGAAACGGTTGCGTATAAGGTACACACGAACAGTGTTGGCAGAGTAAATTACGCTATAAAGTTTACGCTATTTTTACACGTAAAGAATTGCGTAATTTACTTCATCTAACTCAAGGTGTAACGTAAACAATGTAAACAATTAAAAAAGCAGGTATTTTTATAAAAAAAAATTATTTGTATTCGGTATTAATTTTGCTCACACACTTCTTCATTTACAAGAAAGTTGTCCTCCATTCGCAATGTTACATACAAGTGCATGAGTTTTTTGGACTTCTCAAAAGATAAAGGGTTCCTCATGGAATTGTGTATGAGGCTCCATTTGGAAAACATCCGTTCAAGATCTGCAGACGAAGCAGGAATTTTCAGGAACTTAACTGACAACTTAGATAATTGTACTGCATAAAATTCGGATGTATTCCAAAACTATTATTTTTTTTGAACAAAAAATCAAAAACATCTTCATGTGTTTTAAACTTATCAAAGGCTTTACTTGAATTTATAACAATTTGCTTGCACCGCGCGCATGCTTTTGAGATATGTTCATATATCGAGGACGCTCGTCGTTTCGACGTACAGTGCTGTTTGAAAAATATTGCTCAAACCTTTTCTTACTCTTTCGGATGGCAGTTCTTGGAATTTATGAGAGCTACGATTGCTCAATTAGTAAACAAACTCGATGTAATTATGAATGAGAGGTGCATTTAGCAAGTGATTATTAAAAAAAAACATCGGAAAAATCAGTTCCGAGTGCAAGTCTAATATTTTGTATCTGTCACGTCTAAATTCGACAATCTGTCCAATTTCTGAAAGATTTAATGTTGTGCAACGAACTGTAGCATGGAATTTAAAAAGTATCGTGAGACGGTGACTACCAGCAGAAGGAAAGGCTCAGCGAAGCAAAAAAAGACGACCTCAGTGGAAGATAATTTTTTGGTGCTCCAAAGCCGTCGGTATCAGTTTAAGACTTCAATGAATATTCAAAATGATCTATTTCTAGCTAAAGGATAAATAATTTCAATAAGCTCAATGAGAAAATGGGTCCAAAAAGCTGGACTTAGAGCACTCATGGAAGTACTGAAGCCGGATTTTCCAATAAGAATCGAAAGTCACTGCAGCAGTTTATCTAAGGGTCCTAGAAAATGAGTAGAGCTTCTTAGTTACACTTGCAGACTCATTTTTCAACAGGATAATGCTCCTTGCCATATAGCCAAAATTGTAAGTATGAACTTGTTTTTGTTTTTCAAATGAAAGATTAATTTATAGCTTTTAAATAAGCTACAGATTCTGTGACTAAGAACTATATTAGTATTTTAAATTTAAAATTTTTAGGCTAAAAAGTACTAAAAAGGAACGTCCAGAGTCAATTGAAATCCTAAAACATTAACTAATCCGGCTCTTTGACCATATGGAAAAACTTATCTGAGTCAGTGAATCGCAGATGTGCAGCAGTTATAAAAACAAGACGAGATCCAACAAAGTACTGATTCAATGGACAATATAGAAAGCAATAAAAAACAAAAAAAAAATAATGCAATAATCAAGCATTTTTAATTTATTATTAAAATTGACACAAGTACCCAAAAAACCCATTTGTCGGTCTCGGACCATTTTGCTCCGTTGACTGCAGGTAAAAATTCTAAATTCATTAAATGTTTGAAAATACATAATAAAACAAAACCCCATTAAAAAATATGTAGTTATTGCAACCAATTCTCTAAATTTAAAAAAAAAAATAGTTTTTCGAACGGCACTGTATGCAGGTATGCATAGCATGCTTGTTTTGTAAGTGCCGTGACAGGGATGCAAGAATGGCTGAATGAATGAAACTATTTGATAATGCAAATCATTCAGTTACTAATTAGTCTAATACTAATTCATTCTATAGTTCCCATCACTTTATTGAAAGCTTTTGAAATCGATTATTCAGTTGTTTACAGTTGTTTACAATTGTTTACCTTTGTTTACGCTTTTTACGTGTAGTATACTTCGAAACGTAAAGAACTCAAAAAAATAATTCTTTACGCGTAAAATGCCAACACTGCACACGAACATTCACAGAACATTTCAATATTAAAAAAACGAGTGATTTTGTAAGTTTTATATTCTCAAGTTCACAAAAACTAAAATTATATACGTTTCTTTTCTTAAATTTTATTTTTTCATAACGTGCATATTATTTGAGAAACGTGAAAAATTTTAGTTAGCGATGGGTCCACTTTGGTGCCTGGTATTTTTGGGATGGCTCAGCCTCTCAACCCCTCTCAACATTACCTTACCTTACTGCCCGCAAATCATCGGAGAATATAAGGCTTACATGGGTGGAGTTGATCTTATGGACAGTCTTATAGGTCGATACCGCATTCGAACTAAGAGTCGTGATATTATGATAAGTCTCCTCTACCGTTTTGTGGACATGACCGCTACGAATGCATTCATTTCATACAAACGTATTATAACGCACATCAAGTGTTAGGTAAAGATCAGTTCATCAAGATGCGGGTGTTCGGTGGTGAAAATCATTTTCCATTTTGGGTTGAAAGAAAAGGCAAAAAAGTATAGACAAGACAGTCATTTGTTCCAAATGCGATATTCGTTTATGTGGTACAGTCGATAAAAATGGTTTCTGGAATATTACCATAGAAAATAATCTCAAGACGGTCTTGACTATTTCTTACCTGGCGGTCATTCCGGACAAAATTTTTACCTGAAATTTCAAAAATTTCAGCTTGATCCTACCAATATTACGATCTTGCCCGTTAGAGGGTTAATTCTGCGCGCATGTATCCATAGACATACCCCCCGTGTGTGATAACTAGAACGATTCTAAATCAGATTGGAAGTCGATTCTTTAAAGACGTAATTGATATCTGGTTCTTTTATCCCTGTGTGCATATATGTATTTACTAACATTTTGGCATGTCGACACTAACTAAGCTCATGCTAGTGGTCGTAGAGAAAGTCGCAATAGTTCAAGCAGTTTTTTTTTTTAAAATGAGACAGAACGGCAGCTTATTGCAGGCTAAGGAACAATGAAAAGGGTCGTTGATCCCGCTATAGCTAAAGCATCAGCTCTTTTGTTTCCCGGTATACCAGCATGGCCCGAAAAACCTAGACCAGCCAGATTGTTTTATACTTTTTCCAAGCTTCCTTTATCATTTTGGAGGTTTTCTCACATTCTTAAACAGGCATAAATAGCTGTTTGGCTATCAGAGAAGATGCATTTAGTTGGTTGTTCCCTAAACTGCATGCTTTCAAGCCAAGTCGTATCATAGTACAAAGATATAGGTACAACTTTTGGTAACCTACATCTTCAACGCCATTTGCAAATACAGACATTACGTTAAAGACGGAAGACAAAATGCAGAATAACTTTACTTCAAATGAGTTAAGTGTTACATTCACGACGGGTTATAAAGATACTATGACAATTTGCTATCATTGAGTGCAGTGGTCGGCATTTCATGGTACGCGTACCAGAAGTGGTACGCGAAAGAAAATTTCAGTTGTCCAATTCATTATAACCGAAACCGGAATACGAGAAATTGAGCCAAGCTGCTATTAAAATTTTGCTTCATTTTTCGTCAACATATTTGTGTGAATCTTCGTTTTCGACAATGGCTTTGATAAAAAAAACTAAGCAAATAAAGCGTTTGAATGCTGACCAGGCTGTGCGAGTTGCCATTTCGAAAATTGAACCAAGTATCAGTTCATTGACCAAAAAATTATGTTACATTTGATGTTTGATTGAATAAAATCAATATACAGTGGTGGTCCAGTATAACGAATGCCGATATAACGAATGATCGATATAACGTACACTTTTTTCAAATGCATTATCAGCTCTATATAGCGAACGAACAAAAAAAAATTAAATTCGATATAACGAATGTAGCTACAATAACTGTACATGCTTTAAAAAATAGAAAGAGACAAATTTACATAAGAAATACAATAATGTTTAGGAAACGGTCGATGGAAAATTTTCGGTGTTGTACATGCAACCGAAGGTAAGCTCCTTGATCCAACCATTCGCTTAGTTTAGCTAAGCGGGTGATTTGGAATCTTGGAACAATACTAAAATGTTTCTTCAAGAAGATACGCGTATCAGCCCACTCGAGGCCGTTGCGAATGTATTAACTAAGCCAAATAGAACAACGTTGGAAGTTCTGAAAAACTTTTTCTAATAAGTCTACGGGAAATAGCTACAAATTTCTGCTTTGAACGTTTGCAAAAGCATGTCCTCATTGGCGATTGCTTTTTGGAAAAGGAAAAGAAAGTAATTAATTTTGTTTTAGTTTCTTTTACTTCTTTTTCTACTTTTTAACTCGTTTTGTTGACTTTATGAATATATTAAATAAAGTGTTATGAATTAGTAACAGTATCTGTACATTTATTTAATGTTTCGTACAAGGAAAATGTGTTCGATATTACGAATTTTTCGATATAGCGAATGCGACTGGATATTATATCATTCGTTGTATTGGACCACCACTGTAATTAAAAACAAAAATATTTGGTATCCAGGTGGTACGCGAAGGTGGTGCACGAAAAATAAATTTGCCGACCACTGATTTAGTGGGTGCGGTGCGCTAGTTAGCGGTGTGTTATTGCTTTTTTTTTTTGAGGTGTTCTATGCTTGTTTGAACGGTTGATTTTCACATGTAAGTGACATTGCAAGTGTCTGAATCAGTGGCGATTTCTCTTAGTTGGCTAGGTTGGCGGCGCCAAACCAAGATTTTAGATGAAAAAATGCCATGAAATATATTTTATACGAAACGAATAACGAACTTCAGTAATTATGAAGAGTAGTGCATGAAAACTAGAATTACCTATTTTCAAATCAATTGTTCTTGCGCGCAATACAAAACTCCCATGCAAAAAATATCCCTTGAAATATGGTTTGGCTCTAAAATTTGCGCCAACCAATTTCATACAATCTATATCTATACCATAGTGTTGGTGTTTGTTTTGTCGTGTGGAAAGCCCAGTAAAATAAACGAATGGGTTGGCGCGAAAATAAGCGCTTCATTGCTTCAAAATACCTTCTCGGAGGAGCGCTTCCCAAATTTCCCGCTGGGTAAGGTATACTCGTATACATACATATATACTTTTTTGTGCTCTTTTTGATTCTGTATTTCGTTTCAAAATTGTTATCAGAGAAGCATATATATGAGAATTGGATATGAACTTTGCTATAGAGCAGGGGTGGCCAGCCTTTTCAGCAGGCGGGCCAAATTTCAGAAAAAATATTTTCTGCCGGGCCACGCCCCAACTTTATTTTTTGTTTATTAAAGTAAACAAGCAATCGTGCTATAGGTTCGAGCACATTGTCGCTTTCCAGTAGACGGGATAGTGGGCAAGCCTACTTGGTTGTAATAAAATACATAATGTATTTATTTTTTTGAGGAAAAATAAAACAACGCAGAATCAAATAATTTAAAAAAAATTAAAATAAAGACACCTGACTTTATCATCAAAATTGATCGCGACTGATGTAGTCGCTATACGCAAATACTTTTCCAAATGAACATCAGTAATTCGTGTTCTCACTTGTGATTTGATACCTATACCTACTCCATGCAACTAAAAATGTAATCACACGGATAAGTGCTTCCAAATAGCGAAACAGAGCATGTTTGTAAAATGCAGGAATTTTTTTTTATAGAACCCTTCTAAACTCTTCCAAAATATGTTTTTTTAAACGTCGGTCAATCGCAAAATCTCTCAAGACATAGTGGCGATAATTATAATAGCACAGAGTTACAGAATAACACGGAACTTTGGTAAGCTGAACTGAAATTAGTTATGAGTATGAGCCTTGTAGCGTTGCGAGCTTCCCGAAGACGCCTAGCGTCGGAAAAAAACTAAGTAATCTTAAGTGTCGAAAAGCGAGATACAGTCAACCCTCAACGCGGTACTTTAACAACGTGGATTCGGTATAACGCGATGCTCAGTCTTTTCTCACGCGAAATATGTGTGTACTGTGTAGCATTCCTGTATTTTGGGGAATTCCCTTTTAACATATTCACGTGTCTGGTAGATACATACATATTAACATAAAACATAAACCAAGGATTGGATTGGCTGCTAATTTCGAGAATCACTTCGCAGGTGTTAATCCCTCTATGGAACGCATCAACAATTTTAAAAGGCACTTGCAACGTTCTTTAGCTTCATATTCGTCCGAAAGGAGTTGCAGAATGAAGAGAAGTACTCAGCTCAGCAAACTAGTAAAACAGACTTTTTTTTAATTAAAACGCATATCCACTATGTATGAAACATTTTTTTTTTTTTTTTTTTTTTTTTTTTTTAACGAAGGTGAAAATCTCGAAAGACACTGTGGGGTTGGAAACCCAGAGTAGTGTGGGATTCTAACCGCACCAAAAACACCTCCTTAATCATGACCAATCAAAGAAAGATCGACAAATGATTTTAGTTTCAACGTTCAGTTTGGGTTTGAGAAGGTATTTAAATTTAAATACTGGTTCTCATAATTGTCAGATAACAAGTTCGTGAGGTTTAGTTCTACTTAATCTACGAATATTATATCGTACATTTAAGACGTCTTCTATCTCCGGATTAATATGCATCTGCAGACGCACGTTGTGACGGATTGCGTTCTTTTTAATTACTTCCGTCACGTGATCAATCTGCAAATCACGATGCAAGTCATTATTTCTTATATACCATGGGGCATTTACTATTCCCCGAAGGACTTTGTTTTGAAATGTTTGAATGGCTAGTAAATTTGTTTTCTTTGTGCAACCCCATAATTGGATACCATATGTCCAAACAGGTTTTAAAATCTGATTATATATTAAGATTTTATTCTCAACTGACACTTCTGAATTATATCCTAACAACCAATAGAGTTTTCTATATCTAATATTTAGCTCTTCTACTTTCTTTTTCACATGTTCCTTCCATTTCAGTTTAGCATCCAGATTCATACCCAGATACTTAGCTGTGTTAGAATAAGGAACTACTTGATTATTAATAACCACATGAAGGTTCGTTATTTTTTTATTAGTAAAATTAATATGGGTGGACTTTGACTCATTAAGTTTAATTCGCCAACGTTGCGTCCAATCACATATCTCGTTAACTGAATTTTGGAGCTTTTCAGTTGCTTTAGCTACGCAGCCATCCGTTGATAGAAGAGCAGTGTCGTCTGCAAATGTGGCTATCATCGTGTCATTCGCATGTGGTATATCCCTAGTATATAATAAATATAAAGTGGGCCCTAGGACACTTCCCTGTGGAACACCTGCTTGTATTTCTTTAAGATCAGAATACGCAGAATCGTAGCGTACTCTAAAGAATCTATTTGCTATATAAGATTTTAGTATCTCATAGTATTGTCTAGGTAAGTCCCTATGAAGCTTATACTCTAAACCCTTATGCCAAACTTTATCGAAAGCCTGAGCAACGTCTAGGAATAATGTAGAACAAACTTTTTTTTCTTCAAGTGCTCTTTCTATAACATTAGTTATACGATGCACTTGGTCTATGGTTGAATGTTTATTCCTAAACCCGAACTGATGGGTGGGAATAAGCCTTCTTTGCTCTATGATTTTGTCTAGTCTTTTAAGAAGCAGTTTCTCGAAAAGTTTTGATAATACCGGTAAAAGCGATATTGGTCTATATGAGCTAACTTATGATAGAGGTTTACCTTGTTTAGGTATAACAATAATTTCTGCTATCTTCCAGTGAAGTGGGACATATCTTAGTCTGAAACAAGCATTAATTATGAGCTTGAGTTTTATTAACGCTTTGAAGGGTAGCTCTTTAAGGATCTGGGCAGTTATAAGATCATAACCTGGCGATTTTCTAATGGATAATTTATGGATGCATGTACTGATCTCTGTTAACGAAACATAAGCAATTATGTCTTCATCTACTCTATCAGAGAAATCAAGACATTCGTTTGCTATGCGAGGTGGAAAAGGCTTAAAAACATTTGAGAGGTGTTCCGAAAAAAGTATGAAACATAAATTTAAATTTGCAATAAAGATTACATTCTTCTTTTTTAATTCTTAACATAATAGTTTTTATCATTTGTGTAGTTTTTTTTATATTAACCATAGTTCGGCTAGTTTTTTTAAAAACGATGTAACAAATTTAGATGATTTTTTTTTCTGTGGAAAACGTAACCCCAACTTGAATATGTGGCCCAAGTATCGTATTATGCGATTTTGTATAACGCGCTGTTTCTCGGGAACCTAAATACAGCGTTATACGAGGGTTGACTGTAATTGCAATAGTTAAAATCGATGAATTTTTCTGAAAATGCAGTATGTTTTAAAATAGTTCAAACCAATGCATTTTTCCAAGAATGCAAGATATTCCACAATTTCGTTGCTATAATTCAATAATATATGATACAAATGACTCATGATGTAATGTCCTTTTGGTGAAATGTACAATGAAGTTAACAGTTATGTTCATTTAACTTTGCTCCGCGGGCCGCAATATAACTCCCGGCGGGCCTCGGTTTGGCCACCCATGCTATAGAGCTTTGGCTCAATGTATAGCGTGTTGATTTTCATCCACGGGTCCCAGGTTCGTTACTCGACGAGGGCAGTTTAATATTTTTTTTTTTTTGGTTTTGTTGTTTTTTTTTGTTTCTTTTCTAGTTTTCAATCATGCTGATAGAACAGAAAGTTGTTTCCTTTGGTTCTATTATTGTTTTTTTGTTTCTTTTCTATTTTTACTCACGGACTACTGCATGGAACCAGAGCTAAAAGTTTCCTTAAGACTCCCGGGTGCCTGCAGCGTATTTAAGGCAGACGTTCTAGTCGTACTTCATGATAATGAAATTAACATTCACAGTCAGAGACTGCAGTTAAGGCGCTTAAATAGTTCACTTTCAAATGGCACCAGTCAGGAGCTGCCGAATAATGTTAAGGGCATTAGGTATGCCGTATGCTGTATGCAGTATGCATTATACAAAACCTGTGAGACTATGTCGGGTGCCTGGTCAGTCTGTTGTACTTAGAAGGCAACGAGTTTGCCTATGAGATGGCAAGGAAAGCCGCCGATTATGGGAAAAACTGAAAAGTACGGCACATGATGAAATGAAACGATGATGTTCAGAGCTTAGCCCTGGTCTCAACTTCTCTCAAGATCTTTTAATAAATGATTTTTAAAAAAAATAACTACAAGGAAATTTTAATGTTCCTTATGCATTTCCGTGCAGCGGAGAACTTTGTCTTTTTTGTTTTAGTTTCGTAGGTGGGTATGCGTATATGTAGTTGTTAGAAAAATGCAGTACGTGCGTGCTCACTTGTGACGTGAGACGGTAAGTTGAGTAGCCGATTTTATGTTTCGATAAGTTGGCAATTTGTATACAATATTCCATAGAAACATTTTTCTTTAGTATATATGTACATAAAAGTGTACCTAATTAATACATTTTAAAAATTAACGATTTTTAATTTCTCCAGAGCAAGTAGCCAACTCAAGTCTAAAGACCAGGAATCGCCACTGGTCTGAATCGTATGTTTAATATAGGAATACAGTCGATTCACCTTATTTTTGAAACAGGCACTTTTTATGAGAACACTGTGCGAATCCTATATGTTTTCTGTTGAAAATAAGCGCTTAAAACTTTAAGTTTAACAAAAGATTACAGAGCTATTTTGGAGGCGTTTGTATGTCAGCTCCGCGTTGCAATTTGCTATCATTTTCAAATGTAACACAAAACAACTCTAGGCAGCCTCCCGTTGATTATCCTTAAAGCCGTCATTAAGTTTTTTCAATATTGTTTTTAAGCTTAGTACCTGCAACCTGCCTACCTAATTTACTGTAATAAACTGTACCTATTCAGTGCTACTACTCTGTCTTTCCTGGTGCTTACGAGTAATCCAAGTTACATTAAAATTCAAAGTACTACTTCCGGTAGCTCGCGAATATTCCAACATTCTTTCCAAGTTGCGTTACGTTATACGTTTGCTTTCTTTTTACAAAAAAAAAAAAATCATTCACGAACACAGTGAATTCCATGGGAGCTCTAATCTAAAGCAACTAAGTGCACTGCAACGGATGCCACATTCATCCAGTTTCCTTTCTCCTCTCTGCATTCTTTCACTCTCCAGTGCATCCTGTGAAAGTGTTAAGCACGATAATAACGTCCTACCAAGTGGGTGAGCCAAAAAGGGGGTTAGACGCCAGTGAAATGAGTGACAAGAAGACCTAAATGATGGTAATACCACTAAAGTACAGCTGCCATTTTATGATAGCAAAACTGGAGTACATAGAAGAAAAGCGCAAGCAAAGAACAAAAAAAGGACGCGCTTCGCTAGAAGGATACACGACGCTATTTAAGCCCCCCCGTACCTTTCAGTGTTGTGCTTACATTTTACTGTGTACTCGTAAATTTCATGGGCAATTTGCTCCAGGGAAGGCATGCACTGCATTTAACCACTTTTGAGCTACGAATATGAAACTGCATCTGAAAGGGTCCAACACCCATACTCGCTCATTATTATACATTAGAGGTTCCCGTGTGTGTAGGTAAATTTATGCAGAAAGGACCCTTGTTTTATGGTTGACCCACTCAAGCGAGAAATTAGGATGAATCCCATCAGCCAGGACCTATTCTTGTGCTGCCAACAATTAATCACACTCATTACTAAGACACACTGCTTCGACGACTGTCATCGGCAGGCAAAGTTAAAGTCACACACACACAGAAGCAATCATCCTCATTTGTCAAGCTCCAGCTCCGGTGCAAAAGAAAAGTGAAATTGGAGCAGTGTCACATCCTTACAAACAACATCCGACCCCCACCAGCCACTTACAACTAAAGTCAGGACAACGACGACGAAAGAGTGTCTTTAGTTCGTTTAATATTGGAAGTGACACAGCGCCAACATGACACACAGGACAATGGCGACATTGACAATGACGCCGACGACGACAGCGACAACACCTTGAGAAAGGATAATTTAGGGGTTTATCTCTTGTTAAACGATGCCAGTAGGAGTATTGTCATATTCATATCCTGTTTGTTTGTGTGTGTGTGTGTGTACCTGTCCGAAATAATAGGGCATCATCAAGTTAGCTCGCAGCAGCAGCACCACAAAGGACCCTCTTCTTGGGGTGCTGCAAATAAAATAAGAGCACTGGGAAACTTCTTCCACAGCTTTTGTGCTGTCGATAGCACATATTCGTACTCGTACTCGTAGTCCTGTATTCTCCTCCTGCTGCTGGTGCTGCTGCTGTTTCTGAGGTGTGCTATTACAGTGAATAGCACCTCGGCAAACACACACAATGGATCGTTCCTTATTGTAATCGTACTCGTATGTATGTGGTAGTGGCTGTGAGTGTGTCCTTTCTGAGGGCTTCTGAAGTGTTTTGCACCATTGTTGCCACTTGAGTTGTGGGCGGCGGCTGTTCGTAAACAATGTAATCCGCCTGCAGGGCCCAGAAGTTGGAGGCACTTTTAAGCTATTAATATCTATGGTTTCCATCTTACCTAAAAGTCGGTTCATCCGGAAAACCTTTTCGGTCATATACGAGTGTAGTTTTGGCCACTCAAGGGGATGATTTCCCAGCGGACATGGTGGAGGTGATTGGAAGGTGATTTTAAAGGAAATTTTAAATATTTTTTGATCCTATCAGCGCAGTGGGGGGAAATTGATATCGACATGGGGGTCACTTGTGAGTCATAAGGAAAGACATATTAATTCCAGACGTGTCGGTTGGCGTGGACGGTGTGTGAGTTAGCGTGAGTTATGGGAAAGCACGTGCCTAGTGCGTTAGCAAAATACTGATGAGGGCAGTTTTCATTTACGTATTGCTTTTGCTCTTGCACACGCCATCATCGTCAAGCTGCCAGACGTTTTTATTGCGAATGCAAGTGCATGACGTTTCTGCGCAATTTCTGTGTGTGTGTTTTTTATTTCGCTCGTAATTGAGTTATGGAACGGCTGAGCGAGTGTGGAATTCAGTAGTAAATCATGCGCGAGTTTTAAAAGTTTATTGTTTATGTTTTATGGTTTATGGTGGCTTGGGTCTTTGGATATGTGTTTCCATCGAAACAGAACATTAAAGCAATAGCAAACAATGCAGCGCGCAAATGACACGATTTTGAACAACAGTTATAGATATGAGGATATAGCAGGTTCTGGGTCCAGTATGAGACATGCACACAGTTGAAGGAGTGGCGTTATATGCAGTAGTTAATGGCTTTATATTAATGATCCCCACACGCTACTAGCGGTACTGCTGTAAATTAGAATTTTTGATGCCAATTTTTCAGCTGTCAAACCTAGCTGGGTAGCGTGATGTCTCTGCGAAAGCTTTAAAACATTTTCTGCCGAAAGTAATTGTGAATTGTTGCCGATGTGACGTGTGCGTTATATGACAGACTTGCACAGTAATTAGTGGGAGTATGTACAAGTACATAATGTATGTATATGTTTATGTACACACCTACAGTGTGTGAAATTATATCGGACAACGAAAAAACTTGGCGGCCGTGGCCGTGGTGGTTAGTGCGTTGGACTACTACGCATGGCTGCTCGGCTTCAACCCCAGTCCGGGTCTAACACCTAAGAAAGTTTTTCACGATTGCCACCTCTGTCTGACAAGCAATTAAAGAGTATCATTTGTCATGAGAAGCTTCTCAACTCGCCGTTCGGAGTCGGCAAAAAACTGTAGGTCCCTTCCGTTCGTGGAAAAAAGTTAGTAACACGTACACACAAAGTTGCGAGAAGCTAGGCTTGGTTCTGTATAGGACTGCTCATGCCGTATATTTATTTTTATTTTTAAGAAACTTTTAAAAAAACACTTTTTATTATTATTTAAAGCAGTAGGTACTTTATTTTTTTAAATTATAACCATGAAACTAGGAAGAAATTCATAAAAAAATTAAAGTTTTTCATTGATAGGAAAAACAGAACGTATATTTTGTATAACTTCGAACGAAATAAGTATAACAGACAAGATCTTAAAAGTCAATTGTGCTGTAAAAATTAAAGTAAAATATTTTCAAAATAATATTTTAATATTTTTTTCTTCCTTCTGCTATCGCTAACACAGCAAACATTCTTCACAAAAGATGGAAGGGCAAATCCATCTACATCTGCTCTGATAGTCAAGCAGCTATCAAAGCTGGTTTAACAATGTTGATCACCTCAAAAATAGCGGGGGAAGCTATCAATAGTATCCCGGGAAACGAAAAGCTGATAGCTGATTCAGCGAACCCTTTCATTGTTCCTTAGCTAGCAATCAGCTGCAGCTGGGCGCCTGTTATATAATATGTATAAGCTGGTGGAACTGCTGTGACTACAACACTACACGAACTGGCATAAGATGAACACATCCCACCGGACCAAAATGTTAGTAGACGCGCCTAGGGAAAACAGAACTAAATTTCTGTGAAAGTGACGGGCAGATTAAGACCGAAATATAGCTCAGTTTAAAAGGCTTACACTAAAGTACAATGCAAAGTACAATATACCAAAAGGTCTACGTGCTTGTCGTCTTTATAGATTTAAAATACAAACCTAAATAATGGCTGAAAATGTCCCCGAAAACAGTGAGTCCTTGACGTAGTCACAATGAAGGTCGAAAAGGTTTAAAAAAAAACTGGTTCAGCAAAACTCGTCAGTTTTTTTTTTAGCAAATTGAATAAGAAATCGTTGGAGAAGAAATCATTTAATTACCCGCAAACAATAATGCCCTCAGAAATTGGTAAATTTATTCCCGAACGTGTTTTAGGATAAACTCCTTGCCAACGAGAACTCCGCCTTATTAAATCTAGTACATACGTAGGCGCTTTTCTCAGATAGTCGAGCTGCACTTAAAACTCTGAGTTCCTATGCTTTGAACTCAAAATGAACATGAACTTCGGTTTTTTCATTAGAGAAATGTCCCAGGGATAGCCATACACCCATCAAAAGGAACTTCTTAATCCTTGTGTCTACACCTAATTAAAATTCGTCTTATCTACACTCGTCACACCCAGGGGTACCATACAAAATGCATGGTCGTATGGAGATGACTGAAAAAGGGCGAAAGTTAACAACGAATATACATGCAAAAAAAGTGTATGACACATTTGGCTTTTGTTATTGTTTAATTTCTTTTATTTATTGTAATTATATTATGAAAAATACTAATGAAGGGGAAAAATAAACAGCAAAAAAAACAGTCAGTCTAACAGTAAGCGCTGCTGCTGCTAATACTACGCTAGGTTACGAGGATCGCTTGCAGTAGATGCAATTTCACCCAGAGGCCATAAAGGTCCATTGTGAATACCCTAGTTGTGCATGTCGAAGCATGCGTTTAACAAAACCATTTCGATCTATTGATAACTTTTTTTAGATCTGTGAGCAGTATCTTAGCCAGGTCATCCATGCTGTCGAAGAACCGTGCTCCCATACAAGATAGGCGCCGTTCCTGAAGGGCCGGACATTGGCAAAGAAGGTGTGCTACAGATTCTATTTCATCCTCATCCATACAACTTCTACAGAGGTCATTAGTAAGGATGTGTCCGGTTATAACACCGACTAGTAAATGGATTTGGCTTCTTTTCATAAGAACCAAGGACGTTATTCTCTTCTGGTCGACTGCGGGCCACAGGTTGCGGGTTATATTGAGAAAACTACTCGCCAGATTTTTTTTATTTTTAGCAGGAATGCTTTTTAGCATAAAATAAGACGAACCTGAAAATTTCACCACAAAATTTCAACGTTGAAATTGTCCGGTCCTCAATGGGTTAAGTGCTTTAAGTGCGGCTTGGCTGTCCACGCAGATGGTGATTTCCATTGCTAGGACAATTTGTGCTGCTTTCTTGATTGGAACACGCTGCAATAGTCGGCTAGTCGGTAAGACTGATTTATGCAAAGTTCTTTCGAGAAGACTCCTGCTCCGGTACCTTCCTCTGTTTTTGAACCGTCTGTAAAGATGGATGTTCCGATTATGGCATTGTCGGAGTTGTTCCAGATCTGTCTGTCTGGTATGGAGACCTTGAAGTATTTCGTGAAGTCAAGCTGGGGTTTCCCATAATCTGTACAGGGCATGCGTCCTTTTTGATTAAAAATGTCCAATATGACTGTGTGTCCAGAGGAACGAGGCCTCTTGTTTTGCTGGTTTTGATTCGCGCAGTTGAGTACCAGCTCTGTTTAACACGGCTCACTGGGACCTTGTTCTATGGCCTATTGGCTCCTATGAAGCAGATTCTTTGTCATTAGTTTAAAAAAGATAGATGATACAACCGATTGCGTGAAGTTGTCTGATAGATGAGGTATTGCTAACTACAAAACCTGTCAGTTAATTGGCGCGAGTATATTTCCTCATTCCCCTCATAATCAGCGAAGCAACGTACTGGCGCACTTAGGGACTTCCATCCATACAATTAAACGATGCTTTCATTACATCCTGCATTATGTATCTCATCCTAGTCGTATGGGTGATAAAACTAGCAACATGAACCAACATTAATCTCTCGACGGAATTTTAATTAACAAAAAAAAGTGGCAATTTTCCATAAGCAATTCGTGAACACTACTCCGTGCGACTGGATCGTATGATGATGAATCTGTTTGTTCCGAAACTCTATCCAAACAACATCCATCCATCCAGTCGTATATAAAACGATTAGCATCCGCAACAAAGTTGCTCCACTGAGCATGTTTGCAAAGCAATCAGTAAACTTCTTCTCCCAACAGCACCCGGGGTCTGCTTTCTATTGCAAATTTTATAATTACCAAGCGCTCTGCCTTGGGATGGGAAGTAATAAACTTTCATTCCCCCCTCTCGACGAATAATCAACATACGCAAAAAAAAAACAATTGTAATAAAAAAACAAACAAAACAAAAATAGCAATACAAGCGCCTGCAATCGTAAAAATGAATTTCCAATATGAGTCGTTTTATTGCCAGGCAATAATTCTCGAACGTACATACACGTACGTCGTACGTTTCCATATGGCAAGTGACTCGCCGGTTGCCGCCGCTAGGACCGGGGACAAGGATCATGCAATAAAAAGAGCAACCAAAGCACGAAACATCAAATGTTTGGACTAACTAACGTGCATACCTGGTAAAACGATTAAACGATGAAAAAACGGAGAAATACCAACAGAGCTCATAATGGCGGTAATGTTTCTCAGATTGGCAATAATTTAAATGCGCCCTCGCCCTTTACGCCTGGGCCAGTGGTGCACACCCGCGCCCGGTCCTTGCGTATACGATCGACCTACGCGCGCTCCTCTCTGTGGCCGAAATAAGATTTAATGAAATATTCGCGATCACCTGTCAATATGACCTGCTGCGATCTTAAATACGATTTCTAGAGCGGGATAGTGTGTGTGTGTGTGCTCAGTTTGATTGGTTCGAAGGCTGGCGGGGTGAATTCGCACCGTTTTGACGGTGTGCGGCGCGGCGCGGCGTGGCGCAGATTCGTGCTGTGCGGAAATTTTTTTTTCTCTGTTATTTATAAGTTGAATTCCCCTGTGGCTAGCGTCGTGAAATTGAATTCGGGGTTTAATTTGTTTAGGGTTGTTTGTTTTTCTTGCCTCGTTCGCCCTCTGGGTGGACGCGACGGCGACGGTGAATATCTTGATTTTATTGCATTTACTTCTCAATGCAATTTGAAAGTTAAACGAAAATGGAATTCATTGTTAGATATTTTAAAATTCTCATTGACGATTAACTAAAAACTGTAAGAAATCTTATGTTCTTATGGAACCTGTCAGAATTCAATAAAATTATTTAAAAAATTAACTGACTCTCTGTTCTGCTCTGCTCTCTTCAACTCTCCTCAACAGTTCTGCTCTCTAGCCGACTTGGTGAATGGGTTACATTGCATGCAATGTCCTGCAATGGAATTTTCTTCGCGCCTCAGACTGTGACCAATCCATTGCCACCTTCTTTTTCCGACCCATTTCAGACACGATTTGGCCAAAAAATCCAGCCTTAATAATAGCAATTCTCTTAGCAATAATTATTGCTGATTTGATGAATTCTCAGTTAGCGCTATCTAAATCCTTTTCAAAATCGTTCACGTTTTAAAAAATGTACTCAATGCATTGCTCTTTTATAATGCACAACGGCCATATAGTAGGGTTCCGCCCGGAAACATGCTTGAACACAGATGATGAATTGCCAGTTTTCGCACTCAATTAGGTTACCCTTCTTTGAAAGAATAATGCTCATCCCTTGATTCTTACATTAGGAAAATTCTTAGCCGATATATTTTTGGGCACCGTAACGCAAGTGGCAAGCGTTACTAAGCCAGCGGTCTTGGGTTCGAATCCCGCCGCAAACACCTAAAAAGTTTTTCACAGTGCCTACCTCTTCCGAATGCCTGACAAGCATTCAAGAGTATCATTTGTCATGTAAAGCTTCCCTACTCGCCGTTCGGAGACGGCAGAAAACTATAGGTCCCTTCCATTTGTGAAAAATTATAACGCGCACACACGAATGGTTGCGGGAAGCTAGGCTTGGTTCTACCTAGGACTGCTGAAGCCAAATATTTATTTTCTTATACATATTTGGGGCAGCTGAAAAAATAGCTCTTCAAGAATGCCATCGAGTCTCTAGCTACCTTGTTTTCTTGAGTGTTTTGATTGAGGTTTCCATTTTCTAAATTATTGGGAGCTACGGTAAATGTTTGCTTCGGATTGTTTGCCCAGACTCCATGCTCCTGCCTGACCCTCATGTCAGTGCCATATAGCCCATTATTGTACCGCGCGCCGATCAAGGGATTTTGTCGTAACGACAGTTTTCAGAAAAGCTTCCATGTCTCGTTAGGAGCTGCGTGAAGTGAAAGTTTGTCTCCGTGTTTTCTGCCTATCCACTTTTTGACACTCACACTTTATACGACCAACGTCCGTTTGTTAAGTTGTCCAGTCGTTGTTCACATTCTATGTAGGCGGTTTCTATGATGGCTCTTCTCCCTGGGTTTCATTGGATAAAAGCCTTCACTCAGCTATCACGCTGATTGCATCCCTCTAAGCAAAGCTTTTCTAGGCACAGCGCTTACACTTCTTATGTACGAGTATGTATGTACTTACGTCTTCATATTGTTTTATGCTAGTGCCCGTATTTATTGGCAGACTGCCGGAAACGGAATTCTTATCAGCTGCATTGGTTCGTTAATAATATTTGGCGTAAGCCTGGATACTGTGGCAACTACCCGATAAGCATTCACGCCTGTGTTTTTCAGGTAGGCACCTAATCTCTTAGAAATATGAAACAAAGAACAACAGGGTCACTCAACTTAGTGACCACTACGTTGCTGCCTTACACGTTAAGTACCAAGGCGAATTGGTACTTCTTAGATGCTCTTGCACCAAGTAATCAAAAAATGGGACCGTTTTACTTCTGGTGGCGAAAACTAACTGATCGCCTCTCAATGCTACCATGCTACTATGTGTACACTAGGCGTGTTTTTTTTTTAAATCAATATAGGCTAAACTTCATGTTTCCGCAACATGTTTTCAATGTAAAATACAACAACACCTTAGCCTGGATAATTATCCAGTCTTATTTTTGTATGGAAAGCTTTTTCGAAATCTATATAGATTTGAAAAAAAACGCGCCTACTATCAGCCAACCTGAACATTTTTATATCCTTTTCTCAACGGGTCTCCATTTAAGCTATCCACAGTTACAAATTTGAAATTAAGAACATGATATTACATATTTTTATCGGTTTTTGATAGAATGAGTAGTAGAGTGGTGATGCATATGCTAAAATGTTATGGGTTCGACTCCTGTTTATTAAACTGGATATCTTCGTACCTTTGAGACAGAATTCAATACATTAAAATTGGTGCCAGTCTATCAGAACCTATTTTAGTACCATCTTGGGTTCTGCAAGGAATTCACATTGGACCCTTGCTTTTCATCAACGATTTTCCGTCATATTTTCGAAATACCACGTATCTTTTATTCCCGTATGTCTTGAAACTCTTTTACACATCTAAACCGTATAAGATTGCTTGCATCTCCAAGAAGATCTAAGTCAGGCCAGCTGGTGTGAGCATAAACTCATAGACATCAATGTATCTTCCTTCCACTTTTAGTTACTGAATTAATACTGTTGAGTTAGAAAAAGTAAATAAAAAAAAATGCCTGGGAGTCATATTAGACCCATAGCCTTCCATAATGCTGCAACATTTGCGGATAAAAGACGATGTAGACCCAGAAAAACTGCCAAAAGAGAGAAGTCCATTATAGTCCCACCAACTGTTAAGGATCCTTTTGCCACTTCTTCAACATTAGAGCACGAAGAAGAATATCAGCTAGCACAGTCCGACAACAGCTTTTGGAAAATAACCTTCGGAGATGCCAGACCCTTGAGAAACTGAAGTTTGCAGATGGTAATAGGAAGAAGCGAATAGAATTCTCCATAGACAACGATTCTCTTCCATTTTTTGGAATCCAAATGGAGCGATGAATCGCAGTTCAATCTCTATGGTGGTGATGGAAGATCTTATGTATGACGACCTCTAAACAAGGAACTGGACCCCGAGTACACAAAAAAGACAGTAAAATTTGATGGAGTCAGCGCTATGGTATGGGATTGTTTTAGCACTCATGATACGTAGGACCTCTTGTCCCTATACACCTTAAAGAGGGCAAATTAGATGCGCTCACATACAAATCCATGTTCTCAAACCACCTTACATTATATCTGGAGGACTAGCCATTATCGTTGTACAGGCAAGTTGTTTTCCAGCAGAACAATGCACCTTGCCATTAGGCTAGGTCTGTAAAGGAGTATTTTGAGGAACATGAAACCTCGGTAATGGATTGCTAATTAGCGTACCATCAGAATTTTTTGATCCCTCTCCGCTTAAGGCTCTTAAGACCCGCACTGGACTACTGTAGTCCAATATGAAATCCTTCCTATGACATCCACTCTCAAAGATAAATAAACAACGAAAGTACCCAATGCTACAATCCACCTTCTAAAGTTCATATCCGCAGTGAAGCTCCGCATATCTCAGTCGTCTTCCAGGCGAACAGTGATATTCATTTGCCCGGTGCTTCCAATTTTAAATTGGACATAACATTTACTTATCATAAATTGTTGTTCCTGTTGAGGCCATAAACGACGATCGCCAGTGATATTTTCATCTTGCGAACCGATCGTCCCGCGCAGATTCCAGGTATCTCGAATCTCGTCGAATATCTTATGTGATATGGCCCCCAACTGATCTTCACTCTATTTCTGTCGCACGAAAACACTTGTATGTATCTGTGTGTGGCTGGCTGTGTGGATGCTACACAAAATGGTAATGGACCGAATAAAGTCTCTGGGAGATAATTATACGGCCCGGCTACGGGCTGTTATCGTTGTTGTTGTTGTTTGATTTCCTTTTTATCGATATCTTCGCATATTGAATCACTGTGGAGATAGAGATTCTGAAGACGTACCAGGGGAATTGCTGCTTCAAGACAACAAGAAAAAAAACCGCTGAACAAGTTAATATCGGCCAAGCGCAGCAAAACTGTGCAAGATAACCGGACAAAAGAGTGCGCTAGTAGTCGAGTGGGGACACGATAGCCATGGCTGGGCAATCACAATTGGAACATGGGTTGTAATCGTTTATTGAATGTCGCTTGAGATAAGATTGTACCAGCGTCCTTTTGCTTTCTACCCAACGATGTGGCGACAACGACAACGGCAACTACATCGTAAGGTGATGTTTTCATTTTCATGCAAATAAAATGAATTTAATTTAATCCCCGATGAGATACTGGTTACCGTGTAGGCAAATCGAGTTCGTTATCAGGACTTTTGCTGCTAATGATAATTTAGGATGTGCCAACTATGTTTGTGGCGGCGACGCTTTATGGACTGTTAAGTGGACAAAAATGATTGCTGGCTACGTTGATTGCAATGGCAGATAGGGCACAATCGGAGGAGGTAGATTGTTAATTAAGAGACATGTGAGCGTTAAGGTTGACGGACAAGTGCGAGGAGGACTATCGCACTGAGGGTTTCGTACCGTTATAATTTACATTATAATTCGACATAAATAGAATGAGAAATTAATAAGTTTCAGATTTTTCCCTTAACTTGTGCTATGAGACGATGGCTTGTGGCAAATTTCAAATGGGAAGTTCCATAGGTTTTGGTTTTAGTCAAAAACAACAACAAAAAATACGTGATTTTTGGCCATAACTTTTTATTGCATAAAATCAAAGTAGTCCAACGCACTTACCACTAGGCCACGTTACCATGATCAATATCGAAAAGTAGGTATAGTGGTGGTCCAATATAATCGAAAAATGCATAATATTGATCACATACATTAAATAAATTGTTTCTAATTCATAATATTTTATTTTATCTTCTATTATACAGGGTGTTTCCAAGTTAAATGTCAAGACTTTGGCAACTGATTTTTGGGTTTATTCTAAGATAAAAATCGTTCTACAGCAAGGGTCTATCTCCAATTTGGACATCATTTATCGAGAATTTAAGAAAACACCTACTTTGGTGTACCTTGACCCATACTAACTCAAATCTCTCCGCTAATACTAACTACAGAAACTTCTTTTATGGCTTAGATTTTATAAAAAATAATACCCTTTTTAACTGCGTTTATATAAATTCGATACCCTTTTTTGCTTTCCAGATATTTTATTTTTAAGTCAATATCCTAATTCTTGCCCATACATTTTTTTGAATTTCAGGTCACTTTTCTACAAAAAATGCGTAATAAATAATCCATTTTATTACTTTTCCTTATGAACGTCACAATTGTTAACAAAAAAATGTGTAGTAAGTATTCTGAAAAACTCACAGATTTTATGATACTTGAAAAAAACCGCAGCAAGTGAAAAGCGAAAAAATGATTTTTTATCTATTTTTTTAACCACAGTTGGCAATTAGTGCGATTTTTTAACTAAATCATAAGTTTGCATTTCGTTTTTTAAATTAAGTATGACTTTACGAAGGTTTTGAAGTATGCTCATTTATTAGAATACCCGTCAAAATCCTAATTTCCATACCATTTTCCCCTTAACATCCCAAACTCAAACCTAACTGAGTATGTAGGCCTAGTTGGAAAATTTTTGAACAGATATAATCCGCATGACACTTAAAATCTAACTTATTATCTATTATTCCACCGAGATATTTTATTTGTTTTACTTTTTCAAGTTTGTCACCGTCTATTTTAATTTCAATATCGTCGTCGTTATTTAGTATCATGCACCTAGATTTATTTATATTTAACTTTAGTTTCTTGCTATTTAACCACATGCGTAGGTTACCAAGGTCCTCTTCAATTTTTTGCTTTAATTCGTGAACATCATTACCACTTGCATATATTAGAGTACTAGCTGTCCCGCCCGTGTCTAAAAAATGTAGTGTTACTTACAATACATATGTGCATTGTCATTCAGTTCGAAGAATCAAAGACAGTGCGAACGCACCCCAAGGTTTGCAATCTACCAATGTATACAACCCACAAGTGTGGATTGTAAGTATTTGTAGTTTGAATAAGTGACATTTCGCAAGAAAGTGGCATTTGTTAGAGTGCTTTTATTTATCATTAATTTAAATAATATTATTAATAAATTAATTGAAAAATCGGCCTATAATAGGCACAGGATGTTGATGAACTGGAATACGAGGTTTTACTTCATTGTGTGCATTAGTTTTTGTGTTTATCGATTCGTAAGATTGACAGGTAAGAGCGTCACATTGAGATTGATATATTAGTATGATCGTCAGCAAACAGGATAACTTAACAACATTTTAGGACTCTTGATATGTCATTTATATAAAGGAGGAATAGCACGACACCAAGAATTGATCCTTGCGGAACACCTAGATCAACAAAGTTTGTACTCGAGATTTCATTGTAAATTTTCGTGAATTGTTGTCTATTTTTCAAGTAAGTTTGAAACCATTTATGCTCATTATTTTCAACATCATAGTTTTTTAAATTGTCTAATAGAATTTCATGATCAACTGTATAACCAATTAAACACAAACATTAACTTTAAATTTAATTCACTAATTCATTCTTCAACGTTCCAAATATTCGTCTACCTTCTCTGAATGCCTGTCACTCTCTGTTAGTGTTGCCAATGCAACCCAATCCTTCTACATCTGCCCGTGCTGCCAATGCAACCCAATCAGTCAACTTTTCTCAATCGTTACAACTGTTTCAAAGTAATGATCCCAAAATTCACCTGGTCACCAGAGGCTGCTGATAGGTGAGTTCATGAGTTAAGAAACCTCGGCAGTCTGGATATTGCGTTCACAAATAAAAAAAAACTGCACTACCATTGCAAATCTTCCTGCATCACTCAAATGTCAAATTACCGCTATTGTTTGGCAAAAATGCAGCTTATTTTCTTTTTCAGCACGACTTCAACATGAATGCTGCAGAAGTTACGTTCATAAATTTATACAGATTTTGCTGCAGTAAATTTCCAGCAATATTTTTACAATAATGAACTCACCCATTATAATATCTGATTGAACGAAAACTTAACGAAACATGGAACGGGGTGCATTCTGCCAAAGATCCGCTAACCGACGATAACTGCATTACAGCCCAGCCTTCTGATTTATTTGTTTCTTGCCAACACCTCACATGTCGGCTTTCAAACAAAGTGATTCATTTCAATTCGGAGGCAATTCGTTTAAAAAAAAAAACACATTCCCATTGAAGTTGCATCACTTGTTCAAGCGGAAGTGGAAATTTCCAAGCAAACTAAAAGCCTGTCTGAAAACTTCTGATGTCGTCTCGCAAAGAGACTTCTCTAGAGATGTAACCATTTGCAAAAATAAAAAAAAAGTTACAACTTGACAAATAAAAAAAAATGCCATATCTCCCCATCAATTCTCCTTAAACGAAACCGAGAGCTGATTTTAATTTTCATCGTGTTCGTTATTTCGTATGTGGTAGTCGTATCGGTCCTCCAGCCGCGTACGCAAAATCCACATTCAATGGCATTTGTTCGTTTTACAAAAACACTTTGTACCAAAAAAAAAAAGGACGCCCAAAAAAGTGGTGCTGGTGAATATCAAATTTCGTTGAAATTATTTTCTCTCTCCCTCTTCTAGAGAGACAAATGAATAAAAAACAAAAAACAATCACTCGACTTTTGGACACATTTTCGTTTTGTTTTCCAAGAGTTTACCAGCGCTACCGTCTACCATCCTCGCGTCCTGCCAAGTTCCATCAAACTTTTTGACTTTTTTTTACATTAACATCCAGCAGACGTACCAAGCGTACATCCAACAAAGATTCCCGATGGAATCAAGTGGAGCGGTGTAGCTGAGTAAGTGAGTTCCCTTTTATCCCTTTTTCATCTGTTTTACCCGCCATTTGTTTGGAGCCTTGAAACTCAGCTCTAATTAAAGGGATGAAAAGTTAAAAGTTGCCTCGTCTCTTTGCAACATTTCGTCGAGAATCTTGCCTTAAAGCATTTCACCCAAAAAAAAAAAACCATTCAGTCAGATGCAAAAACGTACGTATATCCTGTGTGTCCTTGTTGTCGTTTAGGAAGGGGTGTGGTTGGGAAATTTATTAAAAAACTTTTTTCGTTGAGTGAAGTGGAACATACCAAGCGCGACCATCAAAATTACTCGTATTATGTGCCAAGGTGCAGGGTAGGCCCATTTAGACAGGGATGCTGTTTGTCTACGGAATGCGAATGCAGAAGGATGCCTTTAACTTCGGGCTACCAAAGTAATTGATGGGGAAGAAGTTAAACACATAGAGCGATGCCAGGCTTAAGGATCCATCCCGGCAGTGCAAACACACATCTACGAGTAGATACAATTTTTTATTTTTTATTTTTGAACACAGAGGGACCGACCCGACCGCAAACGGACCGGGAAACCGGTATTCATCCCATGGTCATATTTATGTAATTTTAATGGCGGTTTTTATGTGGCCAGAAAGTAATATCACGGGATGAACAGGAAGGATGTAGCAACAGCTTTCACAGCGATTCGTTTTGATTAGAAAACGTTTTTTTTTTTGTTTCGTGCCGTTCATTCAAGGAATTCAGGGAATGAGGATTCTAAAGAGGGAAAAATCCTGTGTGTATGTGTGTGTTAGCTGAAACTTTATCAATTTATTTTAAGACTTTTCGTTCCGAACTGATGACGATACCGACGTCGATGTCGATGACGATGTCGATGATGATGATGATGGCGATGATGATAGCTTCCTTAGAAATCCATCTGCCTTGTCTTGCTTTGGAGGCAACATGCGCGTAGGTGGCAAGAAATGGAAGAAGTATACCGATAATGTGTCGACAATCTGCAGAATACTCATGAAGCAAATCTGTTTCAATAACAATAATAAGGACACACAACACAATGGAGCAGAACCACATACCAATACGTACTCATGTACAGCATCCTTGCGAGGATTATTTCGCATTTCATTTCGAATATCCCGTAATTGGAAGGAGAATGGGCGGATATTTCGAAATGGAGTTATTTTATATGACAGGGGTATGGACGAGGATGATTGCTTCATATGTGTATGCTGTAATGTGTTCCATGCATTCGAAATGGAAAAGGATAATCAAAATTTCATTCGGCCATCACATCATTGAACGTTCATATCCTCACACTGTGGCCGGTTAGGCGGACGATATATGTGTGTATGTATCTCATATGGGAAAAGTTGCACTTCAAGTGGAGTGTATGTAAATACATATGTATATCCTGTGTGGTGGACAATACGTATGTAGTTGCATATTGCTTCTTGGTTGAAAGCAAATCCTTGTTATTGCTTAACAAAGTGATGTTGTGGGCTGTAAAGAGGCCTATCTCGGCAATCTGAAATACTGTCTGGCGAACAAGAAAGTTGTCATTCTGGTTTTTTCGATACGTTACGATAGTTCTTTAATTTTGACTTTCTCATTGCCCTTGAGATGCGCGTTGACCTTTTCTGAATTCCAAGTTCCATACTTCCTCCAAGCTCAGGAGCGTTGATGTGATGATTACATTTTGTTACTGCAGGACATTCATGGAGTATGTCATCTTAGAGTATTAGTTAAACTAGTGTGTGGAATTCAAAAAACCCAGAATCAGGGTTAGCAATAAGTGTCTGGCAAATACATAATAAGACCTTGGGAGTCATTCCAGCCAGGAAGGTCTTCCCTGTTGTAATGGCAATAGCCAGTCACCAGAACGGTATTTCAGAACATAAAATTCGAACCTAGGTGCTTACTGAAGCAGTTAAGGAAAAAAGAGTTCCATGCTTCCTGCAATCTCGCGAATTCGTTGCTGAAAAAAATGGTTTAGGATTTCCAATTTCCGCCACTTTACCTGAATAGTTTCAAAACCTTTCAACAGTATTTGACTAAATTTTTCTCTTATGCCAGAGTGGTTTTTTAAAAAAAAAATTGAGGTCCCACAGGGTTGTGTGCTTTCACCAATATTATTCTTCAATTGGAATACCTTTGCGCTGCTTTATGTGCAGTTTTGCAGAGATAGAAACTTCTCCACCATACCTCGTAGAAATGGACAAAGGAGATTTGCCTTAAGCGGTGATGCGAAATCTACGTTGTTACTCCAAAGGTTTTTTCTTTTTCAATCTGAGGAGCATAATATTGCGTAAACAGAGGGGGTGTGACTTTTGAGTGAAACGAAAGTAAGAAGTCGTCCAATATCGAATTTAATAAAGATTCTGGCCCATGTTACTTCTGTCCATTTTCTTCTCCTTTATTTAAGTGGCGCTACAGTTCAGAGTAAACCAGGGCCTGCTACTCGCAACCATTTATGTATGCGTGTTATATTTTTGCACGATTGGAAGGCCGCTACAGTTTTTTGCCGACTCCGAACGGCGAGTTGAGGAGTTCATCATGACAAAAATGATACTCTTGAATGCTTGTCAATTGCTTCGAAAGAGGTGGCACCATGAAAAAACGCTTGGGTATTTGCTGGGATTGAACGCGGACAGCATTGCGTAGTAGTCCGACGTACTAACTACTGCACTACGATGCCACTGCCCCATTTCTAGAGTTGCTATTTTCAGAGAGTCAAGTGAAGAGAGATCCTCATTGGCCATACAAAGAAGCCACTCTTTTGATGAAAGAGTGACTCGAAATAGAGCCGATTTTATATTGACACATGGCGTAGATACGCGCTAATCAGAGTAGACGCAGAGAGTAGATACCTTGCTTTCCATGTTTGGAGTAGTTTCGACCGGAGGTTCCTTCTGGTGGGTGGTGAGAAGATTTAAGGGGTCACCGAATAGACATTTTTTTGTCGATATTCTTATAAGGCAGGCTCGGCTTTAACAATGATTGAGAACCTAGTGTGTAAGACCTTTGTACACCATGACAGACCTTTGTAATGCATTTTAGCCATTTATCACCTTCAATGAATGAATTTAAGTGTCCCAAAAAAGTTTTATTGGATCTCCCTTGTTAGCCTTACTGTGTGTGCGACGTAGCCTCTTCCCGATGCAAAAGAATGCCAACATCTTCAACATCTGTTTGATGTTCACACACACACACCCAACCTCTTATGTGCAGTCATCCTTCCATTGTGTCCTTTGGCACCATTATCCGCTGTACAAACCGATAAGAAAATCCTTGTATACATGTCTGCTTGACTATAGCTGCCGCTCGATAGAATAGCCCAATGAATTGTTTCAGTCAATTTGGAAATTTAATAATTGTCTTGGGGACCGGAGCTCTCAGAGTCTCGTTCCTGGATGCTGGCGGCTGTCGTCTAACGTCTAGCTGCAGAACGCATTGTTAGTTCTTTGGATTTATTTTAATAATGCACTGCAGCTTTGTCAATTCGATTAATATAATTAAATGGCAGCCAGGATGGAATATTTGCCTAATAGCATGTCGGCCAGACATTGCACCGGCTTTAGAGAATTGATGAGCTGTTTGTAATGGGATTGAGGATATGTACGAGTACTTGCTCTAGGATATGAAATCAGTTCGTAGCAGTAGAACCCCAAAGGGGTTTATCCAACAACAGATTGTGCTCTTTATTTGTTTTTATGCGTTTCAATAATGGATACCGGGACACGCATGGATGATGGCAAACGATGCATTAAGGCGTCGTCGAGGTTTTGTCCTCTCTAGAAAGGTGAATTTTGGAAAATATTGCGAACGCATCAGTGGACCTTAATATTTAATTGTGAGTAAGTACCTACATCAGTGAGTTCCAGCTGTTGGGTTCTATGGAAACTGACCAAATGGTAATTTCTCTGCACCAATTAAAAGTCGTATGCTGGAAATCTTCTCCATTGTAATGCTTCTAACCGGAAAATTAGCCTCGAATACGGTACAGCACGTTTACTTACTTAGTTGGCGCTACAGCTCGAGGTGAACCTGGGCCTGCTTCTCGCAATCATTTGTGTGTGCGTGTTATATTTTTGCACGAATGGAAGGGACCTACAGTTTTTTGCCGACTCCGAACGCCGAATTGAGAAGCTCAATCGTGACAAATGATACTCTTTGATGCTTGTCAGACATTTGAAAGAGGTGGGCACTGTGAAAAACGTTTAGGTGTTTGCGGCGGGATTCGATCTCAAGACCGCTGGCTCAGTAGTCCGATGCACTAACCACTTGCGCTATGGTACAGCACGTTTGGCTTTCGGAATCTGGAACGAAAAACATCTTCTCCGGGAGGAGGGTTTCTATAAAATGAAACAACGACGCTGATTCTAGGAAGAAACACTGTTCTAAGCCTTGGTGCAGCCCCAGGACAGCATGCTAAGGCTTTGTTTCTGAAATACTCTTATGTAACTACATATTTACATATTAGCTGCCTGATTTTAGAGCAGAGTTCTAAAGGGGTTGCAGATTCCAACTAGGCTTGGCGTCCTTTCCAACGATTTGTGTAGAAATTTCAGATACGAGGAAGAGAAAGGGAGCTCAAAGCATCTCCTCTGTTCATTCCAGCTCTTTCTCATAGTAGAAAACTGCACCTAGGAGAATACGTCTTTAACGATATCACTGACCAGCACTAAAAACGTTAGAAACCTATCTCGCTTTATAAAAAAACACCAAATGGTTCTCATATGCGTAGCGGAAATACACATCCATAAAATCCTTGGTATAATATTGGGTATTTTACAGTTCCAAGTTGAATGATGAAGGACACGCAGCCTAAGTATCTTAGTAATGATTTGCAACTTATTTGTTAAAGCTAGGGAACATAGCTTAGTCTACATAGGGTACTTACTTTTTAACAAATCGCTGTCGATTTGGTTAGTTTTGAATGAAACCTTTTATTGCAACTACAGAAAGATGTCTTCGCATTAAACTTAAGTGAAGGACACCAAGTCTGATAATTGATATTACCAGAGTACAGCAAAGACTAGAATCTTGTTGTCAATCTTGTGGAAAAGTTCAGTCTTGAATGGTAAATACAAACATATCCCATACATATAGGTTAGGTATATACTATATACATATCGAAATGTCACTTTCCAACAGTTACCCAAGAAGCTCATTCATAGACGAACGTGTTAAGAAGCTTCACTTTCTTAATTGTCTGCTGTCGCAAGTCGCTTTTGGTGGGAAATAAGGAAATTCGTTGCAAGAATACATTTTCAACGATAAAAACGTGACAATCGGTCACAATTCCTTTTAAAATTATTCCACCTCTACAGCATGCCGAAGGACTATCATCCTTTTATGCATTCATAGCACAGCCACAATTGACAATGAATCAATTTTATTGCGAGCGACTTTGTTAGGGAGAACTGAACTACAATATTGTAGCAGAACCAAAGTAAATTGTATGCCAAGACACGAAGGCATTAACCATAAACAATACTGACCACGGTACCGTAAACATTGAGAGTGTTGTTCCAACATGCAATGGTAGCCGTAGTAGTCGGATTGCGGGTAGTACTTTCGAGAGTACCTACTACCTAGATATGTATACATCATATACATAATATTCTGTAAACTTGGTTGATAAGTTGGTTTTACTTGAATTCACTAGCAACAAATGCAAATACTATAACAAGTCATATTTCAAACAGTGGAGCTTAGTGTCATTTTCGGGTGAAAAACTCCTAAAGTCACAAACTGTCCACGACTACATCTACTAATTTATTGTGCATACATTTCAATGAAATCAAAATTCAAAATTTCATCGAAACGCGAAAGTCCAACCTAAGTTTTGGAATATCGAATGTTTTGCTACTCGAGACTAGAAAGGACAATAGCTTTTCGTTCGATATCCCCAGCCCTAAGGTGCCGGCTAGTATCAGTGTATTTTCGTGGTTATCAAAAAACCCAGTGCTTGTGCAACCCCCGTTTAATCGAAAGCAAATAGCTAGCTGACAACTGTCATTCTTTGATAACTAAATAAAAACCAAATTATGTTAATTCTCGTATAGTTTTGCATTTTTTAACTCGCTGTTTTATTAACCAATCTATCTAAACACAAAAAAAAAAACCAGCACAGTGAGCAAAACCAACGCAATGAAATAGAAAAAATAAAAATAACAAATCACCTGATTTAATGTTTTGACACCCCGTTTTTCTTGCACTGACAAAATACCCAGGGCGAATCTAGTGTACAATCGACATCGAACGTAGGGAAGCATTTTCAGTTTTCAGTAGGCGTCTTTTTTTTGTAGTTCAAAGCCCGCTCAGAGCGCTCTCTATGCGCTCAGAATAAATGAACTGAGCACGAGCATGCTGACCAGTGTTGCCAGTTTGGGGGTTTTCCCCCCAGATTTAGGGGTATTTTTGCTGGTTAGAGGCGAATCTGGGGGCACAACCTATTTAGGGGGAGATCTGGGGGGAATTTTTATAGACAAAATTTCCACCAACTTTATTTGGAATAAATGGCTTATGAAATATTTAAAGCTCCCCGATATACATTCTCGGATTGTGCGTCGATTTCCAATGGAATTTGGAAGTTAAATGGAATACTGAGGGAATATGGTGTTGCTGTTCAGTTATCTATTCTTTGTTTTTCTGAGCAAAGAGAATTTATGCTTTGGAATAATTGTTCTTTGGTATTATAGTATAAATAGTATAGAATAGTAAAATGGTTAGAATAGCTCCATTTCTGGACTCGTCAGATGAAAATCAAGAGGCGCGGTGGGACATAATGGAGCTACCAGAGAAGACGTGTAAGGAAACTTCCCCGGCGGATTCTACGATACCAAGCTAAAGTGAAAGTGAATCGAATAAGTAGAGGGAATCTCCTATCAGGCGGATTCCATAGGGGTGATAAATAGGTATATCTAGCGTTTGAGTAAAAAGTGATTTGCGAAAAAAATGTGTCTGCTTAATAATATCTTTTTTGGGGGGATTTTTTGCAAAAATGATCAATTCTGGGGGGATTTCAAATCGATCTAGGGGGAACTTGGCCCAAGCACCTGGCAACACTGATGCTGACTAAAGTGTTGAGCGTAGACAACACCTACACCACACTTGATCTGAACCAAACAATAAAAAAAACGCCTAGTGTAGCACTGGCGGACATCGAACGCATCAGTTCGAATCCATTACGCACTAGGATGGACATCTCGTCAAATCGTACGTACGTACATACCTTTTTACACATTTAAACGCCAGAATTAAATGTCAGAAAATAGTTTTGACATTTCTTTCTTTTAGTTTGTTTCTTGAAATAGAAAAAAAGTTCTAAGTTGGATGGTAACATGTACAACGTCATTTTATTCGCTCAAGCAACTTCTTCCAACGTAGCGAACTATGTATGAATGTATAATAGAGTACCACATTTTTGTAGAATCTAACAACTTGGGGGCCTAGCTACTCCTATACACGAGTCGAGTGAAACGCCAAAAGTGAGCTTGCTGTGGAGTCGAGCCTCTTACTTAAATGAGTTTTTGAACAAATGTGATCTGCGAGAAATGTGTTTTGTGCGCTTAGAGCAACTTATGGCCCACGGCCTACTGAAGAAACTATTTCCTGTGGCATCGAAAAATTTGATACGCAATTTTCATTGTTGGAAAATATGCGATCCAGCACGTACTGAAGAAAATTTATGGTATAGCGGCGGTAGCTGAGAGTGTACACAATGACCGTCATGAATCGATTCCACTGTTTTCTGCCCATTTCTGGCTACGTCAATAAGCTAAACTTCCATAGCTGGGCTGAAGAGCAACCTGAAAATGCTCAAGAGCTGTCATTACATCCAGCCAAAACAACGGTTTGGTGTGGCATGTGGTTTATGGGCTGGCCGCCGGTTATCGACTACCTGAAATTCAACCTGGTGATCTCGAAGTTTTTACCTACATATGTACATAGAATCTGCGATTTTTGTTATTTTCTTTTATTGTATCGAAAATGCTCTTTGTCAAGTTTTTCGACAGATAACCGACTATCAAAAGTACACGCACTCAGCATTGTACACTGCTAACAGCAGGCATTTCATTTAAGCTGTTAGAGGTTAATTTTAGTTTCACCATAACACGTCTATTAAGTTATGATATCTTTATATACCGCACTCTATGAACCAATTTTCCTCATAAATTTCCCTAATTAAAATTGTCTCATAACTTCTGTCACCTCATGCAGTCATTTGTTCGAATTACAAAGGCAATTGTCTCGAGTTATTGGCTTGAATAAAAGATGCATAATCAAAGATTGCAGTCTAAGCATTTAGTTTTCCATTCACACAAATGACAGTTGAATAGATTATGACACCAGATACTATTAGCATCTTTTAATAAATAACCGTTTCCATCGAACCTGCCTTAAATTATTATATATTTCTATACCTGTTTAGCTATTCAAGAAAAAAATATCCATAAACCAATCAATCAGACCGCATTAATAGGTCGTTATGTTGATTAAGAAATACCCTACCCTACCACTATCTCTCTTAACCGAAAGACGTCACTATTCGTCTCTCTCTCACACACTCTGTGCGCTCGTAATTAGCTACTTAACAATGTAAATTAACCAAAAAAAGGAGCCAACGATCGACTTAGTAGCAATAAATAATGAAACATTTCCAATTTAATTAGCTTTTTATTATAAATTAACTATACCGGCTGTCAGACTGACAGTTGGGAAGAGAGAGAGAGAGAGTTTCTTTTCTAATTCAGTTACATTGCCCTGCACCATGGCTGGATGTTGGAAGTTGAAAGCTGTAATTCTGTATCCCCTTTGGTTCTAAAAATAAACAGAACTCGCACAATAGTGACTTGGTATCTGGTAGCCCCTTTTGTGCGTCCCGCTCGTAACTGTCAGGCTGTCAATTTAATTGTTTGTCCATTCGAATCCAATGTGAATATTTTGACAGCAGGTGAAGTAACTGAAAGGCACCGCAGCATCCGCGGGCATGCCTTGAATAGGTTTATATGCGTGAGGAAATACGGCATTCGGCTTCTGTGAACCCTTTGAAAAGGTAAAATAATAATTCGACAGTCTTTTTCTTTCTTTTTGTCTCTCGTGGTTTGTTGGTGATCGTATTGAATTATATGGTCGAATCGGATGAATAAAATATTGATACAGATTTTGCAGTGGTTATGGAATTGCAGTTCGAGTTCAAGTTCGCTGCAGAGATGTCAAGTGAACGACAAAAAACAAAAACAGATCTCTCCTTTAGGGACGTTCCTTCATTTTGAGGGGCACCTTTGCTGCCGAATCTTGACTGATTAGGGTATAAATGCACAGTCTTTCTTGTTTGAATGACGTGAGGATAGGGGCAAATAAGTTTGTAATAATTAATTATATAGATAGAGAATAACGCATGAAGAAGGTATTTTATGGGTATCAGGAAGGGTTAAAAAAAAGTGCTCTAAAATCATTACTGGTTTCTGGGTAATAGCTATGTCCTTCGAGGCCCAATAGGAAAAAGGCAAACGCTGCACAGTGAACCAGTCGTATGCATTTAGGAGGGAAAAAACCAAAGTCATAATTATGCAATTTTCTTTTGAAGTGAAACTTCTTATGTCGCGGTAGGGCGATTTATTGACAATGACAAATGACAATTATTGACAAAGGTAAACGAAAATATTCACAGAGGAGAATAAGCGCCCAGGGTGGGGGACGCATTCGGAGGGATAAGTGATGGTAGAGAGCGGGAAAAAGAAAGTGGATGGATAGCGCTACCGCTACAGCCTACCCTAAACCCTAAACTACTCAACCAATTTCAACAAATAGAGTGCCGTTGGATTCGATTTGACCCCATATGGAAATATGGCGGTCACCCGAAGATAGCGGGTTACAGTTATCTTGACGACTCTCAAGGCAAACAATACGCTATGTGACGTCATTCGAAATTCAACATGGCGGTCCACCAAAATGTTGGACTACTGTTATCTTCACGACCTCCATTATATATGTACGTATGTCAAATGAAAGGGTTTGACAAGACAAACAATAAGCTACATAAGTGACGTCATTCGAAATTCAATATGGTGTTACACCAATATGGTGGATTACCGATATCTTCACGACATCCTTTCCTGAGAAAAACCAATGCACCGAGATCAATCAAATATTTTACATAGGGTCTTTCATTTTCAATTAATTCTGTGGTACAAACATTGTTTCCTGTCTATCTCCAGGTTTAAATTGTTCATTCTGCCAGCCTTTTAAATTGTTTCAAAAAGAGCTGTTTCGCATTTTCTGTAGGTACATACTTAGGACATGTTTAGGACTTGGATACATTCCGATATTATAGCTCCTCCTCGTCGTCGAAAAGGCCAATAACCTCGCGGTGGTAACCCAATAACATGCCTGATGGAACAATTCAACGAAAATACATTTTTAATGACGCAAAAACCATTTTTGTTTTTAAATTCCTACCTTCGAATTCAATTAATCAACTAAAGGCGATTCATGTTTGCATGACTGAAATTGGATACCTCTCAAAAATCTCTTGTAATTTCGACGACCCTTTAGAATACTAAACCGAAGTCTACCTTCATCCGTCTGAATTCCGCGGGCATTGGAATATGCAACAATTTATATCATGGCACCAACCAAAGGCACCTTTGGCAAAAACAAGAACCGACAAAAATTATCCGCGTTTTGTCATTTCCTTTGGGACCATGTGGACCATTTTTTTATGTTTTCCGATCACGTCGCTCCTTGAAATGGCATTATTAATACCGCATTGGAATGTGGAGCTTCTTCTTTGCTGGACTCGGGCTTTCTGTTGGCATTATGAATTTTTCAAATTAATTTTCTCATATACCAGGTGTGATCATAATTTTGTTTGGAATGTCATCAATCTGACGTCTCTTTGTTATATGAATGCAACAAAAGGCCTCTCAAATTTGATCGTATTGTCAAGTGGCACGTTGACACCACTTTTCCTCATTCTTTCAAAAAAAAGTGACGTGCCACATCAAGCGACCATAAATCATCATTAGCTGCCGCGCGGCAAGCATTCCCTGTCAATCGACAGCGCAATTAATTAGCGTTGACAGATGAAAAGACCCGAGGAGAAGAGCCACAAACGGTTTCTTTTTGTTGACTGCATCACGTGTCATTCCCGTGTCCATAGTTCGATCGTTCGTGCATCTCTTTTTTTACTTAATTAATAGACAAAGACAACGGCTTCCCTCTCTGATTACACATTTGAAGAGCGATATGTCAAATGTATGACCGCGCGCCGCTGACATCTGAACAAATGTCATCAATAAATTGTTACACAACAGCACACGATGGAATATATGATTTGATTGATGGATCACGAATTTGAGAATCGTGGTGAATAATTTCAATGGAGTTGTAAATTTGAACTCTTTTGGAATTTCGTTTACTCACTAGGTGTGAGTTAATTTCACGGTGTTTAAATACTAGAGTACGCATTCCACGGATGTAAAATTGAAATTGCGTTAAATGCGTTTAATCGTCTATGAGATATGACCCAATTCCAAGGCTTATTAGCGCAGTTTTTTAATTAGTATGAATGGTTGGGGTTTAGTTACATTTTGAGAGATTAAAGAAATCTACTACTTTCTGTTCTCGAAAATGTATGTACATAAATGAAAATCACTTACAATGACAGATGAAGATGATGCGTTAGCTGTTGATTAATGAACAGAGCCCAAGAAAGGGTGGGAGTGAAAGCTTTGGTTTTGAACATGGTAGCTGTCAGGACTGAATGACTTTAAAAAAAATGATGCGACTGTATCTAACAGTCCCGAGCTATGTGTAAGCATCACGCGGATGGGATGTAGAGTTTTACTTTATTGGAAAGAAAGTAAATCATAACTAGTCTATGTTCGATAAAATGCCAGCCAATCGCATATGTATATACTCATCGAATCCACTCCATTCGCAGCAGTCGACGCGACGCCAGGAAACGAACCTGGGACCCCTAAACTCAGTATTACTGCGCCAAAAGTAGAAAAACCGACGCGCTACACACTAAATCGCCACCAGTGTCGACTTTAAATGTCTACATTTCTAGCGTAGACAATGTCAACAATGTCAACAAAGTCAACAATGTCAACAATGATGTCGACAATGTCAACAATGTCATTAATTTTTGATGAGCAATTTATCGATGATGTTAAGAGCTATATTGAGCTTTTTGATCCGGTTTGCAAATTAATAAATAGATGTCAAGCAGTCGATTGTTCTGCAGGAAAAGCAGTTGATCTCTGGTCGAACTTGAAACCACCAGTTCAAGATATCAAACTTCTTTAAAATCGCGTGTGGATATGGCTCTAAACAAATATGCCCTTTCAGCTTATTATTTGCACCCCAACTTCGATAACAGCAAGCTCACAGCCGATCAAAACACAATCGTGTGCCAGTTTTTATGGACTTTTTCTTCATTCATTTATATTATTCACTTCGAATAGACATAGAAGATGGCCAATTTATTTACTATCGTCTAATTTAAAATAGACTTTTGGGGTATGTTGCAGTTCTGCTACACGGTGATACAAAGGGTACACATAACTTGTTTTTTATTTAAATGGAAATTTAATAGCTTTTTAGGTCAAATTTAGAAGGTATAATTAAAAACGTCTATTGTTTTATGAATTGTCTACATTGTCTTCATTGTCGACAGACACGTGTCGACAATTTTAAATTGTCTACGTTGAATTGTTTACACGTAGACAATCGTGTAGTCTACATTTGTAGTCTACATGGCACAACACTGATCGCCATGGTTATATAAACTTTTCATCCAAGTTCTCATCACGAAAAAGAAAAATAGAAAAAAAACTGCCTCATCTACATATCTTCTATATATGTAATTAAATCGCTAGCGCAAGAGCTTGTGATTCTTCCTGAGAGTTTATTTCTGCACCGATTTCAATGATTCTAACACTGATTGAAGGCTTCATCAGTATTAATAATTTTGGAGTTACAGTAGACTCTCGTTAGCGTGAACACCGGTTAATGTGAACTCTGGATAACGTGAACATATTTTTTTTGACATTGACATCTCTAAAACGTGAACAAATCCTGAACACTCTAAAACGTGAACTACAATTTCCGCTCAAAACAGCTGTAAAACTCAAGCAAGTTGCAACTTAAATTAGTTTTTCTTGGCGAAACATCTCGTCTTGTACAGTTTTACTTAGCTTCAAGTCAGTTAGTTCGTGGAGAATGCAAAGGCACTCTTCAGTGCTATTTATCCTGAGGTTTGATTACTATATTTTTAAGATTTTTGTCTAAAATAAAATCGTTTGCCTAGGTGGGCTGTAGAATTGAAGACATCCATGAATGGAACGAGGATATAGACGACTCTAATGTCCAAAGTAACCAACATCATAAGTGATGGAGAGACTGATGATGGAGATGTGCTTGAATTGCCAAAAGAAAAAAATTAAGCCTAGTGAAGTCATCTTCAACAAGGCTTTTTGTAGACTCTCGATAACGTGAACAATTAAAAACCAGACCAGTTCACGTTTGCGAGAGAGTTCACGTTTGCGAATGTTGAATTTTAACAAAAGACTAGGACAATCCCACAGAAGAAATTAATTTAAAAACTTTTTTATTTATGTGTTTTTATTTTATTTGTTACATAACTGTACTTTTAATAGATTTAAAAAAATAAGTTATGGCAAAGGAAAGTAAATACAAAGTTTTGGACATAACGTTTTGGAATTTAGTAGAAAAAGTCGGTCATCTGTTTACTTACTTAGTTGGCGCTACAGCTCGAGGTGAACCTGGGCCTGCTTCTCGCAACCATTTGTGTGTGCGTGTTATATTTTTGCACGAATGGAAGGGACCTACAGTTTTTTGCCGACTCCGAACGGCGAGTTGAGAAGCTCAATCGTGACAAATGATACTCTTTGATGCTTGTCAGACATTCGAAAGAGGTGGGCACTGTGAAAAACTTTTAGGTGTTTGCGGCGGGATTCGAACCCAAGACCGCTGGCTCAGTAGTCCGACGCACTAACCACTTGAGCTACGGTGCCCGGTCATCTGTTTACTTGTCTTGTTTTTGTCCAAAAGCTTTCCTACCTCACTTTCCTTAAGGCGTTTTAAGACATTTAAGTCGTTTTGGCTAACAAGCTCATCGTCAGCCTATTCCAACCTCACTTCACTAGGCTTAATTTTTATCTTTTGGCAATTCAAGCACATCTCCATCACTTATGATGTTGGTTACTTTGGACACGACATTAAAGTCGCCTGTATCCTCGTTCCATTCATGGATGTCTTCAATTGTACAGCCCACCTAGGCAAACGATTTTATTTAAGACAAACATCTTAAAAATATACTAATCAAACCTCAGGATAAATATCACCGAAGAGTGCCTTTGCATTCTTCACGAACAAACTGACTTGTAGCTAACTAAAACTGTAAAAGACGAGATGTTTTACCAAGAAAAACAAATTTCAAGTTGCGTCTTGCTTGAATTTTTCATTTATTTTGAGCGGAAATTGTAGTTCACGTTTTAGAGTGTTCAGGATTTGTTCACGTTTTAGAGATGTCAATGTTAAATAAAATTTGTTCACGTTATCCGGAGTTCACATTAACCGGTGTTCACGCTAACGAGAGTCTACTGTATAAACAATTTGTTTACACTTAATCTTAATATTTGTCAGAATCTCTATCACGAAAAGAAGCTCTTATTTTTTGCAACGAGGTGCCGCTAGGACACTAGAGGCCAGTAGGTAGCCATTTTATTCGTAAATAGGTTGTAGGTTTTCTACATGCGAGATTGTTAATAATATTTATAAACTAAAAATTCAAATCACTGCCCTAGAAAGTCCTTTTTATTTTGACCCCTCATTTGTTTAGATTGGTTAAGTGGGAGAGCCGCAAATGGTGATAATGATTGCAGAACATTGAAATGCAAAGCATTATGATCATGTTTAGAGCTCGCACATATACTCACACACACCATTGCAACGATACCCACTGCTGCCCGACTGCTGGCAGTGGTCACCACTGAAAGAAAATTGTGGGCGATGCTATGAATAATTGTTTTGAACATTGCTCAGATTCAGGACAACGCAGGAGGATGTTTTATATCTCAAATGAATCAGGGACAAATTTACTAATTTCACCTATTTTTTTGGTTTTCAATCCGATAAGCCATTATTGAGTTACGGCTGTATAACTATAATTTTCCCTCCCAACATGCAGTATTTTCACTATTTTCTGAAAACCATGTCATTTTCCGGGATAAAAAGTATGTAATATATAAAAGTTGACCAGGAACATAAGCAATCACTATGTTCATATTTCATCGCGCTGCTATGAAATTTGAGTTCCAAATTTCGTAACCGTTCGGAATTCCGTCTCCGAAATCACGGAATTACTCCGTGATTTTAGGTCGTTCAATTGCTATTGGCAATCTATGGGCTTTTTTAAGTTTATTTCGTGTATTTAAAATTTGGTCGGTTCGGTTGTACAGGGCCATCCAACAAGAGGTGTCATTTTAAATCAAAAGAAAAAGTGAGTGGAGAGCATTGTGAGTGGTCTGCTGGCTTAAATTCTTGTGTCAACTGGATCTTATAAGCATGTAGGCCAAGATCTTAATGCAAAATGCGGTGCAAAAGTCGTTGCTGAATGTGGATAGGCCCAATTCCTGTGATCGTCTTGAAATGGGCTTTCAGTCACACTCTCAGCAACTCAGCTACGGCTTTGATATTTTCAGCTAATCTCGCCGGACGAATACAAGTTAGTCTTCACATCACTAAGCTGTATCGATTAAATTTACTATAGCGCAGCGGCGCGGCGTGAGAGCGCACACGATGATGACTAAAATCAGACGAACTTTACGAAACGTTTCCGCGATATTTTCACCGTTTTTGTAGTTAATTTTCACTATTTCAGCACGTTTTGCGAGTGTGCATACATAATATCGATCCTTATCTGATAAACTCCTAGATTTTACTTATCAAAAGTCATCGCAATGACAGTTGACCCCTCTTGTTGGATCCTATATTGTATACGACTGTCGTTTGAACCGACTAGGCAAAAGGAAGGGTTATGATTTTCACCGCCTGGGTTTGTTTGTTTGTTTGTTTGTTTGTATGTAAGGATGTCACCTCGTACAGCCTAAACTATGAAACCGATTTCAACAAATGAGGTGTCGTTGGATTCGTCTTAATCCGGAGAGTGTCTTAGGCTCTGGGACGCCACATACAAATTCAATATGGCGGACGCACCAAGCAAGATGGCGGGTTACCTTGACAACCGCTTTAATAGTAGCATCAAATGAATGGGCTTGGTGAGTCTGTGTAGAATACGATACGGTATGACGTCCCTCAAAATTCAATATAGCGGTGCTCCAAGATGGCGGAATACCGTTATCTTTACTACCTCAAATTAAGTAGAATACGATAACCTAAGTGACGTCATTTAAAATCCAATTTAGCGGACGCACCAATATGGTGGATTAGCAAAAAGTACGAAACAAGATGAAGCAACACGATGATGTTCAGAGTATAGCCGTAGTCGCAAGCAAGACTAGATTTCGTAAACCTGACGGACAGAAACTATTCAGCGCTTTTAGCTGGAGTTCATTTTGGACACCAATTTTTGGAATGTCTGGCCAATACTACCAACCTCCTTTTTTGAGTAGAACGTTCTAGTAGTCAGCTTAAGCCTTTGATTTGTTTTAATGAAAGTTTTGACAAGAGGAGCGACGATTAGACCAATTTTAATAAGCCATAGCACACCACATTATAATCACCAAGGTAGGATGAATATTCTGCAGTCGCAAAAGTCAAAGTTTTCCATCTACAAGGGACAATCCTGGAACTACGGAACTAAAATACTGAGGTCCATCTGGGAGGACATTGAGACGGAGGCTGCATAATAGACCTGTGTACTCTTGCTAATGGTGCCCAATGGGTATTTCATATCGTATCAATGACGAAATCTCCTAATAATGTCAATTTACGAATAACTAACTGCCACTTCCGTAGCTCATACAAGTCTCGTTAAAGGTGCCACTTCCACTTAGGGTAAATTTGTGACACTCACATAACAAATTGAACCGCACATAGACCAAAACCATCTCCTTACCCGTTCCTAGAATAAATTGCCTCAATCGCCGATATCGATAGCCGCATGTCCTAATGAGCTTTTGTTCCGAACAGACTCCACCCTTCAGGGAGAATCTATAAAAATGTAAGCAAAGCAAAAGACTGCTAAGCTTCCATCATCCTTAACACAAGACGCAACCCCAATAACCACCGCCCCTAACCGCCTTTCTCCTGGCAGGTACTTATTTTTTGCCCATTACACTGTATCCTTTTACTTTCTTCCTCTTTCTGTTTTGTGCTCATAATTTATCTTTGATGAAGATTTAATGGAGATTGCGAAGGTGAGAAACAACATTGGCTTTTACTTTAAGGACACGCCGACGTCCTGGCGAAGAAAAAAAAAACTTCGAAAGTAACGAAGAACGCGATAAGAAGTTGGAATTAAATTTTCATTTGAAAAATTCGCAGGGGGATTTATTTGGAAAGAAAAAAAGCGAAAAAAAAAAAATAAATAACTTCCATCAGGACTCGTTCGTCCCTAATAAGTGTCCAATGTCGATGGCACTTCATCTTGCAATCGAAACCTATTAAAATCCATGCAACATGCAACATCGTAGGTGGCGCTCTGGTGAAGATGTCTCCATTGGTGCAATTACTCTCCTCGCCGGGATATCAGGATAATGAACCGTGTACGAGTATACATGGGAGGCAAAGGATGCTCCGCCATACTGATCAGGGTGAAGTGATAAAATTGCGGTACGTCCTGCACTCAAGAAAAATGTCTTCATTGGGAGACTGAATGAACAGACACAATACAAAATATTAGAACAGGATTCTGTTGCCGAAGGACGAATGGTGGGGTGGAGGGTGAGTCCATTCAAGACCAACAAACCATTAAAACTTTGCAAAATGCGAATAAATAAGTTCACTGGACAGACACTGGTTATGGCCAGAGTCGTACTACTATATCAAGGTAGAGACTCTCCAGCCGATAGTACTTGTGGACGAAGTTTTCGGCATCGGTATCGGCATGCAATGTCCTTTCCAGTGAAGTTCCTTTTTTTTTCATCCTTTTTGCGCTTCCCAGATTATATTCTGGTCTTGAGAGCCGGTTTGAGTGTCTGCGTGTACTTTATGAGACCAATGACCACAGAAAACACTTTGTAAGAAAACTGGATTCGTCGAGGAGGACCCACCTATAGGACAGCACCCTTTTTATGTTGCAAAATGCACAGTCGTTTCTTGGTTGTTTGTAAGTCCTTGATACTGCGATTTTCTCCGAGTTCATTTTTACCAGTTCTCCTGGTGGATGTGTGTGTGTGTGTATTGACTGTGGACTTGAGAAAAGCGATGCATTGAATGCAGATTTCCGACTTTGTGTACCCATGTTGGAGATGTCAACGAGCAAAGTCATTCGCCAAGAAGTTGACGTCCAACGCCCGATGACCGATGAAAAGGATATGCATCCCAGATACTCGTAAGGTTTATTCCGATCCGAGTACTTGAATGGAAGTTGCAAGGCACTTGAACGGATTATGAAGTCTTATTTTTGTAACTTGAAGTAGCAGAAAGTTGCGATTTAGAAAATGTTAAAAGTCTACGGGCAAATTGCATTCAGTATTGAGGTCAAAAACGGGCCAAGTGGTTAGAAAAAATATTGAAAACTCTAAATCACCGGTTTCTTTCTAGTTACAGGTTTGCCAGGCTTATGGGTACAATAAACTTAATTCTTTGTCAAAGTATGTAGTGAGTGTGTGAAATGTAACAAATCCTACAATCAGGTAGGATTTAAAGTGAAAGATGACTGGTGACATCTATTAAAGAGTATGTTACCCCACATCTACTTAAGACGAGTTTTGTTGCATTAGGAAGCTGGCAAGAAAAAGGGGTAATGAATTAATGGCATCGTCGTCCAGTACCATTGATCAGCTGAGCTTTCATTTTAGGGTACTTTGTATTGAGAAACATTTTCTATGTGTATGCGATGAAATTTATAAACTACTCGGAAGACAGAAGTATCTAAACATATGTAAGTGATTCTTACCATCGTATCGAAGAGTTTATTGGCTTGTGCCTTTCAAGTTTCTTTCACGGCGGCCAACGGCCTTTGGTTTCTCACCAAACTATTTGCTTTAGTATATTGCAATATCTCGTTTGAATTGTAACTGAGACAAGTCGGAATGGGCTGAGCTTGTAGTTGTCATGTATTGTGTACCGAGACATCTACCAACCATGTGAAAATACTGTTCCACCATTTCTTATCTTTTATTCCATTTCGGAATAAGCTCCTATTCTGATCCATACGATGGGACTTATTCCATAAGAAGTGGAAGCTAACTACGGAATGATCATATTACTTGCTTAGTACAATCTTTGTTTCCTTTATTTTGATGGACTTGTGAAACCTTCACAAATCCGACTTTTCGGAACACAATTGAAAAATGTCGCACTACATTTTACTTTTCGGGACTCCAAGCCACCGACAAGAATGGGCAGAGTGCGCACAGCTGAAAATGTGAGTGCATCTGACGACAATATTGGGGAAGATCATAGCTCATCGATTCGTCATCGTGCGAAAGAACTTAGCCTGTGTTCATCGACTTTGAGGAAGATTTTGCGCAAGGATCTTTACTTCAACTGCGGTGATAGAATTAAAGACGGGCGACCATTGCTTGCATCGTCAGTTCAGTAACTGGGCGCTTGAACAGTTGGAAGTTGATCCACTTTTTACAGTTAAATTTTGTTCGGTGATGCGGCTCACTTCGGTCTCAGTGGGTTTGGTAATAAGCAAAATTGTCATATTTGGAGAGAAGAAAATTACAAGGATCCATCAACTAGAAACACACCCCGCAAAATATGTTACACTGTTTGGTGCCGTTTATGCCGCTACAAATTCTTTAAAAATGAAGAAAAGCTAAATGTTACTGTCAACTGGTCCCGGTAAATAGCCATGATCAACGACTTTTTGTTCTCAAAAGTGCCTGAACATGCCATACTGCCAGAGAAACCACCGAGTAATTGAAGGAAGTTTTCAATGACAACATCATGTCCAGAAAACGATAGATATTTGAAGTCGTTGGTCTACGCCAACAACGATTCTAGCCTCGGAAGTCAACATCGAGCACACCATTCCGGATATACGGCCTCAAATGTTCGAAAAAGTATTCGAAAATTGGAGCTCCAGGATGCAGTTTCTGAGACGTTCCCGTGCGTGGTAGCGATATGCCAGAAATTATTTTTCATCAAAGGACGAATTCGAAACTATGGCTCTTTGCTCAAATTTTGTATGTTCTATTTCAATTTCAAATCCTACATCTCTTAAAAAACACACACATAAGTAAAAAATTTTAGTTACTTACTGTAACCCAGCGTGACCATATTATGGTCACACCTATAGTCACGGCTAATAAAACCTACTAATATGTTCTAAACCGCAGAAACTAAATTTTATATCTCTGCAGCTTATTAACTAATTAAGCTGCAGCTTTTATTGATAATAAATGTATTCTTACTTTTTGTTTTAATAACTTTTTACATTTTTTCACAATTTCTTTTTTTTACTAACACAGCGTATAACTTTCACAGTTTGAGAATGACTGGTACAAAGCATAGAAAAATATAAGTTGAGATATTTAATAAGAACGGGAAAGTGAAAAAATTCTAAAAATCGGTTACCTAGAGACCCTTTAAACCATAGAAACCCATGCCCACCTCGTCTGTGATCATATGGTCACACTGGGCTGATTCGGGTTAATCGGGCTGGATGGTTATTTTCCGAACCGTTAATTGTTTCTAAGATTGAACTAAGCCCCAAAGACTAGCGTCAGAGGGGTTAAAATTGGATGTTTTTGGCGGTCAGTTCACATTACCTCTTAACGAAGTTGGTTGGTCGGGTAGTTAATGAAGCTAGGGTTCATTGTTGGTAAGAAATGATGTGAGTTAGGGGTTGATTTTATTGAACTGAAAGGTCTGGTGGGGCAGTGAATCGAGAAACTCCATGTGTGTCATGTAAGCTCGAGGTTTCGGATTGAACCGATTGATTAAAGCTAGATTAGCACAGGTGAATCATGTCTTCTAATATACAGTCGAACTTCGATAAGTCGGACTTCGTTAACTCGAATATTTAATAACTCGAATGAAATTGGTTGGCAATAGCGCCAAGACTGAAATTTACATGTAATTTTTATTTGATAACTCGAAATTCTATTACTCGAATGTCTTGATAACTCGAAGAGATTATTTGACGTCACAGTCGATAAGTCGAATTCTGAAGGGGCATTCCCAAATCCTGCGTGTTTTTACAAGTTCGTTTAATAATGCATCGCTTTCCGGGGCACTGTGTTTGTGTTGTTCGTATTACCTAGTATTCTGAGTAAGAATTGTCAAATTTCTTGTTAGTAGGGGTTAGTACACACATTACTAGGTTGGTTCATTGGTCGATACGAATTCAAAGAAAAATAGTAGGTGTCTAAAAAACACAAAGAGGAAAAGCATGTAAAAAAAGCATTATCTCTTGATGAAAATTAACATATTTATGCAAACATACGTATTTATATCCATTTTGTATTTTACTTAATACGAAGTCTTGATAACTCGATTTTTTTTGTGGCAAGTGATGGTTCGAGTTATCGAAGTTCGACTGTACTTATATTTGACTGTACCTATCTGTATAATCGCAGTTAAAATGGTGAATACTTTCTTCATCTTCCTCACAGCATGGACAGGTGCTTAAGCACTCAGTCAATTATTAGTTAAGTTGTCCTCTATCAAGATTGAGTACGTTTCTTCCCAAATGAGAGCTGCGGTACCCGATCATACATTTGTCTGCTTTCCACGTTAAGCAAAAGATGTGCTATGAAGCAATTTTAACCACTTTTATAACCGCATTTATATAGACGTAACCCAGAAGGTATCCTTACGTCCCTGTTCTAGCCAGTTCATCTGCTTTTTCGTCTCACGGTTCCTCATGGTGACCAGGTACCCCGAGCAGGTTTACTGTGCAGTATTTCGGTAGGTTAATACGTTTTTCCGGTTTTTCTTTACATTCCTTTACCAAGCTTAAAGTTGATTTTGGGGCTTGCAAATGCTGTTAGCGCAACTTGACTCTCTGAGCAGATGTGTATGCATATTATGAGTTCGTCCACGAAGGGTTGAAAATGAATGTACATGCTGATCAGGGGCTGCGAGGGGAAACATCCGCTCACGAACTACCGATGATGATTGCATATTCCGTATTCAGCTTTGAATCTCACTCAGCAGTGCCCCGTTGCCATTGATCACGGATGAAGTTCTTTATTTATTAGGAAGTCCTCGACCTAGAAACCCCATTTAAACTGAACCCACACAAAATATTCAGTTCTTCTAGTTAAAAATATATGTGGCTCCTCCTATTCAGGATTGACAGAGTCCGAAGTAAGATAATTTTCTTCGTCTGTTTTTCTTCAAAATTGTATTCGTTATCCAACAACTAAAAGACTAAGTCGGCGAACATCTCACCCAAGGTGTGGCTTTAGTTCACCAGGTCAAGTTAATCTTTATAGATGAATACTCAGCCTTTACTTTTTTACTCGCCAAGTCTTGGGAAGACCCACTTCATGTGAACTGGGCAAGTTTCAATTCTCATACAGACTTTCAGTGGAAGGAAAATTTACTGGGTCTACCCAGCGAGCGTTGCGGATACGCTCGATTAGCAGCTCAGCCAGTTTCCTGTTTTTTTTTTTTGGTAATGAATTTCTGCAATTTTTACGCTGCAGTTTCCCATATTAATGACATAACACAAACGTAACAGAATGTCAGCTGCCATAGTTCAAGCATAACTATTGAAAGAATCGCTGCATTCTGTTTGCATTCGAAACCTTATTTTTGACGATGCCGAACATGCTTAGTTCAACTTCTGTTTTTGACTTAATAGAAACCTCTTCAAGACTAACCATAGTTTGTCAATTTTATGTTTTAGATACATTAGTCAAAAAATTGAGAAATGCTCCTCCATCTTCGAATTGGATTCTCGTCTAAATTTGTCACTGAGTTGGATTCAAAGCTTTGATCAGCTCCCAATGTACCCTTGCTTGCAGAAAGTCATCAGCATAATTCTATGCCGTGAAAATTAAGCTATTGGCGATCTGACGTCCATTTCCATTCTCCATTCTGATAAGAAATCAACGTATCCCCTGGCGGCTCTCTATGGGAAGTCCAAGACCGCCATTCCCTGAAACAAAAGTCATTAGAGTCAATTTTCGTTCACTTTAATCGCGTCACGTTGAAACTAAACGCACAAATTCGCAACGAATCACCTGCAACGCACAGCAGAAACGCAGCGGAGTCCTTTTTTCCAAAAACTCATTATTTCCTCTCAACCAATTTATTTTTTCCAATTTTTTGTTCGCCTGCATGGCATGATGACCACATAACCCACTCGACGCAGCCCTACTTAATATGCAAATATCCACCTCTCAACAGCCCATTGGGAGGATATTGCCGCAAACAAGCGCGCACCAATATCCTCGTAAAGTGTTTGAATTTATCGTAACCGAGTGAGTTTTTGACACAGCACATCATCTTGTTGCCTGTCTCTTCTCGAACACACCATCCGTAAAAGGTGAACCTACATCGCCAGTCCTGAAGGGGAAGCTTAATTAAGGCTCCCGCAATAAATTAGTCACTAAATTGCGCTCACAGCCATAACGTCGATGAACTAATGGACACTTCACGTGGCGAGTCGTGGAGGAGATGGCCTGCGCTCATTAAGTCGCCGGACCCTTCTCCACCGCCAGCGATCAACACGCTCTTGTGGACATTTAATTTGTTTGGCTACACTAAAACGATGATTTGACGCGATTGCCGATCAAGGCGATCGCCCTTCGCTAGGTGCATCTATAAACTTCCAAGTAGACTTTTTAATTGCCATGCGAATAGTGGTGCGAAGATCACTTCGGTCCATGACGTGTCCCGTAATAACTCCCAGAGTTTATGGCGTTCCGTGTTGCATGTGACACTCGCTGACATCCCATTGGAATATCTTGGAACTCAGTCATGTTTATGGTGACATTTGCTTGCTACTGGACTGCATGGCATTCCTTCCTGTTCTGGACAGGAAAATAGTGGCACTCGAAAGGACGTTCAACTTTTCAAAGGCTTGCTTGCTCTGCGTGTACACTTGGAATTCTATTAAAAACTTTCTCTGTCTATCTCTGGCTGTGTGTGCGTGTGTATTGACTTTTCACTTGGGGTCCTTTTGAAGTTTTTCGGACAGGAGCAAGTTTTAATTTATTTCATTTCCATCTACCTCCTCCCCCCCTCAGAGTATAACGTCTCTTCTTCAATGGGAAGAAATTACCACAAAGTGCCGATGGGAAAAGGAACCAACTCGGTCATGCGAATCGAACAAAGCGAATCGCCTGGCCTCGCCCATGCTGTACGGGACTTACGATTGAGTGGAGTTGGCTCCGATTTTTTTTCCTCTACTGCGGGTCGATCCTGAACCCTTGATGATGTCCCATTTAATCAGCTGCACACGAAGGGTATATTTTGTTCATCATCATCGTCATCGTCGTCGTCGTCGTCGTCATACTGTTGGTGGACCAAGCCGGTTTATTCTCCTCTGTAGGTTCTCGCTTTGGGTTTTTGTGTGCGCATTTGATGGGTTTAACTGTTTTTTCTTGCTCCTTTTTGGCGGCGGCGGTGCTTTCTGTCTTCGACCACTACTGGGATCAGTCAGCTGGAAATCATTGGAAGCTATTTCTCTTTAATTGGTGAATAAAGATGAGCAAAGTGATGACGGTTACGTTACAATGAAAGGATTAGTTCCGCCGACACTATTGGAGCTGCTTTTATCTCTGTTTAAATAAGTCAGCTGTGAGTGTGAGGGGATTGTGAGTAGGTGCGATTTTATTTTTGGTTTTCGTTGTTAGTTTAAAGTCTTCGAAAGAAACTGAAGAATTTTAAGGACTTCGAACTAAAGTATCTTTTGCAGAAGAAGTTCACGTAATCATTTACAAATATGTTCTAAAATTGTTTTGGTTAAGTTACCATTTCAGGACGGTTTTCGGGAATAGTAATGGCTGGTAGCTTAATATTATAATTCAGGCTTTATAACCTTCCCTTAACTAGGCACTGTTTTTCTTCGTAGATTTGCGTCGTCGATCGATTTATCACGAAAAGTGCAGCAGTGTTACATATTCGACTCATTTCCACTTGCAGGCTCCTTTGCAATACAGGGATGGTTGTCACTGTAGCGCCTACCGCCTCCCAAAAATATCCTGACATTATTGCTAAGTTACAACGCTTATACGAGTAGTGTGGGTGGCCGTGGCGTAATGGTAGTCGTCGTCACTTGTCACGCTGAAGGTTCACGGTTCGAATCCACATGTTGCCGAAATATTTATTACTAAAGAAATAAAAATAAATTGATCAGTTTCAGAAGTTAATGTCAAAATCTACTGCGAAGGCATAAAACTGGCAGTAGGGGATGGTGGTATGGCTGAAGAAATTGATTGCACAAACAATAATTGAAAACAACTGGTTAAAACTTCTGTGAATCATAAGCAAGGGCAAAACATTCAATGATACACAAACTCTCTAGTTATACTGGACACCACCCATAGAGCTATTTGAAACATGAAACATCTGAGTTTTCTTTTATTACGTCGATCTTTTAGTCTCTCGTTCTTGTTCTTCATGAGCTCGCGCTGTTTGTAAAACATAAGGGTATTCATATCCCCTATAGCATGCAGAGTGACCAGTTGAGAACCTGAAAAATATTCCATTTTTCTGAGAAATGGAATATTTATATTCCAATTGTATTTAAATATATTCCAATTTTATATTCCAATTATCGAAGTGTTATCATATCATTCCTCAAAATCAATCATATCAACAGCCGTATTTAATTATCACCGATGATCCAAACAGATCATTGGTTTGTATGAGTTACAACAACAATACGAGATCTTACTATTTGTCAAGATCAATTTTTGTGATCTAAAAAATAGTTCAGCTATTTCTCACTAGGAGTGCATCCTTACCTAGGAGTATACCTTTCGCTCGTAAATGTTGCTATAATTATCGATAATTGTCAAGGGTACATGTTGCCAGATTAGTATAAGAAATAATTATTGACAATCCAAATATTATTATGTTCGAATAAATTAATATTCTGTTCATAATGATACATATGTTAGCGATGTTAGTAAAATTATAGCTACAAAATATTATTCTCATTTGGTATCTGTTAGTCAAAAGTAACAATATCCTCCATAAAAAATAAAACAAACGCATTAAACTTTCATTTTAAAGAAAAAGTAATTTAGCTTGTAAAGGGTGATTTTTTAAGAGGTTGAGAACTTTTTTTAAAAAAAAAACACAAAAAATTCGAAAAAATGAATGAAATATTTATTTGAATCGATAGTTTGAACCTTGCAATTTAATGTTTAAAGATAATTTCATGCAAATGTTGACCGCGGCTGCGTCTCAGGTAGCCCATCCGCTGAGTCCAATTTTGGCATACTCTTTCACACATATCGGCCGGTATCTCACGAATGAATGCATGGATGTTGGCTTCCAGTGCGTCAATCGAAGCGCGCTTGTCCCTATAGACATTAGCCTTGACATACCCCCACAAAAAATAATCTAATGGTGTCAAATCGCACGATCTAGGCGGCCAATTGACCGGCCCGAAACGTGAAATTAACTGTTCACCAAACTCGCCTCGCAATTGCGCCATTGTTTCGCGTGCTGTGTGGCATGTGGCACCGTCTTGTTGAAACCACATATCATGCAAGTCAAGAACTTCCATTTCGGGCAAAAAAAAGTTTGTTATCATCGCTCGGTAGCGTTCACCATTGACAGTAACGCTGCGATTCGCATCATCTTTGAAGAAATATGGCCCAATAATGCCGCCGGCCCATAAACCGCACCAAACAGTGGCTTTTTCGGGATGCATTGGTAGCTGTTGCAATGCTTCTGGCTGATCTTCACTCCAAATGCGGCAATTTTGTTTATTTACGTACCCATTCAACCAAAAATGAGCCTCATCGCTGAACACAATTTTTCGATAAATGAACATTTCGAACCGAGCACGAATTTTGATAGTAAAATTCAATAATTTGCAAGCGTTGTTCATTTGTAAGACGATCCATGGTTAAATTGCAAACCAAACTGAAGCTGTTTGACAGTGACACAAGGTACTAAACACACGTCAGCTGTCAAAACCAGTGTTGCCAAAACCAAACCAGCTAAAAAATCACCCTTTACAATCACCACAACAGAGAACTTAACCTGCTCGTTGATCTGGACTGTTTTATTTTCATTGCGTGATCCATATAGATCATAAGTGATAATAAAACACGGCTATTATAAGTAACACAATGATGAATGATGATGAGGGATGAAAATGTAACTGAAAAAATATACTTCTTTCTTTTTAACTTACAGTATTATTTCTGACAGGCAGACCGAAAATGTTTTTTTGTATGGTTGGGAATTAATTTGGCTATGTCAATTAATTTTTGTATTGAATAAGTGAAGCCAAATTTAGTGATAGGTATGAGTATGTATTCTTTTATGGTTATATTAAGTAGTAGTAGTGCATAATTTAATGAATAAATATCAGATTTTTGTGGTGTTAAAATATGCTTAGTATTCCATTTGAATATAAAAATATTCCACTTTTATATGTGATTATTTTTCTCAAAAAATATATTCCACTCGAGCTGAAATATATTCCAATGTGAAATATTATATTCCACTCTGGTCACACTGATAGCATGTGTATCCATTAAGCTGAAATTCAAAAACATTAACCCTCTAACGGGCAAGATCGTAATATTGGTCGGATCAAGCTGAAATTTTTTTTCCAGGTAAATATAGGTAAAAGAAGCTTACTTACTTACTTAGTTGGCGCTACAGCTCGAGGTGAACCTGGGCCTGCTTCTCGCAACCATTTGTGTGTGCGTGTTATATTTTTGCACGAATGGAAGGGACCTACAGTTTTTTGCCGACTCCGAACGGCGAGTTGAGAAGCTCAATCGTGACAAATGATACTCTTTGATGCTTGTCAGACAGACATTCGAAAGAGGTGGGCACTGTGAAAAACTTTTTTTTTTTTAAGTTGTTTGCGGCGGGATTCGAACCCAAGACCGCTGGCACAGTAGTCCGACGCACTAACCACTTGCGCTACGGTGCCCAAAAGAAGCTTAAGTCAGCTAAAAATTTTTTCTGGAAAAACGGTAAGAAATACTCAAGACCGTCTTGAGACGGTCAGAAAAAGAGTTAGAAAATTTATAAAACATATGATTTTCTATGGTAGTAATCCCAGAAACCATTTTTATCGACTTTACCACATAAACGAAGATCGCATTTGGAACAAACGACTTGTGTATCCGACTTTTTACAATGTTTGCACTTTTTTTCCTTTTCTTTCAACCCGAATTGAAAAATGATTTTCACCACCGAACACCCGCATCTTGATAAACAGCTCTTTTCCTAACACTTGATGTGCGTTATAACACGTTTATATAAAACTAGTTGAACCCATGCTCGCCTTGCTTCGCATTCTAAGGGCTTCCTTATGCATACAAATATGCAATTTCAGTGGGAGCGTAGAAACATCAAAGTATTTGTCTAAGTCCATAAAAGTGTTTAGTAAATTTTGTTGATTAACTGTGTTTTATCAAAAACGTTTCAATGTGTAACTTTCAGCCGCTAACTGCAGATTTCATAGTTCTCAAAAACCGCACCGCACCGTAGCCCGTCAACACTTCTGCCTCTACCAGATGTCATTGCAAAATTGTAACTCTAGGTCGGGTGCCAGTACATTATTTAGGCGGGCTCAAGTTTCTTAGAAGAATAGTAGGTACACCCACTTTTAGTTTTAATTTATGTGATGGCAGCGAAAGCACCGTAGCGCAAGTGGTTAGTGCGTCGGACTACTGAGCCAGCGGTCTTGGGTTCGAATCCCGCCGCAAACACCTAAAAGTTTTTCACAGTGCCCACCTCTTTCGAATGTCTGACAAGCATCAAAGAGTATCATTTGTCACGATTGAGCTTCTCAATTCGCCGTTCGGAGTCGGCAAAAAACTGTAGGTCCCTTCCATTCGTACAAAAATATAACACGCACACACAAATGGTTGCGAGAAGCAGGCCCAGGTTCACCTCGAGCTGTTGCGCCAACTAAGTAAGTAAGTAAGCGAAAGCGAGAGTTTAAAAATTCAACCAGATATCTGGTTGTTACTTCTTGGTCCACAACCCGGGTGATTGAAATAAATTCTGCGCTTTGACCATCAGCACGTGAAAATATCTCGCTGTTAATTGCTGGAGCTTAATCATTCCGATGCAATAAAATAGCTCGCTCACAAAGCTAAGAATTCTTACGGTTTTTTAGTTGTGATATATCACCTTAAACCTTGTGATAAATTTACTTTTCCATTTTCTTCCGGAAGCGTTCCTCCACCAATTTTAAATAACAAAACAGAGAAATGTTGTGCGTTCGGATGTGCCTCGTGGTAGAGATGATCAAAAAATCGCAATCTGCTATTCATTCACTGCTAATGAAAATTCACATTCGCAACCTGCTAATGACTTATAAATAAACTGCTATTGCTGAAACTGCTATTCCATATAATAATTTTGTCTCGCTTCTATACATTACATACACAGAGTCATAATTTCATTTTTCATACACGACACACAAAATGTGTGTTTGCCTCATACGAAACACGTAGAAAAGAACAAAACTACCCTTTTTACACGTCATCTGCCGAACGTCTCATCCAATTTTCAACATGTGTCTGCGAAACAGGCGCCAAACCAATTCTCAAAGTTGCATATCGCAATCGCAGCTGGTTGAAAGCATTGTTGGTTGGTATATAGCAGTAACATGTAAGGTAGCAGTAGCATGATAGATAGCAGTAGTATGTAAGGTAGCAGTAGCATGTTAAATAGCAGTAGCATGTAAGCTAGCAGTAGCAGGTAAGGTAGCAGTAGCAGCACAAGTTATACTTGCTATTGAGTTGCGAATGCGATTTGCTATCGCCAACGGAGATCTTACTTGCTGTTGGTGCTATTGCTGCTATCAAAATCGCAGTCGCAGCTGGTTGAAACTTGAAAGTATGTATGGTTGGTTGGGATTGGGAGTAGTAGCAGGTCCAGAGCACAGACAAGAGAAATATACAGATGTAGAATATGGTATACATCGAGTTTAGTTCTCTTCTTTTGTGTAGATGACTCCACTTGTTCTGTTTTTCGTTTATTCTATGATCATGCAGGTTCTAATTTACATTTTCGTGCGAGTCAACCATCCTCCAGTGTGTTGTGACTTCGGTATACACACATTTTTTTATATTTCATTTTCTTGCAACCCTTTATTTTGTCTACTTATCTCAATCGTTCTTGCGAACGAACATATACGAACGACTTACTGGCTGGTCGGTGTTTCTGGATTTTAAGCTGTGGTGTGTTTGTGTGTGTATATGGTGGTCATATTTTGATCTGTGGTTGTTGTTTTTGTTTGGTTTTATTTTCACATTTCTGTGAAATTTCGATGTTCTTTGATTTATGGTTGAGCGAATTTTTATATATAGAGATTACATACATACATACATACATATATTTATTTCACTCTGGAAATGAAATTAACGTTTTCAAAGAAATTACATATTTTATTGCAATCACAAAAACCAGAAATTATCTACTTCTCCCGCCCTTCTGTTGGGCCATCGCATATACATACATACATATGTATATGTACACACGAATATGCGGTAGCAAAATTCCCATTCAAGAAAATCTGAACACTTGCAGCACTATGAAAATCACACATCCATGGTATAGTCGCTATTCCCCCTTCCATATGCCCCTTTGAACTTGCATTACTTACAATAAGAAATTCAAGCGACAAGAAAAAAAAAACAAAGTTATTACATCACACACACATACTGCGTGTGTATTCGTTTTGTATGCGAAAACAAACAAAAAATAAATAAAACCTGTTTTCGTGATACAAAAGAAAACGAATTTAAGCAGTAATGGGAATACAACAACAACATCCACAACACACAAGGAAGTCCAACACAGAAAAGGAAATTAAGAGAAACGAACATTTTTGCTCGAATCATACACCATTCTTTGAGTTCGTTCATGTTGCAGGCATTTCATACGAGGTATTGTATGATAGTATGCTGGTTTTTGGATTTTAGTATGCTGGTTTTAAATTTTTTTTGTAACATGCTTTTGTTCTACCATTCTACATCTGTGTATTTCTCTTGTCTGTGTCCAGAGGTAGCAGCAGAAGTTATACATTATACTTGCAATCGCTGCTATGCTTATGCGAATGCGATTTTCTATCAGTAGAGTAATATCACTGAATGGGCCCAAAATTGCTTTTTACTATTTTTTACAGAAGTGGACGAAATATTCGCGAAATGTAATTTGTGTTGATCGAAATTTTCGTACAGAACCAGTACATCGAATTTAAACAAGCACATAGAAATAAAGCATCCTACTATATCTTTAGTTTCAGCAAGATCATCGGCGCCAGGTATGCAAGTAAATTTTTTTTATCAGAGGATATTATGTACATACATACATACCAGTACATACATCTCGACAGGGTGTGCAAGCTACGTGTCAAAAACATACTCAATCCATACAAATATTTTTTAATGTTTTTCCCCGCAACACCTCTCCGACAAAATATACACATGCACATATGTATATAGTATTTACATCATAACTTTGGCATATGATTGATTCTGTTCGTTGAATGAGATCAAACCAAAAACAACCCTTAATTTCCTTGTGCCGATCTTCACTCGCATGACATAGACATTGAACAATTTGAACGTAAGCTCGTGCGAAACTAAACTGTGCACTTCATGTGTTGTATTCGTCCAATACACAAAAAGTTCACAGGCGTGTTTTGTTTGCAAGCCTATATACATATATATTAAAAAAAGGTTTCAATGTAGTAAATAAATACAACAAAACCTTAGACTGGATAAATATCCATTTTACGTTGCTGAAACATGTTTACATGCTACAAATAAAACACGTCTATTGTATGCATCTTTTTGTTCAGTTTTATATGCTAAGAAAAAATGGGAATTAATGGTTTATTTGAGCACAGACAGATTTTTCTTGTTTGTGATTTGAGGTAGATCGATCGAATTTGAAATTAAAATGAATTTTAACATTTTCACGAATGCATAATAGGACTTCATTGCGAATTCGCATTAGCAGTTTACATTAGCAGTTTATATTCACTGTGAATAAGAAATCGCATTAGCAGTTATAACTGCGAATGAAAATTCACAACTTAGCCCATCTCTACCTCGTGGCACTACTGATAACGTTTGCCTAAAGTCTCGGCAAAATAGCACTGTAAACTAAACATCCCAGATGACTTCCACATAGCAAATACATATGTGCATACATATATAAACCAAAACTAACTCTTAAAAAAACAGAAGTTCACTTTGGGTAGAATATTTGTTTTTGATGGTTTTTTTTTTTATTAAATTTATTAATAACATTTGCAAACTGAAAATGCAATTCACTGCTCTAGAAAATTCTCTTTCTTTTGACACCTCATTTGTTAAGATTGGTTGAGTGTGAGAGCCGCAAATGGTGATAATGATTGTAGCACATTGAAGTACAAAGCATATGATGATGGTAGAGCGCGCACATATACTCACACACACACTATTGCAACGATACCCACTGCTGCACGACTGCTGGCGATGGTCTCCGCTGTAGGAAAATTGTGGGCGATGTTTTGAATAATTATTTTGAACTTTGCTCAGCTTCAGGATAACGCAGGAGGATGTTTTATATCTCAAATGAATCAGTGACAGATTTACTAATTTCACCTATTTTTTTGATTTTCAATCCGATAAGCCATTATTGAGTTAGGGCTGTATAATGATAATATTCCTCTCCGATATACAGTTATGTTGACTACTATGTAAGACCCAGTAGGCTGAGCAAAAAATTACATAGCTTGTGATCATCCCGGGTACTTAAGAAGCATTTCAAAAACAAATGTCATCGAAATCTGTCCAGCGGTTTTCACGCTGTTAGGTAACCAACAAAAAAACCTCTACAGTTTTATAATATTTATAGATTATAGATTTATAGATGAATGCATTCGTAGCGATCATGTCCACAAAACGGTAGAGGAGACTTATCATAATATCACGACTCTTAGTTCGAATGTGGTATCGACCCATAAGGCTGTCCATAAGATAAACACCACTCATGTAAGCCTTATGTAAGGTTGAGAGGGGTTGAGAGGCTGAGCCATCCCAAAATACCAGGAACCAAAGTGGACCCACCGCGATTCTCTAGAATCCATCGAAGGATGGCATTTTATTACCCCGCAAAATTTTAGAACGAGTCTTTGGTTGATTCGGCCTACCTCTTCCAGGTTGCTGAAGAAGTAGGAGCCTAAAATGTTCCTGCGACTGCGTGGTATGCCCTGACATTTGCACAGAATATGTGCGATATCTTCTGCTACACCTACATATGTATATCATTTCAGTATCTGTAAATCTCCGTGTCTATGAGTACAAGTTTCTTGGCGTGTTTGTCAAGAAGACAATGCCCGGATACAATTCCTATAGCGATTCTCATTTGTGGCCTGCTAAATCTAAGGTTTTCATTGGTCCTTTTATGGTCTAGTGCTGGCAAAAGTGCCTTGGAAGCCCTTAGATATTAGACCGTCTAATCTATGGTCAGTTCTACTCGCTATCATGTATTTTGCGTCAAAAGACAACGGTTTGTCTCTTCAGCAATTTATTCAATAGTTTCGCTAGTGAAAAAGTAATTGTAGAGTTGCATTGGTGTTTGAAGCTCTTTCACATTCAATGAGAGGTTTAAGACAAGCACTTGTTATAATCGCAGGTGATGTGGGTGGTTCTTGTTCAGTTTCGCCACAACACCCTGAACAAATGTTGAAGAAGCTGCTGGATTCTCGATTTCACTTATATTTATAGACAAATGCATCTGTTATCTCAGCTTCATTTATTTCCTGGATACATTCTTCAATTGCCTGTTCATAATTCTCTGACAGCTTATTTATTTATTTATTTATTTATTTATTGTTTATTTATTTATTTATTTACGTCTATAAGTAACAACTTTCTTAGACTACAAAATTACCTAAATTATACTACATATAAATTAACACAAGTTTAATTAATTGCTTCAAGAATAATACATTTAAATTTATCTCTGCTCAAATCAAGATCAATTACATTTGCGTAACGGTTAAAATGTATGCAGGCATTAGTGACTGGTTCGTTGCGACCATAGTTTGTCACATGTCGAGGAATATAAAAAAAAAGTTCAATCCTAGGTCTAAGAGCTCGAGAAGGAGCATAAATACCAAATAAGGCTAAAAGAGGCGCACAGTCGATATGTCCCGAAATGACATCTCTTGCAAATATAACACAAAAGTACGTTCTTCTGCATGATAGAGGCTTTAATCCAATTAATGCGCACCTACTATTGTATGACGGTAAGGGAACGGACCAATTCAATTTTTGAATCGCATATCTCGTGAATCTTTTTTGTATTTTTTCAATACGCTGCAGATCCTTGTTGAAAAGGGGAGACCATACTACACAGCAATATTCCAGAATTGGACGAACTAGCGCGATGAATAGGGATTTTAATGTATAAGGATCTTGAAAATTAGAAGAGTTCCTAAACAAAAATCCCCACATTGCATTAGCTCTGGATATTATGTAACCAAAATGCAAACAAAAGGATAAATGTGAGTCAAAAATAACACCTAAATCCTTTTGGCTGACTACCCTATTTAGAACGCAAAGTTGTAGCTCATAATCAAAGATAATAGGCACTACAGACCTGGAAAAAGTAATTACAGCGCATTTCACTATATTTAGGTGCAAAGAGTTTGAGCAGCACCATATACATTTAAATTATTGACATCTCTTTGCAAATCAAAACAGTCAGCGGACATGATTGCCTTAGATATCTTCACGTCGTCAGCGTACATCAGACAATTTGACGACTTGATCACTGAGGGGAGATCATTAATGAACAGCAGGAACAACAGAGGTCCAAGGTGGCTGCCCTGTGGTACCCCAGAATGATTAATTATTTTAAAGGATTTCTCGGAACCAATCTTTACAAATTGAAAACGATTAGTTAAATAGTCGGTAATCCACTGAAAAAGAGTAGAATGAAAGCCTAGAAGTTCAAGTTTCTTTAATAGAATACGATGATTGACTCTATCAAAAGCCTTAGAGAAATCCGTTAAAATAGCATCCGTTTGACATTTGTTTTCCATGTTTTTTAAGCAGAAATTAGTAAAAAGAGTCAAGTTAGTAGTGGTAGATCGACCATGAACAAATCCATGCTGATAATCAGATAAATGATTCTTAACAGCAGTATACATTTTTTTCTTCACTATAGACTCAAAAATCTTAGGAACCAACTGCAGTTTAGCAATGGGTATATAGTTTTAGCTTAGCTGAGCTATCAGGCTTAAAGATCAAAGACACTTTTATCACTGCTATATATTTCATTTTCGCTTTCCACGGAATTACTGAACTCGACCAATTGATCATGCGACAATTCTTCTAAGTTGAATTTTTTATTATAATTTCGCTTACAACGATCCATCTAGCCGAAACATTTAAATAAAAGGGGAAAACAACAAAATAATAGGTAACCAATGATGTTTCTTGGCACAAAAGACGTGCATAACAATGAAACAGAGGGGTGCATTTTTTTACACGCAAACCGGCAAGGCCGTTTAGAGACGGTCTTGGATTTTTCGTATCAAAAGCACACTTTATATTATTTTTTCACTTCAGCAATAACATATAACTGAAATAATATATAATAGCTACATAACGTAAAATTATAGTTCGATCACCTGATTCTAAATCTGTTTGTTTAATAATTTAAAACAAAATTTTTTACGGAAGAATTTTTGGTGCCATTTCGTTGATTTTTTGCACTTAACAGATGACAGCATCTAAATATGTGATCGGATTGCAATCATGTGTTATCACAATGTCAATCAAACAAGCCTAAAGAAGGTTTTTACTATTTTGAGCAAAAATAAACAACAGATTTGACTCTGGAGGCCAAAAATCGAAGGCCGTCTTGAGACGGTCTTACCCGATAGAGGGTTAATTTAACACATTTGCAAAAGTTCGACCACCGATGTAAATTAAAATTATCTTGTAACTGCCTTCGCCATCGTCTGAAATGTTTGTAAAAATTATTAACTAAACGTATAAATAATTCGTGTGTAAAAACTTGGATTTCTAATTTAGAGAAACTAACGCCATCTGCATGTTAGCACCGAAAATCAATGAAACCTCCGGAGAATCAAGGCAAGTCGCTCGCTACATAGAAACTGGGGTACACACTGTAAGAAATTCGTAAGCTTGTAAGTTTGTTAGAGTAAAGGATCTCTGTCAGCTTCTGCAGCTTACCTACATAAACTACTAAATGTGGGGCATTACCCCGAAAAGATTCAAGAGCTTGGGTAAATACCAAATTACAGCAGAGGATCTACCACTCATAGCACCCAATCTCCTGCTGCGATTTCTCAGGGAAGTTGGTCTGGATGAGGTGCTGTGACCTATGGAATTCTCACCTGGGATAGGTGTGAGCGAAGCTCTCTCTAACCGATTCCAATAGGAATAATGACGAGACGGATGTTCCTTCATCTAGAACTTGTATGGGCACAATAGATCTTAAGGTCGCGGTGCATATCACCCTTCAGCACATAATAATAATAATAATAATAATAATACATAAACTACGTCGGCTTTATAAAATAGTTTTAAGCACAACAGTTCGACTTGCGTTCCTTTTAAAATATCAAAATGGTTCCTGGAATAACTGGAAGACCAGGAAATTGTTCTTTCCGATGTTCAACTTTCATAAAAAAAAAAAAACAATCAACTTTCCAATACCGTCCCATGGTCCACATTATCATTCCTGTATTAAAATCCCATTTGTATCGCCCTTCGGTTACGCTTCTCAAACACGCAGCGTGTTTGTATGCGTGCGTGTGTGTGAATGGGATTTATGTACCTCTCGTGGTGGTATATATACGGTATACCATACAATCTTATTTCTCAATTTCCGTTCATCACCATCGTGTGGCATCGCGGGAACACCAAATATATAAAACCAACTTAATCCCCAATTTCGGACAACGCGAACGCACTCCAATTCGCCGCTGTAGCCCCAAGGAATTCGCATTCGCAATGGCACTAAAGTGCGAATGCGCAACTGTCATACCGGCGGGAGACTTCAAAGACCACAGATCTAAAATCCCATTCCGGGTAATTCTCCACGCAAAGTGAACGAAATGAGCGTTCATGTCAAACGAGCGGACAAGTGGAACGACCAGAAGACGGCAACGACAATCCACGATGAAGACGATGTTGATGATGATGACAAAGCGACCATAACTCAAGAACTTATCCGCACATGAAATTTGAATACAATGGCCGCCACAGCAGAGCAATCACAGTCACAGCTCACAGCAGCGTGGATTTACATTTATGTCCGCAGTTTGGTGTGATGCCATCATCACAGTCATTGTTGTCATGTTCTGCTCACACAAAGGTCCTTGCGCACGAGAGGGGAGGAGGATATGTTCGAGTTTTGGTTTCTTATGCAAAATCCATCAATCATCTGTCCAGTGTGACTTGCAACTTGGCAAATGGTCATGAGTGTGTTCGAAAGTAGAGTTGCGACAACTTTAACTGCAGCCATTCGAATCAATTAGCTAATTACTGGAAGCATAATCTCGAGCAATGAAAACAAAACCATTCCAAACAGGAGCAGTTAGAGCTGGAGGGTTCACCTTTACCGACTCCTAACTTTGGTACTGGCTGCTGTGAACGAGGTCGTTTCCGTTTTATGGGACATCTTCTAATTAGTTTTACGGCTCTTTGGCCAAGCATCAGTGTTCAGTGTGCACTTACCTGAATGAGTGCATGTCCTGCGAAGGTTGGGAGAAGGGTATTAAAAGGAAAGCTTAACTAAATTAAATGACGCCGGCGGACTGCAGTTGAAGTCGTGACGATTATCTGGAATTAGATGGAAGATGTCGTTAATATTGTTATAAAGAAGAAAGTGGCCAGTCAAAAGCACTTTTAATTTATTTATTAAGGACCCGCCAATGAGGAGAATAGCAGTAATTTTTTCCACCTACAAATGGGAAATGCTCTCGGAAAGTACATAACATACGCACGTACCTGCACTTTATAAGGGCATGCAGGAATCCTGATTAAAGACTGTTTAATTGCACTGTAAGACTCCTCTTTTCCACAATTTTAGCTGGGATTACGTGGAAGCCAAACTAACTTATCCCTAGAGACACTTTGTTTGACCATTCGCTGTGGTACTTCGAACACAATTTTATCTGTAAACAGATAAGCAAATGTTTTCTGTTTGACTTTCAGACCAAACATCATAACCAAAGATAGTAACTAGAGCTACTATTTGCTGCACATTGACATTAGCCGTGTTTTATTATTCCCATGATCCTATCCGGATCATCTACACGCATTACAAAAACAAAAGAAGATCTTCCTTTTTATCGGGATCTCGTTTCGTGATCTGGTTTTCAGTTCACACTATTCACAACTAGGTTTCGTTTTGTTTTGTTAGGGTTGGTATGCTGTCAAAGGATTTGTCAAACATGGGTACTGCCAGATCAGAAATTAAAATGTAAATAGAATGCAAAATGCTATTTATTATTCCATCAGTTTATAAATTGTTGGGCAATAGGTCAACCTGAATTTTCACCTTTTGCTAATATTTTTGGTAAATATACATATGTTATTCTAAGATGTTCTGTATATGAATTAATGTGAGAAAACATTTGTTTATGTGTTTAAAACAATAATACATTTTTCACAAAACCATACAAATCTGCACAAAAACCGTACTAATGTCACGCGAATATAAAATATCTTATGGTGAAATAATTACAAACCTAAATGAAAGTTTGCCAAATAAATAAGAACATTAATATGATACTTTTCAATTTTTCGAGGTTAGAATTTCGAAAATTTTAATTTTTTTTTTTTGGATTTATTTGTTATTTCTGTGTTTTTTGTGTATCGTAAATAAATAGTTAGTCGTGATTTAGTTATTGATGTTTCAATAAAATTGGTAATAAATAGTTATCATATTTGGCATATTTTGTATATTTTTAGTAAAATATACGATACCTCATTGCATTTAATATAGCAAAAAAAAAATGTTTTGGAGATTTGCAAATTTACAAATGGTAACACCGCGTTTTTTTTTTCTTTTAACTTCACTTCAAAAGCGAAACGTCAAAATGAAAAAAAAAATGTCTTCAGAAGTAAACAATGGAAAACAACCGAAAATCGTAAGTTCTGATAAAAAAATCCATATTTTGTATTTTAAAACATACGAGTATGTGTATGTACATACATAATACATATTTTTAGACCAAGGAGAAACTGGACCACGGACGGACGAAGCTAAAAAACCAAAGAAAAGCGCTTCCTGGAGTCAGCTTTTCAATAAGTGAAATACTCGTTAATTTATTAGTGAAATAGTCGCTTATTTATGTGTGTTGTTTATTTATTGTTTTATTGTTATTTGATCATTCATTTCATTCAGTTTTGTTTTGTTGTTATAAAGATAAAATTAAATAAATTTTAATTTGTATGTGGACCGATTGAATTGCTTTTGTTTACATTTTGGGAAATGTCAAACTACAAAAGCAGTTTTACCAAACTTTAGAAGTTAAAATTGAGTTGATCTTGATCGTTTTATTTTAAGCACTTGATCGGATCAGGATCATGTGAATAATAAAACACGGCTATTGACATCACAAAACGGCGCCTCAAATGTATAAAGGGATATCGTGGTTGATTTTAGCAACGCATACTGGGCAAACTTTTCTTCGACGACCTTAAAGGGATATCGGAGAAAAGGATTGCAGAACTGATCATCTTTCTTAAGTTGACAGAGTAGAAATAAGTATCTTAGAACTGCATTCAAATAAACGGGTCACCTTTTGCGCTATTTTGGTTTTCTTCCATCGAAACCACCACTTCTACTTACCTTACCTACCGACCTATGCCTTATAATAAGAAATAGTTGAGAAACTGCATTGCTTCCTACAAAGTTGGCTTCTTAAGGAAATAAAAGAAATGTGGAGTTATGGTGCCCCAACTGTCTAAAAACTGGCAAATTTCTGTTAAAGTAGCTCAACGATAATGCTGACCCATACTGAAGAGGAGGGCAAGGTCAGCGACAAAGCGGTATCCATAGGCAGCGGGCTTGTTAACTACTGCTAGAGTTGACATTTCTGTTGTTTTTTTTTTTAATATTTACATAACTAGACTATAGACTAGAAATATGTAAGGTTGTACTATAGGATCTTAAATTGAAGCTGAACATACGAGTGGAGCAAATGAGCCATAGTTGTTTATATTCGATAGATTATTAGTAAATTTATGCCATTGGTGATAATGATTTCCGGTATGTGGCGACCAAGAGTGCATCTCAGGAACTAGATCTGGGAGGTCCAATTTTCGACCACTTTTTCGAGCATTTTATCCGGTATATTGGCTTCTATAGGTAGAATAATTGTTTGCTTGTGCTAATACACCAACGACTTCAAAGACCCCCGGAAAGCGGCAGTTCAGCGGCGTCAAATTAAACGATCTTTAAGGCCAAGCCACAGGCCCATTTCTGGAGATAATGTTGTCATCGAACACTACCTTCAATAATTCGATGGTTTCGCCGGTCATATGGTTTCCTATTAAAACCAAATAATGTCCTGCAGACCATGTTCACTTATTTTTGGAAGCAACAAATCGTTGATTATGGTTCTGCATCGGGCACCATTGACAGTGACATTTCGATTTTCTTCGTTATTACAGAAATACGGCCCCATCATGATGCCTCCAGCCCTTGCAGCCCTTAAACCGCACCAAACAGTGTTTGTCGGCACCGTGGTGTAGTTAGTGGTAAGTGCGTTGGGCTACTACGCAATGCTGCTCGGGTTCAATCCCAGCCCGGGACCAACACCTAAACGTTTTTTGACGGTGCCACCTCTTTCGAATGTCTAACAAGCAATCAATGAGTATAAGTTGTCAATGAGCTTCTCAACTCACCGTTCTGTTGCTCCCTTTCATTCGTGCGAAAATATAACATGCACACACAAGTGGTTGCGAGAAGCAGGCCCAGATTCACCCCGAGCTGTAGCGCGTCGAGGTGCGTCGGTAGCTGATAAATTACCTGAGACTTGAAAGTTTTTACAGAAGACTGATTTTTGATTTCATTTCCACAATTTGTAAATGGTGCTCAGACGTAACACTTTTCATCATGAGTTGCCAAACAATACTGAATAAAAATGTAGTATCAGCTGTCAGATTAATTATCACCTGTCTGCCATGCTGCCATATTGACAAAAAGAACCGAAAAGTGGATGTATCGCGATGAGGCAATTGAAAATGTATGCAAATACAAATATCTAGGAGTTCTAATATCAGGCAATTTAATTTTGAATAAATACTTAGAGGCGAGACTATCTGATGCTAAGCGCGCAATCTCTTCGATCTGAGGAAGTTGCATTAATAATAACTTTGTAACCCATAGCTCAAAACAAAAACTGTTTCGCGCAACAGCAACGTCAATACTTTTTTATGGAGCCCAAGTTTGGGGTTATCGTTCCTACCCAGCAGTAGAGCAATTCCTCCGATATTTTTTAAAGCGGATTTTTAAACTACCGAGTAATACACCAAACTACATGTTATAGTTGGAAACTGCGATGCCAACCTGTGTTTTTAGAAACTTTGAAAATACACTTTGACTATATAATCAAAGTAATGTCGATGGATGAAAAAAGGCTACCGAAAATTATTCTTACACACATTTTAGCAGTAAAGGCTAATTTTGTGACTGAGTGGCAGAATCTCGCGACCGACTGCGGCTTAACCCTAACCATTACTCCAGATGTCCAGCCTGCGTTCATGAGGAATCAACTAAGAGCTTTGTTAGCAGAAATAGGGAATAGTTTGTACGAGAATTATACTAATGAAGCCCAATCATCCCAGCATCGGTTATATTATAGTAAGCTGAGATATAATTTGCGGGAAAGTACATATTTTCTCAACTCCAATTCGACGGATAAAATAACCCAGCAGGAAAGTACGGTATGTATTACTTGGACAATCGAATACATAATTAGTTATTATAGATGAGAAATATAATGTATCCAAAAGAATCGACGTGGTAATGTCATATAATAACAAAGCAAATTGATTACCACGTATATTCCAACATCTGCAGGAAATGTAATCTAGTGTTTTTGAATTTAACGATTTTTCGGTTACAGTGTTGTCTGTCGGCGCCTTCATGTCGCCTACAAATTTCGCGTTTTATATTTAAAAACGCATGAAGAACTTATTTTGTGTTGCAACGCGTGACAGCGAGGAGTGAAAAAAGTTAGAAATGTATTCTAAACGGATTGGCGAAGAGAATTAACAAAAAAAAAACTTTGTGCTTTGTGTGTGCTTTATTTTATTAATATTTTTTTTTTTTGTATTTAAATTCCTTGTTAATTTTATCCCAGAATTTTTTGTAATAAAATATTTTAAAACGAAACAGTGTACTTTTTATTTAAAGCTGAATACATTTCTTAAATTTATGTCGGAGAAATGCATTATGTAACTAATTATAAATGCATGAATTATATAATACATTACAAAGAATGAATTCTATGATGCATTCTTAAACCACTTTCAGGTAATCGATTATTTTCCTAGGACATAGTCTGTGTTAAGAATAATGGATTCTGGAATCAATATTCTATACTAGCGATTGATTCCCTGTTCGATTCCAATAGATTACCTTTACCTGCTGGGAAGTACTTTATTTAAACTGAGAGGGGAACTGGTAAACCTAAATTTCATACCGCACCGCCCAGATCTTCCAATTTTGAGCAATATGTGCAATTTGAATGAAAGAGAAGACGTGTTCCATTTTCTTGCCATTTGCCCGATTTTAAAAGAACTGCGCCTAAGATTCTTTGGATCAACCATCTTGAGTGAAGAGGAAACAATTTGCATTTTAAATGGACAGCAAGGATGGGATTTATTATATAGTTACGCATCTTATGCCCTGCGCTATAGAAAAAATGTAATAGAGGAGAGCTTTTAAGTTGTACGTTTATATATATATATATTTAATTAAAAATACAATTTTTATTTTGTACAATAAGTATTCAAATAATCGTCAATCTGGTAGACGGCCATCAACCCAACCAAACGACTTTGAATTTTTATAGCTTTTGTAAATATACTTAAAATGAAAATAAAAGTCAGTTAGAACTAACTAAAACTAACCTAACTATTGACAAAAACCTCGTAAAACACCCTTTACATAAAATGTACATATAGTTTACTTTTTGAGTTTCATTTTCACATATCAAAGTTTATTTTACGCGAACCTGTGGCTTCGTTAGACTATTTTAAAATCGATTGACATCCAAGTGGGGTTGTTTAATTACACAACTTCATACGGGTATTTTCCTGGCTGTGTCCATTTTTAATCGATGTCTACGGATATCTTCCAGCACATTGAACATAGTATTTAAACAAATTTACAGATTCGGATAAATCTTTTACTTGTTCACTTATTTTAGCCAACAACGTACCCAAAACGTAATGCGATGTATTGTTTATTTTCTTATTGATCTTGTGTAAATTTTATCATGTTTCTGTTCAGGGATCTACATATTATATTGTATGTAGTTCGAAATGGAAAGAAATTCCAAATAAGAGTTTTTGTTTCCAGTTCCATTTCGTTCGTTGGTACCTACAACGTTTTAAAAAACTTTTTTTGCCTTCTTGGCTGTTAAATTAGATAAATAAAATTGCAATTCTATTGAAACGCTTTTGAGATACATACTTGCAGTGCTAGACTCATTGAGGATGGTTTTTTAAACAGTTTTCCATTAACGACTAAAAGCATGAAAATGCCCTGGCATTCTTGGTGTCTGTGAACTGAAAAGATGGCATCAGTGGACAGGGCGAAGAATCTGCAGAAAATGTCGTTCGTGATTGTTTACTTCAAATATAGCACTTCAAAGAGACACAGAACAATAAACCTCTGTAGACGTACTGCTCCAAGACAAAAGATACTTCAATCTAACATAATTTAGCCAAACCCCCAACAGAACCAATATAATTATCTACACCGCCTTTCTCAATGTTCTTCCAATATCGGCGAGTGCCCCATTAACCGCCAACACTGGTTGCAGCCAATCAACACAAATGCAAAAAAAAGTTAACAAAGTTACATTAGGTACGAATATAATAAGCCTATAACGAATGACTATTTATACAAGCCTCTCCACTCCATGGTGATGGAACTTGAAACGACATTACGGCCCGTGGACTTCCTCACTTCCATTAAAATTGGCCGCGCATTTGAATATGTAAACAAGATTATGCAAATGCCCCAAATGGCGAATTCCCATCAATCAATTTCGGTAAATGCGGTTCTCGTTCCACACGACAAACAAGAACAAGAAAATCAACTTACCCCCTGCCATAGCGCACCAATACAACCAATACAACCAACACAATATAATAAATTATAGATTCCACCGAATACAATGAAATGAATTCAACAAAATTCACAACAAACCGCTAATTTCAATCAAATTAAGTAATAGAAATGTCTATCAGCACATTAATACCATTCCACAGAAAACAGCAACAGCCGCGTCGCGTCGCGTCGTGGCTGTGTTCAAGTATTCAGCCGTCATTAATCATGAATCGCGCCACAAAAGACAACAAATTGTCGCGCTGAGTTTACACTGCCAAACAAAAGCCAAAAAGACGCAAGCTGTCACTTGGAGTTCATATTTTATTCAGCCGCCAGAGCAGAGCAACAGCCTCACTGAAAGAGAATGGCAATGGCATACCAGTTACCAAGACAGGACCAGAGAATCAACCAGACCCATCACCAGCATCGCGCGGATTCGTAATTAAAAATGCAAAAATGTTGGAAAGCCCAAAAAAATATCTTTTGGCAGGGCGCGACGTGGTGACAAACGATGCCATTCAGGCAAATTCAACAGCTAAATTCGTATTCAAATGAAGTTGGCGGCGATTTCAATTGCTATTAGCTCGTAAATAACTGTTCAACACTTCACTGGCCCACAAGGAGAGAACTTTGCGTTTTTCGGCCACAATAAAACCGTCAGAAATCAATAGGAGGTGGCGGTTATTTATGGCAAATTATGGCGACGTGCATGATTCGCGATTAACTTGCGGTAATAACTAAATTCCGCTCAAGGGGGTGTCCGGTGTCGGTGTCGGTGTCGGTTTCGTTTTTCGGTGTATCGGTATCGGCAGCGTTCAAGCAAAGGTGAGAGAATGCGTCAGTGTCAGTGTCATCTTGACTGCAGTCGCTTCTCTCTTTGGATGACATTTCTTTTTAAGAACGTACGAGTAAAATATGCAAATGAGCGAGTGACACTTCATGTGTTGTTCGTGGTCATAAAACAGACGATTTAAACGGATTTCGTTTTGTTCAAGTCAACTGCTAGTGGCTTTATTTGCGTTGGCCGATATGGGACGGTTTCGGGAAAGGAGATAAATTGCAATTTGCCGGAGATTATCTCATTTATGGGCTGATGGAGGTGTTATTGGTCGTTTGGCCAGATAAACGGAGGAAGATTGTTTATTGTTGTTGGTTCGTTAGTTTTTTTTTTTTTTGCCACAGAACAGGAAAAGAACGGTGTCAATCAGGAGGCGAAGAAGAAAAAATATTGAACGATCAACTGTCTAATTGGCACTTAAAAAGAAGGCAAGACAATTAAGTCAAACACCAAATCTGTTGTAACAAAGAGAATGTTTCAGTCAGTCAGTTGTTTTTAACATTTGAAAATGGTGGGTGTAAGTAACGAGCGTAATATGAGTGTGACATCGCTTCTGGTGAGGAGACTGCGTGTACAGTGAAACTTGAAACCTACCTGGGGTGCTAGCACGTAACTTGATGCAATCCATCTTAATCTATACAATCGAGATTTGGCAACACCTATTTTGCTTCAATCGATTGCCGTCGGTTGTATTGTCACTGTTGGCAGCACTCAATCTTGAAAATAACATTCGATAGATAGATAGTTATTGGCGACAGTAATTTTTTTAGGAATAAATATAAATAAACAGCTGGAGGTAGATCGCTGAGCACGACGCAACTGGAATGAAGGTGGCTCGTGAGATACGCTAACTACTTTAGTTACAGCTAGTGAACCAGATAAATTCAAAGATGAATTATGCAGAACACAATATATTCGAGAACTTCATCAAAATTCTCTGCGGACGCGTCAAAGTCTTCAATACGTTATCCGTTTCCAAACCCAATTTCACAAGCCGATATCAACTGCGTTAGGCAAACATTATCTGGAATATCGCCTTCTTGTTCATCGGCATCGTCTTCTCGACTAAAATTATGTTTATTCTATGGTGGTTAAATAGAAAAGGCGTGAAGGTTGCTTAAAAGACCATTTTCGTCATCTGAACACAGCTGTCCCAAGCAATCGAAATCTTCTTGCAGCGTCAGTTTACTCGAAAACCATACGATTTTTAAAAAAAAATGTCATGAAAACACTTTTTCCAACAAAAAGAATCACGTTTTAGAAAGAAAAAAAAAACATCAATAATGTTAACCTGTACTCTATCGCTCCTGGCGTTGCCATGTGTCCATATGGAATTTAAGAAAAAAAAAAAAAAAAAAATTTTAGAAAAAAAATATTTTTTTCACACTGTCACTTATTTTACTCTGTTAATATCCAAAATACTAACAATTCCGCAATGCAATACTTATAGATAATGTACATGTACACTGTCAATTATATTGATATTATTATGTACCTACTTTTTTCTGTGCTCCATTAACGATCGAATTTGAGACGCTCTCAATATGAAAATCTATAGGCACACTATTAAAACTGACTTCCCAATATGCAATGCAGATGCCCTAAGATGTAAAAAATGCGAATATTCACACTTGTGTGTATTGGTTATCATTAGAGAGGTGCAAAAATGCATGAACGTTGTTCGTTCGTTGCCATATGGTAACCGCCAAGAGAATCCGGGTTGAATACAAGGTGAAAAATAAAATAAGAAGGTGGGCTCAATGTTGTTATTGCTTCGATATGTTACAGGCCAAACCCGATTTCAGGCAAAACTAGTTTGGCCTAGGCATTTCAGGATAAACTAGTTTGGCCTTGGACAAACCTCCTAGTGCCAAATATTGGTTTAAAAATAAATGAAAGGAATCAACTACAATCAATGTGTTCAATATAAAGGCAGCGGTAAAATCAAGCAGATGCCATAGCAAGAACGTTTAAAATATCATCACATGAGATCGCGATTTGAGCCAACATATCAATCGATACCAAAAGGGGAGCGTAAGAAGGTTGCATTCTGTGGCCTATATCGTTTTCTTTTTCACCAAAACATATGGCTTTTGACGGATACTTCTAACCATCAAAACAAGCAGATTACGCTACTACCTACAAATGTAAGGCGGGAGCGAAATAAAAAGTCAACTCTAAGGCTTGAAAGTATTTAAATCATAAACTTTTCCACGATGTCTGTCTCATCCAACCATGAACAATAACACAATTTCGACAGACAAATTTGAAAAGCAAAGGCTTCACTTGAAATGCTTCCCAATACTGTTTTGGAAAGTTGCAGATGTATATGATACACTAGCTGACCCGGCGGACTTCGTACGACGTACCGCCTCAAAATTAATAAATGTTGTGTCAACTTATAAGCTGAATTAAATTCAGTTTTTTATTAATTTTTATTAAATGAATTAATTTCATTAATGTTCAAAAATCAAAATGAAATGTCTGCCTGTCTGTCTGTTTGTCTATCTATATATCTATATATCTGTCTATTTGTCTATCTATCTGTCCATCTGTCTGTCTTTTTTTTTTTTTTTTTTTTGTAAGAAAGGTGGAAAGCATCAAAAGCCTGTGTGTGGGACTTTAATCCACTAAAACCACCTCCTGCCTCTGTTCCCTGGTCCCCACGGTACCACTGTAAGTATTTCGTCATGGGGGGGACTTCAGCCGTAGCTTTTCCTCATCTTCACAGGTCTTTGTCAATGTGTCTGAAACTGTTCTGAAGGGTATTGTTCGTTTATGTATATGTCAGTACGTGTGGGTCTAGTCTAGTTCGTTAGTTTCGTATGGTGTATGCGTAAGTTCGTGTGTGTGTCATTCCGTATACGTTCATGTCTTTGAAGTTCGGTTTGAAGGTCCTGTTGTGTGAGCTATTGCCTGAACGGCATTTCCACGCTGTAGCCGCAGTTAATTTGTTACACGTCTGCGTCCCTCTGTGAGCGCATGTATATTCGTATGTCCACCTGTCTGTGCCTTTGCGTAGGTGAGTTTTGGTACACAGCAGCGTTACCGCTCGTTTCCACTCTGTGGCTTCTTCTTTCTCGCTCTAGTCTCCTCAACTCCTGGCATACATCTTTGGCATAGAAACTCACTGCGTTCCATCTGTCTTCCGATTCTAGCATGTGATGTACTAGATTCTCCGGAGTTGGTGTTTCTCCCAGCGCTGTTTGAAGTGCATCCCTTTGCAGTTGGAATCGTGGGCAGTGGAAGAATACATGCTCTACGTCTTCGGGGGTACCACTGCATGATGGGCAAGTGGGAGAGTCATCGTTCTTGTATTTGTGAAGATATGACCGGAAACAACCATGTCCCGTGAGCAGTTGCGTTATGAAGAAGTTAACTTCACCATGTCTGCGGTTTATCCAAGTCTCTATACTCGGGATAAGGCGGTAAGTCCAACGGCCCTTGGAAGAAAGGCTCCAGCGTTGCTGCCACTCTATCAATCCATCCATCTATCCATCTGTCTGTCTGCCTGTCTGTCTGTGTGTCTATCTTTCTCTCTATTTGTCTATCTATCTATCTATCTATCTGTCTGTCTATCTGTCTGTCTGTCTATCTGTCTATCTATCTATCTGTCTGTCTATCTGTCTGTCTGTCTATCTGTCTGTCTGTCTGTCTATCTGTCTGTCTGTCTGTCTTTCTGTCTGTTTGTCTATCTATTTGTCTATCTGTCCGTCTGTCTGTATGTCTGCCTGCCTGTCTATCTGTCCGTCTGTCTATCCATATATCTGTCTATCTGTCTATCTATCTACCTGTCTGTCTATCTGTCTGTCTGTCTATCTATCCGTTCACTAATCCAATCGATATTTTTATAGTTTTGTGCAATGCCGGGGAACACTTTGGTGATGAGTTCCTCCTTCGACGATGTGAACTCGCAAAAATTTGCTGGGAATGATATAATCCAGTCGAAACATCAACAGGAATTTGGCCATTGCCAAGCGCCAGCAGTTTCTCGAGAATTCAGCAGCCGATGGGTCGTTCTGCAATGCGGTTCTCATGTTCGTGGTCAATTTAAACTTCTTAACATGCCGCCATAAAGACGACGATTTCAGGCAGGCATTAAGTTCATCGGGAGCAGTAGATCTCGGGATGACGCGAATCGTTTGACGAAAATCTCCGGAGAGCAATATCATAGCCCCACCAAATCCAAGGTTTGATCGTCTAATAGGTGGCATTAGTCCAGCAAATAACTCTCCCTAAAAAACAACAGTCGTTTTTGACTGATCCTATTCGAAAGAACTCGTACCGTTTACGCATGTGATGCGCGATATACGACTATCCGGAATCAGTGTAATAATACGCAAAACTCGAATCAATTGCAGCAAGAATAATAGCACATTTGCTCAATAGAAAATGACAATGCGAAAAGGATACCTTGCAAATTGCACACAGTCTAAGTCAACGCATAATCGGGTTGTGGCATTGAGCGCAGCAGAGCGCCATCAATTATTTATCTCGTTTACTTCTCCACCCAAAATGCCCGCAAAACGTCTTTAATCACAATGAATTTCACAATTATCCGAAATTATAGCTTCACAACGAATTTTCCACCTTTATATTAAATCGGGCGATAAAATGCAGAATTTCGTCGAAAAAAAAATTCCAATTTTTCGCATTTTGCCGGGATGTTCCGAGTTTTCTACTAACAATTTTATATTTTTCCATTCGAAAAGCCATTCCGGAACAATTACACACAAAATTCCATACATTTCGATTTTTCCAATTTTCCGGAGGGTTTTCCTAAAATTCGTAAAAACCTTCTCGTGGCAATTACGAACAACTGAAAAAAATTTGAGCCAAATCGGCCCAGCCGTTCTCAATTGATGAATTACTATACAATTTTTTAAAACCTTTTATATATATATTATGTAGATTTTTAAGATGCTCATACTAAAAGACGAAAAAGGCAGTGGATTGGTCAACAATTTCGTTTTTTTTTTCTTTTCGAATGACCTTGCAAAAATTATTTTACATCCGCCAAAGTTTCACAGAGCTCTAATATCGTTATCGAATAAATATCGTTATTACTCACAGTGTACTTTAATTGCCGAAATAAAAAAAACGAAATTGACTCATTCCACACGATACCCATGAGCCATGACCTCCGACTTCAGCATCGTTTAATCAAAGTCATTCTCATTTCCCCTGAAGGAAGGTCGCTCCGTCAGCCAGGTTACCGGCCAACCATCTAGCAGCTTCACTTTTAATAAATCGCTAGAAAAACCACACAATTTTTTACCCACGGTATACCATAGAACCACACGAAATGAAAATGCTAGCGGTTCAAACGTACACACACCTCGCTAACCCCCGAAAGCCAATTCAAACCCAATCCGAGACAATAAATACGAGTATCGTACACCCGCCCATATCGGAGTTGGAAAAATCATCGGAATCAGAATTTCACAATCGGCAATTCGCACCTCCACTTCAATTACTCGTTCCAAATGAGGTAATTATCGCCAACACCACTACCACCACTACAGCAGTAAAGCCACTCGAGCGCGTCAGACTCACAATAATAAATTCTCACCTCTTTGACTCCAATCAAGCAGCCGAAGTGATAACCTTTTGGCAGCCCCCATATGTTTTTCCAAGTACACAGCCCGACAGTCGTTTAGGCCAACTTACTAGCCGCCATTGAGCAATGCGCATGATCAACAACAGCAGCCGCGTCGGTGCGCTAGGTGCTGCTTACTCGTGTAATGTCGGAAATAAATCAACTCACTCCGAGTGTGGTGAATATTTCGCGCCTTGTATTAGAATCCAAGAGTCGCATCCAACGCGGAGCCGAATCAGTTTTGGGAGATCTCACGTTTTAAAATTAAGAGAATTATTGCCAGGTGAGGTGAGCCAGCTGACTAGGAGACAAGGAGACAAATAGGAAGTCGTAGTTATGAGAGAATGGCCGCTGAACTTTTCCAGCCAACAATCCGATAGGTCTTCGAAGCAGAGAATAATCATGACACTCTGACACCGATTGATTAAGCTGTCAGTTTGGCAGTTGCATTGCAGTTGGTGTTTGGCTTTTTGCACATATGGGCTTACGTCCATTATGTAAAGTATACGTATAAGTAGTGTCGTTAGTAATAAATGTCAGACTTGAGTAAATGTGTCAATATGGATGATGTTTTATGATACTCAAGTATGCAGTCACGCCACAACGAGTGCGGTGTTTGGCAACGTGTCCATATTTTTTGCGAAATATGTTTAGCGGCAAACAAAATGACAGCGTTCAGATTCAGGTAAAAAGTAACCACGAAAAGTACATTAAACGAGTTTGTGCATATCCTTAAGTGAGGTTACTTTGGCTAAATTGTGGGTAACTTTCACCCAAGATAAGCTTTTTAACAGCTTGTTTTTCAAATAATAGGCGTGTTTTTATTATCGGGGGCTTAAGTTCTCTTAATGCACCCCTGGCTCTACTAGGGATAGTGATACTCAGTTGTAGTATTTATTTTTCTTTTGATAATTAGAAAAAAGGATATTATTCAGAAATTTTTCAATTTAGCTTTTATTTTTGACTAGTTGAACCCGTGCTCGCCTTGCTTCGCATTCTAAGGGCTTTCTCATGCGTACAAATATGCAATTTCAGTGGGAGCAAAGAAACATAAAAGAATTTGTCTAATTCCACAAAAGTGTTTAATAAATTTTGTTGATAAACTGCGTTTTATCAAAAACGTTTCAATGTGTAAAATTTAGCCCCTAAGTGCAGATTTCATAGTTCTCAAAAATCGCACCGCACATTAGCCCGTCAACACTTCCGCCTCTACCAGTGGCCTATTTCACCAACTACAAATTAAAACAACAATTTTGTACTTGTAAATAAAAACTACAAATTTGTACTTTTCGTTCTGTTTAGCACGGTACAAATGTTTGGTAAAACGATATTATTCAAATACTAGCTGATCCGTACTCGCCTTGCTTCGCCGGCCTCCCATGTTTTTTTCTGATTTTCAAAACTTGGCCTACATATTTCCTCGTATTTAAATGCTTTTTGCGGTAAGTCCAAATGATTTTTCGAAGCTGAAGTGTTTTTAACTTTCTAACATACCAGGAAATCGGAAACTGACTGGTACCTACTTTGTATCACAAATTATTCTGTTATTAATTAATGTTCATTTAAAGGTTTTTTTTCTTTCTGTTTTTTTTTTTTTTTGTTAACTTCCACTATGATCTATGAATAAATGCGTTTTCAACAAAAAGGGATAATCGTTCTAGCTCGAATTTTATCAAAAATCCCTCTAACTTGCACCAATTTTAGTCGCCCGTGAAAATTCGACATAAAGGGATTCGACTGTACATAATATTATTGTCTCCACCGAGATCATGATGAATGCGTTTGCTTTTGGAAAAAAATAAAAAAAATGGAATTGCAACAACAATGTTTTTTTTTTGCACATGCCTCAAATTTTATCGCAAACGGATGAGCGATGCGCGAACGCATAAAAGTCGAACACACAAACATTACTTTTAATATACATAAATACATACGACATACTTATATAGGTACATACTTATTGACGTCACCCACAGCTGCACGGCTGTTTTCTGCGGTCTCCACTGATGGAAAATTATTGGCGAACATTTCATGAACTATTTTGAGCATAGCTCAGCTCCAGTATAACGCAGAAGGATGATTTATACCTCAAATGAATCAGTGGAAAATTAACTAAATGCACCTATTTTTTTGTTTTTCAATCCGATAAGCTACTATTGAGCTAGGGCTGAATAATTATAATTTTCGTTACAGATATTCAGTGTTTTTCAATATTTTGCTAAAACCAGATCATTTTGGGGGATAAAAAGTATAAAAAATGTTGACCAAGGACATAAGCAATCACTATGTCAAGTTTCATCAGAATCCGTCCTTTAGTTTCTGCGTTATGTGCATTCAAACAGTTCCAAAATAAAAAAAAAAAAAACCTGCGCACACACGAAATTATCTCCACTGGTCGTTGGTAGAATCCAACGATCTAAGCTTTTCTTGAATCGTATGTCATTTTTAATTGATCGTTTATTTTAATTGAATGCTTATTGTTCAACTTCTGTATAACGTACGAAGTTGATTTATATCTTAAAATGTTTGTACAAAATTGAACTTTATAATAAAAGAAATGCCATTCCCATCGGCCAAGGCATTCTAAAGCTAGGAGCTTGAAGGTATTCATAAAAATAATCTCTGCTCAGATATCAGCTTAGATTTCCGCTTCTGGATAGTAGATAACGAAATAAAATATCCTATGCCTGTATTCCAGACATTTTGCAATCCAACTGTGAAAACCGGATTTAATTTCTTGCAGAAGTTTTTAAGACAAATGGGAACAAAGTCTTTGCAGTCGAAAAAAAGTTACATTTTTATTATATTAAGGATTTCATATTGTTAAGAAACAATTGTAAATACAAATTTGTAGGTTGGTGAAATAGGCCCCAGATGTCGTTGCAGAATTGTAACTCACGGTCTGGTGCCGTTACATAATTCAGGCGAGCTCAAGTTTCAAGTAGGTACCACTTTTAGATTTAATTTATGTGATGGAAGCCCTAGATGGAGCAGATAGAGATTTTCAAAATTCGCCCAGATTCGCCCAGCTGGTGGTTACTTCTTGATCCACAGCCCGGTTGATTGAAATACATTCTGCACTTTGACCATCAACATGTGAAAATATCTCGCTATTAATTGCTGGAGCTTGATCATTCCGAGGGGCAAGAAAATAGCTCGCTCACAAAGCTAAGAATTCTTACGGTTTGTTAGTTGTGATATATCACCGTAAAAGGATGGGATAAGTTCTTCGGTAGAAGACACTGTTTGGCACATATAATGTGATACATTTACTGTTCCATTTTCTTCCGAAAACGTTCCTCCACCAATTTTAAGTAACACATAAGAAAATTGTGTGCGTTTCGTGCCCGCATATTGACGGTCAAGTGCATTTGAGTAACAATGGACCCCAGAGACTTGACTTTTTCAGACAGGCCTTTACTTCGTCAGCTTTTGTGCCTCATGGTACTACTGATAACGTTTGCCTAAAGTTTATTCTGTTAGGTTTTGTTAACGATTTCCACTGCCTTACGGTGCATTCGTGCACACAATTAGACAACAGTCACGGATAACTTGAGCTTTATCACTATTCCGGGGAATAACGTAGCTACTAGCCCTGACGACGCCACAGCCAAGCGCAATATTACCTTGGCTTCGTATCAATGAACAACCAATACTTCCCAGATGATTAATTTATGTGATGATGATATGTATAATGTACATACATACATATATGAACCAAAATTAGCTCTTAAGGAGTTCATTTTTGGTAGAATATTTTTTTTTGATCGTTTTTTTGTAATTTGTTGATAATATTAATGAACTTAAAACTTTAACTTTACTGCTCTGGGAAATTCCCTTTTTTCTGACACCTCATTTGTTAAGATTGGTTGAGTGTGAGAGCCGCAAATGGTTGTACAGCACAATGAAGTGCAAGCCATATGATCACGTTAGAGCGCGCACATATTCACACACACTCTATTGCAACGATACCCACTGCTGATCGGCTGCTGGCAGTGGTCTCCACTGAAGGAAAATTGTGGGCGATGCTTTGAATAATTGTTTTGAAAACTGCTCAGGTTCAGGACAACGCAGAATGATGTTTTATATCTCAAATGATTGAGGGACAGATCTACTAATTTCACCTATTTTTTTGTTTTTCAATTCAATAAGCCATTATTATATACAGTTATTTTGACTATTATGTAAAAACCAGTAGCCTGAGCAAAAAATTACATAGCTTGTGATCATGCCGGGTACTTAAGAAGCATTTCCAAAAAAAATTCATCGAAATCTGTCCAGCGGTTTTCACGCTATTAGGTAACCAACAAAAAAAGCTCTACAGTTTTATAATATTTATAGATTACTTACTTACTTAAGTTGGCGCTACAGGCTACAGCTAGGTGTGAACCTGGGCCTGCTTCTCGCAACCATTTCGGTGTGCGTGTTATATTTTTGCACCAATGTTCATTAGGAACAAGGACTTGCATCGTGACTTGCAGATTGACCTGGTAGCAGAGGCGATGAAAAAGAATGCTCTTCGTCACAACCAGCGTCTACAACCACATATTAACCCTGAGATAGAAAGCGTATTAAATTTCCGGTCAAATATATCCCTTACTTAGTGTCTTTCGAGATTTTCGCCTTCATTAACAAAAAAATATTTTTGTACGAATGGAAGGGACCTATAGTTTTTTAGCTCATTGCGCTTACGCTCCATCTATATTTTCAAAATTTAGTTATTCGGTATTTAGTATTTCGCACTTAGTTATTCGGGTTTGATAGCAAGGAAGTACATAGTAGAAAGCTCCTGTTCTATTTTTCAACTTCAATTTCCATTTTTTTCTATCTGTCTGTCTATCTGTCTCTTTGTCGGTCTATCTATCTATCTATCTGTCTGCCTATCTGCCTGTCTGTCTGTCTGTCTGTTTAAGTATCGTTTAACATAACAGCAATTGTTTATTACGTTACTTTGAATAGCTTCAGTTTCTTCTTCTATTTCATTTTTCATCGAGCATATTCAGGATAACTGATTTAAAGCTTCAAATGTTGGTATCTAGGTTAGAAAGTTGTCAAAAGCGAATAGTTTTGTTAACTTCTCCAGGGTTGAAATGTGCTCCTCATTTCATTCTGTTAATTTTGTTTTCTATGTTACCGCGATGCCAAAACTAACGTGCAAGGAAATGGAATGATGTACCTTCCTTAATATTTGAGAGGTTCCTCGAGACGCTTTTGACGTACAAAAGCATCTCCACTCGAAGCTCTTTTGTAGCAATCTTCGCAAAAAGTGGCAAAAGTTCACCACAGCACAGCTATCACTTTAAAGAAACTACTCCCATCCTAGTGCAACAGCTAAATCTAAGAAGGAAAAGGACTATAAAATACAGAAAATATCGCATGGACGATGAAAAGTAATCATGGACTAGAAAAACACACACAATCATCCTTTTACAGTCGCATTGCTGGCGATGGAATCGGAGTGGCATCAGCTATGTCCATTCTCACTCCTACGCATCTCTCCCCCCACCAAAAGAGTAAAATAATTGCGCCAGCAGCAGCAATGTTGCAATCCGCAGTAGGTACTGGTACCGTACAATTGCTTTCAATTTAAGGGCCATTTCTTCACTGCAGAGCCCCACCACCGCACCGCGCCCTGTCACAAACGGCTGGCATCTATGCTATGCGACCGGATGGTAGTATATACCAGCTCGGAACTTTTGTTGGATTTCCTTGTACAGTTTCTCTCTGTTGTCACTGCTGTCGACTTTTGCTGGTGATAAATTCATCTTTTGCTGGTGACACATCGCCCCCCGCTTGGATGCTGTAGCCGCTCTCCTCCGCTTAGTGTGCAACTAAATCTCCAACTGTGTGGCATGGCGAAAAAGTCCTTTTCTCCTGGTTCCGTCTCTCTTATCCCCAATTTGCAAAAGAATGGAAATTCAGTACAAAAAATCCATCGTCTTCTTATTTTTCCAATTTTTTTCGTTTGGAATTTGTTTTTCCTCACACTTCCAAAACCCAGAGTTCTCGGTGATTGCTTCATTGTGCGGTCCAAAACGGTTGCAGCGGGAAATGATCCAGCAACCAGTAGGACTAGTGGCACTCAAGTGGGCAATAATAATTAGCGCATCTCGGAATTATTAAGCCAACGAATGCAATAGCAAGTGTGATGGTGTTGGTGTGTGTCTCCATCTCCACCAAGTGCCTTGTTAAATTCGTGTGATTAATTGGGAACATGTGAGGCTGGAGAGTTATGAGTGTTTTTCACTTAATTTATGATGCACGACACGATGGGAATTATTAGTTGCGAGAAGGAGAAGCACTACTCCGTCACCCCCCTACATTTATTATGGGAACGACGAAAGAGTATATTCTGGAGACCACCAGCCCGATTAGAATGATGTGGGTAGGGACTGTGTGGTTCCTCTTCTTCTTTTTTAGCAGATACATTTTATGATTCGGTTTGAGTTGTTATTTTTTTGAGAATTTGTAATGCAAACGAAGAATTATTTGGGCAATCAGACGAATTTAATTGAGTGACCCCGTTCATTTAATTGAGAGACACACAAAATTATTTCTTCGAAATTAATTTACAGTAGCCACTCAGTGTCTGGAACTGGATGACTTGATTGATGAGCAACAGATGTTCGGGATTTGGTTGCATTTCTTTGTGGATATTTGCACGCTTTTTTATTGTATTTCACTGAAAAGGACAAAAAAATTATAAAAAATGTAGGAGCCAATCCTTAAACGAGGGCCACTATGATGGGACATAAGACTCCATTTTAAATATGTAGTCCGCTATGCTGCCACCTGTCAACAGATGTGCTGTAATTTTTTAACAGATGACAAGCAAAAACTACGTTTCAATGATGCAATAAAATTCTTAAAATCACCACAAAAATGATGAAAAGTTCACTGGAACGGTTCCGAAAGTTAAGTTTTGTTTTTTCTCTTCTTTTTTTCAACTAAGATACAGTGGAATAAAGCAACTGCAACTGTCAACAGCGGGATTAAAAGTAATTCTTAACCTTGTGTATCTAGATCTCTACATGCATGGAAGCCGCAGCCAGAGCGCTCTCTGAATAAGCCAATCGAAGCACTGGATGCTTATGGATATGGACAAACCAACATACTTCGCAACTAGCTTAGAGCACAGTGGTGTAATGGTTAGTGCGTTGATTGCTACGCAATGCTGCCCGGGTTCAATCCTAGCCCGGGTCCAACACCTAGAAGTTTTTTCACGGTGCCACCTCTTTCGAATGTCGGACAAGCAATCAAAGAGTATCATTTGTCACGAGGAGCTTCTCAACTTGCCGTTCGGAGTCGGCGAAAATGTAACGTGCACAAATAAATGATTGCGAGAAGCAGGCCCAGGTTCACCCCGAGCTGTGGCGCCACCTAAGTAAGTAAGTAACTTGGCGGTAATTTAGATTACACTTTTTAGAAACACTTTTCTCGTGAACAGATAAGAGTAGGGGAAAAATGAAGTATCTAAGCTCTAAGGACTCCAAGTCCATCTACACCGATGGATTTAAAATCGACATTGGTATAGTTGTTTCTCGAAGGAACTAAGAATAAGCAGCTTCATGCGACTCCCAGGTGCAGTTTTTTCCAAGCTGAGGTTCTAGCAGTGATAAAGGCTTCCCAGTTGGTTTCAATGATGACATTATCCGATGATATCACATTTTACATTGACAGCCAGGCGGGCATAAAAGCAACAGCTGCTACGCAAATAATATATGTAAAGTGTTGCCGCGGAGAATTAAAGGTCATTGGTACGTTGCACTTCGTAAATCTTAGCTGGATCCTTGTTCATCGCGAGATACCAGGCAATGAAGCAGCAGATAGATTGGCCGGAAAGGGCTGAGCCCTAGGTGGACTCTGTAGCCTTAAGGCTTAAAACTCCTACAAAATTACAGGAAATTGCTGTCAATGCTGTTAGGAGTGCACTGGCCACATCATGCTAAGATATCACACGAAAAAACTATGAATGAGCGATAATGACATACTGAGAAATAGAACTCTGGCTAAATTGTTCTTTGAACACATCGTCGAGCTATCTTATGGATCACCATCGGGTCTGCCTAGGTTCACCAGGGCGTCCTAGTGGTTAGAACCAAAACACTAATACAATACTACGGGTGGGAACATATACTGGATACCGCAATGGGTTCACATGAACCAAAGAGTAATGAGGATGTGATCATTCTCGTCAGCCCTCATACCTAACCTAACCTAAGTTTTCTTTGCAACTGGTTCTCTTCAACCCAACTGGTTCAAAAATTTAAACTACTGTGGAGTGGACAAGTTTGTGATGCGAACAACCGTAATCGCACCCTTCGTGAGAGAAAAACTTGGAATTTCGCTTCCGTAGCTCAAAGACTAGCCGAAAACCTAGGTTTCCACGTAGATCGCGGGATTAGGACATATTACAATCAACACTCCACCGAATTTGGCATATAGACTAGGATCATAAAGCCTATGAGATTCTGTTGAATCCAAAGTTAGGAACTCTAGAAAAATTTGCGCAACAGAATTAATATTTTCATAGTTCAATCAAATATGTAAAAGCGCAGATGATTCATGCAATTTGAATAAAATCTTAAAATTTTAATTTTTTTTTTCCCCGATGGTAGGTGAAAATCTTCCATAGACACTATGAGAATAGCAAGCGCGTGCTCATAGTAGTGTCAGATTCTTACTAAGTTATTCTTATCAAGCAATTTTTCTATCACGAAATATAAACGTTTGGCAGGTTACTTTCCAATGAAAGATCCTGCATGTTCCGCAATTCAGATGCGGTTAATCCTTATCTCGCCAAGTCGAAAGTTTTTGTCTTTTGTAGTCGTCGCAATAAAAAGCGAGGAAAACTAAACAATTGTAAAAAATTAAAAGCTATGGTATCTATAGGGTTTTCCAATGAGAGGTGTTATTGTGAATGGCCCGCTATTTCGGTAGCTGTCACTTTTGAAACTTTTATTCTTTGACATTTGACAAGTAGAAGCTACGCCATTACTAAAAATGAAACGATACACGCTTCAACAACGCATTGAAATTATTAAAATTCACTACAAAAATGGTGAAAATCTTGCAGTCACAGTTCGCAAAACTAAAGCATTTTTTGGTCGTCGTAAAGCACCTTGTCGGAAAACCCAAGGGTTATTGTTGAGAAGCCTCTCCATCCTCAACGTGTGACTGTTTGGTGCGGTTTATGGTCCGGCGGGGTCTTTGGACCTTACTTTTTCGAAAATGAGGTTGGATCAACAGTTACGGTGAATGGATTGCGCTATCGAGAGATGATTAATGATTTTTTATGGTCGGAGTTGGATGGTATTGATGGATCTGGACAACGTTTACTTTCAACAAGACGGCGCTACGTGCCACACAAGTAACGAAACCATTGATCTTTTACGGGAAAAGTTTCCGGACCGTGTTATCTCTCGAAGAGGTGATCACAATTGGCCACCGAGATCTTGTGATTTAACACCTTGCGACTTCTTCCTTTGGGGCCACGTGAAAGATAAGGTCTACGCCAACAGCCCAGCGTCGATTCAAGACCTCAAAGATAAAATTCGTGAGGCTATCGAGGACATAGGGCAGCCACTTTGCGATTTGGTTATGGAAAATTTCAAGAAAAGGATATGGTCCTGTATGCGTGCTCGTGGTGGCCATTTGGCTGATGTTGTTTTTCATTATTAACGGCATACCTTTTTCTTTATTATGAAATAAACATCCGATCATTTATCTCAAAAAATTGCATTTTTCTTTGAATACCACAATAACACCTCTTATTGGAAAACCTTTGTGGACATCGCAAGAGACCACGGAACAAATTTAAAATCATCTTTCCGAAAATATTGCGGATGACGTAGCTGATGAAAGGGATGGACTTTGGACAATATTGTCACGCTCAAATACCTAAGAAATGGATTTCCTTCAGAATGTTGGAACATTTTTGCTGCGATATTTCGATGTAGTCAAACAGGCGCATTTTCCAAAACACATGGCCAAAATAATTTTTTTGTTTTTGATAGTTAATTATTGCATAAGTTTATCGGAAAATGAGTAAATAATATATTTTTAGTAAATTTACATTTAATTTTGAAAAATTTTATTATATTAAAAAACTTACAAAAAAAAATCAAATAAAATAAGGAAATTGTATAAAAAATAAGAAAAAGATAAGCAAAAATAAAGAAAGAAAATTAAATTTGGTTTAAATAAATTATAAAAAAAATAAAAAAAAAGGTCTCATTGCTTATAATGGATAAATAAATACAAGTTTTACTTCACGATATCTTGCAACATCGCAAAATATCGCAACTTTTTGTAGCTAACTTTTGATAAGGGCATATTAAAGTACATTTCAAGCTTAACTTGATTGCTGGATCTTGCCCGGAACACAACTTTTTGCTTTATGAAGCAGAAAAGTAGGTTTTTCTATTTACTCACAAAAAGACATATTTTGAGCGGGTATAAAATCATATTTTTACAAAAAATTGCGCTCTAGTTTACAAACATAATAATCTACTTACTACCAGCAGACGATTCCATACTAACTTCTTTTGATAAATGCCTCACAAAATTTAAATAACATCAAAACAAGTTAAGGGTATTTACAAAATAAATTTATCACTGCAATCACCTCAAAGAAACTTCCACTTTAAACGCACGACTAGACAAATCGGTTGCAAATAAAAAAACGGGTTGAATCCAATACGATACTCTTTCAATATGTAAACAATTTGGAAGGGGAAAGAATCGAAAAAATACACATTTTTATTTTACCATTTTGGCCATGTTTTTGGGAAAATGCGCCTGTGTTCATCAGTTTATTAGTTTCCTTTCCAGAAGAAACGAATCACTGATAGCAACTTCATCTAAATGATGGGTTTACGCTGTTTCTTTAATCTAAGAAATTTTTTAGTTTAAATTCCGGAAAATACAATACAAACTTCCATAAGCGGATACTTTTGGTCCTAATTATTGTCAGGTTATGGAGCTGTCCAGTTATGAGAAATAAAAAGTTTTTTTTAATCATTTCATATTAAATATTTATTATTAAAAATAACATCCTGCAGCCTGCTTTTGTTGACATACAGCGAAAATATAAGAGCAGAAGAACAAGTACAATGCATGAACGCAGTGAGAATCCCATATTAAGCTCATAACGTCCGTTTAACGGAGATTTTCCATGGCTTGATTTTAGAAAAATAGAAGCTGTACTGAAAACGGATCATGCACCTTTCTGTTACGACTGTTTAAAAAAAAAAAAAACCCTTTATTTCATTAATGCGTCCATTTATGAGAGACATTCTATTTGAAATGAGTAAGAAAAAGTGTCCGCGTCCGTTTAAGAGAGTGTACGTTTTTAAGAACGCATTTTGTATGGGAAATTAGAGAAAAAAGTTGGTTCCCGAAAATGTGTCCGTTTGAGGTAATTGCCCGCTTATTGGAGCTGTCCGTTAGTTGAACTTTCACTGTACATACATACATACCTACATACACATTTATTTACAATGAACTTGGCAGATTCATTAGGTTCGAACTATGTCTTGGATTGTATAATCCTTCACATAAAAATGTGGTCAGCAAAGAATTTATCTATTGAGTGCGTGGTGACATCTCTCGGGCACAGTTGTAATGACACATCACCTTCTTCACCTCACCGACAAGGGCACGATACAAGTGAGATATGAAATACGACTTGCATAATTGGGGTGAGTGCCTATGGATTTTATAACACCGGGGCTTAATGCAAAAATTTTCTAAAGACACCTTTTTTTACAAATTAAGAAAAGAACTGTGCATTAGAGGGTTCTCAACCACGGCCACCTTCGGCAAAGCCGTCATCTGCTGCACTGACTCGGGCTAGAATTGAATATTATATGAGCCGGAGGGTAGATGTCCATTCGCTCTACATGTCCTAGCCATCTTAAACGTCCAATGCGTAGTTTTTTTTTTTAACCAGGTGGATGTCGCTGTATGGCTCATATAGTTCTTGATTGAGTCTCCCTAATTGATCGGGAGTGGGCTTTACTACTCAATAGCCTTCTTAGCACAAAGAAACAGCTATTGGCAGGAGTATGGAGAGATGTCATTTTTGACGTTATACCAGACCCGAGGTAGACAAAGTCCTTCACGACGATCAGTCCAATTCGTTGATGTTGAGTGTCCATTTCGTTGCCAGCAATACATATGTATGTACTTTGTTATACCCTCTTTCAGCCACTTCCCTTTCTATACTCGCAACAACAACAAAAAAAAAACTGAAAAACAAATTCGCTTTCAATTCTTTGGCCAAAAGGTTTGTAGATCTATTTGTTTACCTTCTCGAACACACATTGTTACAAATTGTATCCTGTTAGTCTGTCATCTCTCATCCCAAAGCTAAAGACTGTCAACAAACTGCAAAAAAAAAAACGAAAATAGGATCCGCCGGCCATTAATTAATTTCATTCCCGTTTCAGAAAATGAATACAAACAAACGGGAATTCCCTCAAAGATTCCGCTATCGTACTGTTTGTCACAACCGAACCCCACAGGAACCAAGCATTCAACCCTAATGTGGTACATATTTGGTTTTCCACGGGTACGAGTACTTCGTCCTCACACAGACCCCACTCTCCTTTAATATCACACAAACCGGCAACAGCAGCAGAGAAAAAAGGAAAACACTGACTTCCTAGCTAACTGGAAGGAATTAGGTTAATTAGGCATTGAAAATGAAATTGTAATTAAAAGCGAAAAAGGAGATAATTTAATGCGACGACAAAGACGAAGTTCCTTTGAGCACAACGACTCGGAGAAAATCAGATTTATCTACGCGTACGTACGCTTCCTTCGACATTTCGTTTGAATGAATTTCAATTCCACTTTGTAAACATTTCAAAAAAAAAGAATAGCTCGAAGGATATAAAATTTCAAAATAAAAATGGCAGTTTGTCATAAGTTTTGCAAAGACATGTATGCGAGTGTTATATGTTCTACCATCCCGCAGGATTAAGCGGGAGGAGCTACATACGAGTACTTCGAGTCTCGCGTAAGATCTTAGGCAAGTTTGTGTAATTAAGGATTCAATTTCTTAGGACGAATTGTGTAGAATTTTCCACAAATAGAGGTTAAAGTTTGAATAACACATTGGGTGACAAAGTGCACACATGTACACACATATGTATGCACTTCACATCTCGAATCATATATCATATCGAAACCCTGAAGTGATTGTTTTAGCGTGTCTCAGTGTCTGGCGAAATGCGTCTTCAGGATATAAGGTTGAGAAAATCTTGAAAAAAGGGGTCAACCATGGGTGTGGCAGCTGGAAATAAGAGATAGAATCTTTTGCCAAAAGTCGCAGGGGGTGCCTGAGTCCTCTGTTTGGTATATAAAAAGGATATTGGCACCCATCTGCCCAGCAGGGATGGGATGTACATTGTTTCTTCTCCACAACATAACTGTTCTCAATTGACGACGATGAGGAAAAACTTAGTCTAGCACTTCTTAAAAAAAAAAGACCCATGTTTCATCATCAGCACTTCCCTGGTCCCTGCTGCCATGCCGTTGTGAATATGAGTATGTACTTGTATTGTTTTCACTCAGTGAATTTGTGGCGAATTTTACTTAAGGACTTCGCGACGAACTAACTACTCGTCGAGAAGGGTGTGCACACAAAATACTGAAGGACTAATTTGCCAAGTGCACATGAAGTATGGAACAGAACTAGAACCAAAAATTAAAAAAAAAAATACTGCGCTTCATTCGCCGCTGGAATAAGGTCAAACTGTGTTTAAGAGGTTGTGCAGAGTTTAGTGACTCTCCACAAAAAAATGATGAGAAATGGCATGGATAACGAGTGGAGTATGTTTGCTAAGAGGAAGTCATTGATGAAAGATGTCATCCAAATTGAGGGGTACAAATTGTATATGTACATTTGGGACAAGTCCTGGAGGAGATCCAATTCTAGAAATGTTATGATGTAACTGAGCCCGTTTAGATTTCTGTAGAAGTTTGAGTTGAATGGACTCTAATTGGTGATTGCAGTTGACAGGAAATGTGGAGGACGAGTGAATTGACGGAGCTCATTAGCGATGCAACTCGGATTTTGATGTCCGAAAGTCTTAAATTTGTGAAATTAAATATGCTAGCTAGCCAAGCGAAGTTAGGCACTGCCGCGCATCTCTAAATGAGATATCGAGCAGATGATTGCTCACGCTGTGCTGGGTTCCTGGTCATATCGATATACATACCAGGTTACTGTGAAGCAGACGAGCTAGCCAGAAAAGGTACAAAACTGGGAAATTTTATCACGGAAAGTGAACCCCATGTACCAATAAGAACAATAAAACACAAAATCTCCATACAAGCTCTACAACAGGCAAATGAAAGATGGCGTAATCTTGAGCAGCTGCGCCAGACAGACCTAGCTGCAGCTAAACCAGTGTAGAATGTGCAACCTGCTAAAAATTAGCAGAGCACATATCGGCATTATAGTGGGCGTATTGAAAGGTCATTGCGCAATAGGCAGGCATGCCAATAGGTTAGGAATCCTCTGCAATGACTGCTGCCACAGCTGCATGGATGAAGAGGAGGAGGAATCCCCCTATCATCTGCTATGCAGCTGCCCAGCTCTCTCCTCCTTAAGAGAAAAGATTCTGGGAGAATACTTCTTTGTAGATATTCAAGATATTTCCTCGAGGGATATCAATAAAATACGGAAATTCGTTCAACTCTCAAATTGCTTCCAGGAGTTTCGATAATAATCGGCTCATGTGGCAACACAATGAACCTACTTTGGTCTAAGTGAATCCTACCGATTACGAAGGATAGCCACTAGTGATGAGCATAAAATCACTACCAGTGAATTATTTACCGTGAACGAAAAATAACTGTTAACGTCTGTTGACGACTTGGAAATAAACAGTGAATCGCTAAATAGTGAATAGTTTCACGTCACAGTTTGGAATTCGCAAATAATGATTTCACAACAAAAGTAGCGGTCGCGAGTATGAACGTGAGGTGCGAGGCAGTGAATGATACGTAGAACAAAGCAGAACGCGGTGAACGATATTGTGTAAACTATACTGAATAATGCTGCCTTGCGCACACAAATATTTATGTATAGTGTGTTATGTATATTGAGAATTGCCGCTGAAAAAAGGGATGAAGGTTGAACTTCGTAACGGTTCTAAGAATTTGTGTGTGCTAGTTTAGTTCTGTGCATGCGAATATGTGATTTTAAGGAAATTTGCATGCATTTGTTTGTTTGGTGTTTGGGACTACGTATTTACAAAAAAAAAAAAAAAATACTTTTAAGGTTCCGCCAATAACCAAGCGAAGAAAAACTTGTTTTTTGTGGAATTTCTTTGAATTGACGAAAGTTTCGTAAAATTTAATATGTGCAATTTGAAAAGGCATATGAAAATCAAGCATCCGTTAATATCATTAGTTTCTGGGGTAAGTTTATTTTTGAATTATTGCATCGACGTGTTTTCAACGGCTAGTAGAGCTAGTATACATGCAAACGTATGTACATGCATATTTACACATTACATAGTCAATAATTAATTGTATGTAAATTATATGTAGTTTTATAGTAGTTTATGTGGTTTCATAGTCGCATCGTCGTGAATTCACGTTCATTGGTTATATTCACAGTGAATAAAAAATCACGTTCACAGTTATACCAGTGAACATAAATTCACGGCTTAGCCCAACTCTAATAGCCACCCAACATAACCTAACCTAACCTAGCCCAGCGAATATATTGCCATGGTAATAGGAGTCCTTAATGCTAAGCGATTGGACTTATTATCAGTTATCTTTGTCATATGTGGCACTATGACAGCTGGGTGTTGACTGGCAGGTAAGTAATTATTTCGCCATTAGTCGATTTATTTATTTATTTATTTTTTTGAAGAAGCCACGGACATCGAGAACAAATGAAGTATCGATATGGGGACGGCATGAGATCAATATTTTTGATTTGCACTACAAGGCTACAAGATTCCCTAGGGCATCAACAATTAAATGACTATTGAGTGTCCAATTCTCTACCCGATACAAAAGGCACTTCCTCCAAGATTTACATATAGGAAATCTCCGGGAACCAATTAGAGTTTTGAGTTGGTTCCAGAAATCTTAGGCAAATTATCCAGTACAAAATCTAGACAGGTAACGTTGAGAACTCTTCTCACAAACCTAACCATAGGTTCTTTCTCGGTTGGCTGGGTGGTTGGATTGCGAGGGTGAGGAAAATCCCCTTCACGTAAACCACGAGTCGGACCCGTTGTGCTCAACTCTTAAAAAAATGGGCTGCGAAAGGAAAGGGTTGGAAGTAATATCTGGATTCAGAAAAAGCGCTCTGTATCGTGTAAGCTTAAGTGTTTTCGAAAAATCGATTGATCGGGGCGATGTCAGCCCAGGTAGGATATGTCTTCCTAGGTGTTTGTGCCTTATTGAGCATAAAGCCGCACAATCGCAGAGGAAGTGTTTTATGCTTTGTTCCTCTTCTTTGTTTTGTTTGAACTCTGTCCAAGTTCAGGACTTCCCTGGCCCACTGTGGGTTTGGATTTTTTATCATTTCTTTGGCAGCCGTATAAGGGTCTATTTTTCTCAAGCTTTAAAATGAATAAATAATTTGAGTCTGTTGGGATTCGATGTCTCGTATTGCTTAGACCAACACAAAGCCTGAATCTTTTACAGTTAAAAGTCCCCAGTAACGCATTGGCATGTCTTAGTCC